>JAHDVF020001018.1:0-1387729 GCA_022606425.2 Lepidostoma basale | reverse complement strand
GTACAAACTGTTAGGGATACGTGCGTGTGCCAACAACACTTGAGTACAAGTCTTCGCAAATATGGTAGTTTTACAAGGGGCAGGCGAAGTGTGCGATCGAGTCTTTGACATTTCGTAATTTAAAAAATTAAAATTAATATATAATTAATAAAAACCTGCTTGTTTTTTGCATATTTCTCGGAAAATTACCTGAAGGTAGGGCAGGGCGGTTATCCGAAAAATTGGGTCACTAAGGAGAATATGCGAAAAACGATGTATGACAGAATATCTTAATGATGAATTAAGAAAATAATGTAAAGCGGATGAATGCGTCCTAAATAAAATTATGAAAGGGTCACTAAGATGGTTTGGACATATAACGAATGGATGAGGGAAGAATGGTTAAAAATATGTAAACAAGCAGTGTGATTGAAAAAATAAGGCGAGGAGGGCCAAGGAAGACGTGGCATGACCAAATTAATAAATTACTGAAATGCGGGCAAGTTCGAAGTAGGAACAATCGACGAGTGTGCATGTCACGATGTGTGAATATAGAAGAGGCACGAGAGTTATGTCAGGGTAGAAAAGTGTGGTGGTCCATTCTCTCTGCCTACGCCTTTGGAGAAACGGCGTTAGGTTAGGTTAGGTACTATCAAAGGGGCGCCATTGAATCACTGTTTAAAAAGTTATAAAAGTACGGAACATTACTGATTTCAAGAACGGGAGTTATTCGATACATTTATATACATTTCGTATATTTCATAACATTATAATTATGTGGCGGTAGGTAATTACTGCCATCTATAAATAAAATTATAAAACAATCATTGTATTCATAGATGGCGTTATATTTACAAATATTAATTAGTAACACAGCCCGCGTAATTGAATCTTAACGCAAATGGACATACGTAGGGGTTGGAGGTCCGAGTCGCACTGGTAACGTTATTAATAATAATAATAAGAATAATAATAATAATAATAATAATAATAATAATAATAATAATAATAATAATAATAATAATAATAATAATAATAATAATAATAATATGCTAACTTTTAAAGCGCCGTTTTTGTGATGTAATCACCTCAAGGGCGCATTAAGACGTGTTTTAAATCTAAAAATCTAAATGTGAACGCTGTATCTGATTGATATTCGCGAACGATTAGAAAGTATAATATACGTAGAACAAAATATACAGGTTTTAAATTGGGAATGAAATATGAAAAATATGGGTTTTCAGCTTAGATCTGAAGTCTGTCGGATCATTTCGCACGCTTAATAGTAAACTGACCGATTATGGTTTAGGTCAATATTGAGTTAACATTAGACAGAGGCTTGTGTTAACGCTATCCATCTTTTTTTTCACAATGTTAACGCTATCCATTCGTACGTGTTTTTCGACTGTTTTTGTTAAAACAACGACTCATGTCAGATTGAGCAAAACTTGCTTTTTTTTAGTTAAGCCAGTGTTCTATTAAGCGTGCGATTAATGCATCTGAGGTGTGAAGGAAGATTGTTCCAAGCTGATGGACCGGCTATCGCAAACGCTCGATCCCCGAAATTTGTACTATGGCAACGCTTTGGCTCAACTAATCTTCCAATTGCCGAGGAGTTGGTAATTATTTTTAATTTGTTATTTTAAAAAACAAAATACCAAGTGATTGGATTGTGTTTTAACGATGCCATAAAACATTAAAATTATGCATTAAATAAAGTAAAGCGCCATCTTAAAATTCTTATTATGGCAGTTGTACAAAATGTAGCACGCGCCACCTGGAGGAATTTTACGATTTCCAGAATTCATAACGGCTCCACCTGCGACCGGTACCCGGCCTTTCATTTTGTATAATTATACAGACAGTATCCACTAATCTATTCCTAAATGAGAAACAATTACTGTTTGTAAAACTGCCTAGTTACCGGGGAAGGCAACTTATCCTGGCGTTAACGCGTTAAAAGATCTCACAAACCCAAAAATACGTGTATCCCTTTGCTAAATAATATAACTTGTACGTATAATATAATCATTAAAGGATGTAATACATTGTTATCTACTTAGCAACAATATTGTTGTTTACCAACTTGCAAGGACTTGCCGCAGACAATACCAAACCGAATAATAACTAGAACTAGATAACTAGAAGTAACAATAAATAGAATAAATATTTTTGTGAATGTATACTTATACTTGTATACGAATCCTGGATTTTCACCCATGGTGGGTGGTTAATTCAAATTAAATTGTATCTCTATAGAGTATTTTAATTTTATCATGCGTGATCATAAAAACAAAGGTGGAATGGGGAATGTTGTAATTACATAAAGCGTGCGCTTAACCCAATCAATGACGGGTCATAAGTCCTGTAAACACCTTGATCATCCATATTCAGTTTCCAGTTTGCGTCTTCGTCTCTATTGAGATACAATTAAATTAGGGAGCACTGCCAGTGTTAGGGTAAATGGAGACATCACGCCTTGGTTTGATATCACGAAGGGTGTTAAGCAGGGCTGCGTGATGTCTCCATGGTTGTTCAATCTGTATATGGACAAGTGTATGAAAGAACTTAAAGGTATAAATGCTGGTGCTAAGATGAGTGATTTATCTGTAAACTGTCTGCTTTACGCGGACGATGCCGTTCTCGTTGCGGATAATGCGGACGAATTACAAATCTTGGTGTCGAGAATGAATGAGGTATGCAAGTCAAATGATTTAATGATGAATGTCGGAAAGTCAAAGGTGATGGTTTTCGAAAGGGAAGAGCAAATGACAGTTTGTAATATAAGTGTGAACAAAGAGAACTTGGAACAGGTGAGGGAATTTGTGTATTTAGGTAGTATATTCACAGCAGATGCCCGAACGGATAGTGACGTCGAAAGAAGGGTTGGTGCGGGTAACAAAGTGAATGGAGCTTTAAAAATAGTTATTGGAAACAAGAATTTATCAATGAAAGCGAAAACGGCCGTTCACAATGGAGTTCTGGTCCCAACCTTAATGTATGGAAGCGAAGCATGGAACTGGCAAAAGAAGGATGAGAGTAGAATAAATGCGGTAGAGATGAGGTCCCTAAGACGTATGTGTGGTAGAACGATATACGACAGAATCTCAAATGCTGATATAAGAAAGGAATGTAGAGCGGAAGAAGGTATAATGAACAAAATTATGAAAGGATCGCTGCGTTGGTTCGGACATATGGAACGCATGGATGGAGAAAGAATGGTTAAGAAAGTATACGTTAATGATGTAAATGGGGTAGAAGTCGAGGCAGACCGAGGAAAACATGGCATGACCAAATTAATCAAATTTTAAAGGTTGGTCATGTTAGAAGTCGGAGGAATCGACGTGCGTGTATGACTCGTTGTATGAATGTGGAGGAAGCTAGAGAGGTTTGCCAGGATAGAGTAGTGTGGCGGTCCATTCTCTCTGCCTACCCCTGCGGGGAAACGGCGTGATGGTTTTGTTTGTTTGTTGTAGAATAAATATTATATTTATTCTTGAAAACAGTATCATTATTTTTAAATAACTAACTAATCTACTTAGAAAATTTAAAATAACTTTGTTTAATCCACTAATTATTTTTAAAAATATATATTAAAAAACACGACATGTTTCGGAGGATAATCTTCAGGTGTAAAAATATAATAAAAAAATAAACAAAGAAAGACTAACATAAAAACGCATTTACAATTCGATACAATAATTCAAATTAAAAAATTAACCTGGGCTATTTGTTATAAGTACTAATATTTTTTTTATAACAGTATAATATAAAAAATTGTAATTTAGAAAAAACTTACATTTGAAAAGACATTACTTATATAGAAATGAATAAATGATTAATTTGCATTTGATTGGGAATGGGAGCTTGGGAAATTAAATGTAGACAAAGTATAGAGAAAGGCGTAAAATGAGAAATCTGATTATTAATTATGTTTTCACCCAATTTCACTGACTTGAGGATTTCTAAATTCTCAAGTTTGTTTAATTTATTGCTATTGTTAACTGTGTGTAGAAATTTTGTGTCATTTTTATCGAAACTATGGGCAAATTAAATACAATGGTAAGCCATCTCAGAAAAAATAGTATGTTTGGTGAAAGCTTGTTTGTATTCGTTGATATGTGTTTTAAAAGTTCGTCCTGTTTTGCCTATGTAAAAAGCATCACAATCTTTACATTTAATATTATATACACTATATAATATAATAATATTTTTTTAATAATTAGTGGATTAAACGAAGTTATTTTAAATTTCCTAAGTATATTACTATGGAATTCCACAGTGTTAATGCCTTAGCGTTCAATAAGTTAACTAAGTAATCTTCTCCCGAAGGGGTAGGCTAAAATAATAGACCGCCACACTGTTCTTTCCTGACATACTTCACTCGATTCCTCAAAATTGCATCGTGTCATGCACACACGTCGATTTCTCCGACTCTTCACGTGGCCAATTTGATCGTGCCACGTTTTCCGATCAAATTAAGAATTCAGAGGTGGTACCACCCTAGTAAGGAAAGTATGTTTAAAATGAATTTTCCACAAATATGAAATGAGTTAAAATAAAGTAGGTACCCGACAAGGAGACACAATAACCAAAAAATTCTTTACATTAGCACTCGAGAACATTTTCAAAAGAACTAAATTGGGAAAACAAAAGGAATCCCCATTGATTGAAAACATCTTAACCATTTACGTTTAGCCGTTGACTTTGTATTCGTGAGCAGTAATCCGGAGGAACTAGCCGAAATCCACGTCTGTGGGTCTGAATATGAACCTGGCAAAGACCAAGGTGATGGACATAGAAGGCCTTCAAATCAGCGTTGATGGCAGCAGAATCGAGAATGTCAGCAAAATATATACCTGGGACATAATTGTGCCGAGAAAACCAGATTGTTGAGCTCAAGAGAAGAATTAAACTAAGCTGGGCAGATGACATAGGTTAAAAAAATATCTGTCAACCTGAAGAGAAAAATATATGAACGTGTGTGTTGCCGGTTGTCACTTATAAACTAGTAACTGTAACGTTGCCCAAACAAAGTGCCGAAAAACTACGAATGATCCAATAAGCCATGGAAAGAACCATGTTAAGAATAAGTCTTAGGGTCAATTTACACTGGACAGTGACCGTAACGTGAATCTCACCGACACGTTATCTCAAATACTATAATAAAATCGCCATCGCGAAAGTTGATAAGAGACGCGCAGACGTAAAATTGACACTTCTCCTGACGGCGATTTTATTATAGCATTTGATATAACGAGTCGATGAGATTCAAGGCTACGTCGGTGACTTATGGTCACTGTCCAGTGTAAATTGACCTTACGAAAAACAAAGGTCACTGACATCATCCACCACGTAGTGACTCTAAAATGGCAATGGGCTGGTCACGTAGCCAGAAGTTTGGACGGAAAATGGACAAAATAACTGATGACTTGGACAACATGGAGTACAAAGAGAAGTGCAGGGCGATCGCAAGTAAGGTGACCTGACCCGACACGATGGCATAACCGGGATGCAGTCTGCACAAGACAGGGCCTTTGTCCAATAGTGGAGGGGAATAGGATGAAGAAGAAAAAGAAGGTATACTGACCGACATCCCTGGAGGCGTAGCAACCCGGCAGCTCCACCAGGTTGAAGGGCAGCGGCGCCTTGGCCCCCTCCTCGATGCAGTGCGTGAAGAGCCCCTGCCGCCAGCCCGCGGCCATCAGCCAGTCCGCGCTGCCCAGCCCCAGCGCCATCAGCACCACCACCAGCACGCCGCAGATCAGCGCGATCACCTGCGACAGACACAAGATACGTCAATACCCCATTACCAATCTAACTAATGTCTTCATATAATGGCATAGATTTTCATAGTTAGTAGCAATTTAAATTTTATTATACAGTAGAGTCTCGGTTATCCGACGTTCGGTTATCCGACCTTCCGAGTTATCCGACCTACCGGGGCAATGTCCCTTTCCTTTACCCGACTGCACGCATTATATTCGCGCGCCAGGCGACAGTCCTAAGTGCTTACGTAGCTCTTTCGCTGAGAGAACGTGTTGCGCATTGTTTCCTTTTTTCGTTTCTGCCGTTTTGTTAGACTGTTAGTTGTGTGTTGATTTTGTCGTCTTTAAAAGTTGTGGTGATGGCTTCAAAACGTAAAAAGGTGGTTGTGTCAATGGTTATATTTGAAAATTTTTCGATGTGCAAATAAAACTAACACATTTTCAATGTCTGTTTTATCATTTTCCGTGTTATCCGACCTTGCCGCGGCCGAATTAGGTCGGATAATCGAGACTCTACTGTAATTAGATTGTAAAGATCAAATAATCCTTCTACTTCTTCTTGCACCATATCAAGGTTCCCCGATCTGGGCCATTACTTGTTCAAAGGCTTCTGTGTCTTTGCTCTGCTCGAAATAACTCCTCCACTATCCTTATTAAAGTTGTCTTTAATGTTTAGCAACCAAGACGTTTGCTATTGACCAACATCTCGTCGTCCTTATCCATGCAAGATGATCCAGATAAGAAATTTTACGGACCTTAATGCATAATAATCTCGAGTGAGTTTTTTTTTTAAAGACTAACACTTGGGATTTAAATCAATGGTATTAAAATTTATTATATTATACAATCTCCGATATGAGCAGAAAAAAGCTCATTTTTATAACGTAGGAATCGGGTCGTGTCCAGGTTTGAACCCATATCCCCTGGATCAGGAGCCAAGCGTTCTATCCCGTAAATGAACACCCGAGTTCATTTTTAACGGATTTGGAATCGATATACAAAAAAAATCTATGACAAGAACGTCTATGGAGTGTGCTTGAAACTGGTTTCAGATGGTGTCACATTATCATAATAAATACATGTATCATATAGCTGTGCAGCATTGAAATTGCCTTTTACGAGTATTTGCTTATAAAATTTACTATTAACTACATACGATAATAAATTAATTACGATATACACGTTTATATAAATTGCTAAGTGGATTCCACGGTGAAGACAAGCGTGAGAAAAACAAATTAGTACTAGATACAAGTATTAGATGCTCGAATAAAGATAAAAATTGATGAAAAAATAATACACAGTATTCACAAAATGATGCGAATCGAAGTTTGAATTTGTTATTCTTCTCTGGTTTCAATCCTGGGATTGGTTTGCAGCAATTTCCTCTATTATTCTCTTCCATTCTTCCCTGTCTTGTGCGGCTCTTTGGAAATCTGCAGCGCACGTCCACCAACAGGTCCACCAGGTACTCTCGGCGTGGGCGTCCCCTAGAGTTTGTCCCCTCGGTCATACCCTCCATTATGGCATGCAAGAGACCTTCTTGACGTATTACATGGCCGATCCATCTTGCACGCCTTTCGGACAAGGTCCTGAGCAGGTGCTTTCCTCCTTCGATTCCTTGAAGAACTTCGTCATTCGTGATGTGGTCTTTCCAAGAAATTCCTAATAGTCTTCTATAGGACCACATCTCAAAAGCCTCTAGTCTCCGCTTATCTCTTTCGGATAGGCACCATGTCTCGCAGCCGTACATCAAGATACTCCATACATAGGAATGGATGAGGAGTATTCTCAGTTTTAGGTCTATATTATTTGACTCTATTATTTTCGACCTTTTATTAAATGCAAGCCTAGCCTGATGTATACGGCTGTCGACCTCGCTCTAAGAACCGACCGTCCCATGTTATTTTGCTCCCGAGGTAGACATTTGTTATAACTGCATTAATTCAGGGATATATACATTTCGAGTATAGTTTTATTACAAGAAAATTAATAATTTTATTAGAAATTATAACAAACTTCAAGCATAAAGGTAATTTTGCGTCAACCAGTATATGATAATAAACAACAATAGTTGAGGGAAGTGCAAAATGAATTTAATGGTTTAAATTCGTTACAACTATTTAATGTCAATAATGAATCCAGAACAAGTGGATTAATTTTTAGATTGACGAAGTATCTTTACAAAAGATGAGTGAGTGGAGAGGAATATTGAAAAAAAGGGTTAGGGCAGGCAACAAAGTGAATGGTACACTTAAAGTTGTCGTCCCAGATAAGCAGGTATACCCAAAAAATCTAAGATGGCAGTGCACAATATTGTTCTTGTACCGACACTTACATATGGAAGTGAAACAAGAAACTGGCAAAAGAAGAATAAAAGTAGAATAAATGCAGTAGAAATGAGATTACTTAGACGAATGTGTGGTTTATCTGTACATTACAAAGTGTCAAATGCAAATATAAAAAGTGAATGCAGAGCAAATGAGTTGTTTGTAACACGTGATTATGCCAACGTATGTTGACGAAACAGCTGTCACGACAATTACGTAGAAATTATTAAATTTTCTGTTTAATTAACTCTGTTATAGAATATCACAATTGATTTCATTGGTTAGCGAAATATCTGTCGCGACAATTTCAAAAGAAATTAAATCAATTGTGATATTTTATAACAGTGTTTTACTTAAACAGTTAATAGTGTTGAAATATCACAGTGTTTCTGCAAAAACAATGGATTATATATTAAATTTTCGTAGTAAAAAAGATTTAAAACCATAATTTTTTAAATCAATGATGTCACAATCTAATGTGAGCTAAAAATAGTTCATTATTAGGAAGAAGGAATATAGTCGTGTCCAGACTTAAACCGAATCAGGAGCCAGCGGGTTGGTGGTCCGTCAGACCACCAACCCGGTTAAATAAATAAATAAATTGTGATATTACAACACTGTTTCAAATTAAACAGTTAATAATGTTGAAGAATCACAGTGTTTCGGCCAAAACGACGGATTCTACTAGTATACGAGTATGTATCATAACGTGAAACATTCAATAACATGTCCATGTCAACATGTGCAACATCGAAAAAAACATAATGTGTTATTACATTATGTGCTAAATTAAAAAACGGTGGATACGTGGATCATAAATTAAATAGACAATATGTGCACCATCTAAAAATAACATTTTGTGTTAAATTATTTTTATTTTGTTATTTTATTTTATATCATTGTATTTTATATTATTTGTTTTAGATTTATTTTGTGGGTGTTGGACGATCGAAGTGTGCGTGGGAGATGCCTATTGGTGGCGATGAGGTTCGCAACCCATCACATCATACCGCGTCTCCCGCGGAGCGAAAAGAGAAGGATGGAGTGCCGCATCAGTAAAAGTGTGACAGTCCATTCTTTCTGCCTACCCTTTCGGGGAGACGGCGTGATGGTTAGTTAGTTAGTTTTTCAATAATGAACATTGAACATTGTATGCAGATGTTATTCAGTACTGAACCGTATTAGGAATCATTTGGTTCCACCAGAACCGAAGATATCATCCAAAAAAGGTATAATAACAGTTACAATAAAACTTAACTGCCGCCCAAGAAAAAAAAAACGCTTTTCACAAAAGCGATTCTATTCTTGCCTGCCGACGAAAATAAGACGAGATGGCGCTGAAAAATGCGGGAACATTTCCGTAAACAGGCCCCATTTTGGACGGCGAATGCGGGGAATGCAGAATGACACCGATGAAAGTTTCCAACTCCCATATGAAACTGCCGAAAACCTACCCGCGAATGAGTCGATAATACATATTAGTCCTACACGCACTTGGGGGAGCAGGTGTTTTACGCAATCACATATTATGATAAATCATTGGGGGGTTCAGCTCGTCGAATACGAAAAAAATGTTATTTCAGAGATTATAAACAGAAATTACCATATGATTTTTTTTTTAAAACATTGTATTTTCAATAGAATGGCAGTGCACAATGGTGTTCTTCTACCGACCCTTATGTATGGAAGCGAAGCATGGAACTGGCAAAAGAAGGATGAAAGTAGAATAAATGCAGTAGAAATGAGATCTCTTAGACGAATGTGTGGATACTCTGTGTATGATAGAGTGTCGAATGAAAATATAAGAAGTGAATGCGGTGCGAATGGTGGTGTCATGAACAAAATAATGAATGGATCATTAAGATGGTTTAGATATATGGGAAGAATGCAGGAAGAAAATTATATGTTAATGATGTAAATGGAATCAGAAATAGAGGAATACCTAGGAAAACGTGGCACGATCAAATAAATCAAATATTGAATGTCGGCCATGTGAGGAGTCAGAGAAATCGACGCGCGTGCATGACACGATGTATGAATGTTGAGGACGCGAGAGAAATATGTCAGGAAAGAAAAGTGTGGCAGTCCATTCTTTCCGCCTACCCCTTCGGAGAGACGGCGTGATGGTTAGTTAGTTAGTTTTAGTTTGTATTTTCAAATTATTGAAAGTAAGGCATTAACATTGTGCAATTCCATTGTAATACACTTTGGAATTGAAAAATAACGCTATTTATTTTCCAATTCATTGTAAAGGGTGCGGCAGCATAACTTCCCTTTTTCAAAACTTAATAAAACCCATTGTATGAATTTTATTAAGGTCGACGTATTTAGTGATAGTGTAGTTGGCGCTGTCTATGTGATTGTTTTGATTGTGAGTTATTTACTATTGTATCTCAAACTTTTTGTTAATAATATTATGTATCAATGATGTTAGGTCTGTGATGCTTTTGATTTGTTTAAATAAATAAATAAATAAAATAAAATAATGCCTCTTGAGAAACAGGCCACAAGGCCTATATTAAGAAGAAAAAGAAGATCTTTAAAAGTACAATTAATTAAAAACCTTCGTTAATTTGATCTAAAATGGCGACGTAAAAACGTGCTTTCATTAAGTCACGTCAATTAATAAAGTTTTCTTGTTAGAAAATGAGTTCGTTTGACTATTTAGTTTTCTCATGACCGTTTTTCTAATTTCTCGCAAAAATATCTAGAAGACGCTGTCACCCGCTATCCTGTAAAAAAAAAATGTATTGTATGTTATATACTGCACGTGTCCGGGATAACACGCGGTACATATTATATTACAAACTGGGGGAGTGATATTCGCAGTCTCGTCTCGGGGTTCATTGAGATTTGAGATTTATTATGTCGCGACACACCGCAGCCACGCTGAGCTGAATACAAAACTATGAATATATGAAAACGAGAATAATCTAAAAATTCACACCAGCACCCTACACGGACTTACTTATCTTGCCTCTAAGTGGGAAGCATGGGGTGGCGTAAAATTACCTCACTAATTTAATATGGAATAATCCACAAAATTCTTTCTCTAACATATGTTACTTATGTATCAATTGTGTATTTTCTTTTGCTGTCGTATTGCTATGTGTGTACGGCGGAACATCGAGGTAGAGTAGCGTAGCTTAAATGTGTTCTGGGTCCCCCTTGTTTGCAAATATACATATTATATATTATTATGATTTTTTTTTTAGCGTAAGTCCCGCATGGACGGAGACGGGCCTAGGGAGTGCACGAGTGAAGCTGACGAAAGGCGCCGCTGCGCCTAAAACAGTTTCGGGTAAGCGGAGGGAGCCCTCTATGGCTCGGCCATATACTAGTATATTCAAAAGTGCCGTGTCAGGTCCCCCCAATGTTTGGCGAATGCTTTCTCTACCGCAGTAATCTTTATACATCATCTTCAGAACACTCTTCTTAGTGTTTTTTTGGGATCTTGGATGTATCTGTTTAACTGTTTTTTTTTTCGATGGACGTTTCGGAGATCATTGCAGTATCCGTGTTCTGGGTAGTAATATCATCAGGGTAGTAATATAACTACCTTGAAGATGTCCTTCGAGAAAAACATGTTACGCGATCCAAAAGAAACGTGAATATCTACGCAATTCTCCTTTTAGATCTCAGTTCTACGACCCTCCTGCTCGTTGCGCCCGCAAGCCGTCCAGACGGAATGTCATCCCCGAGTCGAGGACCTCTCGAGACAATAAAGAGGCTACCAGCCGGGGGCAGCGAGGGTTGCACGCACACACTCATTTCGAATATTTATTTTAAAAAAAAAATCATATTTATTCGGAGATAATGCATCATTATCATTAAGATAACGATTGGAGTAATAAATTACCCAAACATGACACTCACGAAGTGTTCAAATGAAAATATCTGTTTTCCAGAAGTTTTATTATATTTTATGGGAATGACATGTTTCGCCTTGCTAAGGCATTATTATTTTAAAGCTAAACATGTCATTCTCATAACATTAAATAAAACTGCTGGAAAACGAACGTTTGCAAAACAAACAAACAATCACGCCATTTCCCCGCAGGAGTAGGCAGAGAGAATGGACCGCCACACTTCTCTATACCTCTCTAGCTTCCTCCACATTCATATACGCACGTCGATTCTTCAGACTTCTAACATGACCAAGCTTTAAAATTTGATTAATTTGGTCATGCCATGTTTTCCTCGGTTACCTCGACTCCGTACTCCATTTAAATCGTTGACGTATACTTTCTTAACCTTTTTTCTCCATTCATGCGCTCCATATGTCCGAACCAAAGCAGTGATCCTTTTCTAATTTTGTTCATAATACCTTCTTCCGATCTACATTCCTTTCTTATATCAGCATTTGGGATTCTATCGTACATCGGTTCTACCAGAGATCTCATTTCTACCGCATTTATTCTGCTCTCATCCTTCTTCTGCCTGTTCCATGCTTCGCTTCCATACTTAAGGGTTTGGACCAGAACTACATTGTGAACGGCCATTTTCACTTTCATTGATAAATTTATCTCCTTGATCCCCTTATCATTTAAAAGTAAATTCGCTATAGTTACACCTCCACTTCGAATGAAAAAATACAGTAACATAAGTTTATCAAAAAATAGTACTATTAAGATTCCGCTGGGGAGTTTCGAAAAAAAGAAAGTGCCTTATTCGCAAATGGCACAGTTAGTACAGATCAAATATTGTAAAATGCTAAATCATCGAAAAGAGATATTTCTCTGCTCGGAGAAACTAGACCGCAATATTTTACGCAAATAATTTATATATCTATTAAATTCATTCGCTCGAAACGAGATCATCTCTATGCGAATTTAACACTTTTGATTTATGTACAAAACGATATCCAACACGGCATAGAATTTTACGAAAAGTCGAAATTAACGTTTTTATTGTAAGTTTAAATTAGGAACATTCACATTTTTATGAGGTTGAGTGGTCACGAAACTTGTAAGAAAATGTTCCTGATTTTATGACGCATTTTTTCACTCACAATAACATATATTGACGTCATTTCCACCTTGTAGGTGGGTTGTGTAATATTCATTTTCTTGCGTTTAAAATCTTTGATATAATTATGGTTTTGTTTCTTTTAAATAGTAATGCACAATACAATGCAGATTTTTATGACGTCACATATGGCTAGTTAAATATAAAATATCACTAAAAATGGTAAAAACTAATTATACTGTAAATTGTCATACGAATAGACACCGCATTCCTATATCGTTAAAATGAAAATTTAAAAATGAGTGTTCCCAATTGTGTACTGATCATTACAAAGGTGCTAAGAAATTAATTTTTCATCCCAATTGGTGTTAATCATAAAGAATAAAGGCCAATAACTATGCAAAAGTGATTGAATAATATAGTGTAGATCAAACTTCAATCTAAATATGATACCCGTGTTAACATACATGATACTTGTTACAATAAATAGTTTATTTCTCTTATTCTTTGTTTCATGGTTAATCCATTTCTTCTGCTTCTTCCATAGTCATCTCTCCACTGCTGGATGTAGGCCTCCTCAAACGTTCTCCGCTTTTCTCTATCCCGTTCGACTATCATCCATCTATTGTACTTCCCCCGACTGGAATTAGGTCGTCATTAACTTTTGAGGGGTCGACCGATGCCCCTTTTTCTTCCCACGGTCTCCACGTCAGGACTCTGGGTGCCCATCTCTCTGTTTCCTATCTGGCGACATGTCCTGCTCATTTTCAGTTCAGTTTAGCCACACGGTCCATTATATCGCCAAGATTTGTCCGGCGTCTGATTTCGGTATTAGGTATTTCGTTCCTCAGACTTATGCCGAGCATTTGTCTCTCCATAGCCCGCTGTGCAAATTTCTGATTATACATGGTATTGGCTGTGAATACCACAGTTTTCAAGAATTAATTGTATCTCAATAGAGACGAAGATGCAAATTGGAAACAGAATATGGTTGATCGAGGTGTTTACAGGACTTATGACCTGTCATTGGTTGGGTTAAGCGCACGCTTTATGCAATACAACAATACAACAGCTGCTATTGATAATTCTTGCTAGAACCTGCCGCACTCAGCGCTTAATACATCCAAATATACAATATTGTTGATCGAGTAATCTTATATCGAGTCGTGATAGCGTAGCTAAATTGGAAAGCTGAAAAGTTGGAGAGAAATGTTTTTCGCAGATTGCGTGAAAGCGATTGGCAAAAATAACAAAAATCCCCCAAGAAGCCGAGACACATTTTCAAAGTTGCGAACACATCGCGAAAGCCGCAATATATTTGTTTCATACTTCGTAACAACACAACAAAAGCGTGAGGGAATCGATCGCCGAGGGGGCCCGCAAGACGTAAACGTAACCGTAGCCGTCAGCAACAAATAATAAAGCACTTATAACTTTTTAACAAGCTGGTAAAGAAAATCGGCAATAAATCCGCTCTCTCGTCAGGCGCGGGGCGGCCGCGAGTAGCCGGGTAATCCGAGAGGGATCATCGGAAGGGATGAATTATTATCACGTCCACCGGCACGGGGGAGAATCCGCACAGCCTTGCGCGGGTTAAGGACGCGGCGGAGGCTGCGTGCCTCGTTGCACGTGGTAGGCCGTCACACAGCGTAAACACGTCAAATGTATCACAAACCATAACGTAAACAAATGTAATGCAACACAGATTGGTTACGTGGTTATACGTGTCGCGTTGTAACACTACACTTAGAAATTAATTACTGCTGGTATCGGATTGATACTTTTAACCCTTAAGGTCCAATTGCACTGGACAGTCATCAGCCGATACCGACACGTCACGCGTTTGCGTTGAGCTAATAATCGTATTACTTTTAATTAATGCCGATTCCGTTCATATTATATTTAAATTCCGAGATAATCCCCTTCTCCACGGCGAATTTCAATGGCAGTAAAAACGGTATTCTGTAAAAAAGAATTATATACTGTAGGTAACACATCCTGAAAATTATTGACCATTTTTATTAAGTGTCAATTTTATGTAGGTTGGTGCTTTCTTCGGCAACCCCCGACGGCGATTTTATTATAGCATTTGAGATAACGAGTCGGTGAGATTCAAGGCTGTTTTTAAGGTGACGTGTCGGTATCGGCTGATGACTGTCCAGTGTAAATGGACCTTTAGACCGCAAAATTTGTGTTGGAATTCTCAAAAAATATGTAATCATTTATAATTCAAAATCTATTTTGATGACAATTTTAATTAATTATTAATTTAATAATTTGCGTTTCATATTCCGAAATACGTAGACATTTCCTTATTAGAGAAGATTCTGTTCTGTTTTTGTTGATTTTCTCAAATATTGACAATTTCTCCGAAACAGCAACTAAGAGAACATAGCAATACGCACTATTTAATGATAATATAATATATATTTTTAAAGGTTTGATAATAAACTGGCAACATTGTTTCTACAGACTGTCAATTTGATAGTTGACAGTTGATTTGTAGTCAATACTTTTTGCCATTTCACCATGAATAGACAGGCGTCAGAACAGCGCTTGCAAATTGTGCAAATTTATTTTGAAAATCATGGTTCGGTTCGACAAACTTATCGTGCATTACGTTCATTTTACGGTCGACATAATCGTCCATCCGAGCAAGTTATTCGGAAGACCATTGATCGTTTTCGCACCACGTACACTCTAGTGAATAATACGCATCCACAAAGCCGACAATTATCGAAAATTGGACTTCACGATTGCGCTTCATTCGAGCTAGCCGTGGCGCTCATATGCCCGAAATCATATTTAAACAATAATGGCATAAAATTATCTATTAAATAAAGCCAATATCATAGACATTGACATTATTTTAATGTGTTTTTATTTTTTCATTTTGAATATGTATTGTAATACCTCTAAAAAAAACACCCTTATTGAAAATTTGTATAAGACCTTCATTATCTTGAATTCATTCAATAAGTTATCTTTATTTCCGCATACACAATTTTTTTAATTCATAATTTTACTCTCTCGTTAAAAGCAAGATCACAGATATTTGTCAAATAGCACTCATTACATTTCTTAATCCTCGTATTTTTTTCGACAATCGTTTTTCACACCTTAACAAACTTTGCTCTATCTGTCATCGTTACGCGACACATGGATACTTCTTGGACGCAATTGAATAAAATATCACGTTTAAAAAGATATTTTTTTACAGACCATTATAGTATTAATTGATTACATCAGTATCTTCCTCGAATATCAAAAAATATGTATTAATATCAACACACACTCCAGATCCCGATGCGCACTACTTATTAATTAAGGAGTTAAGCATTTATTTTAAATGTTGATTATAGTGTTTAAGCTTTTAAATGGTTGTTTTTAAACAATAAAAGGTGTAATGTAAATTTTAAAAAGTTAAGATTCAGAGATTCATTTAAGATTCTGTCGTATATCGTTCTGCCACACATACGTCTTTGTGGAAATTTGAAGGACTTATAAATAAACTAAAAGATGTATTGTTTAAGTCATAAAAATGACAAATGAAAAATAAAGAAACAAAGAAACGTCAAAAAACACAGAATTCGGCTTAACTTCTTTCAACGTAGTGAAAAATTAACATGTCATATAGGAAATGTTTTAAGAAATTCAAATATAATACAAATAATGTAATGTGGGTTCACAGCTTTTCTACTGTGAGGGGTGTCGACGGTTGACGGCTGTTGATGGCTTGACGGCGACGGGAGACGAGAGTTCCTCGCGGTCCGTCAATCACCGTCAATCTCTCCCCCCAAGAGATCAGGTAAATCTGAATGTACGTAAGCACTGATTCGAATGACTTTTGCTGGAAAATAAAGTATTTTTGAGGAATATGACAGTCGTAATCTATTAGAATAATAAACAGACGATTAACCACGGTGTAAAAAGCCAATTTAATTTATTCGAACAATGTTTTGTTACTTTGTAAACAACACTAACTTTTTTAAGGATTAATTGTATCTCAATAGAGACGAAGATGTAAATTATTTAATAGATGGCGCTAGTGTACAACAATGTGAAGTTATTAAAAAATAGTAGTATATATACAAGTTCCCAAAATTTGTTAAATGTGGTGTCGTAAGAAGGGCGGAATGGGGAATGTTGTTAACATAAAGTGATCACTTAACCCAACCAATGACAGGTCATAAGTCCTGTAAACGCCTCGACTACCACATTCTGTTTCCAAATAATTTACATCTTCGTCTCTATTGAGATACAATTAATCCTTAAACACTAACTTTATTTAAATAGAAAATTAAAATTCAAACATGTTTTGTACACAAAAGCAGCGTTGTTAGTTTATGAACATACAAAAACTAACAACACTGATGAAGGACTTCTGTG
Organism: Lepidostoma basale; assembly: GCA_022606425.2. NCBI lineage: Eukaryota > Metazoa > Arthropoda > Insecta > Trichoptera > Lepidostomatidae > Lepidostoma > Lepidostoma basale. The sequence continues at coordinate 1,370,295 of JAHDVF020001018.1, read as the reverse complement.
TCCAAAACATGTTTGTATTTTAATTTTATTTTTTAACCCTTAACGTGCCGTGTTCAAAACAAAACGCTCGCTCCCATGTGGTCAATTCAGTTTACCGCTAACTTTATCTAAATATCAAGCATATGACTCAATGAATCAAAATTTAATTTATGTCATCTTGTAGGGAATTTCATTAGGAATAGATCGATATCTATAACATACATGGATTATTTGAAAAACATATCATTATTAATTTTTTTCTGGAACCATGCGATTTCTGATATGGAATGCGTCACAGCATATGAGCAACTGACACCAAGTATGAACTTGTCTCGCCCCGCCGCGCCGCGCCGCGGCGGGGCGAGACAAGTTTTACGTATGATAAAGGCACCCAGGCAAAATGTATAGTACATTCAAGACAACGAGTACGTATTTATATTTGTCCCTTTTGGTAAAGTGTTAATATTTTCTCAGTTCTGATATTATTAAGTTGCGTGCTGCGTTTCCGTCCACAGTCGGTATTATTACGTACCTATGAGAAAAGGCCAAACATATAATTTATAATACGTTGAAAACAGCGAGTAAGTATTTGTCACTTTTGATAAAGTTGTAAATATTAGCTAAACAAATTCTACCTTAACACGAATGAAGGTGAGGGCAGTCTTAAAAAAAATTTTTTTTTGGGATGAAGGAAGTAATTTTTTGCTTTTTTTTATTACGAAATATTGAGAACACTTCAATGGAGGATCACAATTTTTTTTTATAATATTAGGGTCCATAGGTTTTAAGAAAATCAACTTTAAATTGGCAGTGGAAACTCAATTGACCACATGGTAACGCGACGGTTAATAAAGTTAGTGGTGTTTAAAAAGTAATAAACATTGTTCAATAAATCCGCAACACAATTGAATTCAACAGCTATACATTATAAAAATTATCAATATCAGTGGCATTGACGAACGACTCCTTCGTATAAGCTTAGGAATAATAGTTAGAATTCTTGTAAAGTAATGATGATATTTTTTATTAAATAAAACATCGTTTTTCCACGTTTGAGTTTATTTTCTCGACATGTTTCGAAGATTTCACACCTTAATCATAAGGAAAACTACAGTATATAAAACCAATTCCATAAAGAATTCGCAATTATTTTTCTTCTATATTCACCATTCCTTTGCGGATTCATAATTGAACAAGTGTTTTACTTTTTAACACAACACTTTATTTAAAATCAAATAAAATTAAACATAAACAATTTCGAAAAAAATATTTTAACATCTGTCAAAACTGAGCACATTCATGAAAAATTGTTTAAATATTTATTTTGTATACATAACATGTAACTACACTGATGAAGGGCTTCTGTGTCCCGAAACATGTTTGTGTTAATGTTTTATTTTTAATTTTTTGTATTTTAAATTAAGTGTTGTCCTACAAAACAAAATACAGATTAAACAACCACGGAGACATCACATAACCCTGTTTGACACCTTTGGTGATGTCAAACCAAGATGTGACAGCCCCGTTAACCCTGACACAAGCGGTGCTTCCCTTATAGAGGGATGCGACCGCGCGTATCAGTTTTGTGCCCACTCCATACTCGGCCAAGACCTTCCAATGTTTTTTTCCTATCAACTCGGTCATACGCTTTCTGCAGATCCACAAACGCACAGAAAAGTTTTCGGTCCTTGGCCAAAACCTTCTATGTTAGACTGCGAAGTGCAAAAATCTGGTCCATGCATCCACGTCCACTCATGAAGGCTCCTTGTACATCCCAAATCTTTCCAGATGTCAATTTCCTCACTCTTTCGATCAGTATCCTGTCATATAGTTTGCCAACGGAGCTCAGCAGACTGATGGTCCTGTGGCTCCCACAGTCTACACGGGCTCCCTTACCCTTGTAAAGAGGCATGATAACTAATTCGTAATTCTATTCCTCAAATAACACGAACAGCATTATTATTTTGTTCAACGGATCTCATATTTGCCTGCATTTCTATGAATATTAAATACGAAACGTGTACATTATGAAAGCGTAAAAAATATGTACACGTGTCAACCGAATTCACTCGGAGCGTAAAATAAATTCAAATTATTCCTTTTCCACCCGATGGCTCAATTTTACACGTGACTCGGATGCTTATTCCAGGGCGGGAGCGGTGTGGAGTGTCTGGGCGGAGGGAGGAGGGAGGAGGGGAGCTCTGAAAATCAATAGCCCCCCACCCGGCGGCGGGTCTCACGTGCCCGTTGCCACGAGAAACAAGATGCTCCCCCACCCTAGCCGCAGATAACGGATGTTTTCCAACTGACCATGCTGAATTTAGCCCCATTTTTAGACGGGCTGGTACTTACTCGACTGCGAGTAAATTCATTCCGGGTCTACCCGCGCGCGTCCGCTGTAAATTTTTGATTGCGACCCCAGGTGCATTTTTCACGAATCATGTTCGGTTGCGAATCTTGCAGTACTTACGCCTTTCTAAGACATTATCAAACATTTAAAATTGCCGTAGACAGGCAAAAACATGTCTTACACATAAAATAAAACTTCTAGAAAAGCAGACGTTTTCATTCGTATTAATTACAACAACAACAAACCATTACGCTGTTTCCCCGATGGGGTAGGCAGAGAGAATGGACCGCCACATTACTCTACCCTGACATACCTACCTGACTCTCTAGCTTCCTCCACATTTATACAGCGAGTCATACACACACGAGTCGATTCTTCCGGCTTCTAACATGACCAACCTTTAAAATTTGATTAATTTGGTCATGCCATGCTCGGTCTACCTCGACTCCGTACTCCATTTACATAGTTAACGTATACTTTTTTAACCATTATTTTTTCACCCATGCGCTCCATATGTCCGAACCAAAGCAGCGATCCTTTATTTTCTGTAAGCTATTTTTAACAAAGAGAATGGAGCTTTAAAAAACATTTTTAAAGGTCCATTCACTTTGTTACCCGCATCGGATTAATTATAACCTTACTTTTCTTCTGATTATAGATATTGCGATGTATTTATGCAGGATATCAACTTTTTTCCTGTGATGAAGACAACCAGCCTTCTCTCCATCTATTTGGTGGTCGTTCTGGTGGTCTCTTGCATCACGATCTTAGGAATTCTTGCGGGATCCATTATCTCGATGTAGTCCCTCCAGAATCGTCTTCTCTCCCTACTCCATCTCACTATGTCTTCAATTTTGCAGGATTTGCGAATTTCTTCATTGGGTGTCCTATCTCTAAGAGTTCTCCCCACAATAGGTCGCAATGTTCTCATTTCTGCTACTCTTAAGAGATGTTTGGTTCTGACAGTGTTTGCTCTTGCTTCGATTCCGTAAGATTCCGATTCCGTAATTATAATGATTAATATGTGTAATAATCATTATGAGAATTTCTTCTGGCTGAGATGTGCTTCAAAAATGGTGCACTAACTATTTTATTTGCGTCATTTTGTGTGTTAGCAAAATTAGACCCGAATTATATATTGGAATTCTAGCCATCTCACTGCCATCGGTTAATTAAAACTTCTTTAAGAAGGGCATTAGAACTCAGTCTCGGGGAAACTACAAATGAATTCCGCAAAGTAAAAAGAAAATCCTAATCATGCCGCGATTCTAAACTAAGAAAACTAGTAAAATAATCAGGTACCGAAACCTAGTGATTACAATTTTCCAGCAGTTGGTAATTCGTGTTTATTTTATACCTCATTAAAACTATTTTATTCGGCGACCTTCGCCAGAATTCGCAAAAGAAAAATAAAAAATTGCTAAAATATAAGAGTTATAGTATCTAAGATATCAATTTATTATATCTGATATAACTTGGGTGGCTAAGGCAGTATAAAAATCTACATATCTTGTGATGATAAATGAAATATTTACGTAATCCAGGGGTTTACAACTTCTGAGTGTATATATTAATGTTGTTAATTGAAATTTCTTAGTAGAAGTTCATCGTAAATAACAAACTTGATTAGACCGGTTTCAGCAATTCGACGCCATCTTTTAAGTGTAGTTTACAGTTATAAAAACAAATTTAAATGAAAAACACAATTAATATCGAATATAAAAAAAAACGTTGGTATTATTGTATGTATGCGATTTTATTTTATATTTCTGTAGCAGTGAAGAAACTTCAACGAATGAGAATAATGTTTTCAATGCGGTAGCACGACTTATAAAAGGTGTTCCACAAAACTCGCATATTTCACAACATCTAAAAGATCTTCACTGTCTCAAGTGTCCTGAAAGAATCCAGTATAAACTGTGCTGGACGATTTTTAAAGCGCTTCACGGAATGGCACCAGCCTACATATCTGAACTTTGTGTTGCCGATAGCCCTAACTTGCGGCAAACTACGCTTCGATCAGCAAACTCTTCGGCAATATGCAGATTAGTAAAGTTGAGCCAAAGCACAACCCCCGGACAAATTTCGGAGATCGGGCTTTCGCAGTGGCAGGTCCGTCCGCCTGGAATATGTTTCCTGCACGCCTCAGATCCATTGATAATCCGACAGATATTAAATCTCACCTAAAAACCCATATTTTCAAAATATCGCAAAAAATGTAAACAATGGTTATCTGATTGCTGGTGTCACATACAGCTCTCATGACTAAAAACATTGTCAAAGCGCCCTTGAGGTGAGCTATTCACGAAAACGGCGCTATACAAATTAGCCTAATTATTATTATTATTATATATAAACACCAAAATAAACTGACAATTCTGAACTTCTTTATTTTTCGTTTTGATCATAGAAATTGATTTAAAGCAAAGTCTTTTTTTATAAAACAAGATGTAGTTTGAACTCAATTACTGTATACAATTTTTTTAGCTATTATATTGATTCTCATGACATGCGATAGGTCGGAATTTTTATTCAGATCAAACAGTTTGAAAAAAAAAATCACACTGCCATCGCCGGTAATCGAACCCGGGACCTTCGGTGTGGCAGTCATAACTGTTGCCACTCTGCCGCGAAGACCGTCAGGATACTTACATGTTTAAAAATACACGTTAATTTATATCATTGATGTATTTCTACGCTTTGTTTTGTATGGAATTATAGATATAGCCAAACCACGTAGTTAATAAAAATAGGAAAGCACGTGTGTACACACGGGTTGCCAATGTGCCCATTATAGGAACGCTCACGAAACAGGTCACACAAATATTAAACTTGTGTTAGAAATACAAATAAACTATTATTTACACTTTAGTTATGTTAAAGAGTACACAAGAGAGCCGTGTGATACATTTCAAACAAACTAAAAAACTTATTTATTGTTTCTTGAACGTTACGTGTTCAGATCGAGAGGGTATGTGACGTTACATTAAAGATTCTGGGTTTAGTTATTCGATCAGGGAGTGTCAGGGTCTTAAGAGGCACCCGAGTCCTAAGAACCCTATAGAACTACTGAGTCAGAAGACGGCTTGAGGGAGGTGCCGTGATATGGAGTTAATAATAATAATAATAATATGCTAACTTTTAAAGCGCCGTTTTTGTGATGTAATCACCTCAAGGGCGCATTAAGACGTGTTTTAAATCTAAAAATCTAAATGTGATCGCTTAAAAAACGATCGGTTTAAAAGTATAGTAGAACAAAGTATAAATGTTTAAATTAGGTATGAAATATGTTCTCGTGAGGCTCAGTATTTTCACATGTTGGAGAGGTTACAGAGTAAATTTTTGAGAATCCTCTAACTAAGAGAGTACGGAGTATATTCTTGACTGTATCGTTGCATTCGAATACGCGCGTGTTGTAATAAGCTCACCTTCTTGCGTAAAATGTCTACACGCGAATTAATTATGTAATTTTTTGTAAAAAGTGGCATCGAGCAGGTTAAACGCGGCGAGTGTTCAAATAGAACGCACGCCGGAGGAGAGAGAAAGGTCGCTAATTGGTAAAGTTCGCTGAGCCCGTAGAATCATTCTGAGACAATAGTAAAAAGTAAGAAATGGTAAGAGCGCCGACTCGTGTGAACTCAATATGGTACCCAGCAGTACTCTCGGCGCAAACGGCAGCGCAGTCATCGGAAAAGTGACGGATACAACAATCAAAAACAAATAAATAAAAATATTAATTAAATAACCTCGATTCCACCGCAGATAACTTCACAATTGCGTTTGAAGTTTTTTCCTCTCTCGATGAATATTTATATTGTTAGTATCAAAATCGACTGGTAAAAAATAACCTATGGTAAAACAGATTACCGTTCTTCTTCGTATCAATGGCTAGTTAATTTTAATTGAAGTAGAAACGGTCTTAAAAAGGTTTCTTATCACTTATTTTTCTCTTGCCATTGTGGTGGAAAATTTAGCAGAATTCGTGTTATACTGGTAGATCTTCCACTTGGAATTGGAAGTAGTTATAAAAAACGTCGTTTTATTTAATTATTATTTAAAATGAAGTTTCATCGAGAGATTAGATTCAAAATCATTAGATTATCTTTTTATTTTAGTTCATTGCAACTAAATTATGCGTAATATTTATTGAACATTTACTATTTATTTACTGATAATTGACCAAATACGTGGATTTAATACCACCCAACTGGGGTAATCCGTTCTAGGGAGGCATTTTTCGCACTCTATAATATTTATTGAACATTTACTATTTATTTACTGATAATTGACCAAATACACGTATTTAATACCACCCAACTGGGGTAATCCGTTCTAGGGAGGCATTTTTCGCACTCTATAATATTTATTGAACATTTACTATTTATTTACTGATAATTGACCAAATACACGTATTTAATACCACCCAACTGGGGTAATCCGTTCTAGGGAGGCATTTTTCGCACTCTATAATCTCAATATATATAAAATACAAATTTAGGGAGCAATTAATGAACAAGGGGAACAAAACATATCTTAAAGTGTAATAATTTAAAATCTTATATGATATACTATAACACGATTTAAAACTAATTTCTTATTTTTAAAAAGTATGCAAGCTGGCTTTTTTTAATGTCACTGAAGGGTTATTTTTTTTGTTACCTACTTTGAACTTGAAATGTAGTGAGCCCCAGTTCGAGACCATTTTTTTTACTGCAAATGAAGCCAGCAGTACAGTGGGGGTTAAAACGCGAATTTGAATCTACGTGAATTTTGCAATTAATGCACAGAACGCGTTTCCCTAAATTCCGGGAAACTCGACTCCCTCTGGTGACAGTGCTAAGCTACCCGCGCCCCACCGATCCTGCCTATCGACCTGCTGCGGCCTATCGGCTGTACCACGGCGACTCGGCACGCAACAAACAAGTCGGAAGTCGGAATGGCCGAGAATAATATTTGCATGCGAGGGGTTTATAAACAACGGTTTGTCCTCGATTTGAGCCTACTTATCGCGGGTGCCCCGGGATGGATTAATGCCCAGGTTATTCCGAATATGTGGGTAAACATGCGAATAATTATAAATCAAACTAACTAGGTCGACATTCAAGTAAATAAGGAAGAAAAAAAACAAATTATGCTGGCGCAATTTGCGAAATTTACATAACTTAATTCCATCAACAGAAATGATCAACAACAACAACAAACCATCAAGCCGTTTCCCCGAAGGGGTTGACAGAGAGAGTGACCACCACATTACTCGATCCTAACACACGTTTCTAGATTCCACCACATTCATATAGCGAGTCATACACGCACGTCGATTCTTCCTACTTTTAATATGGCCGACCTTTAGAATTGGATAAATTTGATCATGCGAAGTTTTCCTCGGTCTCCTACAACTTCGTACTCCATTCACATCGTTAACATAAACTTTCTTCATCCATGCGTTCCATATGTCCAAACCAACGCAGTAATTTTTTTATAATTTTGTTCATAATACAAAACGAATCATCAATCTTATATTTATTGTTTCTTGAAAAATGATGTAAAACTTCGAAAACGTCTGTATTCTAGCAGTTTTAGAGATATACGCTTTCTGAGGGAAGCCTCAATATCGCGAAAAATGACCAAATCTGAAGAGATGCGGTTTAGAAGAATTATTTCCCTACCCACGGGTAGAATAATCTACGTTACTCTTGTCATAGATAATTGTCGGGGACAAACAAAATCAGGTCATTAAAAATATCTAAATTATGTATTCGACAGTAAATCAGTTTAAAAAATCAACAAACAAATGGTTAGTTCCTCTAATTTCTAATAACTGGTAGCCCAGCATACCCAGTAAGAAATCACTTGCGTAAAGCCAAGGGCAATACAGATTTCTTGAGGTATAGAAAACGTAAAAACTTCTTGCGAAGAAACGAGAACACTGCGTGCTATTGTTGGAAAGACTGCGTGGAGGAACACACAATCCGATAGGTCTGCGATGTTCAAGAAGAGGTCACATCGGGGCGACTACGTCGACGGTACTGTTACCAACAAGTCCAGAAAATGAATCCCACAAGAATTCCATACATGGGCTTTGCATGGAATAATAATATGGATGGACGGAATCTTCCAGGGAGAACCCCAAAACGATGGATAGATAACTGGAGCTCAACATAACAGGAGAAGGAGCAATTGGCCTACTGAAAATGATCTCCTCGGAGATCAACATCTTTCATTTTTGTGAAAGTAAGCTCAGAAGACAAATACTCTTGACTTTAGAGATTATCTTGTCTTCCAAAAGTTGAACAATTTTTCATGCGTTCCTGACATTTTACTTGTTCTCAAATATATGCATTAAACTGTAAATGTTTGTGATGTCTTTTGAGAACAATAAAATTCTTCTTCTTTTCCTTTAAGACTTTTGGTCTGTTTCTATAGTTCAGACTGGCCTCGCTTGGGAAGATGATTCCCATCTATCCCCCCATCTCTTTGGCGGTCTTCCGGTGGGGTGGTAGCCAACAGGAATCTGATGCGCCACAACGTGTGATTCTAGAGGTATCCATCCTCTATACGTGCGCATTCCAGTGTCTTCTGCATTGTCTGCCCCATCTAACAATATCTTCCACCTTGCAGATTAATCTAATACCGCAATGACAGACTCTTAAGAAAAAGAAGAATAACTCTTTGCGTACTTTCTATTTATAATACATAAACTCGAAATCAAATAAATCTTTGCCTTACGCCAAATGGATTTGTTTACGCAAAGGAAAATATTTGTTTGTATTAATATGGCACACATTAAGGGTGATCGATATTGTAGATTGTGGCAAGCCGCTTTAGGGAATAAATTCCGAGGAAATACAAATAGAACGGCGCGGGGGAATTGTAGATTGCATGCGTGAGTCCGCGGCTATAAAACTGCGGATACAATCGATAGCGGGATAAAGGGGCGCAGTGGGATGGGGACAGATTCTTCTTAAATTCAATCGAACGCTCCTAGTAACCTTTGGGCCCCGCTGCGATTAGTTTCCCCAGGGTTCATCTCGATCTCTAAATCTTGCCGAACACAAGCGGCAATAAGGGAGGCTGAATCCACGGCCTTACCTTACCTAGGGAATAGTACTAAAGGTAATATCAAAAAGGTTGAACAAAAACATAAATGTATAGTTGGTCAAAAGGTATGAATATTACAGACAATATAAAAATTTGCAAGAAAATTATAATATGTGAAAATCTACATAATTTTTTTTCACGGTGCCGAAAATATTGTAATGGTAACCAAAATGGTTTAACAAAAACATGAAAGGTCGAAATGTTAGAGAAAAAAATATTTTATTTTAAAAAAAATTTAAGAAAATCTACATAACGCAAAATGAATTTTTTGATCATTTTAATGGTTCCGAAAATGTTGTATATTTTGAACATGGCGACAAAATATGGTACCCGAATACAAAGAAGGGCGATCGAAAGGGAAATGAAAATGTGGTTCAAAAAAGGAAAACGTTTTTACGTTAGCAAGAGTTCATACGGGAGTAAAACTCCTCGGCAATAGGAAGATTAGTGGACCCAAACCGTTGCCCTATTACAAATTTCGGGGATCGAGCGTTTGCGGTAACCGGTCCATCAGATTGGAACAATCTTCCTTCACACCTCAGATGCATAAATGATCCGACAGACTTCAGATCTAAGCTGAAAACCCATCTTTTTCATATTTCATACCCAATTTAAAACCGGCATATTTTCTTCTATTATACTTTCTAATCGATGGCGAATATCAATCAGATGCAGCGTTTACATTTAGATTTAAAATACGCCTTAACGCGCCCTTGTGGTGATTACATCACAAAAACGGCGCTTTAAAAGTTAGCATATTATTATTATTATTAAGTACCATTTCATAATTATAAATTATTAAGTCGCTCAAATGATTTTACTGAAATCTCTTGATGGAAGTTCATTTTAAATAATAATTAAATAAAACGATGTTTTTTAACTACTTCCACTTTTGTCTTTATTTAGACAGCGACCGGTTTCGCCAGGCTCGCTGGCATCGACAGACTGGTGGACTCCATGAACTGGACTGGACTCCAGTCTGTCGATGCCAGCGAGCCTGGCGAAACCGGTCGCTGTCTAAATAAAGACAAAAGTGGAAGTAGTTAAAAAACATCGTTTTATTTAATTATTATTAAGTCGCTGTTAGAAAAAAAAAGGTATTTGACCAACAAATAAATCAAAGAAGCTACACATCAAATGGTTAATATAATCATTTTCAGTTTTAGGTATAATCATACTAAATTTCAAACAAATTATAAAAATAGCTAATTAAATGTTCGCTCAAAAATTTGTGAAATATTTTCTTTATCACTCGATTTTTTATCCATCTCAAATTCGGCTGCAAATTTGAAAAAATATAAAAAATAATATAAACCCTAGAGACTGGATAGAAACCGTAAGGCGAGAATTGCAGGAAACAAATTGCCGAATAATGGCACAGTAATGCAGCATGCATTGGCGCATCGTGCTAAACCTACTGTAAGAATTAGATTTTTCGAGACGTTTCACTTTTAAAGCATATTACAGATTGCGTATAATCTGTGGATTATAATCCATTATAAACATTCCTATCTTACTCTTGACAGCGAAAAATAAAAAAATAATGAATTATTCTAATTAATAAAAAGTGCGTTCAATTATCGTCCATCAACACATTTATTTGTTAAAGGCTTAACTTTAAACAAACACAGTAACTCTAAAGCCAGATGGTTGGCGGTGGGTCTGAAAATTTAACTAAAACAACGTAAAAGACAAATCCTTACATAAACTCTAAAATTTGATTACAAAAACATATAACGGAAAATGAATTAACTAAAAACGGTTGTTGTGGAAAATAAATTAAATAAACACAAATGTCCGGATCGTCCGGCTGAAAACAAGTACACTATCTAAAAGAACATTGTGTGTTAAATTATTTTTATTTTGTTATTTTATTTTATTTATTTTATATAATTTGTTTTATATTTATTTTGTGGACGTTGGACTATCGAAGTGTGCGCGTGAGATGCCTATTGGTGGCGATGAGGTACACAACCCATCACATCGCGTCTCTTGCGGGGGCGAAAAGAGAAGGATGGAGTGCCGCATCAATTAAAGTGTGGCAGTCTATTCTTTCTGCCTACCCTTTCGGAAAGACGGTGTGATGGTTAGTTAGTTAATTAGAATTAACTAAAAAATTACAATCCAATCACATATACACAAATATTATTATATCATAATAGACTGTAGATAATCTAATAGATAGATAAGTTCAATAATATTTAATTTATACTGTAGTTAAAGAATTATGATATTTTTCTACAAACGGTAAACGGCAAAATACCAAAAATATGCAGTGGAAGATATTTTTTCAATTCGAAAAACAAATATTTTTTTGGTATATTTTTGAACATGAAAAAATAAACGATGACCTGTCACTCTCTACAATCTCGCGTTGTAGCCAGTCATGAGAGAATAATGTGAATTTATGATATTTTATACAAACTGAAGTAAAATATTATTTTATACGTACCCATTATACGAGAGAATATTTTTTTATGTTAAGGAAAAAATATACGTATCATATTATTATAATAATGAAATTTTACATTTTAATAAAAAAAAAAGTCATTCTCACATATCTTAACAGTAAACTGTTCATCTCGCTTGATCTCCCAAAAGAATAAGTTGTGGCGAGTTGTCTGAGAGATATCATATGAAGGAATAATTATATGAGATAAAAGAGCAAGGTACGAATCTATAAGACCTGTGTGCGACCTATCCTCACATATGGCATTAAGGGGAGGGCGTACACTGTCAATACCAGAAGTATGCTGAGGACAACGGAAATGAGAACACTATGTGCTGTTGCTGTAAGACTGTGCGTGATCGTATAAGGAACACCACAATCCGAGAAGTCTGCAAGGTTCAAAATGTGATCAGGCGGAGGCGACAACGTCGACTGTACTGGTACCGACGTGCCAAGAGAATGAATCCCACAAGGATTCCATACATAGCTCTTTATGGAATACCAGATGGACGGCATTCACCAGGGGGACTCCAGAAACAAAGGAGGGATAGCTGGAATTCAATATCAGAGAGAAGATTCCTGTAATAACGGAATGTTAAATCTACAGCAAGTTGAAGAAGAACTTTAAAAAATATTCGAAAATCCGAAATTAAAAAAAAACATTTCCTCAAACATGGCGAAAAAATACCTATTGTATCTTCGGTGTTGCTGACTGTATGGTTAGTATTATTTATAGTCAGATTTTGTCTCTCGGTCCACTGGATGTGGTTTACTTATGGACATGCCTCTGAATCTTACTTAATCCAAGTTATTTATCTATCATGCATAGTTTAAAAGTTACAATAGTATACGAGTACATACCATTTACAATATACATACGAGTAGATACCATCCATTGCATGAAGATAATATCTATTATTAAAAAAATCGGTGTTCATTGAATAATTTATTTTATTACTAACTAACTAACCGTCACACCATCTCACCGAAGAGGTAGGCTGAAAGAATGGACTGCCACACTTTAAACGTATTTTATTGTATAAAAAATCACAACACTAAAAAAGACATATATCTTCTTCTTCTTCTTCTTTGCTAGCCTTCTTCCCTTCACTGCTGGATATAGGCCTCTTCCGATTTCCTCCACTCGTCTTAATCGTGGTCTTAATCCTTCCTCGGTGTAAAAATCTTGATACAAAGCGCCAGAGAAATACGTACGGGATTTTAAAAGTACTGAAATTTTTGTTGTAAAAGTATGAATCTTAAGACCGGCAAGTTAGATTGCATGCAATATTTGCAGGTGACGAATTTAAAAAAAATATATATGATTAAAAAAATATCTATTGCAAATGATTTCGAAGATAGTTTATATATAAGAAATTCCACGTGTATCTGCATGAGGCGAGGCGACAAATTTAACACGGGGACATTTATATGCACCGCCAGACACGCTCAGGTCGCGGCTCAACCCCGGTGTGGGCGCGTGAATGGATTTCCGGGGGAAATATTGGACAGAACTTCCCCGACAATCTCTGAGGGAAATGTACAGGGCACTAAAGCAAAAATTATTCTCTACATTTCCATACAAAGGGGTGGCCGAGGAAATTCCAATAAGTATAAACCAAGGTACTGCACCTGACATAGACTCCTATTATTTCTCATGCATCAGAGATTATTCCTTATCTACAAGAAAAGGGTTTAATTTATTATATCTCTTAACCAGAACTCTAAATTCTACCGGGGCGAATCACTTGTAGTATCAAGTATGCTGAGAATATTACGGTCGATATAGTCATGTGAAATAGTGAGCTTAAAATAAGTCAAGTGCTAGAGAATATTATAAAGCCAACCATATCAATGAATAAACCTAACAAGATATATTATACAAACAGACGTATTACAAATCTGATGATTTAAAAAAAAATTTAAAACCCTGTTTTTTATTTTAGATAAACTAAAGGCGTTAATACTATAGAATTCCATAATGCAAAATTATTTATGAATTTAAAAATTGTTTTTTTTCTTCACTTTTGAGTTTATTTTCCTCGACATGTCGAAAGCCTTTGAAACATGTCGAGAAAAATATGTTCAAAAGTGAAAAAAAAAAATTTACGTTGTGAATATTTTTCTCAGCGAACTTTCAAGGTTTTATACCTAGATATTCGGTAGAACGATTTTATTAAGATTATGTCGTTTTCCCAGTTATGAAACATGTCGAGAAAAATAGACTCAAAAGTGTAAAAAGCAGTTCATAAAAAATCGTCATTGGGAATTCCAATAAATAACGCTTTGAGTTTATTAAATATTTATTATGATTATCAAGAAATCATAAAATATTGATATACGCCAAACATTATTATATATTTGCCATTTCAACATAGATTCTCTACGCATTTTGAATACAATTTTGTGGTGCATTTCTTTTCTAATGAAAACAATTTATAGACTTTCTTATCGACTGCAAAATATCGTAATTATAAATAAGTTTATATTAAAAGTTTATTATAACTTAATTAATGCACTAAGAAGCAAGAATATTTATTAAAATTAATTAAGTTATGAATATGTTAAAATTTTCCATTAAAATACAGATCTTAAATTTGTAAATTTGGTACCCTTAAAAAACTTCTCAGGTGAATACCATAGAAACTAGATGGTACCTAATCATGATATCGATACGTGACGGCAACGTCGCTTTTGTGAAATTTAAAATATTAGATACCTTTTCCTTTTCTAATTTTTAATATTTTTTCCATATTTAGCTTTTTTCTTCAACTGATTCAGTGTACTAATATTTTGAATGATTTGACTTTGTTTGTCCCCGATAATTATCTGCGACAACGGCAACGTATATTTTTTCATCTGCCACCGTGTATAACCAATCTGCCTAACGTAATGCCAGTGGACAGGGCAAAAATCCTTCTCAACCGCATCTCATCGGATATAGACATTTTTCACGACAGTGAAGCTACCATCAGAAAGCATCCACCTCTAAAGTATTAAATTGCTATTTGTTTTTCATGGTCTTGTGTTTTTCTAAATGTCCTGTTTTTTTGTATATATTTATATTTTCCAATTATCATTATCTTCCGGTGTCATGTCAGGTCTCCTCGACGTTGACTATCACCTGAGAGAAGCCGTCTCTATTAATGACACCTCGAAACAGCTTCTCGACGCTCCTGAAGCTAGTCTAGTCTCTAATGTTGTGGATAGAGGAGATTCGCCTTCTGCCAACTTCTAGTGGATCCTATATTTTTCCCTCAATGATTAGGTGCAGCAAATTTTTTTTAACCTGTTTGAAAAAAGATAGATAAGTTTTTCCTGTCATAACATCGAAAAACCAAAATATGCGCACGTTTCTAATTGTATTAGTAATGTTTCTAAGTAGCGGTGTGGACTGTAACGTGTCAGGAGGTCAAGTGGATCCAAGCACCAGCGCTTGGGAGATGGAGAATACGGGGGATCTCTTATGCAATAAAGGGGGTAATAATTAGAGTCAAAGGTTAATTAAATAACGTGCGGAGCGAATCGGCTGCGTCTTATAGGTCCAGGAACGGCCCGTGGATGGGGAAGCTTGCAACGAAACGACAGCGGTTTTCAAACAATGGGCCAGAGATGCCTCTTTCTCGCCCACTAGGACATTACATAATTTTTTTTATTTTTTTTTTCAAAATATATACTATAAACAAATGCATTTAAATCGCTGATTTGGAAGAATAACTCGACATTGTATAATACAATACACGAACAAAAACGACGCTAATGAGATTGCATGCTTTTCAACATTTTAGACAATTTTATTTTAACCATTTGAAACATGAAAAATTAAAAATGTATAATGAAAACGCAATTGTTTTTTTTTTTCCGGTTTAACATTGATTTATTTATGTATAAAAATATACAAATAAATTTGAAACCATTGTTTATATAATATAATATATAAATAAATCAATGTAAAAGCGAAAAAAAAAACAATCACGTTTTCATTATACATTTTATAATAGAGTTTTACCAAATTAAAACCGCAAACATCAATAAATAATACGATAAATTATTATTTAAAAAAAGACTAACACAAGAATTTAAATCAATGGTATTAGAATTTATTTTACAATCTTCAATATAAGCAGAAAATAGCTCATTATCATGAAGAAGGAATCGGGTCGTGTCCAGGCTTGCACCCATGTCCCCTGGATCAAGAGCCAAGCGTTCTGCCCCCTAGACCACCACCCGAACATGCTTCTTGAAAAATGACGTAAAATTTCATATTAAATAAGCAATACGAAACAAATTGGAAAGCAATTATTATAAAGCAAATTAAGAGTGGACGAATGACGATTTTCTAACACCATAAAACTGGCAACTAACTATAACAGAAAATCCTCCGGAGGAGAAAGGGGAAACCACTATGGATATAATTCCCCAAGTCATCACTATGAAAAATAATCAATTACTCTCGTTAGAGTGATAGTGATGACGTCGGGGGGACATGACATGACATAACACCGAGAGAAAAGGATGATTAAAATGTGAATCCACAAAAGTGAAAGCAAATATAACGTAGAATAAATAAAAATCAATTGCACAGCTTCGGTAGGAGCCGTTATAAATTACAATCAGCAATTATAATTAACGATGTATAAAAATATTATGACGAGGTACTTAAATATGATTATATTGGCGTCATCAAAATCTCAACAGCCTCGTAAAATAATATTCAGAACCTCTTAATAAAACTGTAACTACTTTCCATAATGGGCGATAGATCTGAAGACAATAATTAGTAAATATCATATAGGTACAAAATGAGAATCTTTAAAGCATGCGAAAGACCAATAAAAAAATATGGCGTTGAGGCAAGGGCAGATAGGTCAGGACAAAACAAGTTTTGAGGACTTCCGAGATGAAGACACCGAGGATGAGAGCAGACAAGACACTGAGAGATCGCGTGAGGAACACCAGAATTAGAGAGATATGTTAGGTTGAGGATATTATAGGATGGAGTTGACAGCGAAGAAGGGACTGGTATAATCATGTCCAAAGAATGGACACCACCAGACTCCCTTATATTGCACTACATAATCAGCCTCACGGGACTCGTCCTCGTGAAAGACCTCCTAAAAGATGGAAGGACAGCTGGGAGTCTACCTCACAGGAGGAGTAACCCTCTGGAGAACAGAAATAGGTCTACAACAAGGAAAAAAATAAATAAACAAAATACTTATAACATCGAATCGTTCTTAAGGCAACGGCACGTTAGTGGGATATACAAATACTAAATGTGCAAAGCAACTGGAAACTACCACATAAAAAAGGCCCAAGTTGCATTCCAAGAACAAGCAAAGATGAACCAGCATAAACCATGCTACAAATTAATCCCAAGGACTGAAACATGAGAAGAAGACGTAAGAAAGGGGTTAAAATCTAAGAAATAATAAATAATTATTTATGTAACTCTTATTTAATGAAAAGTTTGAGGAACTTATCGAAGCCTGCGTAAGATGAATATCTTAGATTCGATACATTAGTGAACGGGCATATTGAAAAATAAAAAAACATGAAATTTGTAAACAATCACATTGGTGAATGTAAAAAATATTGTTTTTTTACCTTGTGTGGGTTGGTACCAGGTTACCGGGATATTAGTGTAGTCAAGTTTATTAAAATTAACAGTTTACGCTGGCTAGGTCATTTGCATTGTATAAAGGGGTCTGTTTTTTCCACTTTTGAGTTTATTTTTCTCGACATGTTTCGAAAGCTAACACCTTCATCATCTAGAGAACGATATAAAGTAACTAAAATTATTACAAAATGAATGCAATAACCTAGAAACATATATATGATGTATTAGTTAACTTAGACAGAGTACCAGAGACAACATTACAAACATCAATAGGTTAAATTTAATCCAAACTTAAAAGTGGAAAAAAACAGTGTTTTCATTCATAAATAATCGTCATTGTGGAATTCCACAGTGTTAACGCCTTAAGGGGTTACACCACCCTGACGCCCGAAAAAATAGGCATAAAAATGTACTTTTTTTTACTCGACCATTAAATAATGAATTATTATTTATTTTACGTATACATATAATAGATTTATAAACAATTTCAAATATTGAAAAAAAAATGACAGTAAAAATGGCGGAGGTATGAGTCGCTCAGTGGGACCCTCTTTTTAATATCCTTGCTGACGGTGTACATGATTTCTTCGTCCAGCATTGTCTGAAAAAATAAATATATTGCTAATTCAGAAGGGTAATAGCTAAGACGTGACGTAGGGATTTTTTTTTTTGGGAAATGATAACTGTTTGGAAAAAATAATCGAATTTCCATCAAAATTTTGAGTTTAAAAAATGTACAACTTTTGAATACGGAACCCAATCGAAAAAATCCTACGTCACGTCTTGGCTATTACCCTTCTGAATAAGCAATATATACTCGTATATATTTTATTTCAGACAATGCTGGACGAACAAATCATGTAAACCGATTTTGAAAAGACGGCCCCACCGAGCGACTCATATCTCCGCCATTTTTATTGTTATTTTTTTTTCAATATTGCATAGTGTTTATAAATCTATTATATGTATACGTAAAATAAAGAATAATTCATAATTTTAATGGCAGAGTCAAAAAAAAGTTTATTTTAATGTCTATTTTTTCGAGCGTCAGGGTGGTGTAACTCCTTAAGTTTATCTAAGACTTCTTGCCGTTATGTGACGAAACAAAACCCCTATAAGTGACTGTTATATAGTTTGAATAAAAGTAAATATGGCTAAAGTTTAGGCACGCGCAAAGTTACGAAATGGAGGAATGTGATTATCGGAGAAATGAATATCAGTTCTTAAGCCGATCGGAAGTAAAGCCCAGGAGATCGCCGGGCAGTGAGGGGATTAGAAGAAGTTTAGCAGTTAAGGGCGCGGCGCCCTGCCGGCTCCCGGCTCTTGATTAACAAACTTGGTTAAGACGTCAAATCCCCATAGAGCGTGAAGTGGCTATTAATACACGTACATGTTCGAATTGCGCCAGTGGCGGGGCAGCACTGCAACGGACCCCTTAAACTAACAATTCATCGAAATAAAAAAAAAGACAATTTTTTTTTTCATTCACTTGCAGTAAATGCTCGATAAAAACAATTTTCAGTTATTTCTTGTTAAAGATATTAATATTGTTGACTAAAAAGGAAATCCACACTTCGCTCGGCGAACTCCTCAGCAATGGGAAGATTAGTTGAGCCAAAGCGTTGCCCTAGTACAAATTTCGGGGATCGAGCGTTTGCGGTAGCCGGTCCATCCATCAGCTTGGATCGATCTTCCTTCACATCTCAGATGTATAAATGATCCGACAGACTTCAGTTCTAAGCTGAAAACCCTTTTTCATATTTCATACCCAATTTAAAACTTGCATTTTTTGTTCTATTATACTTTCTAATAGATCGCGAATATAAATCAGTTGCAGCGTTAACATTTAGATTTAAAACACGTCTAAATGCGCCCTTGAGGTGATTACATCACAAAAACGGCGCTTTAAAAGTTAGATATTATTATTATTATTATTAAATTGCTTGACAGAAGTTCATTGTGAATGGTTTGAACCTTGTTTGTACCTTGTCAGGATTATAACTGAAGCGCTAGACCCGGATATTGAAATAAAATGCAGAATTGAAGTTCCGCGAACTGCATTTAATAAAATGAGAATATTCGTTTGCAACGATAATTTAAACCCGAAACCCCGACAAAGAATAATTAAATTATATTTATGGTCTGTACTACTACATGGCTGTGAAACTTGGATTCTAGGAAGCGAATGTAGTGAGTTGGTTGGAGCCGTTTGAGATGTGGATATACTGCAGAATACTCCGCATACCGTGTAAAAGGCCAGTAATACATACGTACTACAGAGAGCCGGAGCCAATAGAGAGCTTTTGTCGAGTATAAAGGTTAGAAAGATGATAATCACGGGCAAGATAGAGGGACGGCAGGGAGTTAGCAGAAGGCAGTTGTCCTGGTTACGAAATATAAGGAATGAGGAGAGTTGAGAACCTTGTACAAGTATCACAGGACAAAGATGCTCTCGCTGCAGTGATCGCCAACATTGAGGGACCAGATACTTCACCAAAAGATCTATATATTTTTTTCGTTTCAAGTTAAGTTATCATTGTCAATTATATCCATAACCAAGAATATGCAGTCTAAAGGTGCCTGTCCACCGGAGCGGAGCTAGGTTGCGGAGCGGTGAGCGAGGAAAAAATCCACCAATAGAATTGCACAAAATTTCCGCAAAAATTTTATACGCTCCGCTACCTAGCTCCGCTCCGGTGGACAGGCACCCTTAGAGTGGGCGAGCATATCATCGGTTCAAAGGTAAAACTCATTAAGTGACATTTTGGTCAAAAATGAATTTTTTGCATTTTCTGTATCAGATTTTTTTTCAAATCAAATCAAATCAAATCAAACATTAATATTTAAATCAAATCAAATCAAACATTAAAATCACCAAGTGTTTTTATTAAAGAATAACTGTTATTCTTTAATAAATACACTTGGTGATTATTTTCTGAAGTAGAATTCACAAGCCTGATACAGAAAATGCCCAAATATATTTTTTTTTTACCAAAATGTCACTTAATGAGTTTGAACCGACGATATTATGTTATGTGGTAGTTAACTTGGATATTTATTGAAAATATTCCATATATCGTTAAGTAAAAAATAAATGTCAACTCCAGTCAAATGTTCTTGAAATACATTTTTAATGTTTAACTCTCTAATTACTAATAACTTGGTGCATATAATTAAACATGTATATTGGACATCTGCGTATCACATATGGTAACATATATGATGTATTCAATTACTGATAGTTTATTCAGTGTTAATATGTCTGTACCAAAACAAGTTAACATACCTACATTATTATGTATTGTTCCTTGAACGTTTAATAACATACATATAATATTTAAAACGTTTTATAACAAAACCATATATAAAATATTCAGTATTAATGAAAACGTCTGTTTTCTAACAAGTTTTTATTTTATTTTATGAGAATGACATGTAATAAAACTTCTACGAAAATGACGTTTTCATTCGTATTAATTATTTAATATGGAGTTTAACATAATTATTTCAAGAAACAATACAAATATTGTAATTATTAGGTGAGACATGTTCAATTTATGGTAAAAAAAAAAATGAGTAAGAGGAATAGCCAAAAGAGATGAACCTCTGTAAGCCAGAAGATCATTGTCAATTTATTTCCCGAACCACATACGGATCAAAGTTGCTAAGCAAAGATGAGTTTTTCGTTATTTTAACAAGAACTTTAAAAAAATAATTCCATGTAACTAACTAACTAACTAACTAACAAAACATCACGCCGTCTCCCCGAAGGGGTAGGCAGAAAGAATGGACTGCCACACTTTTCTTTCCTGACATATTTCTCTCGCTTCCTCAACATTCAAACATCGTGTCATGCACGCGCGTCGATTTCTCTGACTCCTCACATGGCCGACATTCAATATTTGATTTATTTGATCGTGCCACGTTTTCCTCGGTCTTCCTCTATTTCTGATTCCATTTACCAGTCCAAACCATATTAATGATCCTTTCATTATTTTGTTCATGACACCATCAATCGCACCGCATTCTTATATTTTCATTCGACACTCTATCATACACAGAATATCTACACATTCGTCTAAGAGATCTAATTTCTACTGCATTTATTCTACTTTTTTCTTTTTTTTGCTAGTAACATGCTTCGCTTCCATACATAAAGGTCGGTAGAAGAACACCATTGTGCACTGCCATTCTAGATTTTTTGGATAGGTTTTTGTTTGCGATGACAACTTTAAGTGCACCATTCACTTTGTTGCCTGCCCCAACCCTTCTTTCAATATCCCTCTCCACTCGCCCATCGCTTGTAAACATACTACCTAAATACAAGAACTCATCTACTTGCTCCAAATATTCACCATTCACGCTAATGTTGCAGACTGTCATGATTTCTTCAATTTCAAAAATCATTACCTTGGACTTATTAACATTCATCATCAGATCATTTCGCATGCATACCTCATAATACTATTCACCAGGACTTGTAGTTCATGCTCGTTGTCAGCAAGTAGGACAGCGTCATCCGCATACAAGAGACAGCTTACTGACACTCAGTGGCGGTACTCCCATAGAAGCCCAGAACCCCGGCTTGCATAAGAAATTTTGAATCAAAACCTCTTCTAGCTTACAGAGGTTCAGTTCTTGTGGCTATTCCTCTTACGTCTCTGATGGGAACATTGTTGGAAGGTGATTTGGTGGGTTGTTGGTTTGTGCGGGGGCATGATTACTTAGATTTGGGGGTTTTGATTCAAAATTTCTTACGCAAGCCTGGCTTCTGGGCTTCTATGAGAGTACCTGCACTGCTGACACTCCGCTCATTTTGGCACCTACATCCAACCATTTCAGCTCTCTCATACACTTGTCCATATATAGACGTCCATAATTCCATGTATAAGTGCGAAAAAAGGTTCTTTAGGAGAAATTCAAAAATTCAGGGTTGAAACCTGCGCGATCTGTGTCTCCTGCATCTCTTCGTGGCGCTCGGGCGGCGGTCGGCGTTGCTGTCGCGGCAGCGGCGCCGGCTGGATGGCGAGCTGGGGCGGCGGCGGCGCGAACTGCGGCGGCGGCGGCAGCAGCGCGGGGGCGCCGCGCGCCGCCGTTCATCTGGCACGGCCCGCTGCCGCTACCGCCGCAACCATCCGCCGGTCGGCCGCTCGCTACTGCACTGGCCCGACGGCGAGGGGGACACTTCCACCACTGCTTTTCCTACTTTACTCGGTACGCACAGGACTCACTTACTATCACCACCGTGTCGGAGAACTATGCGAGAATACTCGTACTCGTTATAGCGGCGGCGCGTGATTATTTATTTTTAGACATTTTTAATTTTTATACACAATTTGAAATATTAATGTTTACTAACCGATTCGCTTACCTTGTAGTAAGCTCTGCAGTCTAACTAGACGTTTTAATATTTATTTATTTCCTTTTTAATTATTAAAAAAAAATTACCAAATTTTACAATAGAACATTGTCTGATAAATTCGTTGTCTAAAATTGTTATACCCTTCAACAAAGAATAATAATCGGCATCACCAGAGGCAGGTTGGTTCTGCATGCTGGGAGATTAAACAGTCTGTGTCGACGCTGTCAAAGATAACAGAGTTCACGAAATATCCCCTGATTAATCTATGGTAAAGAAATGAGTTATGATATGTCCATCTCTTCGAAGCTGCTGAGAGTTGGTCCCCTATATTCCCAAAAGAAATGCTAAACTAAGTAACTAACCAACCATCACGCCGTCTCTCCGAAGGGGTAGGCAGAAAGAATGGACTGCCACACTTTTCTTTCCTGACACATTTCTCACGATTCCTCAAGATTCATAAATCGTACCATGCACGCGCGACGATTTCTCTGACTCCTCACATGGCCAACATTCAATATTTGATCGTGTCACGTTTTCTCTATTTCTGGTTCCATTTACATCGTCAACATATAATTTTTTTACCATTCTTTCTTCATTCATTCATGCCATATGTCCAAACCATCTCAATTATCATTTCATTATTTTGTTCATTACATCATCATTCGCACTGCATTCACTTCTTATATTTTCATTCGACACTCATACACAGAGTATCACATTCATCTAAGAGATCTCATTTCTACTGCATTTATTCTACTTTCATCCATATTTTGCCAGTTCCATGCTTCGCTTCCAGACATAAGGGTCGGTAGAAGAACACCATTGTGCACTGCCATTATAGATTTTTTGGATTGGTTTTTGTTTGCGATGACAACTTTAAATGTATCATTCACTTTGTTGCCTGCCCCAACCCTTCTTTCAATATCCCTCTCCACTCGCCCATCTCTTGTAAACATACTACCTAAATACACGAACTCATCTACTTGCTCCAAATTTTCACCATTTACGCTAGTGTTGCAGACTGTCATGATTTCTTATTTTTCAAAAATCATTACCTTGGACTTATTAACATTCATCATCAGATCATTTCGCGTGCATACATCATACATACTATTCACCAGGACTTGTAGTTTATGCTCATTGTCTACTACCTAAATACAGTAGAGTAAGAAATGCTATTATTCTGATATTATTTTTTTCTAGTCCTCGACACGCGTAAGACAGATTAGATCCGATGTCCTATTCAGCTAGAGAGCAGCGTGCGGAGGTTATAGAGGCGACTGGCGGCCTTGTGGGAGCGAATTAGTCCGTAAATCATACGATCGCTTTCCAGTCCGGTGAATTTATTCATGCGACTACTGACGCGCGGGAACTGGGAACCATAATGGAATACATTAAGATGCTTATTCCTTTCGGGATAAGAGATAATGCCTTTAAAGTGTTCAGATTCAATTCTACATTCACATAATGCGAAGACTACAACCCGAACACAGCGGAATATGTTTAACAAGCTATTGCTCTCTACTAAATCTTTCTCTATACACTAGTATTTTCTTTTTTTATAATAATCAATTGTATATCAATAGAGACGAAGATGTAAATTGGTTTCTGGGAACAGAATATGGTGGTCGAGGCGCTTACAGGACTTATGACCTGTCATTGGTTGGGTTAAGCGATCGCTTTATGTTCAACAACATTCCCCATTCCGCCTTTTTTCTTATGACCACCAACGTCTGACAATTTTTTTGAAACATGTACTCGTATATATGCTAAAATGTTGAGGAACACTTCACATTTTTTCTTCTTTTTTTATAAGAATTAATTGTATCTCAATAGAGACGAAGATGTAAATTGTTTTCTAGGAACATTATATGGTGGTCGAGGCGCTTACAGGACTTATGACCTGTCATTGGTTGGGTTAAGCGATCGCTTTATTTTTAACAACATTCCCCATTCCGCATTTTTTCTTATGACCACCACGTCTGTCAATTTTTTTTAAACATGTACTCGTATATATGCTAAAATGTTGAGGAACACTTCACATTTTTTTTAATCTACACTAGCGCCATCCATTAAGATTGGGTGTAATTGACGGTAAAGCCTTTACCGTCATTCACATGTCCTAGAATTCTGGGCAGCACCCTTCTCTCAAAAGTATCCAGTCGCTCTGCGGATTTCGCTGTCATTGTCCACGCCTCACATCCATAGGTCACTACTGTTCGAATGATTGTTTTATACAGGAAAGAAACGTTTCCATTCGTATTAATTATATAACCGAAGAGTTATTGTTAAGAACTATTCGGTTACATTTATTAATTCGTTAGTAAATATGTATGTTATATTGAGTTCCAAACATAAAATGAAAAGGCGTATTATCGGAAAAGTTGAAAGGTAAAATAATAACTTGCAAAATAACAAACTAATTTTAGATTCGAGTCACAATAGCATATTCTGCAGTAAATAAATAATAAAGTCTGATAATAATACAAGTGCGACAGCGCATGCGATTTCCTTAAGAACATAAATATTAATAACTGTTCTCTTAAGAACACAAATTCGTACTGTATTGTTTAACCCATTAGCCGCAGACGTTGCGTTAGCGCAACACTTGGGCAGCCAAATTTTAATTCGAATATATGACTAGATATGAATTCCCACGGTCTGCTAAACTGTTGTCTTGTTTTATTTAATAATCAACCATATGAACAAAAAAAAATAAACAAATATACAATAGAAACGATTTGGTGGCAGCAAAAAAAATGTTATTCTCATTGTACCGAATAATCAAAACGTGACCAAATACGCCATAGAATTTAATATAAAATACATAGTGTTCGATTAATTCCATCAGTATTATTTATGATTTTTTAAATACTATCATAATACACCATTTCAAATTGTACATATATATTCAACTAACTAACTAACTAACTAATCATCACGCCGTCTCTCTACAACTCTTTGAAAACATGTTTCAGACTGTAAACGTCTATTTCAGTGAAATAAATTTAACATAGAGAAGAATGTGTACAGTCCGAAGCATGTTTGTGCAAATGTGATTATCCAAAACACAAAGTGATGGCGAATATAAAAGAATCATTTTTCGCTAAATAATTTCATACGAAGCACTTAATTTGTGGTGTTACATTATTAAATATAATAATGATAAACTTGTAAATTTGTATTTAAACCACGTTTTTCTCAACAACCAACCGGTTTCGCTCCCGCCCCGGCATCATCAGGATTACAAAATACACAAAAAAAATTGTGTATTTTGTAACCCTGACGAAGCGGAAGCGAAACCGTTTTTGTTAAAAATTAAGTGGTTTAAATACAAATTTACAAGGTTATTATTATAATAACTAAATAATTTATATTTTGTTATATCATAAAACAAATGCCGTCTAGATTGTTTATTTTATAATCCAATGAAACATATGAGGCAGCCAAAGCAAAAGTGGACTACCCCACCTACCATAGATTTGAGTAATGGCGCATTTTAGAAATTGTCAAATTGAATCTCTTTATGTTACGTAAATTTTACAACATGATTCTTGGTAAAAAGATAAGTTAATTTTAATGTAGATCCGTTTTTGGCTAAAAAATTAATAAATACCTCTTTTTTGGTGGCTTGGTCCACTATTGCGTTGAAATGTTATTATGTTTAGTCCATTTATTTATTATGATAGAAGAAAAGGGAAATGAAATTTAAGGTGTATAAGAAATATATCTATTATAATTTTAAGCCCTTTTGGAATCAGACACGTCTATTAAATCTGACTGAATATTATTGGTCTTCAAATTGTTATAAAAATGGTGGAAAATTGGCGGTACGAAGTCAAGAAGAAAATTAAATCCTTCTTCTTCGTCGCTGTGATAGTATTTCCTTGTGGATACAATGCATCTAGAGTAGTGATTGAGACTGACAATCTTTTTGTAATATCCACTATGGAGAAATTCACATCAATGTTGTTTGAGTATTTGAACTATATTTTAAATGGTTCGGTTTTTGTATACCTCAACCACTGTATTTTCAACCACTCTACTTTGGATCCATCAAGTGAGACCTTTCTATTTACTATGTTACTTTCCAATTTAATTGTTGAATAAAAATTACCCCTTTCCATTGAGATTATTTTAAATGAGTTACTTTTCCTGACTGATTGTATTACTTGAACCCAGTGTTCCGGATTGTAAATATCTCGAAAAAATCTTTTTTGATTTTCAATTAAACCAAAATCCTAATCACATGGTAAATTGGAATGACCACTCACTAAAAATTGTGGTCAATGTCATTCACCACATAATCAGAATTGGAATATATTTACTGGCATAATAAAGCAAGCTTAAATGAACTTCATTTTCGGCACTAATACTTTGGACTAACCATCATGGTCCACTTTTGCATTGAGAATATTTTTAAATATTTAAATGCAAAAACAAAAAAAAACACTCCCATCT
Organism: Lepidostoma basale; assembly: GCA_022606425.2. Lineage (NCBI taxonomy): Eukaryota > Metazoa > Arthropoda > Insecta > Trichoptera > Lepidostomatidae > Lepidostoma > Lepidostoma basale. The sequence goes on along the minus strand of JAHDVF020001018.1, from coordinate 1,342,976 downwards.
AAAGAATATTGTTGGAACTAAGTTTAGTCCGTTTTTGAATCGAAGAAACACATGTCTTAGACACATTCCCATAGTTAACTCAATATTGGCCATCATGTGGGTTAGTCCACTTTTCCTTTGACTGCCTCATATGTGAATACCTTATTTATGTGATATAAAAAGAGAGTTCAAATATACGAGTAGGTACTGAAATGTTCGTTTTTCGTTCCTACATGGTGTTCGAATGAGTTCGCAGAAATATCAAAATACAGTGATTATATGAACACGGCAACTGATATCGGGGGTTTATAGGTTAACAAAGTAACACGGTCACTCGGTGGGGCGCCGGCGGGTGATAGATGGGTTTATCATACGTTAGTGTGCCATGCTCTAGAATACGTTATTTTAAAAATAAATATCAGAGTGATATTTAAACCTACACGCGCTGCTGTCTGAAAATACATATGGTATACGAGAGAACAACGAAATTCCCTTGCGAGATATAAAATTAACATAACAAATACAATAACGGGATGATGTGAAATTAATGCAATGGTCTTCCTGCCGTATTAAAATGTCTATTATAGTAAACATAGCTAACTAACCATCACGCCATCTTCCCGAAAGTTATTTCCTGACATACGTTTCTCCTTCATAAACATTTATACATCGTGTCACGCACTCACGTCGATTTCTCCGACATCTCACGTGACCAACATTCAATATTTGATTTATGTGATCATGCCACGTTTTCCTCGGTCTTTATCTATTTCTAGTTCCGTTTACATCATTAACATATACTTTGTTGTTCATTAATTTTTTACATGTGTCCTTTTATTGTTTTTTTCATAACACTTTCATTCGCACTCCAGCCACTTACATACATAAGGGTCGGTACAAGAACACAATTGTGCAAATACGATAATCTAAAACGACTGGTGACGTAGAAAATCATTTAATCACGACATATGTTTAACCAAAATAAACAGCATATGAAACATTGTATTTTCACAACATTATTTACATTTTTCAAAAACACGATTGTTACCGCAGACGTCCTTCCTCTCTGTTGAAGGACATATGCGGTCCGAAACATTTTCGTGATAAATGCAAAAAAGTATCGTGAAAATAAAATGTTATACGAAGTAAACCCACAACAGAAGGGAAAAAAATAATCTATGGTAAAAAAAACAAGTAAATACTCGTACATATACGAGTATTACACAAGCATCTTATTCAAATGGTGTCTATTCGTCATTATTGTTTTTATTTAATAATTGTATATCAAAGCATTTTAAAATATATTATTCAAGACATTACTTCAACGTCTCCAAGTGCTTAGTTATGCCGACAAAAGGGCCCACAGATGGTTTTATCTTCCACGATGCAGAACCAACCTGCCAATGTTTATGCCGGTAGGTAGAGCAATATCTTTGCTAAATCGTGTCACCTCGGAGGTAGGTCCACGTATTTTGTGATAGTGTAGCTCACCTGAGGGAGGCGCTGTCTTTGTTGTAATTGTGAGTTCATTTCGTTAGTTTGTCATGTATGATATTTTTTATCGCTCTCTTTATTATTTTATTATTAATAATATTATTAACAGCATTTAATAAAATGTAGAAAATAAAAGAATCGAATAATATAGACCTAAAACTGAGAATACTCCTCATCAAGACCTATGTATGGAGTATCTTGATGTACGGCTGCGAGACATGGTGCTTATCCGAAAGAGACTAGATGCTTTTGAGATGTGGTCCTATAGAAGACTATTAGGGATTTCCTGGAGAGACCACATTACAAATGAGGAGGTTCTCCAAAGAACCGAAGGAGGAAGGCACCTGCTCAGGACCTTGTCCGAAAGGCGTGCAAGATGGATCGGCCATGTAATACGACAAGAAGGCCTCTTGCATGCCATAATGGAGGGTATGACCGAGGGGACAAACTCTAGGGGACGCCCACGCCGAGAGTACCTGGAGGACCTGTTGGTGGACGTGCGCTGCTCATCATATGCAGATTTCAAAAGAGCCGCACAAGACAGGGAAGAATGGAAGAGAAGAATAGAGGAAAATGCTGCAAACCAATCCCAGTATTGAAACCAGAAAGAGAGAATATTATGTATCTTTAGTGCATTGATAAGTAGTTCTGTAATGCTTCTGATATGTTTATAAGCAACGGGGAATATTCGATTCACGATACTGGCAGAGGAAATGAACGTCCAGCGCACACCGTGTTACATTTCCGGTCAAAAATGTCCGATTTTGAAAAGAGGAAGTCTGATCGTTAAGTGCATTGTATTTAGAAAGTGTCTGAGAATGATTTGTCTGCGCAACAAGCGCACTCCGGCGACGGGGCGCTTGCCAAATTGCGCTGGTGAAAGATGGACTTCTGCTCCGTTGATTGTCGAGAATTTCTAATAATAAATTAAAATTACTAAATTATTTCGAAATCCGCGGGAGAAAGTGCGTGAAATTTTCATCAATTCTGTTCTCACAGATACAGATATAATTAGAAAACTAAGCAACAATGAGGCCATTAATTTTATCTGAACATATGGAACGATTTGAATGGAACACTAAATCGATGTTATTAGTTTTTTTAACAACCGTATTAACTCTTTGCCCGCTACTGCTGACTTTAGTCAGATTAATAAGACGTGCACATCCGGATTTCTTCTTCTTCTTCTTCTTTTGATAGATCTGACGATCTGTGTCACAGAGATCATATCTCGTCGGATGATGAGATCCAGCTGTCCCTCCATCTCTTAGGCGGTCTTCCAGGTGGGCGGTGTCCGGAAGGGATTTCATAAGCGGCTGTATATGCGAGTCTGTCACCATCCATTCGGGCTACATGGTCCCTCCAGTATCTTCTTCTGGATCTACTCCACTGAACGATATCCCCTATTTCGCAGGTTTTTCTTATGTCTGCGTTGCGGACACGATCTCGGAGGGTTTTTCCAGTAATTGATCTTAGGACCTTCATCTCCGATGTTCTTAGTAGTCCCTTGGTTCGCACAGTGTCAGCCCGCGTCTTTCGGATTTCGAGTGCGTTTATAATCAACCTTATTCACTATTTGGCCCCTACGACTGACTTAAGTCAGATTAATAAGACGTGCACATTCGGATTTCGAGCGTTTTTAATCAACCGTATTCATTGCTTGCTCGCTGCGGCTGACTTTAGTCAGATTAATAGGACGTGCGCATCCGGATTTATAGTGTTTTTAATCAACCGTATTCGCTATTTGCTCGCTACGGCTGACTTTAGTCAGATTAATAAGACGTTTCGAGATGTCGAGAAAACAGTGCGGAAAAGTATGTGCTTAGATTAATAAAAAAAATCAATATTATACCTTTAATTTAATATTAATCGAAAATATTGTTTTGCAATGCGTAAGCATGAATATAATATTAATTTATTTCTCTTTTTCTTTTTTGTGAACTTTGTTTATACAACACTTACATTAAACAAAAATCAAATTACATAGACATGTTTCGGACAACCAGTCCTTCTTCGGTGATACATCTTATAAAGATACACATTTAAAATATTATAAAATTGTTTACATGATCTGACAGATGTTACAAAGATTTATTTAACATCTGTCAGATCATGTAAACAATTTTATAATATTTTAAATGTGTATCTTTATAATATGTATCACTGAATAAGGACTGGTTGTCCGAAACATGAATATGTATTTTTTTTTTAAATGTAAGTGTTGTACGAGTATAAACAAAGTGTATAAAAAAAGGAAAAGAGAAGTAAAGCAATTACAACACAAAGTATGGCAAATATGGAAGAAATAATATTTATTTTTTAAAAACAATTCCGTTTAGATGAAACAGTAAAAGAAATTAGTAAGGGCACGCTACCAAGGAATCCATAACCATATTTTATTGGCTCATTCAAGCAATGATTATAATTCATGTTCCGTCGAGAATACGATGCGAATACCGTACTAAATGTCGCAAGCAGAGGACATCACAATTTAAACAGACCTTATGTGAGAAATCCTGGAAGAACCCGCTTTGGAGAGCATTACCGATTACTCATTCAGCCAAGGGTGACATTCATATTAAATTGGGATTAACTCCATAATTGCACGAGTTCTTGCCGAGGTGCTTAAATAACCGAGCGGCTAGCCACTGTGCATTACAAATGATCGACGATGATTGGTCGGGAGACGGCCATTGTTGTTTATGGATTGAGCTCGGTAATCATGGGTCAAACTGGACTACAATTCAATTTGCTAATGGTCGTGTTTGTACCGCAGGCTGCAGCCACACAAATGGAAGCGGCCGTGGTCAACATATAACCGCAAATTATTCGAACTAGTAACGGCACAATAACTAAATAGAACCAGTGGGGTTGGAGAAATTGGGCTTCGAGAATTGCGGATAGATTTTTTTTTTTTTTTAAAGGAACATAGAAGTTCCCGCCACATGCGCGAGGCTGTTATAGGGCGTAGCGGCGCCCTTTTGTCAGCCTCGCTCGTATACTCTCTGGGCCTGTCCCCGGTCCACCCGGGACTTACATTTAAAGACGGCAACAACAAGGGGGTGCCAGACCACATTTACTCTACCCCATTTTACTTCTATGCTCCGCTGTACTTTATTGAATAAATAAGCATAATATATAATACATGATCATTTTAGAGACATTATATAAAAAAGATAAAAATAATGATGAAAGAATTCGCTTTGCGGATAGAAATAAACTTACTTTGAAAACGGGTATAGATACAGTATAACGTCGTTTATGCGGACGTCAGTTAACCGGAACGTCAATCATCCGAACAAGCCGAGGAGCGTCAAATGAGGATGATGAAGGAGAACGAATCCGTCATTAAGAAGCCTTTACAGCATTAGAAACTGCGTTATCATGATTTAAAGAGCAAGAGGAAAGCAGCTCAACTAAATTGCTTGTATTAAAACGAATCCGCGTTTTAGCTGTAAAAAATGACGAGGAAATTTTATTATTATTATTATTATTTTGTTGAATCGCTCTTTACATCATGACAACAAGAGCCAAATCGACGTAAAGGGTATTATAGCTATCATAGTGATTCTCGTGACATGTGATAGGTAGCTAATCTATCGCCATTTTATTGTCACGTGAATTCTACATCAGACCAAAGACAGTGTGACAATTTTTTTAATTTTTTTTTATTCATTTATTTTGCTAATAATCACAAACATTACAGACATACAATTCCAAATCATTTGCAATTACATTATAAACAGAGAAGCATTAAAAAAAATAAAAATTAAGCTTAAGAGTAAGAAAAAATCATAACATTGATATTGCATCCCTGAGGCAACTCACACTATCACGAAATATGTCGACCTCCGAGGCGATCCGATTAAGCAATAAGATTGCCCTACCCACAGGCATTACCATTGGCAGGTTGGTTCTGCAGCGTGGCAAATAAAACAATCTGTGCTGTCTTTGACGAAGGTAATTATCAGGGACAAATAGACCTACATCACTCAGGACATCCGAGTTCTGTATACGGCCGCCAATCAGCTGAAAGAAGTGAACTCCCAAGTGAATGTTCCTCCTTCTCTCCAATGATTGGTAGCTTAGCATACCTAGCAAGAATTCAGTCGGAAAGAGCCACGGGTAATAACCGCGCTCCCTGAGGTAAAGAAAGCGCAGAAATTTTTTCTGCACTCGCTCCACCATCAGAGAATATCGGATCCCAGGCGGTGACCAAATAACGGAACTATATTCCAGCCGACTTCTTACCAGGGAATTATACAACACCCTAAGTACCTGTGTGTTCGAAAATATCTTGGCATTCCTGAAAACAAATCCAAGCATTTTAATGGAACTATTACATAGAGCAACTATGTGAAGATTGAACGATAATTGAGCATCGAACAGAACACCGAGATCTCTGGATGTAGAAGCTCTTTCAAGCTGTACCCCATCCATAAGATAGCGAAAGTATAATGTTTTCGATGCCCGTGTGTATGACATAACAAAGCACTTGGAGACGTTGAAGAATAATTTATTACGTTTACTCCATTGGGTTATGCTCTGAATGTCACACTGAAGCTTCAAGCAATCTGAGGGATTCTCTATTTCAGAGAAAGCTTTTATGTCATCAGCAAATAATAAAAAATTTGAAAACTTTATTTCGTTAGAAATATCATTTATGAATATCGTGAAAAGCAATGGTCCTAAATTAGACCCTTGTGGCACCCCTGATGAGGTGTGAAAGGCCGAAGACTGAAAAAGTCCATATGACACATATTGTTTTCGAGATGTTAGATAGCTAGAGAAAAGCTTGAGCAGATTGTCACTAAAGCCAATCCTTTGAAGCTTTCGAAGCAAAAGTTGGTGGTCCACCTTATCAAACGCTTTTGAAAAATCGCTATACGAGCAGTCGACTTGTGCACCTTTATCAAGGCACTTAGTGACAAAGTTCGTAAATACCATCAAATTTGTAATGGTTGAACGCCCTGATCTGAATCCATGCTGTTCATTAATTATGAATGGTTCTATCTTTGGGTTAATAAAACGATGTATTAACGCCTCAAATACCTTCGCAGGTGTAGATAAAATTGCTACTGGTCGATAATTTTCAACACATGATTTTGTGCCTTTCTTGAAAACTGGAGAGATTTTAGAAATCTTCCAAAGTTCCGGAAAGACACCCGTTTGTAGCGATCGATTAAATATAATGGACAGTGGTTTTTGAAAATGTGGTTGCAACCTTTTAATATAAAGGTTGGAACAAAATCTGGACCTAATGAATTCGTGTTTTTGAGTTGATTAATAGCCTTGAAGACTTCACATTCACTGAAAAAATCTATGGAAATATCTTGAGCGCCCTGAGTCGTATTCTGCGAATCAGCATGGACTGCCTCATTTGATGGGAGTACTGAACACAGATTTAAAATGTTCAGCGAACGCATTCACAACTTCTCTATTGTGAACCTCTTGACCTTGCCACGTCATTGTATCAATAACACCACCATCATGGCGTTTGGAGTCTATATATTTCCAAAAATCATTGGGATTTCTCAAGATATCGGCTCCAATGTTGGATATATATGATTTGAAAGAAGATCTCATTTTACATTTTACCGTAGCTCGAAGACTACTAAAGAGAGTGTAGTAATGTGAATTACCAGAAGACTTCCACTTTTTGTGGTAACTATGTTTCATTCTGATGTCACTGATAATATCTCGAGTGAACCACCTCGGATATCGTCTATTAGTGGTAGCCGGGGGTCACACTGCCGTCGCCGGGAATCGAACCCGGAACCTTCGGGGTGGCATTCAATGCACCTACCACTCGGCCACGAAGGTCGTCATCTTGTTTAAAAAATCTCTGATTAATTTTCCAGTACTGTAGAGTAATGTTAGCCTTTTTATGTACATGTACTGCATACATACTTATTTAAGCAATAAAATTTGTAATTTCATTATCAAGAAATGAGCCGTGGAAAAACATTTATTTGCACCTTATTTTGTTAAAAGAATTAGCGCCTGTTTGATTTTCCCGAAAAATCGGTATCCGGAACACCTCCGGTCCTAATTAGTTCAGATAAACGACGTTCTACTGTATATTAGGGGTATCCATAAGTAATGTCGTTTTTTATGCATCATTTTATCCATCTTCAAAATAGTCACCTTCTTTCTGTTGAGCAGTAAGGACGTGTTTGGAAGTTTCTCGTGCAAGCGCTTTTTTATCGACCCAAGACTAAAGAAATTCCCTAAAAGTATGCCTCTAACGACAATGGAAGAGACTTGTCCGTCGAAACAACATCTGCAAGATGATTGTGACATATTAGATGTCAGTTAATACCAATGATAGTTTAAATAAAAACAATCTGGTGATTTGAATTTCGAAAACGACCCTCGAAGTGGATGAATCATCCAGACGGATGAAACAGCCCTTAAGTGGGCAATCGATGACGATTCAATGGTGACCATCGACAAATTATCGAAAATATTCGGCACATCCTGATCCAGTACTCAGAGGATCCCTTATCCACCATTTATGGGTACCCCTAATACTACCTAACACTGTTTTATTGGCTGAAAGCGTCAGCGATCTTCAGGACCTCCTTAATCTTGTTGACGAGTCCGGTGAAAGATTGGGGCTAACAATAAATGTCAGAAAAACCAAATGGATGACAGTCGGACGGCTTGACTTCAGTGGGTCAGTATTGCATTTGAACGGTCGTAACGTTGAAAGGGTGAAAAAATTTAAATACCTCGGCAGCATACTAACGCAATATCTTGACCCAGATGTAGAGATAAAATGCAGAATTGAGGCAGCAAGAGCTACGTTTAATAAAATGAAATCACTCTTCTGCAATGAATGATAACGTAAACTTGAAACTCCGCCAGAGAATGATCAAATGCTATGTGTGGTCTGTTTTGTTGTACGGGTGTGAAACTTGGACCTTGAAAGTTAACTCAATGAACAGACTGGGAGCATTTGAAATGTGGCTCCATCACTGAATGCTCAGAGTTCCTTGGACAGACATGGTTACCAATACCGAAGTCCTGAGGCGAGCTAGAGTTGACAGGGAATTGTTATCAACTATCGAGGTTCGAAAGATCTCACATCTGGGTCATAACTGCGTGGGGAAAAGTACCACCTTCTTCAACTGATATTGGAGGGAAAAATTGAGAGACGCCGAGGGCCCGGAAGGAGACAAATGTCCTGGCTGCGAAACGTGAGGGAGTGGACCAGCATCCGAAGTGTGGAGGAGTAGTTCCGACTGCGGCGCAGGACAGGGACAGGTTCGCCGAGGTGACCGCCAACGTTGGGGGGACCCGACAGGGCACTTGAAAAAGAAGAAGAATACCATATACTTGAAAAAAGACATTCCCTCGAGTAGTGGTCGCAAACTGCGTCTCTTTCACGAACGGCATGTTATTAATTCTTAATTGGACTGCGAAAAAAAAGTATTAGTCTGATGAAGTGGACTCGACAATAGAATGTAACAAAACATATCTACCTATTTACAGTGTGAGATTGCATCTTGCAGAATGATATGAGGGTATAGTGAGAATCAAAGTAAAAGTTAGATCGTTTTTTCACGTGAAATCATAATTACGCAAATCCGTATGATTTTTTTAGTTTTAAAGTGTTCATCGTGGTATTTAATTGCAGTTGCAGATATGACTGCAAGAAATAAAACGCGCTGTAGCAAATAAAACCGTTACTAGTTGTTTATTAAGTACTCTATACCAGGGCTAGTCAACTCTTGTCCACATAAGATTAACTCTTTATAAAAAATGTCCTAGTGCCGAGGGTGTAAGGTGTCAAATACATACTATCAATACACTGTGTTTCAATACCAGGTGCATTTTGGCTAACTATGGCTATTGAACAGGCCATAGAAGTTGTTATTATTTTGTTCGCTCCTTACATTATTAAAGTGCGAGCCAAATCGATGTGAAGGGTATAGCTATCATATCGATTCTAATGACATGTGATAGGTAGCTAATCTATCGCGATTTTATTGTCAAGTAAATTCTACGCTAGATCAAAGACAGTATGACTCGAACCCGGCACCTTCGGTGTGGCAGTCGTAGCACTTAACAGTCGGCCACAAAGGTTGTCTCTTAATTTAATTAATAATAGTATTAGTTTAAATTAGCTATAGACTTAGGAATTATTATATTTAATTTTATCAGACACAGTGCGTGATATCTGTGTTGGCCTAGGGATGCGAGACATGGATGTTGACTAGAGAAATAATTATTTGTGAAATGTATACTTATATCTGTATACGAATCCTGGATTTTCACCTGTGGGTGGTTAATTTAAATTTTTAATTGTATCTCAAACAAATCATTCTTCATAGATGACATAGATTCGTATACAGATATAAGTATACATTTCACAAATATTTGTAAATATTCTGGTCAATTATTTGGCGTAAAAAATAGGAGTGGATACTCCAGGCGACTTCTAACAGTGCGCTAGGAGGCGGTAGTCTCTTCGCATTGTGTTAATAAAGTAGTTTGCTAAATGCTAAACAATCATTCTTCATAGATGGCGTTAGTGGATGGATTGTATAGATTAATCTTAAAAAATTAATTAGTACAATCAAATCTACATAGATGGCTAACTGGAACTGCCACGTGAAGATATGTATGGATTTGGAGTATATATACAACTTCCAAAAATGTATCATACATGATCATAACAATGGTGGAATGGGGAATGTTGTAATTACATAAAGCGTGCGCTTAACCCAACCAATGACAGGTCATAAGTCCTGTAAACACCTTGATCATCCATATTCAGTTTCCAGTTTGTTTCTTCGTCTCTATTGAGATACAATTAAAAATTTAGAGAAATAATTAATAAAATTTAAGTTGCACAACGGGCCATGGAATGATTTATATCAGATATCTTGCTTAGATACCGTGTAACCAACGTGAATATTAGAAAACCAGGGTCACCAATATAGGATGAAATGGCAACGGGATTAACACGTGCGCCGACGGGATGATGGAAGATGGAACCAGAAGGTTCTGAATGGAGGCCAAGGTTGGGTCTGAGAAGTGGCAGAAAACAGCCCACCAGGTGGAGCAATGATATTGTGTGGACGGCGGGAATGACACGGAGAACACTGGCGAGAGACCGATGATGTGGGGTAGAGAGGCTTTCGTCCAGCAGTAGATGGAGATATGCCGACGATATATAACCTTGATATTCCTAACCTTAAAGGTCCTGAATTAGTAGTATATTTATCGTGCAGTCTTGTAGGTTTTTTAGTTAAGAAATTGCGAGCGATCGACCAAAATTGGCTTCGCAATCGAACAGTCGATCGCAATCGAATTGTTGGTCACCTCTGTTCTATACCGTATACGGTATAGTAATAATCTTAGAAATGGCGTCATCGCTGAAGCATATCTCTGCAGTCGCCGTCTGAATGAATAACCTATTACCCTCGTTAACCTAAAACATAGTCTAATCTTATCGCTATTTACTTAATTAAGTTGATTGTAACATCTGATGATCCCAATATCGACTGGTGAAACAGCTGTCGCGACAATTTCATAAAATAAACGTGATATTACAACAGCGCTATTTTTTTTTAAATTTCAATTATTTGAACCCAATTGGGTTCTTTTAATTACTAAGTAATTACTATATACAATATTTGGTAGGTAGCGATTCTATCGCCCATTTTAATTGTCACGTGAATTCTACGTGACCAAATACAGCGCGTTTTTTTTTTCACACTCATCGCCAGGAATCGAATCTGAGACCTTCGTTGTGGCAGTCGTAGCTGTTGCCACTCTCCCACGAAAGCCGTCTTCATTAAGTTTCTTAAAACATTCGTTGGCGATTTTATTCAAGTTTATTCTGAGTCACATATGACTTCTGTCATTTTCTTCTTGTGAAGACGTGATTTTTTATTCATGCTGCCATCGCTGGGAATCGAACCCGGGACCTTTGGTGTGGCAGAAATAGCCGTTACCACTCTACCACGAAGGTGGCGAAAAATACATTTTGTTTTGCGAATATCGCTTTTCTTTTATGGTAAACGTTAGTATAACTGGGTATATAAAAAAATATGTATAGAATCAAGGGTTTGGCGTGCTGCTTGTATACAGTTTCATGACTCCGTGCACGTAAATATGGATCGCTCCCGGCGACGGCCACTCGGCTCGAGTATTATGCTACTTCAGTAGCTATTTAGTAACGTATGCCTAAAGTTTGATTAATTGAACAATCCACTATCGGTAGCGGGTGGCTCCCGTTACTATGTTTTGCGGCAATCAATCATTGCCGTGTCTATAGGCCTTCCGGACATTGTGATAAAACCCAAGTGTTGAAATATTACGCCTCATATAGATTACAATCTAAATTATATTTTTTTATCGCGCCTACATTAATCAACTTTAATCATTGCTAATAGTTATTTTTCATAAATTTAAAATACTGCATTTTGCGTTGTGAATTCACATGTTCTTACTTTAATAAAAAATTATTACACTCTTCACAAACATGTTTCGGAAGGTTCTTATCCTTATTCAGTGTAAAAATTAAACAAAAATCCTTCATTTCACGAGTTTTTTTTATTTCTAATAAAAATATTTTTAGTTATCTGTTTCAAAGTAAAATATGGGGTAATAATTTAAAAAATAATAGATTAACAATATACTCGTATATTTATTAGCAAGAAGGGTTGGGGCAGGCAACAAAGTGAATTGTGCACTTAAAGTTGTCATCGCAAACAAAAACCTATCCAAAAAAGCTAAAATGGCAGTCCTCAAAGGTGTTCTTGTACCGACCCTTATGTATGGAAGCAAAGCATATAACTAGCAAAAGAAGGATGAAAGTAGAACAAATGCATTAGAAATGAGATCTCTTAGACAAATGTGTGGGAAATATGTATATGATCGAGTGTCGAATGAAAATATAAGATGTGAATGCGGTGCGATTGATGGTGTTATGAACAAAATAATGAAAGGATTATTAATATGGTTGGACACATGGAAAGAATGAACGAAGAAAAAATGGTAAAAAAATTATATGTTAACGATGTAAATGGAACTAGAAATAGAGGAAGACCGGGGAAAACGTGGCACGATCGAATAAATCAAATATTGAATATCAGCCACGTGAGGAGTCAGAGAAATCGACGCGCGTGCATGATACGATGTATGAATGTTGAGGAATCGAAAGAAATATTCAGAAAAGAAAAGTGTGGCAGTCTATTCTTTCTGCCTTCGGAGAGACGGCGTGATGGTTAGTTAGTTAGTTTAGCATTTCTTTTGGGAAATTTATGTTAACGATGTAAATGGAACTAGAAATAGAGGAAGACCGAGGAAAATGTGGCACGATCGAATAAATCAAATATTGAATGTCGGCCACGTGAGGAGTCAAATGAATGTTGAGGAACCGAGAGAAATATGTCAGGAAAGAAAAGTGTGGCAGTCCATTCTTTCTGCCTAGCCCTCCGGGGAGTAAGTTAGTTAGTTAGTTACTTATTAGTAAAATTTGCCTTTTTTGTCTGACAACTGGCAGTACTAGAAGCATGTCAATCGTCAAACAAATGTCAAAGTAAAGGGTTTTTAAATTAGCGTCACAAGCGACGGTTTGGGTACCGTAACAGGTATGAAGAGTGTCGTACAATTAGAATATGTATGAAATTCAAATATTAGTAGATTTTACGATTTGTAGCAAATTTGCTACACCATGAAATGAAAGTTAAAAAATTTATACAACGAAGGATAAGAAAAATACCATAAATGCCTGTGCAGAGCGTAAAAAAATGTTGTGAAAATACAATGTTTTTTTAATCTAATTAAATATAGTATTTCACATGAATAAATTTATTTTATTATCGTGTATAAAAAAAATACCAATTCGCAAAGAACAAAAAAAATAAGCAGTCAGTTGTAAAAACTTTTTATACCGCTTTATTATTTCTTGACATGTGTATTAAACGAAAACTCTGCCTTAGAAAACAAGCACGCAATTCGTTTTTTGGTGGAGGGGGATGCCAGGAGAACAGAAACTAGCGAGACGTAGAAAGCTGTCAAGGTGAACTTAGTTAAAAGGACCAAACTGCGAATTACATAAAACCGAGTGAGGCAGTCACATTTTGACTCGGTGACTTCAAATCACCTCATTACTTAAAATTAATTTGTAAGCCCATCGAAGACGAGCGTTAAGTTTCAGCGGCGCTGGTATCCTGCTGTTTCTCTTGAAAACGAGGAGACTTGGGGGAAAAAGAAAGAAAAGTAGAAAGGGGGAAAGAGGGGGTGGCGAGGGGGCTAGGGAGGGGTGGGAGGAAGCCCGCGCAGCGGATGGAGGCGGCATCGATCGCCCCCACCCCTAAAAGCGGCTGCATTTTCCCTTCTCGCGAGCGTTCCCGATTTTCCCGAAAGTCTGATCCGGACGCGGCGAGCGGACTGATTAAAATTCACGGCACGCCGTAACAAGGGCCAGAGCGCTCCGTGGTTGACCTTCCGATTGCAATTGAAACAGATGCAACTTTTTACGACATGTTGAGCGTTTGGAAACGTCTGGGTCGGATCCAAAGGACAAACGGTTAGAATCGAGTCAAAGTAGAGAATATATAAAAGAGGCCGTTTTACCTGTCAAAAAAATATAATTTACTATTCATACATATCACACATTATTTTATTGTTAAAAACACATTATAAAGTATATACATACATTATTTATGTAAATTAAAATATTTCTATAATAATATGTACTGTTTATTTACCATTGTGATAGCGGCGCGCAATTATCTTGTAAGGACGAAAAATGTGAACAAATAAGGTTATTTATTGATGTGACGTTATCCTTTCGCAATATATTATCTAATACACTGGGATTATATAAAAAAAAATGAAATATAAATTTATACAACTAATTAAAATATATCAAATGTGAAATTCTGATACGGTTAGAAGAAAAAAATGTGTATATAGTTTATTATACTAGTAAGCAATAAAGCTGTATGTCATTGGAATGAAAAAGTAGTTTTACTCCATATAAACTAGAATATAAAGATTTGAAATGAGATAAATGTATCACATCGCTGAAATGGGACCGACAGGTAGTGAGAATCCGTCATAATAAATACACGCTTTGTCCTTTAAATAATATTTATAAAATATGACTTTCTTTAAAAAAATCGTTTAGCTTGTGAAGGGTATAACAAAAATCAACGTATCTCTGAGAAATAATTTATATCTAGTAAACAACTTGATGGATTTAATTAGGTAATTTGGTAATGGCGACTGTGATCAAACCGAAATGGGCGCAACCACGTTGCATACATTAATAGTTTGACAACAAACACTCGAAAACATACAGATTCGTATGGCTGCGGAGCATCCTATTGGGGCTAGAGGAGTTAGCTGAACACACGCTCCGGCGATAGCTGAACCCCTAAAGGGCACCGTCTCCACTGTACTGAGCGGGTATTGTTGTCGCGAGGGCGGCTCGCCAGTCGTCGGGCGGGATCCGTGCGCGCGCCGCGGTCGACCGTCGCCAACTGCCGCCCTACGCCACACGGCGCTCCACCGCCGCCCTTCCCGAGAGCGGGAAACACGCCGCCCAAGGACTCCGCACTTTCCTTTGTACGCCAGGACGAGGCGGGGAGTAAAAGGTTCTCCGACTCGGGGCGAAAGTAATCACTACGAATTGTAAGGGATTATGCGGCAACATTTATAGCGTTCGGAACAAGCCGTTAGTGCGAATTTACTGGATTTTGTCATTTTGGGTAGGTACTGCATTTTGGGAGATACCCTTATATGATTGTATATAGATACATTTAGTATGGTGGGCACCGCATAATATGTGAAAGGATATACGGGAGAAAATTCAAATAAATATTTTGTAATAACACAAGCAAAACAAGAAGATAAAACTTATATAATTAATACGAATAAAAACGTCGGTTTTCTAGAAGTTTTAATATATTAACGAAATTTTATGAATTAAAACACTGTTTTTTCCACTTTTCAAAAGTGGAAAAAACAGTGTTTTAATTCATAAAAATTCGTCCGTATGGAAATCCACAGTGTTAACGCCTTAAGTTTATTTAAAATTTAATATAGTATATAAAAATGACAGGATTCGCCTAAGTAAGACATTATCAATTTTTTTTTACGTCTTAGCAAAGCGAAACAAGTTATTCTCATTAAATATAATAAAATTAACGAATAAAAACGTCATTTTCTAGAAGTTTTAATATATTAACGAATTTTTGTGGATTAAAACACTGTTATTTCCACTTTTCAAAAGTGGAAAAAACAGGATTTCAATTCATAAAAATTCGTCATTATGGAATTCCACAGTGTTTTATCTAAAATCTAATATATTATAGGAAAATGACAGGATTCGCCTAAGTAAGACATTATCAAATGTTTGTTAATGCCTTAGCAAAGCGAAAGTAGTTATTCCCATTAAATATAATAAAATTTCTACAAAAAACTTCCATGCGTAAGGGTCGGCACTAGAACTCCCTTATGTATGGAAGTGAAGCTTGGAGTTGGCAGAAGAAGGATGAAAGTAGGATAAATGCCGTAGAAATGAGGTCACCAAGAAGAATGTGTGAAACAATGTATAATTGAATATCTAATTATGAAGTAAGAAATTAATGTCAGGCTGATGAATGCGTAATAAATAAAATTAAGAAAGGGTCGCCAAGATGGTTTGGATATATGGAACAAATGGATGAGGGAATAATGGTTAAAAAGATATATATTTACAAGTAGTGTGAATGGAAAAAGAAGTCAAGGAAGGCCAAGAAAGACATGGCATGATCAAATTAATAAATTACTGAAAGGCGGTTCATTCCCCTCCGGGGAAACGGCATGATGGTTAATTAGTATTATTATTATTAATAAATTTTTTCCACTTTTGAGTTTATTTTTCTCGACATGTTTCGAAGGTTTACAACTTCATCGTCGGGAGAGCGATATAATTTAAATCGTTCTCCCGATGTCGAGAAAAATAAACTCAAAAGTGGAAAAAACAGTGTTTTAATTCATAAAAATTCGTAATAATGGAATTCCACAGGTCTTAATCTAAAATTAGTTTGTTAGTTCTAAAAAAACGGACGTTTTCATTCATATAAATTATTTAATATAGAGTTCACACGATTATTAAAAAAAAAAATCAACTTATAAATGAAACAAAATCCGATGCAAGTGATATGAAAAAATGCTTCAGTAGGAATACCGGGTATCAAATTTACCGAATGTGAGTCGCAAATAAAATTAAAAAGTTGAAATAGAGAATCTCGCATCTGACGGCTTTCACTCTAGATCCATGTGTCCTTTGGTATCTGAAAGAATAATCAAAATACACAAATGTCACGATCCCTCGTATCGCGGATACAGCATAACTCCGGTAATGGGAAACGTGCGAAACAGTCTGTGGAAAACAGTTCGGAATAAGCGAGCCTCGTCCTGACAACGTCATCCATCAGGGGGCACATTAGCACCGCGTAATGCGGGCTGGTTGGAGGCTGCTGCTCGTGCCCCCCGGTGATCGATACCCGATAATACCCGACACGGGGGGCGGGGAACATTTTATGATGCCGAACATTATTGGAAAACATGGAAGCGAAATATCATACGTAATATTTCAATATTAAGCACCGAATAAAATATGCAAATTCGCTAAAAAGAAAATACAAGGGAGCGTCAAATATTAAAGTGTGCGTATCTACGTATGGTGGCGCAATCTTTATAATATGTTTTGACTTAATCTAATGATTTTACTGAAATCTCTTGATGGAAGTTCATTTTAAATAATAATTAAATAAAACGACGTTTATTAACCCTCACCACTCCATTATTTTTTTTTATATTGTTTGTCAACCAATTCTAATTTTAATAATGTCAAATAATTTTTATTTATAGGTAGTTACAAAAAAAAATCTTAAAAATTCATTTGTAATGATTTATTCTTCAAATAAAAAAACAATTTACAAAAAACATTATGGACTACTTATAGTGTTGCATAGTATGGTACTATTTAAAACAATCTCCAGGATGGAGACCAGGTTTTCTGGAACAGGTCTCACAAAACCACACTGTTTCCCGTCTTCCCCCTGGAATCTTTCTGTTACTGCACACTGTACAGTCTTTAGAACCTTTGTCCAGTTAACAATGAAGTGGGGCTTGTACTCTAATCGCTCCTCTGCATGACGTATCACGCGAAGTTCCCGCCATTTTAGGTTATGTGAATTTGCAAGGATGATTTAACAGTAAAATAAAAACGGAAAACAGTTAAAATCTTATCAAAACGTGAAATTAAATGTTTTTTTAACGAATAATCACAAAAAACAACGACAAGTGTTAAGTTTTGCGCGCGAAAATACACCGCGCACGCAAGTCTTATCTTGTCGGCCGCCAGCCGACAACTGAGTTGTAGCGTACATATAGCGATGTCGGCTGGCATTCGACAAAGGAGTGGTAAGAGTTAATAAGTATTTCAATTTTTGTCTTTATTTCGACCGGTTTCGCCAGGCTGTCTGGGCCAGTTTGTCGATGCCAACCAGCTTGGAGAAACAGGTCGCTGTCGAAATAAAGACAAAAATTATTATTATTTTGTTGAACCGTTCTTTACATCATGACAGCATGAGGCAAATCGATGTAAAGGGTATTATTATAGCTATCATAGTGATTCTCGTGACACGTGATAGGTAGCTAATCTATCGCCATTTTATTGTCACGTGAATTCTACTCCAGACCAAACACAGTGTGACAATCACACTGCCCTCGCCGGGAAGCGAACGCGAATTGGAATAGTCTATAAAAAAATATCGTTTCATTTCATTATTATTTAAAATACGTTGTTAAATACGTTAGAACGTGGAAATTTATTTTTATAAATGCTATCTGAATATATATATAATAAAACAAAAGATTGTTTAAATTACAAACTATGATATTATGAATAAGTAAGCACTTTTCTTTCTGAGAAAGATGAACAGGTTTAACGGTGGAAAACAGTATAAGCGAATGAGAAACTTCTACCGTCAACAAAATTCGATAATTCACATTCGTAACGGTTGACACGAACTCCATTTCAGAGTTTGTCATTATTTTGACAGTGTTTGACTATTAGCGAGAGCCTATATACACAAACAAACACTCAGAGAGTGACAGGTAAGTGATAAAAATGTGAAAGGAAATGAAATTTATTTTGTTGTTTTGTCAATTTCATCTGATGGGTATATTCCACCGATGGTTTTAACTGGTATAATAATAGCATATGGCGTCGAAGCAAGGGCAGACACAGTAAGGACCAAACAAGTTTTGAGGACTTCCGAAATGAAGACACTGAGGACGATAGCAGCCAAGACACTGAGGGATCGCGTGAGGAACACCAGAATAAGAGAGATATGTGAGGTTGAGGATATTATAAGATGGAGCAGACAGCGAAAAGGGACTGGTACTGTCATGTTCAGAGAATGGACACCACCAGTCCCCCCTATATTACATTGCATAATCGACCTCATGGGACTCGTCCTCGTGAAAGACCTCCTAAAAGATGGAAGGACAGCTGGGAATCTACCTCACAGGAGGAGCAACACTCTGGAGAACAGACCACATAGGTCTACAATAAGGAAGAAGAAGAAGAAGGTTTTGACTGATGAACGCAAATGGGAGTTCTAATCACTTCATTCATAAAGTTAGTATCTTTTGCCTAACTGTACATACAATGCATCGCATATAATATAGTGCGGAACGCATTCACCGTGATACGTGGAAAACCACACCGGTTCACGGGTCGCTCACCAAATACAAAAGATGACAATGTGTGACTGACCTCGACGAACTGCGAAGGCACACCAGGGGACGGGTTCCCGCCAACGGGAGCCGAACTTTCCCGAGTCCCCAAACAGCTCGGCAGATGGCAATCATTGCAGCCGAGCTGGGACATGAACCGAGATTGCTTTTTACGGGGCTGTGCGCCGTCAGCGTGGCGCCATCGCCAGCCCGACGTCCGGCCGAATTTTCTTCTCCTATTATCCGGCACTTGGTGTTGCTTCGCCTCGATTGCGGGTATTTCTATATCATTTACCCTCGCTCCGGAAAACGTGGCTCTAACGCGCTTGTTGAATTGATCTAGCCATAGAGGTAGACGGTTATGAGCTTCATGGTCTTCAGTGCGAGCCGGTGGATTCGATTGTCGACTGAATATCTGCCGATCGTCTATATCCTTGACGACGGCCTTCAGCGGTTTCTCTTTCGAAGAAAATAGTTGGGTTAATCGACTTCGTTTGCTTGGTGGCGGTTCTTCGACAGCCCTGTGTTGGATTTCGCCACACGGGGGAAAGACTTCGTTTGTTGGCGAACTTTCATCAGTTTTAAATAGTGTAATAATTCTATTTAGTTTGGTTTTGGATTTGTTATTGATAGTTTTAGTTTCAACGGGCAGAACATTATTAGGAGCCCGATTTCCAAATAGCGTTTTCATTCTAACAATTCTGTCTGCTGGATCAACTGTGGTATTTGAACTGATCTCCAAAACTTCTACGTTTTTCTTTGGTTTTTTAGTCGTGATTAAAGTTTTGACTTTACCAAACTTTTCGGTGAAAGTGTTCACGGAGGTCGTGCCACCCTCCAAATCAGAGGTGTTTATTTTAGTGGCAGAACCTTTCATCCCAAACAATGTTTTCATGCGAACGATTCCGTTTTCATCGGATGATGTAGCGTTTTCGAGATCACAACTTGATTGATCGGTGATGACCTCCACTCTTTGTGTGCTGCCGTCCATGCCCAAAAATGTTTTGAATCGTACGAGAACGCTACCGGGAGTCTGAACTCGAGTTGTGATCGTTTCCACCGGAGTGCTGTTGACAGCGGGGTATCTCTCAGATACGACATTGATATTACGCGGGGTCCTGTAACAATCCAGCGACTCGTCGGCCCGGGATCTCGGTTGCCGGAACCAGTCGACGTCCTGGTGCATGAAGAGGTTCGAGTCGCTGACACAATGGCGCTGGCTGCCGATGTTGGACTGAGGGTTTCTATAAGTACTCTCTAGCGTGCATATCTTCAGCTCTGCCCCTCGAGGACTGTAATGGTAAGCGGGCTCCTGATGTACTGCGGCCTCGATTCCCCCAGATCCACCGCACTGTTGAAACATGTTCGTGGTTCGCTCTTTTATGTGATCGAGTCGTTCGGTTTTAAATATTTTTTTCGCCATTTTAAATCAGTTAATTGATGATTAATTATTCCACGTACAAACTCTCAACCCTGCACTCGAGTTTCACGACTAGCAAACTTTACACGACGCAAGCGAAAAGTTGATGTCACCATCGCTACATAATAGATGGCAGAGTGATATCGGATGAATTAGAACACAAATTTACGGCTGCGGTTGTGTTCGGGATTCCACAAATCGACAAACACTCCGTTTGAATAAGATTCCTCCGGGATGTTGGAGTTATGACGGGCTGACAGGCACTGCTTGTGACAATAGGCCAAGTGATTACGACAGCCACGGGAGGCTTCCGCTATCGTGGGGCCGCAACAAGTCTACTACTGCCGACAGTATTGATTTTGGTTTAATGCTCGATCATCGGTACTGGCTCTTGGCAGGCTTCGTAATGGCTCCAATCAACAAAAGCACAATGATAAAAAATTAATAAAATAAAAATAAAGCAATTAGTAATGAAAGAGAGAGTAAATAGAAGCACCCAAACGATTATAAATTTACTAACTAATCACCACGCCGTTTCCACGAAAGGGTAGTCAGAAACGATGGACCTCAGCACTCATACATCGTGTCATGTACGCACGTCGATTCATAAGAATTTGATTTTCAGGAAAAGTTTTATGTGCCATTGAAAGTAAGGAAGGAAGTTTCTTTTATATTGTATAAATAAAATTTCCACTGTCTAGACGCGCATCTATGTGAATATTATAATCTGTCTCAGGGAAGCATGTGTATACATATATTTACATATACGTATTAATACTACTAGTGAAGATCGTTCACATAATAGTAAAACGGAAAATTACTATTACATAAGTACCTAAATAAGCCGATTATATTGTACAAATACTCATGTATATATTTGTATTAATTAATTCAATAAATTATAAATTGATCGTCAAGAAGTTTTCAGAGAAATTGAACTTTGATCTTCTGGTATATGTAGGTTCAGCTCTTGTGGCTCTTAAGTCTGTTGGAAACATTGTTGGAAAGGTTATTTGGTGGTTGGCTTGTGTTGGGTTAGATTTGTGTGACTCGGAGTGTTCCTATGAAGGAGAGAGTAAGGGGGATTTTGAGTGTATGTTAACAATATCCTTTTTTTTCGGGCAGTCTGCATCAATGGATGACCAGTTAACGTTGGACTTGTAGAGTATTACGGGAGGACTCTGATTATTTTAGAGGAGATGCTGCTTTCTAAGAGGACGGAAAAAGAAAAGCGATGGCTGAAAGGGTAGTGGTGGAAGATAGCATTCTGCGTGAGGCCATTTTGTTTGATGGAGTGTGGTAGGCTATCAGACCAAAATATACAAGACCAAGAATTGTGCTTTCATACTTTTCGCTTTCATAGTCACAAAAATCAAAAATATTGATTCGGAAGATAATGTAGACCATAGATCAATTAAACTGATAAGCAAAGTAACTTTAATTGGATCATTCAAGAAATCAAAAACTTGCTTCGATTTCTAGACTCCAATCCAAGAGAGACAAATACAAAATACTTAAAAATAAAAATCCTTTTCATTTTGATATCAAATCAAAAATCAAATCAGTTTATAAACTCAAAAGACATTACAAACAGCAAAATGTTTAGAGCATCTATTGAGTACAGGTAAAATATTATAAAAATACAACATAGTACCAGGAACGCATTAGAGATGGTTTGACATTAGGAAGACAACATACTTTCTAAAGTCAAGAGTATTTGTCTCCTGAACGTACCTTCACTAATATGAAAGACGTCGATCTCTACATCGATTATAATGGCATTGTGGAGTCAGCAGAAGATAAAGTTTCGGTCACCGAAACATGAATGAATGGACCTCTAAGAAATGTAGGCAGCTTTCGGCTCAGGAAAGACGATTCTCCCAAGATAGTCAACGTCGGGGATAGCTCACAAGGCGAAAATGAGAAGTACTTAATTAGTACACGAATTTAAAGATAACATTTGAATGTTTCGGGGACCCGACCCCCCGTTGAAGAAGAGAGTTGTGCAAGGGAGCCGGGCGCACGGAATCTCCCGAGGGAGCAAAATAAATTAGGTTAAATGTCCCGAAACAGCGCAGCGAGGGAAAAAAACTTTCGTCATAAAGTTGACGAGCGAAAGCCTTAAAAATACGCGGTAAGTAAATAAAGGGGATTAAAGTAAGGCGATTTCGTCGATGGGATCTAACATCATTAAAACCCGCGCGGTCGGCTGGGTGCGCCACCGGGCATAGACAAACTATGTACTGTTTTAAAACTTTTAATAAATGCAACGAGCTGTTTTAGTTTGTTACACACAAGATTTTATCAAAGACACAAGTATTTGTAGTTTATTCACTTCAAGGAGATGATTTGCAATTGTGTTAGTCACACCTCTTAAATTGGTTATAGAACGCTATCTGATTGGTTATTGGGTCTTAGTAGACAGAATGCACGGCATTAGCTTCTAAAATACTCGGTGATTAGAAAATTACTGCTATCTCGAAATTAGGAAAATAAAATAATTTTAACGGCGGAAAACATGTTTGTGTTTGTGGTTTTGTTTACGAATTTCCAATAACAACACAAATTTTCCAGAAAAATAGAAATTTTCAGACACCATTAGCCGGGAAACCAGATATTTGAAATAATTAAATAAATATAATAAAAAAAATCATTTAAATTTTAACATTGCACAGTATCACTATGAATATTATTCACATCCTTAATTGAATTTTCCAAGAAAAATCAATTAACAACATTCATAAATTAATGGACTTTATTATTGCGATTATTACAATTAAAGCTGACAGAATTTTTATTAAAAAAAAGAAAACAATATGTTTGCTTATATCAATGTTTGAATATAAAATATCGAAATATTTTTTGCCTTTTCTATTCATAAAAAAATATTTTAAAAACAGCGTCTAGTTATTTTGTAAACGCACTGTCACTCATACTATTGCAAACAATCTACTTGAAATGAACGCACTCTATTAATACTTTGTTTTGCAAAATGCAACTAACTAGTTAGTTAGACAAGCATTTTGCAAAACAAAGTATTTTACTTGTGTTACGAGGCTCTTGTTTGTAATATTTGCTGTAAATAACTAACCATAGGCCGTTTCTCTGGAGGGGTAGGCAGAGAGGATAGACCGCTACACTGCTCTATTCTGACATACCTTTCGAGCTTCCTAAATATTCATACATCGAAACACGCATCCTCGTCGATTTTTTTTTATTTCTATCATGTCGTTCACATCGTTTTACCACGCATGCTTCATCATTATCCAGAATAAGACAAATCGCTCATTTCGAAATTTTGTGCGAACTCTTAAGCATAAATTGTTTTAGTGACACACGTTGTTTTAAGCACTTCTTGTATAAGTGCTCAGAGGGTGAAGTTTTTCACATTCCGTACGTGTTTAAGATGACTTGGATTCGTAATTAATACACCACTCGTATAAGCGAGGCGCCCTAGGTTAGTGAGCGCATACCTCTTAAATTATTTACCAATCTAAATGCATATTTTTTCCACGAAATAATAATTAAACGGAGAATTTTCTCAAACGTACACGAGATAAGCAGGCACTCGTAAATTTCAGGAAACTTTCGGGACCTGCCTCTAAATAATACCCCGCTGTATTTATTATATTATAATGGTGGGTTATGCGGGAATACTAACTTTAATTAGAGCCGAATAAATTATAATATTAAACAAACACGAGTACCTTGCAAAAAACGTATACACAATATTTTCGTTATAAAATACATCATACGGGATATTTAGAGAACTCGGCCGTGCTGGAGGTAGTTGTTTTTACAACATTTTGAATGTATACAAATACTTGTAGACGAACAACTGGATTTCACCCATTGCGGGCTATCAATTCAAGAATCAATTGTATCTCAATAGAGACGAAGATGCAAATTGGAAACAGAATATGGTTGATCGAGGTGTTTACAGGACTTATGACCTTGGGTTAAGCGCACGCTTTATGTAATACAACATTCCCCATTCCACCTTCAGCATCTTCGTCTCTATTGAGATACAATTGATTCTTGAATTGATAGCCCGCAATGGGTGAAATCCAGTTGTTCGCTACAAGTACCATATTTGTATACATTCAAAATGTTGTAAAAACAAAAACTGGTCAAAAAATTATAGCATATAGATTGGAGTGACATCTCCAGGCGGTTTCTAGCAATGCGCTAAATGGCGGTAGCCTTTCACATTGCGTTAAAAAGATCTTCTGCTCAATGCTTAAAAAAATACAATATTCATAGATGGCGTTAGTGTGTAGATTGCAAAAACTACCATGTAAAGGGTGGTCTTACAGATTAACATATATACTACTTCCAAAACTTTGTCAGACATGGTGGTCATAAGAAAAAAGGTCACACTCCCTTATTTTAATAAACTTGACTACGCTGACATAATATTAGGAAATCTAAAATTAAAGCTACAAACTATGCTTTCTCATAATCGTTACATTTTCAATTGGCACATGAAAATTTCAAAATTAAAAAAAATAAACTGAATTATTATTTCTTAAACGATGATGTATTTATAAAACACCATATTAAATGATTATAATAATTCGAATGAAAAACGTCTGTTTTCTGCAAGTTTTATTATACGAGTATTCTATAGGTATTGCATGGTTCGCCTTGCTTAGGCATTATCAAGTGTAGGACATTTGATAATGCCTTGGTAAGGCGAAACGTGTCGTTCCCACAAAAAAATAATAAAACTTCTATATTACAGACGTTTTCGTTTGCATTAATTAAAAAAAAAACATGTTCCTAATTTAAAAATGTGCTTTATATGCATTTAAAATTGCCAATCGCCTTTGATAGATTTGTTGAGAAGTAGGTGTGTGTATTTGATACACTTATTACACGCAGTACCATCAGAAATATGTTTAAAGATAATAAATAAACATTTGAAATAACTTGACACTGAGTCATCAACAACTGGCGCATGTGATACGAATAACACGTTTAAGTAACTTAGACATGGACTTGGATCTTCTGGCTTACAGAGGTTCAGCTCTTGTGGCTATTCCTCTTACTTAACACTTTATTTACCAACGAATTTTAAAATTTTAAGTTTAAGCATATTAATTTTTTAATTTTAAATTCGTAGTAAATATCATTTTAAAATGAATAGTGTAAATTTGAAATTGATATAGTAATTTACGTAATTGTGAGAATCATTTCCAGTAGCAATAGGGTAGAAAAACTGACTAATCGGTTTTTGGTCGTATACGGTTGAAAACGAAAAGCAACTAGTCGGCTTTTGGTAGTTAATGTGTTAAGTAACAAATAACAATTCGTATACAATTTACGTCGGGTTATTAACTATTACGAAAATCATTTTAAAAAGCGTTGGCTTTTAACAACGATAAAAAAGGCAAGGCGGACAAAAGATGAGGTTACAAACTATAAAATTAAATAAAAATGTGTTTATGTGAACAGTCCAGGGACCCTAAAAGATTTGAAGACCAACATCCAGGAAGAAATTGCCAAGATAACGCCTGATATGCTAGCAAGAGTCATGACAAACGACAGAAATCGGTTTACTCGGTGTATGAGAATGGGGGACGTCACCTACCTGATTTGATCTTCAAAAACTAAGTAAAACAAAACTTTAGGTATGTGCCTATATTATAAAAAAAAACAATATAAATTTCGGATTTATACAATGGGTATTATTAAATTTTGAAAAAAGGAAGTTATGCTGCCCGCACCCTTGAACATCCGTTCGAAAAGTAGGCCTCGACGGCAAACGCACGCTTCTCACTGTTCCAACACATGATGCCGATTAAACTGTGCCGGGACAAAACTTTATAGTTCCGCCTCTCGAACGAGACCACTAGCGCTCCGCTACGACATCAACCGACTGAATGGCGCGTATTTTAAAAAATGAAGTTATGCTGCCGCACCCTGTATAATAAGTCTCCATAGTTTGTACAGGTAAAATATCATGCGAAATATGAGGGAAATATATATTATTATATTCGTACGCGAATACTCTTATACAAAACCGTACGACATATTAATTTCAGGGGAATAAAGGAGGCGGGACTTAATGACGAACAAAAACAAAGTTGAATGCCGACCTACTCCGGATCACTCCGATCTCTCCTATTCACCATTTATCCCCATACAAAACGCCGGATTCGTACTCCAGCCTGTATAGACGACAATCTCTATAAAGATGCCTTCAAAATGTCCTCCAACAAAACATCTGCTCGAGAACCACTCGGGAAAATCTAATCACAGTTAATTAAACCCTATATTGCGGATACCTACATTTGCAGTCCAAAAAAGTTGGTTTCAAACTGTGGAAAATTACATTTGCAGCTCATATATGAATGTATCTTATAGATCGTTTTATGCATAATATTATACACAAGGCCTTGCAACTGAAAGATAGAAGGAAAGAACCGGGTCGGCCTCTTGCAACATGAATGTCCACACTTAGGAACGCCCTGAAGGCACTGGAACTGACAGTCAGATGACCCAGGATCGCGAAACTTAGCAGATCCATATTAGGAGAGCCGATCCCAAATAACCGGAAAGGGCTAAGCGAAAAAATAAGATTATGATGAATTGTAAAAATCTGTTTGAGCTGCAAATACAGTAAGACGCAGTTCAAGACATTTTTTACTGCAAATGAAGACAGCAGTACAATGAGGGTTAATGTATTAGAACTGACCATATCGCGAATGTGATGCGTCGACCATACGAAGCATTGGTTAACAGTAATTTGGATTACCGCTTCATCGGTTTTAACTAAACTCAAACTAACTAATTAACCATCACGTCGTCTCCTTGATAGGGTAGGCAGAAAGGAAGGACCGCCACACTATTCTTACTTGACTCTCGATTCCTCAACATTCATACATCATGTTATGCATGCACATTGATTTCCCCGACTTCTCATGTGGCCACGTTTTCTTCATATTATTTCATTTTATAATAATAATAATAATTAGGCTAATTTGTATAGCGCCGTTTTCGTGAATAGCTCACCTCAAGGGCGCTTTACGTCGCTTCCGATTACGTCGTTATACTTTCTTTATCATTCCTTTTTATTAATTTTTCCATGTGTTCAAAACCTTCGCACTGCATTCACTTCCAATACCTGTATCATAATTTGACACTAAATTTGAAAATATCCAAAAATGATTCTCGCGCTATTTATATAATACATAAGGGAATATAATTACTACAACTTTTCCTTTATTATTTTTCAAACGAATGTTAGACTTTTTTATCGTTATCCGTTCTAAACATATGTTTAAAAAACAAATGCAAACAAGAACATCCAATGAAATCGTCTAAAAACCGAAAACCTCGTGTTAAAATAAATATCACAAAAACTCTAAACAAAAAGAATAACGGAAAAGAAACTAACAATGGAGAGACGCTAATAATCTTATGACGAACGGACAAATCTTCAGACATGAATGTGTAAAATTCTCAAAGTTGTACAACGTGACTTGCATCTAATTTATTCTACGAAGTACCAACGTCTTCAAAAAAACGGAAAACATACAATATGTGAACAATTTGACGACTCGATTTGGAACAAAAACAGGAAATAAACCAACGAAAAAAATACATTTTTTATTCTACCATTTTAACCTGTTTTGGCGTTCATCTGTTAACTACTCTGATTATTATAAAATGTATTTTCCCTACAGTGTAAGTTTAAACTTAATTTATTTATAGTTATTTACAATAATATTATTAAATGTATTGTATTATTAGTGTTAAAATTTAAAACACTGTTACAATATCACAATTTATTTTTATTCACTGAGATTGTCGCGACAGCTGTTTCGCCAACCGCAGGTGTTACAATAAAGTTTATTAACAACTGATGATGCCAACATCGGTTGGCGAAACAGCTGTCGCGACACTCTCAGTGAATAAAAAGCAATTGTGATATTATAACAGTGTTGTAAATTTTAACAGTAATAATGTTGAAGTATCATAGTGTTTCGGCCAAAACAATTATCTATCTATTGTATTATATATATTTAAAAAAAATAAACATCACAGATAATCCATATCGTCTATAACATCCGACTCAAAATAAATAATAACATAAGAATACAAATAAGTAAGGAATATAAAAAAAATATGTAAAAAATCTTTTTAAAATGTATATTTAGTTAAAATCCACTAATGTTTGTGCCTTCGGTCGATACAAATAAGCGCGTATATTTTCAAGGTTGGTAACAATATGCTTTTTGGAATCTTGGGTATATCCGAGTAACTTGTCTTCATCGACCTGTAAATAACCACCCTGAAGATGGAGACTGCGATGATCTCCGCAACGTCGCAACGAGTTTCATTTACATCACTATTCAAGAGACAATAAATATGTGTCTTCATTATTGTGTTGTAAATAAAAAATAAAATCAGGAATTATTATGAAAATATCTGCAGTGAGTTGTCTTCAAATACCAACTTGGATAACCTCCATCTTCAATAATGCTACTTAGAAGACATCATCCATATATCTTGATTAAGACCTGGATGATATGAAATCATCGTCTTATCTCATTGAAAAATTATCAAAACCAAATATTTGATTAAGGCGTGTGTGTGCGTAGTGAGCACATCATACCTGACTTTGTTAAAATAGATAATTAATACATAAACCAAAAAAATATATATTGACAGCATTTTGAAAAAAATCTTTTCAATTGATAATAAAAAAGCATGGAAATCAAAACAGTAAACTTATAATTAAATAATATATAAATACCTTCAATGGCCGTGTGATGGTGACTGTTTCAATCATCGTTGATTGTGCCATTATTTCTGATCTTCAGAAAAAATAACCTGCAAATAGAAGTGTTATAAAATATAAAGACATTTTTCACATTATTTTCACGGTGCTATTGAAATAAAAAATACAAAATCTTTACACCTATTTTTATTTTTTATACATGATATGATGAATCCCACAATACCATTATGATTATTTCTATGCAATATTGGGTGTTCTAAAATGTTTAATAAAAGGTACCTACTTTCAAACATCATTCAGATAGTCATATGCCAAATATAAATTAGAAAAATTATTCAAATTTAAAATATATAGGGCAAAAATAATTTCCTTTTTTTCCATAAAAGTGTGTTTATGGTATGATAGGAAAAAATTAATAATTCAAAAGTTGGTAGTTAAAATCTCACAAACATATTAAACTCTATGGTGGAAATAAGAATTGATGTGTGGTAAATCTTTATAATTGATTGAAAATTTGTAAAATATTCTAATTACTGATCATCATATTTTCTTTAACAATTGTCTTAACGAAGACATTAACAGTACTATAACACAATCGCAACTGATATTAGTAACCAGTAGTTAAAATCAAGAATAAATTACAAGTTAATAGAAAAAAAAAATGTATGCAAACAAAAATACTACAAAATTTACCAAAATAATAATAATATATTGAGTTTATTATTTTTCTAAAAAGGTACAGATTTATTTATCTGAGTTTTATTTTATTAAAAAATATTTGAAAATCTATGGAAAGTGATTTTTTAAAAATATAACATAAAAACTTTAGATAATTTTTTGCTTGGGTGCATCGCTGGAAGGTGAATGTCAAAACATATATATAAGCAACCCATGGACCACAAAGCTTAATTGAGTCAGCTCAGTAGACTTAATATCAATGGTAAAATACAAAAAAAAATATTATATAATAATTATGAGGTTTTCCACGGTTTCCTCATTTGTAAGGCGAATGTCAGAACATATCGTGGGTATACTGGCAAAAAACGTTAAGTCTAAAATCGCTGTTTTGAGAAATCGAACATTTAAGTTTTCTTTAAATTTGAAACATATAAGTGTCGTTGTCAAAAGTCAATCGAGGGAATTTTTTTCAGCCGAAGACAATAAGTAGAATTAACGTTTTTTTCCAGTACAAAAATGTTCAACGAGACTCTTCGAAAAATATTAAGTTTTTTGAAGCTTTTAGCCTGTATGAAATACCTTTTGTACGATTTAACGTTAAATTTATTTTTAAAACTAGAGAAAAAATCTGTTTCATTCGACTTTGTGTATTTTGCCAATTTGTAGAGCATTGTAAACTTTACAATACTGCATCACTAAGTCAAAACTGCCAATTTTCGACTTAACGTTTTTTGCCAGTATACCCACGATATATAGATAGCCCATGGACCGCAGAGCTTGACTGAGTCAGCTCTGTACAGCTTTAATACATAATATAAAAATAAATTTTATAATAACTGGTGATAATATCCTTCAGATAAACACCTACAAGGATCAAATACTGCAATTGAAATCAATAAAGGAAAAAAAATATATATATATATCCATGAGATAACCACCAGCAAGGATAATATTATAGAAACTAATAAAGGAAAGAAAAGATAAAAATATAAATATAAAGCAAATACAAAAAAAACTATTTAAATTGTCATGTGCACAAACATAGTTAAATTATTGTACAAAAATATATGTATAGCAATGATATGATATTGAAGTATCACCCATATGTAAACCGAGACATTGAAAGAAAAATAATTTAAAAGATAAATATAAGATAAGTGTGATTACTAAATTTATGATTAATGAAATGTGAATAAACATGGGTGTGAGATTATCTAACCAATAATAAAACTTTTCAAAGATTCCCTATAAAAAATATTATTATTTAATACAAATTACATAACTATCAAATGCTATTTATAGCCTTATTAATGTATAACCTTTAAAAATAGACGAGTTAAATAACATATATGCAATTATCTAAATAGGCAGATAATGATACTAGATCATGAGTTAAAATGCAAACATATTTTTTAATCATGACCTAATTTAAATCAATGTGATTTTCATTTCAAGTAGACAAATGATGTAAATAAACATTATTAACTTGGGCAACCGATGGCAAATAAAACAAAACACTCCTGAATAAGTGGAATTAAAAACAAAAAATATAATAAATTCGGACAGATTTCGAAAAACCCAAGTAATTTGAGATGATTTTATAATATAAGGAATATTTACTAAATTAATTGTTTTAATTGATTTATATGTCAGGAATGATATTTTACGTGTGTCATATTGTGAAGAGAAGTGGGTGGCGTTTTCTTGGAATATTAACGTTAGCCTTTATTATTCATTGCACGATGAATCATGATGCATTAGGATCAAGAAATTTCAAGTTAATAATAAATTATTAGAAATCATGATATGGGAAGGTTTTCCACCAAAACGTTAAAAATTGCGCGAAAAATCTACCAAAATATATTAAATAAATTTACAATTTGGTTACGAAAAAGAATGTTTACAAACATTATGGCATGCTAAAAATCTCATTTCGATTATATAAACGGTATATATAAATTAGTAATTACCAAAAATAAAGATCGAGAACCTAGCTCATTGAACACGCAACTTTAAAATTCAATGTTTTTCATACACCACTATTTCGATCAAAAGTAAATATTCAGCCGACAGACACAACATCACAAACAGAAGCACGGCGATACCATAGAAAAATAATGCATGCACAAGCGAGAATTGTCTGACAGAGTGAATAAAAAAAAATTCTATCGTTAGGTACGTAATAATATAATAAAAATAGTATGCGTTTAAACGTTACAATTTTTTAAAGCCTTCATAATCATATCTCTTTTAATTGTCGCTTTATCGTGAAAAATGAGAGATGAGAACAAATGTGTTTTCCTAAAGGGCAAAAAAAAAAATTCACACTATTTTTTGTAATATCAAATATTTAATTTAACTAAAAAAAATCGAATTGAAATGAAGTGAAAATTATAAAGAAATTTAAGCTTGTAAACAATAATATAAAAAATAAGTGATTTTGCTTACTTTGGACATATGTAACTCTAGGATAAAGAAAGAATAGTTAAGAAAGAATACGTTAACGATGTGAATGGATAGAGGGTCGAGGAAGATCCAGAAAAAAAGATGGCATGACCAAATTAATAAAAGTTTAAAGGTCAGCAATGTTAGAAGTTGGAAAAATTGACTGTGTGTATGATTCGCTGTATGAATACCGAAAAATCTAGAAAGGCATGTCAAGATAGAGTAACGTTCTGATTTATTTATTCTACCTACTCTTCCGCGTAAATGGCATGATGGATTGTTTGTATATGGCTTGCGACTTTTCAAGATTAGACTGTCATTTAACGACAGTTATTAAGTTTCATTACTTTTCATCTCTCCAACATCTAATTCAATTTACCAACCGTTTCACGGCAAAACCTACCAGAAACTACATTCTACCTCTAAGCCACTCATAACTATCCATTAATACACAACTTTCCACCTCCTTTTCAGAAATCGATGTGGGTAAAATAAAACTTTTCATCCCTTCGCCTCCCTATCCCAAATCTACTAACTGAACAATAATCTTAATTGGCCTCTATCAAATAACGGAACATGAACTAGCGAATAGCATCAAAAATAACTGTCTTCCACGGTCGCTTAATGGACTTCGGTAACACAAATTTGATTATGAATATGCGCTCACCCTCTTAGAATATATTAGACATTATATTTCTAGCGCCCCGCATATACAACTTAATAAATCAAATTTACAACAATGTGTTCATAAGGCGCAAGTGAAATAGGCACAATAAGTAATTTTCGGTATACCAAAAGGTACGAGTCAAAGTCTGAGCATTAAATTATTTCTTGAACAATGAGGTAATTTTTTTTTGTACAATTTCGTGTGATATGCAATGAAAGCATTTTTTAATTATCTTATTGCATTTCGTCGCGAAAAAATAAAAATAATGTTCTAGTCCACAAATCATGTAAGTAAGTACTTTTTCAGAGATGCGTCTGTTTATTGTTAATTTAGCGAGTAAGTATGTGAACGCATCCACTGTTAAACAAAAAATACTAAGGACGAAGCTTGGTATTCTACCGTATTGGTTAGGTTAATTTTTTTCACAAATTAGATCAAAATAGTAGCCCAACGTAAGTGATATATTTTTATTTCGATAGTTCTTTTTAATTTTAATAATAATTATCTATTTCCGTGCTTCACCGTTTGTTGAATTGCCCATTTTTACGTGATGTAATTGTTACGCCCGAAACGTATAATTGCTTGAAAAGTCAATGAAAAATCTATATATTTCCCTCTGATTAATTGAAAAATCACTAAATGTTGTCAAAAAACATCGAATAAATCCATACTCCATATTCGGTTATAAATACTTCATTGTTTGCTTACATTTGTGTTGATTATTTGACATTTGGATACTAACCTTATAGACTTAATCATAACCTCACACGTCAGATTTTGTAAGTTGTCGTCAAAATTTAACAATGAATGTTTTCACTACTTAACTTTACTTCCCTGCTCTTCGCATTTAATTCTAAACGCGTGTGTTTAAAAAAATATTTTAAAAATATGCACAATATCTTTTGTTATGTCTGCTGAGCGTTTTACGGTATTTTCCAGTGTATTTACTTTTTGTTTAGATTTTGAATGTCACACTGGACTTGATTGAAGCCACTATGGAGAGTGGCAGCTTTACGCTGCGGTGGGACGATGATCCTCGTGTGAGTATTTATTAATTTTGTATGCACTAATATCAATCCAAGTAAAAAAATAAACTTTTTTTCTTCTTATGAATGCTTCTTCAGATAAAATTCTTTCGGTTTGTAATTGTGGTATATTTAATGTTGTTGTTGTTTTTTTAAAAATAGTTTTTAAAATTCTTTAATGGCCAAAGTTTTATACTCAAAATAATAAATGAATACATTACAAAATTATCAAAATTATTTAAGTCATTAGTAAAATAATGAACTGATAAGTGGAAAATCACACATTTAGAATAGGTATTAGCAATACTGACTGATAATAAGTAATATGAAGAAAAAAAAACTTTTAAAAATTGCACATTTTTCATTTATTTCATATTAGTTGAATTGGTGTTCTTTCTATCAATAAATTGCTGTATTCTATC
This sequence comes from Lepidostoma basale, assembly GCA_022606425.2. Taxonomy (NCBI): domain Eukaryota; kingdom Metazoa; phylum Arthropoda; class Insecta; order Trichoptera; family Lepidostomatidae; genus Lepidostoma; species Lepidostoma basale. The sequence goes on along the minus strand of JAHDVF020001018.1, from coordinate 1,308,337 downwards.
AAAGTCTGTTATATTATATCCTCTCTAACTAACTAACCATCACGCCGTCTCTCTGGAGGAGTAGGCAGAAAGAATGGAACGCCACACTGTTCTGTCCTGACATACTTCTCTCGCTTCCTCTACATTCATACATCTTGTCATGCACGCACATCGATTTCTCGGACTTCTCATGTGACCGACATTTAATATTTGATTGGTTTGATCGTGCCACGTTTTCCTCGGCCTTCCTCTATTTCTAGTTCCATTCACGCCGTTTACATATACCTTCTTTACCATTCTGTCTTCACACATTCTTTCCATGTGTCCAAACCATCTTAATGACCCTTTCAACACTTTCATTCGCACCACTTCACTTCTTATACTTGCATTTGACACTCTATCATATACTGATTTGTCACACATTCGCCTTAGAGATCTCATTTCTACTGCATTTATTCTACTTTCATCCTTCTTTTGCCAGTTCCATGCTTAACTTCCATACATAAGGGTCGGCACAAGAACACCATTATGCACTGCCATCTTAGCTTTTTTGGATAGGCATTTGTTTGCGATGACAACTTTAAGTGCCCCATTTACTCTGTTGCCTGCCTCAACCCTTCTTTCAATATCCTTTTCCACCCTCCCATCCTTTGTAAACATACTTCCTAAATAAACAAATTCATCCACTTGTTCCAGATTTTCACCATTTATCCTCTCACATCCTCTCACACGATAATAATTAAACAAATGTAACTTATAATTGTATACACTTTTGTTTAGGGTCAAAATGGAGGGGTGATCTCGGAGGAAGTGATCTGTGACATGGAGACGGTCCAGGGTCAGCATTATGTTCCCATGGACGGTCATACATCCCATCTTGTAATTTTTTTTATTATTTCTTTATCATTTATTATTTTCTTCTTCTTCTTCCCGTGTCCTGTCAGGTCTCCCCAACGTTGACTATCACCCTTGAGTAGACCTCCCCGTCCTGGGCAGTTGGGAACAGCTCCCTCACAGTCCCTAGCCCCGTCCACTCTCGGATGTTCAATTCAAAAATATTAAAAAATAACAATAAATAATAAATAAAATAACAATTCAAAAATAACTCCTTTAGGTGTTTTTTTAACCCGTTGCAACACAAAGCCGGCGAATCGCCAGCCAAGGTCAATTTGTCGCTGACTCACAAAGCCGGTGATTTGCCGGTTTGTCTTTGAAGTGTTTTTTTTTTTACATTAAAACTGAATGACAATAACTTTATTCATTAAAATGACAAATAAGTATATTTCCGTTACTGATTTCATAATAAAATGTAATAATCACAATTTATTTCACATTATTTATTACAAAATATTACGATATTTTAACATCTGTCAATACCTCCAAAATGGCCGAACGCACTCGTAAACAAACTCACCGCGCTTGTAATATTTCATCAAATGAGGATGAAATACAGCGAATCCTTTTGGAAAGTGGCAGTGAGAATGAAGTTGATGAATATTCCAGTGATTCTAGTGATTTTAAGATGAAGAGCGAATATCGATGGGAATGTGAGAAATGTTTGATGGCTCTCCACGTGCCAGAATGCTTTTAAGGTTATCACACTCTTCCAAAACTATCTGGGGATGAGCCATAATGATTTAGCTTACGAACAAAAAAAAACTACCATTTTTATTTTGTGTGTAATAAAAAAATGAGTCAAAATTAAATAGTGTATTTTTTATTAGTGGTACAATGGGTTAAGGCATTACTTGGAATGACAATATAACAATTCATTATTTAAAATAAACAGAAGTTAAAATTACATGAAATTTGTTTGTGAAGGTGTTTTGTTTTTAAGTGTTTAATTAGGTATTGTATTATTTTTGTTTGAATTAATGAGTTTCATCTTACTGTATAATATCTATACAAGCTGGTAATACTTATGATTGAAACTATCTTTGTTGATAAGAATACCCTTAATCTTTCAATCTGTTGTTCTGGTAACCGGAACTAAAATTCTACTGGCTAATTTATGTAATTGAATATAGAGTAAGTATTGTAATGTTTTCTAATTAACGAATATTATTCTCAGAGTGGGGATAGCATGATAGCAGACACGGATCAGATAGCGGCGGAGAATCTGATCTTCCTGGCGCAGGATGTGGTGGGGCAGTTGGGGGGCTACGGAGCTCACTCGGGCTACAGCGAGGGTACCGATCTGGAGCCGGGAGCCGAGGTGGAGTGCCAGGTCACAGAGGAGGTCATCACCGACGACTGGGTACAGCCTGGCGGACAGGAGAGGTGATACAGCAATCTTATTATTTAACCCTTTCATATCTGAATTAACGTTTTAATTAATTTAACCTTTTAAATATGTACATATGGTTTTATAAAGCTACTTATTTTGTATAAAACGGGAGTTTTCAAAATAAGATAACATTATATTTTTTATCTGTCTTCATAAAAAAAACAAATTGAGTTAAAATTTTAGAAATGATAATGTATAATTAAAAGAAAAATACCATGTCCCCATATAGGAAAGGAGTCAAGCTGCGGAGAAACATGCTGTCTCCATACAGGGACATGTTGGGGTTAAAATATTTGACATAGGTTTTTCATAAATACACAGTATTGTCTTATATTTATTTGAATGTTCGAGTCTTGTAGTTTCCTCTTTGGCCGATGTTTTGGAGATCATTGCTGTCTTCAATTTTCACTATGAATCCATCAATCAATCTGACATCTACCATTCTCTGATACTTTGGTCAAATGAGAAAACCACAAGACCCAACCTACCCATGATCCAATAACCAAGTTGTTAGTCCTCTTACTTTTAATTGTTTTAATATCATTACTCTTAAAATTTAAAACACTGTTATAATATCACAATTTCTTTTTATTCACTGATGGTGTCGCGACAGCTGTTTCGCCAACCGATGTTGGCATCATCAGGTGTTACAATAAACTGATGTTTATTGTAACACCTGATGATGCCAACATCGTTTGGCAAACGGCTGTCGCGACACTCAGTGAATAAAAAGAAATTGTGATATAATAACGAGTGTCTTAAATTTTAACAGTAATAATGTTGAAGTATCATAGTGTTTTGGCCAAAACAGTGGACTGTTTTAATATCTATTATAGATTTTTTTTTATCTTCTTATATATTAATAGTCTCGCTTTTTTATATTCTATTAATAATCTTGGGTATGAATGTGGAAGAAGCTAGAGAGGTGTGTTAGGCTCGAGTAGTTTGGCAATCCATTCTCTCTGCCTACCTTTCCAGAAAAAGGCTTGATAGTTTGTTGTTGTTGTTTCTATTCATGGAAAGAAATATATATGTAATTTAATATTTTTTTTATTGGGTTTTTAAAACTTTGTTTGTTGATAAGATTCGCCCACTAATTATCATGTGTGAAATATTATACACTGAATATATATTTCATCATGTGAAAAATATATAGCACTAAAATTATGTGTGATTCACTTCTTCAATTCAAAAACTCGCTTCTAACGAAATGTGAAATACCCTTCCCACAGATAATAGACACTTGCAATGTGCGTCAATTACATAAATATTTTTACTGTCCGTAAGGCAGTTTTTATTACCTTTAAAGTATTTTTTAATACATGTCGTCATAAGTTTATTAACTAGACTTGTTTTTTATATTTAGATATGAATTTTACATTTAATTATTAAGTCCTTCAAAAAGATGATGAAGGAGAGCTGGCAGTCCACCTATCAGAAGGAACTTATCGGAGATAGTAACAGGGCGAAATCGCGAAGAAATATTATTAAGTCAAGTATTTTATGGGCTGGTCACGTAGCCAAAGCTAGGATGAAAAATGGACAAAAAGATTGCTGTCTTGGAGACCATGGACCGCAGAGAGAAGTGCAGGTCGATCGCACCTATGGTGGAAGAATGAACTGAACTGCATAAGACAGAGTCGCGTGTAAGCGAATGGAGTCTAGGAGTGAACGGGAATAGGCTGTAGAAGAAGAAGAGGTATTTAATGTGTTTTTATTTATTTATTTCAGAGTGGATGTGCCCTTAGATCAGCTAGCAACAGCGGCAATAGAACTAAATAATGAAGAAAATAACATCGATGTACCATTGCCTACAGATCAGGTATACAATGAAATATATAATTAATTTCTTTTATATTCGCCATCACTTTGTGTTGTGGATTCACATTTGAATAACTTTTTGAGAACATTGTATTTTCACAACACTTTTTGCACTTTTCACAATCATGTCTCGGGACACAGACTTCCCTTCTTCAGTGTAAGAATTTTAACAGTTTAATGAAAGAGTGTCATTACTTATATACTAAATGACAAGTGAAAAAGTGGAGGGGGTGGAAATTAAATTTAGCGGCAGGGTAAATTGTTGTTTTATTAGAATTATGAGATAGGGGAAACAAATCAATTATGGGACTAGAAGTTAAGTTTACTCGGTTGTTTATAACATCTTCTTTATTTTTAATGGCCTTTTCAATTTCCAAAAATTCTAGATTATTTAAAGTTATATTTCTATTAGGCTATTCTATCTTAGGTGTTCTTTAATTCTTAAATTAAAATTTCACATTGTTTTACCTGTGTAGAAAGATGAGCAATCATTGCATTTAAGTTTGCATGCAAATTCATAGACTGAAGAAGGGAAGTCTGTGTCCCGAAACATGTTTGTGAAAGGTGCAAAAAAGTGTTTTGAAAATACAATGTTTTAAAAAAGTTATTCAAATATATTAGGTTGGGGAAAAAGTAATTTCGTATTTTTCGCTTTATTTCGATGCTTTGTAAAAAGTGTTACAATCATCCGATTTAAGTCAAATATGCGCCGTTCTGTTCGATATCTTGTTGCCAACAAGAATCCAACTTCATAATGCCCCTCTCGTAGAAGCCCTTGTCCCTATTGGTAAAAAAACTCGGACAACCAATTTTCACAGGCCTCTATTGAGGCCAAAGTTGTACCCCCAAGCTCGTTGGCCATAGACAGGAACAGGTGGTAGTTACTTGGTGCCCGAAGCTCCCGAAGCTTCTGGCGCATCATCAAAGATGTGTGTGGCCTGATGAAACACGATTCCTCTCCTATTCACCAATGCTGGCCGCTTCTGTTCGATCCCCAGCTTCAAACGGTCGAGTTATTCATAGTAGAGGGCAGAATTAAGATTTTGGCAATCCCACCAAACACACGGCAACACTTTCCTGGCCGTCAGTCCTGGCTTGGCCGCAGTCTGGGCTGCCATCTCTGTCGCTTGACATTGTCGTAAGTGACCCACTTTTCATCACCAGTCACCATCCGCTTCAGAAATGGGTCGATTTTATTGCGATTCAGCAGCTATTCGGAGATGGAAATTCGGTCCATGAGGTTTTTTTTGCATCAGCTCGTGTGGCACCCAAACATCGAGCTTTTTTTTTAATCCAGCCTTCTGCAAATGGTTTAAAACGGTTTTATGATCGATATTCAGCTCCTGTGGGCGATGCTAGGACTGCTAACATGACGGTCTATCTCAATATATATTACATGATTTTATCGATATTTTCAACGACAGGCCTGTCAGAGCGTGGTGCATCATTCACCTCCACTACACCAAAGCGAAATCGCTCAAACCACTGTTGTGCAGCACGAACCGAAAGAGTATTGGCCCCGTATACATCGCAAATTTTTTTGGTCACTTTCGACGTGTTTTTCCCTTTCAGGTAGTAAAAATGTAAAATATGGCGAATTTCTTCCTTTGAGACCTCCATACTCGACGCACGATAGTTCATGACTGAACCGACCAAGCGCAATACTGTCAAAGAAGCATTTGTAGTATACACTCACACCTTTACAACGCCGTATCGTATGATCCAACGTGACCAATAATGAACGAGATATACTTAGTTGAAAAAAAAAAGGCCGTGAAATACGAAATTACTTTTTCCCCAACCTAATATAATTAATAGTTAAATAGTTATTTGTAAATCTATGTGAATCAAACAATACAAATTGTTTGATTAAATTTTTTTGGATCAACCCAGTAGTCACCGAACTGATTTCATTAAAACTGACCACTGGGTTAACTTTAAGGTTATATAATTTGATTTATTGTGTCTTGATGTAAAACTCCATATTAAATAATTAATATGAATGAAAAGGTCCATTTTATAGAAGTTTTGCTATAATTTATGGAAATAACGTATTTCACCTTTCTCGGGCATTATCAAATGACATTTTCATTCGTATTAATTATACAATTTGAATTGTTTGATGAACTTTTTTTTTACATATTCTAATAGTTATTTTGAAATGTGTAGGACGAGTACACGGCAATGCGGCCATACCCTTGCGACTTCTGCTCGCGCCGCTTCCGCAAGAAGGCCAACCTCATGAACCACATGGTGGCGCATCAGAACGACCGGCCCTTCGGGTGCAACTTGTGTGGGGCGCGCTACGTCAGGCGCTGCGACCTGCTCAACCACCTCAAGGTGCACGCCTTCGTACCCATCGACGGAGAGGAGGCTAATAATGATTTCGGTTCGTTCTTAATTCAAACACATTAAAACTAATCTTCTTATGACTCCGACTAAGGAGGATAAAGATCCTGTTGATTTCAGGAATCCGGGAAATAACCAATCAAAAGGTTACTAAAAATCTTAACTTACCATTTTCATAGCTCCACTGACCTCTAAAATAGTGGGTTTTTGATAGAATAAAGTGTTTCTTGTAGTTTCATTATCCCTATAGTGTGCAGTGATGTATTTCTTAATATTTTTATATTAAGCTTAATAAACTACGATTAATGTACTGTTAGTGATATGGCTAAACCATCTACATCAAAGTAAGATGCAAAAGTCCAAATTACGACTCTAAATTTTGTTTTCTGTGAAAAGTGCAATGCGGTTTTACGTTTCAACAAATTCAAAAATTATCTAGAAGATTTTCACAAATATCAATGATAGTTTTACTACAATTTTTTTACTTTAATTTTACTAACTATCACGCCGTCTCTCCGAAAGGGTAGGCAGAAAGAATGGACTGCCACACTTTAACTGATGCGGCACTCCATCCTTCTCTTTTCGCCCCCGCGAGAGAGACGCTGTGTGACGGGTTGCGAACCTTATCGCTATCAATAGGCATCTCCTGCGCACACTTCGATCGTCCAACGTCCACAAAATACATCTAAAACAAATCGAATAATACAATGATATAAAATAAAATAACAAATTAAAAAATAATTTAACACTTTTTGTTAGCTGGACGATCCGGACATTTGTGTTAATTTAATTTATATTCCACATATCCACCGTTTTTTTAGAAAATTACTGTAATTAGGCATTTAAAACAATCCAACACCAGCAAAAACTTTAAAATATTATTGAAGAATTTATTCAAATTGTCATTGGAACAAATGAAAAAATTATTTTTACAACTGTCGAAATTCTTTATATAAACGAAAAAACTTGTATAATATTAACATCAAAACAGTGAAAACATATTTCGTGTCACAACCAACTTATTATAAAGTGCGACAACAATCAAATTGACCAAAACAATAATTATCATTTAATCACCAGTTTATATCATTTGCTATAATTTATATAATTACTACATTTATATCATATAATTATCTTTATAAATACGCAGTGATTCATATTGGAACTATACAGAAAAATAGATTTTTTGTATTTTATATGTTCTAATGCATATTTAGAGCATAAATATAATTTTATTTAGTCAATAATAAAAATCACGCACTGTAGAGTTAGCCCGTATAGCATATTAAAAAATAGCGTGGACATTTTTATGACATGTAATTATGCATTGAAAAATTGAAATAGACTTAATTTGAGCTGTGCATTTATAGTGCCGTATAATTTGAATCGCTCGAATTAACTCAAGTGCGCATTTTTCAGACATATTAGTCGTTTAAGTATACTCGAATTTGCAAATTAAGCAATGAATTAACTCAAGTGCGCATTTTTTATTTTTTTTCGGAATATTAACAACAATCATCCATAGATGGCATTGTCTTACCCATTTAATGAATAAATTCATTTGAATATTTAGCAAGTATGGCCGTATGGTGTACTTACGAAATAATTGATGTGTAAGAAGTATGGATCTTCTTCAGCCTTCTTCCCTCCATTGCTGGATATAGGCCTCTTCCATTTTCTTCAACTCGTCCTTGTCTTGTCCTTTCCGCATCCAGGTCGTTCCAGCTATTTGGGCAATATCATCAGTCCATCTTTTAGGTGGCTTTCCAACACTTCTTTTCTTTGTCCAAGGTCCACTGAAGTATTCTGGATGTCCATCTGGTATTGCCCTGTCTTGCTATATATCCATACTTCTTCCGAACTAAAAATCACACAACGATCTATGGAGAGGCAAATGCTCGGCGTGAAAAAATAAGAAGATGAGAAGATATAAGACATCGAACTAAAGTTGCCGACATCATGGATCGTACAGCTAAATTAAAGTGACAATGGGCTGGATGTATAGCAAAACAGGGCAATCATTCAGAATACTTCAGTGGATGCCTTGGACAAAGAAAAAGAGTGTCGGGAGGCTGCCTATAAGATGGGCTGACGATATTACCCGAATAGCTGGAACGACCTGGATGCGGAAGGGACAAGTCAGGGACGATTGGAAGAGGCCTATATCCAGCAGTGGAGGGAAGAAAGCTGAAGAAAAAGATCCATACTTCTTACACATCAATTATTTCGGACGTACACCATACGGCTATACTTGCTTAAAGGTTAACCGGCAGTTTTGACATCGTCTGCCTGGTCTTTTTCCTTTGACTTTTCTCCTCATGATTATGTACAAAATCCCGAATTAGAATCACTCATGGTGTTCAAAATATTTTACCACTGCTCACTGTCAAAAGAAGTTCTTTATTTTGATGATTTTTCCACTTTTGAGTTTACTTTTCTCGACATGTATCGAAGGCTTACACCTTCATCATTGGGAGAATGATATAAACTGTGAGTTTATATGGCTCTGCCAATGATGAAGGTGTAAGCCTTCGATGATATAAACTGTGAGTTTATATCGTTCTCCCAATGATGAAGGTGTAAGCCTTCGATACATGTCTAGTAAATTAAACTCAAAAGTGGAAAAAACAGTGTTTTAATAAATAATAAACCGTCATTATGGAATTCCACAGTGTTAATGCCTTAAGTTTATCTGGTTCTTTATTTTATTGAATTTAAGTAATTCATCTTGTGCGCTCTCTGTTTATATTCGCAATGTTCACGTAGACAATATATCCCACGGAGTTTTATTATGCAATCTAATAGCGATTGGAGTTCTAATGATTTGTCAGTAATAACAATCAACCCTGCTTTAAAATGTGTATATTTTTTACAGATTTAATCCAAGAAGTTCCTAAACGTAAATCTAGAAGACGTTCACGGCAATCGTCCGAGGTAACATTTCAATAATTTAAAAATAGAAATACACAAATAACAAGATCCAGATGTTTAGTTTATCTTTATACTTAACTAACTAACTAACCATCACGCCAATTCACCGGAGGGGTAGTCAGTGAGGATGGGCCGCCATACTGCTCTGTCCTGACATACCACTCTAGCCTCCTCTACATTCATACATCGTAACATGTACACTCGTTGCTCGCCTTGCAGTATTTGATTAATTTGGTCTTGCCATGCTTTCCTTGGTCTTTTATAGCTTTTTCCACTCACACTGCTTGTATACAACATTTATTATTATTATTATTTTTTAATGTATACAACAGGTCGTTTGAACCCAATTACTGTATACAATTATATTTTTTAGCTATTATATTGATTCTCGTAACATGTGATAGGTAGCCAATCTATCGCCATTTTATTGTCATATGAATTCTACACCAGATCAAAGATAGTGTGACAATCACACTGCCATTGCCAGGAATCGAACTCGGGACCTTCGGTATGGAAGCCAGAAGGTCGGACCGAAGGACGAAGGTCGTCAAATTTTAACCATTCTTCTCTTGTTCATTCGTTCCATATGTCCAAACCATCTCAGGGATCCTTTTTTAATTATACTTATAATGCAATCATCTGCCTTACATTTCTTCCTTATTTCATCGTTCAGTATTCTATCATACATTGTTTTCTTGCACATTCTTCTCAGTGATCGCATTTTTATGACATTTATCCTACTTTCATCCTTTTTTGCCAGCTCCATACATAAGGGTCGGCACTAGAACTCCATTATGTACTGCCATCTTTACTTTAATGGATATATTTCTACTCGCAGTGATGAATTTGAGAGTGCCATTTATTTTGTTCCCAGCACTGACCCTTCTTTCTATATCTTTATACTTTTGATCTATTAATTTAATTAAAGAAACAAAAGCTCCGTCGAAAAAATATCTCAACACGTTTCAGAGGTTTTATACATTTATCATCGGGAGAACGATATACAATATTAATTTACCATGTTCCAAGTCATAAAAATCAACAGGAGTGCGTGTCACGGCGTAGGCGAGACACTTATGTCAAGATAAAACAGTGTGCTGTTTCATCCTCTGCTTGTCCCTCCAGAATAACAGCCTGATGGTTAATTAGTTTTTTTATGGTCATCTCCTGATGATGAAGGTGTGCAACCTTCGAAACATGTGGAAAAATAAACTCAAAAATGGGGGGAAAAAAGTGTTTTAAATCGTGAAGAAATATTTATCTTATTTTTAAATATTTTAATTTAAATGCTGATATAATAAAGGAATGTAGAGCGGAAGAAGGTATTATAAACAAAATTATGAAAGGATTGCTGTGTTGGTTCGGACATATGGAGCGTACGGATGGAGAAAGAATGGTAATTGGGAATTAAGAAAGTATTCGTTAATGATGTAAATGGAGTACGGAGTCGAGGCAGACCGAGGAAAACGTGGCATGACCAAATTAATCACATTTTAAAGGTTGGTCATGTTAGAAGTTGGAAGAATCGACGTGCGTGTATGATTCGCTGTATGAATGTGGAGGAAGCTAGAGAGGTGTACCAGGATAGAGTAGTGTGGCGGTCCATTCTCTCTGCCTACCCCTGCGGAAAAAAACGGCGTGATAGTTTGTTTACTTAATTTTGAAACACTTACTTTGCATCACAATTTATTTTTGAGATTATCGCAACATATGTTTCCACAACCTTTGTTAGAATCATTAGGTGAACATGTCAGGTGTTAGGTTGACGAAACAGCTGTTATTATAATAACTATACCCCTTACATTGATTTGGCTTGCACTGTAATGATGTAAAGAACTATCCAACAAAGCAACAACAATAATAACAATAATTTAACAGATCTTTTACCACTTTTTTTAGAATGGCAATTTATTTTCGTACACGCTGGAAGCAGAGACATCGGTGGCTGCTCGGACGCAGCAGTACGCGGGGCAGGGCGGGGGTAGTGCCGCTCTGAGCCTGCCAGCTGTCCGGTTTCAGGCCACAGATCCGCGTCGTCCCTTTGTCTGCCAGCATTGCGGGGTGGGCTTCGCAAGGGAGAAAGCCCTTGCCTCTCACGCGAGGGTAAGACAATCTAATTATTACAGAGCTATTAGATTCATTACATGTTTATTTTGACCATTGTTTAGTGTATATAAAAAATTTTCTTGTATTGACATTATATATCATATTTATTGTTGATTTTTGAACAATGATGTAAAACTCCGTATTAACCGCCCTACCTTAGGTAACTTTCCAAGAAATGTGCAAAAAAAAAGCTTTTTTATTAATTCAATTTAAGTAGACACTATTTACATATTTTTTAAATTTACGAAATGTCAAAGACTCGACCGCACATTATCGCCTGCCCTTGTAAATTATCATACTTGTGCAGACTTGTACTCGAGTGTTGTTGGCACATGCGCGTATCCCTAAGGATATGGCCACACCGAAGTGCCACAGTAGGAGTCAAAATGAACACCCGGGGAACCAACGTATGGCGTACTATGGGACCGGCTACATTATATGCTCCGCGCCAAGGGCATGATCACAAGCAAAATATGTCTAGACTCCTACCCAGGCACTCCGGTGTGACCGTACCCTAATGGTTTGTACATTTTAGGAACATTATTTTTTCTCAAGCGCATACGTGATATGGGATAGCGCAGAATCGTACAGTCAAAGTGTGCGTATCACGTACGTTCATATACTTAGGGCGGTTAATGTCATGAATATGAATGAAATCGTCTGTTTTTTCGAGAAGTTTTATTATAATTTATGAAAATAACATGTTTTGCCTCTCTATAGCACTATGAAATGTGCATGTGTTTACAAATGTGTAACATTTGATAATGCCTTAAGAACATGTCATTCCCGTAAATTATGACATTTGTAGAAAACAGACATTTTCATTTGTATTAATTATTCAACCTCTCTGGGCGTACTGCCCTAACCGTGGGACCATTGAATACATGCTAAGATAGCGTATAGCCCCATGAAAGGGGCTCATTTTTAATTTCTCAAATTTTCCCATATAATGTCAAATTTTGGACTACCAGCGACATCTATTGGTGTACACAAAATTAAATCATTTTTCAGCTAGTTACATGTTTTATAAACTGAAAAAATTATGTTTCGTTAATGTCATTAATATCTTATTACTAGAGAGGTTAATATTTGTATTGTTGAATGAGTATTTGTATCACGGACCTGTGTTTCCCAGATCCACGGGGGAGACTCCCCGCTGGAGTGCAACGTGTGCGGGGAGCTGTGCTGGAGCCGCGAGCAGCTGGCAGGCCACGCGCGCACCAAGCACCCCCACCGACCCCTGAACAGCACCTCCTCACCCCCCTACAATGGTACTCGCTACATTCAGGAATCACTAATATGCTTTTTTCTGTATTACTTTTTCTCCTATATGTTATTGTTTATATTTGAAAATTTAAATTTTTCATATGAAGCACTCACATTGTGGTTAGACATTTTAATCTTATAGATATAAAACAATAATACACTTGGTATTTAACCATGGTACAGTTATTATAATTGATGCCAACTAGTTTCGCTTGGACCCAAGCTTAGTATAATAACTGCACTAATGAAGCTTGGGTCCAAGGGAAACTAGTTGGCATCAATTATAATAACATAACAATACAAAGTGTTTTATTATTTTGTATCTATAAGTTTATTCAATTTTAGTTTATAATGATGACAGCCTCTGTGGCAGGGTGGCAATAGCCATAATGTCTAATCTGGTTTCTTCCAACTGAGACAGCTAAAGCATATAAGGAGATATTTACCTATTGGTGAAGCTAGGACCCTCGTAAATTCTTTTGTGATGTCACATTTAGATTATTGCAACGGAATGTACGCTGGATTTCCAAATAATCAATTAAGCATAATACAAAGCGTATTCAATGTTGCTGCCCGATTGATTATGGGGCAATAAAAATACTGTCATATCACGTCGCTCCTGAAGGACCTTCACTGGCTTAAAATCCGAGAGCGAGTAATATATAAATTTTGTTTGACAGTGTTTAAGGCTCGACACCAGAGAGTGCCAGCGTATATATCGGACCTCTGCGTGACACTCATGCCAACGGAAAGACAACGTTCACTCCGATCAGTAGAAACAAGTGCAAACAACATAACAATTCCAGTCAGAACCAATAAAGCAAGTTTCCATGATCGTGCTTTCAGCGTTGCGGGTCTGTTGGCGTGGAATAGCCTCCATTTTAGTATTAAGTATGAGAATAGCGACGTTAAATTTAAGAAACTTCTAAAGACTGCACTGTTCGGTCGGTCATTTCCTAGTGCGCCCTTGGAGTAATTGATTTTACAAGTCATCAGAATAATAATAATAATAATGACTGCCAAACCGAATTGTAAAATTCACATGACAAAAATTTGGCATGAGAATCAATAGCTAAAAAATTGTGCATAGTAATAAAAAAAATGTGGAAAGCAATGGGAAACCACCACATTAACGGCCCAAGTCCCCCATCCCAAGAACCAGCAAAGATATTAAGCACTTGCATTTAGCAAGGCGAAACATGTTGCTCTACAAAATATAATATATTAAATCTTTTCAATAGAAAACGGACTTTTCATAAATATTGCGTATTTACCAGATCATGAGATCTAATAAAAAAGATGTTTAAAAAGTAAACATATTGTTTTAAGTGTTTATTTGTTTCCTAATATGTATTATATATGTATATATATTTTTTTTTATGTTTTAGATGCATCATCAGACACATCTTTTGTAGAGGAGAGAATAGAAAGGGACATTGGTAGTCCGGAGTTGACCTGCAAAGACTGCGGGGCGGGTTTCCAGAGACCTGACCTCCTTCGGAGACATATACGGGCGGCCCATAGGTACTCGATAAAGTTCTGATTCCAACCCTTATGTATGGAAGAAAAGTATATAACAAAACAACTTGTACATTGTTCTAAGAGATGGGATCCCTTAGAACAATGTATGTAATGTGGTATGACAGAAATTCAAATGCTTGTATCAGGGAGGAATGTAGAGAGGAAGAAAGTATTTTGAATAAAAATATTAAAGGATCACTGCGTTGGTTTGGATATTAGGAGCACATGGATGAAGAAATAATAGTTCAGAATGTTTACATTAACGATGTCAATGGATTACGGAGTCAAGGAAGACTGAGGAAAGCATGGCATGATCAAATTAATTACCGTGTATACAGTAATTAGGTCCAAAACGACCTGTTAATAATAACAAATCTTTTAATGCAATCAATGTTTTTCACCTAAACGCTTATGATTTAAAAAAAATAGTTGCAGCAACTTTTCGGTGTGTATAGTGCTATAATGTTATATTCCTTTATTTGTATTATTATTATCTTTTTGTTAATTTTTATACTATTACCTTAGTTTTATTTTGATTTTAGTTTAGCTAAATCCCGTTTCATAAGTCTATAATGTTAACTCTGTTCATTGATTTATATTTGTGGTAACATGTAATTGGTTTTATTTAAGTACTTCTTTGTGTATTTTTATATACGAGTATATACTTATTCGCTGCTTGTTACCCTAAAATAAAAAATAAAAATAACTTAATATTTTTTAGAGAACGTAGCATCACTTATTTAATATTTCATTCCTTATAGGATATGTTTTAATAATTGTGATTGGTTTTTAGTTATAAAGTGGAACCGCGGGATGTGAGTTTAGAAGAGGAAGGCGATATGGACGGGGCTGGAGAGACGTCGTGGGAGACTGCGGAGCACAGGTGCAGCGCGTGTGGCGAGAGTTTCCGGGACGCCCTGGACTTGCTGGCGCACGCGGAGAGCCACGCGCGTAGCTGGCACAATAGGTAAGGTCAGAGGAAGGTTTGCCCCCCAGTCTCTCCAAATGGAGGATATTGAATTTATAATAAACTAGCGGACACGACAGACATTGTCCTGTTCGAACGTTGGCTTGTTTTTTCGATAAACTATTTACATTTGACATTGAGTTTGTATTTTAAAACTACGCCACGCTACAATGCAAGTGATGTGCGCATGCTTAAACAAAACATCATATTTACAGTTTCATTCGACATCAGTGCCATCTACGGTAAGCAATCATAACTATGAATTATTCTCAGAAAGTCAATTATTCTAGAACTTCCCAGAAGGTTTTATCGGTCACATACCGGGTCCAATTATGAATCTATACCATCCCATACCCACTCAAACACAAAAAAATTAATGAAAATCGGTCCAGCTGTTTTGGAGGAGTTCAACTACATATGACGACCTTCGTGGCCGATTGGTAAGTGCTTTGACTGCCACGCTGAAGGTCCCGGGTTCGATTTCCGGCAATGGCAATGTGATTGTCACACTGTCTTTGGTCTGGTGCAGAATTTACGTGACAATAATGTAGCAAATATATAAGCAACAAATAAATGTAAATGGCGTGGTGTTGCAGGTGTATGCAGTGCGGAGAGGAGTTCAGCAGCGAGCAGCTGGTGGCAGAACACGTGGCGGAGGCCCACGCGCCTCTGTCGCCCTCCACGTGCGAGCGCTGTGGCCGCTACTGCCGAGACCGGCGGACGCTGCTCAAGCACGCACAGACGCAGCACGCCGCGCCCCCGCACACACTCTTCTGCTCCAAGTGCGGCAAGAGCTTCCACAACAAGGCCAGGTAATACATCCTCATCATTGGCTGTCCCCCATATCTGAGGAAGACTTTCCTTCACGGTTGTAGGTCCTAATGTGGCTTAACAGTCTAATCCTGGACCCACACCCTTTGGGGAATCTAGGTTTTTATTTATTATTAGGATCAAGGTATTCTAGGATGGATCAAGGTATCTAGTGGCGATGAGGTTCGCAACCCATCACACCGCATCTCCCGCGGGAGCGATTAAAAGAAGGATGTAGTGCCGCATCAGTTAAAGTTTGGCAGTCCATTCTTTCTGCCTATCCCTTTGGAGAGACATTGCGTGATGGTTAGTTAGTTAGTTGGTTAGGAGTTCTAGGACCTAGTTTATTAATTTTACGATTTTTGCTTTTATATTCCCCTACAGATAAGATGATTATAATGTTTATTTATACCATATATTTGTGTTTGTAAGTGAGGAAAATAGAAGGGAGGAAAAAATAGAGTAGCATATATGTGGCCTGGTGTCTCCTTTGATTTTCATAAATGAAATAACAGTTAACGTCGGTCGCTCCTCGCTCATTCACTTCCTAGGCCCGTCCCCGGATGGACCGGGGATGACCGTCTCGGGTAAGCAGTGGGTATCCCCTTCTAAGGGGGATCAGGGAATGACGTTGGCAGTGGAGCCCCCACCTCCTTCAAATTGTCTCTCCTTCATCTCCTCCTCCTCTCTGCGGTGTCGTCATCTGTACTCCTGCCGTGAAAACTAACAACCCTGTATTAGAAACACATGTGAACCTTTTAGGTAAATTTCCAATAGATGTTTCATAATTTAGATCATTCAAATTCGTACAAGAAATTATTTAAAAACAGTCACAAACTTGAGTAAGTTAACTCGGTCAATTTGTGGGACCGGGGGTATGGTCACAGAGAGAGAGTATACCGGCTTAAGGCACCTATTTAGTTAAGGCCTTTGAATTTTAAAAATATTTTCCATTCCTAAAAACGAATACCAGTATCTTGTGTAAAATATGTTGTGTAATTGTAGGTTAAAGCGACACATGGCGTCCCATCGCGACAAGGCGGTGGCCTGTAACGTGTGCGGGGAGCGCTTCACAGACGGCCGCTCTCTCATGAATCACCGCCACTCGCACTCCGGCTCCACCACCAGGCAGTTCCCTTGCAAGGAGTGTGGTCAGTACTCATACACACATTTTTTCTTATCCTGATTTCCCTGGAGATTATAAACACATAAATATATATATATTTTTTAAGTAGGATCTCTTTAATTAATTAAATTAGTAATTAAAATATAAATGTAAATGATTAGAAGAGTTTAGAGTGAGAGATAAAAGGTAACAGTAACAGTACTGACTAGAAACGTAATCGTCTACGTCTACGTAACGTAATCATCTTCAAAATGTTAGAAACGTGATATTTTAAAGAGACATAATAACAATATTAATATATTGAAACCCAGATTTTACATCCCCGTATTTAACGTTTTCCCGCCAATTGCGTTTTATTATTATTTCAGTCCCGGTATATTTTAGTACATTTTTTACCTGCTTTTACGTTTTTTTTCCCACAATTTACGTTGAAAATATTCAAAATATGCGAGTTACGTGCGCTAGACAATGAGTTGGCGCATCGTTTCGGCCGTGATTGGTCGGCAAGCGACGTTGTTATTGGTCGGCATACGGCGCGCAACGTGGTGATTGACCGACATTTTTCAAGTTTCGCCGGTTAACATCTCTGTCCTTCGGTTTTCGACTCGATTTGTAATGCTTTGTTCTATTTGACATTAATCGCCTATCGTCATTTACAAATAGTTTTTATGTTTTTTTTTTATTATTTTGGGTTTTACGTTTTTTTTTTTTTTTAAAGTTAATTACAATATTTTCTTTTTTTTTCATCGGTTTCATTTTGGTTCACACGCTTCGAACTAATCTACGTGATTTAAAAAAAAATTAAATGTTTTTTTTTCAATACCGCATTTATGTTTTCCCTCCAGGTGGAAAACTTGACTCGTTGTGTCTTGAGCCAAAGATAGAGGTATTAAGTAGCAATTTATTAAGAAGTTCCGGGTTGTCCATTTTGAAGTGTATAATTTTGTAAAGCAACATCATACAATAACAATAATATATTAAAATAATTAATAAACTGAATATTTTGCAGGAAAATCATTTGGTTCTCGAAGCTCTCAGCAGATCCACATCCGGATACACACGGGTGAGCGGCCGTACGCCTGCCGCTTCTGCTGGAAGGCTTTCGCAGACGGTGGGACTCTCAGGAAGCACGAGAGGATCCATACAGGTGAGATGAAAGAAAGATTCTCCATTTCACCTCTACATTTTTTTTTTAATTATCTGTTTTTTTTTATTTGATATTTGTTTAACCCCTATAGTGTGTCTGGCTACATTTGCAGTCCAAACAGAACGGTTTCGAACTGCGGTAGACTATATTTGCGGCTCGTATTTGATCATCATCAGCCTATATACCTCCTCTCTCTATCCTGGGCATCACGCATCCACGTCCAACTGGCGATCTCTTTAATGTCATCACTTCTTCCAAGTTGAGGACGTCCTAGGTTTCGGGTCGCAGTTCTAGGACACCAGCAATGGAAGCGTTTTGTTCATCTATCGTGAGAACTGCGAGTGACATGGCCTGCCCTGCGCCATTTTAGCGATAAATATTTAAATTAATCATATTTATTTTTTAAATTTTAAGTTTGTAGTGAATGTCCATTATATATGAAAATTTATAATTTAAAATCAATATAGTGATTTACGTAGTTGTGAAAATTATTTCCAGTACTTAGGATGAGATGGTTTGGACATATGGAACGAATGGACGAGAGTAGAATGGTTAAAAAGTTGTACACAAGCAGCGTGAGTGGAAAAAGAAGCCGAGGACGAACGAGGAAAACATGGCATGACCAAATTAATCAATTACTAAAAGGCGGTCACATTCGAAGTCGGAATAATCGACGTGCGTGCATGGTACGATGTATGAATGTAGAGGAAGCCCGATAGGTATGCCAGGACAGAGCATTGTGGCGATCCATCCTCTTTGCCTAGCCCTCCCGGGAAATGGCGTGATGGTTAGTTAGTTAGTTAGAATAGAAAAAACGACTAATCAGTGTTTGGTCATTTACGGTTTGGCAGCGAACAGGCGACTAGTCGTCTTTTGATAGTTGATATGTTTATATAATATATTGTTTGTATTTTGATTGCAGGCGAGAAACCATATGCTTGTGCCGTCTGCCCGCGGGCCTTCAACCAGCGCGTGGTCCTCCGCGAGCATGTGAGATCGCACCACTCCGCTCCTGACGCACGCCGCGGGACAGGTTAACCTCTTGGATAAAATAATGCCACACACTCCTGATGGCCGTACGGCTTTTGCTGAACCTTTCCCTTCAGTTTGTTTGTATCCACCAAAACATTGTCTTACTCCATAGTATTCCCAACAGTCTCCATATTTATTTGAGTTATCATTATTAAAATATGTGTTTTAATATCCCATAATAAATAATTAGTGTGAATATGTCTGCTTTCTAATGTTTCTTAAGCAGTATTGTAAAACTTCCTTTTAAATAAATAATAGAAATGAAAACATCTGTTTACTAGAAATTTTATTATATTTTCTGGTAATGACATGTTTCGCCTTGCTAAGGTATAATTAAACATTTGATAGCAAGGCGAAACATGTCATTTTTAATGTGTTTTCATTTATATTGCCAATTCATTATTATATGAGATGGAATATTGATTGTTTTATGTGTATCTGTAGGAGCAACTCCTTTTTGGTGCCCGGTATGCGGTGGCCTGTTTCATTCCTCCGGGGACCTTGTGCAGCATCTCATAGAGCACTGTGATGCCAACACGGCTATGAAGCGACAACCCCAAGTATGTACCGTTTTCTATACTTTATGTTATGGGGTAGTTTCTTGTGCAAAACTTATCTATTAAAATTTTATTTCAGGTTGGACCTAGGAAATACAAACGCCGCCGAAAATTAAAGCCGCACGAGCTGGAGGCACTCTCCAACCATTCGGAGAAAAATGATTCCGATCATAGTATCCCTGAACCTGAGGAACCCGAGGTTCCCGTTACTCCTAAAAGACGCTCTTCCCAAACCAAAAAAGTCAAGAAATCTAAAGCCGCATCTCCGCCGGTGGAGGATGTGTACGACACCTTGATGCAGAACTTGGTCAACTCTACCCCGCGGGCTGCGGAATCCGCAGTCAGCGGCAGCGCGCGCACCAAAGGAAAAACAAAGGGCAAGCGGGGAACCGAAGCGCGGCCCAAGATGATCCACACGCAGAAGACTCGCGCCACGGACGGGGAAGCACCCAGCGGCAGGCGGAGAGGCCGCACCGTCGCGTCCACCACCGTGACCGTGCAGATGGCGCAAACCAAGGACGATCGCATAAGACCGCGTACAAAAAATGTTAAATACCACGAACCTGGACGGCCACCAACAGCCACATTCCCGGCTTCAGTTAAAGCCGAACCGGACACGGATATCGCGGCGGATTTAAGAGAGATCTTGCGGGCACCTGCCATGGCCGAATCGCGCCCCGTGGCTATTGTGCGCAGCCGTATCAAGAGGGAGCCGGATTTAGAGCTGCTAGAGAACGGGACGGGGGTGGTGGTGAAAGCAGAGCTGGAGGAGGGTGGCCCGTTTCGCTGCGAGCTGTGCGCGCAGGCCTTCCCGCTGCGCGAGCAGTTGCTGCTGCATGTGCCCATCCACATCTGAGGCCCTCCTGAGCACGGAATATATTATTTTTATATTGCAGTCTCGTTGAGTATTTCCTTTCTTTTATTTGAGAACATAAAATATTTTATTTTTGGACTGAATACTGAATTCATCGCTCGCGGGTTTCCGTCTGGAGTGTTCCCCACTCTAGTGGGTGTAGTTAAATGAATTATATTTTTGTAACTTCCTCAAGAGTATTCCAGGAATATGTACTAAGCACTGACTACTAAACATTGTAACGTCGTAAAATTTCTCATTTTGCTTAGAGTTCACCAAATATTTTTTTAAGTACGTAATTGAATGGGCAGTATTTAATTATTAGTTTTCGGTAGTAATATATCTTAAGCTATTGTGTATTTGTAAATCTTACTTCACCAGGGTGGGGTGGGGCCACTTCCACTAAATGTACGCGAGATGGAGATTCCGGGAGATGGCCAATGACAATCTGTCTACACCGTAGTTATAGGATGACCTAACTCAATGTGTATGTCTTTGCTGCACCCCATTTTATATACTCTGGATGTTACTGCACTTGAGTCTACCTGAAAGGTGAATGTCCTATCTATACTGACATTAAATAAAAATTTTTTTTTCCCTTCAGACAAATTATTAATTTAATGGTATAGCCCTTTTTGACTGAATGAAATGGTAGTTATGTTACAATTTAGTTATACTATTTTTTTATTATTAACCCTCCCTATGGAGTGGCTGGCTACATTTGCAGTCCAAAAAAATGATATCAAACTGAGGCAGACTATATTTACAGCTAATATCTTAAAAATATTTTTATTTTAGTTCTACTAGATTGTAAATAATATTATGATCAACTAGGACTATCTGTCTGAGCTGCAAATGTAGTCAGCCGCAGTTTGATTTTTTTTTACAGCACTAAAAGAGTTAACTGTGAAATAAAACAATGTGAAATTGCTACATTTTTTTTTTAATTTTAAAGGACATTCAATGACATTATGTATGGAATATAATTTCGGCCAAATATCCGCCGTGGCTTCGCTGCAGGTGGTGTATCCTGGTGAACAAAGGACTTTTCAATAGGGAGGCTCGAACTTTGACAGCGTATTGCGGCCATTTTGGTAAAGCGACAGCTGTAAAACTTTACAAGAATACTTATTTAGTCTTTACATTTCAGCACGAAACGCTACACGCTTCAACAATGCACTGAAATTGTTAAAATTTGTTATCAAAACCAATTTGTTTCAAAATGGTCTGTTTGCCAATTTATGTCATTCATGGCTATCCTGCAGAGTCTACAGTACGTCGTTTAATGTATATATTTGAGACAACCGGATTGGTGGTCAATGAAGCAGTGCCTGTTTGTCAAAGAAATGCAAGATTAAAAAAAATTGTGGCAATATCACATAGACAAGTTGTTTTATTTAATTTTATAGTTCGAGTGCTCTTATTGAAAAACCTTTTACGTATTTATGTATCAAACATTTTATATATGATCTCGAAATGGAATCCTTTCGGTATAATTATAAATAATTAATCTTTGAGTAACAAACAGAAAAAAAGTTCATTATTATTTCATTATAATTATCAAAAATATTCTACCTATCTTAACATGTGCGTAACCTAACCTATATGATTAGATTTTCTCACGCATCTCTGTGAGTATTTAACCCAGTGGTCGGCAAACTCAAAAGCCAAAAGAGCCAAATATCAGCAGTATGATAATTTTATTTTATTTTGAGAGCCAAATATATATTATGCTTTAAATTATAATAATCTTACACAGTGATACAGTGATATATTATTAAAATAAAAATAAAATTGTTATGTTCAATTTGAACAAAAGCTTTGCATTTCCGTATAATGTTTAGGTAGAACAGGTTTGTAATTTGGTGTTTTTCATTTCGGAAATGGTATTAAGTACATTTCAATTATTTTATTGAAATATCAACCCTTATGTTTGGAAGTGAAGCTGACAAAAAATAATGAAAGTAGGATAAATGCCGTAGAAATGAGATCTCAGAGAAGAATGTGCAGGGAAATTTAAAATTATATGATAGAATACCGAATGACGAAATAAGAAAGAAATGTAAGGCAGATGATTGCATCATAAGTAAAATTAAAAAGGTCTCTGAGATGGTTTGGACATATGGAATGAATGGGCGAGAGAAGAATGGTCAAAAGCCGTGGAAGAAAGCATTGCATGACCAAATTAATCAAATACTGAAAGGCGGCCACATTCGAAGTCGGAAAAATCGACTAGCTTGCATGTTACGATGTATGAATGTCGAAGAAGCTAGAGAGGTATGTCAGGACAGAGGAGTATGGCGGTCCATCCTCTCTGCCTATCCCTCTGGAGAAACGGTTGGTTAGTTAGTTAGTATATTAAATTTAAAATGTACTTTAAGCGTGAATTTTGGAAAAGCCACACTCAGTACCCAAAGAACCGTATTTGGCTCACGAACTGCGATTTGTCGACCACTGACAGAAATTATTATTTCAATTAATCTTTACTTCTACGGCATGAATTTTTAACTCGCCGACGACGTCAATGTAAAATATTTGTTTCTAAGGTATTAAAAGGATCTTAAAGCAGGGCTCAATTCTCTCCACGTTGAATACGGGACGGGTTCTCTATTCCGGTTTATAGTCCGCTAGCCGGGAAGTGGCCCTGGGAACAGTGCCATGATAAAGTGATAACAGTTGATAGTTAAACCTTTGTACATTTGTAATAATTTATACAATGAACATACTAGTATAATATACGCGTGTGGCCGATATTAATATTACGTGATTTTATAAACTTTTTTACGTTGTAGTGTACATAACGTAACGTAAAGTACTAAATGTGTAAATATGATTTTATACCGAATTATAATCTTAGTCACTTACTAGGGAGTCCATTCTAGCAATTGACTACTCCTCTGACTCAAATCAGTTTTATTATGGGTGTGTTTATTTCTTTTACCGTGGGATATGCTTCTAACATAACCTTGTACTATTGATGTCTACCGATAGAAATTGCGTATTTTGAAAACATTTTTTTTAAAGGGAGTCATCATTAACTTGTGGAATTAGTCACACAGAGTTCATGGACTTGTATGAGTCTGTTATAAATAATTTATTAATTTCACTAAACAGTAAATATGTTCTAATGCCGAACTTTATTTACCCCAATGACCCAAAAAATATGCATATACACACACAAAATTGAAATATTTTTTGAAGGATTTTTTTAATTCTACGAAATATTTCAAAATTTATTTAAATTCTAATAAATATATCTTAAACATTTCCTCAATAAAGCTTCCTACTCAAATGGAATCCACCATTCTTTTTAAAATCCATTTGGGACATTTGAAAAAATATTATTGGATTTGTATGTATTTTTATATATGTGTGTAAAAAGAAACTAAACTTCACAAAAAAATATATGTATTAATTTTGTTTTCTGATAGCAAAAGAAAACGAATACATTATTCATATCATGATTAATTATTCATGCAAGATTTATACACGAGGTTGAATGAAAAAAGTAATTATCTTTTAAATTTTTCAATATTTTTTTTATTTGGTGTTTCTATAAAGAAAAACTGTTTTTTTTTACATGTTTAAAAGTAATTCATGTTGGTTATTGAAATTGGTTGGTTTCTTGGTAGAAGTTCATCGTAAATACTGAAAAAAGAATCATAATAAAAATCTTTATAATACCGATTTAGTTTTATTCCACTTGTTCTTACAGTTTTGCTGTCATCTTTATAATCAGAAGATGGCAGTGAGCTGCCGAAACTAAAAGAATAAATGGAATTAAACATAATATATACTATTTAGAATTTTCATTATATTCAAGAATGTAATTTTTAACATACATTTTTATTTTTTGTACCAGCACCAATGTTTCAATTGAACAATAGCTGGCACCAAAACAATTTCTTTTTTTAAAGTTGAAAAGAGATTTATAAAAAAAAGATGATGTTTCTTTTCTCTTTAATTGTTACGGAGATTGTATTTAACCACCCGTGAATGTGATGGTGATGACACCATCACAATGGTTCTGTAAGCCCAGGTTGAAAACAAATTCTATACTTCAGATAGAAATATTTTAACACTTTGTCCATTGGTTGAATCACATGCTAATTACCATGCGTAGCGAAGGAAAATTTGGGTGATGTAAAAAGTTTGATATGTGACAAAAATATGTCCCTAAAATTGCATATAAAAATACGCTTTCAACAATTAATACAAATGAAAATGTCTGTCTGTTTTCTAGAAGTTATGTTAAAGTTTATGGGAATGACATTTTTCACCTTTCTAAGGCATTATCAAATGTCCGCGAAAAAAGTTAACCTTCCCGTCAATCACCACTGGTGGTTCAAAAAAACAGGTATTCTTTATCCCTTCCCGCAGACAACGTGTTAAAAATATTAAAACCTACAAGTTGATCTTTTGACTCCCTTTCTGCATTTTGGTATTTATTAAATTTTAACCTTTGTGTACGTGTGTAGATCTGAGTTTTTAAAGCGGTAAGATGCGAGCTTAACCTCTCCCGAGACTTGTTAGGAGTTCTTCATTCTCTCCTGTAGTGCAATTCATGTCACGGAGTAAACCAAAAGTGTATTATGTACATAGTTGTTATAGATATCAGACTAATGAATTCAGTCCTCTTGTTGTAGGCCTTCCCTGCATATCACGGTCGCTTTAATGTTAATATACGTACCTAGTACGCATGCGTGTACCTATATATTGTTAATAAAATGTATATTGATACTCTGTTTACTTCTATGCGGTCTCTATGGTTTGCACCAATAAACCGATCATAGATAATAAAATAAAACCTCTTGTTTCCTCACATATTTCGCATTTATTTTCCTGCACGCATCACTCCGATCATCACATATATTTTTACTATAATATGAAATTTATTTTATTGTGTGATGATGTGTCGAGAAACTTTTGCAGCTAACTACAAAGGGAATATTTAATTTGAAAACTCATAATATTATTTATATAAGTTACTGAGGTAGTTTAATTTATTGCAGAATAAACTTGTGTTTTTTTTAAATACATATTATGTACTCTATATCTTTATACCATTTGTAAAATATTAATTATAATAAAATAAATGCTGCATTCCAAGTTTGGAGTGAATGTGAGCGCTGTATTATTTATATCAAACTGAATAAAAAATACACATATTTTTCTTAAATACATCCTATTTGATACCTACCATAGATTAATTTTATATGAACTAGAGTGCATTAAGGTTATGATTTATGACCACAACTTATTATTATTTAAACTATTTCTTAGCCCATCCAACATGCACTTAACCAGGTGGGATTTAAACACTATTGTTTGGGATATATAACATTTTATTTCAACTACTTATTATTGTTGCTACGTTTCGATATCCATATCTTCGTTATGGTGATCACTAACGTAATAGTAATGAAAACGATTAGTAGTAAAAAGGGATCAGTGGTTTAAACTAAATAATATATGAAAGAGTGTTATTTTAGTTTGCCCAAGAAGTTAATACACGTAAAACAGTAAAACAAAAAAGAAGTCTTTCAGTTGAGAATAGCCATTATTTTTTAATGTTTTGAATAGCCAATACATATTTCATTATAATTAACCCTTATAGTGCAGCTGGCTACATTTGCAGTTCAAAAATTTTGGTTTTTAACTGCTGCAGGACTACATTTGCAGCTAATATTTGAATGTATCTTATAAACCTTTTTACTTTAGTTCCTTACTATTATCTGTTCAAGCTGCAAATGTATTATAGTTAACCGAAGTTTGAGACCAATTTTTTTTACTGCAAATGAAGCCAGCTGTACAATTAGGGTCAACTTCTAAATTATTTAAAACATGTGTTTTTGTCTCCTGGCTAGTAATGAAGTGATGCACACCTTTCTTAATTATGGTAATTAAAATTTGAATAGTTTTGTAAATCAGGGGCTAAACATTCCCAAGTCGCTAGGACACGTTTGCCGCCATTGACTTTGTTTTATTGCTATGCGGCTGCATTTTTGACACCACTGAGAAACGCCAAAGCTTATAATTTTAACTGATTCTTTAACGCATTTCTAATATCATTTTTAAATTAATGTTTTGATTTATTAAAAAAATTTCTGGAAATTTTTTGTTTTGGAATGTCTTGAAGGTGAATTCTTTTGGTGAAATTTAGGCTACTTTAGAAATATAGGACAAACATATGAAAGACCAATATGATTGTTAATTATTATCTGTAATCTATGAGCACAGGACTATCATGGAGGGGACCACCTTCAGGTGTGTCCACCTGTCGTGTGTCTGATTTAATGTAAATAATATTATAAAGGATCTTGTATTTTAATGATTTAATAAATATTATCAACTAAATTGTTTTTTTGTTTTTTTTTTCACTGATTATCAAAACAAATCAGTTCATAAACTCAACAGACATTACAAACAACAAAAATGCATAAGGCATCTATTGATTACAGGTAAAATATTACATATATACAACATAATACCAGGAACGCATGAGAGATGGTTCAACATTAGGAAGACAAGATACTCTCTAAAGTCAATAGTACTTGTGAACGTACTTTCACTAATATGAAAGACGTCGATCTCAAAGGAGACTGCGTTCAGCAGACTAATTGTTCTTCCGAGGGAAATTGGTTCTGGCGGCTGGTAGGTAAAACAAGATGTGTTGTTGCTGTCGGAGATATCTATCAGGGACAAAAAAAACAACATCCTCCAACACGGCCGAGTTCTCATAATATCCTCTGATTAATCTAAAGAAATGGGTTATGAGATGCCCATCTCTTCGAAGATACAGAGAGTTGGTTCTGAGCATTCCCAAAAGAAATGCCGTGGGATAGAGCCATAATGTATCCATATTTTACATCAGATATATGATTTAGGCTAAGAAGTGGAATACTAACTTTGCTCATTTCAGATGGGCGTACAACTCTTGGAGACTTAGCTTCAATGATGATGTTATTCCAAGCTCATTGATTCTCCACCTTTTGCTCAGCTTAGCCAGAACGTTATGAGTAGGAGAAATTAATGTGCATCCATTGCACAATCTATGAATGTTGAGGAGGTGAGAGAAGTTTGTCAGGAAAGTACAGTAAAGAAAGAAAGAAGAAAGTACAGAGGTCCACCTGCTCTGCCTATCCTTTCTGGAATTTTTTGAATTTAGATAATCCATTGTTTTGACGGAAACATTTAGATATTTCAACATTATTAAGTGTTTAATTGAAACACTGTTATAATATCACAATTGATTTAATTTCTATGAAATTGTTACAACAGCTGTTCCGCTAACCAATGTTAGCATCATTAGGTGTTACAATCAACTAAAACTTTTTTGAAAATTAAAAAAAAAAAATTTTTAAAACTAAAATTTCATTTAAATTAAATCAATTGTGATATTATAACAGTGTTTCAATTAAACAGTTAATATGTAAAGATAATTTACACAAAATGTGTCAAAGTAAAATATAAGATGATAAAAAAACAAACTGATTATATTAAAGGTTTATTGTTCTGGTTATAAATACATAAAGAATATTTTATAAAATCTGATCCCAACAACATAATGACGATAACAGTAACTCATCTAAATTTTAAAACAATGTATAGCAAGAAGAACACAAATATTGAGAAGAGAAACAGATAGAAGATGTAGTAATTGTGGTTGCCTTTTCCGAGCCGGAGAACTCGGTTCATGGTGGTGCCAAGAAAGCCACCGGTGCGGTCCATGTCATCATCAATCCCGCGCAGCAACCGGTCTTGGCTACGCACCTCGTGCCCGATGTCTATGGACAGGGTCTTGAGCGTTTCAATCTTCCCGCTCAGCTCCTCTGTCATCCGGTCGTTCTCCGCCTCGATGGCATCATTTGGATTTTGCGTCAACGGCGAATAGTTGTAGTTGTTTGCCCGGCGCATTTTGCTTGTTCCTTGTCCCGCCACAGTAATAACTACTTTATATCTGCAATCAACAACTTTCACTTATCTTCTAGTGAATTGGTATTCATGAGTTAACTCAAAGAGTCGACTCACTTTGGTGAGCGAGTGAGCGAAGATTCATAAAAAAAGAGCGGCAGCTCAATGATCCGCTGGGTGAATCGTAAATTATTGCAAAAGAGTCCACTCTTTTTAGTGAGCTCTTTAAGGGATCTGAGCTGAACGGTTCCGATCAGCAAAGTGAGCCGACTCTTTTTAATAATTCATGGTTCACCTTTTAAGTCATTCGTAAAAATGAATTTTTGAAACGAATTAAAAAAAAAAGGTCACTAATAAATTTTATGTCATTTTGCAACTTTGAAATCTTTGGTGACCTTTTTTTTTAGCTCACCGGGATAAATTTTTTAGTCGATGAGCTAAAAAAATAAAATTGTCGGTGACAATTTCCATCCTCCAATTCTGCAGAAAATCAGCGGCGACCATTTTTTTTAGCTCGTTTCAGAAATTCTTTTTTACAAACGACTCAAAATGGTGAGCCATGAATTATTTAAAAGAGTCGGCTCACTTTGCTGATCGGAACCGTTCAGCTAAGATCCCTTAAGTGATTCATTTTGCCCATCCCAGCTCCCCCACATGTCTCATCCCGGTCCAGTCTCTTATGTTGCACAGCCAAGACGTTTGCCTTCTATCAGGACCACGCTGCCCCTCAAATTTTCCCATCAGTATTAGTTGGAGCAAACTTTATTTATCTCCCCGCAGAATGTGACCCAGATATGAAATCTTGCAGACCTTAACGTCCTTTAGCAGTTGTCTACTACAATTGGCTCTCCTCAAAACCTCCAAATTGTTGGCGAAATCTGTCCACGGTATGCGAAGCATTCTCCTGCGCAACCACATCTTGAATGCTTCCAACCGGTTCATAGTGTGCACTTTCAGGGTCCAAGTCTCCGACCCATAGAGTAATACTGACCAGACATAACAGAAGTGCTAAGTTAGCTTAAAAATAAGTAATAATAAAACCAACTAACCATCACACAGTCTCTCCGAAAGGGTAGGCAGAAACAATACATTGGGACACTGTTATTTCTCTCGCTACCTCAAATTATACTTTGTGTCATGCACGCACATGGATTCCTCTGACTTCTCACGTGGCCAACATTTAAGATTTGATTGATTTGATCATGCCACGTTTTCCGCAGTCTTCATCCGTTTACATATACTTTTTTACCATTCTTTCCATGTGTCCGAACTATCTTAATGATCCTTTCATTGCGTTCACTTCTTATATTTTCATTTGACATTCTATCATAATTAAGAAAGAAATATCTCTTTTATAACACTTTCATCCTTCACTTCACTTCCACACATAAGGAAAAACATATAGTATTTATTTCAATGACATATAAATCATTCTTCCTAGTAATAAATAAAGAACTAAAAATGTAATTTATTTCAATCTAAACAAAAGTAAATGTACACGTCATGAATACGTGAAAATAAAAATAAATGATAATTTACCGTTTTCATTAATGTTTCAGTATTCGCTTTTCACAATAAAGTTTATGTGTTATAAAAAATATAATTGCTTCATGGATTGTTGAAAAAGATAAATAATTATGATTGATTCTCAAAAATCAGATTTTGACGTTTGTCTTGTCAAATATCAGTTTATAATGAATGACCACTTCCATAGAAACATCAATTTACGGATCTATGTAATTCCATAGAAATTGGCGCTGGTAAAACTGCGACAATTGCGGAAAGCTGAAAGAAATGCCGTCTCGCAATCACTGTTTACCAGGCCGTAATGTTGAATTTAATGTGGGGCCAGTTTGATCTTACAGTTGTCAAATGTCTAACTAACTAACCATCACGCCGTTTCCGGAGCGGTAGGCAGAGAGAATGGACCACCATACTGCTCTATCCTGACATACCTCTCTAGCGTCCTTCACATTCATACATCGTAACATGCACGCTCGTCGATTTTTCCGAATGCGGCCGCTTTTCAGTATTTGATTAATTTGGTCATTCCATGCTATCCTTGGTCTTTCACGGCTTCAATTTTCACTCACACTGCTCGTATACAACATTTTAATCAATCTTTTTTCCTCCATTCGTTCCATATATCCAAACAATCTCAGGGATCCTTTTTTAATTTTACTTATGATGCAATGTCAAAAATTGTAAAAAAATATCGCAACTTTTTCGAAGCAATTAATAGACATAAACATTTCAATAAAATAGCACTGATTAATATTAAATAATGAAAATAAATGAATTTTTGATACAATATTTCTTTATTATTATATATTTAGTGTGCTTCCACTTGTGTTTAACGTCGACCGGTTTCGGGAGCTTGCTGCCATCTTCTGTCCAATCATTATTTAACTAACCTTCTAAAGAATATGGAATCTGCGGTAAAATTACCTTTGTTTAAAAAACATGTTTTCATTATTTAAAAAGAACTTCTATCAAGAAATTTCAATTGAAAATATTAATTATCAGATTAATATTGTTGGTACTTTACAAATGGGAAAGATTCTACATTACATTCTTTAAAAATGTTATGTAAAATCTTCAGTTTAGAGAGGTTAGGTAGTCAAATTGATATACCAGCACTGCGGAAACACAAATGTATTAAATTAAAATGTTTGTAACACGAATATAAGGAGTAATAATATAACCGTAGTCGTATTTTGCCTTAATTTCACATTTATAATTGAAATAAAATGAGTTCATGGCACGAGACACATAGTAACTTCACGGATTACAATACTATATACAGGAGTATTACAAACATTTTCATACAATACATTTGCATTTCCGCAGTGCTGGTATATCACTTTGGTTGCCTAACCTCTATACACTGAAAATTCTACATAACATTTTCAATGAATGTGATGTAGAAACTTCCCCATTTGTTAAGTACCAACAATATTAATGAAATAATATTATCAGAAATGTTTATTATAATAATTGTTTAGAAAAAGTCGCGATTTTTTAACATTTGACAGCTGTCATATCAGATTGGCCCCACATTTATATTAATCATTACAGTGAACTCGAGATGGCATTGTAGAAAAATGTTTTAACACTACTTCTCTTTTCAATGCCCTCCTAAAAATATTTAAAGCGATTTCGAGGCGGCATT
This sequence comes from Lepidostoma basale, assembly GCA_022606425.2. NCBI lineage: Eukaryota > Metazoa > Arthropoda > Insecta > Trichoptera > Lepidostomatidae > Lepidostoma > Lepidostoma basale. Next base: position 1,276,499 of record JAHDVF020001018.1, on the reverse strand, counting down.
ATTATCTTTTATTGAATTAAAATGTTCTTAGATTTAAAGTAAACTGTCTGTATAAAATAAAATGTATTAGAATTTATTTCGCCTATGACAAGTAAATAAATAAATTTAACCATTCAAACTACATTTGTCGTTAATATTTTAATGTATCTTATAAACATATTTTCTTTAGTTCCTTGCTATTAAATTGTATGTAATATTATGCAGAACTACTCTCTGTATGAAGCTGTAAATGCAGCTAGCCGCAGTTTGATACCTTTTATTTTTACTGCACATGAAGTCAGTTGCAAAAATGGGAGTTGAGGGTTACCCGGTGTTTGTAAATGAGAAATAAAAAATGCACCCAGAACAAAAAAATAAATATGTATTACGAATATAATATTAAAATTAATTACACATATAGTAGGATACTTGAATAAACATAATACAAATTTATCGGGGGTTGCTCAATAAATATTTATTAAGAAATGAATAGAATACACAGAAACGGGTGTGTACTATCGCTTGAAGGGAGGTTCTCGATTAGTTAACAAGTAAATCATGGGGTCTTCACGGCATTCGTTGTCCACATTTGGCCATTCCAACTGAGATTTCAGAGTACCGAATGTGTCTAAAGCAGCGCCGGCAACCGGTTCATACGATGTTGATCCGTCATGGGAATTGAAGAAATACAACTTGCTGTAAGTTTTGGAATACGCCACTGTCCAGGGTTCTGAAATATTTACAAACTGTTGGATGGATGGCTACAATTTAGAAAACTAAATCATTTATATCTTTTGTTTTATTGATCACTGTACTTGTTGAAATATACTCCTAACCTGTTAACTGGATATAACAAAATATAACACGATTCTAAGAAAGCAACAGTTATGGGTAAGATGTAATTTATAATTATTAATTGTACACAAATTTACAGTTTGTTTTTATTGCATTTGACTTCAAATTACTAGGCTTACAGGTTAAACTATAATAAAAAAATTAAAATCAAAACAAAGTCGTGTTAGTTACACCATTTATAACTCAAGAACGGCTGGACCGATTTTGATGATCTTTGATTTGTTGGATTTGTCTCCGTCCCGAATAACAGAATAACTATTAAAACATTGGAAAAAAATCGACCTGAGTGCAGCCCATCCAGCAAATATAATAGTTTAACAGAAAGTAGTGCAACAATGCTACGCGAATCATTTTGATTCGCTTCAATAAAGCAAATCCCTTACTGCCAAGTGAATTACATTCATATCAACGTAATTAAATACTTTTCATTTCGATTTTTGCACATTTATTGAACTTAATTCAATTCCAGTATTCATATTAATTTAATAAATAACTGAATTTAATTCAACTAGTTAACACACCATTTATTGATTCTGAGGCAGTACGAAGTTCGCCGGGTCAGCTAGTTAACTACAAAAATCAATTGAAACATCATAAAAAAAAACTCATAAAATACCTTTTATATCCTTCATTACAAGTACTGACTTGGTTACATAGTACTTGTCACTATTATCAAAGAGGTAAGGTACGGGAGTCGTGTTGGCTACTTCCATTCTCTTCAACTTCCGTTTAACTAATTTGTTTATTTCGTTAACGAGATTTTCCAAACGGAAAAGTTTTTTACAGCGGAGCGTCTTTGCATCACCGGCGAGGTCCCCGCTGATCTGGGGTCTATTGTGGGCTCGGCAAAACAACTCAATTATATCGAATCTAAAAAAGATAAATAAAAAATATTTATTGTAAAAGCAATAACTAAATCGGGGTATTTCGATAGCCACGTAAAGATGAAAAAAATTAAATTCCCTAATTCAAATCAATGAATTTCTTTCCATGCATTATATACATATATAGAATAAAAATAAATAAAAGCAACAAATCTGAGTCTAACAATCGATTATTGTTTTAATCTTGTAAATAATAAATATGAATGAAAAAGTCTCTCTTGGAATGACAAGTTTCGCCCTTCTAAGGCATTATCAAATGTGAACACATTTGTCATTACATTTGATTCAGATGTTTTCATTCATATTAATTATTTAAAATGGAGTTTTACATCATTGTTCTAGAAACAATAAATATATTGTGAATAAATAAAGGTGTTACAAAATGAGTGCAAGATTTGAATAGCGGGCCATTTTGGCTTTCGTGATTTGGTAGGTCAACAATTATGACAGGTCAATAGGAGACAGAGATGAGTTAGTAGACATTGAGAACTACACAATGCAACCATGTCTCAATAAATCAATAAAATTTTAAATAATAAATTTGTCGTAATTTATAGAATTCATCTTTTTGATTAATGAACGGTGCGAATGATGGTGTCATGAACAAAATAATGAAAGGATCATTAAGATGGTTTGGACATATGGAAAGTATGAATGAAGAAAGAATGGTAAAAAAATTATATGTTAACGATGTAAATGGAACCAGAAATAGAGGAAGACCGAGGAAAACGTGGCACGATCAAATAAATCAAATATTGAATGTCGGCCATGTGAGGAGTCAGAGAAATCGACGCGTGTGCATGACACGATGTATGAATGTTAAGGAAGCGAGAGAAATATGTCAGGAAAGAAAAGTGTGGCAGTCCATTCTTTCTGCCTACCACTTCGGGGAGACGGCGTGATGGTTAGTTAGTTTTAAACACAAGGTTAAATGACCTTTCCTGCAATGGCTTGTGAAAAACACAATTCCCGCCTAAGACAAATGCGTCAATAATGTGTAGACTCGACGTCCATCTTATGCCATGGCCCTCGCTGGAATTCTCCTTTGTTTTCTCGGCCAATATTAAAGTATCAGCCGGAAGTCTGAACTCCTGCGTCACTCTCCAGTGCTTGCCATCGAGATAAAAAACGTTGGTCCCTCTAGAACCTACGATCACAAAAGAGAAACATTTTATTCTGAACATCATTATAAATTACGTAGACAACAGGTCTACAATTGTTCACAGCTCACCCATGTAAAATCGGAACTTGTTATCGGTAGTTTCATCTGACAAATTATTCAAAAAAATAAACTTCCAATCGTGTAATGACGTGATGGGGGATTTATTTGAAGGCGTTATCAAGAGGTCCCTCCCGCTTTTGACAATCTTAGGTTTGAAAACTAATCTTTGAACTAAAGTCTCGCCATCTAGAGTCATTCCAGTTTCCTCTTGAATAATATCCGATAGAGCTTTTAAAGAGTTCCTGCAGTTGGACTGGTGAGAGATGATTCTTACTTTGTCAGGTACCTGAGAGAAAACAAACACTTGGGTAACAAAAATAACTATTGCAAATGTATTCAAAATTATGCTCGCAAAGTATATTTATTGAAGGAACTTACTTCCCAATGTTTTAAACAGGCAGTTCGCATTTCATTGTGCCGTGATTCATTAACGCTTTTTGGATCTTTGTAGCAGTCGAGTACTTTCAGGAGACTTACTTTCTGCTGTTGACCTATTCTAGAAATAAAAAATACAAACAAAATACATAAAAGAACCAAAATGTATTTACTTATTTGTTGTCAAGTTTCAATTCGAGGGATTAGTTTGCAGCAAAGTCTAGTTATTTTTCTGGTTTTCGGGATGCCACTCTCTGGTAGTCTCCCATTGCATTCCACATTTTTGTAACAGGTTATTTGAACCCAATTACCGGACCCAATATTTTGGATATTGATTCTCACGACATGTGATAGGTAGCTAGTCTATCGCCATTTTAATTGTCATATGAATTCTACTAGATTAAAGAAAGCGTGAGTTTTCTATCTTCACCGGGAATCAAGGCCGGGACTTACAGTGCAGCAATCATAGCTGTTGCCATCATTTACTAAGTACTTGGTTTTAATACCACCAAACTGAGGTAACCCATTCTAGGGAGGCATTTTTCGTACTCTATATAATCTCAATAGAGAAAATATATAAATAGGGAACAAGTAAAACAAAAATGTGTATTAATTTAAAACGAATTGTCTAAAATGATATATTAACTCTTTGCCTGCTACAAACGACTTTAGACAGATTAATAAGTCATGCGTAACAGATGGAGCAGAAACGCTAACCCTCACCAAGTCGACCATAAGAAGACTCCGTGTAGCACAAAGGAAACATGAAAGAGCCGGATAAGAAATACTGAAATACATAGAAGGTCGGGAGTAACGGATGTCATCGAAAGTTGACTAGGCTCAGATGGTCATTTGCGGAACAAGTTGCCAGATTGGTAGACGATAGATGGATCAGAAGGGTGGAGTGGAGACACCGCGAAAACAAAAGAAACAGACGGAGACCCCCCCACACGATGGTCCGATGATATTCGAAAATTTGCTGGTTATTGGATGCCAAAGACACAAGACCGGAGTGGAGAAGTACGGGGAGGTCTATGTCCAGCAGTGGACGACGACTGTTTAAGTAGAGCTAGATTTGAGTGATAAAAAATATATAATTACCGATTATTGCTATCAATGATGTACTGAAGGAACTTTTTATCGTTCTTAATGACCTCTGGGGAAACCAGAACGGTGACATCCTTGTCCTTCCTATGAGAACAGTTCCAGAGCAGGTTGTTGACATGTATTAGGTACCTCTCGATGGTATCAGAGGACGCTCGCTTCCCCTTGCAGATCAGATACCTTTCCGAATTGGCGGGTCTCGAAGTGTTTGGTTTGTGGATACAAACTAAAAAAAAATCAAAACACTATTAGAAGATGTGCTAAATCTGTATACAATGGAGTGTCAAATCCAAATATAAGAAGTGAATACAGCGCAGATGAAAGAAAGACAAAATAATGAAAGGATCGCTGCGTTGGTTCGGACATGTGGAGCGCATGGGTGAAGAAAGAATGGTTAAAAAGTATACGTTAACTATGTAAATGGAGTACGGAGTCGAGGTAGACCGAGGAAAACATGGCATGACTAGATTAATCAAATTTTAAAGGTTGGTCATGTCAGAAGCTGGAAGAATCGACGTGTGTGTATAACTCGCTGTATGAATGTGGAGGAAGCTAGAGAAGTATGTCAGGATAGAGTAGTGTGGCGGTCCATTCTCTCTGCCTACCCCTTGGGGGAAACGGTGTGATGGTTTGTTGTTGTTGTTGTCTTTAAGGTGGTTTAGACACATGGAAAGAATTGATGATAAAGAAAGTACACGTTTATTGTTTCTTGAACAATGATGTAAAACTCCATATTAAATAATTAATCCAAATGTCTGTTTTCTAGAAGTTGTATTAGGTAATGGAAATGACATGTTTCGCCTTTCTAATGCATTATCAAATAGTGTGGAAAATATGTTTACAGATTTAATAATGCCTTAGAAAGCCAAAACATGTAATTCTCATAAATGATGTAAATGGAACGAGACATAGAGGAAGACTGTAAAAAACATGGCATGATCAAATCAATCAAAAATTAAATGTCGGCCACGTGAGGAGCGTGTATGAATGTTGAGAAATCGAGAGAAGTATGTCAGGAAATAAGGATGTGGCGATCCATTCCTTCTGCCTGCCCCTTCTTGAAGACAGCGTGATGATTAATTAGTTATTTAAAACTAAAAATATTCCATATGAAAATTAAATTTATGTTAGGAAATAACAATACTTGTTAAGGACGATGCAATGTATTCCATAAATAATGCGCCAAGTGGAGAAATAATTTTGAAATACTAATTTAATTTGAATAAGAAGGTGCTGCAACTTACTTCTATCAAAACTCTTGTACATCAGGTAGATGAGGCCGACGCTGAACCCTGTGAAGACGTCAAATAGTTTAACAACAAAATTGCCCCCCACTCGTACAACCGAAAGAGCGGCTATACATTGGCACACATAAAGTTGTTTTGATAGAATCTCTTGGATGTTCTCTTGACCGTCTACTGAAAAACCCTAGAATAAAAAAAATATTTTAATAACTTTATTATTATTACTGAGAATCTGAAGGTATACACAGATTATTGAAGGTTATGGTTTTTATTTTGTAAAACTCCATTATAAATTATAATGTAAATTGCAATTGTTTTGTTGGCTTTAAGAAGTTGACTGCCACGGTACTTTTCGTGGGGTCCTTTAGAAAATTCACAGCAAAACTTACTCCATCGCCCATTAAGAAATGAACTCCTTGGTCATTAGTGTTAGCTAAAATGAATTTCTTGAGAGATTCCAAGTTCCTCGGATTGAAAATGTCGCCATCTTCATTATCCCCATAGTAGGCAGTGAAAGTCTCCGTGGAGACAGAGTGCAGCTCCGCAAGTTTAAAGTCATTTGAAGCCTTCAGGGTGAAGCCGAAACCTGAAACAATTAACACAAAGCTTATTGAATTTACTTACTCATATACGGCAGAGTGGCAACAGCTATGACTGCCACACTGAAAGACCCGGGTTCGAATCCCGGCGATGACAGGGTGATTCTCACGCTAAACTATTGTATGAAGCACTTAATTTTTGGTGTGACATTATTAAATAAAACAATAATACATTATTTAATATTTGACTAATAATAAGACAAAAGAAACAGAGGGGGACCCCTCAGACAATGGTCCGATGACATTAGAAGAATTGCTGGCGATTGGATGTGAAAGGCACAAGACAGGAATACGTGGAGAAGTATGGGAGAGGCCTATGTCCAGCAGTGGACGACAACGGCTGTATAAGTAAGTAATTTAGTATTTGTATCAACACCACTTTCTCACGCTGATTCTCACGCTGTTTTTGATCTGGTGTACAATTCATGTGGCAATGAAATGGCGATAGATTAGCTACCTATCACATGTCATCAGAATAAAAAGTAATTAACTAACTAATCATCACGCAGTTTCTCCGGAGGGGTAGGCAGAGAGGATGGACCGACATACTGCTATGTCCTGACATACATCTCGAACTTCCTCTATATTCATACATCGTAACATGCACACTCGTCAATTTTTCCGACTTCAAATGTGGCCACCTTATAGAATTTGATTAATTTGGTCATACCATGCTTTCCTTGGTTTTCTATAGCTTCTCTTTCCACTCACACTGCTTGTATACAAGAATATAATAGCTATGAGAATCAAAATAATAGTTAAACCCTTTACATTGATTCGGCTTGCGCTGGAATGATGTACATAAAGAGATATTCAACAAAATAATAATAACATATCATTCATACATTATTGGAACGGCTGCAGCATATGGGAAATCTGTTTATGATAGAATGTCAAATGCATATATAAGAAGTGAATGCACTGCGAATGAAAGTGTTATGAACAAAATAATGAAAGGGTCATTAAGATATTTTGGACACATGGATTGATTAAGAATGGTAAAGACAGTTGTAAATGGAACCATAAATAGAGGATGAAATTAATAAAACAATAAATGTCGGACACGCGAGGAGTATGAATGTTGAGGAAGCAGGAGAAATGTCAGGAAAGAACAGTAAGGCGGTTTTTTTAAAATTATTTTTAACAGATTCTTTCTGCCTACCAATTCGGAGAGTGATAATTTGGTGAAATCCATGCCTAAACGTATTGAAGCAGTTATTTAAAAAAAAGGAGGAACAACAAAATACTGATTTTGTTGGTTTTTGATAATTGTTAGTGTTATATACCTATGTAATTTTATTTGAAATAAATATGTGTTTATTTAAATTATGTGAGCATTTTAATTTTTGTGTCAAAAAATCGAAAATCTACAAATTAACTCTAAAATTAAGAAAAAAATTTTTTTGATCCCTAAGAAGGCACTTTTCTTGCAGATCATCTTTAAACAGTGTTGCTTAATAATTTGGAGTGAAAAGCTATCAAGGAATCATATATTATCTATCTATCAAAGATATACAAATACTATCTATCTATCTATGAAAAGCTATCAAGGAATTATACTCGTATACTTACAAAAAACCGATATTTTCAGTGTGAAAAGATTTCTACTGTAGATAAAATAAAGTTAGGTGATAAGAATAATTTAATAAGGAAATGCTCACCTTTGGCAATCCACTTTTTTTTCCACAGAACGTACTCGGTGAAACCCCCCGGGCCGGCACACACGTCCGCAAAATACAGCAGGTCCTTCGGCCCCACTAGCGGCTGGTTTTGTTCATTTTTGGGATTTGTGAACATGAAATCAAAAACAGCATCCAGATTGGCCATCTTCAAGGCGGCCCGGTTTATGAAAAACACTTTGCCAATCTTCTCGAAGGGGTTACACGCGGAGCGGATTCTCCTCAGTTCTTCGGGTTTCAAGGAATCGAGGCCTGTCTGTCAAAGAGGATCAAACATTATTTTCAAATCAAATCAAATCAGTTTATTTTCTCAAAAGATATTACAAACAACAATTATAGTTTAAGGCATCTATTGAGAACAGGTAAAACATAAAAAATATATAATACCAGGAACGCATGAGAGATGGTTCAACATTAGGAATACAAGATACTCTCCAAAGTCAAGAGTATTTGTCTTCTGAACGTACTTTCACGAATATGAAAGACATCGATCTCCGAAGCGATCATGTTCAGCAGTTTGATTGCTCTCCCCACCGGCATCACCAGAGGCAGGTTGGTTCTTCTGCAGGCTGTTGATAAAACAGTCTGTGCTGACGCTGTCGAAGATAACCATCCGGAACATAAAGATGGATAGCCTCCAAGATGACGGAATTCTCAAAGAATCCCCTGATAAGTCTGAAGAAATAGGTAAGTGTGCACCCATTCCTTCTTATTTGTAAACTATTGGTCCCCAGCATGCCCAAGAGGAATGCAGTGGGATAAAGCAGCGGATAGCTACAATCTGCATTACTCCATAATACTTTGTTTCATCACAGCAGCAATTATAAATTGAAAAGAAAAAACAATTGTCTAATAGTGTTAATATATCACATAAGACAATTGTTTTTAAATTAATACATGTTAAAACATATTTTGTTCCCCTTGCTCCCTAATTATGTATTTTTTCTATTGAGATTATAAAGGGTGTGAAAAATGCCACCATAGAACGGGTTACCCCCAGTTGGGAAGTATTAAAACCATATGCTTGGTAAATGATCAATAAATAAATAAATTTTGGTTCTTATATGTATTTTATTTCTAGGATAGGTCAATAGCAGAAAGTAAGCTTCTTGAAATTACCCGATCGCAGAGACCCAAAAGGAGTTGACTAGTTCTTTTGTTATCTAAGTATGTATTTGTTTTCTCTCAGGTACCTGACATAGTGAGAATCATCTCTCACCAGTCCAACTGCAGGAACTCTTTAAAAGCTCTATCGGATATTATTCAAGAGGAATCTGGAATGACTCTAGATGGCGAGACTTTAGTTCTAAGATTAGTTTTAGCATTAAAACCACGTACTTGGTAAATTATCTATAAATTAATGATAAAGAATGAACTGAACAATTGAACAAACCTTTAAACTGAGAATATCTTGGAGTATTTCTGGATCACAGAAATCACCTTCGTCGTCAATAGTCATTTTCTTGGGTCCTGTACGCATCCACGAGTCCAGCAGATCGCGGTCTAGCTCTTCATCGGGACATCTGTCCATCCAGATCTGAAAGAAAAGCTCTGTAGAAAGATACTTATTTTTCTTCCTTGTCATGTCAGGTCTCTCTGACGATTACTTTCGCCCGAGAGTAAGGGTCTCTGTCCCCGCAGGTTGAAACAGCACTCAATAGAATGCACAGAAGGAAAATATCTAATTCTTACAAAATAAATAAAATTCAATAAAATAAATCACAAACTGATTTTACTTATATATTATACCAGTGGCACTAAGCACTTTAAGAAGACAGCATATTTCATAGAATCTAGAGTATTTGTCTCTAAAATGTTGCTTTAATAAAATTTCGATTTCCAAAACTATCAAGTTTAATAGTTTTATTACCATTCCTCTGGTATCATCAGAAAAATAAATTAGTTTAGATCAGAGGTTCCCAAACTTTTTTGTCCCGTAGACCCCTTGTCGATTTCTTCTATTTTGTGTAGACCCCCTGCTTTCCTAATATTGATTTTTTTTACACATTCATCTATAACTTCTTCATAATAATGAACTATTTTCTGCTCACATTGAAGATTGTAAAATAAATTCTAATATCATTGATTTAAATCTTTGGTGTTAGTCTTTAAAAAAAAAAAATATATATAAAATTAGTGTTTGAAGCTGACACAGAGCTAAATCAGGCCAACAGAGAAAGGAAAAAAAAAATGGAATTCGTTGTCGACCTTTTTTATTATTAAGCTCATTGGGAAAAATCTGCCAGTTGATACATTTGGTGACCTTTTTTTTAGCTCATTTGGGAAAATCGAATGTCCAATCTTTGCCAAATGAGCAAAAAAAAAAAGGTTGCCAAACGTTTCGACTGGCAGATTTTCCCCAATGAGCTAAAAAAAAATAGGTCGCCAACGATTTCGACCATCCGACATGAGATCCACTATCGTGGACCCCCATTTTCATTTCATAGACCCCCAATTTTTTTTTTCACTGACATGGACCCCTTGCAGGTTGTCGCAGACCCCTGGGGGTCTATATAGACCACTTTGGGAATCACTGGTTTAGATGCTGTATAAGATATCTGTCGGGCAATGACATATTCTCAAAAATGGCACTCTCAATAATCTCCCAACTATTTGACTCTCCTAAAATAAATAGATTTTTTTTGTACCCTTTCTATTGAGTGAGTATATTTTTACACACGGACTCCAGCTCACCGTGTTAAAGATTTTTTTGATCCAATGATCTTTATGTATGTTCTGTGTAAACTAATCATTTAGCCTCGTAAATATTTGGAACCAAATATGTATCGAGTTTTCAAAGCAAATCCAAAAAGTATTGTTGTCACTTATATAAAAAAGCTGGTAAGATGAAGAAATAATTACCGGTTCTTCTGCAGCAGATATGGCCTCCATGTTGGGATCGTATCCCGGCCCGGTGTATTCCTGACCTTTGGAGAAAGGCTGGAAGCCGAATCCCACTCGTCCTCTCTGAGTGGAAGCCTCGATTGGCTCCACTCGTCCCTGCCCAAATTTTCCTAATCCCTTTCCTTCCACATAGCCTTTCCCCCTCTGTGAAAAAACAAAACAGACACATATATTTTTAAAACTGTTTTAGGGTATACGTTAGGTGTACTATGTGTGTGGGAAAGAATGTGAAAGTGGGAGTGAAAGTTGCTCTTACACATTCACTTTCCGAAGAGTTCCGGGATTTATTAACCTCCTTCCAGAACATCTTGATATTTTCCTGGAAGAGGTTGACATTCACACATACTGTAATTTTTTTTCCTTCTCACATACTTCTTGCTGTCATCACTATCCACTGCAATTAAAAAATTTTACGCATCCTTCTTATCTTTAACCCTCTGTTTTATACTTTCATCCCACCATGCATCACCATTCTTTCTTCCTAGCTTAGACGTCCCGCAGATTACCTTCGCTCCTTCATACAAACATTCTTTAAGATGGTTCCATTTTTCGTCTATACTTAACTCATCCATCTCACATTTACTCAGTCTTTCATTTACAATACTTAAGTATTTATCTTTTACGTCATCATTTTGAAGTTTTTCAACTTTCACTCTAGACGGGGCGGACACTATTTTATGCGACTTGGTTTGTCATTCCCGAAACAAGAGCACACACAAAATATCTAGACATTTATTTTCATCTCACTACACAACTCGCTCAGATTTCTCTCCATTCCGCCTCTAACATTAAAAGTACCAATCCGGCACTCCATCCTCCTCTGTTCGCCCCCGCGGGAGATGCGGCGTGATGGGTTGCAGACCTCATCGCCACCTATTGGCATATCTCCCGCGCACACTTAACAACTACACTAAGAGATTATAAACTAAGAGTACAATCATATAATATATAGTTCACACATCATTCACGAATTGTCTTTTAATCTTCGGCTCGTCCAGCGAAGACAGCGTGGGAACAGGACACACTAGGCCCTAATTTTGCATTGTGCATATTAGGCGGTATGTTGAATGGCTGACAGGGATGAATATGTTTACGTGCGTGCGCACGTAGCTGGTCCAAATGTGTCTGCCAGATGTTAACTCCAGACCGGCAACAAAACTTCAGTCATGAGAATTCTGTTGAACTTCAGTAAGGCTATTCCTCATGTATCCTCATAAATTATCCTGGCCGATTGATCCTTACACTGTTGATGATGCAAACACCAATACGAATAGACCCTGCATGTTCGGGCACAAAATTATTAACTCAAAAATTAAAATATCACTGTTACACAAAATGCAAATCTAAATCTTGGATATATATATATGGATGAATTATTTTAAAGAAATGTATAGTACTGATGTACCAGTTGAGAAGAATGTCAGAGAAGATTTAAGTGCAATAGACACAAATAAGGTAAGAAGCATAAGATAACAGATATAAGATAAACGTGAATGAAATCAAGATTGCATTGGAAATGATTAAAGGTGGTAAAGTTGTCGGATATGATTGTTTCCATGTTGTGAAGAGATATCACGATTAGGACACCCACTATGATTATGCCAAGTCCTATTTTACAACACTGAATTATAAACAAAAATTTTAACATACCATAATTCTTTCACCGATACTGGAAAAAGAAGATTTGGGGGCCTCCGCGGACTCCATCTGTGCGAGTCGGTTAAAGGAGCTTCCAAAGGACGGCGGCGCCTCGCCATCTGATTCCGGTTGAGATAAATCTGACGACAGATCACATTTATCAACATAAAGATGAGAATAATTTTAAGAAGAAGCAGATATGCCAGAATAAAAGCGATGATGAAACAACAAAAAATGAGGACATTTAAAAAATAATTATATGCAACGTTTTTATTCCTCATACACAAAATTATTAATGAGCACACCTCCCAAGAATTAAAAAAAAATATTAATATTAACCAGCATGAACATCAATATAAAACAAGAAAGAAAAATAAATAAAAAGGCTCTCCTATTCAGAAAAAAAAACTTATCTCATAATTCCTTTATATACAAGTCTCTAAAAGTGTATGAAGATATTCCGAAGTCAGAAGTGAGAACATGAACAAATTTAGAAAAGAATTAAACAAATATATAACCAAAATGTAACCTTATATTAATGTTTATGTAGATTGTTATTTTTGATTGTATAAATGTTTTTATTACAACATGTGTTTGTGTATATGTGTACTATTTCAAGTAAATAAAAAAAATAATAATAAAAACCACAGTGGAAGAATAAACTTTGCAATGATAATAGACAATTTTCTTTTGCGTGCCCCATGAGACATTCAAATTTATGTGTATTTATTTTAAAACTTGTAACTATGAAATTGAACCGTTTAAAATGTATAGAGACATCTGTACCCGAGAGAGTTTTTACAGATAATGAATTCTAAGTTTGACCCATCGGTTTCTAGATTTTTTTATTCGTTTTCACATTTTACTGATGGGTTTAAAAAATTTAAGCAAACATTTTTTATTTAATCCTCTGGTTGCCGAAATTCGATACATCGGCATTCGCTACACGAGCGAGAAGTGCCGAATCCGATGGATGGGAGCTATGACTTATAAACGAATCATATACGTTTTAGACAGAGTATGAGGAAGTCAGGCAGTGCTACATTTCTATAACTAACTAACTAACTAACAATCACGCCATTTCACCGGAGGGGTGGGCAGAAAGAATGGTCTGCAACACTGTTCTGTCCTGACTCGATTCCTCTACATTCATACATCTTGTCATGCACGCACGTCGATTTCTCCGACTCCTCACATGAACGACATTTAATATTTGATTAATTTGATTGTGCCACGTTTTCCTCGGCCTTTATTTCTAGCTCCATTCACGTCGTTTACATATACCTTCTGAACCATTATTTCTTCATTAATTCTTTCCATGTGTCCAAACTATCTTAATGATCCTTTCATTATTTTGTTCATGACACTTTCATTCACATTGCTTTCGCTTTTTATATCTGTATTTGACACTCAGATTACACACATTCATCTCAAAGATCTCATTTCTACTGCATTTATTCTACTTTCATCCTTCTTTTGCCAGTTCCATGCTTCACTTCCATACATAAAGGTCGGCACAAGAACACCATTATGCACTGCAATCTTAGCCTTTTTAGATAGGCTTTTGTTTGTGATGACAACTTTAAGTGCACCATTTACTCCGTTGCCTGCCCCAACCCTTCTTTCAATATTCTTCTTCACTCTCCCATCCTTTGTTAACATACTTCCTAAATAAACAAATTCATTCACTAGTTCCAGATTTTCACCATTTACACTAATGTTGCAGACTGTCACGTTTCCTTCATTTTTGAAAATCATTACCTTGGACTAATTCACATTCATCATCAAATCGTATCGCTTGCATACCTCATATATACTAGACACCAGGGCTTGAGTTCCTGTTCGTTGTCTGCAAGTAGCACAACATCGTCCACGTACAACAAACAGCTTACTGACACACCGTTCATTTTTGCACCTGCATCCAACCCTTTCAGCTCTTTCATCTTCTTCTTTCCCTTTGCCATTTCCCATCATCTGGGGTCGGCCCTCTTCGTACGAAAACGCCAAACTTTCCTATTTTGACTCATTTCCACTGTCAGGTTCTCGCGTTGGAGCTCCTTTTCCATGTTGGCCGACCATGTTGCCATTGGGCGACCAGCTCTTTTATATTTCTATATAATTAAAAAAAATAAAAATGCATATTTAGAATATGATTTTATTTATAAAAACTGAGCTCCGGCACTTAAAAAAAAAGGACTGGTTATATAAATACAAAATGTTGTATTAAGTACATACTTTCAGAGGCACTGTTATCCGGACCACTGGAAGACTGCGAGGAGGCGCAAAGAGTGTTGAAGCGCGGACGTTTAACGGACCGAACCACTGTCTTCGGGTCTTCATCCCCCGAAGATTCTAAGATAAAAACAAAACAACCGCTGTATGCTAAATGAATTGTTCATTCGAAGTAATGTTCATAAAAATAAAATAAAATGGCAAGAGTGGTAATTTTCTGGTTAAAAAAATTGTACGTCAGATTTCATTTAATTGAATGAAGAGAGGATGAATTACAAAATATTATTCTTTAAAAATGCACCAAATGATTTATAAATATACCTGTATCCGACACATGACGTTTTCTCCCAGAATACCGTTGGGTTTCTGGTGGTGGTTCATCATCAGAATCTGAGAAAAAATTACGTGCACTAGGATAATCATAAATAAAACTTATATTCAATAAAATAAATCAAAATATATGAAAAATTGTACCAGATAATCGCGGCATTTTGATACAGTAGCATTAACCATACATTGAGTTTAATAACATCTGATTATTACCATAGATGATAGCAGATAAGTATCAATCGCATCCATAAACAAGTATGTATTTGCATATAATACCACATCCAAACTCATGCCAAGCAACTTGTCCCGAGCGATTGTGTGGTCGAGAACAGAAAAATACACCTTCACATAAAAAATACTGTTCATTTCTTATATCGTCGATATTTTAGTTTTTCTGGAAAGATCGAAATATCTTGTTGTTAGGAGCAGGCTGGTGTCACGTGGTGAAAAATATGAATTTAATCGTATTTCTTCCCCAATCTCATACAACTTCCCAACGTTGCCTATGTTATTCGCCAATGTTAACATTATGTAATTTGAGATATGCTCCGGGATGTATTATGATTTGAGATTGAAACCAATATTTACAATTTAAAATTACCTTTAATTAAACAAACATACAACACAAAAGAAAAAGAAAGATTACTTAAGAACTAAAGAGAACTTACATGCTATCCGTTGGCCAACGAATTAAAACTAACGAAGCGCACCTCGTGCTGACCACGACGCTGACGCTGTCGTGGTCAGCACAAGGACGGTGATCTGCGAAGCAGGTGTGGTGGCGAGTTGGCCGCTAATGGCGTCAGGGACGTGCGAGGCGGACGATGGGGAAGAGCGTGGAAGCGAAAGGCGGTTTGGTCTCCTTCGCTGAGACAGCAGTGGCCAGCATCAGGCCCCAATGATGATAATCTGAGGCAGCCGGCACCTGGCTGCTAATGGCGTCGGTGTGGACGGCGAAGGGCACGGGTCTCCTTCGCAGCGACAGCAGTGGTCAGCATCAGGCCCCAATGATGATAAGCTGGCGCCATGCGGCGCGTATATCACGATCTTTTCTTTCAGATTATCTCCCCGGCGGCGTTCGGACGCCGCCGAGTGCCGGGAGATGTTACCTCCTCGGAGTCCGGTGTGTAACTCTCGCGGCCTCGCTCCACTCTGACATTGTTTTTCATAGTCTTATCACTAATTAAAATTAAACTTAACTAAGATTAAACAAGCCTCCAGGCAGAAAACGTATTTTCTACTTTGTAAAAATTTGTCTAGTGCAATCTCACCGAGTATCCCATGAAACATAGCTATAATATCATTGTTCGTTGCAGTATTAATCTTCGGGGGGAAAAATGATTTAAAAAATTTATTTTATTGATATAATATTTTTTAAACGTTACGTCCTTTGAAGGGCTTCAAACACTGCAAGGGCATGGTGATGGACGTGTGAGCACCGATGACTATTCGCGGAATAATGTACACACATCCGTATCAAATGACTTCAAGTTGAATCCTGCATTCGTCAAGAATTTGGATAAGGTTTTGAAGAAGCGCCATTTTTTGTGCCAAAATACTGATACCAAGCCGAATAGCGGCAAGCGCCGGTAAAGCTTGGCAATTTTCGACAAATGACCCATCTGCACTTTCGCTATTGTGGGCGCTTGCCGACTCTCGACATAAATTTGGACGTAGTATTACATTATCATAATCTATGTTCAGTCTATGGAACCTAACTCAAAATTCAAAATTGATGTTGATAGAGCCTGATAGAAGGAAAAAACGAACTAACCATCACAATGCCGTCTCGAATTCACTGGTAAATATTTTCAAGACGCCATTTAACCATCACGCCGTTTCTCCGAAGGGCTAGGCAGAGAAGATGGACCGTCACGCTGTTCTATCCAGACAACTCTTTTCTACATTGATACGCTCGTGGATTGTTCCGATTTCGGACTTCGATGTTATCCTTGGCCTACCTCGACTTTTTTCCAGTCACACTATTTATTTATATCTTTTTCATAATTCTTCCCTCATCCATTCGTTCCATATGTCCAAACCATCTTAGTGACGCTTTTTGAATTTTACCTCGAAGGATTTCATCTGTCTTACATTCTTTTCTTGGTTCAGTATTCTGTCATACACTATTTTTTAGTACATTCTTCTCAGTGATTTCATTTCCACTGCTTTTCTTATAAATTAAAACAGGCGCCCCTAACTTAGGGTGGAATTGATATAAATTGAAAATGAATTCAAAATAAAATCGACTTCTATCTCTTCAATGCGGCTAGGTCGTGATATGTTCTGAATGTGTATGATATTGTCAAATCGGAGTAAAAATTGAGTAAATTTTATGAACCAAAAGCGATTTTTTTTTGTATACATTTTTATGATTATTGGAAAACTCCAGGTGTTTATAAATAGGTGCCTTTGCTCAATATTCAAGATCTATTGGCCGTTCTCTGGACCATGGCAGGCGAAAAGCCAATTAGAGAACAAGTCGCTAGACGCAAATGGCAGTGGATCGGTCACACTCTGAGACGGAACCCAGCCTGCATCGCTCAGGGTGCACTAGACTGGTCCCCTATGGGGGGAAAGAGGAAGCGAGGCAGACCTAGAGCCACCTGGAGAAGAGTCCTGCAGGACGAGGTTAAATCAGTAGGCCTCACTTGGAATGATGTTAGCCATCAGGCATGCGATAGAGTCAGGTGGAGAAGGTTCTTTGAAGCCCTATGCATCACGGAAGTGTGACGGGATAAAAAGAAAAAGAGAAGACATTTTTATGATAATACAAAATGATTTTACTAAAATTAGAAATACGTTTTTATGAACCAAAAATCTTGAATGTGAGCAGAAATAATAGTTCATTATTATGAAGAATATTAACAGCATAAAAAACTTATTTGGGATGGAAAGGCGCTTTTACCAAGTATGCCAGGCGCCCTTCTATATATTTGGTTCAGGGGTGAATGGTCATCGATTGTGGTGGTTATTCAAAGGAAGATTATACGGTCGAATCGTGAATGCTCTGCTTTCTTCTTCATGGTGTTTGGGCAGAGGGCCAACACAGCGCACTGCCTTACAAGGACGAACTGTATGGATGCCATTTGGCAACATGCCGTGGTCTTGGGCGTTTGCTCCATTCGAAATATTAAAGGTCTGTTATCCTGGTAATTCTTTTTGTGTTTTCAATTATTCAATTGAGTTTTGTGATATTAAGTTAATCTTTTTTGTGGTCTCATGACTTTGGTGTTCTTCTAGTAATTTAAAAAAAGACTCATTTTGATTTTGGAATTTCAGGTTGACATATTATATATGTATCTTTTATACTGCCATGTTCTTCTAGTAGCGAAGTGAGTTACTTACCTTGAACCAATATGAGTTTTAGATGGAAAAATTGCACTTTTATTTTGCATATACAGTACAATTATCCGGACTAATTACGACCGGAGGTGTTCTGGATACCGATTTTTCGGGATATTCAAACAGGCGCTAATTCTTTTAGCAAAATAAGGTGTAAATCGTTTTTTTTTTTCCTCGAGTCATTTATTGATTACGAAATTACAAATTTTACTGCAAAAACCAGTATGTATGTAGTACATGTACATAAAAAGGCTTACGTTACTCTACAGTACTGGAAAAATAATCAGATATTTATTTTGAACAATATTTCCTCGTCTTAATTCTGCGCTTCGTTGTCTCGGCTTGTCCGGATAATTGACATTCTGGTTAACTGACGTCCGGATAAACGACAGTCTACTGTAAATGGAAATATAAGATTTAATAAAACAAAGGATAAATATTTTTGGAAAATGCATTCCTTATTATATTTATTGTTACTAGCTTTACAGTATTTACAAAATACAGTTAATGAAGTCATACAATACATACAATTGTACGAATCTGAAGGAAAAATTAAGATACATAGTACGCAATACAAACATTCAAAATCATTTCATCAATTTTTATTTCTATGTTGGTAACAATGTGTAAGATGACAACTAATTCACTGGAAAACGTCCAGCATATGTAATACCCAACGACATTGGTTAGTGTGAACAGAAAATATTTAATATACAAAACACACGAATCATTCAAATTCCATGAAATATAAATTGAAAGTATGTACCTGCACCGCGGAAAGTCAAAGAAAGAAATAATGAGATCAGAATTATTTAGTATAAATTTGTTTATTAAAAAAAAAATGTCTTCATAATAGAATTAAATTCAATATAATAAATTTTCAAGAAGTGTGGGAAAGTTTTGTTTGTTGAAATAGGGGTTAAAAAGTGTAATTACGCGCTATACATTACAAAACTGTACAAAGAATGAACACAGTATTCCCAAATCTTCACACAGTACAATATACACAACTCACACAACTATTCAAATACTTTGCGGTTTCCTGACATTTCAACAAAAAGTACTTCTTCAAACACATTACATTTTTAAATCACCGAGAAATTCATTTCACGAACAATTATAAACGGACATAAAATACCTCACATTGTTGAGGAATGTTTAAAATATAAATAAAAAATTACACTCGTATAGTATAATACAATACACATCCCTATCACTGATTGAGACCATATAGTATAATACAACACACATCATATCCCTATCATTGATCGAGGCTATAGAGTATAATACAACACACATCCCTATCACTGATCGAGGCCATATACGTAGTATAATACAATGCACTTCTCTATCACTGATCGAGGCCATATAGTATAATACAATACACATCCCTATCACTGATTGAAGCCATTTTGCAATTCAATAATATGTCAACTATCACAGAATTATCTAATATTATACTTCATTAAAATCAGGATTAATTCCTTAGGTGAGAAAAATAGTTTTTAATACATTTTTTAAGAGTATGCAATATTTTCATACATTTAGGTCATGTATTGAAGAAAACACGACCACTTTAGTCAATGTGCAACAGCCCTACAACTAATTATTACAGTAACTATGTACACATATTACACTGAAAATAATTTATAAGTTATTAAAATTTCTTTGTAAGAAGTTCATGGAAGTAACGGAATTAAAAACCAATATTTATTTCTAGTGTTTTATCTTACAAATACAACCAGTTTCGGCAGTTCACTGTTATCACCGGGTCTGACCAGATAATGGCAGCGTACTAAACATGTCAAAACATTATTTTATATGAATTTAATTTGTGACAATATTTCTTTAGGAGATTTATTAACTTTCTGTTGCATGGATATATTGGATCAGATGTGCATCTTTAGTACTGATGTCGTGTTAAGTGTTTGATACCAGAAAACAAGCAGATTTGCTAACTGATTCTATGAGCTTAAAATAGTACCATTTTGTTTCCAGTAATTTGTGTAGGGTGGTGACATATCTATAAACTTTTCATTATGTTATTACCCAATAATTCATTCCTAAATGACCCAATTAGAATGATACAAATAATAATGTACTTCAAACAAAGTATAGCTGCTCACCGTGAGCCCTTAAACTGAAGTCCTGACTGATGAATGACAGAACCCAGCTGCAGTCAGTATATTGATGAACAAGTGCGCACTATATATTTTTATTTTAATATAACAACAATACGTGAACGCTTTCTGGTTTATATATTGTTTTCTTGGTTAAAACAAGGCATAAACCAGAATGCATTGAAATGCAGATATACCGTTAATGCCGCGTGTTTACCTTAATAAATAAACTAGGCGAATCGGTTTCTACCGAGCTCTTTGAAATTTTCCCTAAATTATTAATCAAAATATGTTCATTAAAAATATTTAAATTATCAACGAGTTTTGCTCGTCAGTACCTATACATTGTATGCATAACCTTTAACACATTAAATTTAAATTATGTCACTTCTTTGAAGGCCAGCAAATAAAGGATTAAACTTAAAAACCTAACTACAACCATAGATTCTTGACGAGTCTACCGGGAAACCAAAATGTTACAAGTAGGTATGTACAGAAATATTTTTGAAATATAAAAAAAAGAATCAGTTTCATAAACATTGATATTTTTTAAAAATAAATGTGTAAATATATGAAATGTTTGTTTTCCGGAAGTAAAATATATTTACATTGTAAAAACCCGGGATGAAAGAAGATTGTTAATATAATGTGAAGATTAGGTAAGAAACGTTTATTGCTGCAGAGAAGGAATTCTGGCTCGAGCATCGCTTGATTTACAGTATTTATCAGCTCCACCTGGATGCATAAATTAATATTTGCAGAAGAAATTATCAAATTCAAATCATATATATTTTTATAGAGCAAATATTATCTTTCAAAAATCAATTTTCAATACTGATCTAATATACAATATTAAAGCTTTATGTTATAGTAATAAAGCAATTAAAAAAAAAATACTGAAAGAGAATTAAAGTATAAACAGAAACTAGAATAGAGTAATAAGGAAGAATGTAGTATAATTTAAAGATTTCATACATTCATCTCACTCGTGAATTTAAAATCATTCCTCAACTCCGTGAAAAATAATAGAAAAATTTGGCAGTCATGTAGTTTGTTTATAAATATTATTATAAATAAAAAAAAAGAGATACACACAATACAAGTTCGTGGTAAGGCACTTCTTGACTCAATCCAACATCGAATGGAATAATTTGGGATTGGTTGAACTGCCAAATAAAATTTATTTTATAAAATCTTTACGGTCATCATTTAGTGTTGATGGATTTTAATGGTTGTACGAGAATTGATAAAATGAAAAAAAAAACTGTATTTCCAGATTTGCTCTACATTCATGCGGAATATGCAGTTGCAGTTGGCATAAATCAAGAAGTCCCTTACCCGGCATACTAAATTATCAGTCTTTAAAAGACTAAAACAAAAAAAAATTCGGAATAATTTTGGAAATTAATAATAGTTTGTCTTACAGCAAGCGAAGGATTATTTGATTTACAAACGAATGAATGAGAAAATCGGCAAATTCAAAATATTTGTATACACATTCCACATACCCTAAACAGACTGACAAAGAAAAACTTTTGTTACTAAATGGGTACATACACCGGGTTATTGAATTAACGCTACTTAAGAGAAATAAGGGTCTTACACATACCAGGTACGTCATACATCTTAATGTCATAGAGTTACATTGACCTATCATCGTTAAAGTAAGTGAAAATATAATTATTGTATCATATGTGTGGATTTGTAATACAGTTCTCATATCTATAGACGGAGCTGTCACATTACCTATTAAGCTACACATTTCAGGTTTGAATCCAATCCGATCCACTTTCTTGGAAATTTCCTGTCACACAGGTTTTCTGATCCATGCGGAACTATTAATGGAGTAATATTCGAATAGTGAGAATTTGTAAATATTAAACACAAATCCAACTTAGAACCAACTATTTACAATAACCAAATTACAAAGTTTAACATTGTCAAATGTCCTAGTCACTTTTTGCACTATTTGTTAATTTTGGAAAGTTCCTGCACTGTCACCGAATACACAATACATTGCACAGCCATTCCCGGAATGGGCAATTGGGTTCCTAGCTGCAAGTATCACTTTCACATCACTTCCCGAGTTAGTGTTAGTTCACTGCCAAGGAGAAACAATTTGTTTACGGTTCGTTTAAGATTTCTGTCAACATTCTCACGAGACTGTCGATCCCGGTTAAAAATCCACAATCCGGTCCGTGGTGAACTGTCGTATTTGATAGAAAACTGGATAGTGTAGGGGCCTCATTGCCGGAGCTCTTGGTGCCCGGGGTGTTGTTAGCAAAAGTCGTGTGCGCAAAGTCAATCATCCTGATGTCCACCAGGTTGGGCGAGTTCTCCGTGGGCTCTCTCCTCTGAGCCTTCTTCTTGGCCGGGCCGTAACTCTGGCAGGCCTTGACTCGCGGTCTCTTGTTGTAATCGGAAGCCCTCTTCACGGTGCTGGCAATATCAGTGTCGGAAGACGTATCCTCGGAACTGTTGGCGGAGTTATCTAGTCCCCCGGAGATACAAAAGTCATCGCTGCTGTTAGACGAGTACACCATCCAGCTGTCCATGGAGACAGGACTGGAACTGAAGTGGTCCCGCGTGGGCAGCGCTAGATGCACGCCGGGCTCTTCCAGGTACATGGTGTCCTCTGATATGGGGCAGAAGGGCACCTTGGCCGCCTTGGTGGGGGCTTCGTCCAGGGAAATCTCCTCGTGCAGTGTGGACATGTCGAAGTGTCCGCCAGCAGCTGGCTTGTCTTCGTGGGAGGAGGAGAGGTTGAGGTCAGCTGAGCTGTTGGAAGCGTCCGCATCGTATCCTGTGGTCGACGGCGTGAAGATTGGCTTAAGAATTGGCTCTGTGTACTGTCCCTCGTAGACAATCAAGAGAGAACTGCAAAACAATAAAATAATTCAACTAATGTAGCAAATTCTGGAAAGACTCAAGTACTTTATTAAGTCTAGCTCTGACTGAGTTATTATTTAAAATGATACTTGAAATATTGGTGATATTTAAAATTGCAGAGCTCTTGGGGGTACGTATTTATAAATTTGGCCAATACCATCGCTAGTTTCAATCCAAAGGATTGGTTTGTAGAAAAATGTAACACTTTTGCTGGTTCTTGAGATGTTACTTGGGCCTTTAACGTGGTAGCTTCCCGATCTTTCCACATTTGTATACAGCAGGTTATTTAAACCCAATTAAACTTTTTAGCTATTGATTGTTATGTAAATTCTACACTAAACCAAAGGTAGTGTGACAATCACACTGCCATCGTCGGGAATCAAACCCGGGACCGTCGGTATGGCAGTAATAGCTCTTGCTACTCTGCCACGAAGGTCATCGTAGTGACGCAATATAGATCAGTCTAATTTAATATTTTTTTTAAATTATGACCTATAATAGAAAATAAGAAGAAAGTAGTAGCTTGAATACAGATTTGTTTAGGTTCTGTTATTAATTTTGAACTGAACGTTCACTAGCAGGAAAACTTCAGCAAGTGGCTTTCACTATTTGAATTTCCCATTTAAATTATCAAAGTGTTCTCGTTAGTGGAAGCTTTGCTTACACTAGGGTTAAATCAAGTTACTTTAGAGGAAAAAATATTATGTAATTGTATAAAAATATCCATTTTCATAATTAAGAGATTTATTCACAGAATCAAATGTGTTTAGTTTTGTGAATATAATTCTCAAGTAAAATAAGAATGATCCTTACCAAGAATAAAATCGGTAGGACGACTGGTTAGCGACTGCGCGGCGTAGCAGGGCCAGGCGCTGAAGGGCCCCGCGGACCACACTGTTGCGAAGGGAGCCGTTGCCCCCGCAGAAGAAAGTCTTCAGGGCGCTGCGGAGTCCCGCCTCGCTCAGACCGCGGCCCCAGTACTTGTCTCTTCGAATCATGCGCTCAGACTCCGTATTCACCCCTTCGTACACCTGAAGTAAAAAAAACCTTGTCAATGAAAGAATTCTCAAGACATGTGCTGGCTAGGATAAAATATTATTAATAAGGACAGCAAAAATACTGTCATATCACGCCGCTCCTGAAAGAACTTCACTGGCTTAAAATCCAGGAGCGAGTAAAATACAAATTATGTTCAACACCAGAGAGCGCCAGCATATATTTCGGACCTCTGCGTGACACCCATGGCAACGGAAAGTCAACGTTCACTCTGATCAGTAGAAACAAATGCGAACAACATTATGATTCTGGTCAGAGCCAATAAAGTAAGTTTCTACGGTCAAGTTTTCAGCGTTGGGGGTCCGTTGGCGTGGAATAGCCTCCATAAGTACGAGGATTAGGGAGGTTAAATTTAAGAAACTTCTGAAGACTGCACTGTTCGTCAGTCTTTTTCTAGTGCGCCCTTGGAGTAA
Organism: Lepidostoma basale; assembly: GCA_022606425.2. Lineage (NCBI taxonomy): Eukaryota > Metazoa > Arthropoda > Insecta > Trichoptera > Lepidostomatidae > Lepidostoma > Lepidostoma basale. The sequence continues at coordinate 1,251,631 of JAHDVF020001018.1, read as the reverse complement.
TTGATTTTACAAAACTGCGCACTTAAAATATAAATCATCATAAATCTTCTTCTTCTTCTTCTTCTTCAGCCGTCTCTCCACTGCTGGATGTAGGCCTCTTCTAATTTCTTCCATTTTTCTCTTCTTTGGGCTTCTCTTATCCACCTGCTACCCGCGACAGGGACAATATCATCGGCCCAACGTTTCTGAGGCCGGCCTATTCCTCTTTTCATGTCTCATGGTCTCCATCCTAGGACTCTGGGTGCCCATCTGTCTGTTCCCTGTCTGGCAACATGACCTGCCCATTGCCACTTTAGCCTGGCAATACGATCCACCACGTCGACAACCTTTGTCCGGCGTCTGATTTCTTCATTTCTGATTCTATCTCTCAGACTTATGCCTAACATTTGTCTCTCCATAGATCGCTGTGTACATTTTAATTTATATATGGTCCTCGCAGTTAAGGTGATAGTTTCCAGACCATATGTAAGCACAGGGAGGATACATGTTTCAAACACTTTTCTTTTTAAATTCATGGGAATATCCTTGTTTTTAAGGATATGATTGAGTTTCCCAAAGGCTGCCCAACCTAGTCCAATTCTTCTGGATCTTGGATTCTTCTGGATTCTTCTTCTTCATAAATAATAAAAATAATTGAAGGCTGGACATAACAAAGGTGCCAAGTGTATAAAAAGTAAAAAATGATTTTTTAATGCCAATTGGTCTTAAACATAAAGGTCAATAACTGTGCAAAAGTGCATAAAGATTGAATAATATAGTGTAGTTCAAACGTCACACTAAAGTTGCCACCCGTGGTACATGACATATGAACAGTTTTTGCTTATTTTCTCTGCTTTATGTTTAAATCACTTGGCGCCTTTGTGATGTCCAGCCTTCAATTATACACGTTCAATTGAAGCATTGCAATATCAAGTAGGAAATGTGTGCATGTCTTTATACTCTTCACAACTATCCTGTGTTTGAAGTGTGTAAAAATCTCTAAAATGTCAGTTAGAGGGGATACTTAAAGAGGCAAGTCGGCCAAACTTTCCACCACAATGGCAAGAGAAAGAGGAGATATAGGCCTTCATTGGTGCCACTACTGCGGTACATATATAAATATTTTTTGCCAGTGATACGAAGAAGAAGAAGGGATTATACAAGATACGGATATGGTATGACTAGTCAGTTTCTATGTTTTTTATTCTAAATACATTTTCCTCTTAAAAAGTTGTCAAATTTTCTTTAGATTAACTGTTGTTTTCAGTTGTAACCCTTATAGAAGAATACTCAGCACTTATCCGAGGGTGTTATAGGGCGCAGCAGTGCCTTTTCATCAGCTTCGCTCAATCACTTCCTAGGCCCTTTATTCGTCCATCCGGGACTGACATTAACAGTTATTTCATTTAAGCAAATCAAAGGCGATACCAGGCCACATTTAAGCTACTCTATTTCCCCCCACTTTTATACTCAGCACTTTGTTACTTCACTTACACTTATATATCGTCGGTTCAAAGGTAAAACTCATTAAGTGACATTTTGGGAAAAAAAGTATATTTTTTCATTTTCTGTATCAGACTTGTGAATTCTACGTCAGAAAATAATCACCAAGTGTATTTATTAAAGAATAACAGTTATTCTTCAATAAAAACACTTGGTGATTATTTCCTGGCGTAGAATTCACAAATCTGATGCAGAAAATGCAAAAATCTAATTTTTGACCAAAATGTCACTTAATGAGTTTTACCTTTGAACCGACGATATGATATTCAACTTCACTTACACTAAATTCACTTACAAATACAGATACATTGTAACAGTTTGTAAAAGTGGATTAAACTGGTAAAATGATCATGAATGTTTCAAATGATCTGAAAAAACAGTAGTACACCATGCACATGCCAAAGATCGGCGATGGTATATTTACCTGCATCCCGCATAGTCGGACACCGAGCGAGGCGGAAGTGCTGGCTGCGCACTTGGCTATTTGCTTAGATTTCTTCTCGGCAGAGGCATCGTCTCCATGCTGCCGAGTGCCCATCTTCAGGTCCAAGATACATGGTCGTCTGTACGTGGATGTTATGTTCTCCAGCATCAGGAAGTCTGAGAAATGTCAAATAACACTCATTAAATATCAATTGTATTTTTATAATAAAGGTAATAAAATATAACACGGTTTGTATGAATAGATCAATGACAATTGTTTTATTACAGACTTTAAATAATTCTAAGTGTTAAGATATTGGATAAATCTACAAGTAAATTTTATTAATTTTCTTGTGTAAAATTCAATTAAAGAAATACATTTTTTTAGAAGAAATTTCAATGATATTACAATACAAAGTGATGGCAAATATAGAATAAATAAATAAATAACCTTTCTTCGATATTCACCTTCACTTGGTGTTGTGGATTAACATTTGGATAAATAGAAAATTGCATATTGTTTTCAACAACACTTAATTTTTTTCTTGACAGACATGTTTTGGTTGTGACACAACCGAAACATGTTTGTAAAAAGAAAAATAAAGTGTTGTGAAAATACAAAGTGCAATTTTCTATTTATTTGAATACATATTTTTTTGGCAAAATGAATAAGTGACACATATAATCTTTTCAATTCAAATAAGACATTTTGCGATTTCTACCCATACTGTACATTACATTGTTGTGTATTAATTCAATTAATAAATTAATTAAAGTGTTATTCAACCCTGAGCTGTTGCGAAGAGCTCGAGCATAAAGAGAATTGTTTTCCAATATAAAGATTAGAAAAAATGGCATATTTGGGACACATTCTCTGCAATGAAAAATACAGTAAGCTGCACCTCATCACGAAGGAAAATTTTGAGGGTACTCGCGGTGTGGGAGGATCCCAGATGACGACTTTCGTGGCCGAGTGGTAAGTGCATTGACTGCCACCCCGAAGGTTCCGGGTTCGATTCCCGGCGAGGGCAGAGCGTGATTGTCATACTGTCTTTGGTCTGGTGTGGAATTCATGTGACAATAAAATGACGATAGATTAGCTACCTATCAGATGTCATGAGAATCACTATGATAGCTATAATAACCTTTATTTGGCTCGTGCGGTCACGATGTAAAGAGCGATTCAACAAAATAATAAAAAATAATAATAATTAAATAGTAATGTCTTGGCTAAAAAATATCAAGGAGTTGACCAGTTTTCAAAGGGTGGGGGAGTTTTATCTAGTTAATACAGGACAGAGAAGCCTATGGCAAGGTGATAGACGACGTAGGGGGGACCTGACATAGCACTTGAAGAATAAGTTATTCGAAATATATTAGTTTCCTATAAATATAATTCCAATATTCAACAATCAAGTTTGATTTCTATTATATTAAAGTCTTGAAGTGACAAGTAGGATACTCACATTGTTTATTAGAGTTATCAATCTGAGAAATACTTTTAAGTACTTCGGTGGCCTTTCCATTTCGGTGCACCTTGAATCTGCAAGAAAAAATACCTGGTAATGTAGTTTCATTATGAACAGCTTGTTGCTGGCTTAAGGCTAACACATTAAAGAATCCGATATTCAGAACACAAGAATTATCATGAAAAGTAAATCAATAATTAATTCAATCGAACAGTTTATCACACACAAAAATCCTTTTTTTTTGTACATATAATTATTACAAATGGATATTATTATAACAGTTTTCAGAAATCAATACTACTTCATGAAAATGTGTAATTTGACACAATCAAAGATGTTTCATATTGGGACGGACGTGGGAAAATCACATCATGACACATTTTTTAATTCAATTGTTTATTTAAAAAAAAAAAACTTCAACTTAAAAGTAAATCTCAGAGAAAGAATATTTATCACATTTTCATATGAAGAATTCACTTTGTGATTAGACATTTTAAAATTATAGATATAAAATAATAAAACACCTTGTATTTAACCACGGTATAGTGTTACTAGTTACTAGTTTTGTTTGAACTGATGAAGCTTGGGTACAAGAAAAACTATTTGACATGAATTATAATAACCATACCATGCTATTTACAAAGAGTTTTATAATTTTATATCTATATATTTATTATGTATTATATTTTTTTATTCAAAAAATTTATACTAAAATAAGTTGATTGTCTTAAAATTGTTGAATTACCAGTTTTCCGAGAAACAATACAGTAATTTGTGAATATCAGAAGTAGATTATTGTTTTATTTATTAGAACTGTAGGATCAGCAGTGATAGGACAAGGTTAATACGTCCAGTGGAAGGTAAACGTCTTCGCCTTGTCAGATAACCTCACAATTTATTCACAAGAATAAAACAATATAAGAACAAATAAGTATGGAATATTTGATACTGAGATCAGGCCGACGCGAAATGTGTTTGGAATTCGTATCGACGTCAGTGCTCGGTCTGTTTCCTTTGGCAGTCATACAAACAAGGATATTCCAGTTCTGCAACAGAAATCACACTTAACCGGGACACGACATCACTGGCCACAAGCAGTGTCAGAAGAGTACTCACTTCAGCACGTCGTCTCTCTTGCGCTTCGAGCCTAACGACTGCTTCCGACCATTCTCGTCCCTAAAACTAGGCGAGTACCTCTTGTCGAGCTTTGTATTGCCCGTATTGGTTGCCTGCATCACCCCTGAAACAAATCACACCAACATCAGCACAGCCGGGAGGAGGAAACTAAAACCTTAATTATTTCACAAAACAATTTAAATACCTCCACTGCAAAACTAATCAAAATTGAAGTGTAATTAAACAGTATGTATAGAGAGATTTTAATGCAATAATGAATTCTTTTTTTTGGGGTAATTGAATAATTTTGCAGCGTCGGTTTTTCTCGATTGAAAAAAAAACCAAAAAACAATGCCAATTGATTTTATTATACAGTATTCTCTCTTTATAATGATATCCAAGGGACTGGGCATTGTCATCGTTATAGAGAGAGATTGTTACATTGAGAGAGAACAATATTTGATAAAAAAATAAATAGAGTATGCAATAACTAAAATTCATAAAACAAACATTACGTTACTTTGAATATTGTGTGTATTTATTAACTAACTAACTAACCATCAAGCCGTCTCCCCGAAAGGGTAGGCAGAAATAATGGACTGCCACACTTTAACCGATGCGGCACTCCATCCTTCTCTATTCGCCCCCGCGAGAGACGCGGTGTGATGGGTTGCGAACCTCATCGTCACCAATAGGCATCTCCCGCGCACACTTCGATCGTCGCAAGATTCAAAGATTATGAAAAATATTTAATGTTTTGCCAATATCTAAATATGCATTTACATCATGTTATTTATCTTATAAAACCATCTTAATGTTGTATAACAACATTTATTATGTTAATGTAAATATTTACTTTCAATAATATCATTTACACTCAATCTGAAAAAGCAGTTTTTATGTATGTAATAAATATTTATTTATTAATAGACAATAATATAATAGGTGGGGGTTGCTAGACATTTGTTAAGCGGGAAACAAAACATGGCGGCCAATACCCTACCTATTCAGGTAGTGCTGGCGCGCCCGGCCCGCTTTAAAATCAAGACAGAAGGGGCACATGGACTACTGAAATACCATCGTTATAAAGAGAGAGCAATATCGGTATAGAGAAAGAACAAATAGAATAAGTACTACCAAAACCAAACAACCCTCGATCATTTCATCGTTATAGAGAGATTATCCTTATAGAGAGAGACTATTGTATTATCATTTTGCATTCCTTGCATAACAAAAAATACCACTGTTCGAAAAACAAACATGATTTAAAAAAATTGTAGAATAAATGATTAATTTTTTACATGTATCCCAAAAAAAGTTCAATTTCTTAACATTACAAAAATCATTTACAAAAGTTAAACATAAATAAATACAATTTCTTAAAATTAATAATTTATTGAATCATAAGTGTTCACTGAACAAATGAACATCTATTCTTACTGTTATGACTTAAACCATAAACTGAGTCTTAGGTTAATGTTGATGGGTAGAAATATCCGCATTGTGGAAAGAGTGGTTCAGCTAATCTGCGCGAGGGAACGTGATGACTGGATGAGTAGGGGAGCAAATTTAAGCAGTGTTGAAGCAACAATACAGATGAGGTCAACAGACAATGTGAACATTATGTACACTACCTGCGTTACAATATTCTTATATTCATGTGTGTGTAACTTTAGTTATTTTAAATAGCAAGTATTGTATAAAATTCAACATTAAAATTGTGTGTGGCCAGTTTTATAACGTCATGTTTTAAAAAAAAGTAGTTTTTCGTGTAAAGATATCAAATATATTTATTAATTGTATTTTTATCTTTTCGCTTTTTATTCTATTTCTCTTTCAGTATTCGGTTGCCATTGTTGGGTCTAAATGTGTATTATAATAAAATTATAATTTTTACAATATGAATGGAGATTATTGAATCATTAAGATTACATTAATACAAATGAAAACATCTGTTTTCTAGAAGTTTTATTAGATATTACGGGGATGATATGTATCGCCTTGCTAAGATATTATAAAATAAAAGAAGTTATTAATTATTCAATATGCATTTCTACATCATTGCTCAAGAAACAATAAACATCATTAAGTTTTCTTCAAAGCAAAAGAAATAGAGGCAACGGTAATCGAAACATTGAAAGAGAAAGAGAGACGGTATTCAATTGATCGGAGAGAGGATAGAGCGATATTAGAAATACAAACCCAAACAAAATTACCGAGAGCATGGATGTGTTTGCCGTTGGCATGTCACAGTTTGGGATAGATCGTGGGCGTTAGTCGGGAGCACATATGTGGGGCCAATGTAGGGCCCCCAGCAGCTGCCGGCCCCGCTGCGCCGCCTGATAACAAGAAACTGTCTCATCAGGCGCACCAAGCACCCTCGCGCCCCTCCGCACACACACTGGATTGGGATAGGAAGAGATGGAGGACCCTTTGATTGACTAACCCACTACTCCTGGAGAAATGGGAAACCACTCCAGTAACACTTTCCAGGAAATCACTGTGGTGAGAAAGCATTCGCCACTAGTACGTGCCAGGTTTACGGAGGATACAAAATGTAACCTCTAAGAAGTATAACTTTAAAATTTAACTCGTAGGAGATATTTTTTAATAAAAATAAATATCAATAAATTGATAATATAAATGTGATATAAAAACAATAAAATACCTCAAAATTTGAAGTAATAGAATATTTACCAACTGTATATCATAAAACGAAAGCTTTAGAATGGGAAAAGTAACCGTTAGGTAAATTTATTTTTCTAGATGCTTTGTTTTATTCTACAGAAATGATATGTTTTGCCTGGCTAAGACAATGTTAAAATGTAACATTTAACGAGGCGAAACATGCCATTTCTATAAAATATAATAAAAATTCTAGAAAACGGACATTTTCATTGATATTAATTAATTGATACGGAGATTCGGAATCGGAACCAGTTGGGTTGTTCCAAATCAGAAGTTTAAGAACTCATGATGTGATCGTAGAGCAAATCTTTGAGTGTTAACTTTTATGATTGTCAATGCTATGAAAAGGCATTTCACACAACACATGTGCGTTATTTTAAAAATTGGCTGGTAGAGTTAACTTGTTTTTGGTTCGGAATTTAGTCATTTTGCAAATGCGTCGAGCATCTTAGATGAATTGGATGTATGAAATGTTTTCGGGTTATTTAAAAACAAAAGGATATTATTCAGGAAATCACATTAACTCGCATGATCCATTTTTCAAACAGTCCAATCAGTCATCCTGTAGACTTACACAAAAAAAAACAACACTCGTCAACATTCAAATTAATATATCATATAGATTTTCTTGTATACGAGTATTCGCCTTCAACTTGTGTTGTGGATTCACATTTGAATAAATAGAATAACACTTTGTATTTTCACAACACTTCATTTTCGATTTGCCGACATGTTTTGGTTGTGAATCAACCTTTTGCGATGCAGAAATTTTAATTTATTTGTTTAAATTTGTGCATCGAAGAAGGTTGTATCGCAACCGATACATGTCTGAAAATCAATAAATAAAGTATTGTGAAAATACAAATTGTAAATATAGAGTTATTAAAATATTATATAGATTTTAAACAGTTATTTAAATATTAAATAGATTTTTACAACCTTCAAATAAAACAAAAATTGAAATTTCTTTCATTGGGTATTTCTATTATTCTAAATAGAAAATTGTCAAGTAGAATGTGAAAGACTCCAAAATCATATTCTACACTGGATTTGTCATCCTTACGATAAATTGAAAACTAAAAAGAATAATATATTAATTTTACATTACTTAAAACAAAACTTCGTATAATCAGAGGGAAAGGAAGTATCGGAGCGGACAGACGGGAAATCATACGCACATCACCACTCGAACACTTAAAATATTCAACGTATGTTAAGCAATCTCCTCAATCACTTACTGCTATTGCCTAACCGAGACCGTGTCGTGAAATGGGATCCTTGGATTAACAGTCTAATATTGGCCGGTCATTCAGATCGGATGCGAATGTGGCGGCACCAGTTCACCGGCTACAGAGACCGGTGACTTTGCACCGGAGTTACAACATGTTTATACAATTGGTGTGATGTGCTGTTGCGGAGGTTACATACAACTAATGAGAAGGAAGAGCACAGAAGCGGATGAAGAAGATACCATTGTGAGAGTGACATTTATATGAGAAAAAATAAAATTCACAGATTATTTTACTAAATGTGATATTATTAACTTTGTGATACAACACATAACTATGAGGAAAGTAAGTTATAAACCAGAATGCATAAATTGTTAAAATGTCTCATTCACTATTTTCTATGTTTTAGCTCTCAGTAAATCAAAAAAATATCAAATTATTGAGAAAAGTCACGAGTCGTGAAAGGGATATTTCACTGCGCATGCGATGCGGATGACCAGCCTGCAGGCAAAGGGCTCGGTGTCTCAGTTCACGACAAGGTCGGAGGACTCGGCCGGGCCGGGAGTACTTGATATACCAGCAAAGTAGAACATCTCACTTACCGCCGAGGGCACTATCGCCATACTATCACTCCGGCGATTCAAATCATTTCGAACGTCTTTCGGATGCCGCGTAACAAAATTTTTGTGTATTAGCGAATGAGCTAAAACATACATCATAGTTCAAAAGTAAAAGTGGAAATAAAGCGTGATTGTGTAAGAATTTTGTTCTGGCATCTTGCTCGTTCACGAAAGTGAAACTTCCTTCGGAGGCCGCGATCCGCGTTCCCTCCGGCCAGGAGCGCTAGCATGCGGGGATTAGCTCCGTGACAATGATGGTGGCACACCGCGTTATAAAATGAAGGTCGTCGGATATAAATGAAAAGAGAATACGTAAATGAATGTACAATATTATCGGACGGTTGCGACAACTCTTACCTTTGTACTTGGGGACAAACATCTCGATATCCGCGGGTATGTTCTGGTAGAAGTGCAGCTCCCGCACGTTCAGCGGCTTTATGACGGTGCTCTCGTTGAGCAGCAGCAGGCGCGTGTGACCCCCCACCTGCGCAACAGTAAGGGGTTAGTGAAGTCGGAGAGAGGGCCGCGTGGACGGCGCTCGGAGCCGGTACTGACCTGGTTGTTGAGCGGATGGAGGTCGACCTCGCGCTCCGCCGGCAGGGGCAGAGAGGCCGGGGAAGGGGGAAAGTCCTGGTGGCTGCCGTAGCCCTCCTCGGACAGGGCGCCGCGGCCCCCGCGACAGTCGTCGTCCTCCGTCTCCTCACCGAAGCCCTCGTGCAGCATCTCGTCGTGGTCGCTGGCATACCCGCTCTTGTCGACCCCTTCGAACTTGTCATTTCCGTGGAACTCGCAGTCGAGCAGTTCGTCGTGAGCGAAGTCAAACTCGTGGTCGTCCACAAAGTCATCTCCATATTGGCGCTTTCCATTGACGCGGGCCGCAGGAGCATAGTCGCTCGCTCGTCTGGCAGAATCTCCCATACCCCAGCCCCCTAGCTCGAACACCATCCCCTCGATGCGGCAGCGGGAGAAACTCCTCTTCCTTCGGCAGGCGCGGGTTCCTCCTGCAAGAAAGAGAGCACTGTTAGAGGCGAGCGGAGCACTGTTCCTCCTCCTTCCCCGGGAGCTGGCACCGACACGAGCGCGGCGCGGCGCGGCCAGGAGCTTTCTGCGGGGAGCGGCCAACTTGGCGCGGAGTCGCGCGACTCCCAAACCGGTTTTGTACCGATACTCGGTGCAGGGACAAAATGAGAACAAAAATTACGGACACGCTGCTCTGCGCGCCCTTCGCGGAGGACCCGACTCCCGTGCTCCATGATGTTACGCACGGAGCTGGTGACGTCCTTGCGGCCCGAGGCAACGCTTCCGGCAACGTGATATTGTATCATACAACTGACTATCCATTGCTAATAGAAGGGAACCAAATTTGGTTGATGGGTTTCATTACATTGAATTGAATGTAAAATGGTTAACTTGACAACAAATACGTTGAAAATGTGAAAACCAAAATGTTTGAAAAAACTGGAAATACATTTACCTAATGCATGTGGCTGGCTTCATATGCAGTAAAAAAATTACATTGAATTGCAACCCGCTACATTTGCAGCTCAGACAGATAGTCCCAGTTCATCATAATATTGTATACAATTTAATTTAATAACTAAAGTAAAAAGGTTTATAAGATACATTCAAATATGTCAATGTAATACGCCGTAGTTTTAAATCATGTTTTACTGCAAATTTACACTATAATGGGTTTTATGAAATTTTCCTAGGTGAAAAAAAACTATTAATCGATATAAAGCAGCATGGAGACTACAGCGATCTCCGAAACGTCGGTCCAGAAAGACGAGTTACACGGATTTTACCAAGATCCCAAAAAACATAAAGCAGTGTGTCAAATGCAAATTATTATATAATTAGGAAGTGTTCATCTATATAAATAAAAGGCATTTGAAAATAAAATATGACTGTTCGCGCGAGAGGGGGGGAGGTGATGTATTAATTGCTGTATGCACAACAAGTGATGTGGGGGCAAAGCCGTGACGTCAGGACCGTGACGTCAGGAGCCGGCACGTCAGAATACCTCGCCGAAGCGTCACACGAGATAAGAAAATCGTTCGAACTAGTTTGTGGAACGACTACAACAGAGTATACGAGAGAGTACATTTGTACGAAATTCATCGCAGTTTCTTAAAACGTGCCGTGCTAGTATTGTTTTAGTTTGTACAATAACATTGAGTAACAAAATACAATCCTAATAAAAATAAACAGTAAAAAAAATGCGCATAAACAAATATATCTCTTTTTGTTTTTGAATGTATACAAATACTGGATTTTACCCATTGCGGGTTAATCATTTAAGGATTAATTGTATCTCAATAGAGACGAAGATGTAAATTGTTTTGGAAACAGAATATGGTAGTCGTTTACAGGACTTATGACCTGTCATTGGTCGGGTTAAGCGATCGCTTTATGTAATACAACATTCCCCATTCCGCCCTTCTTATCCGCGATCGCTTAACCCAACCAATGACAGGTCATAAGTCCTGTAAACGCCTCGACCTCCATATTCTGTTTCCAAAACAATTTACATCTTCGTCCTTATTGAGATACAATTAATCCTTAAATACATCTCTGGTATAATAAAAAAATCATTTACGGATATGGTGATATTAAGATTTTTTTTTTATAAATAAAACAATGTTTTTTTCATTATTTAATTTATTTTTCTCGACATGTTTCGAAGGTTTTACACCTTCATCATCGAAACATGCGGAAAAAAACCAAACAAAAGCGGAAACAACATGGTTCCAATTCATAAAAAAAATGTCATTATGAAATTCCACAGTGTGAACGCCTTAAGTTTATTAAAATTTATATATTTTTGTATAGAATCATGTTTACCACCCCTGATCTGTATGTATATAAAGGACTAAGTTTACAATAGTGTCACCAGTATGTCGATGCCAGCGAGTCTGGCGAAACCGGTCGCTGTCGAAATAAAGACAAAAATGGAAGTAATTATTATTTAGTTTTTTTAATTATTATTTAAAATGAACTTCCATCAAGAGATTTCAGTAAAATCATTTGATTATCTTATATTAAAGTTATTGCTTCATACGAAAACAAAAATATGTGTTATATCATAGTACCTACACTTTGGTCTTAACCAACAGGCCTAGAAGTGAAGTCAAGTGTTTAGAACTACACAAGACAGGGACATGCACTCTCAAGAGATAGTCGACGCCAGGAGGACCCGGCATGACACATAAAGAAGAAGATGGTTGCTTTTTATTTTTCAACGGGTGTCGCTAGTAGTACTTTAGAATGAAACTATGAGATTTTAAATTAAGCGATACATTGCCATGTTTACAAACAAGAAATAAATAGCACAGTACCTACTTATCACGTTATTACAATATAACTGAACTTTGTGATATCGCAATTATACTTTTGCGATGATGTCAGCGTGTCGGCGAAACGCGAAGCTAGGTACCTAACTAACTGCCAAATACATATTTACACCTCAATCTAGGACGATAAGGAACGCGAATGAAATGACTTCTTGGAATCTGCGAGCCGCTTATTGCCAGATGAGAAGACACAACATGTCTGGATGAAAGAGCAAATATTTGGCCGTGGATAGGCGCGCTGTGCCTTGCTGTTTGAACTAGGCGAGGTTAAGATAAACACAATCAAACTAACATAACATTATAATTGCGTAATCTAATTATATTGCAACAACAAACCATCACACCGTGTCCTCGGAAGGGTAGGTAGAGAGAATGGACCGCCACTCTACTCTATTCTGACACACATTTATACACGCACGTCGATTCTTCCGACTTCTAAAATTGCCGACCTTTAAAATTAGGATTAATTCGGTTATGCCATAAAATAATAATAATAATAATATTATGCTAACTTTTAAAGTCTAGTAAAGTGTTTTAAATCTAAAAATCTAAATGTGAACGCTGCATCTGATTTTCGCGATCGATTAGAAAGTATAGTAGAACAGAGTATAAATGTTTAAATTGGGTATGAAATATGAAAAAGATGGGTTTTCAGTTTAGATCTGAAATCTGTCGGATCATTTATGCATCTGAGGTGTGAAGGGAGATTGTTCCAAGCTGATGGACCGGCTACCGCGAACGCTCGATCCCCGAAATTTGTACTGGGGCAACGCTTCGGCTCAACTAATCTTCCTATTGCCGAGGAGTTCGCCGAGCGAAGTGTGGATTTCCTTGTATTTAGGCTGTCCGTTATACAGAGTTCAGATATATAACTTGGTGCCATTCCATGTAGCGCTTTGAAGACCAGCAGAGTTTATACTGGATATTTTTCTTCAACTCCATACTCCATTCACATTGGCAAAAATTTAAAATATTCGATTTTAGACAACTTTTTTTTTAAATTATGAATATTTGTGTCATAAACTCTTACTTAGTAAAAAAAATCAAGTTCCTAATTTAAACGAGGTCAGCTTTAAGAATATCGCTGATCGGAACATGTACCGTTTTTTTTACGAATTCATGATTCATACACACAGTTACTTATACTTTCATACTAATTATAACATTCTTTTGTTCCATAAAAATATGCATAAAACACAAAAAATACTAATGTTATGTAGTCCTGAATAGATTTGTTATCCAAATATATCGATACTTTTAAACATTAAAAAAACATGGGAATTTCAATATAGAATCTAATGCGAGACCTCCTAACTGAGTATAATGTGTAATATATCTTCTTCTCATTCTTCTTCTCCAGCCTTCTTTTCTCCACTGCTGGATATAAGTCTCTTCCATTTTCTTCCACTCGTCCCTGCCTTGTCCCTTCCGAATCCAGGTCATTCCAGCTATTCGGGAAATGTCGTCAGTCCAACTTTCAGGTGGCCTAGGTTAGATGTGTAACGTATAATGAATATTATGTGTATAGGTCTAGGTGTGTAAAGTATAACGTAATATAATGTGTATAGGTTTAGGTGCGTAACGTATAACGTAATATAATGTGTGTAGGTTTAGATGTGTAAAATATAAAGTAATATAACGGGTATAGGTTTAGGTGTGTAATGTATAACGTAATATAATGTGTATAGGTTTAGGTGTGTAAAGTATAACGTAATATAATGTGTATAGGTTTAGGTGTGTATGGTATAACGTAATAAATGTGCATAGGTTTAGGTGTGTAACGTATAACGTAATTTAATGTGTATAGGTTTAGGTGTATAACGTAATATAATGTGTATAATTTGTTAGAAAAATCAAAAACAAAAATAATTGATGTAATATTTTAATACACGAAAGAGCAGCTTTCATGTATGCCGGCCAATAAATCATTTTAATACGGCTGGTCATTCATACTCTAAATAAAGTTCGCTACGTTAATACACACGTGACATTACTTCCCGCTGACGAGCTCTGGGAATTCGCCCTATGAGAAATAAGTAAATAGATGGGATTATAAAAATAGTGTACGTATTTGGGTTCCACTTTCTCTCCATCTCTTTGGTGATCTCTAGAGTTTCGAGCATTACGATCTTCTTGGAATCTTCGCCGGGTCGCTTCGCTTCGCTCCAGAATCGTATTCTATGCCTATTCTATCTCACTATGTCATCAATATTGCAGGTTCTGCGAATCTCTTCGTTATATATCTTATCTCTAAAGGTTCTACCCACGATAGATGGCAATGTTATCATTTTTGTTGTTTCTTGATTGATTTTTATTATTGCTATTAATTGTCTTGTATTTCATTTTAAAGACTATTAGAACATTATTTTTTATTATTAAATTTTAAATAAACTTTAATTTAACTTCCTAACCCTAATGCATGGAAGCGAAGCATGGAACTGGTAGAAGGATAGGAGCATAATAAATATTATAAATAAAACTATGAAAGCATCACTGCATTGGTTTGGACAAATGGAACGCATAAATGAAGAAAGTTTACGTTAACGATGTAAATGGAGTACGGAGTCGAGTAGACCGAGGAAAACATGGCATGACCAAATTAATCAAAATTAAAAAATCAGTCAAGTTAGAAATCGGAAAAACGACGTGCGTACATGACTCGCTGTATGAATGTGAAGGAAGCTGGAGAGGTGTCAGAATAGAGTAGTGTGACGGTGCATTATCTCTGCCTACCCTTCGAGTGAAACGGCATGATGTTTTTTGTTTGTTTAGAATTTTAATTATGTGTTAACAGTATATGAAATCGCTTCTCGTTAGCGAAATAACCACGCAAAGGCCTTTAAACCTTACCACTCCTTTGTCGAATGCCAGCCGACATCGCTATGTGTACGCTACAACTCAGTTGTCGGCTGGCGGCCGACAAGATAAGACTTGCGCGCGCGGTGTATTTTCGCGCGCAAAACTTGACTTTCTTGTGATTATTTGTTAAAAAAACATTTAATTTCAGGTTTTAATAAGATTTTGACTGTTTTCCGTTTTTATTTTTTTCTATAAAATAATCCTTGCAAATTCACATAACCAGAGGAGTCATGCAGAGGAGCAATTAGAGTACAAGCCCCACTTCATTGCGAAACTGGACAAAGGTGCAAAGGTGTGTGCAGTAACAGAAATATTCCAGGGGGAAGACGGGAAATAGTGTGATTCTGTGGGACCTGTTCCAGAAAACCTGGTCTCCATACTGGAGATTGTTTTAAAAAGTACCATACTATGCAAAACTAAAAGTAGTCCAAAATGTTTTTTGTAAATTGTTTTTTATTTGAAGAATAAATCATTACGAATGGCTGACAAACAATATCAAAAAATAATGGAGTGGTAAGGGTTAACAAGGCGTAAAGTTTATAAATATTGAATTAATAAGAAGATGGAATATTCTTCCGTCGCTGTGCAGCAACACGGCACAAGATCAGTATATTTATTATTAAAATAGTTCTACGCGATGCTCGTTGGCTTGTTGCCTGGCGAATGTAATTAAATTTATAGCGGAAAAAACACGAAGCACTCTACAAGCTCGACCCGGGGCGCAGTTTGATTAAAATTTTGCTTCAATTGAATCAGAAAAAAGTACAATCGTATCAAATAACATTCATCACATTAAATTGTTCAGTTTTTTAATGTTATTTTCTCAAATGAGATTATAAAGCGTTCTAACTTTGTAAATGAACTTGTTTCAATCGCATAATCTATGAAAACGAATATATATCCAAACTTATAAATATAAAAATAAATCCACAGAAGCAAATATGACAGTACACAATGGAGTTCTAGTGCCAACCCTTATGTATGGAAGTGAAGCTTGGAGCTGGCAAAAGCAGGATAAACGCCGTAGAAATGAGATCACTAAGAATAATGTGCGGGAAAACATTGTATGATAGAATACCGAACGATGAAATAAGAAAGAAATATAAGGCAGATGACTGCATTAAAAATTAAAAAAGAATCCCTGAGATGGTTTGGACATATGGAACGAATGGATGAGAGTAGAATGGTTAAAAAGTTGTACACAAGCAGCGTGAGTGGAAAAAGAAGCAGCGATCGAGGAAACATGGCATGACCAATTAATCAATTACTTAAAGGCGGCCACATTCGAAGTCGGAATAATCGACGGGCGTGCATGGATGTATGATGTATGAACGATGTATGAATGTAGAGGAAGCCCGAGAGGTATAGCAGGACATAACATTGTGGCGATCAATCCTCTCTGCCTACCCCTCCGGGGAAATGGCGTGATGCTTAGTTAGTTAGTTAGTTAAATATAAAAACACTTTGTATTTTAACCAATGGTAAAAACACAAAATGTTTTTTAAGAATATTTTATGTGAAAAAACACTGATTTACATGAATACATAGACGGTGGTGAAGTAAGAGGGGGGCGAAAGAGGTAAAGGGATAAGAGAACAATGTTCGCATTTAAAGGCATTCCAAAAAAGTCCCATATAACACAACATCTCAAAGAACTTCACTGGCTGAAAAGTCCAGAAAGAATCCAGTATAAACTCTGCCGTTCAGTCTTCAAAGCGCTACATGGAATGGCATCCGAATTCGGGATTTTTAATTTTGAATTTTTATAGCACAACCAATGGATTGTATGTTTCGTCAAATGCTACATCATATCGCACGCTTAATAGAACACTGGCTTAACTCAAAAAGCAAGTTTTGCTCAATCTGACATGAGTCGGTGTTTTAACAAAAACAGTCGAAAAACACGTACGAATGGATAGCGTTAACATTGTGAAAAATAGATGGATAGCGTTAACACAAGCCTCTGTCTAATGTTAACTCAATTGTGACCTAAACCATAATCGGTCAGTTTACTATTAAGCGTGCGATATATGTTAAATTTTAACCATTTTATAATTATGATTACAAAAATGTTATTTGACATTTTGAATAAGATTTTTTCCATGTCACATAATACATAATTTTTTTATAAGGATTAATTGTATCTCAATAGAGACGAAGATGTAAATTGTTTTCTGGGAACAGAATATGGTGGCCGAGGCGCTTACAGGACTTATGACCTGTCATTGGTTGGGTTGAGCGATCGCTTTAGTTGTGGTTAATATATAATTATATGTTAACGATGTAAATGGAACCAGAAATAGAGGAAGACCGAGGAAAACGTGTCACGGTCAAATAAATCAAATATTGAATGTCGGTCATGTGAGGAGTCAGAGAAATCGACGCGCGTGCATAGCACGATGTATGAATGTTGAGGAAGCGAGAAAAATATGTCAGGAAAGAAAAGTGTGGCAGTCCATTCTTTCTGCCTACCCCTTCGGGGAGACGGCGTGATGGTTAGTTCGTTAGTTAGTCACATAATATATGAGTAGGTACCAATTAACCGAAGGTCTCGTGTTCGATTCCCGGGGGGGTGACAGTGTGATTGTCACTGTCCTTGGACTTGGACTTGGATCTTCTGGCATACAGAAGTTCAGCTCTAATGGCTATTCCTCTTACGTCTGTAGGAAACATTGTTGGAATGCGATTTGGTAGTTGTTTTATGATGGGGCTAAATGTATGGCCCGGAGTGTCCCTCCGAAAGAGGGCGAGGGGGGATTTAGGGTTTAAGATAAAGTCTTACATTATTGTCGAGGAATGGAAGACCAGTTAGTGTTGGGATTGTATTTATAAAAAAAGTCTGTTCCCGAGTGGAAGATAAGATGAGCAGTGACTGGATGAAGTTGTGGTAGGAGATAGCATCCTGCGTGAGACCATTTGGTCTCGTGTAGTATTCACGTGAAAAAAAAATGCCGATAGATTAGCTACCTATCACATGTCACGAGAATCAATGTGATAGCTATACCCTTTACGTTGATTAGGCTCGTGCTGTTATGATGTAAATATCGATTCAAAACAATAATAATAAAAATTAGTATTTAAAAAAATGCAAATGAACAAAATTTGATCACGCACACTCCTACTCTGGGCGCATGTTGTACGGTAGTCAATAAAGCGGGGTTCCATAAAATTATTGTATTTTAATTATGCCATTAAATATATTCACGATTTGATTCCAAATGTCAAAGAACTTGTTATAATAAATTATTACGGAGTGGCCAATTAGGGACCCCCCAGTCATGATACCACAATTTAGAACATGCAATTTGAAATAATTTGAGTCTTAAGTACCTATTTACAAATATTATCCAGACAATTCCGTGCTTTTAATAATTTATGAATTTCTTAAAACAATGGTAAATGAAGTTGAAGGAAAATTTGTATTCTTGCTTGAGCATTGGTCTGGTGTAGAATTCACGTGCCCGGAAACCTGAGCTACATCCTTAAAAACCGGAAAATACCGATCAACCTGAAACGAAAAGTCTATGAAGCCTGCGTTCTGACAGTTGGTACTTATGGCCTTGAAACTGTTCCATTGTCCAAAAAAAGTGCCGAGAAACTACGAGTGACCCAAAGAGCCATGGAAAGAGCCATGTTAGGAATAAGCCTAAGAGACAGAGTCAGAAACGATACGGTGAGAGAAAAAACAAAGGTCACTGACATTATCCACCGGGTGGCGACACTAAAATGGCAATGGGCGGGTCACGTAGCCAGAAGCTCAGATGAAGTGGACAAGAAGACTGCTGACTTGGAGACCGTGGACGGCGGAAAGAAGTGCAGGGCGACCGCAACTACGGCGGAAGGATGATCTAAACAGACACGTCGGAATAACCTGGATGCAGTCTGCACAGGACCGAATGACATGGAAGCAAATGAAGGAGGCCTTTGTCCAGGAGTGGACGGGAATAGGCTGAGGAAGAAGAAGAAGAAGAATTCACGTGACAATAAAATGGCGATTTATTACCCTTCATATCGATTCGGTTCGCGCTGTAATAATGTTAAGAGCTATTAAACCAAACAATAATAATAATAATGGTAATCACTGTAGCCGGCACAGCTGTCGAGAACTGCCCACTAATCCACGTTTCTTTCAAGCGAGAAGTAGTCGCGATTGTACTCGCATGTGATCGAAGTTGGAGGTCCGCCAGACAAAAGTACACGCGATGTGACCGAACGTTCGCGGTGGGGGCGGGGCCGCCCCCTGGCCGTGAATATGCCGGATAACTCGGTCATCGATATAGAAAAGCGACAATCTCCCCGTAAACAAGATGCCAGGTGTTTATCTAGAGAGAATACCGAGATATGCAGCAATCAGGGCAGCTCGGTCATCGATGTAGAAAATAGACAATCGCCCTGTAGACAAAATGCCAACGTATTTATCCAGAGAAAAAAGCGAGAAACGCATAAATAAGATGCTATCAAAATCAGAACAGCTCGGTCATCGATATATTGTAGAAAAGCGATAACCGCCCTGTAAATAAGATGCCAATGTGTTTATCTATAGAGAAAACTGAGAAACGTACAAATCAGACGCTATCAAAATCAGAGCAGCTCGGTTATCGATATAGAAAAGCGATAACCGCCCTGTAATTAAAATGCCAATGTGTTTTTCTAGAGAGAAAACCTAAAAACGTACAAATCAGATGCTATTAAAATCACGACAGTTTGGTCATCGATATAGAAAAGCGATAACCGCCCTGTAAATATTTATCCAGAGAGAAAAGAGGTAATGTATTTATCCAGAGAGAAAAGCGAGAAACGCATAAATAAGATGCTATTAAAATCACGGCAGCTCGGTCATCGATATAGAAAAGTGACAATCGCCTTGTAAACAAGATGCCAACTAGATAAAGGAAGACCGAAGAAAATGTGGCACGATATAATAAATCAAGTATTATACGTCGGCCACGTAAGGAGCCGGAGAAATCGAGATGCGAGCATGACACGATGTATGAATGTTAAGGAATCGAGAGAAGTGTGTCAGGAAAGAACAGTGTGGCGGTCCATTCTTTCGGGAGACGGCGTGATGGTTAGTTAGTTAGCTAGTTATTGAATATATCTGATTTGATATGGAGTTAATATAACAGTGTTTTGTATAAATATCCTTGCAAATGAAATCGCCTTTTCGTTTGTTTTATTTTATTCAAACAATCAGTCAAGCATAAATCTAATTAATACGATATAATCGATTTTCATTTAGCGTACATAATGTCTTCGGCAGTAGCTCAATGAGCTGACAACCGCAATAAACATCATTAGACCGGTTCTCCGATATATAAGCTGGCATAGAGCTGACAGTTTGAATCAAATTATTATTGATTTATTCACGACGATGACACGTGCACTCCGAGCTCCACGGGTTATTTGCAATAAATCAAAGTGGAAAATTGATACGGAATCTCCGGCATTTGAGATATACCATATAAGTAATAAATTATGATATACTCGTATTATTATATAAATAATCGTATGAATGTGTTTCGTAACACTGGAGAATTTTACTAATTAACTAACAAGGCCTACACTAAGAGGAAGAAGAAGAACTATCCATCACGCCGTTTCTCCGAAGGGATAGTCAGAGAGGATGAACCGCCATACTGCTCCCTCCCTCCTGTGCCCCCTGCTGTGCATTATTTCTTTTTTTATTCTTTCTCTAATATATGTTATTTATGTATCAATTATGTATTTTCTTTTGCTGTTGTATTGCTATGTGTGTACAGCGGGATATCGATGGAGAGTAGCGTAGCTTAAATGTGGTCTGGGTCCCCCTTGGTTGCAAATATACATATCGCACCGTGAGTGTAAAACCGACGTAAGTGCAAATATACAGTTTGGGGATATGGGAGTTTAAAGATTTCATATTGCTTGGAAAAACTGTTTTTTTAAATAAACCAATGATTTTCGGTTTATAGTAATATACCTATAAACCGAAAATCATTGGTTTATTAAAAAAAAAAAACAGTTTTTCCAAGTAATATGAAATCTTTAAACTCCCATATCTCCAAAATGTATATTTGCACTTATGTCGGTTTTACACTCACGGTGCGATATATTATTATTATTGTTTTTTAACGTAAGTCCGCATTGACGGAGAACGGGCCTAGGGAGTGCACGAGTGAAGCTGACGAAAGGCGCCGCTGCGCCTATAACAGCTTCGGGTAAGCGGAGGGAGCCCTCTATGGCTCGGCCATATTTTGTCCTGACATACCTCTCGAGCTTCCTCTATATTTATACATCGTAACATGCGATTCTTCCGAATTCGAATGTGGCCGCCTTTTAGTATTTGATTAATTTGGTCATGCCATGCTTTCTTTTCCACTCACACTGCTTAAATACAACATTTTAACCATCATCAATATGTCCAAAACATCTCAAGGATCTATTTTTAATAGAGAATTTCACAAAAAAAAAGAATTCATATTGAATTTTTTTTTTAATAATCCACTGTTTTGACCGAAACACTATGATACTTCAACATTATTACTGTTAAAATTTAAAACACTGTTATAATATCACAATTTCTTTTTATTCACTGAGAGTGTCGCGGCAGCGAACACGGGAATTGAATTTAAATTTATTTGGTTGTTTAAAATATTTTCGCTATTTTAAATGTCTTTTTTTACTTAATTCTTCAATAAACATGCACATTATTTGTAGATACATACAATACTTAATGCATAGGTTGATAGTGTTTCCGCGATAACAACACATATTTGATATTATGTAAGAGATCAAAAGTATTTCGGGATTAGGGTACCACCTGCCGAGTCCGTCCGAAATAAACGATTGTGAAACGACAGAATAACGTAGCGAGATTCAAAAGTTTCTAATTTGTTTTTATGTATACAAATACTTGTAGACAAATACTGGATTTTTACCCATTGCGGGTTTATCATTTTTAAGGATTAATTGTGGCTTTAACGGTGGCTTTGTTGAGAATATGACGCATGGAGAGAAACATATTCGAGGAGTTGATATGGCCAGTGCATTTGCTGAACACTTCAAATCAGTGTACAGTAAAACTCCCCCAAGGCTGAATCTTGGTATGGCGACCGGTCTCACTGACAGTGGAGCACAGAATATCGATGTTTATTCCCTTAATCCTACAGATGTTGAAAAATCCATTCGTAATTTGAAGAACTCACATTCGGTAGGCCCCGATTTTATGCCATTTTTTTCATAAAAGGTTGTGCAGAATTCCTAAAAGAACCGTTAAGTTTTATTTTTAACCTGGCCTGAGCTCTAGCACATTTCCCCACTCTTGGAAAATCTCTAGGATATGTCCTATTTTTAAGAGTGGTTCTAGAGCCTCGGTCGAAAATTACAGGCCGATTGCTATTCTACCAGCACCGGCTAAACTATTCGAATCTATGATTCACAAATTTATACTACCCGGTGTTGAACCGTTTATTATAACGGAACAACATTGGTTCAGAAAAAAAAACGGTCAACTGACACAAATCTTCTCATATTTACGGATTATGTAGCCGGGGCATTGGATGCAGGTCACCAAGTACACTGCTCGTACAATGATTTCTCCAAGGCATTCGACACCGTAAATCATGATATTCTTATCAGTAAATTAGAAGAAATAAGTTTTTCTTCTCGTCTTGTATCTTTCTTTGTAAGTTACCTGAAAGAGAGGACGCAATTTGTATCTTATGGAAAATTTAACTCCCGACCATTTTACGTTTATTCAGGTGTACCCCAAGGCTCAAACCTAGGTCCACTTCTTTTCTCAATATTCATAAACGATGTCGCGAAAGCAATACACTTCTCGGGATTTCTTTTATTTGCAGATGACCTAAAACTTTTCTTAAAAATAACAACATTGGAGAACTGTTTGCGTTTGCAATCCTATATTGACAGGATTGTTGACTGGAGCAAGCGCAACCAGATTTACTTCAACATATCCAAATGTGTCATAATGTCATTCTCTAGGGCGCACTACATTACATATCATCGATATTCCATGAGTAATGAAATCCTCAAACGTGTATCTACTGTCAGAGATCTTGGGATAATTTACGAAAGTCGATTGAAATTTCGTGCTCAGATCGAGAAGGTATGTGACGTTTCGTTAAAGATGCTGGGTTTTGTTCTTCGAACTGTTAGGGTTTTCAGAGATACCCGGTAAAAGTGTTATTTTTTTTGTTTGTATTGTAAAACGCTATAAATAATTATATTACACTGGATTACTATTATTTTCATTAGGTAAGTAATAAAATGATCACTTATATAAAATTATAGATAATATTGTGTAAAATCTAGGGATAAAAAGGGGAAGACCTAGAAATATTTTTTTGTATTTTATATAGGAAAAAATAATTTATTTGAAAAATAAAAAAATACGTGTCTTTTGTTTTCACACATCATATATTTTTTTTACAAGTTAAAAAAAAAATCATGCAGTAAGGGGTTAAAAGATTATGACGGAAACTTATGGAACTTCCTACGTACATCAAAATGTGTGGCTGGAATGCATGGAGTTATTTATGTAACACAAAATTAATATCACGTATCATACAGCTCGCTTAAGTTATTTGACATTGATCAATTCAATAAAATATTTTACAACACAAATAATAAATCTATTTTTTCTTACTGAAATTTCGTGTTGGTATTCCTCCTTGAATTATATAATACGATGATAATGAAAAAAAAAGTATTAAGTTTTATTCCACTTTATTTTATTGATGTTGCTATTTGTGTTACTCGCTGACATCTTCTGGAATAGAAAAAGATAGCAGCGAGCTGACGAAACCGGTCGAAACTAAAAATCATGATTACAAGAGACGGAAAAATGGAGAAAGACATTGAAAGAAGGGTTGGTGCTGGGAATAAAATAAATGGCGCACTCAAAGCCATTACTGCAAATAGAAATATATCCTTAGAAGCAAAGATGGCAGTACACAATGGAGTTCTAGTGCCAACCCTCATGTATGGAAGCGAAGCTTGGAGCTGGCAAAAGCAGGATAAACGCCGTAGAAATGAGATCACTAAGAAGAATGTGCGGGAAAACGTTGAATGATAGAATACCGAACGATGAAATAAGAAAGAAATGTAAGACAGATGACTGCATCATGGATAAAATTAAAAAAGGATCCCTGAGATGGTTTGGACATATGGAACGAATGGATGAGAGTAGAATGGTTAAAAAGTTGTACAAAGGCAGCGTGAGTGGAAAAAGAAGCCGAGGACGACCGAGGAAAACATGGCATGACCAAATTAATCAATTACTAAAAGGCGGCCACATTCGAAGTCGGAATAATCGACGGGCGTGCATGGTACGATGTATGAATGTAGAGGAAGCCCGAGAGGTATGCCAGGTCAGAGCATTGTGGCGATCCATCCTCTCTGCCTACCCCTCCCGGGAAATGGCGTGATGGTTAGTTAGATTAGTTAGTAAATAAGGAACTCAAGAATAAGAGAGATATGCGAGGTCGATGATGTTGTTAGGTGTGGAAGGCAAAGGAGAAGATACTGGTATGCACACGTGAGGAGAATGGCTCCATCCAGACTCCCTCTCATTGTGTTGCAGGGCCAACCCGGATGACACAATATATGCATTTGTTTTTAAATACGCGTTTTAATATCGTCAAGATAATCGAAATGTGCTAATGAAAGATAATGGATGGAACAAGTCAATTAGGAATTATTTGATACACTATCAAATATTTAAAATGCTTTTAGTTGCACGCCGATGATGGCGGTGATAATATTAAATATGGAGTCGTTGGGTCAACAGAGGGCCGTTATCACTAGTCGACAAATATAGACTGATAATTCATTATACAATATTATATACTCTACAAATAAGTGGTGCGACTACAAAGGCTTCAGTTAACACATTACATGCATGCGTTTCGCAGAGCAAGCCCTAAAGATATAATAGTTAAATTACTAAAAGGCGGCCATGTTAGAAGTCGGAACAATCGACGAGCGTGCGTGTCACAGTGTATAAAAGTAGAAGAGGCACGTGAGTTATATCAGAATACAATAGTGTGGAGGTACATTCACATACAAGGGCGTAATGGCAGTGGCGGTACTCCATAGAAGCCTAGAAGCCCGGCTTGCGTAAGAAATTTTGAATCAAAACCCCCTAATCTAAGTAATCGTTTCTCCCACATAAACCAACAACCCACCAAATCACTTTCCAACATTGTACCCATCAGACGTAAGAGGAATAGCCACAAGAGCTGAACCTCTGTAAGCCAGAAGAGGTTTTGATTCAAAATTTCTTACGCAAGCCGGGCTTCTGGGCTTCTATGGGAGTACCGCCACTGCTTTGATAGTGCAATGGTTAGTTAGTTAGTAACTCGTTAGGAAAATCATAGATTTTCACAACAATAATAACAACCATTACGCTGTTTCCACCGAGGGGGAATGCAGAGAGAATCGACCGCCATGCTACTCTATCCTGACACAGCTCTCTAGATTTCTCCACATTCATACAGTACGTCGTAAATGCACGTCGTTTCTTGACATCTGACGTAGCCGAAGTTTAAAATTTGATTTATTTATTTATGCCATGTTTTCCTCGGTCTTCATTAACTCCGTACTCTATTCACATAGTTAAAGCATACATTGTTAAGTTTTTTTGTTCATCTAAACGTTCCATATGTCCAAACCAACGCAGTGATTCTTTCAAAATATTGTTTATAATATTTTATTCTGCTCTACATTCCATCCATACATGAAATTCTGTTTTACAGAATTTTATCCCACACACGTCCAAGGGATCTTCTGGTTGTTCACAAAATCCGAATTGCATAACGTGTTTATATTCGTTTGAATTTGGCAATACTTAAGTGTACTTTTTAAACATGCCAGATTAAAATGTATAAAAAAAATACACTGACAAAAATAATCATAAGAAAAACCAATGACAGGTCATAAGTCCTGTAAACACCTCGACTACCAGATTCTGTTCCCAATTTGCATCTTCGTCTCTATTGAGATAAAATTAATCCTTGAAATGATAACCCGCAATGGGTAAAATCCAGTATTCGTCTACAAGTATTTGTATACATTCAAAATGTTAAAAAAAAATATAATAAAACTTCTAGAAAAGAGCAGTATTCATTAAGGTATTAATGAATAGAGTTTTTACTTGCACACTGAATAATGAATATCTAATTTTAAGACAATTTTTTACTAGAGTTGTAAAAAATACATTTATGAATATAATGTGTTGAATGGCAAACAATAGAACGTGATTGTACTGTTTTTTTAATTTGCACATCACCTTACACGAGCAGAGTTTTGTTAAGGCAAATATTTGCGAATGTTTATGAATATCTAAACATTAGTCCTGTGTATGACAGATGAATAAATATACATTAAAACTGTAATCATTCTAGACCAAAAGCATTATCTAATAAATTACCATAAATTAAATAAAGTACTCGAATACATAAATAAACAAGACTCGCGTCTCAGTTTGGTTAAGATTATACTTTTTAAAATGATATGCAATTCTAGTTAATAAAATTAAAGTAATATTTTTGTGAAAAGCGCAAAAAAGTGTTATATATAATTCTTCTGTACGGGCGTATGTAGTTAAATTCCTCCTAAACGGCTGGACGGATTTTGATAAAATTTGTGTGTTTGAGTGGGTCCCTGGATGGTTTAGATTCACAATTGGACCCGGTAGATGACTATTAGAACCTTCTGGGAAGTTCATTCCATGTATGGCATGTATCGCAATTGCGTGCGTATTGAGTAAATCTTCTTCTTCTTAAAGTGCCCTGTCTGGTCCCCCCGACGTTGGCGATCACTCTGGTAAACTCTTCCCTATCCTGCGCTGTCCGGAATAGCTCCTCCACAGTTCCGATTCCCATCCACTCCCTCACATTGCGCAGCTAAGAGATCTGCCTTCTCCCTGCCCCATTAAAATTAGATGCAGCAGGCGATATTTTTCTCCTCGTAGAACGTGACCCAGATATGAAATCTTGCGGACTTTGATCAATTTCAGCAGCTCTCTATTTACTCCTGCACTATTCAGGACTTCTGTGTTCTGCACTCTGTCTGTCCATGGGATCCTGAACATTCTTCGGTTAAGCCACATTTCAAATGCCTCTAACCGGTTCATTGTATTTACTTTTAATGTCCATGTCTCACACCCATAAACCAGAACAGACATTGAGTATATAGTTTATAGAAAAAAACGTTTGCTGAACTAGCTAAAAGCAGGCAAGCAAACGTTCGGGCAGGACAACGTCTGTCGGGTCCACTAGTTTAAATATATGTTTGTAACATTGGTGAAACGAAACTCACGAAGTTGTAAGAGTATATCAAAGTATATCAAAATTAAAATTGATTAATGTATTTTATAACATAATACATAGTAATGGACACTGAATGTCATGGGCAAATATAAAAAAATAATTTCATTCATGCGCACAATCAAATTTAATACAAATTGCTCGATTTCATGCAAGTTTTACGTTATTAGACAATACGAGAAGTAATAAACGAAACAATAATGAATATTAAGATTATACGCAAATTTGCCATAGACACGCACCGAAACACGACTTTAATATAAAGAGTAATAAATTTATATTAAAAATCGATTATAGGTAGCGTGCGTGGCGCCAGTTATGTAACCTTGTCGAATATTTGATAATTTGCCAAATCGCTTTTAGTTCAGCATTTGCGATATTAAGTTATACCGAAAAAATATCAAACCAGAAGTTCTACCAGCGTTTAATTAGAGGAACAAAATCGGCGACCGATCTTTCGACACCGAAAATTTTAATAGGGCCGAAAATAATATCGAACGAGGAACGACGGAAATTTTATGCGATACCGTGTCGGCGTCGAGACAGCGACGATCTCGCAAACGATCACAGAATAAACCGATATTCGAGGAATAAGATAAATTGGCGTTTGAAATATGAATATTCAAGAATTTTAATTGGTAATTGATATATTAACGCATGCGTAGATTAAAGTTTCGGCACACGGTAACATAACAATGATTTCTTATGAATTAAAACAGTATTTTTTTTTAATTTTACATTTCTTGATCTCAACATTTTTTAAGGTATAAAATTATGTTATATAGTCATCATCGAAAGAACTATATAAATTAAGTTTAAGCCCTCGAAAGGTGTCGTAATAAATAAATTGAAAAAGTATAATTGAATACATAATACAAAATAAAAAATAATACTAAAATGGTATAATAAAGCCTAATCAAAAAAGCTAGAATGGCAGTGCACAATGGTGTTCTTCTACCGACCCTTATGTATGGAAGCGAAGCATGGAACTGGCAAAAGAAGGATGAAAGTAGAATAAATGCAGTAGAAATGAGATCTCTTAGACGAATGTGTGGATACTCTGTATGATAGAGTGTCGAATGAAAATATAAGAAGTGAATGCGGTGCGAATGATGGTGTTATGAACAAAATAATGAAAGGATCATTAAGATGGTTTGGACATATGGAAAGAATGAATGAAGAAATAATGGTAAAAAAATTATATGTTAACGATGTAAATGGAACCAGAAATAGAGGAAGACCGAGGAAAACGTGTCACGATCAAATAAATCAAATATTGAATGTCGGCCATGTGAGGAGACAGAGAAATCGACGCGCGTGCATGACACGATGTATGAATGTTGAGGAATCGACAGAAATATGTCAGGAAAGAAAAGTGTGGCAGTCCATTTTTTCTGCCTACCCCTTCGGGGAGACGGCGTGATGGTTAGTTAGTTGGTATAATAAATATTTAGAAAAGAGTATACATAATAAAATACTGTGTAAGATCGAATGTACTAAGAAATACGAAATAGTCCCCTCTCAATTAAATTTAAAAAAAAAATTAATTCCTAATGTTGAACTTCCTAATGTTGAACCATCTCTCATGCGTTTCTGGTAGTAAACTATACACAATATATTATTTTACCTGTTCTCAATGCGTTAAAAATTAACTTTGTAATGTCTGTTGATGAAATAAACTAATTTGATTTGATTTGATGCAGTTCTAATGATTTAATTGCATTGTCAAAACGCCCTTGAGGTGAGTTACATACGAAAACGGCGTCATACAAGTATACACTTGATGTGCTTGTGAGAATCAAACATGAAAATGTATTTTTCTGTAATCAGCTTTAGTTGTTATTTGAATGTATTCAGATACACCGGATAGGGCGGGCATCGCCGTTGGAAAACGGCCAATTAGTCACATTATTTAAAGATTTATAAAAATGTGTACCACATTCTTCTCCTATTCGTAAATAAACTTAGATCATTCATAAGATGGGTTAATACATATTGTGTACCTAGGCAGGATTCTGTTGTTATTTCATGAATGAATTTTTGAAATGTTTGTGCGGTGGGATATTTTGATAACAATAATACTATACGAGTACGTGACGTAAAAATACACGCCCGGTGTGGATCTGGTTGCGTGCACAAGAAAATAAAAGACAAAAAACAAAAGATGATCTGTTGTTGATTGCATCTCCGTCCTACAGAGAAGTGGATTGCCAACTATCTCACCATATTTTCGGTGGTCGGCCACGTGGTCGGGAACTCTCCGATAGACTGTCTCATGCTACCTTTGGGATCCTATTTTATTTTTGTATATGAGAGACATGCTCATTCCAGTATCTTCTTCTTTGGCGCCCCGATCTGACAATGTCTTCAACCTCACATTTTTTTGGGATTCCTTTATTTTTTATTCAGTCACGAAGGCTTTTACCGGCTATAGTACTTTAGTACTTTACATGGTGCCTATCCGAAAGATATAAACGGAGACTTGAGGCTTTTGAGATGTGGTCCTATAGAATACTATTAGGAATTTCCTGGAGAGACCACATCACAAATGAGGAGGTTCTCCAGAGAATCGAAGGAGGAAAGCACCTGCTCAGGACCTTGTCCGAAAGGCGTGCAAGATGGATCGGTCATGTAATACGACAAGAAGGCCTCTTGCATGCCATAATGGAGGGTATGACCGAGGGGACAAACTCTAGGGGATGCCCACGCCGAGAGAACCTGTTGGTGGACGTGCGCTGCTCATCATATGCAGATTTCAAAAGAGCCGCACAAGACAGGGAAGAATGGAAGAGAAGAATAGAGTAAATTGCTGCAAACCAATCCCAGGATTGAAATCAGAGAAGAAGAGAAGAAGTATTTTAGTACTTTATCACGTTAACCCGCAGAAGTAATTGTTAGAATCTAAAAACATATTGTATGATTGTATGAATGCTAATGCATTCATTATACGTGCTTATTTGCGTTTTTTTAAACTTAACTGATTTGAATTTATACAAAATAGGTATAAAAAAAGCTTTCCTCTCATAAATACTATATGTTAATGGTTGGAGTAAAATAGACACAAAGTACAAACACAACTATTTTGTTACAGTTTTGCTCTATACGACATATAAAACAAAACTGTATACTTAGTTCGTGTTGATAAGATAATCTATTGTTTTGGCGACTTTGATATTTCAACATTATTAACTGTTTAAATAAAAAAAGCTTTGTTATAAATATCACAATTGATTATATTTTATCGCGACAGCTGTTTCGCTAACCGATGTAAGCATCGTCAGGTCTTACAATTAACTAAAAAAAATACATCAGAAAGACTTAGTTTATATACAAGATTATTAGGAGGGGAAGAAACTATACACAATATCGAAAACAATTATAATAAAAGATGTAAAAAAACAGAAATTAGGTTCAACAGTAACAGAAATTCAATATTGATAGCGAAACCGCTGTCGCGACAAAATATAATCAATTGTGATATTTATAACAAAGTTTTTATTTATTTAATCAGTTAATTAGTTCGTGTTATTTATATAAACACACCTATATTCAAACATTTCCTTGGCTCATTGATTATGTAGTAAAAATCGGTTATGCTTTAAATTTGAAATATTTGTCTTCGAAAATCTACCGTGTCGTCAAAAGATCATAAATAACTCACGTTTGCAAACACGACAGAGTTAAATAAAAAAAACATCTTTATCTACGCGGACAAATGAAATAATATTATAGAAATGCCGTAAACAAAATACAGATGGTTACGTCACCATTACAACCTGTTTTTATAAAATGAAAACAATTGTCGTTTCATTAAAAAAATACGAGAGAAACCATAAATTATTATTTCTATTCTTTGTTTGAAAAGAAAAAATGTTTGATGCGTGTATATTGGCAGTTCTGACATAGGGTTAAGAGACAACTACCCTCACAGCAAAGTGTCGACAACGATCTATGGAGAGACTCGGCGTGAGTCTTCGAGATAAATTAAGTAATGAAGAAATTAGACGACGATCTAAGGATGCCGACATCGTGGATTGTACAGCTAAATTAAAGTGGCAATGGGCTGGACATATAGCCAGACAGGGCAGTACCAGATGGGCACCCAGAATACTCCAAAGGAGGCCTTGAACAATGAACAGGAATGTTGGGAGGCCACCTAAAAGATGGACCCTTGACATTGTCCGAATAGCTGGAAAGATCGGAATGCAGAAGGGACAAAAATGGTCGATTAGAGAAAATTGGAGGGTAGAAGACTGAAGAAGAAAATATTATTTTTTTGATAAAATAACTAATTTAACCATCACGCCACATTGTTCTTCTTTCGCTTCCTCAACATTCATACATCGTGTCATGCACGCAAGTCGAATTCTTCGACTCCTCAGGTGGTCGATATTTAATATTTGATTGAATTTATCGTGTCATGTTTTCCTTGGTTTTCCCGACTTTCTAGTTCGGTTTACGTAGTTTACGTATACCTTCTTTACCAATCTTTCTTTATTCATTCTTTCCATGTGTCCAAACCATCTTAATGATCCTTTCATTATTTTGTTCATGATACTTTCATTCTCAATGTTTTCGCTTTTTATATTTGTATTTAACACTCTATCATAAATATACAGATTAACTACACATTTGTCTAAGAGATCTCATATCTAATGCATTTATTTCACTTTTGCCAGTTTCATGCTTCACTTCCATACATAAGGGTCGGCAAAAGAACAATATTGTGCAATGCCATCTTAGTTTTTTTGGATATGCTTTTGTTTGCGATAACAACTTTAAATGCACCGTTCACTTTGTTGCCTGCCCCAACCCTTCTTTCAATATCCCTCTCCACTTCATTGTAAACATACTTCCTAAATATACAAATTTATCCATTTATAAAATTATATTCAGTAAAAATATACAAGTTACTAATTACGGAACAGAACTTAGAAAGTCAACAAGGCCACACCTACAGCGCACCCAAGATGTCGTCCCGAATAACAAACAACACGTTCGGTGTGAAAATATAACCAAACAAGTTACATAACGTAAAAAATATAATGTTTTTTTCTTCATTATCTTGTTCCTGAAAATAGAAAGATATTTTTGTGAGATTGTTTCTTATGAGGTTTATATAAACAAACAGTTTCCAATTTGTCTAAAAAGAAAAATGTTATGTGTACTGGTTATCCTGGCATATAATCTAGAGATAACCACCCTAACAGCAAAAAGTGTCCATAAACTAAAAATCACACAACGATCCATGGAGAGGCAAATGCCCGGCGTGAGTCCCCGACAAAATAAGAAATAAGACGCCGAACCAAAGTTGCCGACATCATGGATCATCATCATCATCAGCCGTCTGTCATCCACTGCCGAATACATTGCCGCTCCCATCCATCCATGTCCAGCAAACCTCTTCAGATCGTCGGTCCAGCGGGCAGGGGGACGTCCAACTCTGCGGAATCCTGTACGCGGTCTCCACTTCAGAACCCGTCTCCCCCATCGGCCGTCGGTTCTCCGACAGATATGGCCAGCCCATCACCACTTCAGCCCGCCCATCCTCAGAGCCACCTCAGTCACTTTGGTTTGTTGTCGTTTCTAAATCTGTCCCTCTAGGTTATTCTAAGCATGGCTCTTTCCGTGGCGCGTTGGGCGACCTTGAATCTGTAGACTAGACCTTTTGTCAGTGTCCACGTCTCGGCTCCGTACGTCATGACTGGCAAGACGCACTGGTTAGTCTTGAGGTATTGTGGTATTTTAGAGGTGAGAACATGACGTAATTTTCCAAAGGCCGCCCAACGCAACTGAATTCTTACATCATGGATGGTATGGCTGAATTAAAGTGGCAATGACATATAGCAAGATAGGGCAATACCCGATGGACATCTAGAATACTTCAGTGGAGCCCTTGGACAAAGAAAAGGAGTGTTGGAGTGATTGACGATATTGCCCAAATAGCTGGATCGACCTGGATGCGAAAGGGATAAGACAGGGAGGTGTGGAAGAAATGGAAGAATCCTATATCCAGCAGTACAGGGAAGAAGGCTGGAGAAGAAGATGAAGATATCGGATGATCGTTTACATAATATTTAAAGCGCTGCTCTCGGATGTTGTGGTCGAGATGTTATGTGTTGTTGTAAAAGCGAAACACGTGGAGGAATTTCGGTGATACATATTAAGGCTTCTTACATAATCAGAGGATTTCCTTAAATACCCCGCTGAAGTTAAAATGATCATTCAGCTGATGCCAAGTCGCAGTCAGAGTGTACGTAGTATTTTAGGTGTGTACGCAAAGTATAAATACAGATTTGGTTTATACAATGCAACATATATTTTTCATTTTTGTTATAATACACCAGACCAAAGACAGTGTAAGAAACACTGCCATCTTGAAATAATGAAAGAATCAGCAAGTTTTGGACCCATGAAAAAAAACAAGATAAATAAAGTAAACCGAAAAAAACGTGACACTATCAATAAGTTAAATTTGCAGGAGCTTTTCTAATATTTTTATTCTTTAATTGAGGGCTTTAAAATCGTCATCATTATCAATTGAAATTGAATATACAATAATATGTCTGATTATTCAATACAATGTACCGGGCCTTTCAGTAGGGACGGTCCATTTTTGATCGCTCGTGCAGAATGTGCATCGCGGCGTGCGCCTGTTGGAACCATATGTTGTCGGTATCCATATCACCCAGTTTAAGCCACAAGAGTCTCAAAATTTATGCATTAAACGACGTATTGTGGACTCTGCAGGACGGCCATGAATCCTGTAAATTGGCGACAGAGCACTGATTTTGATAATAAATATTTACAATTTCAACGCGTTGTTGAAGCGTGTAACGTTCCATAGTGAAATATCAAGACTAAATAAGTATACTTGTAAAATTTTACAGTTATATTTAGTTAAAATCCACTGTCTTCGATCGGATTCGAGCAGAAGACGGCAGCGAGCTGACCTTCGTTGCAGAGTGGTAAGAGCTCTGACTTCCATACCGAAGGTCCCGGGTTCGATTCCTGGCGATGGCAGTGTGATTGTCACACTGTCTTTGGTCTGGTGTAGAATTCACGTGACAATAAAATGGCGATAGATTGGCTACCTATCACATGTCAAGAGAATCAATATAATAGCTAAAAAATAAATTGTATACAGTAATTGGGTTCAAGCAACCTGTCGTATACATAAAAAAAGACACAAAATTTATTGGGTTTAAACTAAATATACATGTTTAAAAGATTTTTACAGTTTTATTTAATTCATTATTTACAATGAATATCTAAAATGAAATTTCAAATAACAAAAATGTTTTAATACGTATACGGATTTGTACACATACCTAAGTGAAAACTTATTTCCTTGTTCCGTCAACTAAGATGTGTGAAAACTGGCAAGCTATCAGGAAAAATGTTCACAAATATTCGTAATGCTGAAATGTCGTATTTTAACGTGAATTCATATTTTCCTATTGATTATTCAATATCATTTGAATACAATAACATGTATTCACTTGTATTAAGTGCTATGCACTATTTATTAATCTATTGAATATTCAATTTGAGATTCCATGTTACAAAAAGTGACTCAAACGGTGAGCAAACTTATTTTGTATGATTATTTTAATTTTCCTAGTGTCCTATCAGAGCTTTATAACAATGGCTGCAGCAACAAGCCATCACGCCGATTCCCCGGAGGGATAAGCAGAGATAATGGAATGATACACTATTCTATCCTGACACACTTCTCTAGCTTCCTCCACATTCATACAGAGAGTCATACACACAAGTCGATTCTTAGGACTTCTAACATAGCCAACTTTTAAAATTGGATTAATTAGATCGTGCCAAGTTTTCCTCGGTCTCCCACGACTCCGTACTCCATTCACATCGTTAAAATATCAGCATTTGAAACGTCGTAAATCGTACTACATATATGTACGGAGGAGGAGAAAGGAGAGACCATCAGGAGGCGGAGGCGTTTCCACTGCCAACGCCTTTATAATAATATTAAGTAAATGTGTGGATACTCTGTGTATGATAGAGTGTCGAATGAAAATATAAGAAGTGAATGCGGTGCGAATGATGGTGTCATGAACAAAATAATGAAAGGATCATTAAGATGGTTTGGACATATGGAAAGAATGAATGAAGAAAGAATGGTAAAAAAATTATATGTTAATGATGTAAATGGTACCAGAAATAGAGGAAGACCAAGGAAAACGTGGCACGATCAAATATTGAATGTCGGCCATGTGAGGAGTCAGAGAAATCGACGCGCGTGCATGACACGATGTATGAATGTTGAGGAAGCGAGAGAAATATGTCAGGAAAGAAAGGTGTGGCAGTCCATTCTTTCTGCCTACCCCTTCGGGAAGACGGCGTGATGGTTAGTTAGTTAGTTAGTTAGTTAAGTAAATAAAGTGGATAAAATATTAAAAATCTCATCCCAAATTAGAAACGCGTATTTCCCGAACAAAATGATTAACTTAAAAAAACTAACTGACTAAGTTAGTTTTTTTAAGTTAATCAGTATCTAAACCACTTTATTTGGTAACACAAATTGGTTTCGATCTCCCCGGAGCTTCGTCAGAGAGAGTAAACTCAAATCAGTTTACTTTTTCACCCTGACGAAGCTCCGTCGGGATCCAAACCAAGTGTATTATTATTTAATTTAATAATGTTTCACCACAAATTAAGTGCTTCATACAAAAGTTTAAATAATTCTTGTTTGTTTCTTGTTTATTATTGTTTCTTGTTTTATTCTTGTTTTCTTGTTTGTTTTGATTAGTCTTGTTTTAAAGTTATTTTATTGGGGCATCCTAAACTTATTTATTATAACAAACAAACATATTATATATTTTTAACGTACGCTTTAGATTGAAAACGTGTGATAAACGTGTCTATTTGTTTGTTTTTGTGACAAAATAAAACAAATCGTGTGTATTGTATAAATACGTATTTTTAATTTAATCAATGACACAAAATAATGCCAAATAAAGATAAAAACATTATATTTAAATGTCTCGAACCATTCAATGAATAACTCAGTTTGTTGAACCTCTAGTTTCCCGTTCATTGGACAGTATTTGTGTTTGATCTGTCCAAAATGTGAGTCGTGCAATGATATTACCGATCGATATTTTCTGGAAGATTTCCTCGTCTATAAACGGTGAGCCAGTTGAAACGCTGCCACGTCGCATTCCATCTGTGGACCACATACTAACAAGACATCATAGTCATTTATTGTATTCCGGAAAAGTATTGGCCGGGCACTCGAGTGCAAGATGCGATCGATCTTTGCTGAGAACATCCAAACCATCTTAAATGATGTATTCATTATTCTGTTACAATGATTTCGCTCACCCAGCATTGTATCTTGATATTTGCGTTTTGATAATATGTATTTGATACACATTGTACATAATAATATATTTAAAAAAAATCTTCTGAGATAACTTATTTCAGATTTGAATAACTTAAAACAACATTGTATTTTCACAACACTTTAATACACATGTTTCGGATGATTTTTATCTTTCATCGGAACTATTGTTTAATTTATGTACCAAAGGTTGCAAGGAGAATTAAAAAAAAATAATAATTAAACAAAATAATGTTTTTTAAGAACTACTTCCACTTTTGTCTATATTTCGACAGCGATTGGTTTCGCAAAGCTGGTTGACATCGACAGAGGGATGTCAGCGAGGCTGGCGAAACCGGTCGCTGTCGAAATAAATATAAAAGTGGAAGTAATTCTTAAAAAAACATCGTTTTATTTAATTATTAATTACAATAAAGTGTTATGAAAATACAATGTTTTTTCAAAGGCGGTCACACAGAACATAAAATGACGTCGAATACAGAAGAAATTTATTTCTATTTTCATTAATAGAGTAACATTGAATTGCGCACCACTCTGATGACATTTCTATCAAAATGGTGACAGTGTGTAAGTTCTATTGTAAACTAGCTAATACCCGACATGTGTTGCAATGTCCCTTTCATTATTTTATCGGCTCCAAAGGATATTAGTTCAAACGCCAACATTACCAACAACAACTGTACAAAGTTTCAAATCAATCGGATGAACGATGCGCGAACGGATAGGGAACGAACACACAATTGTTTCATTATACTCGTATATTAAATTAAAATCTTACACTCTTATTGTGACAACCTTTAATATGTTTCAATCCAATTTTGCTAGTTTCATGCTACACTTTCATACGTGAGAGTCGGTTAAATGACACCTTTGCTAAATTACGCACAATCCACAGATATTTCAATATTAAGGTTGTGTGTGGATCATATTATTATGATCACACATACGAGGTCCGTTCAAAAAGTATCGCGAATTTTGTGTTTTTTCAAAAATTATTTATATATTCATGAATTTCTATTTTGTCCCCTTCAAAGTGATTCCAACCAGATATTAAACACTTGTGCCAACGTTTTTTTCAATCCTCGAAGCACCCCAAAAATCATTTTTTGTGATCTTGTTCAGCTCCTCCTTCGATGCCGTCTTTATCTCCTCAATCGTAGCCTAGCGTCGTCCTTTCATGGGCCTTTTCAGTTTCGGGAACAAGAAAAAGTCACAGGGGGTCAGATCTGGGGAATACGGTGGCTGCGGCATTATTGGTGTGTTGTTTTGGCCAAAAATTCGCGCACAAGCAGATGCGAAATTGAGCAATTTTGGTACAAATTTCGCGGCGACCGATCTCATGCCCAAATCATTGGTAAAAATCGAATGGCACGAGCCAAGCGATATGTTTAAGTCCTCAGCAACTTCTCTAGCGGTGATTCGACGATTGGCCAATACTATGTTATTCACTTCATCAATGTTTTCGTCTGTTGTTGACGTGCTCGGGCGTCCGGCAGGCTCTTTTTCGTTCACATCTTCTCGGTCCTCTGAGAACATTTTGTACCACCGATAAACGTTGCTTTGGTCCAAGATAGCTTCGCCATATGCCACAGTCAACATTCGGAATGCGTCCGGGGACTTAATTTTGTTTTTCACTCAAAATTTGATACAGATTCTTTGATCCATTTTTTTGGAGTGGGCAAAAATCGAAGACGAGCCAAAACACGTGCAAGCAAAGTGGCTCTCAAAAATTAACTGAACATTCAAACTGGCCGAACTTATCGGCATAAGTGAGAGACATGAGTACCAACATAACGCCACAAAAAAATCAAAAATCGAATATACGTAACCGGCGGAAATTCAAAATTCGCGATACTTTTTGAACATACCTCGTACATGTAAAAACAGCCGTAAAGCAATATCAATGCGATAAGGAACCTAAAACGGGTCGCGGAGTGGTGTGGTGCCCCCCGTGGAGGTCAATATTGACCGATCAAACACCATCCTAGAGCACTCTAAAACTGTTTGTGGCATCGGGAATTTTAATTGCTGCGGCAAGAGTGTTTTGTTTGGCAGATCCAGAAGGAGGCTGATTGCGAAGTAGGCCGTGACCATACGCAACCGGGATTTATGAGCACCCAAATGGGAATACATAAAAAAATCGCGAGCTAAATGTATCGGATAGCACCGCCATTCCTACGCCGGCATACTCGCAGATGGACCGAGGAATTTACTAAGAACGTTGTTTCTTCGTATATATAATATTAGCGCGAATACACGCACTCGCATGGATAAGGCATGCATGTATGGCACACTTCTAATCAAGCATGCTGCCGCCTTGGATGCATACTGAGGTTTTTAATTTGCTGCTTTGTGATGTTGGTATGAACTCCGTTGCAGTAATCTAGTGGTGACAACACCAAATAATTGATCAGCGTTATAAAACTGTCAATGGGAATACTTGTTGGAATATTTTTCAATACATTTATCTAAAAGTTAAGAAGAGGTATTAAGTTTGTTTTACTTACGAGTATGTGTGAAGGAACGGGAAAGTGGCAAGAACTAAAAAAGATATTAGACTTTGCTGCAAAATAATCATTATGATTAAAACTAAAATTACCCTTACAAACACTATTGTGACCGATAAATAGTTCTCTAACGCTAAATGCATTACAGTATATATAAGGTTCCCACCACCACCCGAGACTGTTATAGGACGCAGCGACGCCCTTTCGTCAGTCTCGCTGCACTATCTAGGCCTGTTCCTTGTCCATCCGGGACTAACGTTAATTTAATTTAGCCTTTTCTTGTCATCAATCAAAAGGGTGACAGACCACATTTAATCTATTCTTTTAACCTTATATATCTCCCGCGCGGCCTCACATCTCTTTATTATGAAATAAAATCAGAAGTAAATATTATATAAAGCACACCTTAAATTAGTAAAAAAAAAAAAACAACACATTAAAATGATATAAAACACACATTAATTCACAATACACAATAGGACAAATATATAACAAACTAAATTTTAAAACAAGAAGAAGATGGTGTATGAGAGAGGCGGGAAGATGTTAAGTAAGAATGAATAAATTGGGATGGGATGGATAGAGGACAGGTTTTAGAAAGAGCAGAAATTAATTAAAAAAAACAGTATTTATAAAAGACACATTATAAACAGAAAAGTATATCAGAACACACCCACCAAGGGGCAGTGTAGACTTCCGGTCAAATACAAGGCAATGAACAGGAGCCAGTGGCAACATCCATGAGCAGCAACTCAGGGACGCAGAAACAGAAAACAAAACTAAAATGCACAAAACTATTGTAACAATCATAGCGAACATACTATTCATAATTATCACAATAATTATAATAGCAATAATACCATAATAATAACATAACCAAAGACAAAGATAATAATAATCATTTATTTATAACTATCAAAGTAATCATAATAGCAATAATAACACAACCAAAAACAAAGACAATTTTTAACAAATAATGCCAAATAATTTATAGAAACAACAACACGGCACGAGAAGACATAGGGGAGTAAATAAATTACACATCCATTTCACTAAAAAGTTTTGTCCACGCACGAATAAAAGTACGAAG
Organism: Lepidostoma basale; assembly: GCA_022606425.2. Lineage (NCBI taxonomy): Eukaryota > Metazoa > Arthropoda > Insecta > Trichoptera > Lepidostomatidae > Lepidostoma > Lepidostoma basale. Next base: position 1,211,096 of record JAHDVF020001018.1, on the reverse strand, counting down.
GCAACTGAAATTTTTATCGCTACTTGTTAAGTCACTATTCCAAATTGGTCGATGATCCACTGTCACATTCTCAATCATGATATCTCTATCACTCTGCAAGAGACAGCACTCCCAGAGGATATGGTGGGCCGTCTGGGGCCCCCCGCCGCACACACACTCCGGGTCCGGCGCCAGACTAAGATCATGGAGCCTGGCACGGAAATTGCCGTGCCCCGAAAGCATCTGCACAACGTGATGGTCCAATCGCAGCCACTCACTACCCATCCTCCCAGTCACAGAGGGGAAGAAGGAGTAAGTCCACCTTCCTCTAGGAGAGATGTTCCATCTTTCCTGCCATGCCGACAGAGAAACCTCTCTTACATTACAGTATATATTAGTTTGCATTGGTTTCTTTTGAAAACTTCAACGTGTTGTCAAGCGTATAACTTTTCGGCTTTGTAGAGCATTACCTCTGCCCGCCAATTTGTCAGTACGCATTTGGGATTCAAAGCAGATGCACATCCGTATATGCTCTGAATTTTAGTATCATTGAATACGTTTTAGTCAATATAAAATATTGAATATGAAGTTTTATATCATTGTTCAAGAAAAAATAATAAGATTTTCTTGAATTAAATCCCACCCGACCATTACATAGGGGGAGTAAGGGGGATCCTATTGACTTTTCGAGCGGTGCATGGCCATCACCGTAGTGATGGCCATGCTACGCAGGAGGATTGATCTAATCCCAAGTACCTATCCACACCTCCTCGACTTTGGTCTCCCCTGGAAACTATGCGAAATGTTAGAGATCGAGTGTGAATAACCTCGGTGGATAATATTGATGCATAGGCTAACGTGGAAGGACACCTCGCCAACCCGTCTGGCAAGCGTGGGTTTGTAATGCCAACCACCCCCCGTATGAAATGTCATACATGGAGAAGTATGGGGGAGGCCTATTCCCAGCAGTCGACGACAACGGCTATTAAAGACGAAGAAGAAGACCATTACATAATCTTAAAAGAAACATGTAATAATCGTTCATGAAATCAACGTTTCTAAAGAGATAAGGAGTTTCACTACTACAGCGTGAGAGTGTCACGCATAGATTTTTACATTACGATACTAAAATTAAGTTTTTAATATGCTAAACGCGGAGAAATCATCGCACGTAAATTTGAAATTAATACATCCTGTTTTGCATTCTCGCACATCGTTCGAACACAAATATTTGCCAAATATTCGTTAGAATGCTCGTTCGTACGTGTGGGAATGATATTACATATTGCGCGTCAAGGACGGGGCGGGCGGCGCCGCGCGCGGGAAATCTGTCGGACGCTTTTCCATCACGACGGGAACACAGATGGCGCCGTGTTGTCATGTTCCCCGCCGTTATGTGCTCTGTCTGGTCGTGAATCAAGACCCTATCCGAGGCTCGGGACAAGCGACACGGTCCCCTGGCCGCGATGTATCAACATTACATCAAAATAACGATAAAAATGTACATAATACACTAGGACGCGATAAATAATATCCAACACTCAAATTAATTGCATTTGAAGGCCGGCTAATGCAGAGTAGGAAGACACACGGCTAGATATTAACCCCTTACCGCATACTGGCTCATATATGATCCAAAATAATCTTTCGCCATAAAAACCAACAAAATAATAAAATATGTCTTGCTTCTAGCAATAATACTAAAGTTTTATCTATGATCCGCGTTACTAGTTGTCAAACTTCTTGCAAGATGTCTCTGGTTGTACTAGATGTGCGTTCGACTGTTTCCAACTGTCGGTTTATGATTTTCTGTACAAACGTGATATTCAAAAGTAAAACGCTATAAATAATTATATTACACTGGTTTACTATTATTTTCATTAGGTAAGTAATAAAATGATCACTTTTATAAAAAAATATGGATAATATTGTGTAAAATCTAGGGATAAAAAGGGGAAGACCTAGAAATATTTTTTTGTATAGGAAAAAATAATTTATTTGAAAAATAAAAAAATACGTGTCTTTTTATTTCATCATTTACACATCAAATATTTTTTTACAAATTAAAAAAAATCATGCTGTAAGGGGTTAAGAAAAGTTAAATCTGTACTAGGAAAATGTGGTGTCGTATTAATACGCGAACACTGGGCGACCGTTACAAAGTCGTTTCTCATTCTCGAAATGTATTGTATACGCGAGTAGTCAACCAAGGGAAAACGTCAGAAATAGTGTATTGGCCAACGATATCCGAATGGTGACAGACTAGCCTAAAACAGCTGATACCTTGACCTATATAACGTTATAAAACATAACATTTTATTCATGATTATAACAGATCCGGGTTCATACCTCAATTAAAACGTACGTGTACTTTCTCTAATTAACATATTAATAGCGTATTTGATATGTGATTACAAAGGTGAACAATAATTATAGAGTATTTTAATTATGATAAAAATATTTGAACATGATCCGTGCTTAATTTCCGTTAAATATACACTATATACTAGTTAATATATGTTTTAACAATTAATAGTTAATAAAAATCAAATTCAGCAATGACAAAATTTTTTATAGATTGTAATGTAAAGACTAAGAAACAAATAAATTGCTATGCTATGGTTGCTGAAAGTGAGGAGGAACTGCAGGAGGCCTTAGCAACTTTGCAAGGCATTCTTCAAGATAGCTACAACATGAAGATAAATAAAGACAAAACAAAGCTGCTGACTGTAGGCCGAACGCAACATCAGATGAGAGTAGTGATGTTAGGAGTTCCACTAAAGAACACCAAGGAGTTTGTCTACCTCGGGAGCAAAATAACATGGGACGGTCGGTCTAAGAGCGAGGTCGACAGCCGTATACATCAGGCTAGGCTTGCATTTAATAAAAGGTCGAAAATAATATAATAAAATAATATAGACCTAAAACTGATATGTCTACTGCACAGGAGGCTTATATTGGCAATGAGATTGCAAAAAATAGATGCAAGTTAGGTAAAAAAAAAATGTTACAATTTTGCACAGATCTAAGGTTTAATAAAGTCACTGATGCATTAAAACAAAGTTTAAATCACCTTGAATTTTCACGTAAAAATGGGTCTTGATACAAAAACTAAATAAACACAATTGAAAAACTTCAAGTATGATATTATCGTTAGCTACTACCGGCCGCTTTGTTGATTTTTAAATCATAATTTAAAATTAGTTTTTAAAAGTTACAACTACACAAGGAAGCGAGCAATTAATAAGAAACACAATTACCAATCCAAATTGTAGGAAACGACAAAATATAATAAAAAGGTTGAGGTTAAATCAGGAAAAAAATAATGACCTCTGAGCAAAATGAAGGACAAGCCAATGACACTAAAAAAGAACAACGAAAAACAAACCAATCAATAGACTTCGAGGGAAAACTTTGTTCTCGCTTTGTTGTTGCATAGATCAAGTAATCACATTGTCAAATTAATTAAAAAATCTTATTTATTTCGGTTTACCAACCGATTGAAAAAAAAATAAGAAAAAAAGTGGCGTAGAAACAAAATATGTAAGTTTTTTATTATTTAAATGTTACAACAAAAATAAAGTCCTTCGTACAATGAAAATAAAATGGGTGGGTCACTCCGGGACGTGACTTTAAATTAGTTCTATAAGATCTGGGGAGTTAAAATCAAAACTGATCTATAAAATTAGTTTTTTTTTGTAATGAAGTACCTACGCTTAGATAATATTACGTAATACTAGTTTGCTATTACAAATATTAATTTTCCCTTCACTCCGTCACGCATTTACACTACAAAAAAGATAACGAATTTTGCCCATACTAAATAGCAAAACATTTATACGTAATATATTCATTGAAATATATTTTTTGAAGTAATCTAACTTCATATAGAACTTCTTCTTCTTCTTGTCCTGTCACCTCCGTGGTGCATAGGGCCTGAGGCTTGCTGCTTTGACCTCGTCCTGCAGGGCTCTTCTCCAGGTGGCTCTAGGTCTGCCTCGCTTCCTTTTCCCCCCACAGGGGACCAGTCTAGTGCGCCCTGAGCGATACAGGTTGGGTTCCGACTCAGGGTGTGACCGATCCACAGCCATTTGCGTCTAGGGACTTGTTCTCTGATTGGCTTTTCGCCTGCCATGGTCCAGAGAACCAATAGATATTGAATATTGAGCGAAGGCACCTATTTATAAACACCTGGAGTTTTCCAATAATGTCCGCGGAAGATTTCCAAGTCTCACATCCGTACAGCAGTACGCTTTTAACGCTACTGTTGAATATTTGGAGCTCAAGCTCCAAATATTCATATATAAGTTGTATTTAAAACATATACATTTTATTTATTTTTAATTTTAGATAAACTTAAGGCGTAACACTGTGGAATTCTATAATGACAAATTTTTACGAATTAAAACACTTTTTTCCACTTTTGAGTTTATTTTTCTCGACATGTTTCGAAGGCTTACACCTCATCGTCGTTCTCCTGATGATGAATGTGTAAGGCTTCAAAACTTGTCGAGAAAAATAAACTCAAAAGTGGAAAAAAGTGTTTTAATTCATAAAAATTCGTTATATTTTATGTATAATTTTTTTTTTAAATCAATGGAATTAGAATTCATTATACAATCTCCGACGTTATTAACGAACTAATAATCATGTCGTCTCTATGAAGGGTAGGCAGAAACAATGGACCTCCATACTGTTCTTTCTCCTGACATAATTCTCACGCACACACGTCGATTTATCTGACTGCTTGCGTGGCCGACATTTGATATTTGTTTGATTTGATCATGCTCAAGAGGAATCCAGTGGGATAAAGCCACGGATAGCTACCAAACTCCCTAATGTAGAGATATCTCAGAGATCTCGCCTCGCGGGAACTCCATATCACCATATCTCCATATCTTCAGACTTATCAGGGGATTCTTTGAGAACTCCGTTATCTTGGTGGCTATCCATCTTTACGTTCCAGATGGTTATCTTCGACAGCGTCAGCACAGACTATTTTATCTCCCAGCATGCAGAACCAACCTGCCTCTGGTGATGCCGGTGAGGAGAGAAATCAAACTGCTGAACATGATCGCTTCGGAGGTCGACGTCTTTCATATACGTGAAAGTACGTTCCGACTTTGGAGAGTATCTTGTATTCCTTATGTCGAACCATCTTTCATGCGTCCTGGTAATATGTATAAATTGTTTATGTTTTACCTGTTCTCAATAGATGCCAAACTATAATTGTTGTTTGTAATAATTTTAATTATTATAGTTAGTTACACTAAAATAAATCCTTACAATATAAGCGTCCATTTTATGTTCGTATTATTATTATTTTTAAATATACACATAAAATAATTAAAAAAAAAAAAAACACAAAAATATACACCACATCTGGGTTAAATACGAAGCGTATTTTTTATCATTTACAATTACTATAAATAAACAATTTAAAAATAAAAACATCGACCTGGTATATAAAACTCAACTTACATTTATAAACTTACGTGTATGCATACTCGTATATGATATTTACTCCGTGCTTATCAATATTAGTGTTTGTAAATTCGTTATATTACTAGATCTAAATAAATCCACTCCGGCTGCCAAACTCGTTAAGAAGACAAATCGTTTTCCATAGGAAATTTGAACTGCTTCCGTGCAGCAATTTTTAACATTAATTGATCATACTTGCAACGAAATCTTGAATGAAATAGTCACAGATTCATCGGTAAGAGCATTTGTCCAGAATGTGAAAGATGGATTGTTTTTATTTTTATTTTATATAAATACGAATATTTTTTTTTTCTGAAAAACCATTTAACACTTTCATTAAAAAAGATTCAGATACTGGTTCTGATTTTGAAAAATTGGTTTGGTTCATGTGGTTCTCCCGTAAATTTGGAGATATTTCGTGGATAATTGAATTGTTTTGGTCAATTTGATTGTTGCCGCACTTTACAATAGTTAATTGTGACACGTAATACGTTTGTACTGTTTTGATGTAAAAATTATACAAGTTTTTTCGTTTATATGTATAAAGAATTTTGACAGGTGTCAAAATAAATTTTTCATTTGTTCCAATGACAATTTAAATAATTTCATCACTACTATTTTAAAGTTCTTGCTGGTGTTGGTTTGTTAAGTGCCTAATTTGTTAAATTATTTGTATTTTGTTATTTTATTTTATATCATTGTATTTTATATTATTTATTTTAGATTTATTTTGTGGATGTTGGACAATCGAAGTGTGCGCGGGAGATGCCTATTGGTGGCGATGAGGTTCGCAACCCATCACACCGCGTCTCCTGCGGGGCGAAAAGAGAAGGATGGAGTGCCGCATCGGTTAAAGTGTGAAAGTCCATTCTTTCTGCCTACCCCTTCGGGGAGACGGCGTGATAGTTAGTTAGTTTTTTTTTTAGTATAAATAATATTTAAGTTAAAAACATAATTTAATTTTGATTCAGTTAGTCTTATTCTGGCAAACGATGTAATTTACCAGATGATTGCTGTAAGCTACCAAAATCGGTCAGAATTTATTAATTTATTATTTACTTTGAACTTCGAACAATATATTATTATAACCAATACGAAGGTACCTTCGTGTTTGATGTTACTAAAATATAACACCCGGTGCCCTTAGAAAAGACAAAAACTTGTCAAAACCTTCCATCACATTGGCAAGATAAAATAAGATGAGAGATGTGGCCTTGCCATTGACACGAAAAAGAATAGTTAAAACTAATATTATCGTATATCTGCGAGTTTCCGCTTGAAAAAAAAGACTTGCGTTTGTGTATTTTTGTTTTCCAAGCGATATTGACAGATTGTTATGACGTCATTATCCATGAAGTTTGCGGGCATTATGTGTTATGCTAATTTATTCGGCGGAAGGTGTAGGAGCCCAAGAGAATATAGTTAGCCGGCCGTGAACCTGCAACGAGTTCGGAAGAGTGCGTCGCCTATCCTTCGGAACAGTCTGACCTGAAAATTAATTTTAAACAGGCGGCCGAGCACGCCATTATGATACTATTAACCGCGTCTCATTTACCGTACTAAATTGTTCAAAATGATATTTTCAGTGAGATGATAAGCCGTTTAATTTCTTATATATAACCCTGTCCCCGTATATAACGTTGGATTGTTTTGTAGCATAGATCGTGATACAGCATTACGTAAATAAATAAATAAACTTTATTTTTTTTTACTTAAACCTTCAAAACAAAATTTTGTTTATAAAGGGTTGTCACTGTGCTAGAACTGCAATCAATAAAATTTTATATTATTACATTAATGGGTTGTTGATAAATAATAAACAATAAATGTAATATTTCAATAAGTATAATTAGAAAATTATCTCGTTCTAATTCTTTCATTTGCAACTTTAGTTTATTGTAACACCTGACGATGCCAACATCGGTTGGCGAAAGAGCTGTCGCGACACCTAGTAAATAAAAAGAAATTGTGATAAATAACAGTGTTTTAAATTTAAACAATAATAATTAAATTTAATTATATATGATTTTTTTTTTCAATTACTTGTAAAACAATCATACTTGTGAAGACTTGTACTGTAGTGTTGGCACACGCGTGTATCCCTAAAGGTTTGTAAATTTTATGTACTTTTTCTCAGCGCGTACATGATACGGGATAGCGCAGAATGGTACAGTCAAAGTGTGCGTATCACGTACGTTCATATACGTATGTATAGGGCGGTTAAGCAAATGTTAGTTAAGCGACACATTCTTCGTCCACGCATTTTGAATAATTGTATCTTATAAAACGATATTTTCTTACAAACCAAATAATTTGAATATATCAGTATCTTATTCGAATATTAAAGAATCAATAAACAAACACTCGAGATCCTGATGCAGACGACTTATTATTTTAACTAAAGTTAGTCGTAGCGAGTGAAGAGTCAAATCAAATCAAATCAAATCAGTTGATTTCATTAATAGACATAACAAAATTAATTTTAAGGCATCTATTGAGAACAGGTAAAATAATATAGTGTGTATAGTATACTACCCGAAACGCATGATAGATGGTTCGACATAAGAAGACAGGATACTCTTTTGCCTTCTGAACGTGCATTCACTAATATGACCGTCGCACAAATAATTTGGTAATGGGTCGCAATTTAAGTTGCTGTCATTTGCCAGGATACATATTGTGTCGCAGCAAAAGGCTGCAAGTTTTGGCTGTGCCGTGGTAAAAAGCAGCAACTTAAAATGATGTTTTTGCCAAAACACGTATCAAATTAATAAAATTTTGCGGCTATTGGGATAGTGAATATTTCAGTAAAGGAAAGAGATAGAGAAAAATCTGTGATTGTATATGATAGAGGCTAGTTATAAGAATGCTTTGAGCCGTGTTACGCCAAACAGCCGCAACTTAAGTTACGGCTTGTTGCCTTTACACATTAGAGTAAGAGTAAAGAGTTGAATGTGACGATCCCAGCCGTTGTTCAATTCAGCGACTCGAGATATTATAAATGCGGGTTGAAATGTATTTAGATTAACTATATTCAACACGGTATTTGCAATGTGGCAGATCACAACTTTCTCTTATCCGTGGCCGCGCGGTATTCCTTCGCCGGTGTGAGATCGTAAGTCGGTATCGATAAGAACCACTTTCTTGGCGAGAAATCCTTGACATGACTGCAATGTGTGTTATCGAATTCAATACCGAGGACCCGGTGCAGATACCGCGAATATGGGCCAATTGACTGACACTAATTATCTGATTACACCTCAATACCTAATAGAGTAAAAACTAACTAAATAACCATCGAGGTAGGAAGAAATAATGGACTGCCACACTTTTCTTTCCTGACACTCGCTTCCTCATGTGGCCGACATTCAATATTTGATTATCTCAAGGATATTAATTACAACGTTGTTGGTTTTTCAAATTTTTATTTCTATATTATGAGTTGAATTTAAAAAAACTAACAACATTGTAATTAATATCCTTGAGATAATCACCAGTAACGTTCCAAAATAAATCTTTATAACATCTGTCAAAACTGACCATTTTTGAATGTACACGATGTATGAATGTTGAGGAAGCGAGAGAAATATGTCAGGAAAGAAAAGTGTGGCAGTCCATTCTTTCTGCCTACCCCTTCGGGGAGACGGCGTGATGGTTAGTTAGTTAGTTAGTTTAGATAATATCACTGAGGAAGGGCTGGGTAGTCCGAAACATGTTTGATATTTAATTTTAATTTGTTTAAAAAGTGAGTTGTATATAAAGTACATAAAAAAAATATATATATGTAAAACATCTACAACACAAAGTATGGCGAACACAGAAAAAAAAATTATGAGTTAGAATATTACATAACAAACATTTTTTTATACAACAAGTCGTTTGAACCCAATTACTATGTACAAATCCAGAAAATGTTCAAACGTTCTACCGAATATGAATATAAAAAAAGGATTATTTTTTTAACGAATAAGCTATACGAAATATTATATTTCGAGTAAAACAGCAGCATTCGAATCGTGGGGCAAGTTGAATTATGCTTGTAGAGTCGTTCTTCGAGGCCACATGAGACTTGGAGCAATAAAGACACAATAAAATTGAGAATAATTCCGGTTTAACGGAAAATCCGAGGTTGAAATTAAAAAAAAAAAAAAACACGAAATAAAGAACATACCGTGTGCATTGATTTTTGTCTGCCACACGACGGGACTAATCTAACGGAACGTGAAATAAGTGTACCAAGGATAGCGTAAAACATCTTATCTAATCAGCGTTTACTGTGTACCCCTTACATCACCCGCGTTTCTTTATCGCAATCAGAGCGCAGTGAGCGACCGCGGCCGTAAATCACAATTGCCAGAATTAGTTAGAATCTCGCAACCTGGGAACAAGAAAGGTGGTGTCCACGGTTTTTATTTTTGCTGAAATTATTCCACCTCGCGCCCCTGGAAAAAATAAAAAACATTGGAGGTCTTGGACAAGGAACAGGAATGTTGGGAGGCCACCTTAAAGATGGACTGATGACACTGTCCGAGTAGCTGGAAAGACCGGGATGCAGAAGGGACAAAAAGCTAGAAACAGTAAACTAAGCACCGAAAATAAACTCCTGATATACAAAACGGTCATAAGGCCGATCTTCACTTATGCAGCCCCAATCTGGGGCTATGCAGCTTCGAGTCACATACGAAAACTCCAAATCCTGCAAGATAAGGCTATCCGTTTATCGCTTGGTGCGCCTTCATTGACCAGGATCACACAACTGCACCTAGAATCGGGAATCTTGATGATAGATGAATTCATTTTGAAACTTGCCGAACGTTTTTACAGAGGACTCTGATTTCGCAAAAAAAATGGTTAATGAAATAATAGCTGAGTCATGAGGTGCAATACCACCTGGTACTGATAACATTTTATTATACTAGCGTTCGTGCTCGACAACTGCTGACTGTCAGTGTAATAGAGAAAAATATAGCATTACAAGAGCTGATCGTGAAAAAATCAATAGTCTTGACACGACCAACGTAGCGGCCGCAGCGTTGCATGACGGCAATGGAAAATTTTACTTGAAAATTTTATGCACAGAATCGATTATGAACGAGCTGTCTAAGCGATTTTATCCACTCGTAAACATATTGTTTTATTACTCCAATGTAACGTAATTAAATTCATAATACACATACACACACAGTTACAAAATGGTGTTTTAGATTGTATACAATACTAAGATTTTAAATAGCTCGCGTATATTTATCAATCTAAAAGTGTTAAACGAGTTTCAAGATAGATGAAAACTTGGCGCTTACTTTTATTTATTAACTTTATTAATAGTTTGTTGTCTTAATGACTGGACGAAATATTAACCGCCGAGATATATATGAATACCAGCTTGGCAGCTCCGATACGGTATGCGATAGACGAGCGATACGGCGAGGATGTATTACGCGTTATGCACGCCGAAGGGAACTGCGCGCTAGGGTCTATTTTCAGAGTATTTCGGAATGTGTTTCTGGACAAAAGCTCGATTCTGCGGATATGAAATCACTAAACTCCAAGGTCGCTGACGACACTACGGACACTAGAGAGGTGAGTAATTCGTCACAAGTGTTCCCCCGACGCGATTCTAGGAAACGGACGGTAAACGGACATTGGGTTTCTAGGAATTTATATACGGAAGGTGATTTTGACAACATTAATCAAATGCAACGAGTCATGGACCCCAGACGGGTACAGAATGTCAATTAGACTAGTAGTCAATAGAGCACACTCGATTTCATTACGTTATTCTGTCCAGGGTTAAGAAGGTTACATACCGCTTACCCGAAGCTGTTATAGGACGCAGCGGTGCCCTTTTGTTAGCTTCGCTCATACAATCTATAAGCCCGTCCCCCGTCTACGCGGAACTTAAGTAAACTGGGTAATGCAACATTACAAAAAGGGATCTCCAGGCTACATTCAATCTAGTTTACTTTCTATTCACTTCTTTGAATAATACATATTTCTGTACATACAGTAGATACACACTATATAACATTTTTTTATGTATTAAAAGCGGAAAACAAGGTCACCGGAGCCACTGTAAACGACACAAATTCGGCCAAACCTTCCACCCCAATATCAAGAGAAATAGAAAACATGAGACCATATTTATAAAAACAAATTGTATACAATAATTGGGTTCAAACGATCTGTTTTATACAAATCAATATAAAAAGATATACTTTAATTAATTATTTTTATTTTACATATTTAACAGTTTTTATATTGCCCTGAAGAATCTCGGGCACCAGCGAAACCAGTTGGTGTCAATTGTAATTACAATTCCGTGATTAATGTACAATGTGTTATTTTTTAAATATTTATTTAAAAAAAAATGTTGTTAGTAACAAAATCATTAAAATTTAATCATATAAACACCATTGTACTGAAAGTTATGAAGTTGTAGAAACGCGAATCAACGTGGATATTTAATATTTACGCAACACGGCGCCATTGTAGCGGCATGGCAGCTATCATACGATATTACGGTTTGTACGTTTTCACTTAGTTACAATGGCTACAGAGTTACGAGCTCACAACGTATTTCCTGGTTGGAAAAAGTGATGCGAAAGACAATGCGAGCGATTCAACAACAAGAGCGGCAGTGTTTACTTTGGCAGACGTTTAGAAACGGGCGATGCAAATTAATCAATACTTTCAATACTGATAATTCAACAATTTATTTGAACGAACCGACATACCAAGCCAAAAATACTTTAGATGTTAATTCGGGCGACAAATCAAGACAGAAGAAAAGAAATATGACGATAAGAAGGAACATTTTAATTGAATACGAAAAGAGACTTGTTTATCCGTCAAATCAAATAATTGGATAATTAATATCAAATCAAATCAAATCAGTTTATTAACTCAAAAGACATTACAAACAGCAAAATGTTTAAGGCATCTATAAAAATACAACATAATACCAGGAACGCATTAGAGATGGTTCAACATTAGGAAGATAAGATATTTTCTAAAGTCAAGAGTATTTGCCCCCTGAACATCTCCGAGGAGACCGCGTTCAGCAGACTAATTGCTCTTCCCACCGGTGTCACCAGAGGCAGATTGGTTCTGGTGGCCGGTAGGTAAAACAATCTGTGCTCTCGCTGTCGGAGAAATCTATCAGTTACAAAAATACCAACACCCTCTAGCACGACCGCGAAATAAAATTAATGACAATGTCTGTCGTCTAGGGGTTTTATTATATTTTAGATTGAATGACATGTTTCGCCCTTCTAAGGCATTATCAAACGTCATTTCATTCATCATTTAATAAAGCCTTATAAGGGGCGATACATATCATTTAATCTAAAATATAATAAAACTCCTAGAAGACGGATGTTTTCATAAATATTAATGATTTAATATAGAGTTTTACGTCATTGTTTAAGAAACAATGAATAAATAATTGTATAATATTTAAGACTAAATATTGCACATTATACTGAATTGTAAATAGTAAAGACAAGTACAATGAAGCACGGTCCAATAATTATATGGCGTCAATGTTCACATTGCCTTAACTACTTTCAATTTAGTAATATGTCCAATATTTTGTCCCAAATATTGTCCAATTAATCGATTTGACGGATAAAAAAGTCTATGGTCGAATTCAAGCCTGGAAATAACCCTATTCCTTCTTCGTAATAATGAGTAATTGTGTATTTACATTGGAGATAGTACAACAAAATTCTAATATCATTGATTTAAAACCTTGGTGTGTGTCTTTTTAAAAATAAATAGATGTAATATGCGTCTCCTTCTTATTTTTGTCAATGGCAAGCTAAATTAATATGGATGGCCATATAAAGGGCTCTATCTCTCGAATTATCTTGCCATTGTGGTAGAAGGTTTGGTTGACTTTGTGACGTTTCCAAAAGTGGCGAATGTCTAGTAATATCACACGTGGAGGCACCTTTGCAATATTGATTATATAATTATTGGACAGTGTTTCATTGCAATGAAAGATGTCGATATCTGCTATGATGTTCACATTGCATTTACTACTTACAATTTAAAAAAAAATTCCAATATTTAATCTCAAATATTGTTCAATTATTATTGATTTGACGGATAAACAGGTCTCTGTTCGAATGTTGTGTAATCATTTCATCAAATACATTTGTATTCGTAGTATAATATTGTTAGTGGACTGGTGCGTAGTAACCGGTCAAGACTTCAAGGCAAACGGATCGGATCTTCGTAGAAATTTGCATAAGTGTTATAGCGGAATAATAAAGAGACAGTATTGTTGAAATCAGATAGATGCGATAAATAATTGGGCGTCGCTGTGAGCGGGCCAGCGAACTATGACGTTTCTCCCAATTGACTTCGGCCAAACCGGAAGTGAGAAAGTCGTACGGATACCGGGAAACCCTTGTGGATGGCTTCATTTGATCAAAAAGCTAGATAGCTAGCAGGAAAATCCGCGGAAACACGAAGAAAACAACCGGATGACTGGTGTTTCAGAAGAAAATAATAAAAAACGAAACTGGGTGACACGCGAGATTTGGCGCATGTCTTTGCGAGATTTCTAGAAAACCGAGTGAGAAATAATTTAATATTTTAATAGCATAAACGTTCCAAAATAAATCTTTATGACATCTGTCAAAATTGATCATATTTGTAAAGAATTTTATTATATTTTAAATATGTATCTTTATAATATGTATCACTGAAGAAGGACCGGTTGTCCGAAACATGTCTGATATGCAATTTTTTTTTTAAAGTTAGTGTTGTATATAAAAAAGAAAAAGACAAAGAAATATTTTATTTGCGAATGTAATTAATTATGTTGTAAGAATTTTTTTTTTAATGACTGGACACCAAAACCACTTAATATTGAATTAAAATGAATTTGTGCACAAACAACAAATACAAGTGTTTTCATTAATTTCAAAAAAGTCATGCCACCAATTAACTGCTTTATACGCGGTACACATTTTAAATATTTATTTATTTGTGTTGTCAATACATACATACGCGATAGCTCTTAAGCAATTTCAAAAGCTGAGTAAATATTTTTAATTTGCGTCGATTGTGAAAATGTGTTTTTAAAAACCAAAGTTATTAGAGGAGGCATACAATTAATATTTTATTTATACCAGTTAGGTGGTCTACCCTTTATTCTAATAAATTATACATTGACAAATGACATTAAAATATTTTACGTCATTGTCCTGATGTTGAAGGTACATTACCTCCGAAATACATCGAAAATAAAAATAAATATACTCATAAGTCAAACAAATCGCGTTTTTACTCATATAAATTAAAAATAACGAGTGTTATGAATTCAGCGCTAGACATGCCCACCACAGTGAGATAACCATATCGGGAATAACACGGATGCTGTGGGCATATTTAAAAAAAAAAAAAAAAATGCATATTATCCAAATGAATACAAATTTGAATAGTTGCCATATTTCGAAAAATAAAAAATGGTGATTTATGAACAAATTAAGGTACACAAATTGAATGGGCCGTCATTTTATTCTTTCCAAGCTTCTCTCGAATCCACAATATTCATACAACGTGTCCTGTGGCCAACATTTAACATTTATTATTTTTTAAAGAATTATTAAATGTCTTTCATATTCGCCTCTCATTGTGTTGTGGATTCATATTTGAATAAATATTACTGCACTTCGTATTTTTACAACACTTTATTACATTTTTCACAGACATGTTTCGGTTATAACTTAATTTTATTCAATGTACAAAATTTGAACAATAAAAAAAGTTATGCTATAACCAAAACATGTCTGTGATAAGTGAAATACTAAGTGCAGTTATAAATTCAAATTATGAAATGAATCAAAACACATTCAAACGTTTTAAAGGTATAATAAATGCACCTCCATCATCGGGAGAACCAGAATAAACATAAACGTGGAGAAAACTACGTTTTAATTATTAAAAAATAATCGTCATTATGGAATTCCAGTGTTAACGCCTTAAGTTAAAAAAATAAATAATAGACAATGGTTTTAAATGGATTTAAAAAAAAATACATTATAATAACCGCCATTATGCGTTGTCTTTCATTGTTGTTTTTTTATTGTATTTATGGAGATTAGTAGTTTCCTCGATAAGCCAAAGATAAAAGGCATACGGCATACACGACATGCACGTAGGATAATACAAATAATAAATACCAACATCCCAATACAATTCGACATGATCACTTAGCCCCATCATACAACAACTACCAAATCTCATTCCAACAATGTTTCCTACAGACGTAAGAGGAATAGCCATTGGAGCTGAACCTCTGTAAGCCAGAAGATCCAAGTCCATGTTCAAGACATGATCACGCAACCACCGTAAAATTGCAGAGCACATCAGATAAATACTTTGTTCTGAGAAGACTGCAATTCTTAAGAACGAATATTAAATATAATCCACGATTACCCGATGTGAACAACAAACTAAAAACAAAAATAAAGTGACATCTGTAATCTTGTAAAATAATATGTTAGTCGTGGGATAAGTCATATTTTTAATGCGATAATATCTATTCTCTTAGTGCAAAGGGATCAAAAAAATCTTAAGCAAAGCGAGATGTTTTGTAGCAAAATCGTATTGGTGTTTTTTTTTTAATAAAACAAAATAAAATGACTTAATTTTAGTAAACATATCTTAAATATATTTGATTCCAATTAATCTAGAGATTAAAATGAGTCAATGTTGACTAATGTCCAATTTGTAATAAAATAAACATGCAATTTGAGTATAATGACGTTTCGCTGTTCCACTTGGATTAGGATCTTCTGACTCACAGAGGTCTAGCTCCAATATATTCCTCTTACATCTGTTGGAAACATTGTTGGAATCAGTTTATTTCTCAAAGATATTACAAACAGATATTAATGTTAAAATTAACTATTGAGAACAGGTATTATATTTTACCTGTGCAACAATGCCTGTGTCCTGCCAGTGTTCACTTATGGTATCGAGACAGTCACAATGTCACAAAAAAGTGCCAAGAAGCTAAGAGTCACTCAGAGAGCAATGGAGAGAGCCATGTTGGGTATCAGTTTGCGGGACAGACTCAGAAATGAGGACATAAGAGTCAGGACAAAGGTTTCCGATGTTATCAAGATGGCTGCAACCCTCAAGTGGCGATGGGTGGGACATGTCGCTCGCGATCCAGATGAAAAGTGGACAAGACTGCTGTGCTGGTGGCCAAGGACGGCAAAGCGTGGAGTTGGGCGCCCACAGTTGCGTTGGCGCGACGATATCCGGAGAAGTGCGGGAAGTGCCTGGATGCGGATCGCTCAGAATAGAAGAGAATGGAAAATGCGAGAGGAGGCCTACGTCCAGGAGTGGACGGTCAATACAGGCTGAAGAAGAAGAAGAAGAAGAAAATATAATAATACCAGGAACGCATGAGAGATGCTTGTTATATGCTGGGGCTAGAAATGTAGCGTTAGATTAATGGTATTTTGTGGGAATGACATGTGTTGCTATGCTACGTCATTTCTAAAACTTGTAGAAAACAGTTTTTTCATTCTTATAAAATATTTAATATGAAATTATACATTATTGTTCAAGAAATAATATTCTTCTTCTTCCCTGTTGTAGACCTATGTGGTCTGTTCTCCAGAGTGTTGCTCCTCCTGTGAGGTAGACTCCCAGCTGACCTTCCATCTTTTAGGAGGTCTTCCACGAGGACGAGTCCCATGAGGCTGATTATGCAATGTAATATAGGGGAGTCTGGTGGTGTCCATTCTTTGAACATGTCCGTACCAGTCCCTTTATCGCTAATATCTTATAATATCCTCAACAAGAAATAATATAATAAATAAGACGATTTGGTGTTATATGCGGTATACATTATATCAGTTTCCAAAAACTTAATTATTGAATTTGTAATTTGTATAATATTAAAGTAAAACGAATTTTTCAATTAAAATTTTCCTTCTGAATTCAATATTCATATATTTTCACCCAGACGCTAAATAACTAATTAAATATTTACTCTCTTCATTTTCTATCAATTACCAGTGAACAACATATTTTTTGGAACACAACCGCTACAAAACAAACAAGGTAATTAAAAAAAAATTAACTAAAGTAATTTCGCACGTTTTGACATAAGTGTTAATTTCATACGTCTTTATACATGTATAAGAGAATAATTCAATTATAAATAATTAAAGAAAACTTTAAAGAGATTTAAAAAAAAAATCGTGGTTCGATATTTAAATAGTAATTTTGGAAAATTATGACACGTCACATCACATTGAACATGCAAATACTTATGATTGATGAGAGAGCATTGCGAAAATCATAAATCAAAATATGTCACCGCGGAGAGAACCTTTACAAATCTACAAATTCGAAACCGTTTTTTTTAAATCATTTTCCGCTCTGTGAAATAATTTGTATATCATTCGGAACGGCTGGCGTATGACAGTAGATAAGGAAACCGGAAAAAATTAGAAAACATGACATTTTCAAATCAATTCATTCAATACGTAAAAAGAAAATGGCGGATTAACACTAGTCATTGTGGAAAATTCTTGCGTAATCTCCTTCTTATCAGCCAGCCGTCTGTCGTCCACTTTCGAACGTAAGCCTCTCCCAAAGAAAGCTACTACCAACCCAATGACAGTATACAACTGGTTTTCAAGCTATTATATTGATTCTTATGACATTTGATATGTAGCTAATCTATCACCAATTTATTGTCAGGTGAATTTTACACCAGACCAAAGGCAGTGTGAAAATCACATTTTCATTTCCTAGCATCGAAACCCGGACTTTCGGTACAGAAAGTCGTTATTTACGTATTTTACGCCTCACTCTCGCTATTACTTTATTCATGTGTGCGATAAAGAGATTTTTCTATAATTGCAGAATTAAATTATTGCGCCAGTCGATCTAAAACGTTTGTCATGAGCTCATGAGCTGGCCTGAAAAATGCTTATTGTTTCACAGCATAAGCATTTTTCTGAGTTCAGACCACTCTAAAAGAACAACAAAGAATCTACTGGTTTGAGTAAAGGATACTAAGAATAATCCTGGGACCCAGACCCGGAGTTGTAGCGGGAACTTTGAGTCATAGGACCAACCAAGAGATCCGTACGAAAACCCAGCAGCCCCTTATATCGAGCACCGTGAGAGCCGGTCGCCTAGCATGGATTGGACATGTATGTCGAGCCGAAGGGACCAGAGCAATCAAGACCCTGTACACGTCTAGACCGACTGGAGTAAGACCTCTAGGAAGGCCTAGACAGCGCCCAACCTAGCCAGAATGCTGATCTGGCTAGGTTGGGCCAATCAGACTGCTGGGAGCAAAGGGCGCAGGATCGAGGAGCTTGGAAAAAAATCATCAAGGAGGCTAAAACTCTTCAAGAGTTGTATGGCCATGGGAAGTAAGTATAAGGATTTTTCAGATAAAAATACATTGTAACTGTATCACTGATATTTGCCGTTGTCATTTGTCACAAGTATTGAAAGGAATACGGTAATATAATAAACAGAACTTAAAAATAACACCCATAAAGAGGAGCTTATTTGACGAGAGCCCCATGAAAATTAATTTCAAAACATCACACGAAAAGTTGGTTTGAAATCGTCACAAAAAAAACTATTTTTGTTTTTACTCTAACCTATATATTTATAAT
The DNA here is from genome assembly GCA_022606425.2 of Lepidostoma basale. Classification (NCBI taxonomy): domain Eukaryota; kingdom Metazoa; phylum Arthropoda; class Insecta; order Trichoptera; family Lepidostomatidae; genus Lepidostoma; species Lepidostoma basale. The sequence goes on along the minus strand of JAHDVF020001018.1, from coordinate 1,191,963 downwards.
AGATATTGATATACTGATCATATCTATATATTTTACAGCTCAATGAATTGATATAAAATGCAAAAAATACCCATTAGACTTCGAACAACAAACCATAAAAGTTAATATTATTTTAAAGCACATCATAAAAATAAAATAATTGTTGTTGTTTTTTTTGTACCTGTGAATATAATGGGAATATTTTTATTATTGTTAAAAAGAATTTATGAACAATTTAGATGAAAAATAAGATAACCATTACATCATACGATTCGTAAATTTTACGGATTGACGATGTTAAACTTCTTAATCGCCCGTGTTAAAACAGCTTAGATAACTAATCAGGCTAAAACCGTGCATTAATAAATTATAATCATATTAAATACTAACATTAATTAAACATAGAAACAAGAAATATCAAATTTGAATATATTCAAATGTTATTAACACTAACAAAAAGATAAGAGTAGATAAATGTTTTATGCGTGTGTGTGTGTGTGTGTGTGTGTGTGTGTGTGTGTGTGTGTGTGGGACAATTAGATAATTTAATTCAGTGACGCTTTACTAGGACAGTACGTAATTTCGTAAAGAAATAACAAACATATTTGTGACATTAAAAAAATGTATAAATGTGCAAAAATATTGTAAATTCTTAGTTACGTAATGAAAATATTTACAGCAATCAAACACAGAAAACGATTAAATTTAAGCAAATAAAGATACGTAATAATATAGAATTTTTTCTTTTTAAATATATACTCGTATAAATAGTGAGTAAAAAATTTTTTTTTTGTGAAGTTTTATTACTGTGTGAAAGGATAGAAATATTTTTTTCTAATAGAAATAATTACAAAAATTGTATATAAATGTTATTAGGTAGGTACTTAAAAAAGTATAAATGCTGTCAGAGAAATATCTCACCTGACTACTCTTAGAAATAACGCAATACGGCGCAGGGAAAAATGACAAGAAATGCCACGATTCACTCAGGACGGCTGTCTTTCTGGCAGAAACATGGGCATTTTAATAAAGTTACACGCCTGTGGGAATACAATACACTTATGTTGACTGATTTTCAATTCACTTTCACACAGGTAGTAATTATTGATCTATCTTAAAACACATCGGCACAGTGGTATAACGTAGACGTTCTCACGACCGTTCGCGGCGCTGGCTAGCGAACGACTGGCCGACTGGGGCCGGCTGAGAAAATCCTGAACCGACTGAAGACCTCACAGTACGGTGAACGGCTGAGTCACTGAATGAAACGAGTCGGAAAATTCTCAAGCTCTGCGCACATCATAGGTAGGTCCGTGCATAATACAATACGATACGCGGCGTACAACACAGCCGGGCCGGCGGACTCGACTCAACTGAGGCTAAAGCTTTGTGGAATACCAAATACAATTTGTTCGCACGAAACACATACAAGGCAATTGTATACTGTATGCGAAAGCCGAAATGGACCGATTCCGGAATGAAACTGAACTAAATACTAATTTTAACAATCATATACATTACAATTATATAATCAATCTTAGACGAATGTGTGGATACTCTGTGTATGATAGAGTGTCGAATGAAAAGATCATTAAGATGGTTTGGACATATGGAAAGAATGAATGAAGAAAGAATGGTAAAAAATTAATGATGATGTAAATGGAACCAGAAATAGTGGAAGATCGAGGAAAACGTGGCATGATCAAATAAATTAAATATTGAATATCGGCCATGTGAGGAGTCAGAGAAATCGACGCGCGTGCATGACACGATGTATGAATGTTGAGGAAGCGAGAGAAATATGTCAGGAAAGAAAAGTGTGGCAGTCCATTCGGAGAAACGGCGTGATGGTTAGTTAGTTAGTTATATATTGTTTCTTCAACAATGATTTAAAATTCCATATTAAATAAATAATACGAACGAAAATGTATGTTTTCTAGAAGTTTTATTATATTTTATCTTCTTCTTCTTCTGTTTTATTTAGGACTGTGTCTGATTATTTCTTGGAGCCTGTTCTTGGGATACAGATGTCCAACTGTCTCGCCATCTTTTGGGTGGTCTTCCTGCCGGTCGATTTCCTGTTAGTACTTTATTTGCGGCTATATTGATCACTCTTTCCACATGATCTCTCCAGCAGCGTCTCCTCGGTCTTCCCCATCGCACGACATCTTCTACATTGCAGATCTTTCTTATTTCAGAATTTCTTATTCGGTCTCGGAGTGTCGTTCCCGCAACGGATCGGAGAGTCTTCATTTCTGTGGTTCTTAGGAGACTTTTTGTTCTGATGGTGTCAGCTCTCGTTTCTATTCCATATGTCATTATGGGACGTACGCATGTCTTGTAGATTCGGGTTATTTTGTTGTAATGATAATTCGCCTTGTTAATAAAATATAATAAAAATTCTAAAAAACTAGAAAAGATTTTTATACAATAACAGCACGATTTTCATAAGAATTAAAAAAGGTTAATTAACGTAAATGTTTCTATGCCATTAAACACAGGAACGTGAGATGTAGTCGCGTTTTATTGTTTCCTGTATTCCTAGAACAGTACAAAAATAAATAAAACTAAAAAGCATTGCATGTTTGGCTTGAACTTTCTTTCGTTAAACGTATTGATTAAGATCTGGTTCTTAGAAATTAAGAGGGATGTATAATGTGGACTTAATAGACGCTTAAAAAAATATTTGCAAGAACAGTGACGTACATTAATTATTGTACACTAAAATAAAAAAGACATTTCACAAAAAAAAATCTGCATTATATGGGAATAACGTGTTTCGCCTTTTTACGACATTACCAAATTTTAATAATGTTAATCATTTTCGGTCAAACTTTGATTCACAATCGTTTTTAAATAACCCATTTAAAATATTTAAAATTTTGATATAGAACCATTAAATTGTCACAAATAATAATGACATTTAATGGCGATATCACATCATCTAATTTTCGTCATTTTTGTATTTTAGTGTGTAAAAAATTTAACAAAATTCATTAATAATAAATTACATATCAAAATACATATGCACCCATTTTATTATTATTATTTTAGTTTCCTTTATTCTCCTTATGAAGAAAGTTTCTTGTGGGATAGGAGTATCTGGAAGATTTCTCTTAAATGACACTAAATTCTTGTCACCAAAGGGTCACAGTTCACTAAGTTTTCAGGAATTTGATTGAAAGTTTATATATTTATTGACAACTTAGTTTCTAAGCTATATATTAAAATACTTTTTATGGAATTCTAATTAAGTTCTAAAAGAAAAATATATAATGATAATAACGGTTGATATGTTTCGCCTTTCTAGAGATTATATTTATGTTTTATTTTTTATCGTATTGAAAATATTGTTATGAATACCGTAAGAAATAAATAAAACAATAAAAAAAAGAATATTAAAATCAATGTGTTCACAGTTATAATGGTTAATTCAAACAAAAATAACATTATAAATATAAGCATAAAATTAAGTATATATATGTCCGTAAGGCGACAACGAATAATAATAATAATTATTAAAAAAACAAAGTTTTGTTGTGGAAATTTTCGAAAAAAAGTATTAAATTTTTTATATATCATTAAAATAAGATATTTTTACTGCATACATAGTGAGTAATTTTTAATGAATTGAGCGCCATCACAAATTTGCAGGTTCCCGTTATCCAGGTTGCAGTTATTAATATACGTAAGCACAGTGCGGGCAATTGAATATTCGGCTTTTGTGTGCCGCGAATAAACTGATAAGATAAACATACCCGCGTAGCTGCGGGCGCACTGAGGCGTGTCTTCTTGTACACTTTCAAACGTTTCCACTTTCATATTTGCACAGGAGCAAATATTTACAGCCGGTGACATCACCAATGAAAGAAACACATTCAAAATAAAAAGATTAACTCGGATTAAAGCCTCTGGCACACAAAGACGCGAAAGCGAAGCGAAAACGGACCGTTTCGTGTCGGTTCGATTTCGTATCGCTTTCGCGTAAGACGTCTGAATTTGGATATACTCTATACTGTCACGTTAAGCTTAAATTTTGATAATTTATAATGTAAAATATCACATTAGGTATAGTGAAAATTGTTCTGACGCTTAAGAATCTTCTTCTCCGGTTTCAATCTAATGATTGGTCTGCAGCAAATCGACGCATCTCCTCTTCCACTTCGCTCGGTCCTCGGTAACCCTCTTCAACTCCGCATAAGAGGTGGAGCCCATATCTCGGCAAATCTGGTCTAGGTACTCCTGGCGAGGTCGTCCTCTGCCAATTGATCCCCCGACCATTCCCTCCAACACATCATGCAGGAAACATTCGTGTCGCAACACATGACCAATCCATCTCGCGCGCCTCTCCGCTATGGTGTTCTAAATGTGCCTATTACTCGTATATGCTGAAGAATATGTCGAAGATATCTGTACAAGCCAACGATTTTTTTTTTTATCATTCATATTAGTACCTAAATTATGCTTACAGTGACTCATTTCATATATAAACGGTTGTTCTTAAACAGATCAAAAATTTTTTTTAGTTAAAATATCAAATTTAAATTGATTTTAGATTTGAAAACGCTAGTAAAACTGCGTTAATCTGTCGCACGCGCGAACTTGTTGCGGTCATCAGGCGAACTGAATTCGGTCCGCTTTCGTTCCGCGTGATGAACTATTAAAAAACATGAAATACTCCATAATGTTTCGGTATTCGCTAGATTATCGTATCTGTTCGGCTTTCGCTGCAGTGTGCTAATGAGGAAAACGCGAGATTTCGCGTGATTCATTAACAAAATAACTGAGGGACAGATAGTTGAACCAGTATTACAAATGCGGGAAAACCAAAGGATTAAATTATTGAAATAACCTTGATTTTTTAAAATTAGTAATATCGCTTAAGATGGTACGTCATGCGGCGCCCAGCCGACCATGTTACACGGAAGGTGATGAAATGAAAATGAACCAGCGACCCAAGTTGACGTGGATGGGACTTAGTAAAAGGAGTCTGAAAATATACTGGATCCCACCAGACGACATCCTGGACAGACAGTCCTGGAGATGTGGCATCTCCAGGTCTGTCCAGGGAGAGCCGATCTCAAGAAAATGGGACAAGGCTGAGAAGAATAAGATACGCAATATCTATGCCTATATCTGCAGCCAAAATGACCTTTACACCGAAGTACGTGAACAAGTCAGTAAAGCCTCTGCCGTGTCAGGATGCCTGAAGTATCTGGTCTGGAAGAACAAGCACATTCGTGTCAACAGCAAGATCAGAATCTATAAAACATGCGTGCGACCTATCATGACGAACGCTGTAGAGACGCGGGCTGACACTGTGCGAACCAAGGGACTACTAAGAACATCGGAGATGAAGGTCCTAAGATCAATCACTGGAAAAACCCTCCGAGATCGTGTCCGCAACGTAGATTGAAGAAAAACTTGCGAAATAGAGGATATCGTTCAGTGGAGTAGATCCAGAAGAAGATACTGGAGGGATCATGTAGCCCGAATGGATGGTGACAGACTTGCATATACAGCTGCTTATGAAATCCCCTCCGGACACCGCCCACCTGGAAGACCGCCTAAGAGATGGAGGGACAGCTGGATCTCATCATCCGATGAGACATGATTTCTGTGTCACAGATCGTCAGATCTATAAAAAGAAGAAGAAGAATATCTATGAAGTCACAAAATCTACATATTCAGTTTTTATAATTAATACGAATGAAAACGTCAGTTTTCTAGAAGTTTTATTATATTTTATGGGAATGACATGTTAAACCCTTCTAAGGCATTATCATTGATAGAAGAGCCTTAGCCTTAGAAGGGCGAAACATGTCATTTCCATAAAATATAATAAAACTTCTAGAAAACTGGCGTTTTCATTCGTATTAATTATTTAATATGGAGTTTTACATCATTATTCAAGAAACAATAAATATTCCGTGTTTATTATTGGCGTTTCAGGAACCACCTAATCAAAGACAAAGAGGGCAAAACTAAATTGCACAAAATTACGTTTTTTTACCTCGTTATTTAGAGATACTGGAAAAAAGCAATAACATTAATAGAAACGTAATTAAAATCCTATAAGTAGTGCGAATGAATGTGAAACGAACAAAATAATGAAAGAACCAGTAAGATGATTTAGACATGTGCAAATATGAATGAATAAAGAGTTTATGTGAACGACGTAAACGGAACTATAAATAGAAGAAGACCGAGAAAATGTGACACGATCAAATCAATTAAATATATAATGTCGGCTACGTAAAGAGTCGGAGAATTGGACTGCATGCATGACACGATGTAAGATTGTTGAGGAATCGAGAGAAGTATGTCAGGAAGGAACAGTGTGGCGGACCTACAGAACCAGGACTTAGCTCTAGCTATACCCGTTAAAAAACTCAACATATTGCAGTAGTATTTCTAAAGTGACCCAAGTCAAAAACGCATTTATGACATGGGTCACATTAGAAATGCTAGTGCGATATACAGGTATTTGCAATGAGTGTAATTGAATCACATTTTGGTTTTTGATTGTTGGTTTAAAATGTTAAAAGTACGTAATGGTAATATATATAAAAGGCAAAAAAATCTATTATTAAATTAGTGCTAAAATCTGGTGACGCATTTCATGTCTCATTTCTTAATTTTTAACACAAACGGATAAATTCAGACACCAGTAGTGCAATAAATTCAAAGTAGGTAACAAATGAAATTAAATGTTATTTATGTATGAATTGTGTATTTTCTTTTGCTGTTGTATTGCCATGTGTGTACGGCGGGACATCGAGGGAGAGTAAGCTTAAATGTGGTCTGGGTCCCCCGTGGTTGCAAATATAAAAATACTTGTTTTTTTAACGTAAGTCCCGCATGGACGGGGGACGGGCCTAGGGAGTGCACGAGTGAAGCTGACGAAAGGCGCCGCTGCGCCTATAACAGCTTCGGGTAAGCGGAGGGAGTCCTCTTTGGCTCGGACATATATAAAATGAAATTAAATATGTATAGTAAAAATATGAAATTAAATATATATAGTAAAATTTAGGCAAACTTCGTGGCAGAGTGGCAATATCCACGCCGAAGGACCCGGGTTCAATTCCAGCAATGAAAGTGTAAAAAAAATCCCACTGTCTTTGGTCTGGTAGAATTCACGTGACAATAAAAATGGCGATAGACCAGTTACCTTCCACATGTTTTGAGAATCAATATCTAAAAAAATGTATTAATTAAAGTAATTGGGTACAAATTATCTGTTGTATGCAAACATGTGGAAACCAACGGGAAACTACCACATTCAAATTGCCCAATTGGTATCCCAAGATCCAGTAAAAATGCTATATAAGAATGCAGTAAAAATTATGTATTAAACATTGCTGAAAACAAATCCCTAGGATTGAAACTTGATAAAAATGTGTTTATTATTACAATATTAAAATCCATGACAGGTTTCGAGAGCTATCCAAATGATGCAAGAATGATAGCGCGCCAGATGAAAACAACAAAGTTGTCGAAAGAATGATGAAATCTATAGAAGATTATCGTCATTTGTTTACTTTACTCTTAATAAGCTAAAAATTATTCAATTAAAAATATCGTGTATTTTATTAGTAATTTTCCTAAGGATATAATATAACAAAAAAAAATTAGTAACAAAGAAGCAATTTATAGGAAAATATACTTGCATACGAAAAATGAAGTACGTATATTTGATAAAATTAATTACGGATTGTAACAGGACGAATTTCGTGGCAGAGTGGCAACAGCCATGACTGCCACACCGAAGATCCAGGGATCGATTCCCCGTGTAAGAATCACACTGTCTTTGGTCTGGTGTGGAATTCACATACAATTGCGGGGAATCGAAACCGGAACCTTCGGTGTGGCAGCTATAAAGAGCTATTCAACAAAATAATAGTAATAATAATTTCTCGCTAATATTTTGAAAAAACTTCACAGGAGCCCAAGTTAAAAAACAAAAAAATATTTTTTTTAGATAAACTTAAGGCGTTAACACTGGAATTCCATAATGCCGAATTTTTATGAATTAAAACACCGTTTTTTCCACTTTTGTCGATATGTTTCGAAGGCTTACACCTCATCATCGCTCTCCCGATGATGAAGGTGTAAGCCTTCGAAGCATGTAGAGAAAAAAAAACTCAAAATTGTAAAAAAAACAGTGTTTTAATTCATAAAATATAATATTAAAAATATATATATATATATATTGAATCCGACTGGTACTAATGGCGAGTATTTTAATATTAGGATTGTATACATAAAAAAAAATAAAGAGAGACGCAGCACAACTTATTCAGGTGTCGAACTGGAGAACGATTACTGAGGAAAGGGACTGCTGGAGACGAAAGTTGACAGAGGCCAAGGCTCGATATGGTCTGTAGCGCTATCGGAAGAAGAATACATAAAAAAAAACAATTTATTTGCACAATAACTATAAAGGATCCTAAAATTCCACCCCTTGGAGACGCTTTCGCGTTATGTAATTCTCCTCTGAAAATTCAGAGAAGTCGTTGCTCGCCCACGCTTTTAATAACTTCGAAAGGCCGCTCTCACACCCCGCCCAGCGCTACATCGGGGTTGAAGGGGGCGGGGTGGCGGGGCAAGGTTTAAGGCCGCGACCTACGCAATCCACCCCACGAGCGCCGCCCGGAATACCGACTGCGCATAATGCAATCCCACACAAATAGTAATAAATTGCATAGCCTTCATTGAAATTGCTTAGTAAGAAATACGCACACCCACGTTGTGTGAAGCGGACTATTTTCAATAAAGTATAATCGATTCTCTCTTTCCACGATTTTGTATAAAACAAATGAAGACTACAGGGGGAAAACGAGGAATGTCAGTAGAACGTTAATTTGAATAAATTGAGAATAAAGCTAATCAAAGTCTATATATTTCTTAGCAATTAGCAATCGATTATCTGGCCAGAGTAGATGACACACATGATTTTTGAAAATGAAAATTTTACTGTGGATAGATACATACAAATGCCGCTAGATGGCATTATTACATTTATTTTGAATTTTAACTTGACATTCCTTGTTTTTCCCCTGTAGTCTTCAAATACGGTAGTAAATTTTTAAGATCAATGTATCCTATATTTGTAAGTGAAGCTTGATGCTGGCAAAATAAGTATGAAAAATGGATAAATGCTATAGAAATGAAATCATTGAGATGAATGTGCGGGAAAACGATATATGATATATAATAATAAGATGAAACGATGAAATAAGGAAGAAATGTAAGGCAGATGATTGCATCATAAGTAAAATTAAAAAAGGATCCCTGAGATGCTTTGGGCATATGTAATGAATGGATGAGAGAAGAATAGTTAAAAGTTGTATACAAGCAGTGTAAGTGAATAGAGAAGCCGTGGAAGACTGATGAAAGCATTGTACGACCAAATTAATAAAATAAATAAAAACGGCTATATTTTATGGCGGAAAAATCGACGATCGTGCATGTTACTATGTGTGAATGTAAAAGAAAACTCGAGACGTATCTCAGGACAGAGCGGTGAAGTGGTTTTTCCTCACTGCCTACCCCTCCGGAGAAACGACGGGATGGTTAGTTAGATAAATATTATAAATTTTGCATGGCTATTTTCAGGAAAAAATCCAAATTAATTCGATTCATGTATGAATTTCGATTTATTGACAATTAAAACATTCATATTTGAAATGATGGATAAATTTGCTGCATCTCATATGTTAGGATGAAGAGGGCTGCAGGAGACAGAGGGCGTTGGTGGACGAGGTGCAAGACTTTGATGCAAACCAATCCCTAGGATTGAAACTGTAAAAGAAGAAGGGTTATTCTCAACAAAGTCTTGAACCAATGATAAAAAATGCGCCACAGACAATCACTCTCTGCTAGATTCAAGGAAATTATCCAACTTTGCTTTACAACATTTCTGGAAAATGAGATGGTTATAAAACTTGATGTGAAGTAAAGCGACACTCGATCGCAAGACGAAAACAAAATTAAATACGAGAAAATATATATAATATAAAATCCCGATTCAACCTTACAACCAATTGGGTCGAACATAAAATGGAAAACATATAAATTCGCGTATATATAAAAAAAAGAAAAAACGTCCGTGAAAACAAGATGCCTGAATGTCTATAAAATGGCGCTGCCAGAGAAAAACAATGAAAACCGTTTCCCAAGGTTGGGTTGACGTGTGGGTTAAGGTTTTCAAAACACGCCGTGATGATGATATAATAAATGGACTTGGCAAACACACACTGAAAAAGTTTTATAGTCGAAAGGGATTCGATGCTCTTCCAAGGATACCAAGCTATTATTGTTTGGTGTCGGTATCGATTTTTTTTTGTGAAAAACAAAAGAATCACTGTAATTTATTATACATAAAGTTATTGTTGCTTGTTCAATGATATAAAACTTTATTTCATTGATAATAATTATAGAGTAAAGCGTATGTATTATATACTGTGAAAGTTTTATAAAATTATATAAGAGTGATATTTGATTTTGTCATAACAATGAAGAATAAACACGTCACTCGGTTATTATTACATTGACGACCTTCGTGGCCGAGTGGTAAGTGCTACGACTGCCACACCGAATGTCCGATTCCCAGCGACGGCATTGTGATTGTAACACTATCTTTGGTCTGGTGTAGAATTCACGTGACAATAAAATGGCGATAGAGCATCTACCTCTCACTCTCACGAGAATCAATATGATAGTTATAACCTTTACATCTATTTGGTTCGCACTGTAATGACGTAAAGAACGATTAAGCAAAATAATAATAATAATAGTAATATAAATAAATAAACAATATAAAAACAGAAAACATGTATTTACCTACCTGAATAAAAAAAAAAGGATTATTCATTAATACAAGTGTATTTATTGTTCCTTGAACACCGATGTAGAACTTCATATTCAATATTTGATATCGATTCAAACGTCAATTTTCTAGAAGTTATATTGTATTTTATGTGAGCGACATGTTTTGACTTTCGACAAGCATTACCAACTCTTTTTCGATCACGTTCTAGTTAGGCGAAATATGTCCCCTAATTACTATTATTTTCTTCTAAAAACGGACGTTTTTATAAATATATTGTATATTGGGTGTTTCGAAAAATTCGGTCCGTTTTTTTGTATGAAAATCGCATTTATTTGAAAGTTAAAATAAATAAAAATATCAATCAAAATATTGTCTATCGTTAGCCACTACTTTTCCCATCTTTCTGGCAAAAGATGAATCCATCGTCGAAAAAACGCCTCGTCTTTTGAGGTAATCCAGGCATCCACCCAATTCTTGACACTTGCATATGAATGGAAGTGCTACCCTTCTAAGGCATGAGTCATGCATCTGAACAAGTGGTAGTCCGATGGTGGCAAGTCTGATGAATAAGGCGGGTGTGGTATAATCTCTCAACCCACATAGTTTTTGACCGCGATTGCGATGTGAGGTCGAGCGTTGTCGTGTTGAAAAATCAGCTCGCTGTACCTGTCGCCCCATTCCGGTCGTTTTTCATCCAGTGCCTGCTTTAATCGTATTAGTTGTTGTCGGTAGCCCTCGAGACCGTTTCACTGGATTTGAGAAGTTTATTTTTCGGTCAAACTTTTTCGATCTTTCAGGGCGACCTTTGGCGTCAAGGTTAAAATCACCAGCTTTAAAGCGTCTATACCATTCTCTGCATGATTTGTCCGATGGGGCATGATAGTCATAAACTTCCACAAGCATTTTATGCACTTCAGCTGCACTCCTTCTTCCAATTAAAACAGAACAGCAGAACTTCCCTAAAATGCTTCTTATTTACCATAGAAGCCGATATTTTAAGGAGCGATAAAACAAATGTTGTTGTGAGAATGACAAACATTTGCGAACTGAACTTAATTAAAATATGATCAAGCTTACTAAAAAAAATGGCCGCAAGATTTGAGCCAGAGGCCTCTATTATAAAACGGACCGAACTTTTGATAAATTAAACGTAAATTTTGGATGAAAGGGTAAGTTTTAGAAGTCAAAATAACAAAAACACACTCGTACTAATTTCCACGAACATTCTAAATGAAAAGACCAAACGAATTTTCTAAATAAATGTTCTTCAGTTCTTTTGTAGAGGTGATTTACCTATTGATAAGAAATAACAAACAGAAATAGTTTACTTCGCGATTTTTCATACTTGAAGACGACATTTCAGGGTAACTTGTTTAGAGCGATGACTGATTACCATTGGCTATATTTTATTTGTAGTTTAAACTGTTTAAAAAAACGGGAGTGTTCCTATTTTGAAATCGCATTGAACACGGTGTCACCAAGGCTCATTATTAGTTGTGAAGTTCGCCGCAGTTTCCCGTGGCGCGGTGGTCGATAGCGCCGGGCGGGGGGTGGGAGCGTTGGCGGGAAACTACACACAATCCCCGATAATTTATGGAGGCAGCTAGCACACGAAGGACGATTCTTAGAAGCGACATGGTGACTTCAGCGAAAACTACCTGGCAATATTAAATACGTAAGGGTGAACAGATGAACAGAACAGAGAACAGATTTTCCGAATAACCACTTTGATCAGGAACGTGATACGAATCATTTCGTTCTTGATTATAATGAGCGATTAAAGGTCTATTTACACTCATCAGAGATTATCGTTCCGGCCGACACGTCACGATAAAAATCACCATGGAGGGTTGATAAAGACGTAAAACTGACACATAATAAAAATGATCAACCTTTTTACAGATGTGTTTCCTACAACGTGTAATTCTTTTCTACGGATATATCGACCGGATCGATAATCTCTGATGAGTGTAAATACTCGTAGACCTTAAGGGGGAAAGCCACTGTGACGGCCGAAAAAATAAGTGATTTTTGGGATTTTTTTTGACGGGGATAATTAAGGAATATTTGGATCGCGGTTTTTTAATTTTATTAAGTGTACATTCAATACAGTTTACGTCAATTTTTACTGAAAAATATTAAAAAGTAATATAGTTATCAGCGTTTCTGTAGAGTCTTAAAAATTCACGGTCGCATCGATTTCTCGAAAAGGGTTTCTCTGAAAAATTAAACCATAGTTCATTATAATCTGTATAAATGTAGTTATCGTTAAGCGTAGCTGATTTTTTTATTTTGATTTTTCACAAAATAGCGACCGATTAAAAATGATTAAATATAGTGGAATTTAATAATCCATTGTTTTTTCCGAAATACGGTGATATGTCACCATTATTAAATATTTATTGTTTCTTGAACAATAATGTAAATCATTAATATGAATGAAAACGTATGTCTTTTTAGAGTTTTATTATATTACATTTTCGATGGAATGACATGTTTCGCCCTTCTAAGGTATCATCAAATGATTATTTAACAATGTTAAATGTTTAAATTGAAAACACTGTTAATACGTATCACAATTGATTAGTTTGTCGCTAAAGTTGACAACAACTCAGTTGTTTGTAACACCTGATGATGCCAACATAGGTTGGCGAAACAGCTGTCGCGACAAACGTATAAGAATAAATTGTGATACGTAATACCAGTATTCAAATTTATAAATTTAATATTGTAGAATTTTTAATGAACTACAGTTTTTTTTCACTTTTCTAAAGTGTTAAAAAAATCGTAATTTTAATATTAATAAACAACATTTAATACGTAGTAAAGCATATTTAGTTTATATGGAAACAATTTAATTCCTACTCGGTTTCGGCTCCTGGAACACATCAGTGCGGCTTTTCAAAACGTTCGAAATAATTTAGTATACATTTGATTTCGATATATATTAATGAATTGCAGTCGAGCCGACTCTACAACGGTGGCGGTCGGTTTTTGTGGAAACGTATTTGAAGGTCGACCGTGAAAGGGGCAATGGGATTTGGGATTTATATCATTTTCTGCACGCCGAGATTCCGAGAAACGAAAACAATCCCCCTCCCCCCCCTATTTACGGAACTGCCTCCCCCACCATCGTCCGGCTGCGGGGGCGCGGCATCTATGACGTCACGAAGTGAGAAATTTCCGCATCAGTCAACGTATGATATTATTTTTTCTAATTTCATCAGCTATTACTGTACTGGTAGATTGACACGTAGATTAAACACGGCCTGGAGTTTCTGTTGTTTTGCTCAAAATTACATTTAACGTCAGTCCCGCATGGACAGGGAAGGGCCTAGAGCAGGGATGGCGAACCTTTTTGAGCCTGAGTGCCAATTTTTTTTTTCAATTTCGCGTGCCACATGCCATGGAAATAAAAATGCATAAAATGTTTGTGTAACTTCAGATTTTTTATATAAACACAGCATTAATACATCGAAAAAAATAATAATGTATGTACTTATTAATGGCAAAAAAAAAAAATAGACTAAATAAATAAAACCGGGCGGGAAGTATTAAACAATGCGATCTATTTATGCATGAATGTCGTCATATCCTTCGTTTCCGTCGTTTGTGAAACTATTGATGCACGAAGAAAATACACATGTATATTTACATATTATTAGACTATTTCTAAATATTTTTAAGGATTAATTGTATCTCAATAGAGACGAAGATGTAAATTGTTTACTGGAAACAATATGGTGGTCGAGGCGCTTACAGGACATATGACCTGCCATTGGTTGGGTTAAGCAATCGATTTATGTTAACAACATTCCCCATTCCGCGCTTCTTACGACCACCACGTCTGACAAATTTTAGAAATATGTTTATATGCTACTATGTTGAGAAACACTTCACAATTTTTAGTTCAATCTATACTAGCGCCATCCATTAAGATTAGGTGTAAGCATTTAGCAGAAAAACTTTATTAATGCAATGTGAAAGGCTATGCAATTATCATACACTGCTAGACAACGCCTGGAGATGGCTCTCCAATTTTTATGCTTTTTAACTTGGACCAGTTTTTATATAATATATACAACATTTGAATCTATACAAATACTTGTCTACAAGTATTTGTATACATTCAAAATGTTATTTCTAAATATTTTTGGAATTTTTTGTACATTCACTTTTATTTTTTCTCTTCATTCGCGTGCCATGCAAAATCGTCTCGCGTATCACCTGTGGCACGCGTGCCATAGGTTCACCATCCCTGGCCTAGAGATTGCAAATACGCGAAGCTGACGAAAGGGCGCCGCTGCGTCTTATAACAGCTTGGGTTAAGCGACGGGAGTTTCTTTATGCTCCCTCTCTAATGATTTTACTGAAATATCGTGGTCATCTAAAAAAACATAATAATAAAATTTTAATTTGGTCCAAAAAATATGTATTGGACTGGCGGCTAGTGGCGCTGCCAGAAATATAATGGCTTTAATAATTTTGCATTTTAAGATTTTATGACATACTAGTACGGCACATGACAGTGTGCCAACGTTTAAAATACCAGAAACATTTCCAACAATATTAAAAAAATAAGTCTCTATAATACGTATTAAGTTTAATTCCACCTGATTTTTAGTTTCGATCGGTTTCGGCAACCAGTTTCTGGTTTTTGGAGACCGAAATCGTGAAAATTGCGAAATATGTTGTGAAAATAAAACATTTTTCAAATGTTTATGAGACCCCCCCCCACTGCTGAAATTGCTAGAAACTGGATTCAGAAGGTAATAGTGTGTGGAGAACTATGGGGGAGACATTTATGTCCTAAAGTGAATGATATAACAGTTAAAAACGTTATATTATGATAAAAAGCAAAGCAAAAAAAAATTATACCCAAATAGTGAAGACTGCAATGATCTCAGAACCGTCGCACAAATTTGTCGAAGAGACGAAACCTCATTGATACCAACCTGAAACAAGAAAAAATAACAATCAAAATATTTGAAACAATTGAAGTCATATATAGAACACGTTGATTTTGAATTGCTGTGAGATTATGATAGAAATTCAGCGTTTCAATTTAGTTTCGTGATGGAAACACGGGTAGTACCGACTTGATAATAAAATATATATAACGAGTGACTTCCAAGGAGAAAACACTTAAAACGTCGCATTATGATTGGGATACAATGTCAAACAGTACATTACGACGATACTATTTGACATTTTCTGCGAAACTTATTGGCAATAAACAGTATAGCGTGGATAATATGAATAAAATCAAAACGGAGTATCTTTGGCATAATAAAATACGAGTATATAAAAAATTATATTTGAGGAAAATGATAGTCTGACAAGGTAATAATGTTACCACATATTAGAAGGTTCAATCAATCAAATCAGTTTATTCTCAAAAGATATTACAAACAACAATTATATTTAGTTTAAGGCATATATTGAGAGCAGGTAAAACATAAAACATATATACATAATACTAGGAACGCATGAGAGATGGTTCGACATAAGGAATACAAGATACTCTCCAAAGTCAAGAGTATTTGTCTTATGAACGTACTTTCACGAATATGAAAGACGTCGATCTCTGAAGCGATCATGCTCAACAGTTTGATTGATCTCCCCATTGGCATCACCAGAGGCAGGTTGGGTCTGCATGCTGGGAGATAAAAGTCTGTGCTGACGCTGTCGAAGATAACCACATGAAACATTAAGATGAATAGCCTCCAAGATAACGGAGTTCTCAAAAATTTAAGAAATGGTTAACCGTATTTGACAAATTTTAAATTAACCCAACATTGTAAGGTTTTTAAAAATATACTTTTGCATAAGAAAATCTGTATTTTCTGTAATTTAAAATCTGTAATCTGCATCTTAAAGCTTTTAATTTGTGGTGTGACATTATTAAATATTAATAAATATAATAATCATACACTTGTAAAATTTGTATTGTACAAATATAAACCACTTTATTCGTTATAAACCGGTTTCGCTTCCGCCGGAGTTTCGTCAGGGTAACAGAATAGAAGCTTCGGCGGGAGCGATACCGGTTAGTGTTTATAACGAATAAAGTAGTTTTTATATAAATTTTACAAGTGTATTATATTATATTTATGAAAATATGTCGCCACCTTCTTCACCCTACCTATCAGACACCTCCAGCGAATGGACGAAATGTGGGAAGACCAAAACTAAGGTGGATAAATAGCGTGGAGAGGTATCTCAGGGCGCTTGAAGTTGGTAATTGAAGAAGAGATTATTATATTATGTTCGTTAAAAAAATAATAAAATTAACCCCTCGATACAACTAAAAAGAAAAACCGAAGTTTTGACCATTTATTGGCAAAAAAATACACTAATAATTTCGTAATACTCATAATAAAAATAATATGCTAACTTTTAAAGCGCCTTTTTCGTGATGTAATCACCTTAAGGGCGCATTAAGACGTGTTTTAAATCTAAATGTGAACGCTGCATCTGATTGATATTCGCGATCGATTAGAAAGTATAATAGGACAAATTATGTAGGTTTTAAATTGTATATGAAATATATGGGTTTGCAGCTTATGGGCCGGCTACCGCAAACGCTCGATCCCCGAAATTTGTACTGGGGCAACGCTTTGGCTCAACTAATCTTCCTATTGCCGAGGAGTTCGCCGAGCGAAGTGTGGATTTATATTAATTTATCTTTCACGTGGGACCAAATTAATTAAAAAAAAAACAATACATTTAATAGTGTCTGAAAGGCGGGTGATAAAATTTGTGAAAAACGCACATCACAGCAACTGCGTAACGTACGATAACTTCACTGGCCGAGATGAGTATTTATTATGGCAGATTAAATTACAAAAAAAATACAAAAGGTTATTTTCACATTTTACAGAATTCTGATTTTATACATAGGAAATAAGTTCGTATTGACAAACAGTACCTTTCATAATAAGTACTTGCATACCTATCGAATGCTTTTAATACCTCAATTAAAATACTGTTTGAAATATGAAATAATTATATCAGAACATCCAATACTGAATTCAGTACTTGCATTAGTAGGTATGGAGGTAGGGACAGATCCCGGAACTAGAAATTATAATTAAAATATCATAACTACTGCTTTGAGATACGATTTGTATCCAATTTTATCATAATTACATATATTTACAGCGAAAACAATAGTAACTATATAATTTAATCAATTCGAATACCACGAAGTGCGTGTTTCGAACAATCTTAATAAATGTGCGTATTTGGAGGAATAGAAAATTTGAACACGTATCAAATTATATGTCTGTCTACTTAGAACTGCCTTTACATGTATATTTTTGAATAAATTAGGCGTTAAAACTATGGAATCACATAATAATGAAAAAATTATTAACTCTAATACTCACTATTAAGTTTATTATTTAAAAACACATGGAACGTATTAATAGTACCATAATAATAAGGTCATCATTAGGACAACGATATTAATAACTTGAAACCCAAACACACTTAAACGTACCAAACAAATTAACACATTGGTGAAATAAAAACTGTTATTTAATTTAACTTTAAAAAATACATTTGTAAAGACAATTAAAAACAAATAAAAATATTTATGGAAAATCCTGGGACCCTTAAACATTGGTGGAAAATGGAGAATGAGGAAGTGTACAGTGTCTACAAAGCATCCAAGTTCTCGACACATGCTAGACCGGGTAGGCTGAGATGGGCTGGACATGTGGAGAGAATGCCGTCGTCTTAGGCACTAAAGAGAACCCTTATGGACATCTGGGTGGAAAGAGAAGGGTTGGTAGGCCTAGACTCCGATGGGAGGATGTAGTGAGGAAGGACACTGCACAACTACTGCGAATGAGAGATAGTAAGCCCGCAGCAGGTGACAGAAGTGCTTGGAGGCGAGGACTGATGGAGGTCAAGAGCTGTAGAGCCATCGAAGAAGAATAATAATTTAAAATAAATACAATTCATATCATAATTAATACGAATGAAAATTGCTGTTGCTTATAAATTTATTTTATTTTATGGGAATGAAATGTTTCGCCACGCTTAGGCATTATCAAATTACATTACTAAACGTGTCATTACCATAAAATAAAATAAATCTTCTATAAAACAGTGTTTCATTCGAATCGATTATTTAATATGGAGTTTTACATCATTATTTCTCCTTTTCTTTTTTATATGCTTTGTTTAAACAGCCCTTACATTTTTTAAAATTATTATACATAGACATGTTTCGGACAACCAGTCCTTCTTCAGTGATACATATTATAAAGATACACATTTAAAATATTATAAAATTGTTTACATGATCTGACAGATGTCATAAAGATTTATTAACGAATTGATAAAACTTTATAACATTTGTCAGATCATGTAAACAATTTTATAATATTTTAAATATGTATCTTTATAATATGTATCATTGAAAAAGGACTGGTTGTCCGAAACATGTCTGTGAAATTTTTTATTTATTTATTGTAAGTGTTGTTTAAACAAAGTATATAAAAAAGAAAAAGAGGAATAAAGCATCTACAACACAAAGTATGGTGAATATAGAAGACATTTTACATAATTGTTCAGGAAACAATTTATGTATAATATAATAATTTTATAAATCCACCATATTTTAGTAAAAATTAGTTCCAGCTATAATTTAATAAAAAGCGCGCCATGGAAAGAGCCATGCTTGGAATAACCTTGAGGGACAGATTTATAAACGAATTTATTCGACAACAAACCAAGGTGACTGAGGTGGCTCTACGGATAGGCGGGCTGAAGTGGCGGTGGGCTGGCCATATCTGTCGGAAAACCGACAGCCGATGGGGAAGACGGGTTTTGGAGTGGAGACCGCGTACAGGATTCCGCAGAGTTGGACGTCCCCCTGCTCGCTGGACCGACGATCTGAAGAGGATTGCTGGACATGGATGGATGGGAGCGGCAATGGATAGGGGGCGGTGGCGGGCTTTGGGAGAGGCCTACATTCAGCAGTGGATGACAGACGGCTTATGATGAAATGATGATGATAGTTTAATAATGAATTTGCGGCAAAATTATAAAAGAAATAAGAACAAAATATATCTGATTTATATGATGTTTCATAGCGTTATTTAGACACTAAGTAATAAATATATTTAAAATAATGAAAACATTATATTATCAGTAATTCGTGTCGTAAAGTATCGATTACATCATAATGATAGATCGTAAAAAATCGCCACATCCAAAAACAAAAGAGTTTAATCGTCGCTTGTGAGCGTTTGTTTTTTTATGAGCCGGAACAAAAACAGTTGACTAACAAGTTGATTCTACACACTTTAGACTAGGGATATGGCGAGTGAATTAAAAAAAAGTTGTAGATCATGTTGAAAAACGGGTTTCATAAAAATACAAAACAATAGTTAACAAATTCGCGATAACTGGCCAAACAAAAGCCGAAGGGGGATAGCACAAAGCTACGCATGAGAAATATTTGTAAAGTATGAATTGTTTAACCTTTACCTTAATTGCTAAAAAAAATACGGGCGTTACGGTGCTGTGTAATCAATACACATTTAAAAATGATAGTCTGAAATCGGAAAAATGGAATAGGTATTCATTAAATTTATAACAGTAGAAGTCACAAGGATATATTAAGCCCGACAAAATCGGTAAAAGCTTATAACATTTCAAAAAATATAAAGTGAGAGATCCACTCTTAACAGCGCCTTTGAGATGACTAATTCATAATAATGGCGCTCTATAAATCATCCAATTTATTATTATTATAAGGGCCCAAGACCGGCTAAAGGTAACGACAAAATAAATTATTCGGTCTACTTTTTGAAGGAAAGAACACTCTTTCTTATGCTCCGAATATTTTAGTAGCGAGAGTGTGACGTAAATATTTGTAAGGTAATTCGTAAAGGTGAACCCGACTCATAATTTTTTTCCTGTTATTGACTATTGCTATTGAATTAATTTTAATAACCAACTTTTCTACTGGCAAACTTTCAGCGTAGATGTCGTTTACATACTAAACATATAAAAAAAAATTTGTAAATATTTTGTAGCATAAAAAAAATTAAAAAGAGAAAAGGTAAGGATTGATTTAAGGTAAAGTAAAATTCATATTCCGATTTCATGTACAATTCAAAATAACCATGTGAAGTCTAAATCTTGTTTCAGATATGATGGCGGTACATACCACCTTAAATGATTTCCTACATTAGTTGGGATGCGAACAAAGCATCACGAATACACAGTACACTCTGGCATAGAGATAAGCTGGTACGGTAATCATCTCCGGGCCGGTGCTTCGGCAGAGATAAGAATAAATTAACGACAACTGTAATGGCAGCATTAAGCATTATATCCAAACTTAGCACACCCGACGCATTAGCGGACCGTTCATAGAAATGCGAACGCTTCTGAAACTAAATGTCTTAAGTAACAATTGCCTTCCAATTCTAGTTGGTGCTGTGAATAAAATAAATGGCGCACTCAAAGTCATCACTTATTTTTCTTCTTCCTATAACACTCGGGCGAGATAACCAGACAGCAGACCTGAATAGAAGAGTCGGACTAAGCTGGGCAGATTTCAAAAATCTTGGTCACATTTTGAAAAATCCGAAAATATCCATCAACTTGAAAAGGAGAGTGTTCAATGCCTGTGTCCTGCCAGTGTTCACTTATGATATTGAGACAGTCACTATGTCACAAAAAAGTGCCAACAAGCTAAGAGTCACTCAGAGAGCAATGGAGAGAGCCATGTTGGGTATCAGTTTACGGGACAGACTCAGAAATGAGGACATAAGAGTCAGGACAAAGGTTTCCGATGTTATCAAGATGGCCTTAACCCTCAAGTGGCGATGGGCGGGACATGTCGCTCGTGATCCAGATGAAAAGTGGACAAGGCGACTGCTGTGCTGGTGGCCAAGGACGGCAAAGCGTGGAGTTGGGCGCCCACAGTTGCGTTGGCGCGACGATATCCGGAGAAGTGCGGGAAATGCCTGGTTGCGGATCGCTCAGAATAGAAGAGAATGGAAAATGTGAGAGGAGGCCTATGTCCAGTAGTGGACGGTCAATACATGCTGAAGAAGAAGAAGAAGTCTTGTCCCATTTAATTGGGGTCGGCTCTTCTTGTATGGCGTCTCCAGGACTGTTTGTCCATCTGGTGGCATCTGGTGGGATCCGATTTCTTTTGAGAGTCCTTTGAAAAAGTCCCATCCATGTCAGTTTGGGACTACCACGTCCCCTGGGTCGCTGGTCCGCTTTCATTACCCTCATTGTAGCATGATCAGCTGGGCGCCACATGACGTGACGGTACCATCTCAGACGGTTCTCCTGAAGTTTATCAGAGATTGGCGACACTCTAAAATTGACGCGGATGTGTATGTTCCTGATGTGGTAGAAGAAAATACTAAAATCAATACTAATAATACTCGAAGTCACCACTACAAATTGAAAAATGTCCTCTGAAGCAAAGATGGCAGTACATAATGGTGTTGTAGTGCCAAACCTTATGTATGAAACTTAAGCTTGGAACTGTGGAAATAAGGATGCAAGTATGATACATTTAAGATAAATATTATATATTTTTTTAATGTAAAAATGAATTTTATGAATTAATAGATATACGATTAAAATCAGGAAGAAAAAACATTTTATAGGTATATTATAATAAATTCTGTATTGATTTAAACTCTATAGATCTCTCAAGAGTGCAAAGAACCACTTATGAGTTTATTTATCTCGACATGATTCGAAGAAAGCACACATATTCGTTTGTCGCAATTAATAAATAAGGATATTACATCTATGTTAAAATAATAATAAATTTAAAATATGCGCTAAGGAATTGTTGTATTGTATAAAAATTGATTGAATGGAAGTGCATATTGAACATGTTTCGAAGATATGCTACCTTCTATACATATTCAAGATAAACTTTATTCGGCAAATCTATCGTATTTTTTTATACTTGTCTAATTGTTGGCATTTGACAAGTATAATTAAAATATTTGTTCCAATATATCTCATCACTGATTCAAAGTGATGTGCTATATTGGGCTGTGATATTAATCCGCAATAATCTGCTCCATAATTAGAAATGACGCGATTAAAGAGAAGAAGATAGCGTAGCTCTCATAGATAAACTACTATTCTAGGTTGACTTATGATAAGATAACTGTGTTAAAATATATCATAAATGTAATGCTCGATATTACTCATTGCCATATTACTTAAATCGAGAGACAGGCGTCAATATCTCTACATTACAACGTTTTTTACCGGTCGTTGTCGAAATATAGACCAAAGTGGAAGTGGGTTTTAAAAAAACATCGCTTCATTTAAATATTAAGTTAGGTTTTTATACGTGTCAAAGGCTTAAACCCCGGCCAGACTGTTGTAAACAAGCCCTCCACATCGGTCTCCACCGGCGGTTTACAACAGTGTAAACACTTGTTTGCAACAAACATTCTTTTGACCTTCAACAACCTCTGTGGACGGACGCGCGTTGTAAACCGCGTGTCGATGCCGCCGTTGTATGAGGTGGGAGCCTTGTTGTAAACCAGTGTGGACGCAAACACCAACCGTGGGCTCCACAAGCTTACCATCAAGGTGACCCCTGTTGGAAGCTTGTTTACAACAGTCTGGCACAGCTTTTAATATAAATATAAAAAAAGTAGCACGAAAACTTTCAAATTAATAAAAAAAAAATATTTAAAAAGCAAATACTGAATAAATAAAATAATTGAGAATGAAATTTAAGTGCTTAAATATTTTGAATAACTTTTTGGTAACATTGTATTATCACAAGTCTTTTTTGTACTTTTTACAAAAATGTTTCGGGACACAAACTTCCCTTCTTCAGTGTATGAATTTTAAAAGTTATTAAAATGTGAATCCACAACACAAAGTAATGGCGAATAAAGAAGAAATTTAAATATTTTGTTTTAACAACTCTCTATTTTGAGTCTTATATATTCGCCAAAACCATTGTGGATTCAAATTTGAATATTTTTTCAAAAACATTGTATTTTCACAGCACTTTTCATAGACATGTTTCAGGCCACAGACGCCTTTCCCCAGTGTAGATATTTATACAATAAAAAGATACATAATTGTTACCCATTTATTAACTAAAACAGGAAGGGGGGATTGATTAAGTCCAGAGGTAGTGGTTATTGTTTTCATTTAATTAGGATTTTAGGACAAAGGGAACAAATCAATGATTGGACTTGAAGTTCAAGAACTTACAGCCCAATCATTGATTTGTTCCTTTTGTCCTATAATCCGAATAAAATAACAGTTTTCCATCCTAGACGGACCTTTATTTAGTACGTAAGTAACGATGTCGTATCATTTAATTGTTAAAATTTTAACACTGAAGAAGGGTATCTGCGGCCCGAAACACAATTTTTTATTTTGTTTTTTTAACACTATAAAAACAATGTCACTCAAAGCGTAGATTCATCAAGGTCACAAAATAAACAGATTATACCACGATGAAGCTTCGCAGAAGCGAAACCGGTTGGTAATATTAAATCAAATCAAATTGTGTTGAACCAAAATATTTCGGTGTTTTTTAAAAAGAGGCAAAGTGCACATTAAATGTTTCATACTTTAAATTATTCACGAGATTCTTGTTTGATGACACTTTAATTTGACGACTTATTTTTTAAATACATAATTTTTGTATGTAAATTTTGATGAATAAAGAAACTAAAGTTTGAAGTCAATGTTTCCATATATAATGGTTTTGACAGATCCCGATAATGTGCCTACAAGTTGGTAGATAACCTTGACGCATTTGGCAAGTTCGTGTATGCACCGAGCGACAATACAGCGACGCCAAACAGATAACCAGAACAAAGGATGTTGATATAACAAAACTGAACTTGATTCAAACAAATATTAAACGCGAATCTCGGCAAAAACAATCGTTTGTAATATTAGCTAATTATTGTAACAATTATTTGTTCTCTTTTGCTTGAGAATCAGTGTTAAATCCTCTGGGCCACACAAATCATGCCCCCGCATAAACTAACAACCCACAAAATCACCTTCCAACAATGTTCCCATCAGACGTAAGAGGAATAGCCACATGAGCTGAACCTCTGTAAGCCAGAAGATCCAAGTCTAAGTCCAAGTCCAGTGTTAAAGTCAATAAACATTTAATACATTTTTTGAGTGGAGTATACATATTATTTTAGATTCTCAAATAGCAATGGGCAGGTCACGTAGCCAGAAGCTCAGATGAAAAATGGACAAGAAGACTGCTGACTTGGAGACCGTGGACGGCAAAGAGAAGTGTAGGGCGACCGCAACAACGGTGAAAGGATGATCTGAACAGACACGTCGGAATAAACTGGATGCAGTCTGCACAAGACAGAGTGACATGGAAGCGAATGGAGGAGGCCTTTGTCCAGGAGTGGACGGGAATAGGCTGAGGAAGAAGAAGAAGAAGAGATACATATTATACAACAGAGCTTTTTATGCGTGTAAGAAGCTTCTGGGGTCTAGGGGGCGTGATCACAAGCGAACTGTCTTGACTTTTACCCTGGTACTCCGGTGTGGCCGTACCCTTACAGAACCAAAAGAAATCTTGAATTTGAAGTACTGATTAACCAGGAAACATTGGTGAGAATCTGTAAGTCTCAACGCCTATGCCAACGCCTAGGAAGTGCAAGGGCATAACTGAGGAAAGGGGACCGCTGCGTCCTTCAACAGTTTCGGGTGTGTGGTGATCTTCTTGTATATAATAACTAACTAAACATCACGCCGTCGTACCGACAGAGTTGGCAGATACAATGGATCGCCATACTGTTCTTATCTGTGAGAAGTATCTATTGTTTCCTCAACATTTACATCGTGTCATGTACGCACGTCGATTTCTCCGACTCCTCACGAGGTCGACATTTAATATTTGTTTGATTTCTTATACGAGTATATAAGTCGAAAATCGAAATTGTTATTCACACAAAGATGAGTTAACATAAAATATTGCAATTATGCTATATATTTGCTAATTTATCTCAATAAAATAAACACTTATCATGTGAGACAGCATTTGTTGATGAAGTAATCAAAACAGCATGTGAATAAATTGCGAAATTTGTTCAATACAGTTAGTATAACGTATTAAATGCTATTTCCAGTGATGACTGTATAAGCAACTTCATTAAATATCATATAATATTAAGAAGACCAAAGAAAATAAAACAAATATGACATTTTTTTTCTCTTCATATGAAGCACTCACTTTGTGGTTAGACATTTTAAACTTATAGATATAAAGTATAACACTTTGTATTTAACCATGGAATGATTATAATTGACGCCAATCAGGGAAAGAGAGATGGCGTAGGGGTGGAGGGGCTTACGTCCAGCAGTGGATGGAGACAAGCTGACGAAGAGATAATGACTAACAGGTATTATACTGCCCTGATAAAGCCAATCGTAACTAATTGGCATAAATTATAAGAACCATACCGTGGTTAAATACAAAGCGTTTTATTGTTTTACATTAATACATATATTTTATTTATTTTAAACAAAAAAAAGTATTGAAATACTACTTGGATAAGTGGTTTAGGAAGTGAAAATTCTTCTTCTTCCGACGTCGTGTCAGGTCCCTCCAACGTTGACCATCACTGCAGCGAAGATATCTTTGTCCTGCGCCACATAAAACAGGTTCTTAACTCTGCTCATTCCTGCCTATTATTTTATATTTTGCAGCCAGCAAAGCGAAAAGAAGAAGAGTGTACAATATAAAATTCTGCAATTTTAAAATATAATTATCTCATTATTGTCAGATAACAACTTGCAGAATACAATCTCTGACCTCTGGTGCTTAAATCGTCGAAAATGATTGCTTCGGAGATCAACATTATTTATATTGACGTTCGAGAAGCAAAAACAAGAGTATTCTGCTCTTCTAACGTTGGACATTTATTCATGCATTTTCATGCATGATACTGGCAATAGATTGAGAAAATAAGAATTAATTTAATATGAAATAGATCTCTCCGACGAATTTGTAGCTTAAAAAATCTGTGTGATAAACAAGATATAAACAAAATAATGATAACACAAATTATACGATACATGTAGGAATATATTTATATTTATTGTTGGTTGAGGTAGTTTTGTAAAACTCCATATTTAATTAATAATAGAAAACACGATTGTCTAGTGGTTTTACTTGGATTTAATTTACATAAATTTGCCGACATCAATTGTTCTTTACTCCGTCACGCAGAACCAACCTGCCTTTGGTGATGCCAGTATGAAGAGCAATTCGGACGCTGAATATAATCATCTCGGATTTGGACATTTTCAGTGTCAGTGAGGCAGTATTCATAAAAAAATATTGCGAATTCTGGAAAGAGTACTGCCTCACTGACGTCGACATATTTGGATTCCTTCTGATATGTATGATTTTTTGGTCTCTTGTTGTTTTGTTTTATTTTATCTTTGTAATACCGTTTTGTGTCCAAATGAGTCGCCTAAATGTTTTATCGTTTGTAATGTCTCATTTGTGTATCATGTATAAATAAATAAATTATATAAATTGTGACAAATTTGTTTTGCCTTGCGAGGGCATTCTCAAACTGAACCTAATCGCCAAACATTGGGCGATTAGCGATTGGCGATTAGGTTCAGTTTTAGAATGCCCTCGCAAGGCGAAACAAATTTGTCACAATTAATATAAATTAAATCCAAGTAAAACCACTAAACAATCGTGTTTACTATTATTAATATACTATATGGACTATGCAAAAGATCTTCGTAAAAAGATCTACGAGGATGTAAACCCGCCCTTCCCTATGATGGGTATCTTCTACACGTTGCTTCTAAAAATCATCAATATCTCTATAAATATAATTAATACAAGGTTAAGATTTAAGGTATTCCTCCATAATATATTTACGCATTGATTTAAAAAATAATATTAATAATAATCAGAATTTATCGGGTACATCGGAGGTATTTTGTGTGTAAATCGAAAACAAATTCGCGTATAAACAGCGATTTGAGTGAGCCACACTATATTCGCATCTCACTCTTGCATATGTTCTAGGTCAATGTTCTCACTCTCGCCGTCCCGCCGCGCCGTTTTTTTAAATGTTTTTAGCAATTAAATCTCAATAATTATAATTTTTGACTTCAATTATAATTATATAAGGGGATTATCTATGAATGTTCCTATTTTTCCGATTTAAAATCGCTAATTTTTTAACGCGTACTGCCTACCCTACACCGGATCGCACGTTTTTATTTTAGCACCGTAAGGGAAAGGTTAAGGAGAGACTTCTTCATGTTGATGGTTTTCAGAATTCAAGAAAGTCAATTGGTTTAAAACCTTCACGTTGACATGATATCACGAGCAGAAGAAGAGGGGCAATACAACACATAACTGACAAACTAACCATCACGCCGTTTCCCCGGAGAGATAGGCATAAAGATCAGAGTAGATTACGCTGGCACGTGCAGAGTAATAACAAAAACAGTACGGTACAAGGGAAGGTTATCAGAGATATACGCGGGGGAGGAAGTAAACTTGTATTTCTAATCCTGCAGCGTTGATTGGATGGATGCACACAAGGAAGAATAATTAAGGCGAACGTAGCAATCTAGTGCTGACTCGAAACGAGCAAACGTAAAGTTGTACACAAGTACGATTTTGATTGTGGAATAAAATCCAGAGATTCCGTGGCGATATTACAGAGACACTTGAATGTATTAAATATCTAATATTTAATGTTGCTTTAAAAAGATTGTATTATATTTAAAAAAAACACACAATGCGTATTTGTTAAATAAATAATTATATAAACTATTGTTTTGGCCAAAACTTCAATAATATATTTTTTTAGGAAATTGAAAATAACTTTGTTTAATCCACTAAACATTAAAAAATATTTAAAAACACGGCATGTTTCGGGGGATACCTCCATCTTCATCATCAGCCGTCTGTCATCCACTGCTGAATGTAGGCCTCTCCCAAAGCTCGCCACCGCCCCCTATCCATTGCCGCTCCCATCCATCCATGTCCAGCAATCCTCTTCAGATCGTCGGTCCAGCGGGCAGGGGGACGTCCAACTCTACGGAATCCTGTACGCGGTCTCCACTCCAGAACCCGTATTCCCCATCGGCTGTCGGTTCTCCGACAGATATGGCCAGCCCACCGCCACTTCAGCCCGCCTATCCGTAGAGCCACCTTCAGGTGTAAAAATATAATAAAAACTAAACAAGGAAAGACTAATATAAAAAACGCATTTAAAATTCGATACAATAATTTAAATTTAAAAATTAACCTGGGCTATTTGTTGCTATTTGCTAAGCCCAGGTTAATTTTTAAATTTAAATTATTGTATCGAATTTTAAATGCGTTTTTTATATTAGTCTTTCTTTGTTTAGTTTTTATTATATTTTTACACCTGAAGATGAAGTTATCCTCCGAAACATGTCATTTTTTAAATATTTAGTGTATTAAACAAAGTTATTTTCAATTTCCTAAGTATATTACTATGGAATTTCAGTGTTAATGCCTTAGCGTTCAATAAATATTAGATAATTTTTTTTTGAAACACTGAGATAATACGTATCACAATTTTGGCATTATCAGCTGTCACAAACAACCTGATCTGACGAAACAGCTGTCGAAACAACCGACGAAAGAGCTGTCGCGACAGTTTCATAGAAATTCATTAATAAGTTGTATAGTTTAAAATAAATTATATTCAAATGAACAAAAAAAAATGTAACTCGATTTTACAACTGCCATAATAATACTGTAAATCGAATTATTTGTACTAGTCTTCGATCAATATTCAAATCGAAATGAAGATGGTCAAATGGGCTGGAGGCGTCGCCAGATTGTATAAAATCCGAAACAAGCATATCCGAGTTAGTTATAGGGTCGCCCCTATAAAAGTTAAGGTTGAGATGATTTGGCCACGTTGTGTACCGAAGAGTTGACCACACCATTAAGTCTGGTTTTCGAGTCCCACAGGTCAAGAGCGGTAAATAACGATCTTTGGCGACACGGGGGTCATCTGTCGACGCCACTCTCAAGAAATGTAGACTCATCAGACAGCTAGAATTAAGAGGCGATCTGGAGAAATCAAGTCAAGGGGGCCGATACCACTTAAAGTGGGAAATGGCAATAATAAATAAGGCAGAATATATCAATATTTATTCGATATGTCAATGATCGGATAAACATTTAAAAAACTTTATATACAGTAGTTAATTAAAAATATATGTATTAACTTTACTTTACGTCCGTTTTCTAGAAGCTTTATTATATTTTATGTGAATGACAAGTTTCACCTATCCAAGGCATTATCAAATGTAGCGAAAATCAAACGCGTTGATGTTTTTATACACGAGTTAAAAGGAGCAGAATACGGTAATTAAAGTAATTGATGTGGCTTAATACATTGTAAAAAACAATTTATACTTTATAATGATAATGCCTTAGACAGGCGGAATATGTAATTCATATAAAATATAATAAAAATTCTAGAAAACATACGTATTTATTCTTATTAATAATTTAATATGGAGATTTACATCTTTGTTCAAGAAACAATATAAAATAACCATCATAGTCGTCATGCAGTGCTGGATATAGCCCTCCCTTCCCGACTACCACAACTCTCTATCCCGCTACTCTGCGTCATTGACCTCCTGCCACTCGTTTGATGTCATAATCTCTTGTGATCTGCCCGGGTTGCTGTGGCAGGTTCCCGGTTTCCACTGCAGGGTGCGTCTGGTCCACCGATCATCCATTGTCCTCGCTATATGGCCAACCCAATTCCTCTTCAAAGAAGCTCTTTTGCACGTTACTTCGGCAATTTTAGTCCTTTTCTTTCTGGTCCATTCATTTCCATTTCTGTCTCGCAGACTGATAAAAACAACCATAATAAAACATATACGAGTACAATCGTAACGCCATGTTATGTTTGAGGTGTTGTTTTGATGCTTTATTTCTATTTTTCTTTTTTATACACTTTGTATATACAATACTTTTATTAAAAAATTAAATTACACACACATGTTTCGGACGAACAGTCCTTCTTCAGTCAAGATACATATTTATAAAAATATTATAAAATTGTTGTTGTTAACATGATCTGACAGATGTTTTAAAGATTTATTTTGGAACGTTTATGCTTTTGTTATAACAAATATTATGATTCAATTTAAAATAATAATTTAAAGTTCTTATTGGGGTACAGGTAATTACTTACAACAAAGGAAATACATCAAAGATTGGACTTGACGTTAAATTTATTTGATTATTTATAATATTTTCTCTATTTTTAATAGCTTTTTTAATTTCTAAAATTACTGAAAAAGGACTGTTTGTTCGAAACATGTTTATATAATTTTATTTTTTTAATAAAAGTGTTGTTTAATAAAAATGTATAAAAAAGAAAAATAGACATAAAATATGCGGATTTCACGCTTTTAATAATATAATTCATAATTATGAAAAGTATTATTTTTTTATATGGCAAAACTCATTAATAATTATGAAATGAAATGGTGTTGATTTCTTTGCTTTATTTAAAGACACATTCTCCGCAACGAGCAATACGATCTACGCAACGAGAAATACGATCTGCTGCACCTCATCATAAAAGGTCGAGGGTAGGTGCGGTGTGGGAAGACCCCAGATGTCCTGGCTCAAGAAAATATCAAGGAAACGAATCTCGTCTGGCGCAGGACAGAGAGGCTTATGCCAGGGTGATAGCCGAAGTCGGGGAGACCTGACATGGCACTCAAAGAAGATTTAAAGAGACGTAAAATATTATAAATAAGAAACACGTGTTGAATTCATCCTGGACATTAAAAACAAACCGCTAATCCCGGGATTAAAATTTTGGCACGAGATTCGATTCACTATTTCTGATAACACGTTGTGTGACAATGAATTAACGTGAAATGCGAACGTGTAAAGTAATAATGCTCTTACGTAATTACGCTCATAGGAAACCGTAGGACTTTAAGCTTTTTAGAAAAATACAAATATTACGTATGGCGGGATTTAAGCATTTGTCGGGAGATTACTACACAACCTTTGCAGTCATTCGAAAAAATCCAATTACACGTACGCTACTGGAATTGGCGGGAAAACATAAGCGAGGGAAATATCCTACGCACAACATTGTCAGAAGACCGTCTGTCACAGATTTTTGACTGATCGAAGGAACGTTCATACGAAAAACACATCAATCATAAGAAATTCGGTCAAAATAATTTTGAAAGAAAATATGGCTTTGAAAACGCTAAAATTAAGTAACTGTCATTTAAACATATTTTTAATTATGTGTTCTAATGAGTAAACATATTAAAAAATATATACGTTAACGTTTTAATCGTTAGGGGCAAGAAGGGTGCCTCGATGAAACGACACAAAGTCGGCCAAACCTTCCACCACAATAGCAAGAGAAGAAATTATTATTAAAAATTTATGGTGTGACATTCTTAAATAAAATAATAATACACTTGTAAATATATATTCCGTTACCCTGACGAAGTTCCGGCGGGAGCGAAACCGGTTAGTGTTTATAACGAAAAAAGTGGTTTATATACAAACCTAAAAAAATGATTTATTAATTTTATTTCATTTTAATATCTGTCAAAACTGACCACATTCGTGAATTAAAAAAAAAATAATTATATATTTATATATCACTGATGAAGGGTTTGTGTGTCCGTAACATGTTTGGTTTTTTAATTAAAAAAGAAATAAATAGTGTGTTATATATAAAAAGAGAAACAAAAATAACTTTAATTAAATATAAAAATAAAATACGATGATAGTATTTTAATTAATAATCAATAAAGAAAGTTTACGATAACGATGTTAATGGAATAAGAAATACAAGAAGAACGACGAAAACGTGGTATAATCAAATCAATCAATTATGAAATGTCGGTCAAGTGTATAGTCAGACAAAACGAAGTGCATGCACACAATGTATGAATTTTGAGGGAACGAGAGAAGTATGCCAACATAGGACGATGGGGCAGTCCATTATTTCTGTCTACCCCTTCAGAGTGACGGTGTAATGGTTGCTTAATTAGTTAGTTTTTTCTATAAGTTTGCCCAACGGTTTTGCACGTAATTGAGAATTTTCGTAAGCTAATATTGTCTCCAACTAAATGTATATGTTAATTTTTATTTAATGGTTTAAGTTAAGAAATATCTTCTATATTCGCCTTCACTTTGTGTTGTAGATTTCTATTCGATTAAATATAATTAAACTTTGTATTACAATTTTTTTTATTTTCACTGAACTCAGACATGTTTCGGTTACAAGTAACCTTTGTCAATGTATACAATTTTAACAATCAAATAAAACAGAGCGGTCACTTATATACTAAATGGAGATCGAGTTATGTATAAAAGTGGAAAGGGTTTAATTAGGATTGAGGAGAGGGGGGGTGTAACGGGAACATATCGAGCATGGGTATTGAATTGAAATTTAATTGGTTATTTATTATACTTTCATTATTTTAGATCGCTTTTTTAATTTCTAATTTGTTTAAAATTAGGTTTTTATAAATAATAATTAATAATTTCATTTAACCATCCACCCATTATAATGATACTGTATCGTCAACCTCATTTACCACTCAATCACTAAAATAGCATGATAACGGTTTTACTATTGAATATCAATACGCTCCGCTGATCCGGCTAGAAGGTAACGATGGTCACAAAGAACAGTAGATTAAAAATAGGAGTTGCCACTCAAGAAAATCGATAGAGAACTATTTTAAAGCAATGTAGCCGCACTGATGCGATCATTTTGCATGGGTAAGCTTACGCCATTCATATTCGCGTAATTGATATAATCTAATAATAAAAAATCACATTGAATTTTTCCAAGTGCGTAATTAACACGCGAAAGGCTAAATTGATAGGGGTTTTCCGCACTTTTACGAACATTATCAACAATATCTCAGTTTTATTCTTGTAATTATGTCTAATAATAAATGTTTAAGGTTTCTCAACTGCGTCATAGCAAAAAATATCGTAGGCATATAAATATAGCAACTCTCTGATATGAGGCCCCCAGGGCAAGAGTGGTCTAACCCCAAATTTAGACAATGGAGATAAATGCGATTGAAAATGTGACGTTTTTTCCCCATTTTTTTTTAAACTGTATGGGTTAGGGTCTTCTTTAGTGATAAACCTTGTTTGTTTGGTGAATGTGTTTAGAATAGTATTTGAAATATTGGGAAATATAAAGTTTAAGGATATTTTTTGATGGTTACTTATAATAAACCACATTTGACTCCATATATTTTGATTTTTTGTCAGAGCAAAAGAAGTATTTATGGCGATATCTATGTTTCCACTTGGAAATGGTGGTTAGATTAATTTTTCTTTTATAGTATGTCACAAATAGGTGTGGGTTAGATCAGTAACTCAATTTTTCAAAAAATGTTGGTTAGACCACTCTTGTCCTAGTGGCCTCATATTAAGTTAGATAACAACCAAGTGTATTGAGAAAGAAATGCAATAAAATATTTATTATTAAAAAAAAATAGGAATTTACGTCAAATACCTATTGTATATAAAAAGGATAATCAAATGATTTAACTGAAATCTCTTGATGGAAGTTCGTTTTAAATAATAATTAAATAAAACGACGTTTTTTGTAACTACTTCCACATTTGTCTTTATTTCGATAGCGA
Organism: Lepidostoma basale; assembly: GCA_022606425.2. Classification (NCBI taxonomy): domain Eukaryota; kingdom Metazoa; phylum Arthropoda; class Insecta; order Trichoptera; family Lepidostomatidae; genus Lepidostoma; species Lepidostoma basale. Next base: position 1,157,438 of record JAHDVF020001018.1, on the reverse strand, counting down.
CTCGATAAAGGACTCGTTTTGCAATAGTGTCACCAGTCTGTCGATGCCAGCGAGCCTGGCGAAACCGGTCGCTGTAGAAATAAAGACAAAAGTGGAAGTAGTTATAAAAAATATATTTTTATTTAATTATTATACGTAAAAAAGGGATTGGTTTTTAAATACATCGAAAAAAATTATGCGGCGAGACCATGTAAATCGTATGGATACTCACAGGATCGCATACACTCCTGCAAATGAGATACCTGTAAATCAACTGGCCACCCAAAAACTGGAGATAGCTGGTCTTCCATATCTCAAGAGGAGTCAAATTGCGATCTATTATAATTGAAGTAGGAAAACTTTTTAATTTCTGAGAGCTCAATTCGAACACAAACGGAGCCCACAACACTATAACACGTCACACATTTTGCGTCTGTAATAAATATTTCATAAAATGTCTAAAACGGTGTTTGATCTGTAGTCTGGCAACGAGTAGAGAAAATATAAACATGGCGTTAAATGTAAAAATTTAATAAAAATGTAATGAAAACCTTAGAAAAAAAAACTGCTCATAATTTAAAAATTGATGATGGTTATGGAAATTATCGATGTTTAACTTATACGAGTACATATCATTTAAAAATACATATAATTCCAACTTAGAAATATTCAAACTAATGCGACTGATTAATCTTGGGATTCATGTTTTGTGCAATTGAGTGCTATAAAAATATACTGTAGAGACATTTGTAATTGAATGGACGATAGATACTGCTGGTGAAACGCCTACGTTCAAATTCGCAGAACTGTCCAAAGTTTCTTCCAAAAAATTCTAAAAAAACTTATAACGTCTAACATTTTACTGAGTTATTAAGTTGAATATTTTCTTCTATATTCACCTTCACTTTGTGTTGTGGATTCACATTTGAATTATTTTTTGAAAACTCTGTATTTTCACTGCATTTTTTTGCACAAACATTTAACAATAAACAACACAGAAATTTTAACAATAAAATGGAGACAAAATCGTTTTATATATATTACGAGTATATGAAAAAGGAAAAAGGGGGGAGGGGAAGATTTAGTCTAGAGGTGGGGGTAATTGTTGTTAATTGATAATTGAAGGACAAAGGGAACAAATCAATCAATCATCAATAAAGAGGAAAAATGGGAGGAGGGGGGAATTAAGTTTAGGGTAAGGTTAAATAAATAACTCACCAACTATCCGCTGTTTTCCCGGAGGGGTAGACAGAGAGGATAAACCGCCACACTGTTCTGTCCTGATATACCTTTCGTGCTTCCTCTACACCCATACAATGAAACATACACGTTCGTCGATTTTTCCGACTTCGAATGTAGTAGTATTAATAATTTATTTGGTTATTCCATGCTTTCCTTGGTCTTCCACGGATTCCCTTTTCACTACACTGCTTGTATACAACTTTTAAACCATTCTTGTCTCATTTATTCGTTTCATATGTCACCATCTCAGGGATACTTTTTTAATTTTACTTATGATGCAATCATCTGCCTAACATGTCTTCCTTATTTTGTAGTTCGGTATTCCCTTATATATCGTTTTCACACATTCTTCTCGGTGATCTCATTTCTACGGCATTTATCTTACTTTTTTTCTCTTACCAGCTCCAAGCTTCACTTCCATATATAAATAAAATAAAATAAAATAAAAATAAATGTTGGCTTATATTTCTTCCCTATTTCGTCGTTTAAGGTATGGTTGATTGATAGAATATTTTATTTGAATTGTGGTTTTTCTGCCAAGGCAATAAAAGAAACGGTTTTTTCCTAACAAAGGGAGAGATCAAAAGACGTGTTGTTGTTGTCGGCCAGAGGACAGGGGGTGGAGCAGTCCATCAAAAGGCCCGAGGCAGGCCGCGCGGTGCGGGGGTGGCACGTCCTCCCTTACAACTTGAATGGAAAATCGATATAAAGTGCGAATGGAAAACTGCGCAGTAGGCACCGCCCTCCCTCGGCCCCGCCCACAGACATCACATCCCATCCGGGAGGCAGACAAGATTCCTATTCATTAGCACGAGTTTTAAAAATCATAACTCATCGAATGTCTGGGACGAGTTTAATCTATCGCGTTTGGTTTTTAAGATTTGTTTTAGCTATTTTTCACGTGAATACGAATGAAAACGTAAGTTTTCAGAGATTTAATTAAATTTTATTGGAAAGACATGGTTTGATAATGCCCCAGCAAAGTGAAATATGATGCTAATAAAACATATTTTTTAACACTTAATTAAACACTTTTTGTACTTGGTATACAACCACTTTATTTGGGAGGATGAGAGCCTACCGGTTTCGCTCTATGCGAGCTTCCTCAGGGCTTTACACATTCCTTATTGTAGACCTATAGGTCTGTTCTCTAGAGGGTTGCACCTCCTGTGAGGTGGATTCCCAGCTGTCATTCCATCTTTTAACCGTCGCGTTGCCATGTGGTAAATTGAGTTTCCACTGCCAATTTAAAGTTGATTTTCTTAAAACCTATGGACCCTAATATTATAAAAAAAATTGTAATCCTCCATTGAAGTGTTCTCAATATTTCGTAATAAAAAAAAGCAAAAAATTACTTCCTTCATCCCAAAAAAAAATATTTTCTAAGACTGCCCTCACCTTCATTCGTGTTAAGGTAGAATTTGTTTTGCTAATATTTACAACTTTATCAAAAGTGACAAATACTTACTCGCTGTTTTGAACGTATTATAAATTATATCTTTGACCTTTTCAATAGGTACGTAATAATACCGACTGGATGAAAACGCAGCACGTAAGTTAATAATATCAGAACTGTGAAAATATTAACACTTTACCAAAAGGGACAAATATTAATACGTACTCGTTGTCTTGAACGTACTATACATTTTGCCTAGGTGCCTTTATCATCGCCCCGCCGGCCCGGCGCTCAGACAAGTTTCGACCCGACCCGACCCGATGTCCCAGTCGTCCGTATGCTATGACGCATTACATATCAGAAATCGCATGGTTCCAGAAAAAAAATAATAATGATATGTTTTTCAAATAATCCATGTATGTTATAGATATCGATCTATTCCTAATGAAATTCCCTACAAGATGACATAAATTAAATTTTGATTCATCTAGTCATATGCTTGATATTTAGATAAAGTTAGCGGTAAACTGAACTTACCACATGGGAGCAAGCGTTTTGTTTTGAACACGGTACGTTAAGGGTTAAGAGGTCTTACACGAGGAGGAGTCCCGTGAGGCTGATTATGCAGTGCAATATAGTCATAAAATAATGAAAATGAAAAAATCCGTAATATCCTTGTTTAATTCCAACAATCGACCGGTTTCGTAATAAAACTTCTAAATAGAAAGCCACGATTTTTCCCGTTGGATGATCTGTGTTAATATATGCAATATTCAATAATGCCACACCACAAATAAAGTGCTTCATACAAAAACATTTATTGTACTTAATATATGTATACATTTTTCAATAGGATTAACATAATTCCTATTTCATTTAATGACCACATAATTAGCAAATAATTAATGATGAGGCATTAAATATTGCATTTATAATATCTTAATAGGAATCTTATTACGTTTCACAGAATAGTGAATCAAATACTCTATATATTTTTTTCAATTAGACATATAAGAACTAGTCAACAGAGCTCAACCATGTTATGTCAGAAGATTCAAGTTCAACTGCTTCGTTATCTTGACCACAAATTTAATTAGACCATTTTTAAACAGGAAATGAAAATATACTTTATTTCAGCCAGTATCTTACAATTATTACATAATTATTTTTTTACTAAATAATTATGTTATTAGCATGATACAGTATAATACAGATGACCTTCGTGTCCGAGTGGTAAGTATTAATTATACTTTGACTGCCACACCGAAGGTCCCGGGTTCGATTCCCGGCGATGGCAGTGTGATTATCACACTGTCTGGCGTAGAATTCACGTGACAATAAAATGGCGATAGATTAGCTATCTGTCACATGTCATGGGAATAAAAAAGATAGCTATACCATATACATCGATTTGGCTTGCGCTGTAATGATGTAAAGAGCGATTCAACAACAACAACAACAAGAATGTACGCTCGATTGCCAAATAATAAATTAAGCAGAATACAAAGCGTATTCAATGCTGCTGCCCGATTGATTATGGGGCAACAAAAATACTGTCATATCACGCCGCTCCTGAAGGAACTTCACTGGCTTAAAATCCGAAAGCGAGTAAAATACAAATTGTGTTTGACAGTGTTTAAGGCTCGACATCAGAGAGCGCCAGCGTATATATCGGACCTCTGCGTGATACCCATGCCAACGGAAAGGCAACGTTCACTCCAATCAGTAGAAACAAGTGCAAACAACATAGCAATTCCAGCCAGAGCCAATAAAGCATGTTTCTATGATCGTGCTTTCAGCGTTGCGGGTCCGTTGGCGTGGAATAGCCTCCATTTTTAGTATTCAGTATGAGGATAGTGACGTTAAATTTAAGAAACTTCTGAAGACTGCACTGTTCGGTCAGTCATTTCCTAGTGCGCCCTTGGAGTAATTGATTTTACAAAAAGGTGCACTTAAAATACAAGTCATCAGAATAATAATAGATAAAACTAACTAATCATCACGCCGTCTCCCCGAAAGGGAAGGCAGAAAGAATGGACTGTCACACTTTTACTGATGCGGCACTCCATCCTTCTCTTTTCGCTCCGCGGGAGACGCGGTGTGATGGGTTGCGAACCTCATCGCCACCAATAGGCATCTCCCGCGCACACTTCGATCGTCCAACACCCGCAAAATAAATCTAAAACAAATAATATAAAATACAATGATATAAAATAAAATAAGAAAATAAAAATAATTTAACACAAAATGTTCTTTTTAGATGGTGCACATATTGTCCATTTAATTTATGTTTCACGAATTCACCGTTTTTTTAATTTAGCACATAATGTAATAACACATAATGTTTTTTTCGATGTTGCACATGTTGACATGGACGATCCGGACTTTTGTGTTTATTTAATTTATGTTACACGTATCCATCGTTTTTTAAATTAGCTGTAATTAGGCACTTAACCAGCAAGAACTTTAAAATAATATTGAATAAATTATTCAAATTGTCATTGGAACAAATTAAAAAAAAAAAAATTTATACCTGTCAAAATTCTTTTTAAAAAGATAAAACGATAAAACTAATATAATTTTACCAGCAAAACAATACAAACGTATTACGTGTCACAATGAACTATTATAAAGTGCGGCAACAGTTAAATTGACCAAAATAATTCACTTATACGCGAAATATCTCCAAATTTACAGGAGCACAACATGAACCAAACCAAATTTTCAACATCAGAATATTTATAATAGATAATAATAATAATAATATTGAATCAGTAGGTACCAATAATTATTACGTCCTACTGCGTATACACGTGTAACGAACATATAGAGTCAGAATAGCGCTGTTGTTTCGTTATCTCTGGTAGTGGCGTTATATTATAGCCGACTAATATTTTTTATGGCTGACTCCGGCAGACTCCCAGACGCCGACGTACAACGCACCAATGTATGTATTTGAATATTGAATAATTTACGTATAAATTAAAAACACGTGTGTCCGTACTTACGTAATTTGCTGATTCTCAGAATTCATTTCGTATTCCGCCTGATAGACAATGTTTTTTTTTTATAATATACCATTTTTGATATACTCGCACATCTGAGATTTACAATCTTACAGTGCCATTACAAACTTTATGCGTAATACGAATAATTCAGAAGATAAAATCAAACAATTATTGCCATTTGATTTACTGATAAATGTTTTTGCCATGTTCGCCGAATTACGTAGTAAAGTAACACAACATAACTTAATTTTTAAATAATAATTAAATTAAATTATGTTCATTTAACTACTTCCACTTCTATCATTATTTCCACAGCGACCGGTTTCGCCAGGCTCGTTGGCATCGACAGACTGGTCCAAGTGGAAGTAGTTAAATTAACATCGTTTAATTTAATTATAACTTAAAATGGACTTCCATCGAGAGATTTCGGTGAAATCATTTGATTACATCAAAATATTATTTGAACAAAACACAAGAAAGGTTAATGTAAGAAAAATCTGTATAAAATCTTTCCATCTTGATGACCCTTTCATTATATTGTTCATAAAATTTTCATTTGCACTGCATTCACTTCGCACTATCAATCCAGGAAACGCATTGTTTTTCACTCGCAACGTCATATTTCTTGTGTTTTTTAATATCACATCAAAATTGATATCTTGCATCGCATTTCACATCTCCATCATATTTATATGATTTATTATTGTTTTAGAATATCTTAATCGTTTTATTTATCGCCTCTTACTTTCTTAAAGTCAAACAAAATTTAAATTTGATTGATTATTTATGATTAGATCGGCCATCTTGTTATTTATCCGTGAAATCGTAAACAATATTTTATCTTGCTTACATATGTATTTTCAAGTTAGTTCTTAATTCACATTGAATTAATGTATTAAAGAAAGACTGGTAAAAAAAGTATACATATGTTAACGATGTAAAAGGAACAAGATATAATGAAAGACCGAGGAAAACGTGACACGATCAAATAAATAAAATATTGAATGTCGGCCACGTGAAGAGTCGGAGAAATCGACGTGTATGCGGTGTGTGAATTTTGAGGAATTGAGAGAAGTCGACGGAGACGGCATGATGCTTAGTTATATAGTTAAGATCAATTCTCCATTACAAACAATACTAAGGACTGTCAAGTGGATTCAATTATGCGAATGACGCAGGTTCGAGTTCATCCCTGACTGTTTTTATTGAGTTATCATTCAAAGTCATATATCCTATAACCTTAATATTCGTCTATGTACGTATATATTAAATCTTGTATCTTGTATCATTGGTACCTACGTTAGAACTATACGTTAAGTGGTATTATCTATCTATGAGAGTTCTGGTCCCAACCATTTTATATAAAAGCGAAGCATGGAACTGGCAGAGGAAGGATGAGAGCAGAATAAATGCGGTAGAGATATGTGGACTTGGATCTTCTGACTTACAGAGGTTCAGCTCTAATGGTTATTTCTCTTACATTTGTTGGAAATGGGTAGTTGTTTTATGCGGGGGCTAGATGTATGGTTCAGAGTGCTGCAGAGTGAATGTATTTCTTGTGGTAGAACGATGTACGACATCATATGAAATGCTGATGTAAGAAATTAGTGAAGAGCTTGGACTTGGACTTGGATATTCTAGCTTACAGAGGTTCAGCTCTAATGGCTATTCCTCTTACGTCTGTAGACAACATTGTTGGAATGAAGAAGGTATTATGAACAAAAATATGAAAGGATCGCTGCGTTGGTTCGGACATATGGACCGCATGGATGGAGAAATAATGGTTAAGAAAGTATAAGTTAACGATGTAAATGGAGTACGGAGTCGATGTAGGACCGAGGAAAACATAGCATGACCAAATTAATCAAATTTTAAAGGTTGGTCATTTTAGAAGTCGGAGGAATCGACGTTTTTTTATAAAAGTTATTTTATAAAAAAATGCAGATATTTGATACTGTCCTAGCAAAGCGAAACGGGCGTTTTAATCAATTTATAATATGGAGTTTTACATCATTGTTCATGAAACAATTAATCAATTCAAGCAAACATTTAAAATGCATAATAGTTAATTTTTTTTAGCCATATCTTTGAAATTTAAAATAATTTATATTTTGTGCGTACATGACACAATGTATGAATGTAGAGGATGCGAGAGATTCGTCAGGACATAACAGTGTGGCGATCCATTATTTCTGCCTACCACTCCGGGAGACGGCGTGATGGTTAGTTAGTTAGTTTACCTTACAGTTTATTTAAAAAAATACCCAAAGTTTTTTTTATAAAATAACTTATTTTTAATTGGCGCTGTTTCCCTTGTTCTATCTTCTCCTCTTTTCCATATTATTAATAAATAAAAAACATTACTTGTATTTTCAATTAGTAAATTGTTGTAAAAAAAAATATTAATCTGTTCTGATGAAGGATTTTGTTTGATACAAAACGAGTGAAGGTAAAGCTTGTGTTTATGGAACTCAAAACTCAACATGCAATATTACATTGTGTTAATACCAACGGACATCAACGAGTCAACATAAACTACACTTCAGCATTATCTGTATGATCTTTTGATTTAAAAATACACATACATTATTTTGTTTCCTTCAAAGTGAATTACGACTTGCCTATTGATGGATTTCTATTGATGTGTTATACCAATTAATAATTTTCAATCTTTGTAAAGTTATAATTTATGTGCTTTGCGGAATTGGATTCTCTTTAAACATAAATTTGATTTATAAGACATATTTTTCTTTCTGGATGGCAAGCGGAATGTGATGGATATTTTCCTTTGTATGAATGGAAATAAAATGTAATTAATGGAACACTCGGTGCAAAGACAAAAGTACGATGTTTTTCAATTTACCTTTGAAGGAGAACTTGAAGGTTAAAAAGGGTTTATCGTTGGCAAAAAAATTCTATGTTCAAGGATTAATTGTATCTCAATAGAGACGAAGATGTCTGATCAGACGTGGTGGTCGTAAGAAGGGAGGAATGGGGAATGTTGTTAACATAAAGCCATCGCTTAACCCAACCATTGACAGGTCATAAGTCCTGTAAGCGCCTCGACCACCAAATTCTGTTCCCAGAAAACAATTTACATCTTCGTCTATATTGAGATATAATTAATCCTTAAAAATAATTTACCCGCAATGGGTAAAATCCAGTATTTGTCTACAAGTATTTGTATACATGAAAAAAGAATGTTCGATTGCAATTCAATACATATTTTTCGAGTGATAGTTGTAAGAGCATTCAATAATCTTATTTAGTATACTATCACCAAAACCAGAGGGAAGAATGATGCTTGGAAGACCCCTCAAAAAATGGGAAGACATCTGGGAGTCCATATCGCAAGAGGCGGTAAACTCTGTACAAATCGGCCCTAGCGGCCTTCGACCAATATAAAAAAATAAAAAAGAATGTCTGTACGTTCGTTCCCTATGCGTTCGCACATCGTTCATCCGATTGAGTTGAAACTGTACAGTTGTTGTTGGCAATCTTAGTGTTTAAGTTGACATTTTTAGAGCCAATAAAGTATTACAAGACCAATGTATGACACCTTTCAAAATCCAGGGGCAAATATATCATCGCATAGGAACATATTATCATCAATACACCAGAGGGATGCCAGAGAGAAGAAGTATATAGAAAAATTGATAATCAATGATAGTGTCACTTTTTATCAATGAACAATAAATTGCGCAACAATTTGGCAGTTTGTCAATTAATTACTGACAGTGTTATTACCGTAAATAGCCAAAATATGCTAATATCCAAATAAAGGGGCATTGCAAAACTTGCCGAGCATCAGCTAGGAATCTATTTTGCTAATACTACAAAATGCTATTATAATATTTAAAATATCGATCAAATTTTACTTGGTTGTTCAAGTAACAGTATATATACTGATCGCTTAGTACAGAGGCAAATTCAATTCGTTTGTAAAGCGATAGACTAGGTCAGAGAATGATGAGGATAAAAATTATGGAAGGTTGAGTTAGGATAGGAATAATTAACTACAATAACGTTGAACTAAAATCAAAACGGGAGCAATCTTTATAAAATCAAAGGAATCGTAGAGAAAAGAAACTGCATATTTGAGTCACATGAATGTTTCTTTGTTTCGCTAACTAGTTCAAGGGGTTTATATTTACAATCGCGGAGACTCGTCGACAATATCCGCATGGCAACAGATCTACGCAGATTCATCTAGTGGAAACACGAAGGTACATAATTCACTCATTCAAGATAATTACGATCAAGTCTGACGAGATTATTAAATGTAGGTCTGCGCATGCATATTATACTGTATATATACGAGTATTATAATTAAGTTGTATAAAATATACATAAGCTTGTAGACGGACACAAGTGATCTAAGTCTTGTGTCTGCAGTGGTGGTGATCATACTTAATAGCACATTTTATGGTATCGTGACCTTCTGGCCGATACCAGGGCACGATGCTTGGGAGGAAAGCAGGAATGGAATCTGAATTCTTCTTCGTAATACTCGTAAAATGTGGATAGAGTTACATTCGACTCGTGTACGAGCATTTCGGTGGGATCAATACGTAAAATAAACAGCAGAATATTTGCCGCTTCATAACTCCCGAATGAGCTTCAAAGTTTGGATAAATAATACAAAATGGTAATAACAATGTATTTAATTGAAATTTCTTGGTAGGTTCAAAGTAAACAAAGATTTTTTTTATTATAAAAAAAAACTAAGCTAACTAACTAACCATCACGCCGTCTCCCCGAAGGGGTAGGCAGAAAGAATGGACTACCACACTTTTCTTTCCTGACATATTTCTCTCGCTTCCTCAACATTCATACATCGTGTCATGCCCGCGCGTCTTGGACTTCTGGCTTACAGAGGTTCAGCTCAAATGGCTATTCCTTTTACGTCTGTAGGAAACATTGTTGGAATGTGATTTGGTAGTTGTTTTATGATGGGGCTAAATGTATGGTCCGGAGTGTCCTTCCGAAAGAGGGCGAGGGGGGATTTAGAGTTTATGATAAAGTCTTACATTATTGTCAAGGAATGGAAGACCAGTTAGGGTTGGGATTGTATTTATAAAAAAAGCCTGTTCCCGAGGAGAAGATAAGAGGAGCAGTGCCTGGGTGGAGTTGCGGTAGGAGATAGCATCCTGCGTGAGACCATTTCGTTTGGCGTAGTACGTAGTGGGCTATCGGGGAGGATGTTTTTGTTATCCGCATTGATTGCGGGAGGAGTCAAGGACTGAATGATGGTGGATAAACTTGATGGTAAAGGGTCATTATTGATACGGAAGATGGTAATAATTTAGGTCGGGGTCTGGAAATGAAAGAGATGAAGTTGGAGTAGTGCAAGGAATAATAGAGCTGGAGTCGCAGTATTCTGATGTACCAAAGGAGTGTGGTAACGGTGGGCTGTCATCGGGCAAGGACGCTAACATTACTCATTAAATGATATGGACCAGTCTTTCCTCAATGCTAACCTTCCTCTATAGAGAGCAAGGGAGAAACTCGCCGAAATATTTCTCCCGAGATAATCGCTAGTAAATTATTGAGCATGTTTTATCCTCAAGACACGTTTTGGCGATTGAGTGCGAGGCGACGTTTAGAGCAATATTTAGGGCACATTTCACGTGTGCTGCTGCCCGCCACTCCGCCAGATGGGTCAGAGTAAACACACTTTACAAATAGCATCGCGTCACTGTGATATATGGGATATTATCGTTCTAAATGTATTACGTTTAGCGATCCGAGTCCCCCATTTCTCTTATCAAAACCTTGCCACGTAATTCACATAATAAGTAAATCGTTATACGCCAAATTTTTTTGGGACCGCCATAAAAAAATATCATACGAGTAATATAAATACGTTACCACACTCCTTTGGTACAACAAAATACTGCGACTCCAGCTCTATTATTCCTAGCGCTACTCCAACTTTATCTCATTGACCGACTAACCACGACCTAAATTATTACCATCTTCCTTATACATAATGACCCTTTACCACCAAGTTATCCACCATCATTCAGTCCTTTACCCCTCCCGCAATCAATGCGGACAAAAAAAATCCTCCCCGATAGCCCACTACGTACTCCGCCTAACAAAATGGTCTCACGCAGGACGCTATCTCCTACCCCCCAACTCCATCCAGGCACTGTTCCTCTTATCTTCCCCTCGGGAACACACATTTTTTAAAAATACAATCCCAACCCTAACTGGTCTTCCATTCCTTGACAATAATGTAAGACTTTATCATAAACCCTAAATCCCCCCTCGCCCTCTTTCGGAGGGAGACTCCGGGCCATACATTCAGCCCCATCATAAAACAACTACCAAATCGCATTCCAACAATGTTTCCTACAGACGTAAGAGGAATAGCCATTAGAGCTGAACCTCTGTAAGCCAGAATATCCAAGTCCAAGGCAAAACCCCGAATATCATCAAGAAAGAATTTGTAAATATTTTGAATACAAGAGAGCGAGAGAGGAATACTTGATTCTCTCCGAAAGTAATCTGAAATGCACACGTTGCGCATGGCCCTTGAATTGTATAATATTGATAATTTTCGTATAAACTTTCTAAAAAAAAATCACATAGAATATATTTATAAATATAATTCTTCTGTTTGGGCGTATGTAGTTGAACGCGTCCTAAACGGCTGGACCAATTTTGATGTTTTTTTTGTATGCTAGAGTAGGTCCCTGGATGGTTTAAATTCACAATTGGACTCAGTAGGCGACAGTAAATAACTTCTGGGAAGTTTATGAATAATTAACATTCTAGTTTTGTTTGTTTACCATAGATGGTACTGATGTCGAATTCAGTGTTTAAGCATGCGCAAATCACTTGCGTTGTAGCGTGGCGTAAATTTAAAATTCTGTTCGCTGTATTTTCCATGTATCGCATGTATCACAATGTCAAATGTCATTTAGAATATAGTTTATCGAAAATACGAATATCGAAGACTTTCAACGTTTGTCGTTGTTGTTTTAATTCCTTATTGTAAATCCTAAAGGTTAGATTTCGAAAATTCGACTTGCTTGGAACGATTTACTCGTCCCATCTGAAGATTAAACTCAATAACAAAAGTGACGCATCGTGGCAGTCAGGCGGACAGCTGAGAGCAATCATTCAATCAGTGACACAATTGATTATGACGTCATCGACCGGTGATGACAAAAAATTCAAAACATTAGAACTAATAAACAGATCACGAGATTCCAATTTCAAATTATTTCACTTTTTTTATTACAAGGTTAATTAAAGAATCAAAGATGGCAGTGCACAATGGAGTTCTAGTCCCGACCCTTATGTGTGGAAGTGAAGCTTGGAGTTGGCAGAAAATGATAAAAGTAGGATAAATGCCGTAGAAATGAGGTCACTAAGAAGAATGTGCGGAAAAACAATGTATGATAGAATATCTAATGATGAAGTAAGAAAGGAATGTAAGGCGGATGAATGCGTGACAAATAAAATTAAGAAAGGGTCACGAAGATGGTTTGGACATATGAAACGAATGGATGAGGGAAGAATGGTTAAAAAAATATATATACAAGTAGTGTGAATGAGAAAAGAAGTCGAGAAAGGCCAAGGAAGACATGGGATGACCAAATTATTCAATTACTGAAAGGCGACCATGTCTGACGAGTGTGCATGTCACGATGTGTGAATGTAAAAGAGGATTATGCGAGAATTATGCCAGGATAGAACAATGTGGCGATCCATCCTCACTGCCTACCCCTCCGGAGAAACGGCGTGATGGTACGGCGTCATAGTTCTCAATGCTCTAGTAAAAGATAGCATAACTCTCATCATCTCACCCTGACCCATCTAATTCAAATTGCCATGGTGATTGTAAATGTTTGTGAACAATTAAAACTCATTTATACATCCTTGTATTTATTTGCTTGAATTAAACAGAGCAACTACACGGTACAATGACTATTCAATTAATTTAAAAATAAATGCAACTCATTATTATCAAAACTAAAAAAAAAGTGTAGTGCTCAATTTCGAGAACTGAATCATCCGATTTTAAATCCACTCGTATAATTCTAAAAAAATATACATACAGAAAAGCCGCTAACTAAAATATATATGCTAAACTGTTAAATTAAATAGCTTTGTTTTATGTATCACAATTGTATTTTATTTTACGCGACAGCTCTTTCGTCAACCTATGTTGACATCATCAGGTGTTACAATGATATATCTAATGTCAAATTTTCGTGATTTTTCGAACCTTAATGTGTATTTGTAACACCTGATGATGTCAACATAGGTTAACGAAACAGCTGTCGCGTGAAATAAAATACAATTGTGATACATAAAACAAAGTTATTTAATTTAACATTTTAAAATGTTAAGGTATCATAATATTTCGGCCAAAACAATGGACTATTTAAAATATATATGGTCTAACCTTTTCATTAGGATTTAATAGGAAGGATATTGGACGCTTTGTCATTTATTTGCTTGGCCTTTATTCACATAAAATAATACTATTTAATGTACGATATTTAGTTTTATTCTAAATATGTCTAAAGGCCGTGCCACACTGTTTGAAACAAGCTCTCCACAGGGGTGACCTTGGTGGAGAGCTGTGGAGCCCACGGTTGGTGTAGCGTCCACATACTGTTGTAAACAAGCTCTCCACATGTGGAATGCGTGTTTAAACGGTGGATCCACACGCATACTATGCGCGTCCGTCCACAAAGTTTGTTGAACGTCAAACGAATTTTGGTTTCAAACAAGTGTCTACACAGTTTTAAACCCCCGGTGGAGACCAATGTGGAGAGCTTGTTTAAAACAGTGTGGCACGGCTTTTATTATAGTTTCGACAGATTTTGACTTGCTGTCATCGTCTGGTAATTTACCACATGGATAGTTATTTGTTTGAATAGTGATATAAACATACCTCCTTAAAGGGGCGAATGAAGAGGCAGACTAGTAGGGTCTACCGACCGCTTACCCGAAACTGTTAGGACGCAGCGGTCTTCACTTCCAAGGCCTGTCCCCCGTCCATCCGGGAGTGAAATTAATAGTTATATCATTTAAGCAAAACAAAGCGGACCCCAGGAGACATACAAGAGGAGACAGACCAAAAAGAGACGGGTGGACTGCGTGGAGGAGGACTGGAGGAACTGGAAAGACCTGGAGAACGCGAGAGATTACCAGGGACAATACTGCTACGAAGGAAGTCAAATCCCACACCGGAATGTAGCCCCGAAAAGAAGAGTTAGAAAACCATTTATAAAATATGTACGAGTATCCAACATATACTAAACATATCGTGGGTTTTCTGCGAAAAAGCACCAAGTCAAAATTACTACTTCTGAGATAACTGAAGTTCAAAGTTTGTAAGGATATAAATTATTTTTTTTATACTAAATATTACTAAGCCAATTTGAAAAAATGGTATATTGATCTATTAACCTCATTTTATTTAATGGTTTAATAAATAATAACTGAACTATCAGCACATTTTTTTAAAAATATTAGTGGATTGGCATGACTTAGTGCATTGTCGCTGATACATAATACCACAGTAAGGTATTCAAATTGAAGTCCCATTCAACCTACTATAGTCACTTTGTGAGAAATGTTTTTTTTTTCTTTAATTAAAAAAGTTATGTAATAATGTTATCTTGTGTACAGTACCTATTACATTAGGTAAAATAATAATTAATTAGTAAAAAGAGAAAAGAAAGAAAATAATAATTGCCACGTTTGCCCCCGAGTGAAGCACGTAGACATCTCCAGGATATCGTTGCCCCAGAGCAATAGTGAGATAAACCAGTGCCAGTTGCCATCCTAGGGCCTAGGAGACTCAAATAAGTGCAAGGCCTCCACCAAGTCAAACCATAAACAATATCAAAGGAACATTACGGCTCGTTATATTGACAAGATGGCACTGGTTTATCTCACTATTGCTCTGGGGCGACGATATCATGTCGCCAACCAACAATCTCACATTTTTTCAAGTCAGTACTGCTCCATAAGCTCCGCTGAATAGATCCGAAATATTGTTATTGATAAATTATCATCAAAAAGTTATCCAGGGAGTTTAATTAAGTCCCTTGGTGCCTTTTCCCTGAACGGATTTATGTTATATTGACTTATTACAGAAAATATCTCGACTTGTAGTGTAGATAGGACTTGGTGCGTTTTTGCAGATTGTAGAGTAATGTTTCAACAGTATAGCCTCATCATTAAAAGCCGTGCCACACTGTTAAACACGCTCTCCACATCGGTCTCCACCGGCGGTTTTGAATAAAAAGTCCACAGAAAACTAAGTAACTCCATCTCGCTCGGATACTGTAAACTAAAAGTATCCGAGCGAGATGGATTTACTGAGTTTTCTGTGGACTTTTTATTTCAAAACCGCCGGTGGAGACCGATGTGGAGAGCTTGTTTAAAACAGTATGGCACGCCTTTGACTCAAAATGGCAAAATTTTGACTTAGTGCTTTTTCGCAGAATACCCACGATATAAGATAAATTATGCTTAAAAGCTTGTACATATAATTACATTTGTTTACGCATAATGTCCGTGTAGAATTTTTCCACGGAGAGCACGTGTGCCGTAATTGCTGGTTATATAACCTCCTACATATTTATTGGCTCCGTTGTCCAAAGCAGCCGTAGGCGATGGCGTCGGATTGTCTGCCATTGTTGGGAGGCAAACCATCTGCAGTGAGGCAGGGCGAGGCAGCGGGATAGCAGGCACGCGAACGACGCAATTACCGCGCACCTTGACAACGGAAAATATCTCAAAGTGCATTTGTAATACGTTGAATTTACGGTGAGAATACTAGCGCGTCACGGCATAATGATATCATTGAAATAAAACGCTCAGAACGTGCGGCTACAATCTATAATATTATAGAAACGTACTTTCTACATGATTAAATCTGTTGTTACTAACGGCTACATGATGAGATCATCGTTTCATATTGTATCGAAGAACCTCGTAAACTTTTTAGTACAAATAAACAATGGGGATATCATAATTGTATAACACAATTTATAAAAAAAAACTATCAATAAACATATAAGATATAATAATTTAACCACAATTCAATGCAAAGGATACAGATTTAATGATAAACGGTCATGAGTTTATCATAACCGTTGTCATTGTCATTAGATGACATTGTCCTAAAATAAACTTTTAATTTTGCAGTAACACTCGAGGATACACAATTTAAAATCGATTTTTTTATGAATTAAAACACCGTTTTTTTCTACTTTTGAGTTTATTTTTCTCGACATGTTTCGAAGGCATGCATCGATGCAGGTTCAGTGGAGTAGATCCAGAAGAATATACTGGAGGGACCATGTAGCCCGAATGGATGGTGACAGACTTGCATATACAGCCGCTTATGAAATCCCCTCCGGACACGCCCACCTGGAAGACCGCCTAAGAGATGGAGAGGGACAGCTGGATCTCATCATCCGACGAGACATGATTTCTGTGTCACAGATCGTCAGATCTATTAAAAGGAGAAGAAGAAGAAGTTTCGAAGGCTTACACCTTCATCATCGGGAGAACGATATAAACTTCGTTTATATAATTTATATCGTTCTCCCAATGGTGTAAGCCTTCGAAACATATCGAGAAAAATAAACTCAAAAGTAGAAAAAACAGTGTTATAATTCATAAAAAATTCTGGAATTCCACAGTGTTAACGCCTTAAATTTATCTAAAATAAATTTAAAATCATTAAAATTAATTTTGAAAGCTTAATCTCTATTTCACATTCAATTTGATAATGATCTATGAAGCTTTTTTTATTAAATGACTTTGTTAACATGATTAACTATCATATATCTATTGGGTATAAAGAATGCAAGAGCAGTTCATAAGCAACAAATACACCCATTTAAGTGTACTGTTTGGTATGATATATCGTCCAAAGGATCATTGGCTCATTTTTAGAAATATTTAATATTGTAAAATTGGCTGAGGCCAGCTGCGCGAAACCATCCACAGGATGAAGCTACAGTGCATACTATCATAGAGACAATGAAACACACGATCACACAGAATCTTCTCTGCAATATTGCCAATTTCCCGTACTTACTTCCTATGGCCATACAACTCTTGAAGAGTTTTAGCCACCTTGATGATTTTTCGCCAAGTTCCTCGATCCTGCGCCTTTTGCTCCCAGCTGTCCGATTCGCCCAACCTAGCCAGATCAGCC
Source organism: Lepidostoma basale (assembly GCA_022606425.2). Classification (NCBI taxonomy): domain Eukaryota; kingdom Metazoa; phylum Arthropoda; class Insecta; order Trichoptera; family Lepidostomatidae; genus Lepidostoma; species Lepidostoma basale. The sequence goes on along the minus strand of JAHDVF020001018.1, from coordinate 1,139,608 downwards.
AGAACATTGTCCATTAGGCGCTGTCTAGGCCTTCCCAGAGGTTTTACTCCAGTCGGTCTAGACGCGTACAGGGTCTTGATTGCTCTGGTCTCTTCGGCTCGGCATACGTGCCCAATCCATGCTAAGCGACCGGCTCTCACGGTGCTCGTCGCTGCTGGGTCATCGTACGGATCTCTTGGTTGGTGCTATGCCTCCAAGGTCCCGCTGCAACACTGGATCTGTGTCCCAGGATCATTCTAGGTATTTTGTTCTCAAACCAGTAGATTCTTTGTTGTTCTTTTAGAGTCATTGTCCACGACTCAGAACCATATGTCACCACTGGCTTGATGATGGTGTTATAAATACGCAGCTTGGTGTATCTGGATAAGCTTGAACTTTAAGAACGTTCGCAAGGAGACTGCAGCTCGTAGGCCTTTTAGAACTCTGTGTTCCTGAGTACAAATAAGCATAAAAAGAATTAGGCTTGGCTTCTGTGCCACCTGATGTGGCTTTATTCGCAGTTCTATTTTGGATAGATATACTTTGTCACATTCCGGACAAGGATATTCTACATACGCGGTTGGACCTCGTCTTCTCTCTCCACGATTGAACAATGACAGAGAATAAAACAAAAATATTGCTGTAGAACTTTTTTTGATTCTTCTTCTTCTTCATCTGATTGTAGATCTTGCCATCTGTTAATGCAGGATATCAACTTCCTGTGATGAAGATGACCAGCCTACTCTCCATCTCTTTGGTGGTCGACGGCCCTCTGGAGCCTCGTGCATCACGAGCATAGGAATTCTCGCTGGATCAATTCTTTCGATGTGGTCCATCCAGAATCGCCTTCTTTGCCTACTCCATCTCACCATGTCTTCAATTTTGCAGGATATGGGGATTTCTTCATTGGGTATCCTATCAGTAAGGGTTCTCCCCACAATAGGTCGCAATGTTTACATTTCTGCTACTCTTAAGAGATGTTTGGTTCTGACCGTGTCTGCTCTTGCTGGGATTCCGTAATTCATTATGGGCCTGATGCATGTTTTATAAATTCTATAATAATTAATATATCTTCGGATGCCTAAGGGACACTGTTTGGGATAATAAGCATACACTAGTGGAAAGCAAAGAAAGAATTTATAAAACATGCATCTTTTTTTCCTTTAGTGAATGAAAGTAGCTCGATAAAAAATAAAATCGTAATAAAGCATCCATATTTATTGTGAAAATGCTTTTAAAGATACACCCCTTTGACTTTTTAGGCTCAAAAAGCCATTCGCAAAATAGCAAATAACAACGCACATACAAAGCTTGATTGTCGAGTATTTGGCCTACTAATAAAACCAGCGATGATTTCATTTCAAAATTGGAAAGGTTGCATTGGAATTTTATAAATTGAACTGTTAATTTTAGAAATCAATACAACGAGTACACTCAAAGCATCCAGAAAATTCTTTCAGCGAAAGTTGATTAGTTAAAAAACGAAAAAATATTCTTATTACATTCTTACTCCAATAATATACAGAAGATTTTGTATTGCCAATAAATCATGTTAAATGAGCTCTTGAAATTCATTATTTAGTTTGGTTGGTAGACACCCAAATTAATCAAACGGAGGCCATGGGACCAACAAAAGAGGTGTCAGAAGGCCACATAAGACATGGGACGACGATGTCGTCTCAATAGCTCGTAAATATTGGGTGAGAAAAGTGAGTGACAGGTAGGAGTGGAAACGTTTAGAAGAGGCCTATATTCAGCAGTGGGAAGATCAAGGCTGGAGAAGAAGAAAAATAAGAAAAGAGCCTAGATTATTTTGTAAAAGAGCTATATCTTCGACAAGGGCTTGGTTTTTTAGGCATACGGAGATCCAGCTCATGTCGCTTCTTCTTACGTCTGATGGGAAGATTGTTGGAAATGTGATTTGGTGGGTTGTGGATTTATGTGTGGGCTTAATCTGTGTCTCGGAGTATTCCACTACTTTATTACATAGTAATTTCGTGTTTGGCACAAAACAACCAATGAATCAAATAAGATTTATAATTTGTCATCACAAACTCGAAAGATTCAGTTGGGTTGTGCGACCTTTGGGAAACTCAAGCCATGACTTGTGAAGCCGGGACGTGGACGCTGACAAGGGGTCTGGTATTCAAGTTCCAGGTCTCCCAACGCGCAAAGGAATGAGCCATGCATGGAATTAATCTCCAGGGACAGAATCAGAAATGAATTTATTCGACAACAAACCACAGTGGTTCTGAGGATAGGCGGGCTGAAGTAGCGGTGGGTTGGTCAAATTTCCAATTTCAATTCCGTGGCTCTATCCCACGGCATTTCTTTTAGGAATGCTCGGAACCAATTCTTTACAGCTTCGAAGAGATGGGCATCTCATAACCCATTTCTTTAAATTAATCAGGGGATATTTCGAGAACTCGGCCGTGCTAGAGGGTGTTGGTCTTTTTGTCCCTGATAGATTTCTCCGACAGCGACAGCACAGATTGTTTTACCAACCGGCCACCAGAACCAATCTGCCTCTGGTGACACCGGTGGGAAGAGCAATTAGTCTGCTGAACGCGATCTCCTCGGAGATCGACGTCTTTTATATTAGTGAAGGTACGTTCAGGGGACAAATACTCTTGACTTTAGAAAGTATGTTGTCTTCCTAATGTCTTGCCATCTCTAATGCGTTCCTGGTACTTTGTTGTATTTTTATAATATTTTTCCTGTACTCAATAGATGCCTTAAACATTTTCCTGTTTGTAATGTCTTTTGAGTTAATAAACTGATTTGATTTGATTTGAAAATTTCATGGGGAGGACGGGTTCTGGAGTGAAGACCGCGCACAGGTTTCTGTAGAGTTGGACGTCCTTCTGCCCGCTGGACCGACGACATTTTAGGATTGCTGGACGTGGATGGATGAGTGGTTATGGATAAGGGTCATTGGTGTGCTTTGAGAGAGAAGTACGTTCAGCAGTGGACCACATTCGGCTGATAAAAAAGAAATCAGTTTAACATTATTTAAAAAAATCGTTTTATCCATATTTTGGTTGCGCACTTAATTATAAATAAAGGCTGCGTTCAATCCTCGAGTCATTCAACCTGTGTGCATATTACAGTAGAGTCTCGGTTATCCGACCTTCCGAGTTATCCGACCTACCGGGGCAATGCCCCTTTCCTTTACCCGACTGCACGCATTATATTCGCGCGCCAGGCGACAGTCCTCAAGTCTGTCTCAGATTTGGCGGCCAGAAAACGACAAACAGCGGGTAAACAAAAGACAATCACGGACCTTTTTACCCAAGCTAAGTTTAGTTTCGTAGTTCACTGCATTATATGCGAGTATGTACCTACTGTAAAACATGTTTTATTACTTTGCCGAAAGTGCATTTTGATGTTTTAGTTCGTTACGTTCAGTTATGTTACTTGTACATATTTGAAAAGTTTTCTAACTAACTAACTAACTAGCCATCACGCCGTCTCCCCGAAAGGGTAGGCAGAAGAACTGACACACTTTTGCTGATGCGGCACTCCATCTTTCTCTTTTCGTCCCGCGAGAGACGCGGTGTGATGGGTTGCGAACCTCATCGCCAACCTGAAAAGTTTTCGATGTGCAAATAAAATTAACTCATTTTCAATGTCGTTTTTATCATTTTCCGTGTTATCCGGCCGGTTTAGGTCGGATAATCGAGACTCTACTGTATATTCTCACGTTAAGCACGGGTACTTTTGTTACTATGCTACAAATAAATTTTATCATAAGACAGACATTTGTAGGTTCAACCTTTTGTGCGACACGAGTCCGAGATTTCCTTTCAAGACTGACACATTTCCACGCGAACGCAGTTTAAAATAGAACCCTTTTTGTCAGGGAACAAGGTGATGCTCCTATATGATTTAGACTCAAAGAAAAATGTCTGACAAAGCATCTCCGGGGGCTACAGAATCCAGACACATTATTCGGGATCAGTGATCTGAGTGAACTCACGCGCTTATGCATAAACATAATAAACTATTACTAGCTGATTTAAATTGTTCAATATTCACCATTGCTTTGTGTTGTAAATTCGTATTTAAATTAAATTTGTTATAAAACTAAACATTATTTTTTAAGCAAATTAGTTTTCGACACTTGTAATAAATAAATGGCTAAATAGTCCATAGTTTTGGCCGAAACACTACGATACTTTAACATTATACACTGTTAAATTAAAAAAACTTTGTAACACACTAATTAAAAATATTATTGTAACACCTGATGATGCCAACATAGGTTGACGAAAAAACTGTCGCGAAAAATAGCAATACAATTGTGATATAATACATAAAACCAAGTTTTTTAATTTAACAGTGTATAATAAATGGCTGTTTATACGTATTAATTATTTATACAGTGGAAACAAATGAACAGATAATGATTTAATTATTATTATTATTTTGTTGAATCGCTCTTTACATCATGACAGCATGAGCCAAATCGATTTAAAGGGTATTATAGCTATCATAGTGATCTCGTGACAAACGAAAGGTAGCTAATCTATCGCCATTTTATTGTCACGTGAATTCTACACTAGACCAAAGACAGTGTGACAATCACACTGCTCTCGACGGGAATCGAACCCGGAACCTTCGAGGTGGTAGTCAATGCACTTACCACTCGGCCACGAAGGTCTACCCACCTAATGAAATAACTTCGCCTCTTTCATTTAGTTGTTAAGAAATGATTTAAAAAAATTATCAGTTTAAAAAATATATAGAAGAAGGGTGTTGGGAATCAGAAACATAATAGTTTAAATAAATAAAATGTTTATGATTGTTAAAAACGTCCGTTATCTGGAAGGTTTATTATATTTTATGTGAGTGACATATTTCGCCTTGCTAAGGAATTATCAAATGTGACAAGAATCAATATTAATTACTATTCATAATGTTACACAACAATTGGATTTTTGACATGCAGGCTGACAACGGGTATGTAAAATAATCTATGGTATACTCTACCGTTTAATTAAATACTGTCTGATCCAATCATTCTTATCGTAACGTATTCTGGACTTGAAAGCCTGGACTTATACGTCTGATGGGAACATTGTGAGAAATACGATTTTTAGAGTTGTGATCTATATGTACAGAAATCCAAAATAAATTATTAAAAACATTCGGTCTGAAATTAGATCAAAGCAAATAAAGTATTATCACCGTCCACGATATCTAACACACTTGGAAATCCCATTGTAAAACTCATTACGTATGTATCAAAAGAGCAAATCCACAATTTTCCATTGTTTTTCTCGCTCGATAAGAAATCTTGATCATACATCTCGATTTTAATGGAAAAGTCTAGAAAAATAATCATAAAACAATAAGTTTATCGATAAACAGAGTTATCAATGTCAAACAAACGTTTATATACCTATATAATTTTTAAAAAGTTTTCAATTTAATATATAGTAAAATAGATATCATTTATATTTTATTGTGATAAAAATGTAATGAGATAAAAATAAATGTGCATTAAAAATATGACTGATTGTAATGTATCTGCTTTAAATTCAAAATAGATTAATTGATAGCGATCAAAATAATGAATTAATTATTTTAAGACGTGTGGCTATCGATCGATGATGGAGACATAGTCTAGATAATGTAACACGAAGAATGATGGAGGTGGACCAGTGATCCAGAGGACGTAGTAGGCCCAAGTTGACGTACATGGGACTTATCAACAGCATTCTCAAAAGAGATTGGGTCCCACTAGACCCCTCCCAGGAAAGGCAGTCGAATCGACCCCAAGTAAACAGGACATAGGAATGAAAAATAAGAAGATTAATGAAAACGTCTTCTACATAGTTAATATTTTTACGGGAGTGACATGTTTCGTCTTGCTACGGCATTATCCAATATTTAATAATGTCCTAGAAAGGCGAGACAAGACAACTCCATAACATATAATAAAATTAGTAGAGCTGCTAGAAAACAGACGTTTTCATAAATACTTATTTTTTATGTGTTGATACTTGAACAATGATGTAAAATTCCATATTAAATAATTAATACGAATGAAAACGACAGTTTTCTAAAAGTTTTATTATATTTTATGGGAATGACATGTTTCGCCCTTCTAAGGAATTATCAAATGTCTGACAATGCCTAAGAAATAAAAAAGAAATGATATTTGATATTGCCTTAGAAGGGCGAAACATGCCATTCCCATAAAATATAATAAAACTTCTAGAAAACCGTCGTTTTCATTCGTATTAATTACTAACGTTTTTTTTTTTAATTTGGAGTTTTAGGAAATCTTAAAAAAAAGGGAAAATAAAAGATTACGACCAAGAGGGAAACGGACGTAATACCAGAAGAATTCTGTACTATTTTAATTTTTAATATTCAAGAATCTCAAAAATGTATTTATTCCTTATATAATAATGGTAACAATTATTTTACACGTGTGAGTTATTGTCTTCTAAATTAGATTTGAATATTTATAAAAAGAACTCATTTGAATATGCTAAACACCGTATTGGTTCATTATAAAAGCGAAAAAATTATGAACGAATATTTTACATTAAAATAAAACGTTGTACTAAGAAACGATTATTTCAACAATACTCTTCTATTAAAAGATATTCTTTGAGAGTTATTTATTCTTATGTCTCTAGTTCTTTGTTTTATTTCAAAGAAAATGATCTTTAGTTCTTAGAAAACATTTTCCTCGAGGCCATAAAAATAAATTGTATAAATTGTCTTTGTCCACAACGGAATAAATATCTTCCTAACCAAAAGGATCATATTCCAGATTTAGAAATTTATGAAACTATTATATGTTAGTTTGAATAGTGGAAAATATAGATTCGTTGTTCAAAGAAAATTAGGTATAATAAAAGTTTCAATTGACACAGTGTTTAGATTACTTATTTATAGAATGGAGTGGAATTTTCCTGGTATGCTTTTAAGTATATGGTAAATTATTATACATACTCGTATATAGCAATAAGTTTTATGTGTAGGAATATGCGTATTGCCTATTTTAAAATGGAAAATTTATAAGATATTATAAAATAAATATAACATATTGGTTTATTGATAATTTATATACTGTATATAATAATAGTAGAAATGAGATCACTAAGAAGAATGTGCGGGAAAACGTTGTATGATAGAATACCGAACGATGAAATAAGAAAGAAATGTAAGGCAGATGACTGCATCATGAATAAAATTAAAAAAGGATCCCTGAGATGGTTTGGACATATGGAACGAATGGATGAGAGTAGAATGGTTAAAAAGTTGTACACAAGCAGCGTGAGTGGGAAAAGAAGCCGAGGACGACCGAGGAAAACATGGCATGACCAAATAAATCAATTACTAAAAGGCGGCCACATTCGAAGTCGGAATAATCGACGTGCGTGCATGGTACGATGTATGAATGTAGAGGAAGCCCGAGAGGTATGCCAGGACAGGCCATTGTGGCGATCCATCTTCTCTGCCTACCCCTCCGGGGAAATGACGTGATGGTTAGTTAGTATATAATAATTTCATTGATAATAATTAATACGAAAGAAAACGTATTTTTTATAGAAGTTTTATTATAAATAGTCCATTTTTTTTGCATCCAACTGTTAAATTTAAAAACTTTGTTTTACGTATCACAATTGTATTTTTATTTTACGCGACAGCTGTTTCGTCAACCTATGTTGACATCATCAGGTGTTACAATAATATATCAAATGTAAAATTTTCCCGATTTTTGGAACTTACTAAAATTGACATAGGAACAAATACACATAAAGGTTCGAAAAATCACGAAAACTTGACATTTGATATATTATTTTAACACCTGATGATGTCAAAATGTTGACGAAACAGTTGTCGCGTAAAATAAAAATACATTGTGATACATAAAACAAAGTTTTTTAATTTAACAGTTTATAAGTTTTATTAAATATTTTTTAGATAAAAAAATAATGAGAGGATCATTAAGATGGTTTGGACATATGGAAAGAATGAATGAAGAAAGAACGTTAAAAAAATTATATGTTAACGATGTAAATGGAACCAGAAATAGAGGAAGACCGAGGAAAACGTGGCACGATCAAATAAATCAAATATTGAATGTCGGCCACGTAAGGAGTCAGAGAAATCGACGCGTGTGCATGACACGAGTGCACAGTGGCTCTCCTTATAGATATAATGGATCGCCACACTGTTCTTTCCCGACATACTTCTCTCGCTTCCTCAATATTCATACGTTATTATTATTCTGATGACTTTAATTTAAAACGTATTTTAAGTGCGCCGTTTTGTAAAATCAATTACTCCACGATGATTACTTCGACTTTGATCGATTTAACTTTGACTTAATATTTGATCGATTTGTTTGAAAAATGAACAGACTGGAAGCATTAGAAATGTGGCTCCATCGCCGAATGCTCAGAGTTCCCTGGACATACATGGTTACCAATACCGAAGTCCTGAGGCGAGCTAGAGTTGACAGGGAATTGTTATCAACTATCAAGGTTCGAAAGATCTCACATCTGGGTCATATACTGCGTGGGGAAAAGTACCACCTTCTCCAACTGATATTGGAGGGGGAAATTAAGGGACACCGAGGGCCCGGAAGGAGACAAATGGAGTGGACCGGCATCCGAAGTGTGGAGGAGCTGTTCCGAGCGGCGCAGGACAGGGACAGGTTCGCCGAGGTGATTGCCAACGTTGGGGGGACCCGACAGGGCACTTGAAGAAGATGAAGATTGAAAAATATATGATATATAAACATAAAATAATAATATTTAATTTAAAATTTTATTCTATTATACAATACGGAATCATGTTTTGAATACAAAAAAAGCTAGTTTAATTGAAAAAAAAAATAGACGTAAAGAAATTTTGTTTTAAATTCAATCAAAATTTGTCCTAGGGATCATTTTTGCCCTTAGATCTCTCAAGCGTCCACTGCGAGAAGCGATGTTACCCACATTGAGAATAGCTGATGTACAGATTAAAGCAATACCCAGTGTAGTGTTTACAGCACAGAGGTTAACTAGATTAATGCAAGTCACTTGAGCTTGGTTCTTGCTTAATTAAAATGAACGTTTTGTGGACTCGGAGACAATGTATTGGAAACCCAGCAGGACGACAGGCCCGCCCGAAGGTATTTACAGATATTACTCAGAGACTGTAAATACACACGAGATTAGTGATTACATTTCAATAAACAGCTTTGAGACTGTCATAAATTGTTAATCTCGAGACACGAGAGTTGTGGCGCGACTGTATGGCACATTCCGTACATATTAATCAAATAAGAATTTCTGACTCTGAAAAGACAATGTTGTGATTGCGAGGTTTAAAATAAATATAACGATACTTCAGAAAATAAACTTCCAAAGTATGCATTTTGCTTTAAAAAAATAAACAATTTAATTTAATACATTGTGAGTAAAAGGTAAATATAAAAAGGATCAGTAAAAGTGTACGTTCTGGTGTATGCATAGAATATTTAATAAATAATCAATGTTAGTCAAGAATATATAATCACTCTAATGCAATGATAACATAAACTTGAAACTCCGCCAGAGAATGATCAAATGCTATGTGTGGTCTGTTCTCAACTCAATGAACAGACTGGAAGCATTTGAAATGTGGCTCCATCGCCGAATGCTCAGAATTCCCTGGACAGACATGGTTACCAATACCGAAGTCCTGAGGCGAGCTAGAGTTGACAGGGAACTGTTATCAACTATCAAGATTCGGAAAATTTCACGTCTAGGTCATACACTGCGTGGGGAAAATTACCACCTTCTCCAACTGATATTGGAGGTAAAAATTGAGGGTAGCCGAGGGCCCGGTAGGAGACAAATGTCCTGGCTGCGAAACGTGAGGGAGTGGACCGGCGTCCGAAGTGTGGAGGAGCTGTTCCGAGTGGCGCAGGACAGGGACAGGTTCACCGAGGTGATCGCCAACGTTGGGGGGACCCGACGGGGTACTTGAAGAAGAAGAAGCCAAGAAATATGATTTCAGGCATATGAGCGCCACGGCTAGCTCGAATGAAGTGCAATCAAGTCCAATTTTCGACAACTTTATCGAGCAACCCCGCGAAATGGCAAAACGTACTGACTACAAATCAGCACGTTTTGCTCTCAACTGTCAAATTGACAGTCTGTAGAAACAATGTTGCCAGTTTAAAAACCAAACCTCTAAAAAAACACCCTATATTTACAAACAATCCTCGCTCCGCATGACAATCTATCAAATCACTTTTACAATTATGTTCGTACTAGAAATAAGCAGAATACCCACAAGGGCTGAGATGAGAGACGACCTTCGTGGCAGAGTGGTAAGAGCTCTGACTTCCATATATCAAATCAAATCAGTTCAAATCAAATCAGTTTATTTCATCAACAGACATTACAAAATTTATTTTTAAGGCATCTATTGAGAACAGGTAAAATAATATATTATATATAGTATACTACCAGAAACGCATAAGAGATGGTTCAACATTAGGAAGACAGGATACTCTCCAGAATTAAGAGTATTTGCCTTCTGAACGTACTTTCACTAACATGAAAGACGTCGATCTCCGAGGAGACCGCGTTCAGCAGACTAATTGCTCTTCCCACCGGTGTCACCAGAGGCAGATTGGTTCTGGCAGCCGGTAGGTAAAACAATCTGTGCTGTCGCTGTCGGAGATATCTATCGGGGACAAAAAGCCGAACACCCTCCAGTACGGCCGAGTTCTCGAAGTATCCCCTAATTAATCTAAAGAAATGGGTAATTAGATGTCCATCTCTTCGAAGCTGTAGAGAATTGGTTCCGAGCATTCCCAAAAGAAATGCCGTGGGATAGAGCCAAGGATAGCTACCATACTCCCTCATGTAGAGATACCTCAGAAATTTTTTCTGAACCCTCTCCAGCATAATGGAATATCTCGCCTCGTGAGGACTCCATATCACAGAACCACTTTCGAGTCTGCTCCGAACCAATGCGTTGTATAGGACTCTGAGCACATTGGGATCCCTGAAAACTCTGCCGGTCCGGACGATGAAGCCCAACATCTTCAGTGCAGTGCCACAAATCCTCTCAACATGTGCACGAAAAGTCAGCCTACTCTCATAGATGATCCCGAGATCTCTCATCGTAGATACATGTGCTAGTTGCTGGTTGTTCATTGTGTATCTATAATACACAGTTCTCAATGCTCTAGTAAAAGATAGCATAACGCATTTAGAGACATTGAATTGCATTTGATTACTGTGACTCCAGTTGACAATATTATTGATGTCCGACTGGAGGCGAAGACAGTCTCCAGGATTTTTAATATAGAAGGTCCCGGGTTCGATTCCCGGCGATGGCAGTGTAATTGTCACACTGTCTTTGGTCTGGTGTAGAATTCACGTGACAATAAAATGGCGATAGATTGGCTACCTATCACAGGTCACGTGATTCAATATAATAGCTAAAAAAATAAATTGTGTACAGTAATTGGGTTCAAACGACCTGTTGTATACATAAAAAAAAGATAATAATAATAATCTGAACATCCATATACCTGAAGATTCAAGTATTTGTATGTATATATTAATTACCAAATGGCTTCAATTCTGTTCATATCTTTATCATGGCTATAACTGTAGCAATTTACACTTGTTACTAAAATAACATCGAAGAATTTGTGCTTTAGTCGTGAATAAACAATTAACGTTTGAAACGAGCGGAGAGCGAATATTTCAGATTTGAATGCACACGTGTGTAGCGTGAACAAAGTTCAGATCAAATAGACAGCAAAGTGGAGCCAAAAGAAATCGATAAACATTAATCAAAATTAGTTATTTTCGGTGTTCATCTTTTTGCAGGTTGAATCTGTTCAATGTAACTCATACAGGCTTTTTACTCGAACATTAATAATAAATATTCGTATTAAGATTAACAAGTACCAGAAAAGTGAGGATATAATAAAATCTACTATCTCTTTCATGTGATATGAGTTCTATAAAATTACACCTGAACGAAATAGTGACTCCATATAAAGGTGAAGATTGGTCCAAATTTGAAGTGTGAACAAAATATTATATTATGTACTAATAGTACACCTTATAAACATAAAATGAATTGGGAGTTTATACGCCGGAAAAAAATGAGTTAAGTATGCAGTTTTGCTTTAAATGAACGCTTGGTAAAGATACGAGTATATATGGCGAGAAAAAATGTTTTATTCCCTATTTTTGAATTGCGTTTACGAGTATATAGAGGGTAAAAAATGCCTCATATGAGGGGTACCCTAGTTGGGTGCTATTAAAACTATCTACTTGGTAAACAAGCAATAAATAAATAAATAAATGTACTTATTTATTGTTTTTTGAACAATGATGTAAAACTCCATATTAAATAATTAATGCGAATGAAAAAACTTATGTTTTTCAAGAAGTTTTATTATATTTTTTGGGGGATGACATGTTTCGCCCTTCTAATTTGATAATGCCTTAGAAGGGCGAAACATGTAATCCCCCAAAAATATAATAAAACTTCTAGAGAAACATAAGTTTTTTCATTCGTATTAATTAATTAATTAATTATTTTTTTCATTCGTATTAATTAAATAGATGTACTATTTTAACAAACAAATTGTATATTGTGATGTTCATAGCAAACAACTGATCCCCGATAGGAGATGACACAACAAGAAAACGATACGCATCTAAATTTAACATTCTTGTGCGCCGCAAACCAGAGGTGCATGCCTTCAGAAATAAGAAATAAAATATTAAGTCAGACTGCCAAAATGTCGCTCACTCCTGGAAGAACCTAAGCTAAAAGCCGTGCCACACTGTTTTAAACAAGGTCTCCACATCGGTCTCCACCGGCGGTTTAAAACTGTGTAGACACTTGTTTGAAACAAAAATTCGTTTGACCTTCAACAACCTTTGTGGACGGACGCGCATAGCAGCGTGTGGATCCCGCCGTTGTTAACACGCATTCCACAATGTGGCGATCCACATTCCACTAGTGAAGGTCAGTTGCATAGCGGCATCGCGCATCGGTGGAGTGCGGACGTATTGAACGAAAATGGTGTCTACTGTGGATGCCACACCAACCGTGGGCTCCACAGCTCTCCACCAAGATCACCCCTGTGGAGAGCTTGTTTCAAACAGTGTGGCACGGCCTTAAGCCGCTGCTGCGCCGAAGCTGTGTTGCTCCCAGCGAAAGGCAAAGTCGAGGGATGAGCGAAACGGAGTACTACATTATAGTTTATTCAATTCAGAGAGAATATTTGCAATAGTGTGAGAAACACCTCCTAAATTGGTTATAGAAAGCTATCTGATTGGTTCCTGGGTCTAAAGTGGGCGGTACGCACTAAAGTACTCTGTGGTTAGACACTTTTACAGACACCATCAATTGGGACACTAGATATTTAAAATAATGAATTCCTTTGAATATTAACATTGTGTTGTATAATAATTAATATTAATCACAGCCTTAATTGTGTTCTCCAAGAAAATTCAATAAACAACATTTACATTTTAAGGGACTTCATTTTTGTGATTATTACAATTGAAGCTGATAATATTTTAACCGCAGAGCTCAAGAGAAGAATTGGACTAAGCTGGGCAGCTTTCGGAAACATGGGTTACATCCTTAAAACCCGGAAAACACCGATCAACCTGAAACGAGAAGTCTATGAAGCCTGTGTTCTGCCAGTTGGTACTTATGGTCTTGAAACTGTAACATTGTACAAACAAAGTGCCGAGAAACTACAAGTGACCCAAAGAGCCATGTTAGGAATAAGCCTAAGAGACAGAGTCAGAAACGATACGGTGAGAGAAAAAGCAAAGGTCACTGACATCATCCACCGGGTGGCGACTCTAAAATGTCAAGGTCACGTAGCCAGAAGCTCAGATGAAAAATGGACAAGAATACTGCTGACTTGGAGACCGTGGATGGCGAAGAGAAGTACAGGGCGACCGCAACTACGGTGGAAGGATGATCTGAACAGACACGTCGGAATAACCTGGATGCAGTCTGCATAAGACAGAGTGACATGGACGCGAATGGAGGAGGTCTTTTTCCAGGAGTGGACGGGAATAGGCTGAGGAAGAAGAAGAATATTTTTATTAAAAAATAAAAATAAACAGTTTATCATTTCAATGATTGAATATAGTACATATATTAATGAAATATATTTCTGATTTTTCTATTCATAAAAAAATAAATACAGCGACCAGTTTTTTTTTTCAACGCACTGTCACTCACACTATTGCAATCATTCTCTCCGAAATGACGAACTCTACTTCAGTACAAATCCGGTCTTTAATCCTGGTCGCGAAACGTTGAACTCTATGAAGTACGTTGGCAATAAAACAATACATTCGCTCCCAAACCGCATGGCCAGTTGGGCAGTAGTTATTTTCGCACTGAAACAACTTACACTAAAATATCTCGGGTCTCCCGCGAGCACCGAGCGAAACCGCGGTTGGCCGAGCGGCATTGCTCACTTGACCAAAGTTCGGCGAAATACCGCGACCTCGCATAGCAACAGATACATTTTAGTCGTATTCGTGGCATCTTGACCAAATGAATTTCGGCTGAGCTTAGTATTCCTTGCTGTTTTTACGCTGTCATGTCGGTGGCTATTCGTATTTGTTCGACGTGTTATTTTATGCGCATCTCTTTAGTTTTGAGGACATTATATTTGGTGCACATGGACTGAAACTAAAACGCGTAAATTTACATCAGGTGACTAATTGGCGCTTCTATTAAGGCATTGGACACACGTGTTAACACAAAGTAAACATGTTTTTTAATTAATAAAATCAAAAATATATGACAAAGAAACTGTCCGATTATTCAGACTATATACGAGTACGTATACTTTTTTTAAGGTTAATTTATTTCAAAATTATGAAAAATTATTTTTCGAATCATCATCATCAGCCTTTAGTCGTCCAGAGTTTAACATAGGCCTTCCTTCCCGACTTCCACAACTCTCTCACTGTCGCCGCTCTGTACCATTGACCTCCTGCCACTCTCTTGATGTCATCAGACCATTTGACTTGTGGTCTGCCAAGATTTCTATGGCCGGTTCTCGGTCGCCACTCCAGGGTGCTTCTTGTCCACCGATTATCCGTTCTCCTCGCTATATGGCCGGCCCAATTCCACTTCAACGAGTCTATTTTGCACGCTACGTCTGCAACTTTGGTTCTTTCTCTGAATTCATTTCGCTTCCTGTCTCGTTGATTAATGTTTAATATCCTCCTCTCCATTGCCCTCTGGGTCTCTTGGAGTTTCTGTATTGTTCTCCTTGTGAACGTAACTGTTTCCAGCCAGTATGTCAGTACTGGGAGGATGCACATGTCAAATATATTTTTCTTCAGGTGGTTCGCGAATCTTTTGAACTTAAGGATATAGGACAGTTTACCGAAAGCAGTCCATACAAGACCCCGCCTAAGTTCGATCTCCGTCAAGTTTGACCATGAATAAAATCCTTCCCTCCTCAGTTCAAGGGCGTTATACCCTAGCATACCGAAGAGAAATGCCGTTGTATATACCCCGTACTCTCTCAGGTAAAGGGGTTCTCCAGAATTTCTTTTAAACCTTCTCCAACATGAGAGAATACTGAACCTCACGAGGACTCCATATCACGGTACCTCCCTTGAGCCTGCATCTGACTAAGCAGTTATATATAGTTCTTAGGATCCGGGTATCTCTAAAAACCCCGACAGTTCGAAGACCGTCTGCTCCTCGCGCAGATTTAAATCCATCTCGCCTCTATGAATAATCTAACTGTCTTATGACATTTATATGTGATTAATATGTGTTATGACAGTAAATGCCATTTATGTCTTTCATTTAATTAAATAACCACACACCCACATACATTTATTAATGCTACACATTGTAAACATAAAAATGCATAAACAGTTTTTAATGTACTGCAAAGTATTCACTTTTAAGGTTATCCGGATGTGGCTACAAAAGTAATTTGTAATAACCACATTGTTGATTACAAAACAAATATGTTAAATGATTTTAAGTATACCAAACTATTACGAATTACAATGATTGCGTAAGTGCTTAGAGATAAATTGATCAGTGGTTAAAATAAACTAAACAGAAGATTAAAATGTGTGTAAAATAAATTTGAAGAATTGGCGAGGTTGAAGACATTGTCAGATGGGGGCGCAAAAAGAGAAGATACTGGGATGAACATGTCTCTCGTATGCCAGAAAAAGGAATCCCAGGAATAGCCTGAGACGGTCTACCGAATGATTTCCGACCACGTGGCTAATCGCCGCTTGGATGACGAGATGGGCGGTCCGTATACCAGGAGGACGTAGATGCAACCAACAACTGGTCATCGGACCTATAAGAATAATATAATAAAAACCAAACCACCACAATGCACTTCTTGCAGCAGAGTTGGCTTAAGCCCAGTCCAAATGCAGTTCAAATCAAAACAGTTTTTTTCTCAAAGATACTACAAACAAATATTGATATTTAATATTTGTTTGTATTATCTTATCGTAATCAGTTATATAATTTGACTAACTAACTAAAACTTGAAACTCCGCCAGAGAATGATCAAATGCTATGTGTGGTCTGTTTTATTGTACGGGTGTGAAACTTGGACCCTGAAAGTTAACTCAATGAACAGACTGGAAGCATTTGAAATGTGGCTCCATCGCCGAATGCTCAGAGTTCCCTGGACAGACATGGTTACCAATGCCGAAGTCCTGAGGCGAGCTAGAGTTGATAGGGAATTGTTATCAATATCAACTATCAAGGTTCGAAAGATCTCACATCTGGGTCATATACGAGTACTGCGTGGGGAAAAGTACCAGTTCCATGCTTCGCTTGCATACATAACGGTCGGTAGAAGAACACCATTGTGCACTGCCATTTTAGCTTTTTTGGATAGGATAGCATTGTCAAATAAGTTTCCGTCATTTCCGAACAGACAGCAAGCGAGTCACCAACCGAAACACTTCGGTGTGTCCGTAGCCTTAGTAAATAGGCCCGTTGCGTGTAGGTAGGCGTTCTCCGTGCACCACGCGACTTCACGTACCGGCTGATGTCAGAGGGCCGCATTCTTACCGTGGGAACAGCCAGCCGCCCGGCCAGACCGGGTGGCGTGAGGCGTGCCGCGCGCCTCGCCGTAGGACAAGAAACAGCCGACGTTCCTAATCACGTACATACAAAGTTTAATAACTTTAAACTTTCTTCCATTTATTACAGTTTATTTACCCTGAAGAGGTTAACCCGCATTGTGCGGTTGACTACATTTGCAGTAAAAAAAAATGGTCTCGAACTGCGGTTGGGTACATTTATAGACATATATTCCCAGTTCATCGTGATATTACGTACAATTTAAAACAAAATTGACCTAAATTATTACCATCTTCCTTATCAATAATGACCCTTTACCACCAAGATATCCACCATCATTCAGTCCTTTACCCTTCCCGCAATCAATGCGGATAAAAAAAAAATCCTCCCCGATAGCCCACTACGTACTCCGCCAAACAAAATGGTCTCACGCAGGATGCTATCTCCTACCACAACTCCATCCCAGCCACTGCTTCTCTTATCTTTCCCTCGGGAACAGACTCTTTTTATTAATACCAACCCAACCCTAACTGGTCTTCCATTCCTCGACAATAATGTAAGACTTTATCATTAACCCTAAATCCCCCCTCGCCCTCTTTCGGAGGGATATTCCGGGTCATACATTTAGCCCCATCATAAAACAACTACCAAATCACATTCCAACAATGTTTTCTACAGACGTAAAAGGAATAGCCATTGGAGCTGAACCTCTGTAAGCCAGAAGATCCAAGTCCAAACAAACAGGTAGGTAGAGAGAATGGACCGCCACACTACTCTATCCTGAGTCCAGTGGCGGTACTGCCATAGAAGCCCAGAAGCCCGGCTTGCGTAAGAAATTTTGAATCAAACCCCGCAAATCTAAGTAATCATGCCCCCACATAAACCAACAGCCCACCAAATCACCTTCCAACAATATTACCATCAGACGTAAGAGGAAAGATAAACAAGATCTGAACTTCTGTAAGCCAAAAGAGGTATTGATTAAAAATTTCTTACGCAAGTCGGGCTTTTGGGCTTCTATGGGAGTACCGCCATTGATCCTGACATACCTCTCTAGCTTCCTCCACATTCATACAGCGAGTCATACACGCACGTCGATTCTTCCGGCTTCTAACATGACCAACCTTTAAAAATTGATTAATTTGGTCATGCCATGTTTTCCTCGGTCTACCTCGACTCCGTAATCCATTTACATCGTTAATGTATACTTTTTAAAAATTCTTTCTTCACCCATGAGCTCCATATGTCCGAACCAACGCAGCGATCCTTTCATAATTTTGTTCATAATATCTTCTTTCGCTCTACATTCCTTTCTAATATCAGCATTTTTGATTCTGTCGTACATCGTTCTATCACTCATACGTCTTAGGGACCTCATCTCATACTAACAAATTATAAATTTAAGCCATCAATGCAATTTTTTTTAACTAACTAACTAACTAACCAATACGCCATTTCCCCGGAGGGGTAGGCAGAGAGGATGGATCGCCACACTGGCCTGTCCTGGCATACCTCTCGAGCTTCCTCTACATCCATACATCTTACCATGCACGCATGTCGATTGTTCCGACTTCGAATGTGGCCGCCTTTTAGTAATTGATTAATTTGGTCATGCCATGTTTTCCTCGGTCGTCCTCGGCTTCTTTTCCCACTCACGCTGCTTGTGTACAACTTTTTAACCATTCTACTCTCATCTATTCGTTCCATATGTCCGAACCACCTCAGGGTTCGGACATATGGAACGCACATTCTTCTCAGTGATCTCATTTCTACGGCGTTTATCCTGCTTTCATCCTTCTTTTGCCAGCTCCAAGCTTCACTTCCATACATGAGGGTTGGCACTAGAACTCCATTGTGTACTGCCATCTTTGCTTCTGTGGATATATTTCTATTTGCAGTAATGACTTTGACAAAAAATGTTTTATTTATGAAAAAATGCTACACAAGTCATTTACGTTATATATTCTTGTTTTATTTCAAACCTGTATCTAGCTGTGTGTTAAAAAATACAATGTCAGAATTATTGAATTATTAAAGTTATTATTCACCGTTTTTTACTGGGAATCACGTAAAAGTCGTGAAGAAAACGACGATGCAAGAATTATTTCATTTGCGATAACACGATGTCTGGCGTGTTCTGTGATGGTTTACTAAAGCATCAATATAATGGGTGGGATTATAGATAAGATAACGTTATAGATACAATAACGTCATCTTACAACAAAAAAAATATGTTGAAATCACCATACAAAACAATCAGTCATAGGCATGAGTAATAATGTGTAAAACTAATAGTTAATTACTTTTTTTTATTAATAATGCATAATAAATAGAAACACAAAGAAACATACAATATGTAAAACTTGTTCAATTGTCATAGTTGCTTCGCTTAGTTAGATGGGTCAAAATGTGGAAAAAACGAACACTGTCTCACTGACACTTAAATATTCAAATCCGAGGCGATAGAATTCAACGGTAGGATGGTTCTACATGATGGAGTGTAGAAAAATAATTATTACTAGAGATGCGCCGAGTACAAGTTTTACCGAGTTACCGAGTACGAGTATTACTCGGTTTGATGTTTGCCAAACTGAATACTCGGCCGAATAACTCGGTTCAATTTCAAGTCGGTGAAATCTGCCCAAACATAGCGGATATGCAAGAAAAGCTTAAAGTTTAAGTTCAGGATCGCTTTCAAGGCTTAGAAGGTGATAAAAATTACTGTTTGGCTACTTTACTGGACCCCAGAATGAGAATTTTTAATCCAGAGAAATGCGAATTGATCAGGAAGATCCTATTTTTAGAATCCATTGAAAGAAGCGACGTTACAGAGAGCGCCAGCAGCAGTGAAGAAAACGAATCTAATTCTAACCTTAACCAATTCAGACAATCACAAGATGCTCATGCATCATTTTGGAATTGCTTCCAAGAACTTGCTTCTACCCAGCCACTGGAGCGCGACGATCCTAAAAGCCCCATGGCTCTAGAATTGGATCGATATGTAAACGAAGGATTGTTGTCAAAAGATAAGAGTCCTTTCGAGTGGTAGGCAAGACATAAAACAAGATATCCAGAGTTAGCACATTTAGCAAGAGTGTTTTTCTGTGCACCTGCAAGCACTGTGTATAGCGAGCGTTTTTTTTCAGATGCAGGTAACGTCTATGAAAAAAAAAAAAGGAACAGGCTGTTTCCAGAATGTGCGGGAGAGTCTTGTATTCTTACGTCACGACTTGCCTTTGCTAAATTTTAAATATTAATTGTTTAACTTCAATTTTAATATATGCAACTTTTAAATCCTACTGTTTTCATTATATTTCCCAAAATATTATATTACTTTAGTTAAACCGAGTATACTCGTCATTTAGACCGAGTTATTCGGCCGAGTACGAGTAATAAAAAAAACGCCGAATACACCGAGTACCGAGTATTAAACGAGTACTCGGCCCATCTCTAATTATTACCTACGACAATATCGAAATCAATTATTGATTTTGGTATTGTCGTAGGCAATCATTGGGAATAAATAGACCTATTTGTACAGTGGTTCTCAATAGAGCCCCGAATCCACCATTATTAATTTAAATTCATTAAACTCTTAAGTCTAATATAAAGACTAGAAAGATTAAATCGGTCGGGTGGTGGTCTAGGGGGTAAACGCTTGGCTCCTGATCCAGGGGGCATGGGTTCGAGCCTGTACACGACCAGATTCCGTCTTCATAATAATGGGCTATTTTCTGCTCATATTGAAGATTGTGAAACAAATTCTAACATCTAAAATTTGGGACACATTTTCCGCAACGAGAAATACGATCTGCTGCACTTCACCATGAAAGGGAAGATTAAGGGTAGGCGCGGTGTGGGAAGACCCCAGATGTCCTGGCTGGAAAACATCAAAGAGAGGATCAGAATTCGGAGGGTGGGGGAGTTGTTCCGGTCGGCACAGGACAGAGAAGCCTACGCCAGAGTGATATCCGACGTCGGGGGTCCTGTCGGGGGATTTTTCCGGATAATCAAACTAACTAACTAACTAACTAACCATCACGCCGTCTCCCCGAAAGGGTAGGCAGAAAGAATGGACTGTCACACTTTTACTGATGCGGCACTCCACCCTTCTCTTTTCGCCCCGCGGGAGACGCGGTGTGATGGGTTGCGAACCTTATCGCCACCAATAGGCATCTCCCGCGCACACTTCGATCGTTAATTCTTTTAGCAAAATAAGGTGCCAATCGATTTTTATCGAGCTAATCTCATAGTTTTTCTGTTTCTCGACCCTTCTTCGCTGTCTAAATTTGATGCGAAATCCAACATTTCATCTATTCGATTCTTCAAATCGTAAATTGTAGACTTTCCAACATTATAAGACTTCATAAAATATTTTCAAGACGCAACTTTTCACAATGTACACGCGTGATCTCGGATAAATAATGACAGGTTGAAACTAAAGAGATGACACGTTGAAACTTGAACACAGCGGGAGACTGACTGTCCGTAGGATGTGGGGGAGAACGAGAGTAGGACGGAGGAGAAGGATGATGCAACCCACACCCAACGTTGTGTAGGTGTGGTGGGGTAAACTTAGTCATGCGTAGGTCACGGTGCAGAACGCTTCATCATAATACTAACCAGCAACTAAAGCGTGTTTTAACGACCAAGGATCTTGGTATTGTCTATGAAAGTAGGCTGGCTTTCCATGCTCACATCGAGAGAATATGTTGGGATTTATTCTCCGAACTGGTCGAGTTTTCAGGAATCCCTATGTTTTGCGAATTCTGTATAACTCATTGGTCCGAGGCGAGATTCTCGCTCATGTTAGAGAGGGTTCAGAAAAGATTTTTGAGACATCTCTACATGAGGGAGTTTGGTAGCTATCTGTGGCTTTATCCCACTGCATTCCTCTTGGACATGCTGGGGACCAATAGTCTAGAGATACGGAAGGATGGGTTCACACTTACCCATTTCTTCAGACTTATCAGGAGATTCTTTGAGAATTCTGCCATCTTGGAGGGTATCCATCTTTATCTTCTAGATGGTTATCTTCGACAGCGTCAGCACAGACTGTTTTATGTCCCAACATGCAGAACCAACCTGCCTCTGGTGATGCCGGTGGGGCGAGTAATCAAACTGCAGAACATGATCGCTTCGGAAATCGACGTCTTTCATATTAGTGAAAGCACGTTCAGAAGACAAATACTCTTGACTTTAGAGAGTATCTTGTATTCCTAAAGTCGAACCATCTCTCATGCGTTCCTGGTATTATATAATATATTTTATTTTTACCTGTTCTCAATAGATGCCTTAAATTATAATTGTTGTTTGTAATATCTTTTGAGAAAATAAACTGATTTGATTTGATCATCTCGGCTTGTTCGGATAATTTACGTTCCGGTTAACTGACGTCTGGATAAACGACGTTCTACTGTATTCGTATATAGAAATATGACAAAGAAAACGCCACAACTACATAACAATTTATTAATTAAGAATATACGAAAAGGGGGTAATGACCTGAACAATATTATCATAGCAAAATAGGTTTATTTGAACTAGGGTCGAAGCACCAGTATTTGACCGCCCCCCAGTAAATGACCGTTGGTTAATAAAACAAAATATAATAAGAATTGCTCTATGTGTCCAGTCAAAAACTTTAATCCCAAGAAACTATGACAAAAGAGGTAGGCAGAGACAACTGTTGGTAAGAAACAAAACTATCAGTTTTGAACTGTGCCTTGTCAAACGGTAAAAGTGCGTCTTCCTGTTGTTGTTCTGAGATTGTTAGTAGTTTTTTATAAGGAAAAGTGTGGTAAGTGTTTTTTTTAATGTTATTTCTTATGCAATTCTTTGAATATTTACATATTTTTATATGTTAGGGTGTTTCATAATGTGACAATGTAACAAAATCTATGTATTGTATCAATATAACCTGAAGTGGTCATTTACTGGTGATTGTGCTATTTTTTTAGAGAAATATTAATTTTAATAGTAATACTCATATTTCAGTAAAAAAGTTAGAGAATTTAGAGAAGTTAATGTGTTTTTTATTGTTTTCTTTTATTTTGTACACTGAACTAATGAAATTAATGCCTTTAATGTGGATTTCAGTACTAGCTGAACCTTAAACGGCCATTCATTGGTGCTTTGACCCTAGTTAGATTTCAGGTTAACGTTGTGTTTGTTCTGGGCGATAGATATGATACAATTGCACAAAAAATATTGTTTAAATTTACCGAATGCATACAATTATATCGCTATCGCAAGAGCCCACGCACACACATCTTAAACCAGATAAATAACAAATGTTCTTAGAATAATCATCCTGCATTATAAAATATTGATATTATATTATTTACTATCAGACAAGAATAATGCACTCAAAATATACATATTAAGTACCAATTAGATAAAATAATTTGAGATAAAACACTCATTTGTTTATATTTATGAATTATTTATTTTACGCGTAAACAACAAGCCAATTAGCATTCTATAATCTTAATATGCAATATATATTTAAATATTATACATTGTTAATGATTGAAATTGAAACTTCTTATTTATTGTTGCTTTATCAATAATCAAATCAAATCAAATTAGTTTATTTATTCAAAAGACATTACAAACATAATTATATGTTTAAGGCATCTATTGAGTACAGGTAAAATATTATATACATACAATATATGGTAATACCAGGAACGCATTAGAGATGGTTCGATATTAGGAAGACAAGATAGTTTCCAAAGTCGATAGTATTTGGCTTCTGAACGTACCTTCACTAATATGAAAGACGTCGATCTCCGAGGAGACCGCGTTCAGCAGACTAATTGCTCTTTCCAACGGTGTCACCAAAGGCAGTTTGGTTCTGGCGGCTGGTAGGTTAAACAATCTGTGCTGTCGCTGTCGGAGAGATCGACCAGGGACAAAACTACCAACATCCTTCAGCATGGCCGAGAAAACGATATATGATAGAATAGCGAACGACGAAATAAGGAAGAAGTGTAAGGCAGATGATTGCATCATAAGTAAATACAATAAGATGCGAGAAGAATAGTTAAAAAGTTGTTTACAAGCGGTGTGACAGGAAAGAGAAGCCAAGGACGATCAAGGAAAGCATATGATGATTACATTAAAAAATTATAAAAAAGACAGCTACATTCGAAGTCGGAAAAATCGACGGACGTGCATGTAACAATGTATGATGTAGAGAAGTGGTTCCCAAAGTGGTCCGTATGGACCCCTATACGGACGGGGCCCCTGGGATCATTCAGGGGGTCCGTGGAAAATTAAAATCGATTTGGGGGTCCCTGAAAAAGGTCAGGGGGTCCGCGCAAGGCTTATGGCGACCTTTTTCTTTAGCTCATTCGTGAATACCGACCGGTCGAAATCGCCGGTGATCATATTTTTTTCTTATTTATGAAAATCGGAACACGAATGAGCAAAAAAAAGTTCAACAACGAATTCCAGATTTTTTTTCTATTGATCTAATTTTGTTCTGTGTCAGCTTCAAAGCTCATTTTATAGTTATAGGTGAATTTGTAAAAAAAAAACAATAATACGAAAGTAGGGGGTCTGCACAAAATAAAAGAAATCAGCAGGGGGTCCACGGGACAAACAAGTTTGGGAACCACTAATGTAGAGGAAGCTCGAGAGATGTCTGGACAGAGCAGTCCATCCTCTTTGCCTACCCCTCCGCGGAAACGGCGTGATGGTGAGTTAGTTAGTTAGTTCATTAATTACCTAATATGAAATTGCGTTTTATAGCATTGTTTAAGAAAAACAATAATAAAATAAAAAACCCTTTTTTAAAACATAATAAAAATGTAAATCAAACTGCAGCAAATTTACGAGTAATTATTTTTATATATTGACCTTTTCAATGTATATACAAGGTATTCCCATATACCGGGTTACTAACATCATCTGTCGGTCATTTGGCTTGCGAACCGGGCGTCTTGTGGGGGAAGTATACGCAACTGCATTCCGACACAAATTATATCTGGAGTCGGTCATGGTTAGTTAACAGCGCTAACATAATATAAATAATTAAATTTACATGATCTATATGGACATGAAAATAAATAATAGAGTGAAATTAAATGAGACACTCGTATTTTCGTATAGCGTTGTACAAGTGCTTATTTATTGGACTTGGATCTATCAGCATACGAAGGTTTAGCACTTGTGATTATTCCTCTTACATCTTCCGTGAACGTTGTTGTAAAGGTGATTTGATGAGTTATTGATTTATGTGTGGGCTTGATATCTGTGGTCCGGAGTGATCCTCTGATGAATGATCGATTTTGAACGCTCGTGGCGGCTAGGAACGTTAAACTCGTAATTTGATAGGCCCTGTTGCAAGGTTAGGATGTAAAGGAAGTTCTCTCCTTCAAAAAAAAGTTCGGCAAGTTTCTGAGTTTATTAATTTACAATCGGGGTTCCCGATTTTGGATTCTGGTCCACGAAGGCGTATCTAGTTATGTTGGATAGCCTTATTATGAAGGAATTGAAGTTTTCGTATCTGAATCAGAGACGCGTAACCCCAAATGGGAAATGGGTATGTGAAGATCGGTCTATTGACTTTTGTAAACTTGTAAATTGGTAGTGGACAAAGATCGATCTTGAAGAGGGGATTTTCCGTTGATAATCAGATGCAGAGCTTTGTATTTATTCTTTCTTATCATGTGCTCGAAGTATTCCAATTTCCCGAGGCTTATGGTCTTGACAATGTATTTTTTTCTTCTATGGATCAAGAGACGACCTTCGTGGCAGAGTGGTAAGAGCTCTGATTCCCATTCCGAAGGTTCTGGGTTCGATTCCCGGCGATGGCAGTGTGATTGTCACACTGTCTTTGGTCTGGCGTAGTATTCTCGTGACAATAAAATGGCGATAGATTGGCTACCTGTCACATGTCACGAGAATCAATATATCAGCTTAAACAAATTGTATACTGTAATTGGGTTCAAGCGACCTGTTGTATACGTAAAAAAAAAAAAAAAAAAAATTGCGTTAGTATGCTGCCGAGGTATTTTAAATTTTCCACCCTTTCAACGTTACAGCCGTTCAAATGCAATGTCTCTAATGACTCTAATGAAAAATTACAAAACGTGCAATTGTGCCCTTGTCTTGCCGAAGGTACTATACTCGTATATTCCTGAATATCCAAAATTTAAAGTCATTTTAATGTCACTTGAAATGTGCTTTCTGATTCGTTTTTTTAATTCCGTAAAGTTGTTAGAGCTAACTAACTAACCATCTGCTGCCACACTTTTCTTTCCTGACATATTTCTCTCGCTTCCTCAACATTCAAACAACGCGTCATGCACGGGCGTCGATTTCTCTGACTCCTCACATGGCCGACATTCAATATTTGATTTATTTGATCGTCCCACGTTTTCCTCGGTCTTCCTCTATTTCTGGTTCCATTAACATCGTAACATATATATTTTTTACCATTCTTTTTTCATTCATTCTTTCCATATGTCCAAACCATCTTAATGATCCTTTCATTATTTTGTTCATAACACCATCATTCGCACCGCATTCACTTCTTATATTTTCATTCGACTTTGTTTTAAAAAGTACCACACTATGCAAAATTATAAATAGTCCATAATGTTTTTTGAAAATCATTACAAATGAATTTTTAACGATTTTTTTTGTAACTACCTATCAATAAAAATATTTGACATTATTTAAATTAGAGTTGGCTGACAAACAATATCAAAAAATAATGGAGTGGTAAGGGTTAATCTACATTTTGACCAACAAAAAATCCGAAACCACTTTACTCATAATAATTAATTAAGATTTATAATGTCTGCTGCTTTTAAACGGGCAGAGATTTGAAGTAGATGTCGGAATAAGTGATGTAGAGGATATGTCCTCTATAATCCCTACTAAGTTTGGTTTTGACCTATCCACCTGATTCCGAAATAATTGCAAAAATCAGTTTTGCTTCATACAAAATAACAATAACATTTTTTTTTTCCTTGGAAATGGGCAGTTATATCAAGAAAAGTTCAAATGAAAAAGTGGTTTGGAATTACACAAAGGACCTAATTTAAAAAAATCAGGGCAAAATTCGGAGCTCGACCCCTAAGTCCCTGTTTTGCCAAATGGATCCAGTGTGCGACGCCACGCTATTACGATTGCGTTCAACTCTGGCGTACTTTACGCGCTTGAAACTGCGATTCGTGTAGAAATGGAGCGCTCGCCGTGTATCGAGTATATCATAACGAAAGAATGTTGTTTTTGGAGGCCGAAAATAGCCAACGCCGAAAAGGTATGCAGTGCCGATTTGCGTGGGAAGTGAAATTTTCCTGGCCATCACGCCGAGGCGCCCAGCGCTCAGTCGTGACACCCAATTAATATAGTCGTCCGCTGAAATATTAATCGGAATTTTTCCAAAGTGCTTTAACAACTTATGTATGGAAGCGAAGCATGAAACTGGGAAAAGAAGGATAAAAGTAGAATAAATGCAGTAGAAATGAGATCAGAAATGAGTGTCACATGTAAATATAAAAAGTGAATACTGTGCGAATGAAAGTATTACGGTGGGTCATGGGGACAAAGGGTGGTTAAGATGGTTTGGACACATGGAAAGAATGAGTGAAGACAGAATGGTGAAGAAGGTATATGTAAACGACGTGAAAGTAGCTAGAAATAGAGGAAGGCCGAAGAAAACTTGGCACCATCAAATCGATCAAAAACTTAATGACGGTCGGTCACGTGAGGAGTCGGAGAAATCGACATACGTGCATGACACGATGTATGAATGTGGAGGAATCGAGAGATGTATATTACGACAGAACAGTGTGGCGGTCCATTATTTCTGCCTACCCCTCCGGGGGGACAGCGTGATAGTTAGTTAGTTAGTTATATTAAAATAAATTATATATATATATTATATTATAGAGAAGCATGGAACTTGCAAAAAAAGGACGAAAGTAGAAAAAATGCAGTAGAAATGAGATCACTTAGACGAATGTGTGGATATTCTGTGTATGATAGAGTGTCGAATGAAAATATAAGAAGTGAATGCGGTGCGAATGATGGTGTTATGTACAAAATAATGAAAGGATCGGATTCTTACTGCCTACCCATCCCGAGAGACGGCGTGATAGTAAGTTGGATAGTTATATTAAAATAAAATATATATTATTATATATTATAGCGAAGCATGGAACTGGCAAAAGAAGGATGAAAGTAGAATAAATACAGTAGAAGTGAGATCTCTTAGACGAATGTGTTGTGGGTACTCTGTGTATGATAGAGTGTCGAATGAAAACATAAGAAGTGAATGCTGTGCGAATGATGGTGTTATGAACAAAATAATGAAAGGATCATTAAGATGGTTTGGACATATGGAAAGAATGCATGAAGAAAAAATGATAAAAAAAAAATTATATGTTAAAAATGTAAATGGAACCAGAAATAGAGGAAGAGCAAGGAAAACGTGGCACGATCAAATAAATCAAATATTGAATGTCGGCCATATGAGGGGTCAGAGAAATCGACGCGTGTGCATGACACGATGTATGAATGTTGAGGAAGTGAGAGAAATACGTCAGGAAAGTGTGGCAGTACATTCATTCTGCCTACCCCTTCGGAGAGACGGCGTGATGGTTAGTTAGTTTATATTATGTATTCATGAGCAAAACAATCAGTATAATACATCTATCGTGATCATAAAGGGTGTTTTGTCGCTTCAGCGTTCTCATTTCATTGATTCGTAAAGTTCAATTCGTCGTAACTTTCCATTTGAAACCCATCTCATCACTTGGTACATAAATTCCAATCTTGTCCCGTTATTATCCGTCTTCCAAGAAGCTGATGAGTCAGAGAGTGCCCGGAGCATTTTCATCTGACGAAGGAATGCGCTCAAAACGAAAGCCGCGCACGATTTGATCGATATTAATGTTTACAGGTGTAACATAGCAAAAGCAAGAGAAACTGGACCAATTTACCAAATTCATTTGTCTGGGAAGCATATTTCGTCGGTTCAAAGGTAAAACTCATTAAGTGACATTTGAATTATTTATTTATTTTTTGCAATTTCTGATCAGACTTGTGGATTCTACGTCAGAAAGTAATCACCAAGTGTTTTTATTAAATAATAACTGTTATTCTTGCTGAGCATTCTTGCAGTGGAGAATGACATAAAAAAAGGGTTTGTGCTGGGAACAAAGCAAATAGTGCAATCAAAGTCATCACTGCAAATATAAATAATAATGGGAGTCGAGGTAGACCGAGGAAAACATGGCATGACCAAATTAATCAAATATTAAAGGTTGGTCATGTCAGAAGCCGGAAGAATCGACATGCGTGTATGACTCGATGTATGAATGTGGAGGAATCTAGAGAGATGTGCCAGGATAGAGTAGTGTGGCGGTCTAATCTCTCTGCCTACCCCTGCGGGGAAACGGCGTGATGGTTTGTTTGTTTCTTTGCTTGCTTTTGGAGTTTTATTGCCAACCCTTATGTATGGAAGTGAATCTTGGAGCTGGCAAAATAAGGATGAAATAATAATACATGCGGTAGAAATGAGATCACCGAGAAGAAAGTACCGAAAAACGATGTATAACAGAATAACAAAAGGTAGAAATGTAGGTCAGATGATTGCATCCTAAGTAAAATTAAAAAAAAAAGGCTCACTTAGATGGTTTGGACATATGGTGTTAATTAAGAGAAGGTTAGGCTGCCTTTGGTGTGATGCCAATAGGAAGAGCAATTCAGGCGTTGAATCTAATCGTCTCGGATTTGGACATTTTCAGTGTCAGTGAGGCAGTATTCATAAAAAAATATATTACAAATTCTGGAAAGAGTACTGCCTCACTGACGTCGACATATTTGGGTTCCTTCTGATATTAATTCTGACATGACCAACCTTTAAAATTAATCAAATTTTAAAGGTTGGTCATGTCAGAAGCCGGAAGAATCGACGTGCGTGTATGACTCGCTGTATGAATGTGGAGGAATCAAGAGAGGTATGTCAGGATAGAGTAGTGTGGCGGTCCATTCTCTCTGCCTACCCCTGCGGAGAAACGGCGTGATGTTTTTTTGTTGTTGCTGATTTGATATGTATGATTTTTTGGTTTCATGTTGTTTTTTTATCTTTGTAACACAGTTTTGTGTCCAAATGAGTCGCCTAAATGTTTTTCGTTTGTCATGTCTCATTTGTGTATTATGTATAAATAAATCAAATAAAAAATTCTATATAAGCAGTTTGAATGGAAAGAGAAGCCGAGAACGGACGCGAAAAACATGACTAAATTAATCAATTACTATTATAAAAGGCGGCCATATTCGTTGTCGGAAAAATCGATGAACGTGCGTGTTATGTATGAATGTAGAGGAATCTCAATAAGTATTTTAGTACGGAGCACTGTGTCGGTTCATCCTCTCTCCCTACACCTCCGTGGAAACGGCGTGATGGATAGTTAGTTAAACTTTCCCTTACGGTGCTAAAATAAAAACGTGCGTTCCGGTGTAGGGTAGTCAGTACGCGTTAAAAAATTAGCGATTTTAAATCGGAAAAATAGGAACATTCATAGCTAATCCCCTTATATAATTATAATTGAAGTCAAAAATTACAATAATTGAGATTTAATTGCTAAAAACATTAAAAAACCATCTGGCTACGCTCACGGAACGGGCATAGACCCGCTCTGGTTGGAAGCTCGAAAGCGACTGCCGGCGGCGGCGGGACGGCCGAGAGTGAGAACATTGAGCTAGAACATATGCAAGAGTGAGATGCGAATATAGTGTCGCGTACTCAGCGCTACGAATTTTGTTTCCGATGTTCACAAAATACCTCCGATGTACCCTATGAATTCTGATTATTATTAATATTATTTTTTTAATCAATGCGTAAATATCTTATGGAGGAATACCTAAAATCTTAACCTTGTATTTATTAAATGTATAAAGATATTGATGGTTATTAGAAGCAATGTGTAGAAGATACCCATCACAGGGAAGGGAGAGTTAACATAGCAAGATTGCTTTTATTTTGAATTAAGAAAATATTAATATTATTTCATCAGAAGTGCTGACTTACTACTGACCTCGCATAGTCTTGCTTATCTAATTCTCACGTTGGCAATAATGTAAGCCGCTTGGAGTACCATACACGTGTCACACCGATAATGCAGGGAGTCCATTTATTGCACTACCGTAAAAGTATTTAAACACAAAACGCGATTAAATCAAAAGCGATACAATACAAATGCGAACAAAAGAATGGCGTTTGAAAGTTTGGTTGGAAGGACAAAATTATGATTTTGCAACCGATTTTTCGGTGGAAAAACTTGACTGAAAACACGACATAATAGAGGCGATGGTTGAGGGAACAAAATATAGCAGGTGCCCCAGACGGGAGTATCAAATCAAATCAGTTTATTATCGCAACAGACATTACAACCAATATTAATGTTATGGCATCTTTTGAGTATTAACTAACTAACCATCACGCCGTCTCCCCGGAGGGATAGGCAGAAATAATGGACCGCCACATTGTTCTGTCCTGACATACTTCTCTCGAATCCTCTACATTCATACATCTTGTCATGCACGCACGTCGATTTCTCCGACTCCTCACGTGACCGACATTCAATATTTAATCGATTTGATCGTGGCACGTTTTCCTCGGCCTTCCTCTATTTCTTGCTCCGTTCACGTCATTTACATAAACCTTCTTCGCCATTCTTTCTTCACTCATTCTTTCCATGTGTCCAAACCATCTTAACGACACCTAACGACCTTTGTTCATAACACTTTCATTCGCACCGCATTCACTTCTTATTCTTGCATTTGACACTCCACATACAGATTTACCACACATTCGTCTTAAGATCTCATTTCTACTGCATTTATTCTTCTTTCATCCTTCTTTTGCCAGTTCCATGCTTCACTTCCACACATAAGGGTTTGGCACAAGAACACCATTATGCACTGCCATCTTAGCTTTTTTGGATAAGCTTTTGTTTGCGATGACAACTTTAAGTGCACCATTTACTCTGTTGCCTGCCCCAACCCTTCTTTCAATATCCTTCTTCACAGATTAAACAACTATGGGGACATTACATACCCCTGTTTGACGCCTTTCTTGATATCAAACCAGGCTGTAAGATCTCCATTTACTCTGACACTACCAGTGCTTTCCGTGTACAGCGATGTAATTGCCGTGATCAGTTTTGTGCTTATTTCATATTCAGACAATATTTCCCACAGCTTAATTTTATCTACGCG
Source organism: Lepidostoma basale (assembly GCA_022606425.2). Classification (NCBI taxonomy): domain Eukaryota; kingdom Metazoa; phylum Arthropoda; class Insecta; order Trichoptera; family Lepidostomatidae; genus Lepidostoma; species Lepidostoma basale. The sequence continues at coordinate 1,107,286 of JAHDVF020001018.1, read as the reverse complement.
ATCATATGCTTTTTGCAAATCGACAAACGCACAGAAGAATTTACGGCTTTTGGCTAAAACCTTCTCTGTCACTGTACGAATCTATTGAGTACGGGTAAAATATAATATATACAATATGATACCAGGAACGCATGAGAGATGGTTCGAAATTAGGAAGACAATCTGTATCAGTTTTTCAAGGACAAGAACTGCGTCTCACGAGTTGAGCGGAAGATGACTGCAGAAGACCGAGCGTAGTGGAGGACGATATGCAAGACTTCGCTGCTAATCAATCCTTAGGCTTGAAACTGAGAGAAGAAAAAGATAATAAATCCTCAATAAATTTTTTTTAATGCATTTAAGGTTATTTCGCTAGTTATTTTCCCGCATGATATAATTTCAATGTCTCATGCGTTATAATTATCTGAAAAATGTCCACATTTTGTTAATAACAGCAATAATATTATATATTACTTTAGCGTTTCTCACAACCTTCGACATCTTTATACAAAAATGACACAAATATGTTATGTCATACGATTCATGTTGCATTGCGGATGTCACCTTAAAAAAGTGATACAATTCAAGGTTTGTTATCATAGCGCGAAATGCAAGAATTTCGTTTGGTTTGGTCTTAAATAAGTTGATACTTAAATGCTTCGTTATCTGCTCTTCTAAATTATGATAGCCTTTGATCCCGTGTTGCTGATTTATAAGCAATCCGCAACATATTGTGATTTCCCGATCGCAAGCCGATATAACCGGATTCAGGATGATAACGATAATTTAGGTCAATATTTAGTGTCTATGGACCAGCCTCGTTTTTGGTAAGTTCGAAATTTGATTACATTTTTGCGTCAGAAAAAAAATTAGCAACGAAACATATATGAGACAGTCAAAGCAAAAGTAGACTAAAGGCAGAAACATACTATTAACACGCCACGCCACCCGATGCCACGTGATGCGTGTTGAGTCGAATCAAATTGTATTGTTTTCTATGAACAGAATCACACTACGAACACCCGACGCGACGCCATGCGCGCACACGCCACCCGATCCAGACGAGATAGATCGACGTGTTGCCAATGGTGGGAGTAAACACGCCACGTCGCGTGTTAATAGTATGTTTCTGCCTTAACCCACGTGATGGCCAATATTGAGTTGACTATGGGAGCGTGTCTTAAACTTGTGTTTCTTCTATTCAAAAACGGACTAAACTTAGTTCGAACAATGTTCTTTAATGGGAGTGTTGTTTTTGTTTTTGCAAAAGTGGACCATTATCTGACACATGTCGTAAATGTGATAGCTTTAAGAAATGCTCGCTGCTGAGTTTGAGGAAGAAAAACAAAGTATTAGTGCCGAAAATGAAGTTCATTTAAGAAAGGCAGAAGCAAGATCTGGTATGAAGCGCAGATGGGCTTCATGCAAAGACTGATGACAATGTTATCGCTATTGCTTTCGATCTCATGAAGACATTGGCAACATCCGTATTGGCAACAGGTATTTGTTATTATAAACAACAATTGTGGACAAATTGTTTTGGGATTCATAATTTGGGTAACGATGATGTTACAATGTTTGTATGGAATGAATCTATTGCTTCCCGCGGGCCTCAAGAAATAGGGTCATGTCTCCTGTTCTATATTAAAAACTTTGTAAATACTAGGAAGTTAATAATGTATTCTGATCAGTGTGGCGGAGAGAATAGAAACATTAAACTTGCTTTATTATGCCAGTATATTGTGTCCAATTTAAACACAATTTTGATGATAGTGTGGATGGGCGTCACATTATACAAGGTGTCTCAAAAGAAAGTTTATGTTTGAATTATAAAGATATGTTAGACGACTTCTTGGTGACTGAATTGCAAAACTATCCTGGCTATAACCAAAGAATATGGTTCCAGTAGGACAGATAAACGTCACACACGTCCAATACGTTTCTGCCACGAGTTCGTGAAATTTTCCTTGGTAAATTGATTTCTAGAAGAATTTGCCTAAATGCAGTCTTGATTTACTTTGGAATTTTTTCCTCTGGGTTATCTAAAATCTAAAATTTATGCCGACTTCCCTGGCGCATTTGAAAAAAAATATTCGCAACGAAATAGCAGTCATCACGGAGTGTACCTGCCGAGCCGTCATAAGAATTTTTACTGTTTGACTTAATGAGTGCCGCGAACGCGAGGGTTTACATTTGGTTGATATTATTTTTAAGAAATAAATTCCCAAATTGCGTACTAAATAATTAATAAAGGCTTATTTTTTTTAATCGATCCATTAAATATAATTCTATTATCGAGACACCTTGTTTACATCGCTAAAAACTTCGAACGTTTTTGACAAGTGGTTCACAGATGTCAGTATCGTTCGATATACGGGAAGAAATTATACATTATTTGTAGATTGTTTGTACTTTATGGAGTTCTAGTCCCGACCCTTATGTATGGAAGTGAAGCTTGGAGTTGGCAGAAGAAGGATGAAAGTAGGATAAACGCCGTAAAAATGAGGTCACTAAAAATAATGTGCGGGAAAACAACGTATGCCACGAATATCTAATGATCAAGTAAGAAAGGCATGTAAGGCGGATGAATGCGTGATAAATAAAATTACGGAAGAGTCACTAAGATGGTTTGGACATATGGAACGAATGGATGAGGGAAGAATGGTTAAAAAGATATATGCAAGTAATGTAAATGGGAAAAGAAGTCGAGGAAGGCCAAGGAAGACATGGCACGACCAAATTAATCAAATACTGAAAGGCGGCCAGTCGACGAGCGTGCATGTCACGATGTGTGAATGTAGAAGAGGCGCGAGAATTATGTCAGGATTTCTATCCTTCTATCCAATGTGGCGATCTATCCGCTATGCCTACCCCTCCGGGGAAACGGCGTGATGGTTAGTTAGTTAGTTAGTTTTAGTAAGTTATTTGTAGACGTAACAGTACCTGTACTGGCATACCACCAGATATGTTAAAATAAAATAAACAATTGAGGACCGTTTTCACAAAGTGAAATTTCTACAAAAAAAAAAAAGTTTTTTTATGGAAATGGGTTCTTCCATGTGAGCTCTGCGAAGTTGTAGCGGTTCAAATATCGCGATTTCATACAAAACGTATTATTTTTAACATGAAAAAACCTTCTCCTGAAAAATTTACATTTTGTAGATATTTCACTTTGTAAAAACGGTCCTCAATTGCGTGTAGCCAATTCTGATTTTATCCACAGAATCAACTTGCGTAAGGCCTGTATCGGCTAGGAACTAAAGAAGTATCAATATTGACAGGGTAAACCGTTCTACACAATGTTCCACATAAACCACGCTGCCCGCTCTGGCCCATCGCCGCCCGGCACGGACCTGACCTGATAAAACCGGCGAGGGGCAGGTCAGGGAGCGAACCACGCCCCGATTGCACTACTATGACCCTCGGTGACCTACATTACCTTTAATGGCACACCCATGTTTGTCTACTTAAGGATGCACACACCCCACATGACTCAAGTTTCCAATACAATTTATATTTATGGATTTGAACCCTTAGATGACAGTTTCCCAACCTTTTTTGAACCACCGCACCCTTGCAAATTAAAAAAATCAAACGCCCCCTCTCCCTAATAGTCATACCAAATATTTAAAAGTTGTGAATAATGAAAATGATAAAAAAAACTTAAAATATATTTAGTTAAATTCCACATACAAAAAAAAAGCTTTTCGACCCACCTAACTCAAATGCAGGAATTATTGCTATGGTTGCTGAAAGTGAGGAGGACTGCAGGAGGTCTTAGCAAATTTGCAAGGCATTCTTCAAAATAGCTACAACATGAAGATAAATAAAGACAAAACAAAGCTGCTGACTGTAGGCCGAACGCAACATCAGATGAGAGTAGTGATGTCAGGAGTTCCACTAAAGAACACCAAGCAGTTTGTCTACCTCGGGAGCAAAATAACATGGGACAGTCGGTCTAAGAGCGAGGTCGACAGCCGTATACGAGTATATCAGACTAGGCTTGCATTTAATAAAAGGTCGAAAATAATATAATCAAATAATATAGACTTAAAACTGAGAATACTCCTCATCGAGACCTATGTATGGAGTATCTTGATGTACGGCTGCGAGACATGGTTCCTATTACAAAGAGATAAGCGGAGACTAGAGGCTTTTGAGATGTTGTCCTATAGAAAACTATTAGGAATTTCCTGGAGAGACTACATCACGAATGAGGAAGTTCTTAAAGGAATCAAAGGAGGAAGGCACCTGCTCAGGACCTTGTCCGAAAGGCGTGCAAGATGGATCGGCCATGTAATACGTCAAGAAGGCCTCTTGCATGCCATAATGGAGGGTATGGCCGAGGGGACAAACTCTAGGGGACGCCCACGCCGAAAGTACCTGGAGGACCTGTTGGTGGACGTGCGCTGCTCATCATATGCAGATTTCAAAAGAGCCGCACAAGACAGGGAAGAATGGAAGAGAAGAATAGAGGAAATCGCTGCAAAACAATCCCAGGATTGAAACCAGAGAGAGAGAGTAGGTATTATTGGCATGGAAACCGGCTGAGAAAATTGAAACAGAAAAATAAATTAGAGAAATACAAGATTTTGTATTGAATATACATACATAAAAAAAAACTTTTCCAGTGCGGTACATCCCTTGTAAGCTAATTGTGCTCAGTAATTGATTATCGTCAATAATAATTTGTTACATCATTCAGAATTGGTAATTGATATTTTTTTTAACTAAATAACAAAATGCTATATTTGGTATTATTTTGTTTTTTCAGAAATTAAAATAAGATTAATTATTAAGGAAGGCCACAAGGCCAGGCCCAGCTTATAACCTTTATTGGATTCGTGCTGCTGATTAATACTCTTATATTTAACTGAATAAAATATCTTTATTAAAAATTCGAAAGGGAAAAAAGCATTTTATATTATTTATTCTGTCATTACTTTTAGTCACCATTAAACGAAATATAATAATAATAATAAACTAAAAAAATGTATTTTGCAATTGTTTTTTCACGCGGAAAGACCTTTGCAGAATAACATAATTCTCAAACCAACAGAATTCTGGATATTGTTATCCGATTTTCCCAAAATATAACAGAATAAATCATTTCAATTTAAAAAAATCATTTTGCATTCTCAAAAGTTGAATAAAGATAAAAACATTATTACGTATAAATAATTATTAAGGATCGTGAAAATGCATTCGAGTATTTAATATTTGTAATGAAATTTACAAACGTGCGAAATGTTCGAAGAAATAAAACCAAAATAATTTCGTCTGGCGACCAGCGCTGAACGAGGACGCCGTGATTGGTAATTCATGAAAAAGTTTATGCAATAAAAACGTCATTATGAAAAGCAGCAGGTACCTTGACAAGCCAGTCAGCTGTGCGCAGAAATGTGCCGACAGCAGAATCGATCCACCCGCAGCTCTCACTTAATACCAACTTAAAAAACATAAAACGTCACACAAAGAAATATTCGGGCAGATAGTCAGAACTGCCTTTCACTGATAATTAAACTGTTGTTTTTAAGGAAATACGAATGTGAGGTTATTGCGTTATGTTAATATCACATCGTATTGTTTTTTATACTATGTTCATTCAATAACCAACAATGGCTGCTGCGAATTCTAGCACAGACTGCTCATATCTCGAAAGGATTATTGAGTTATTCGTATTATTTGATGTCGGTAATTATCTTCAGGATAATCAAATAACGCGTTTTCATTGTATAATAAGCATAAATGAATACTTTTGGTTTACGATACAGCCATTAACTTCACACACAACCTAAGCGAACATCCAATACCAACTGTGCAAAATTGACAAAGTGACAGAAACAGCTTATCTGTAATAGCATACATTACGCATGCGCTGTTTCAAATAATCGTAACCCCCTACTTCTCAGCTGATTTTTAATAATAAACTATTTTGTGTCAAACAAATGTCAAACTGACATTGAATTAATCTATGATTCCATCCAGCATTCAGAAGCATCTTTGAGTGACGTTCGATCTATTGTTCACCTATGCTGGTTTTATGTAAATGAAAACAATGTATGGTTTTTAAATATATTTTTGTGACCATCCTAGTGCTACGCTGGTGAGTTAATTTTTTTAAAGTATGATCCTTGTATACTTTTACCGAAACAAACTAAAAATATAAAATTACAATGCAAAACATCCATAACTAAAATCGTAACCTAGAAACATAACCTTTCTCTTTATGCGGGCATCTTACTTGAAAAATCGCAAAGCGGCAAAATACCGAACTATTTTTTTAAATCAATACAATCAGCGCCATCTTACGGTGGATAATTGTAGCATTTCAATATTTATCAATTTAGGTCTTGTTCGCAGGAGGTGACGGTATTTAATTTTACTTAATGTGAACATTATAAATCTCTATTAAAGTGACAAGATACTTGAGATTACGCACTAACATGAAGACTATAATTATTCAGTTATTAGAAAGTAAGTATGCTATAAGTTAGTTCAGTCCCTGCGATATTTATTTTAAAGGAGAGTATCAATGAATGAATATATAATAAAATAAAAGAAGACTTCTAGAAAATGGCTTGTTTCGTTTTATTTAAACATATATTTAAAAAAAAAACGTGACACGATCAAATAAATCAAATATTGAATGTCAGGCACGCGAGGAGTCGGAGAAATCGACGCGCGTGCATGACAGGATGTATGAATGTTGAGGAAGCGAGAGAAATATGTCAGGAAAGCAAAGTGTGACAGTCCATTCATTCTGCCTACCACTTAGGGGAGACGGCGCACAGTGGTCCGGATTTGGGAAACAGTGGACTTAGGAACCAAAGTCATTATTTCGATTTGAAAAAAATTGCTTGCTGTAGAAAATCTAATTTGTAACAATATTTGTCATGTTCAACTTTTCGTTATTTGGAGCTTAACATGGTTTAAAAAAATACAAACGAAAAAAATGTATGGAGTAAAATTGAATTATATTTTTTTCTCAATATATTTTAAATTGCAAGCAACGAAACTTTTTGTATATTAACGTATGTAATTAGTACTTTATGTCCATATTTTTTTCTTTCCAATATACTTGCAAACTTTTAAAAAAAAAAAAATATTTCACAACACAACAAATGTTTCTGCCAGAAGATTTGGTTGGGTGGTTATGATGCACAATTATTTCTTTATTACAAATAAGAAAACCAAAATTGCCTATCACCTCCAGTTTTTTAAATATTCTCCAAAAACTGCATTTTAAAGTATGAAAACCCATGCTTACAAATATAATGTTATTATAATGGAGTGCTACATAATAATTTATTTTATGAATGAGTCGTTACTGCAGTTTTTAAGAATTATACGAAACAAATAAATAATTATTAACACCTTCTTTATGGTAATAATTCACCGTTATGACTTACTTGATGAATCATTAAAGGAATTTCCTGCACTTTCTGAGAATTATATGGAACAAATAATATACAAAAATACTATTTTTACCTGTTTCGTGGTAATGGTAGCGCGGCTTATTTGATGAATCATTATGGCAATTTCCTGCAGTTGCTAAGGATTATAAGGCTCATGAATACCCGTTTAATTGTAATGGTACCTTAATGACTCATTTTATGTATCACCATATCAATTCACCTACTTCTTTTCCTATATAAAACACGCAGGAGCGCATTTTTGGGTTACTAGCTACTGAATTTTTGAAGAAGCAACATACCTTGAACTTGACCGCGACCAGAAAAGGGCCTGAAAATCATGACTCGATTTGGCACTCATATGGACATTTACACATTTCTACGAGAAGGAGACCTCAAGGACTACAAGCGACTCCACCGAGCAATTTTGAACTCCATTTCGCTTGAAATCTCACCAGAAGATTCTGAAGTGATATTGAAATTTGCAAGATATCTCACTGTCAACTTGAAGAGCAGATGGACCGCGGCCCACAGAATTCAAAACAAATTTATAAATAAGCATTTGAACTGGTTGAAAGCAAGAATCCAGTGGCCTTCCTGCAATTCCGTAAATCTCGCCGAGATTTTTAAAGAAACCGAAAATATTGCAGAAACCGAATATTTAGAGCAAGAGGATCAATATTTAGCGGAATCTAATGAAATCATCATAGCATCTACATCTATGGCCACTAAAGATATGGGCACTTCTACAGAAGTTCAAACAAGAAAACCATTTGCAGACCGGGGGAACAAGCAGAAGAAAAGGCGGTCGGGTACATTGAGTGACTATTCGGAAGAGAAGTTAGCTTTTGCTTTGGTCACTAGGCTAAAATCGAATGGAAAAGAGATCCTTGCTCGCATTATTGATCACCTCTTGAAGAATCCTGACAAAGCCCCAGATGTCAAATCGCATTTATTCGATAAGGAAAAGAAGAAAACAAATCAGGAAAACCAAGCTTTGGCTCTTACTACTTCATTAGATCTGTCAAAGTGGAAATATCTGACGTTAAGGGCTGCAATGTCAGATTGGAAGAATTCTCTGCAGCTTCCTTCCTACCACAAATTATTAGAAGCTAAGAAGAGGTGCTATCCGGATGCCAAAGACGTTGAAATATCTGAACACGGAGCAAAAGTGAACTTGCAAGCACTTTTGGATTTGACTATTCAGAAGATCCTGCAAATTGTGGGAGACAAACTAGGTATTTCGAGTGGGAATCTGAAGCTAACAAGCAAATGGGGATTTGACGGATCTTCAACACAAAGCAATTATAGGCAGAAGAGTGAACTGACAGAATTTGATGAGTCTTCGGTGTTCATAACGAGCCTTGTTCCTTTGAAGTTGGAATCGAACAATGTGGTCATTTGGGAAAATCCAAAGCCATCTTCGACGTTTTACTGTAGGCCTGTCAAATTCCAGTTCGCAAAAGAAACCATTGACTTTGTCAACCAAGAAAATGCGGCAATGAAGGAAGAAATACGTAATTTGGTTGCATCAAAATGCGGTAATTACGAAATTACTCATGAGCTGCACATGACAATGATAGATGGCAAAGTAGCTACTATTATTACAGATACTCCATCCGCAGCAATTTTATATTATTTATTCCATATAATTCTCAGAAAGTGCAGGAAATTCCTTTAATGATTCATGGTGGTCTAGGGGATAGAACGCTTGGCTCCTGATCCAGGGGACATGGGTTCAAGCCTGGACACGACCAGATTCCTTCTTCATAATAATGAGCTATTTTCTGCTCACATTGAAGATTGTAAAATAAATTCTAATATGATTGATGTAAATCCTTGATATTAGTCTTTTTTAAACAAAAAAAAAAAAAAAAAAAGTAAGTCATAACGGTGAATTATTACCATAAAGAAGGTGTTAATAATTATTTATTTGTTTCGTATAATTCTTAAAAACTGCAGTAACGACTCATTCATAAAATAAATTATTATGTAGCACTCCATTATAATAACATTATATTTGTAAGCATGGGTTTTCATACTTTAAAATGCAGTTTTTGGAGAATATTTAAAAAACTGGAGGTGATAGGCAATTTTGGTTTTCTTATTTGTAATGAAGAAATAATTGTGCATCATAACCACCCAACCAAATCTTCTGGCAGAAACATTTGTTGTGTTGTGAAATAATTTTTTTTTTTTAAAGTTTGCAAGTATATTGGAAAGAAAAAAATATGGACATAAAGTACTAATTACATACGTTAATATACAAAAAGTTTCGTTGCTTGCAATTTAAAATATATTGAGAAAAAAATATAATTCAATTTTACTCCATACATTTTTTTCGTTTGTATTTTTTTAAACCATGTTAAGCTCCAAATAACGAAAAGTTGAACATGACAAATATTGTTACAAATTAGATTTTCTACAGCAAGCAATTTTTTTCAAATCGAAATAATGACTTTGGTTCCTAAGTCCACTGTTTCCCAAATCCGGACCACTGTGCGGCGTGATGGTTAGTTAGTTAGTTATATTTTAAAAATATGTTCTTGCTTTTGGATTATTTAATATGAAGAATTCTTGTGTTTTTTTAAAGCTTACAGTTAAGTAAGTGTAAAATATTATTAATATAAATAAATGCTTCTGAAATGTGTAAATATATAAATGTGATTATAAAAGTAAATTTTGAATTCAAAATACTTTTTCCTTTGTTCTTGGCAGGAAGCAAAAGATTAAAAAATTTGTATACAACTGTTCATTTACGTTATTTCTCAGAAAACTAAAGCAGAAATCATTCTCTTCTATACTGACATATTTCTTTAGACTCCTCAACATTCATATAAGGTGTCAAACGTGCATCTAGATTTTGCACATAGCTGACATAAAAAATTTGCTTGACTTTGTTCTGCTATTTTGTTTTTCCTCAGTCGTACGCGGTTTTGTGGTCCATTCTCTCTATTAATGAATATTTTTAATCAGTCAATCTTTTTAATAAAATATTTTTATGTTAGCTTATGGCAGCCAAAAGCTATTTATGCATTTGGCTCTGATTGAGGGTATCTGATCATCACCATGACATAAAGAAGTTTGTGCAATTGCATATCTATCACCTGTGTACTTACCATCCAATCATTTGAAATGTTTGTGCAGTATTTAGTTATTTCATCAGCTGAGAAATGAGTTTGGTAATGTTCATAAAATTAAAAAGTCCTTTGTTTTTATCAATAGTTTAAAGTTTATTCAGTAATATATTATTAATATTCACATATTATTAAAAATGCATATGTCTTACGTTAATGAGTTGTGTAGATTTGAGTACGCTATAATCTATATACAAATAAAATGACTAACATTCATTGTGCAACAATAATACTGGCTATAATAATATTATTCTAATAAATAAATTATGAAGAACACAATGAATAACGCATCCTTGGAGGGTGCACAAGTCTTTATATCAAATACACAATATTTATAGAATAAATACGAGTACCGTAACTAGAAAGTATAGTTCTACAGTGTCACAGTAACTTTAATATAAAATCACATAAAATTCAAACATCTATTACGCTATCATGCTTCTTGTCCGAAGCTTTGAGTTTCTCTTGCATCTGTGTCAACATGTCCTGCATCCTTCGGATCTGAAACAAACAACAAATATGTTGATGAGTAGGTAAAAAAAATATTTATTTACTAATTAATTAAAAATAATTTATAACATTCGTGCATTTTGTTTTGACACCACTTTATTTTGTTAACACATTATAAAAATTGCTGGTGACTTGATGTAGAAGGCAAAAGATATAATATGAGAAGAAGTATGGGGGAGGCTCATGTCCAGCAGTGGACAATATCAACTGTATAAATAAAAGTAAAACAGTTATTTTGTTTTAGATAACCAACTGGTTTCGCTCCTGCCGGAGTTTTGTCAGGGTTACAAAAACAAATAGTTTGTTTATGAAACCCTGACGGAGCTCTGGTGGGAGCGAAACTGGTTGATTTGATAAAACGAGATTAAGTACTGTAAAAACAAAGTGCACACGTGTTATAAAATTATTTTTAACTATGTCACACTACAAATTAAGTAGTTCATAGGGAAGTACTAATTAATTGGTTAATTCTTCCTTGTGTGAACAATGGACGCATCGTCATGCGAAGACAAAGAGTATTGCAGTGTCCTCTTTGTAGTCAGATTTATGACATAGATAAAGTAACGTTTACACTTTAACAAAGTTAACCATATACAAATGCTTATAATTACTATAAATAGCCAGCGTATTTTATTGTTTTGGGTCTTGGTCCAAAATGCATACTTGAAAACAAAAACATAGCTTACCTCTTCATCTTTTTGCAGCAAAAGTCTGTCTGTTTCAGTAATACTGACATCCCCGTTGTTCCCCATGGAATCCCGCTTCAATTTCCTATAAATAATTAAAAAAAATGTTAAAATAATGGCATAGATATACAGTTCAAAATATCACAGTGTGGTGGTCTGTCCTCTCTGCCTACTCCTCTGCAGAAACGGCTTGATGGTTAGTTAGTTTTTTTTATAGATATACACAATACACATTCAGAGAATTTAGATTTACTATATTAGCATGAAGATTAACTAAATAAACTTACTACTTTGCAAAATATTTTTAAGTAATCTGGTAAGATGCCCAAATTATGTCTTATTTAAATATGTAATAAAACCGATATAAATTTAAGATTGTCCTAATAAACAATTAAAATTTATTTTTGTATATTTTATCATCAAAAATTTTGACCATTCAACGAGAATTCGGTTGTAAGTGCCTAACACGTTCTCAGCAATAATTGTGTTAAACAAAATAAGGGGAAACGATAATTAAATAGAGAATGAATCAATCCTGGGACCTTTGGTGTGGTAGTCAAAGTTCTTGGCACTCTACGGTTGTCATGTATACTTTTAATTTACTGTAATTTTTTTACGTTATCCAAATGTTAACATAGAAAGTAAATTTTGATTTCTGAACAGTTAAATACATCTCCAGTTTTAAAAAGTTTTTGAAGAACCAAGCTCCAAGATTTTATTCTGTTTTTCAGCTCTTTTTTCCAGAAACATGTGATAAACCTTGTTTTATTTTAAACAAAGGAATGATGCTGTGTGACTGAAGAAATAAGAACCTACCCCCTCTCCCTGAGTGCGTGCTGTGATATCTGCGAGATGCACTGAGCTCGGAAGTTTTCATAATGCACATCCTGCGTAACGTCCTTCAGATCCTGCATGTGCGTGGAGATCAGCATCGTACGCAGCTTCACAAAGTCGCTGTGGCGAGGATTCTCCACTACAAAAAATCAAATTTATCATCATAACAAGTATGAAATAAATTTTTTGTATTCAACTCACTACCTCCCTATAGCGCACCAATGCACCATTAATTTTAAATGCATTATTATTGAATTTAAAACACATTTCTTAATTTGTACTGTACGGCTTATTATACCTATGTTATGTATTCCTATAAGATAAAATCATTCTCAATGCTTCTCAATGTTACCTGTATTAAAAGAGCAAACAGATATTTACAAATTTATGGAATAATTGCTGCACAATCAGACATAGTTACAACTGTAAAAATAAAATAATTTGGGTTTAATACACTTTATTGTTCACTGTTACTAAATCACCAAAAGGTGTAGGTTTTATCCCTTAAAATATATATTTTACTTGTAATTCTAAGTCTCAAATTTTTCTACGAAAACATCTCTAGTGCATTCGTGCACCACCGACGTAATAAATGAAACATGACAAAATGGTGCAAGTTATACAAGTCTGGAAACATCTGAATCTGAATAGGCGTATCATTATTATACAGAAAATGACACAAAAAAAAAGATTAGTATAAATACCCCAAATTTGCTTTTTTGTGGTCAATAAAAATAATATTAGAAAAAATAATTGTTTTATTTAAATTTTTTACACTTGGTAGGAAATGGGGTTAAGTGAGCACACAAATAAAAAATATTTTTACCAGTATTACAGGAAGATCAATGATAAGGATTTGATTTAATGGAATAAATAAAATCCCTTTGATGATATGGACAACACATTTTTACATTGGATAATGCCACAGAGATTGTATGAACCCATTTGACATGTTTTTGTTTCGGAATATAAAATACACTGTTAATTACATACTTTGTTTTAAAAATTAAACAGGACATATTAAACAATAAATTAAATTAAATTAAATTAAATTAGCATTATTCAGCGAAGTAAAAATATGCAATCTGTTTATAAAACATTGAATTGGTTAAGGTTAACCATATTAACTAATTATTGATTTACTTCAGTAAACAAAAATAAATCACTTTAATCCGTGGAATTTCATTTTAACAATTTTTTTCCTTGTTTTATTTTTTTTCTAATACATACTGTCTTTATGTGACTATTAAAAAAGTATAAACTCCATATTAAATATTTATGAAATGTTGTATTCTCTAGAAGTTTTATTATATGTTATGGGAGTGACACTTTCCCTTGCTAGAATATTTTGCCAAATAATTTGATAATGCCTTAGCAAGGCTGAAACATGCCATTCCCATAAAATAAAATAAATCTTAATAAATTTGAATTCAGTTTGTACGAAAATATCTATAAGCTGACCAATTGTAAATGATTAATCTTCCCTGCACTGTCTTGAACTTGGATCTTCTGGCTTACAGAGGTTCAGCTCTATTGGCTATTCCTCTTACGTCTGTAGGAAACATTGTTGGAATGCGATTTGGTAGTTGTTTTATGATGGGGCTAAATGTATGGCCCAGAGTGTCCCTCCGAAAGAGGGCGAGGGGGGATTTAGAGTTTATGATAAAGTCTTCTTTGGCATATAGAATGGAATAATACTCCTAGCGGCTTCTAACAATATGTTGGTCAACAGCCTTCACATTGTGTTAATAAGGTAGTTTGCTAAATGCCGAAAATCATTCTCCATAGATGGCGTTAGTGGGTCGGTTGTATAGGTTAATTCTTGAAAAAATTCACTAGTGCAACCAAATCTACATAGATGGCTGACTGAAACTGCCACGTGAAGATAAATATGGATTTTGAAGTATATATACATCTTCCAAAAATTTGTCATGCATGATCACAAATAACAAAGGTGGAATGGGGAATGTTGTAATTACATAAAGCGTGCGCTTAACCCAACCAATGACAGGTCATAAGTCCTGTAAACACCTTGATCATCCATGTTCAGTTTCCAGTTTACGTCTTCGTCTCTATTCAGATACAATTAAAAAAAGTCTTACATTATTGTCAAGGAATGGAAGACCAGTTAGGGTTGGGATTGTATTTATAAAAAAAGTCTGTTCCCGAGGGGAAGATAAGAGGAGCAGTGCCTGGGTGGAGTTGGGGTAGGAGATAGCGTCCTGCGTGAGACCATTTTGTTTGGCGGAGTACGTAGTGGGCTATCGGGGAGGATTTTTTTTTTGTCCGCATGTCAGATTTTAGATTTAAAACTACTTTTGAGAATGTTTTCAATACTCCTTTTGTCCTGTACCAATGCTAGTCCAAACCTATGATTCTGGTTGCTTTCTAAGCACTCTGTGCTTATATTTTCCCTTTATATTAAAAAATTTAATGTGTATGAGATTTATAACATTTCTTTTATGCACACAATATTAAAATTACTAAATATTCATTAATGTGTTTATTTACGGGCATGAAATAATTTATGGGCGTAGAATAACCTTGATTACAGGTTAAGCTAAAGGCATGTTTATGGGCATTGAATAACCAAGCAAGACCACGAAAGCCATATATTGATTTTGTGACGTGTGTGATGTTAATGTTAAAAATTAATCAATAAATTTTCATTTAACAAAAATTGGAAGGAAAATTTTAAAAATAGTAATGTTATAGTATAATAACATAACATGTAACCTGGTTATATAAAATCAACCCATAGAACAGGTCAGGACCTTCAAGTATCTAGACATAGACCTGGTGGGGGGAGCTGATCTGCGGGAGGGGATACAAGTCCAAGTAAACAGGCAGCTGCAATCTCTGGGGCTCTAAAATCCACAATATGGAAAAAACAAAGACATGGCCATTAAGAGTAAGATGAGAATCTATAAAGAATGCGTAAGACCAATAATAACATATGGCGTTGAAGCAAGGGCAGACACAGTAAGGACCAAACAAGTTTTGAGGACTTCCGAAATGAAGATACTAGAGGACGATAACAGGCAAGACACTGAGAGATCGCGTGAGGAACACCAGAACAAGAGAGATATGTGAGGTTGGGGATATTATAAGATGGAGCAGACAGCGAAAAAGGGACTGGTACGGTCATGTTCAAAGAATGGACACCACCAGACTCCCCTATATTGCATTGCATAATCAACCTCATGGGACTCGTCCTCGTGGAAGACCTCTTAAAAGATGGAAGGACAGCTGGGAATCTACCTCACAGGAGGAGCAACGCTCTGGAGAACAGATCACGTAGGTCTACAATAAGGAAGAAGATGAAAACGAAGAATGTTATAGTAGGAAACAAAAAATTGATTCTTACCGTCTACTATTCCCCAGGGGTACTGCCTTCCACGCACCCTTTTCCCTGCGACTTCCAGCATGGTGTTGCTGCCTACCACAGCAAAGGGCACGCAGGCCTTCAGTTCCCTATCTTGCTGCTTGAACTCCTCGTCTTCATCGCTGTCGCATTCGGGGAATTGGTAGATCTAAAAGCAAGCAATAATTGCCTTTAAAAAATAAATGTATTGTAATTCTAAAAATGGATATTTATAAATTAGTCGCATAATTTATTTTATAACAATCATTTATGTGAGCAGAAATTTATTGACTAATTACTATTTTATGTAACATGCATAAGTAATATATTATATGGAAGTCTACCGCGGACGTTATTGGAAAACTCCTTATAAATAGTGCCTTCGCTCAATATCCAAGATCTATTGGTCCCAAACAGTGTCAAATGCCGTTCTCTGGACCATGGCGGACGAAAAGCCAATTAGAGAACCAGTCGCTAGACGCAAATGGCAATGGATCGGTCACACTCTGAGACGGAACCCGGCCTGCATCGCTCAGGGCGCACTAGACTTGTTCCCTATGGGGGGAAAGATGAAGCGAGGCAAACCTAGAGCCACCTGGAAAAGAGCCCTTTAGGACGAGGTTTAGGCAGCAGGCCTCACTTGGGATGATGTTAGGCGTCAGGCATGCGATAGAGTCGGTTGGAGAAGGTTCCTTGAGGCCCTATGCACCACGGAGGTGTGACAGGACAAAAAGAAGAAGAAGAATATATTATAAGAAAGAAGTGAGGTGCAGAATAGAGATTACAAGGGCTGCATTCAATAATATGAGACCATTCTTCTGCAATGACAACATCAACATAAAATTGAGACAGCGGACGGTCAAGTGCTATATTTGGTCCATATTACTATACGGAGTGGAGACCTGGACCCTCAAAGTGAACACAATTAACCGTATAGAAGCTCTTGAAATGTGGCTCCATCGTATAATGTTGCAGATCTCATGGACCGATATGGTCACCAACAATGAGGTGCTACGTAGAGCCATAGTAGGAAGAGTTGTCTGATGTGAAGTCTAGAAAGATGGCGTATTTGGGACGCATTCCCCGCAGCGAGAAATATGATCTGCTGCACCTCATCATAAAAGGGGAGATCGAGGGTAAGCGCGGTGTGGGAAGACCCCAGATATCCTGGCTCGAGAATATCAAGGAGTGGACCGGAGTTCGGGGGGTGTTAGGTGACGTTAGGGGGACCTGACATGGCACTCAAAGAAGAAGAAGAATATATTTTATTGTTTTTATAATAACTTCAATGATCAAATGCTGCGTCTAGTTTTGTATGGTGTTGTATCATGGACTCTAAAAGTTTGTGCCATGAACCCGCTGGATGCATTTGAAATGTGGCTGCTTCGAAAAATGCTGCGCATTCTTTGGATCGATATGGTTAGCAACACATTGTTTATTGAGGGTAAAATAGACGGCTGACGAGGTTATTTCAGGTTGCCAATCTCCTGGCTTTGCAACATACTCTTATGATTATTACTGAATTGGTTTAAAACTGTTTAAACGGTTTCTAGCTGCCTGACAGGGGGACCTGACATGACACAGGAAGATGAATTATATCTTTATATTATTTATTTTAAGCTCTGATAAAGAGAAAAGTTATTACAAATAATATGTAAAATTAGAATTTTCTTTTGTGAATTAAATAGTATGTATGTACATACTGACCTGAATTTGATTATCCTCGACGTCTTTGAGAATCCGTTGCTTCAGCTTTCTAACTTCAGACGTGGTCAGGGTATCGGCTTTGGCTATGACGACTACGATGTTCACTTTTCTGTGGAGTCTTCTCATTAATTCTAGATCCATCTGTCGTAAACTGGAAAAACATTAATAAATTATCTTTTAATCTATGGTACACATTTATGCAAATGTAAATAAAAATCAAATCAAATCAGTTTATTATCTCAACAGTTATTACAAACAATATTAATGTTTAAGAAAGCTATTGAGTACAGGTAAAATATAATATATACAACATAATACCAGGAACGCATGAGAAATGGTTCTACATTAGGAAGACAAGATACTCTCTAATAACAGCAATGACCAGAACTTTTTGCAGTGGAGCAATTGCAATGTTTAAAAAACAATTGGATAAAATCTGTTTGTATTTAGATTTGACATGTCTAAAGAAATAATATATTTTTTGTGATATACCTAGTAAATTGCTTTTATTTTCATTTAATGGTATTTGAATACAATATTATCAAGTTAAAACTTTTTATTTAAAAACAATAAGACTGGTAATAATATATATTTGCAAACAATGATGTCACCTTAACAAGTTCATTATTAATATTTTTATTTAAAGTTTACCTACAAAATGAACCTTTGATAAAAGTTCAAATTATTATAAATAAATATATACAGAATTTTTGAACTAGAAACATTCATACTTTAAAATATATTATATGTGTACATATATTTTTCTATTTAAATTATAATAGTTTTAAGTTATTTAATTAATTATATAAGCTGCCCCTACCCATGAATGATTTATAAATTAAAATACTAGAAATTAGAAAAATTATAAAATAAAAAAAACAATAAAGTGGCATTGTACACATGTGTTTTGTACTATAATCTATTTATACAGAAACAAAATTTTAATTCATTTTGAATGAGTATTTTAAATCTTGAGTACATTGAAGAATACCATGAATGTGTTATTTTTATTTGAACAAAATTAAATATTTTTTAATAACATTATTTTTGCAATGACCATTTAATACGATAGAATTATATTTTCTGGAACTTGCGACTAGCACTTTCTGAATTTGGTTAACAGTGTTTCAATGTATTATGTACTATTTTTCCAGATAGATCAAAACACTTTTTCAAAGGCTATATAGTTTGCTTTTGAATTGCATATTTTTTAATAGTGACCCTACCTGTGTCCGTAGGGCGGGACAAAGTACAGGCAGCAGTGCACTCTGTTATCCTGGATGTTCCTGCGATTGAGGCCGCTCTCGTCCGTGAAATACTGGCGGAACTGCTCGTCGATGTAGGCGGTGCAGACGCGCCACGAGTCTTCGCAGTTAATGGCGTCCCCGAAGCCCGGCGTGTCGACCACCGTCAGGCGCAGTTTCACACCGCGCTCCTCGATGTCCATTGTCTTCTTCTCTATCGTCGTGGTTTTCTCCAGACGATCTGTAAGTCAATATAAAAATATTAACAAATGTTCATTAAGTGTGGTGACTTTTATGGTGTCCCATAACAGAGGTATTGTGCTCCTGACATTAAGTACTGTTGCTCTATCTTGTTGAAACCACAGTTATAAATGGTTTCACACAGCTGGCCTCAAATATTTTTTTAATATTGAGCAGCATTGATAGTAGTAACTGATATACTAGCTTCATTTTTACAGAAAAAATGGGATAATGATAAACAAACAAACAAGACGGCCACTTTACTCTATTTGAACACCAGTGAGTCATACACGCATGTCAATTTTTCTGACTTCTAGCATCCCAGACCTTTAAAATTTAATTATTAATCACACCAAACAGTAAACTTAAGCATGTGTAATTGTCATAGTAAACTACGCTAGTACTACAAAACACCCACAAAACTACCTTACAAGAAGTGCAAGTGTCCATGGAATGATAGCTTAGTGCAAATAGAGAAGGAGTTGTTCATTGAGATATTGTGAATGTTACTTTTAACAAAATGTATGTTTGCTTATATAGCATATGCTTTGTATGTACGTATATGTTTTCAATGGGCATATTTTGTTACAACGTAAACTATCATGAATAAACTCACCGCAGACTTCAGACATTTTCCTATTCTTGTAGAGGTCCCCCAAAAACAGGCTGTTGATGAGCGTGGACTTGCCCAGGCCGGACTCTCCCACCACCATCATGGTAAAGTCGAATCCTCTCTTCACGGACTTTCTGTGCATCTGCTCCGGGAGGGTGGCGAACCCGATGTAGTCCCGCTCCCTGTCCTTGTCTGGAACAAGCATAAAATTACTTATTATAATTTTGCATGAATATAATATAGGTAATCTTGAAAAATATCTAATATTAATGTTTAATTTATTTGTACTAAATCACCTCGAAGCTTCTTTTACATTGTCTGAAATAACCCTTGCAAGCGTAGGTATACATCTATAGAACTGTTGTGTATTATAATAGAATCTGATTATGACGTTTTCTACATTACTCGTAGATTGGAATGAAAATAACCATAACTGAATATCAATACAAGTTGTAAGTTATCAAGCAAAAGTCGTTGTCTACTTAATTATTAGCATCCAGTTGGATTCCAATCTGATTTATATGGTGGAGAAAACGTATCGTTATAAATAAAATAAAAAAATATCGCTGAACTTTTTGTTTGTTTTGATTTTTACGAGATATTTTTTTATTTGTTAGCTGCTTATAAAAATGATGGTGTGGAAAGATTAGTTCGTTCAATCTTCACGAGATTTACGATAATTTCTCATTCCAATAAATCGCTGTTGAGTGCAGTATTTTTAGATTTCGGGCCATAAATAAAATAACTCGCACGCATACTCATATACGTGATAATTATTTGTTGTCATGTTTCTTTCATTAAAGAAAAATTGTCTTCTCTTTGCAAATCAATTATCCACACTTTAATCAAATTTTCACGATTGTTTGCGAAAAATCATCCGAGTTACAAATAATATAGCATCGAAGCGTTTTTACTTTTGGAAACTATCCACAGATGGCATTTGATTATAACGAGATCTGATCGTTAAAGATATTGCTTATAACTAACTAACCATCACGCCGTTTCTCCGGAGAGATAAGCAGAGATAGTGGACCGCTATATGTATTATAGGTACTATCCTTACATACCAAGCACCCTTTTAATGATATATCGTGATAAGCTCGATCGCCGATTATGATGATTTTCAGTAATTTATTTATCTGGTCTTGCCATATTTTCATTCGTCTTCCTTAACTTCTTTATCTAAGTGAATCTTTATTCATTTTACTTATAACACTTTCATCTGCTTCTCAGCCCAATGTTAGCTAGAAACAGTAAACTAAGCACCGACAATAAACTCCTGATATACTCGTACAAAACAATCATAAGGCCGATCTTCACTTATGCAGCCCCAATCTGGGGCTATGCATCTTCGAGTCACATACGAAAACTCCAAATTCTGCAAAATAAGGCTATCCGTTTATCGCTTGGTGCGCCTTCATGGACCAGGATCACACAACTGCACCTAGAATCGGGAATCCCGATGATAGATGAATTCATTCTGAAACTTGCCGAACGTTTTTACAAAGGACTCCCTTCACATCCTAACCCCACAATAAAAGACCTCTCAAATTACGACACAAACACCTCCAGCCGCCACAAGCGCCCAAAATCGATCCCCCTTCAGAGGAACACTCCGGACCACACAAATCATGCCCCCGCATAAAATAACAACCCACCAAATCACCTCCCAACAACGTTCCCATCAGACGTAAGAGGAATAGCCACATGAGCTGAACCTCTGTTAGCCAGAAGATCCAAGTCCAAGTCCAAGCTTGCAATCGTTCCTTATAAATATTATATCTTCGTTCGGTATTTTATCATACATGTTTTTCCGCACATTCTCCTTAAAATTGTCAATTTAACGGCATTTATCTGGCTTTCACTCTTGTTTACTCCTTTTCAACTCCCTTTTTTATATCTTGGACCTACTCGTTAAGATGATGTTGTGTGGGTCGATGACGGTTTAGCCTCTCTCGGGATAACAATTGATAAAACTGATCAAATATTTATGATGGATAGGACTAAATCACGTAGTTTATACTCTCGAAACGGTATATGAACATCGATGTTCAAATTTTCGGCGAGTTTCTCCCTTGCTCTCTAAAGAGGAAGGTTGGCATTGAAGAAAGACAGGTCCATTTCATTTAATGAGTGATGTTAGCGTCCTTGCCCGATGACAGCCCACCGTTACCACACTCCTTTGGTACATCAGAATACTGCGACTCCAACACTATATTCATTCCACAACTCCAACTTCATATCTTTCATTTCCAGACCACGACCTATATTATTACCATCTTCCTTATCAATAATGACATTTTACCACCAAGTTATCCACCATCATTCAGTCCTTTACCCCTCCCGCAATCAATGTGGATAAAAAAAATCCTCCCCGATAGTCCACTACATACTCCGATAAACAAAATGGTCTCACGCAGGATGCTATCTCCTACCACAACTCCATCCAGGCACTGCTCCTCTTATCTTCCCCTCGGGAACAGACTTTTTATAAATACAATCCCAACCCTTACTGGTCTTCTTTTACTTGACAATAATGTAAAACTTTATCATAAACCTTAAATCCCCTCTCACCCTCTTTCGGAGGGACACTCCGGGCCATACATTTAGCCCCATCATAAAACAACTACCAAATCACATTCCAACAATGTTTCCTACAGACGTAAGAGGAATGGCCATTAAAGGCCGTGCCACACTGTTTGAAACAAGCTCTCCACAGGGGTGACCTTGGTGGCTGTAGAGCCCACGGTTGGTGTAGCGTCCACATACTGTTGTAAACAAGCTCTCCACATGTGGAATGAGTGTTTAAACGGTGGATCCACACGCATACTATGCGCGTCCGTCCACAAAGTTTGTTGAAGGTCAAACGAATTTTGGTTTCAAACAAGTGTCTACACAGTTTTAAACCGCCGCGCCGGTGGAGACCGATGTGGAGAGCTTGTTTAAAACAGTGTGGCACGGCTTTAAAGGTGAACCTCTGTAAGCCAGAAGATCCAAGTCCAAGTCCGTAGTTTGTAAGGGTTCAGAAACTGGTTCCGTGCAGCAAAAAATACATACATAACTGGGTCTTGTGTCTTCAATTTATCTGGTTTATATATCGGGTTCAAACCATTACATTCGTAACTAAGCGTTTTCGAATTGGGCACGTACTCTTGAAAGTAGATACCCATCTCAGATGACCGTTATCCATTATGGACAAGTGGAATTCGTCGCTAAAGAGCTGGCGACACGAGCGACTGAAATACCTTAATATAGTGTCATTAATACGTGTCGATATTCCCCCTACCCGCCGCAGTATCGCACGTCAGCGATACAAAATATTACAATTCAAGACACATTGTTTTTCAAACGAACCGTTTTTTTAATGGTCTTTATATAGCACTAAACTAACATTAGGCAGATACAACTTTTACTTCATTAATATTTTTGTCGGTTATAGAAATTTCATAGTATATGAAATATTATATGAAGCGAAACATGGAACTGGCAAAAGAAGGGTGAAAGTATAATAAATGCAGTAGAAATTAGATCTCTTGGTATATATATTTTATTAATTTGTCATGCATCTTATGTTTCTCGCTCTTTTTATTAATCTATTATGTATTACTTATTATTGCGCATCTCTTACTTGTATCTTTAGTGTATTGGAAAAAAACTGTAATGCTTTAGATATGTTTAAAATAAATAAATGAAATGAAATGAATGTGTGGATACTCTGTGTATGATAGAGTGTCGAATGAAAATATAAGAAGTGAATGCGGTGCGAATGATGGTTTTATGAACAAAATAATGAAAGGATCATTAATATGGTTTGGACATATGGAAAGAATGAATAAAGAAAGAATTTTCTTTATTCATCTTCTTTTCAGCTAATTTTACTCCACTGCTGGATATAGGCTTCTTCTTAAATCTTCCAATATTTTCTATCTTGGATTATCTGTTGCCATCTATGACCCGTTAGTTGGATAATATCAAATCAAATCAAATCAAATCAGTTTATTTACTCAAAAGACATTACAAACAGCATAAATGTTTAAGGCATCTATTGAGTACAGGTCAAATATTATATACATACAACATTATACTAGGAACGCATTATCGATGGTTCGACATTAGGAAGACAAGATACTTTCTAAAGTCAAGAGTATTTGTCCCCTGAACGTCACTAATATGAAAGACGTCGATCTCCGAGGAGACCGCGTTCAGCAGACTAATTGCTCTTCCCACCGGTGTCACGGTGGCAGATTGGTTCTGGTGCCCGGTAGGTAATACAATCTGTGCTTTCGCTGTCAGAGATATCTATCGGGGACAAAAAGATCAACATCCTCCAGCACGGCCGAGTTCTCGAAGTATGCCCTGATTAATCTTAATGAATAGGTTATTAGATGTCATAGCTTTGACATATCTAACATAGACACAAATGATATTAAATCATCCATCAAAGCAATGAAGAATTCGCACTCGGTTGGTCCGGATTTTCTTCCCATCTTCTTCTTTAAAGGCTGCTCTGAGCTCTTAATATATCCGCTGTACTTTTTATTTAACCTATCGTTAAGTACAAATACTTTTCCTGATCTCTGGAAAGTTTCTAGGATCAGTCCTATCTTCAAGAGCGGAACAAAAGAGTCAGTCGAAAACTACAGACCTGTAGCAATACTGTCGGCTCCAGCCAAGCTATTCGAATCTATTCTACATAAATTGATATTTCCCAGAGTTGACCCATATATTATAACAGAACAACATGGGTTCAGGAAGGGGCGCTCTACTGAAACAAATCTCATGGTCTTCACAGAATACATAACAAGGGCCTTGGACAATGGTCACCAAGTTGACTGTTCATATAATGACTTCTCAAAGGCATTTGATACTGTGAACCATGACATTCTTATAGCAAAGCTATCTCAAATTGGTTTCTCTTCTCAACTTATTATGCTTTTCACTAGTTACCTTGAGGGGAGGAAACAATTCGTCTCGTACGGAATTTTTCAATCGGAACCTTTTTTTGTTTATTCAGGGGTGCCACAGGGTTCGAACCTTGGCCCACTCCTCTTCACTATATTCATAAACGATATTGCGAAGGTAATAAACTTCTCGCGATTTCTTTTATTTGCCGATGACCTGAAATTATTCCTAGACATAAATAATCCTGACGACTGTCTACGCCTTCAGTCGGATATTAATAATATTGTTACCTGGAGTCACAGTAATCATATGAAATTCAATGTCTCTAAGTGCGTAATGTTATCTTTTACGAGAGCACGGAGAACTATATATCATAGATACACGATGAATAACCAGCAGTTGGCACATGTATCCACTATGAGAGATCTCGGGGTCATCTATGAGAGTAGATTAACCTTTCATGCTCATGTTGAGAGAATTTGTGGCATTGCGCTGAAGATGTTGGGCTTCATAATTCGGACCGGAAGGGTTTTCAGAGATCCCAATGTGCTCAGAGTACTATACAATTCATTGGTTCGGAGCAGACTCGAAAGTGGTTCTGTGATATGGAGTCCGCACGAGGCGAGATATTCCCTTATGCTGGAGAGGGTTCAGAAAAAATTTCTGAGGTATCTCTACATGAAGGAGTATGGTAGCTATCCATGGCTCTATCCCACAGCGTTTCTTTTGGGAATGTTGGGGTCTAATTCTCTGCAGCTTCGAAGAGACGGGTTTCTCATAACCCATTTCTTTAGGCTTATTAGGGGATATTTTGAAAACTCAGCCGTGCTGGAGGGTGTAGGTCTTTTTGTTCCCGACAGATATCTCCGACAGCGCCAGCATAGATTGTTTTACCTATCCGCCGCTAGAACCAACCTGGCTCTGGTGACACCGGTGGGAAGAGCAATCAATCTGCTGAACGCGGTCTCCTCGGAAATCGACGTCTTTCATATCAGTGAAAGTACGTTCAGAAGGCAAATACTCTTAATTCTGGAGGGTATCCTGTCTTCCTAATGTTCAACCATCTCTCATGCGTTTCTGGTAGTATATTATTATTTTACCAATATATTATTTTACCTGTTCTCAATAGATGCCTTAAAAATTAATTTTGTAATGTCTATTGATGAAATGAAATAAACTGATAAACTGATAAACTGATGTCCATCTCTTCGAAGCTGTAGAGAATTGGTTCCGAGCATTCCCAAAAGAAATGCCGTGGGTTAGAGCCACGGATAACTACCATACTCCCTCATGTATACTCGTATATCATCCGCTAATTACTATATAAAAAGACTTATGCAAATTATTATTAAAAATATATAATTGAAGAACCACGTGTCATGTTCCCTAGACTACCATGCACACTAATTAAAATATAAATCGACCTGTGTGCGTGTTTCAAAATGAATATTAGAATAAATTTATTCCATTTTCGTTTCCTCACTTTCTCTACAAGTACGCACTGTCAAGATATACACATTTTGTATTGTGCTAGAATTTATGAAACATTGTTGAAATTGTTTCATTGAAACATATTTTATGACTTGTGTTTGAGGACAGGTGAGGGAATTTGTGTATTTCGGTAGCATGTTCACATCAGATGGCCGAACGGATAGTGACGTCGAAAGAAGGGTTGGTGCGGGTAACAAATTGAATGGAGCTTTAAGAATAGTTATTGGAAACAAGAATCTATCAATGAAAGCGAAAACGGCCGTTCACCATGGAGTTCTGGTCCCATCCCTAATGTATGGAAGCGAAGCATGGAACTGGCAGAAGAAGGATGAAAGCAGAATAAATGCGGTAGAGATGAGGTCCCTAAGACGTATATGTGGTAGAACAATATACGACAGAATCTCAACTGCTGATATAAGAAAGGAATGTAGAGGGGAATAAGGTATTATGAACAAAATTATGAAAGGATCGCTGCGATGGTTCGGACATATGGAACGCATGTATGGAGAAAGAATGGTTAAGAAAGTATACGTTAACGATGTAAATGGAGTACGGAGTCGAGGCAGATCTAGGAAAACATGGCATGACCAAATTAATTGAATTTTAAAGGTTGGTCATGTTAGAAGTCGGAGGAATCGACGTGCGTGCACGACTCGTTGTATGAATGTGGAGGAAGCTAGGGGGGTTTGCCAGGATAGAGTAGTGTAGCGGTCCATTCTCTCTGCCTACCCCTGCGGGAAAACGGAGTGATGGTTTGTTTGTGTTTGAGGACATTATCAATTTTATCGCTTGGGGGGCCCCATTTGTCTTAATCGTCACTAATTTTCCAAAATGACGAACAAATATCCCTTAGACGTATGTGTGGTAAAACAACGTACGGCAGAGTTTCAAATACCGATATTAGGAAATAATGTAGAACGGAAGAAAGTGAATATTACGAAAAAAATATGAAAGGATCACTGCGTTGGTTTGGTCACATGAAGCGCATGGATGAAGAAAGGTATACGTTAGCGATGCGAATGGAGCACGGAATCGAGGAAGACCGAGGAAAACTTGACATGACCAAATCAATCATGTTAAAAGTCGAAAGAATCGACTGCGTATATACCTCGCTGTATGAATGTGGAGGAATCTAGAGAGATGTGTCAGGATAGAGTAGTGCGGTCCATTCTCTTTGCATACCCTTTCATATGCTTGTTTCTCCATATTGTGTATTTTTATCAGCCGGGTATAGCTGTTGTTCTGTTAGTTGGTGCCTTAGACCAATACACTAATCGGGTGGTGGGATAAACCACCTGACTTCTGATCCAGGGGACGTGGGTTCAAGCCTGAACACGGGCAGATTCCTTCTTCATAATAATGAGCTATTTTCTACTCAAATTGAAGATTGCAAAACAAATATTATTTATTTTTAGAAAACAACTGGTCGTTTGAACCCAATTACTGTATAAATTTGTTTTTATCTATCGTCATTTTACAGTTACGTGAATTCTACACCAGATCAAAGACAGTGTGACAATCATACTACCATCGCCGGGAATCGAACCCAGGACTTTCGGTACGGCAGTCAGAGCTCTTAATACTCTGCCAAGAAGGTCGCCAATTTCATTGATTTAAAACCTTGGTTGTCTTTAAAAAAATTGTTCCTTGAATTCGATATTTAATTAGTTATTATATGTTCGTATCAAATGAAATCCCAACCTCCCTGTTCTTCCATTCCCTGACAATAATGTAAGATCCCCCCTCGCCCTCTTGCAGAGGGACACTACGGGCCATACATTTAGTCCCATCATAAAACAACTACCAAATCACATTTTCAACAATGTTTCTTACAGATGTAAGAGGAATAGCCATTAGAGATGAACCTCCGATAGTCAGAAGATCCAAGTACAAATCCAAATGAAACAAAATCGTAAGTTATTCTGAATGCACAATATTTTGAAGAGTGGGGGATTCTGAAAACTCGCGTGTGCTAAAGTATTTTAAACAACGTGTTATGAGTGATGTAATACACGCAATAAATAAATACTAGTATAGTCTGTATTACAATGCTCCTCGGTATGCATTACATATATAAAACATAATAAGTTATTACATATCTAAAGCTAATGCAGTAAGAATATTGTTAGGCTATTAATCATTGATATCTGAGTTTAATAATATCACTTTTAATCATATCACAAGATTATTTAGTCCCAAATGTAAATTTGTTTTAAATAATGCGTCATAATATAATTGATTAATGTTTGTTTAAGCAATGATTCAAAACTTTTTTTATGTTCTGTACCTCAAATGAAACGGTTATTACTCTTGGCTATACTAAACTTATTTTTATCTGGGTATGCTGGACTACCAATCATTGGAAATAAGACACACTACAGTAGCGAGCAGCGAAAATATCGGTTTTTTGTAATTATATAATTTTTTTTTGTGATTCTTTGATAGCTTTTCACTTCAAATTATTAAACAACACTGTTTAAATATGATCTGCAAGAAAAGTGCCTTCTCAGGGATCAAACAAATTTTTTTTTCTTAATTTTAGAGTTAATTTGTAGATTTTCGATTTTTTGTCACAAAAATTAAAAATACTCACATAATTTAAATAAACACATATTTATTTCAAATAAAATTGCATAGGTATATAACACTAACAATTATCAAAAAATAAAAAATTAAAATTGCATAGGTATATCGTATAACAGCGACTGTTTTATCTCCCAGCATGCAGAACCAACCTGCCTCTGATGATGCCGGTGGGGAGAGCAATCGAACTGCTGAACATGATCGCTTCGGAGATCGACGTCATATTCGTGAAAGTACGTTCAGAAGACAAATACTCTTGACTTTGGAGAGTATCTTGTATTCCTAATGACGAACCATCTCTCATACGTTCCTGGTATTAGATATTTTTTATGTTTTACCTGTTCTCAATAGATGCCTTAAACTATTATATAATTGTTGTTTGTAATATCTTTTGAGAAAATAAACTGATTTGATTGAACAAGGAAGAAGAATGAGAAGAAGAAAGACAGCGTATTTTTTCTCACTGCCTTCGCCGTGAATCGAACCCGGGATTTCACTGTATGCGAATGATAATGACGCGATAGTAAATAGTATGTTTGGATAGAAGAGTGCGGCGGTCCACCCTTTGGAGAGACGTGATGAGTTGATTGGTTTCTTACTAGAGTTAGAAAGATGTCAAAACAACTACACATTTTCAAACAAGGAACAATTAAGGAATGTTAAACGTATTTTAGGGGTTTTTAGAACATTGATGTGGGCAATCTATTGCTGGCGTCAGAGTGAAGTTTACTTAAAAAAGGAATGTAGCGTTTAATTTTCCCGGAAGTTTTAGTGGTACTCGGGCACGTGCCCGCCCGCGCCCGCCGCAGGAAATGAGCTATGCTTCAAATTAACGCCAAAATGAACTCATTCCCGGATAGGAAATAAGTATTTACATTCGGGTAATGTCCTGTGATGTCAGAACCCTAATGGTTCTGGTTAAATGGAAGAATACCATCACAAATACAAGCAATGTATAGCAAAGTAAAACATTTCTCAAAGGTCGGGAATCATGTAATATATATAATAATAATAAATTGGATAATTTATAGAGCGCCATTTTTATGAATTACTCATCTCAAGGGCGCTGTATACAAAAACAAAATTAAAAAAGAATATACTACCATGTAAATGGTGGTGTTGGAGATTAACATATATACAACTTCCAAAAATTTGTCAGACATGGTGGTCATAAGAAAAAATAAGGTGGAACGGGGAATGTTGTATTACATAAAGCGTGCGCTTAACCCAACCAATGACAGGTCATAAGTCCTGTAAACACCTTGATCAATCATATTCTGTTTCCAATTTGCATCTTCGTCTCTATTGAGATACAATTGATTCTTGAATTGATAGCCCGCAATGGGTGAAATCCAGTTGTTCGTCTACAAGTATTTGTATACATTCAAAATGTTGTAAAAAAAGGTTTAACTTTTAAACAAGAGTATTTAATTTGAATAACAACAACAACAAACCATCACGCCGTTTTCCCGTAGGGGTATGCAGAGAATGGGCCGCCACACTACTCTATCCTGGCACACCTCTCTAGATTCCTCCACATTCATGCAACGAGACATACACGCACGTCAATTCTTCCGACTTCTAACATGACCAACCTTTAAAATTTGATTAATTGGGTCATGCCATGTTTTCCTCGGTCTGCTTCGACTCCGTACTCCATTTACATCATTAGCGTATACTTTCTGAACCATTCTTTCTCAATCCATGCGCTCCATATGTTCGAACCAACGCAGCGATCCTTTCATAATTTTGTTCATAATACCTTCTTCCGCTCTAATTTGAATAATGTTTGAAAAATATTATAAAAGTTCCAAGCTTCAATGAAAACAAATCTGTCCACTCGTTTAAGTTTGAGAGTTTGAGAATGCCCTCGCAAGGCGAAACAAATATGCACCAGTTAAATAATCGTCATCTAAGGTGGTACAGCCGTGTGAGCAGGAGGGACGATGAATACATCGATCACAATGCCCTGCAACTGGAAGATGTAAGGGGGGGACCGGATTTGCATCCTACAACGTGGATGTCCACAGTTAAGGATGGGATCCATAATGAGGGCGTTGGGACTAGACAGCCATATGACCTAGGATCGTAAAACTTGGCGAAGCCATATTAGGAGAGCTGACCTCAAATAACGGGAAAAGGGTAGACGAAAGAAAGAAGTAAAACTAATTAAATAATCGCATTTGATATTATAATTTGTGACTAAGGACGTATTTTCCAGTAATCCAGTATAAACTATGCTGGACGGTTTTTAAAGCGCTTCACGGAATGGCACCAGCCTATATATCTGAACTTTGTGTTGGTGATAGCCCTAACTTGCGGCAACCTACGCTTCGATCAGCAAACTCCTCGGCAATAGGCAGATTAGTTGAGCCAAAGCGCAACCCCCGGACAAATTTCGGAGATCGGGCTTTCGCAGTGGCAGGTCCGTCCGTCCGCCTGGAATATGCTTCCTGCACGCCTCAGATGCATTGAAAATCCGACAGATTTTAAATCTCATCTAAAACCCCACCTTTTCAAAATATTGCATAAATTGTAAACAACGGTTATCTGATTGCTGGTGTCACATGCAGCTCTCATGACTAAAACATTGTCAAAGCGCCCTTGAGGTGAGCTATTCACGAAAACGGCGCTATACAAATTAGTCTAATTATTATTATTATTATTATTATTATTATTATAAGGACGTCTGGTCGTCGTCCAAAACATGTTTGTGAAATTGCATAAAATTGCCGTGTAAATATAATGTAACACAAAGTGACGGCGAATATATAATAGAATAAATAGTGTTTTACCTTTTGGATGCTTTGATGTGTATCAAAATTAAATGCTATCAACTGTCACTAATTTTGGAAAAATCCTACTCTAGGTTCCTCTGATGGCAAAACCGTGTTTGTCTACACATATGTGAACACACCGCATATAACTCAAGTTTCTAATAATTTTTTTTTTTTTTAAATTAAGCCCCTTGGCTGTTAAGATGTTTTTCAAAATACTAGTACTTCAAAGTCCGCAATTAATTAAAAAAAAAACACATGCTTCTTTGTTCGTGTCTGAAAATATTAACGGGCAGATAATGTATCGGATTTTCACTATCTTTATTTTTTTCTTGTTTGCACGAGCGAGAGCACTACTCAATTCATAATTAGCATATTTTAAAAACATTTTGAGCTTGTGTCATTCATGAACTTTTATGCATAATAATTAATTAAAATTTATTTGTTAAATGTTGCCAACCATTCATTATCACACAGAAAATGTTTCAATACGAGCATTTTTAAAAATGCCGTCTTTTTAAATTTACCAGCCCGTAATCACATAGATAATATTTGCAACATGGAGCTATTGTAGGCCGTTAGTATGTGTCTCGTGCCGTGATCTCGTATTTTATTTCGATTATAAATGAGAAATAAATGTAAAATACGACTACTATCGTATTATTATTCCTTATAGACGTGTTACAAATATTTGAATATACTACATTTGTGTTTTCGCAGTGCCGGTATGTCAGTTTTACTTTCTCTCGTGTCGGGCCATTTGTAAAGTATTTATATGCATTTTCTTCATTGTGTTTACTTTATAAAAGTACTAGTAATATATTGAATACACATTGAATTGTTTAATATAGTTTGTGTACAACATTGGTATGTAAAATATTCAAAATAATCTTTCGATATAACCTCAAAATTCATAATATATTAACTACAACATTTGTAGCACAGAAAGCTCAAAGTTCATAATAATAATGCCTAATGCAATAATATCGTTAAAAATGTTTATGTTTATTAATTGTTTCGAAAAATTTGCGATATTTTTTACCAAAAATTTCTGACATTTGACAGCTGTCAGATCGATGGACCCAGAATTATAAACTTAACATTGCGGCTTGATAACATAGATTCGAGACGGCATTGATTTTTAAGTCATCTTTTAGGCATAGACGATCGTTGACTGCTATTCTCTATGGTGTTTTGCGAACAGCAATGGATGTTTGATTGCATTCTAAAAGTCAAAAGGGAACCAATCTTTTTAAATGTATATAACTTGATAAAACACATGTCAAGGTATTAGAGAACGGGATAATAATGTATAAATATTAAACTATAATAATTATTAAATCACAAATATTTTAATAATTAATTTTTAAGTTAGATATTCCCGGTTTGATTGTTTCCCGGTGTATTTAAACATGTGAGGTAAAGATTATTAATAGCTTTTACTTTCTTAGAAAACATATTTCATATTATGACTTATGACACAAAACAAAACAATCCAGCCAGAAGCCGCGGACGCTACAACAACATAAATATTTACACATCGTAAAACAAATATAGGATATGAATTTGATATTTGTACCGAGAATACGGTAGAAGCTCATGTGGGCGTGGGACGTTCATTTTTCAAAATCGACAGAAGTTCTCACGAGTGAGCGTAACCGGTGGCACTGGTTTAAGTACTTACCTACATGTTTAAATATTGTAATAAAATAAAGGGGTACTTTTCGTTAAAAAAAATATTTCACACAATTGTATAAGATTACGATTGTGATATTTTTTTTATTATAAAACACCTTTATTTTATGAAAGGCACAAATTTTAAAAGCTTTATTTATACTTTTTTATTTTATAGACGTTAATATTAAGTTCACATATAGGAATAAATATGTTTTTAATAACATAAAACTGCATTGCTTCAAATGGATGAATCTATATATTGATTTCTAAGTAATTGAAACATTGATAAGAAATAATGAAAAAGTCTAATTACAGTTTCACAGTTGATTTAACGTTTTAAATATGGGTTTTGGATGCACTTGGAAAATATATTACTATAAGGATTGGCTTGCAAACTAGAATGTTTGATTAAAAATATATAATATTCATGGACAATAATTTATTATACGACGACCTTCGTGGTCGAGTGGTATATGCATTGACTGCCACCCCGAAGGTTCCGGGTTCGATTCCCGGCGAGGGCAGCGTGATTGTCATACTGTCTTTGGTCTGGTGCCGAATTCACGTGACATTAAAATGGCGATAGATTAGCTACCTATCACGTGTCACGAGAATCACTATGATAATAATAATAATAATAATATGCTAACTTTTATAGCGCCGTTTTTGTGATGTAATCACCTCAAGGGCGCATTAAGACGTGTTTTAAATCTCAAAATCAAAATTTTCGCGATCGGTTAAAAAGTATAGTGGAACAAAGTATAAATGTTTAAATTGGGTATGAAATATGTAATATGAAATATGAAATACGATAGCTATAGTCATGATGTAAAGAGCGATTCCACAAAATAATAATAATAATAATAATGTTTATTAGTAAAATCGATAACAAAGATTCCAATATTTTTAATTTCAAATATCAAATTGCCGTACATAAAAAAAATAAATGCATGGATAACTGTACAATATGTTATATTGGGAAGAGTTGCTTTTGGATTTGAAAAAAAAAAAATTAAATTTGTTATGTTTGAAGTAATATTACAAAATAATTATGAAATACGAAAAATATATATGCATTGGTAAATCTACGATCAACTATGTTTTAGCCAAGGTCAAGCTTTGCCAATGTACAAGTTTTTTATATTAACCAACTGGAATCTTTAAAAATCTGCGTAATGCATACAAACTTATCTCTGTGTTTGAAGATAACTAATTCAGATTAAAAACAAACAAACAGCTAGAGATAAAAGTTAAAATACAGATAAAAATTTACGCACCGTTCATATTTAGAACAAAAATAAATTAATGGAGAGTGTTGTATAGATATTGTTTTGCTCATTTTGTTAGAACGGAAGTAAATATTAGGTCCTTACATACGAAATTGGCGTTTTGCCGTACTGGCAACTTTGATCTCAAATATCTTCTCTTTGGTTAGGAATTCCAAATTCAAATTTATACAGCTATTTACTCAAGTATTTGTGTTTCGAAAATTATAATTCATTTATTTTTTCCTCAATTGTTTTTTTTTCTTTGCGTCACTCAGTTTAGAAAATGGAAAACTTGAAATATCGCGTTATTTACGAGTACGAGTTCCACCGTGGCACAAGTGCTGCAGAAACGGCTCGAAGGATTAATGATGTGTATGGCGACGGTGCCGCAAAAGAAAACACAGTGCGTTTTCGGTTCCAACGTTTTCGTTCTGGAAATTTCGACCTGCAGAACAAGCCCCGTGGACGGCCGGAGACCAAAGTTGATAATGAAGAATTGAAGGCTATTGTGGAAGCGGATCCATCGCAAACCACGTCCGAGTTAGATGCAGGCTGCGGTGTTAGTGATAAAACTGTTTTAATCCACTTGAAGCCAATTGGCAAGGTGAAAAAGCTTGAAAGGTGGGCAAGCACGAATTGAGTGAAGCAAATCAACAAACGCGCGTTGACTGTTGACGTTTGGTGGACTAGTGCTGGTGTCGTTCACTACAGCTTTCTTAAATCTGGCCAGACGATTACGACAGATGTCTATTGTCAGCAACTGCAAACCATGATGGAAAAGCTAGCTGCTAAACAACCGAGGCTGGTTAATCGCTCTAGGCCACTGCTGCTTCATGATAACGCTAGACCACACACTGCACAACAGACGGCTACCAAATTAGAAGAGCTTCAATTGGAATGTCTAAGACATCCACCGTACTCTCCGGACCTTGTCCCAACAGATTACTATTTTTTTCGAAATTTGGATAACTTCTTGCAAGGGAAAAAATTCAACTCCGATGGGGCAGTCCAAACCGACTTCAAAGATTTCATTGATTCCCGTCCGAATGGTATTTTTAGTAAAGGGATCGATGAACTACCTATGAGATGGCAAAAGTGCATAGATAGCAATGGTACATACTTTGATTAAATAAATATATTATATAAAAAAAAATCAACTTTATGTTCCTCCCATACAAAACGCCAATTTCATATGTAAGGACCTAATATTTAGCACAACAAGTATTCGTTTTATTGATAAATTCTCATTTTTCAAAGATCATACTAGGAATTAGACCGAAAAGAAAACGTCATATAATAATTGCTGCTCTATTTTTATTTCTAGTGTATCATTTTAAGATTGTGCTGGCCCATTTTTTGTTGTGTTTTTTGTTTTTTGACGCATGTACGAATAAAATATTTTTTGGAAATAGAAATATGTTAAACAACTTATTGAACGCTAAGGCATAACAGTGTGGAATTCCATAGTAATATATTTAGGAAATTAAAAATAACTTTGTTTAATCCATAAAATATTAAAAAAACACGACATTTTTCGGATACCTCCATCTTCAGGTGTAAAAATATAATAAAAACTAAACAAAGAAAGGCTAATATAAAAACATTAGTCTTTCTTTGCAGCACGCCGTTTCTCCGCAGGGGTAGGCAGAGAGAATGGACCGCCACATTACCCTATCCTGACAAACCTCTCTAGATTCCTCCACATTCATACAACGAGTCATACACGCACGTCGATTCCTTCAACTTCTAACATGACCAACCTTAATATTTGATTAATTTGGTCATGCCATGTTTTCCTCGGTCTGCCTCGACTCCGTACTCTATTTACATCGTTAACGCATACTTTCTTAACCATTCTTTCTCCATCCATGCGTTCCATATGTCCGAACCATCGCAGCGATCCTTTCATAATTTTGTTCATAATAGATACCTTCTTTCGCTCTACATTTCTTTCTTATATCAGCATTTGAGATTCTGTCGTATATCGTTCTACCACACATACGTCTTACGGATCTCATCTCTACCGCATTTATTCTGCTTTCATCCTTCTTCTGCCAGTTCCACGCTTCGCTTCCATACATATCCTATTAAATATTATAGTATATCCTATTAAATAAAATAAATTTATAAATGTTTGCCATCTGTGATATTAATAATAATTTTTATTTTTTATTATGTGATTTTTTAAATGGCTTTTTCAGTAAACACTATAAACATTTTCATAGATATGTTTTGGATGGTAATCACCCTCCTTCAATGTACAACTTTTGATTGAAATGTGAAAATACATACAATGTTTTTAAAATATTATTCAAATGTGGAAAATGATTGTATAATTATATAAGTTTCCACATTTGAAAAACATTGTATTAACTAACTAACTAACTAACCATCACGCCGTCTCCCCGAAATGGTAGGCAGAAAGAATGGACTGCCACACTTTTCTTTCCTGACATATTTCTCTCGCTTCCTCAACATTCATACATCGTGTCATGCACGCGCGTCGATTTCTCTGACTCCGTGAGGAGTCAATTTTTGATTTATTTGATCGTGCCACGTTTTCCTCGGTTTCAATATTTGATTTATTTGAGCGTGCCACGTTTTCCTCGGTCTTCCTCTATTTCTGGTTCCATTTACATCATTAACATATTTTTTTTTTTACCATTCTTTCTCCATTCATTCTTTCCATATGTCCAAACCATCTTAATGATCCATTCATTATTTTGTATTATGTATATATTAATATATTGGTTATTTAAATGTTCAGAATATAAGATGATGGAAATATAGAAAACATTGTATTTTATTGGATTGCTTCGAAAAATATTAAAGTTATTCAATAATAAGAACTGTATACAAAAAAAAACGACTTTGAAATATTCTGACATCTGAATAAACAAAGAGAGACAATACACGCATGCGTATAAAAACAAATGAATTTAATTCTTGCACTAGTATGGCCGACGTTTGTCACGGCAAACTGATCCTTAGCAGGTGTTTGAGGTCAGGGAAATTATCGGTCCGCTGATGCTAAATAGGAGCTAAACCTGTTTCTTTCATCTGTAGAATGTTTATTATGAGAATACTCGTAGATTAGTATTCTTCTGTTCGTGCTGGCGGAGTATTTCCATATGCGATGTGAGCAACTCTGTTATTACGTAGCTCACCTACAACTGTTGATGTGGTCACATTATTTCAAGCCCACGCTGGCTTTATTGAATTTCGAGTACAATCTTATATCTAACCTTAATTACAGCTACGCAATGAAAATATAAAAGGGTTTAAACCTAATTTTAATTAAATAATATTACGATTCTTATAACTGTTTGAATGTATACAAATACTTGTAGACAAATACTGGATTTTACCCATTGCGGGTAGATTATTTTATAAGGATTAATTGTATCTCAATAGAGACGAAGATGTAAATTGTTTTCTAATAAAACTTCTACAAAACAAACGTTTTCATTCGTAATAATTGATTAAAATGACGTTTTTCTACCTTTGAGATTATATATTAGACACGTTTCGAATGTTATAATACCTTCTCCATTTGGAGAACAATATAAACTATACAAAATTATTTTAAATGCCGTACAAGGTCTATTCCTGAAGAAAACATCTAATAAATTAAATTTGTCAAATAAGTTAATCATAGAATTTTTTTTTTATACAAATACTTGTAGACAAATAATGAATTTTTATCTTAATAGATGGCGCTAGTGTAGATGTTCCTACCAACAGCGAAGTTATTAAAAATATTAACATATACTCGTATACAAGTTCCAAAAATTTGTCATACGTGGTGTCGAAGGGCGGAATGGTGTATGTTGTTAAACATAAAGTGATCGCTTAACCCAACCAATGACAGGTCATAAGTCCTGTAAACGCCTCGACTACCATATTCTGTTTCTAAATAATTTACACCTTCGTCTCTATTGAGATATAATTAATCCTTAAAAAAGTAAATCATAGTTTAAAAAAAAAATAAACAATAAAACTTAGAATAACTTAAAAATAGATATATTTCATTCGTTCTGTTTATTGCTGGGTATGTAAATGAAGACATATCCAACCTTAACATCCAAGAAAGAAATTTTCAACATGTGGGGGAGCAATAGCCTTCGGGCTGGTACTCTCGAAAATACAATATCAAAAAATGTAAATTAATATTTATAATGTTTTTAAATTTGGAATCATAAATAATTTTATGTGTTAAACAGAGCGTGCTGCGGTTCTTACTGAAACATTAGCCTTAATTTTTTTTTGTATTTATTACGTCTTATAAATTATTTTCACTTAAAGTTGTCATCGCAAACAAAAACCTATCCAAAAAAGCTAGAATGGCAGTGCACAATGGTGTTCTTCTACCGACCCTTATGTATGGAAGCGAAGCATGGAACTGGCAAAAGAAGGATGAAAGTAGAATAAATGCAGTAGAAATGAGATCTCTTAGACGAATGTGTGGATACTCTGTGTATGATAGAGTGTCGAATGAAAATATAAGAAGTGAATGCGGTGCGAATGATGGTGTCATGAATAAAATAATGAAAGGATCATTAAGATGGTTTGGACATATGGAAAGAATGAATGAAGAAAGAATGGTAAAAAAATTATATGTTAATGATGTAAATGGTACCAGAAATAGAGGAAGACCAAGGAAAACGTGGCACGATCAAATAAATCAAATATTGAATGTTGGCCATGTGAGGAGTCAGAGAAATCGACGCGCGTGCATGACACGATGTATGAATGTTGAGGAAGCGAGAGAAATATGTCAGGAAAGAAAGGTGTGGCAGTCCATTCTTTCTGCCTACCCCTTCGGGAGACGGCGTGATGGTTAGTTAGTTAGTTACGTCTTATACAGTACAAGTAGTTGATCTATTTCACCGATTCTCTCTGGTTCAGGCATTTGATCTTTTTTGTTTTAATATTATTTACAAGAGCGTTTATTCTCTATGGTAGTTTGTGTTTTGATTGACTGTACTTGATTGAGTTCTTATCAAATTGCAGTTTTATGTAAGTATTGTAGATAATTTGATTTAAGTTCCAGAGAAATCAACGCAAACCTATTACTGAATAGATTAGATATCAAAATAAAATATGCAGTATCTATAAGAGATTCTTTAGACTAAAAATTAAATATAATAATATATATTTTATTATTATTATAACTGTTTATTTTGTAACACTGTTATGATATCAAAATTTATTTATTAAATTTATGTTAAATTGTCGTGACAGCTGTTTCGCCAACCGCTGCTGGCAGCATCAGATGTTACAATAAGATGAGATGATCATCTAAAAAAATAGTTGATTGTAACAGCTATCGCGACAATTTCATTGAAATTAACAGTGTCCTAAATGAAACTATTAAATAAATAAATTAAATAAGAACATATTCACAAATTAGTAAAAAAAGTTCAATATTACATTTTCAATTTTCAGTTATGTTTTTTATAAATTTCGAATTTTTATGATTGGTTAATCTTGAAGTATTACAGTGTTTCAGGCAAAAAAATTATAATTTATATTGGTTAAAAATACAGATTATTTTAAGGTAATTAATAATCGATATTCCATTTTATATATTGTAATATACTGAAGTACGAGATGTGACACTTTGAGTAAAACTAGTTATACATTTTATATAAAATAAACGACGTTTAAATGAATACCAACTTTCTAAAGTTAAGAATAAAAAGTAGTTAT
This sequence comes from Lepidostoma basale, assembly GCA_022606425.2. Classification (NCBI taxonomy): domain Eukaryota; kingdom Metazoa; phylum Arthropoda; class Insecta; order Trichoptera; family Lepidostomatidae; genus Lepidostoma; species Lepidostoma basale. The sequence goes on along the minus strand of JAHDVF020001018.1, from coordinate 1,067,147 downwards.
ATAATTATAACTGTATTTTTTTATAAATGTCAATAAGTTGAGAAAGTATACTGGTTGTCGTTTTTGATAGGACATAAATCGTTAATTATTTTAGACGCGGAGAAAACTCTACAAATATGTAATAACTTGGATATCTATCTAATCTTTCTAATCTTGATTAAAAAATACGTGTAAATTGAAAATAAATAAGATTAGATGGTCAAATATGTAAGCTAATGACATAATAACACAGAAAAAATGTTTTTGTATGAAGCAATTAATTTGTTTGGCATTATTAAAAATAATGTATTATAATATTAACACACTTTTATTAGTTTTTATACCACTTTTTTTTGTTAAAACGATCCGGTTTCGCTCAAGCCGGAGCTTCGTCAGGGTTACAAACGAGACTGAACCTCTTTTGTAACACTGACGAAGGCCTGGCGGGAGCTAAACTGGTAGGTTTAAAAAAAAATAGTCCATTGTTTTGGCCGAAACACTATGATACCTTAACATTTTAAAAACTGTTAAATTAAATAACTTTGTTTTTGTATCACAATAGTATTTTATTTTACGCAACAGCTGTTTCATCAACCTATGTTGACATTATCAGGTGTATTTTATTTTACGCAACAGCTGTTTCATCAACCTATGTTGACATTATCAGGTGTTACAATAATATATCAAATGTATTTTTTTTTATTAATTTAAATATTTAGGTACCTAACTCAATTTCAGCAAGAACTTCAAAATTATATCAAAGAAATTATTCAAATTGACATAGGAACAAATACACATAAAGATTCGAAAAATCACGAAAAATCACAGCTGTCGTGTAAAATAAAATACAATTGTGATACAAAAACAAAGTTATTAAAAAAAATAAAGTGGTGTAAAAACTAATAAAAGTGTGTTGCTGTATTGTTACAAAATTACTATTTCAGTAAATTAAAAACAGAATGTTTAAATGAAATTAAGTTTAATGTTTTTATGTTATGTCAAAATGACACTTGTTTTGAGAGGTTATATTTGGGATAGATATCAAATAATTACAGAAATTTCTATCGTCCCCTACCTGAAATTGCGCCAAACCATCGCCTTGTTATGCTATATCCATTTTCAGTTTCCTTTACCGAGTTCATGTTTATGGGGAAACGCCGGACCGCTTACGGGCGAAACATGAACAACAATGCCGCACTTTTAACTGGAGAAACCCAAACTTAAAAGAAAACTGTCGAAATTCAAACACAAAAATAAAAACTGTGACCCGATTCTTCATCCACGTCGATAAAATGTCCGAGGTTTGACCCCATAACTTTTCAAACGAGATCGTAAAGGACTGATTCGCAGCGGATTCGTTTTCAAATGCCCGCGTCAAAGAGCGCGAACAGAATGATTAACGCGGGCCGCGAGTGCCGGTGGCCGCGGGTTAACCTTTTGTCGGGCGAGTGCTGTTTCTATAACCGCGTGCGGTCGTCTAAATTTACACTTCTTCCGGAGTTCGCGGCGGGTGCAGCACTGCACTCGGTGATTGCATCTCCCGCTGGAAGAGGGAATATAGGGCAGCACGCAGCGCCCTCCGCACTCCGGTCCCCGGTCATTACTGCGGAGATGACGGATGGACGCGCAAGGGCCGCCCGTATCGTTATCTATGCGATAAAATATTTGTTGTCAGGTTAAAATAAAGGCTTGTTCGTATCGTAGTCACGTCTTTTAAGCTGTCAGCTTCGCAGTAAGCGGCATCCGATAATAAAAATGACAGGTACTAGCGAACGCGGCGAATGAGGTGTTATAAATATAGCTAGAATTTCGATAACACGATAAGTTAGATTGTCTTACGTGTTTATTATTCTATATTCATGAACTTTGTATTTAATTTAGTCTTCTTCTTCTTAAATTTTTAAAGACTCGAGTTTGTTATTTCAGGCGGGTCCTCTTGAGACGCTGAACTCCAGCTTTTTCTCCACCGTTTCGGGGGTTTTCCTGGTCGGCGTTGTCCGTTTGGCGTTCCATGGAGAGCTATGTATGGTATCCTATTTGAGCTCATTCTTTCTACATGTTGATTTAGATTAGTAATAGTATTAATCATCTTGTTGTCTTTCATATTCGTGAAAGTACGTTCAGAAGACAAATACTCTTGACTTTGGAGAGTATCTTGTATTCCTAATGTCGAACCATCTTTCATGCGTTCCTGGTATTATATATTTATTATATTTTACCTGTTCTGAATAAATGTCTTAAACTATAATAATTGTTTGTAATATCTTTTGAGAAAATAAACGGATTTTATTTGATTTGATTTTGTTCAAAATTTAATATTTTAAAATTCCATATTTAAAAAGTAATTGTTAAACTTCGGGTGTATAAATACACGAGCTATTACTCTATCTAAAACATTTATATAAATTTTTAAACCTCTCGATGAAAATTTTCGGTGAAAACTTTGCTTCTAGAAATCAGTAATTTTTTGCTGATGTCGAAATACTACTCGTAGAATGAACTTTCTTTGTTCAAGAGTCGCGTTGAGTTGATTTCATTACTTTTTTATCGATCGCGTATAGCGATGTCTTAATTTTCTCTTGAAAGTTTATATCCATAAGCAATATTCAAATTATATTTTTGCACCGCGTTCACCAAACGGTTAACAAGCTGTTATTGTATTATAGAAATAGGAACTACGTGCATAATTACTCTTCGTGATGGCAAAAAACGTCTTAATGTTGGCAATAATGTTGTGGGATTTCTAATACACTTGGCAAAGTTTAGTTACCTTTGTGTCGGTGGCCTTGGAAATTTATTGATTTTGTTTTTAGGCACAACCCAAGCGAGATTATCCGATGAATTTCTTAATCAAACTGCAGAGTTCATAACATCACGTGGTTCCGGCACGTAATATTAAATTTCGGCGCGACTCGGGCTACCTACGTATTTTCTTTAATTGTCTTCGTACATATATTATTACTGCGGGTACAGTTATTTCAACCATAATCATCGAACTACATCTTCACTAGACAAGCTGATGTATATCAAATACCTCGAATTTGAAATTGGATAATTAGAATTCATAGCATCAGCTCGACTTTCACATGATTTAGTGTAATGTGAGAAAGTACTTGAAATATGTATGAGAGTGATTGAACGTAAGATTAAATTAAAAACAAGATAGAAAATTAGAGCATTCTCAAAAATATATTTAAATGCAATTCAAAAACAATTACAAGTAAATAGCAATATTTGTTTTTATAAAATAAAATAATTATTTTTCTTCTTCTCTTAGGTTCGACAACATCATGGCTATTTCTATCTTAGGGTAAGGTAGAAATAAATTCATTATTATACTTAATTTAACAATCTATAGATATAATAATCTGCTTGATAATACGAGTACGTTAAAAATATTGATTTTTAATAATCCTTTATAAAATAATTTATTTTGAGATTATTTTTTTTATTTTTCTTATTAATAATATTTATATTTTAAACTGTTTATATTAGGGAATTTCCTTGATCAAATTGTACATTTTTATGTTTTTTCGCACAAATATATCTGAATGCCTATTTTCTTGATACATATTTTTTACTCTGAGGAAATTGAAAATAACTTTGTTTATTATCCAAAAAATATTAAATAAATGATAAATACAAAATAAATGATTAATTTCTATATCAATTATTTATTTTTACCTATGTTTTTTTTTAAATTTAAATAATTATATTTTTAAATTATCATTATGTATTATTATTGTTTATTAGTTCTGAATGATAAATAATTATTAGTACATATATCAATTAGCCCAGGTTAATTTTAAATTATTGTATCGAATTTTAAATGCGTTTTAGTATATTAATCTTTCTTTGTTTAGTTTTTATTATATATTTACATCTGAAGATGGTGGTATCCTCCGAAACATGTTGTGTTTTTTTATATTTTGTGGGTAATGAACCGAGTTATTTTCAATTTCCTAAGTGTATTACTATGGAATTCCAGTGTTAATGCCTAAGCTTTCAATATATATTTTTTAATTTTGATGTATTTTAATTCTCACATCCGTTTTGAATTTCATTTAATATTGAATGTGTTCTGGTTTAGGGAATATAATAGCTATTTTAACACGCTTACCAGCGTCTTCCCCTGCCCCAGAACCCCAGAAAGTGTGGGTCCAGGATCGGGCTCTTCAGTGACATGCGGATCCACAACCGCGAAGGACAGTCTTCCTCAGACACGAGGGACAGCCAATGATATAATTGTATTGTATAGCGAACGATTAAAAAAAGGTATGTACTCGTATATTTAATTGCAAACTTATTGTTTCTTTAAAATTTGTATAATACTCTAAATTAAGTAATAATATGAATGAAAACATCTGTGTACTAGTTTTGTTATATTATATTTTATGGGAATTATATGTTTGGTAGTAGACCTACGAGTGTCCACAAATGACTCCACCCCAATCTTGCTCCACGGTGTCCCCCCTGTGACCACTACCAGCTTTTGCTACCTCGGTAGTATGATAGCAGGCTCGGGAGGTACGGAGGAAGATGTAGCCAACAGACTCAACAAGACATGGGGAGCTTTCGCTATGTTTCGCCTTGTATGGCGTTCCAGTATCATTTCGATAAAGCTCAAGCTCCAAATATTCAGCAGTAGCGTTAAAAGCGTACTGTTGTACGGATGTGAGACTTGGAAATCTACCGCGGACGTTATTGGAAAACTCCAAATGTTTATAAATAGGTGCCTTCGCTCAATATTCAAGATCTATTGGCCCCAAACAGTGTCAAATGCCGTTCTCTGGACCATGGGAGGCGAAAAGACAATTAGAGAACAAGTCGCTAGACGCAAATGGCAGCGGATCGGTCACACTCTTGAGACTGAACCCAGCCTGCATCGCTTAGGGCGCACTAGACTGGTCCCCTATGGGGGGAAAGAGGAAGCGAGGCAGACCTAGAGCCACCCGGAGAAGAGCCTTGCAGGACGAGGTTAAGGCAGCAGGCCTCACTTGGGATGATGTTAGGTATTAAGCATGCGATAGAGTTGGGTGGAGAAGGTTCCTTGAGGCCCTATGCACCACGGAGGTGTGACAGGACAAAGAAAAGAATAAGAATCAAACTTGATATATCATAAAACGAGTACACACCTTTTTAAAATTGTTTGTTATATAATACAACTATACATTTCTACACCAGAATACATTAAATATTAAATGACATTCAAAATGGATCTGTAAATGAAAATGTATGGTCTAAGGACTTGCATGTTTAATATAAACACAGGTTCGATTATACACCGCGTGTTCCGTAATAATTCGTCACGAACATAACAATTAGCTAGTACCTGCGTAGAATTGAAACAAACAGTATATATTATCAATAACGCCGCAGGAGTGGTAGGTGTGCACTGCGTACACCTCCAAACATCGCTGGCTCCGTCTATTGTGTTATCTATTATTCAATTATCTAGGTTCACAGGAAGTGTTGTCTTGATTCAAGGGGTAAATTGTTTCGGTCACACACGAAATGTCGGATGGCTGCCCCACTGGCCCACTGGCATGGCGGGTCACCGGACAACTTGGAGGCTAGACCGGCCGTACAAACACTCGCACATGGACTCGGCCACATGGGTAATTAAATTTAACGAGTACCTACTTAGAATCAAGCAATCAGTGGACTATATATGTAGTTTAACTCCTCCTAAACGGCTGGACCGATTTTGATGCTCTTTTGATTGTGATTATTTGCTCAACGCAAACGCGTGACGTGTCGGTATCGGCTGATGACTGTCCAGTGTAAATGGACCTTAAGGGCAGAAATAGCTACGATGTTGTCCATCCTCCGATAGAAGAGGAACAAGAAGAAGAACTATAAATTTCTTCGTTATTATCTTTATATATCTAATTCTTCTGTACGGGCGTTGTAGTTGAACTCCTCCTAACGGCTGGAACGATTTTGATGAAATTTTTTGTGTGTTTGAGTGGGTCCCTGGATGGTTTGGATTCACAATTAGTCCCGGTAGGTGACCGTTAATACCTTCTGGTAAGTTCGTGAATAATTGACCTTCTGAAAATAATTCACAGTTATATTTGTTTATCATAGATGGCGCTGATGTCGAATTATATGCCTAAGCATGCGCTAATTTAAATCTACGCCACGCTACACTTGCTGAACCAGCTAATAGCAGGCAAGCCAACATTCGGACAGGACAACGTCTGTCTCGTCCGTTAGTATGTATATATAAATAATCATGATCTGTGCACTTTGATCAAATACGGTTTCCATTTAAATGTTATCAAGAACGTTAATTGGATGAAGTTTTTAAAGACCACTTGTAATATGTATGGCTCACTTAATTCAAGTATCAGAAATGTCAATTAAAATGATATTGACAGTAAATAATTAACAAACCCGTATTAATGAAAGTATTACAGTTTGCTGGTTCTATGTGTACTAAAAAAACTTTCTAACATACAGCGATATCGATAACATATACGAGTATATAAAAAACATTTAGAAAGAATAAAGTAAGTCCAATTACATGTTATCACAAACATAAAATAATAGTTAACAGTTAACGGACGGCAGTGTGAAACGAGTTAAACTAAGACAAAATGAGGCGAAACAAAATATTCTTCTTCTTCTTCCTTGTTGTAGACCTATGTGGTCTGTTCTCCAGAGTGTTGCTCCTCCTGTGAGGTAGATTCCTAGCTGTCCTTCTATCTTTTAGGAGGTCTTCCAAGAGGACGAGTCGCATGAGGCTGATTATGCAATGCAATATAGGGGAGTCTGGTAGTGTCCATTCTTTGAACATGGCCGTACCAGTCCCTTTTTCACTGTCTGCTCCATCTTATAATATCCTCAACCTCACATATCTCTCTTATTCTTGTGTTCCTCACGCGATCTCTCAGTGTCTTGCCTGCGATCGTCCTCAGTGTCTTCATTTCGGAAGTCCTTAAAAATATTAAATTGTTACAATCTTCGCCTTTCTTAAGCATTATCAACATATTGGTAATGCTTTATAAAAATTGAAACATATTATTCCCATAAATTATAATAAAATTTCTAGAAAACAGACGTTTTCATTCGTATTAATTAGCTAAGTGTTCCGTTAAAATTTTCGAGTTAACGAAGTGTTTTAATGCAGAAAAAGTTGGGGAAACCCGACCCTAAATAGTATCTTAGGTACTATTGTCAATTTTGACACATTCCTCCAAACATTCCCAACATAAAAATGTTCGTCCAAGACGTTCTTTGGACCAAAACAATCAAATACCTTGGGGTTACCTTGGATTCTAAGCTGACATAGAGGCCACACATTACAAATAAAGTCAAAGCCGCGTCAAGAGCAATCTCAGCCCTCTACCGAATGTTAGCTAGAAACAGTAAACTAAGCACCGACAATAAACTCCTGATATACAAAACGGCCATAAGGCCGATCTTCACTTATGCAGCCCTAATCTGGGGCTATGCAGCTTCGAGTCACATACGAAAACTCCAAATCCTGCAAAATAAGGCTATCCGTTTATCGCTTGGTGCGCCTTCATTGACCAGGATCACACAACTGCACCTAGAATCGGGAATCCCGATGATAGATGAATTCATTCTGAAACTTGCCGAACGTTTTTACAAAGGACTCCCTTCACATCCTAACCCCACAATAAAAGACCTCTCAAATTACAACCCAAACTCGATCCTCCTTCAGAGGAACACTCCGGGCCACACAAATCAATCCCCCGCATAAACTAACAACCCACCAAATCACCTTCCAACAATGTTCCCATCAGACGTAAGAGGAATAGCCACATGAGCTGAACCTCTGTAAGCCAGAAGATCCAAGTCCAAGTCCAAGAAAATTAATATAAAACTATTTGCGCATTAATATCAATTGTTCCTCCGTGATACTGTGGGTATATGTAATGTTAGAAATGTGACTGTTATGAAATGTGCTCTACCGATAACAATGACTAATGACATAGGCTTTTTTGTATTGTAAACGAATATGATTCACGTGAAGTTGTATAGGGGATTGTTAATAGAGATGCTCGGCTGTAATACTTGTTGTAATGTAACAGATAAAGAGTAAAATGGGTTATCCCGATAGTTTATCTTGGCACAATTTTTATTATTTTTTTATTTACTTTATAACACACCCAACCAACACCCAAATACTAACTAACTAACTAACTAACCATCACGCCTTCTCCTCGAAAGGGTAGGCAGAAAGAATGGACTGTCACATTTTAACCGATGTGGCACTCCATCCTTCTCTTTTCGCCCCGCGGGAGACGCGGTGTGATGGGTTGCGAACCTCATCGCCACCAATAGGCATCTCCCACGCACACTTCGATCGTCCAACATCCACAAAATGAATCTAAAACAAATCATATAAAATGCAATGATATAAAATAAAATAACAAAATAAAAATATTCTCACACATAATGTTCATTTTAGATGGTGCACTTGTTGACATGGACGATCCGGACTTTTGTGATTATTAGATTTATGTTACTCGCACCCACCGTTTTTTTTAAGCCGCAATTAGGTACTTAAAGCAATCAAACATCAGCAAGAACTTTCAAATAATATTGAAGAAATTATTCAAATTACCCAAATACTATATTATATAATAAACAATACTATAAACGACCCACAAAAAATGACAACGCACGATTACAAAAAATATGTTTCTTGCTGGTGTTGGTTTGTTTTAAGTGCCTAATTACTGCTTATTAAAAAAAACGGTGGATACGTGGACCATAAATTAAATAGACAATATGTGCACCATTTAAAAAGAACATTTTATGTTAAATTATTTTAATTTAATTTAATATTATTTGTTTTAGATTTATTTTGTTGATGTTGGACGATCGAAGTGTGCGCAGGAGATGCCTATTGGTGGCGATGAGGTTCGCAACCCATCACACAGCGTCTCCCGCGGGGGCGAAAAGAGAAGGCTGTAGTGCCGCATCGGTTAAAGTGTGACAGTCCATTCTTTTTGCCTACAGTTTCGGGGAGACGGCGTGATGGTTAGTTAGTTAGTTAGTTAACATTATCATTTTTCCCAATCAAATACAGTTATTTAGAATAATGATGTAATTATTTTTGACTGTAAAAAATAAAAGAGAAAAGTTTTGTAAAACGTCACATATATCCTTATATGAAGACTACAGGGGAAAAACAAGGAATGTCAGTCAAAATTCAAAATAAATGTAATAATGCCATCTAGCGGCATTTGTACGTAGGTATCTATCCACAGTAAAAATTTCATATTCAAAAATCAAAAAGAAAAAGACGCGGTGTGATGGATTGCGAACCTCATCGCCACCAATAGGGATCTCTCGCGCACAGTTCGATTGTGCAACGTCAACAAAATAAATCTTTAACAAATAATATAAAATACAACGATATAAAATTAAATTAAATAATAAAAAAGAGTGTCCATTTGTATAAGTCGTCATGCTTGCGAGCATAGTAGAATTCATAGAATAAATTTACGTTTTTATAGAAAAAAAAGAACTTGACCACTTTCACCTCTACGCAGTTGAAGTAATATGATTTTTGAAGGAATATACAGTAGGGGGCCAGAGTACCAGAAGTGGGCGCGACTTAATTTGATCAATTAACTGCCCGGTGACTGCACACCGCTTACGTACGACTTTTTTTTAAATTTATCACTGTCCACTCCAATATAATACTATCAAAACGCAACGTTTACAAAGGTTGATTGAATTCAACGTTTTTTTCCTAAATTGGAATCGTTCGCATCGAACAACAAACGAAGTTCAAAATTAAACAAAAAAAAGTGGTAAATCAATTGATAACTTTTATTACGAACGCAACTATCAATTAGAAGAATAATATATTGTTGATTTACGGCTGTGAGAGCCCATTGAAATGTGGTGCTACCGAAGACTATTTAGGAATTTCCTTGGGAGACCGCATCGCGAATGACGAGGTTCTCAGAAGAATCGAAAAAGGGAGGCATGTTATCAAAACCATCTCAGAGAGACGAGCCAAATGGAACGCTCATATTATACGTTATACGGTATGGTTAATGCAATCTCTTGACCCAGATGTAGAGATAAAATGCAGAATTGAGGCAGCAAGAGCAACGTTTAATAAAATGAAATCACTCTTCTGCAATGATAACGTATATTTGAAACTCCGCCAGAGAATGATCAAATGCTATGTGTGGTCTTTTTTATTGTACGGGTTTGAAACTTGGACCTCGAAAGTTAACTGAATGAACAGACTGGAAGCATTTGAAATGTGGCTCCATCGCCGTTTCTGGACAGACATGGTTACCAATACCGAAGTCCTGAGGCGAGCTAGAGTTGACAGTGAACTGTTATCAACTATCAAGGTTCGAAAGATCTCACATCTGAGTCATATACTGCGTGGGGAAAAGTACCACCTTCTCCAACTGATATTGGAGGGGAAAATTGAGGGACGTCGAGGGCCCGGTAGGAGACAAATGTCCTGGTTGCGAAACGTGAAGGAGTGGATCGGCATTCGAAGTGTGGAGGAGCTGTTCCCAGCGGCGCAGGACAGGGACAGGTTCGCCGAGGTGATCGCCAACGTTGGGGGGACCCGACAGGGCACTTAAAGAAAAAGAAGAAGGATATAAATTTCAGGGGGCGCCCCTGATTGGAGTATCTAAAACAGGTGTGTGAAGACAATAAACTACGTCTTATATGTTGAGCTGAAGAGGCCTGCAGAATACCGAGGCCGGTGGAGGACGAGGTGTAAGACTTTGCTGCAAACCAATCCCTAGGATTGAAATTGGGAAGATGAATATATTCTTATATTGGATTGTCGAATTTAGAAATATATATCTGAGCTCTCATTCCTTTCTTTGACAGCTGAATAGCTGAGTTTGGTGTTCATCAAATTGTTTTTTTTTTAGAATACTCTTCTTCTTCTTTTTCTTCCTTGTTGTAGACCTATGTGGTCTGTTCTCCAGTGTTGCTTCTCCTGTGAGGTAGACTCCCAGCTGTCCTTCCATCTTTTAGGAGATCTTCCACGAGGACGAGTCCCATGAGGCTGCTTATGTAGTGCAATATAGGGGAGTCTGGTGGCGTTCATTGTTTGAACATGACCGTACCAGTCCCTTTTTCGCCATATCTATCACTCTTATTCTGGTGTTCCTCACGCGTTCTCTCAGTGTCTTGCTTGCTATCATCCTCAATGTCTTCATCTCGGAAGTCCTCAAAACTTGTTTGGTCCTTACTGTGTCTGCCCTTGCTTCGACGCCATATGCTATTGTTGGTCTTACGCATGCTTTATAAATTCTCATTTTACTCTTAATGGCGATGTCTTTGTTTTTTCATATTGTGGATTTTAGAGCACCAGAGATTGCTGCCTGAATACAGCTCTTATTAAAACAAACGAATGACGCCTTTATTTTGAGTTTTCAGTCAATGATTGGCCAACTATTTGTTTGTTCGGAAAGCAATTTCGTTTTTTTCCCAATAGAGGACTTTATTGTATTTTTTCACAGCCAACTTCACACTAAAGCCGCAAAATAATTACATATTTTAAGTTTGTGTGTTAATAACTATTCAATAAATAGGATCCTTACTTTTCTGTTACTCGTTAGTATATCATGATATGAATTAAGAGATTTAAAATAATTGCTTATCACATCCTTTATGGCCAAAATATTATATATAGATAATCAATTTATTTCTCTGTGGTATTCATAAAAAATATATGAGTGAAGTAAGTGCATTAAGTATCAGGTTGATCCATAAGTAGTAAGACTGAAATACTTCCACTTGAAAAAATCATTCATCCAAAAATATATTTAAGAATACGCATAACGTATACGAGTATATCATTCTTTATCATACAAGACATGTTTATAAACTCACAAGTTGAAAATTCTATTCCATTTGTATTTTGGATATGGTATTGAAATAATGTTATTATATTAAAATATTATTGTATAATAAATTAAAAACGAACGTTTTCGAATCTAGATGGATTCACACTAGAATTTAAGAATAACGGTATTATTTTATTCTGAATAAAATATAATTTTCTTAATTACTAGTAATTCGTTTACGTATAATTTTTAATCCCATAAAAATGAATTAAACCTTAGTTACATTTTTAAAAATGTATTAAAAAAAAAAAATGGTAAACGGGCATATTTCCGTTTACTCTAATATTTTTAATGAAAATTTGTTTGTTCTAGAAAAAACGAAAAAATATTATTTCTTAAGACTCAATATTAAATGATGCAATATATTGATGAAAATGTTCGTTTTCTAGATGTTTTATTATATTATATAATATTTTGTGGGAGTGACATGTTACTCATTGCTAGGGTATTATCAAATGAGATAACAAAACATTTGATAATGAACACAAGGTAAATATTTCACTCCCATAAAATACAAAAAAACTTGAAAAACGGAAGTTTTTATCAAAACGAAATAAAATAATGTCATCAGAGAAAATGGTGTGTAAAATAAGCATGTTATTTTACACAACATTCTTGATGTCTTGATGTGGAGACCTTGAGAAGGGAAAAGCGGCATCGGTTGACCCCAGAAAATATGGACTGACGACATTTTCATTTTAATTTATTCATTTTAATTTATTTTATATTATTATATATAATTACATAATTCCATTTGGAGGAAAATATGGGTAAGAGTCGCGCAAGTCAGAAAAACATGGAGAATATTTTGAAGAGGCCGACTGCATGAAGTGAAGAGATGGCTAGATAGAAGGTCTAAAGAGTATATTGTGGTTAAAACAGTTTCAACGTGTTATCTTTGAATTTACGTGTGTCAGTGTTTAAGGTACTCGGAGTAAAAAGTTAATACAAAGGGCTGGTTACTTGACACGTGTGCGGTGAACTTGGTGTTACCAGAAACTTCCTGAAGGGCCAAGGATTAATTTTCGGAGGACAATGGGCTCGCGGCGGTGCTTAGTCAGCGTGACTGGAGGATGCCCGGGTGCATTAGATATCATTTAGGTGCATCCTTGTGGATGTAATCAAGAGGGATTGCTATGTCCTTCTATTCGTTTGTAAATAGAAAATTTCAACCTGCCCCGTTATCTCGAAATGTTATACGTTTGCTAAAATAAAATGCATTCGAAATCTAACTAATTAACAAACCATCACGCCGTTTCTACGAAGGGGCGTGGTAGTTTGTTAGTTCTATCCTAGTAGGTTTTATCCTGCATTACTCTCGCGCGTCTTCTACATTCAAAAACCGTGACACGCATGCTCGTCGATTGTTCTTCGACTCCTATCTCATTCATTTTACTTGTATATATCTTTTAAGCCATTCTTCCCTTATCCATTCGTTCTATATGTCTAAACCATCTTAGTGTCCCTTTCTTATTAGTTTTATTGGAATATTTAAAGATCCTTCATTAATCGTGCTAAAGCTACTCATCATTATGAACACCGATTTAATAAAAATGGCAAATAAAACAATTAAATTATTCATTTTAAATTATTCAAAATATACAAGTTACGGCATATGGAACGATAAAATAAATCAAATATTATATGTCGACCACGTGAGGAGTCGGATAAATCGACGTGCGTGCATGACACGATGTATGAATGTTTAGGATCCGAGAGAAGTATATCAGGAAAGAACAGTGTGGCGGTTCATTTCTTCTGCCAACCTCTTCGGAGAGACGGCGTGATGGTTAGTTAGTTAGTTTTACAAGTTACTGGCGATTATCAATTCATGTAAATATTTAAATTGTTAGAATTTGAAAAAAAAAAAAATTATAACGATAACAATTTTTAACTATCGAATCGATTTCTTTAAGGTCGTTTCATTATAAAACGTATAAAAACAGTATTTTGTATTTTATATCATAGCTTAAGCAACATCTGATAATGTTTTTGTATTGTACATTTGAAGCTTACTTTATTAGAATTATGTGAAAGAATTATCTGACGAAGAAAGAAAATTTGTTAAATATGCACTGTTAAATATGAATGTTTAAAAATAGAACAGTCGATTTTCAATTATAATGTAAATTTTTGATACTGAGTTCAACCAATCGATGAACGTAGCCTAGTTTTATTAAACACTATTTTTATGTTGCCTTGTGAGTCTTATTAGTATATTTTTTTATATACAGGTATGTCATGCAATTGGTAGTGTTTTACACAGCATTGCAACTGTACCCAGATAATAGCGAAAAAGCGACAAGATAAAAGAATTAAACCCGTATTTGCCGTGCGATAAACAAAACAAATGAAGGTACGTGATGTCGAGGAAAAGTGGATAAAGCAATGAAAAACAAATGCGCCACTGTGTACACATGACACTATCAACGATTCAAATATTTGCAAAAACACGTTCTACTTACCGATAGACATTTTCCTCGATACACTCGTTCAATAACCACAAATCACCGCAATTGGTGAAGAAAGGACGCAGGAGCGGCGTATCCTCGACGTCATCTAATAAAATTAACTCATTGAATCAAATATTCACTAGCACTCCCGAGGATAATGGACGTAGGCCTCGTTAAGTCACCTGGAAATATCACTTTCTCGATGTTTTATTCGCTTTTGACAGATAAATATGTATTTCCCGCCGAACACACCGATCGTCACTTGTTATTTTTCAAATGATTCGCTCGCTAATGCCTGTGCTCCGTTTAAATTTGGAATCACACCCTCGCGCCAACAAGATGTCTGAACGGCTGCATAGTGAAAAGGTTAGGCACGACTAGCGTCCGGATAGCGCGGGGCACTTAGTGGAATGAATGTTCCATGCGCGTCGCGGTACCGGGAGCGGGCTAGTACCGCGGGATAGGGGGATAACTTTTTGCGTGTTGCCCGTATATTGCTCTTCCCGATTTGGATCCCCAGTTCAGTGGTCCTTAGAGGGAGTCATCCCTCCCCTGACTTGCTGGGGAGGATCGATATTCGGTGGTTTGTTCCGCGTAACGTTGCATGGCCGTCTGACTGCAATCAAATATAACAGTACTGACGCACGTTCAAGTTTATTTCTTTCGACTTGTAGAGGACAATGCAAGGGGGAAATGAATAGGATTAAATGATAAAAAATATTTGTGTTATGACTTATCATACATTATATTATATTCACGATTATATATAGGTTATTATAGAAAGGTTACACATAAGATTGTTTAATTAATATTTTTTCTCATACAGAATGCAAGTCAATTATGTGAAATATACACATTTCGTAGCGATTTATAAGTTTATTGATTTTAAAAGACAAAATATACCAAAACCATTTAAAACACACACATTTGTAAAATTTTCAAATATCATAAACTTGTGTATAAGAATTTTATCTGAAAATTGATATGATATTTACAAAAAAGGGGATTGAATTAAATTTTTTTACTAAGAATATAATACTCTTTAAATGTTTTGAGTTTTTAATGTGTAAAAACATATATATATTGTAATAATTCTATCTAAAATTTGAATATATCGTTTTATTTCCAGCTCTTTCGTAAAAAGCTAAATCTCAATTCAACGTATCGAACATACTGAAAATTAAATTCTAATGAATTAATTCATAATATTTTAAGACTTACGATTCAAATATATAAATATAAATTATTATACAATCTCCAATGCGGGTTGTTCATTACTATGATGGTGGAATCAGGGCGTGTCCAGGCTTGAACCCAAGTCCCATGGATCAGGAATCAAGCATTCTGTCCCCTAGAACACCAAGAATTATTCTAAGATAATAATTTAGTTACTATGTTAATAGATATATTTCTCTCTGTAAGAACAATATTTAAAAGAAAATGTTTTTGCTTAAAGAAATTAGTTAATTCTAAACGTTAGTAAAATTAAGATAAAACTACCGACGATTTTGTATATTGACATTCTTAAAATTCTTTAGACTGTATTCAACGTGATATTATATATAATTATCTAGAGTATTTCATTTATGTAAAAGCTGGCGCAAATGACCTTTATGATGTTTCATAACAGAGCCATTGTGTCTTTGACGGTATGTACTGTGGCCCTATCTTGTTGGAACCACAGTTTTGGATGATGAGCACAGCGGGTCTTAAACAATTGTACAATATTGAGCCATATTGATGGTAACTGTGGCACCGACTTTATTTTCAATGAAAAATGGATGAATGCTCATTTCCACATCAAACAGAACACTTATGTGAGTGTAGTTGTCACTGATAAACTGTTCTTGTATTCCCTGCAGTTAATATTATCCAAAAATCTTTATTTTATTCTAAATCGACTTTACTGCACATTATCAAATTGTGTTTGAAAACGGGATTTTGAATTCAAAATAGAATTCGAATACATAAAAAAAAATTATTAAAATTTCTACACGGAGGAAATCGTCCGTACCCTGCAACATGCTTGTGAATAATGAAAATGATAATTAAAAAAATTCGACGTTTTTAAATTTTTTTTTAAATAGGAATCCAAAACTTAGTGAATGTACCAATAAGAAATTCGTCAACTTTATTTGGTTGTTCAGTGGGGTTTCGTTTTATATTAATTTAAACAATTTTTTTTTGTAAAACTCAGATTTTTTTTTATTTAATTTATATGCCATAAGTCTGAAGGACAAAATACCCAATACCGAAATCAGACTTTTTTTGGATAAGCGGAGACTAGAGGCTTTTGAGATGTGGTCCTATAGAAGACTCTTTGGAATTTCCAGGAGAGACCACATCACGAATGAGGAAGTTCTTCAAGGAATTGAAGGAGGAAGGCACCTCCTCAGGACCTTGTCCGAAAGGCGTGCAAGATGGATCGGCCATGTAATACGTCAAGAAGGTCTCTTGCATGCCATAATGGAGGGTATGATCGAGGGGACAAACTCTAGGGGACGCCCACGCCGAGAGTACCTGGAGGACCTGATGGTGGACGTGCGCTGCTCATCATATGCAGATTTCAAAAGAGCCGCACAAGACAGGGAAGAATGGAAGAGAATAATAGAGGAAATTGCTGCAAACAGATCCCAGGATTGAAACCAGAGAAGAAGACATCCAGCAGTAAACATTTTTATTATCAAACCTCTACGTATGTGTACTCGTACTTAGTATGGTGTATTGTCTCGATTTGATTATTACATAAAACTGTATTAAATAAAACTTATCATATGTAGAAACGAACTAACCAGAAAGAATAGACAGCCACACTTTTCTATCCTGACATATTTCTCTCGCTTCCTCAACATTCATACATCGTGTAATGCACGCGCGTCGTTTCTCTGACTCCTCACGTGGCCGACATTCAATATTTGCTTAATTTGATCGTGCCACGTTTTTCTCGGTCTTCCTCTATTTATAGTTCCATTTACATCGTTGACACATATATAATATTTTTTACCATTCTTTCTTCATTCATTCTTTCCATGTGTCCGAACCATCTAAATGATCCTTTCATTATTTGGTTCATAACATCATAATTTACTTCTTATATTTTCATTCTATCATACACAGATTATCCATACATTCAACTAAGAGATCTCATTTCTACTGCTTTTATTCTACTTTCATCATTCTTTTGCCAGTTCCATGCTTCGCTTCCATGCATAATGGTCGGTACAAGAACACGATTGGACACTGCCCATTTTAGCTTTTTTGGATAGGTTTTTGTTTGCGATGACAACTTTAAGTGCACCATTCATTTTGTTGCCTGCCCCAACCCTTCTTTCAATATCCTTCTCTACTCGCCCATCTATAGAGTTAAATTAAATTAACTAACTAACTGACTAACTAACTAACTAACTAACTAACCATCACGCCGTTTCCCCGGAGGGGTAGGCAGAAAGGATGGATCGCCACATTGTTCTATCCTGACATAACTCTTGCGCATCTTCTACATTCACACATCGTGACATGCACGCTCGTCGATTGTTCCTACTTTGAACATGGCCGCCTTTCAGTAATTGATTAATTTGGTCATGCCATGTCTTCCTTGACCTTCCTCGGCTTCTTTTTCCATTCACACTACTTGTATATATATTTTTAACCATTCTTCCCTCATCCATTCGTTCCATATATCCAAACCATCTTAGCGACCCTCTCTTAATTTTATTTATCACGCATTCATCCGCTTTACATTCCTTTCTTATTTCATCATTAGATATTCTATCATACATTGTTTTTCGGCACATCCTTCTTAGTGACCTAATTTCTACGGCATTTATCCTACTTTCATCCTTCTTCTGCTAACTCCAAGCTTCACTTACAACTTATCATTTTTATTTCAACAACTCGTGTGTAAGGTTACCGAATTGAAATGCAGCATTAGCAGTAAGGCTATTAATTGTTTTTAATTTATTCTATCCCTGTAACCTTCGCTAGAGACCATTTATAGAAAAGTTCTGCCTTGGGGTTCACATATTCGGCAATGAAGTCGGCTTCGCACTATGAATAATCATTAATATGGAGAATCTACTCGCTTACTTTATTTGGCCTTCGATTCCTACGTTGGTTAGATTCTTTTTCTTCGTGCCAATGGTAAGTCTTTTGTCATAATAATTTATCGTAGGGATGACCCTAAAGTGGCTTAATCTCTATCATTTAGCTTGCCCTTGTGGTTAGCCACGTTTAAAAGTAACTAATTAACTAACTAACTAACCATCACGCCGTCTCCCCGAAGGGGTAGGCAGAAAGAATGGACTGCCACACTTTTCTTTCCTGACATATTTCTCTCGCTTCCTCAACATTCATACATCGTGTCATGCACGCGCGTCGATTTCTCTGACTCCTCACATGGCCGACATTCAATATTTGATTTATTTGATCGTGCCACGTTTTCCTCGGTCTTCCTCCATTTCTGGTTCCATTTACATCATTAACATATAATTTTTTTACCATTCTTTCTTCATTCATTCTTTCCATATGTCCAAACCATCTTAATGATCCTTTCATTATTTTGTTTATGACACCATCATTCGCACCGCATTCACTTCTTATATTTTCATTCGAAACTCTATCATACACAGAGTATCCACACATTCGTCTAAGAGATCTCATTTCTACTGCATTTATTCTACTTTCATCCTTCTTTTGCTAGTTCCATACTTCGCTTCCATACATAAGGGTCGGTAGAAGAACACCATTGTGCACTGCCATTCTAGCTTTTTTGGATAGGTTAAAAAACCTAGCCACGTTTAAATTTTGATAATGCAATCGGGTGGTGATATAGGGACTCCTGATTCAGGAGTCAAGCGTATCTGTGTCCAGGTTCAAACCTGGACAGACCAGATTCTTTCTTCATAATAATAAGCTATTTTCTGATATTGAAGATAGTTAAATAAATTCTAATGCCATTGATTCAAATCCTGCAGTTAGTCTTTAAAAAAATAATAACAATTCAATTTTTATTTATTGTTTCTTGAACAATGATGTAAAACTCCATATTTAATTATTAATATGTATGAAAAAACGATAGTTTTCAAGGAGTTTTATTATAATGTTTATGTATGACATGTTTCGCCCTTCTAAGGTAATGATGCAGTTTTTATTTATTTAATGTTAGACAATCCTTATTTATTAATGATTTACTAAGTACATGGTTTTAATACCTCCCAACTTAGGTTACCTGTTCTAGGGAGGCAATTTTCGCACTCTACATAATCTCTAATTAGTTTGAAATAAATATATCTCTTGATGTTTATAGTTGACTCGTAAATTATGCGCAATTTCTTATGAGTATATAACAACTATTTCTCTCAAGATTGCGGTGAAGAATTTTTTGTGCAGATATTGTACCTAGAATGTTGTTATGGCAACTAAAATGGTTGCGCATGCTCATTGCGAGTTAATAGTCCTTTTGTGATGGCCGTTTTTACTATTGCATATCCATGCCTTCCTGCATTCCACTATTTCCTGATATTGTATTTATTGTAAAAACCAAAATTGCATAAATAAATAGTGCAATACTAACTAACTAACTAACTAATTATGACATCTCCGAAGGGGTAGGCAAAAATAATGGACTGCCACACGCTTATTTTTTACTGACATACTTCTCGCTTCCTCAACATTCATACGTCGTGTCATGCACGCACGTCGATTTCTCCGACTCCTCACGTGGCCGACATAACAAATTTAATTTGTTTTTCCTGGGTCTTCCTCTATTTCTAGTTCCATTAACATCGTTAACATACACTATTTAAAACATTTTTTCTTCATTAATTCTTTTTACGTGTCCAAACCATCCTAATGTTCCTTTCCATATTTTGTTCATAACACTTTCATTCATATTCACTTCTTTATTTTCATTCTATCAAACACAGTTTTTCTACACATTCATCAAAAAGATCTCATTTATACTGCATTTATTCTACTTTTATTCTTCTTTTGCCAATTCCATGCTTCCACTGCTGGACATAGCCCTCCATACTTCTCCACATATTCCAGACTTGTGCCTTTCGCATCCAATAGAGCTTACTTAGCTTAATAAATTTGATATTTGGTATTACGGTGTACTTTATCTGTTACACTTACTAACTTATAATAGTTTTTTTATTCCTATCTCCCCCACACGTAACCAATCTAGTTTGCGCATGTGTGCGTTTAAATGTGTAAGAGTACGTTTGAACTCATGTTTTATACACCAAGGGAGCCCGACTCACAGTCACCCTAATATTTCACCCCACCCATTCAATAAATAAGGGAACACGGAGTAAAAAGGTATATTTGTGAGCTAAATATCTTCAAGAAAAACAACACAAACAAACATATAAATTTACTCAGTGCCTTAGTAAAGCATTCCAGAAAATTGGAGTTGAATACTTAAGTGTATAAGATACGTAGATAAAAAAGTAAAAGTAATAAATACAAATATTTATATAATTTTTTATTTCTTTGTAAAAACACATTTTTAAAAAATATTAATAAAATAAAATAAAATTACAGACATGTTTTGGGACACAGAAATCCTTCAGCAGTGTAATTAAAAATATGCAAAACAAATAATTAAACAAATTAAATAGTGAATGTGGTCAGTTTGGCCAGATGTTATAATATTTTTTTTCGAAAACAACTAACTAAGCATCACGCCATTTCGCCGGAGGGGTAGGCAGAGAGGATGGATCGCCACAATGCTCTATCTTGCCATACCTCTCGGGTTTCCTCTACATTCATACATCGTACCATGCACGCACGTCGATTATTCCGACTTCGAAAGTGACCGCCTTTTACTAATTGATAATTTTGGTCATGCCATGTTTTCCTTGGTCGTCCTCGGCATCTTTTTCCACTCACGCTGCTTGTGTACAACTTTTTAACCATTCTACTCTCATCCATTCGTTCCATATATCCAAACCATCTCAGGGATCCTTTTTTAATTTTATCCATGATGCAGTCATCTGCCTCACATTTCTTTCTTATCTCATCGATCGGTATTCTATCATACAACGTTTTCCCGCACATTCTTCTTAGTGATCTCATTTCTATGGCGTTTATCCTGCTTTCATCCTTCTTTTGCCAGCTCCAAGATTCACTTCCATACATGAGAGTTGGCACTAGAACTCCATTGTGTACTGCCATCTTTGCTTCTGTGGATATAGGTATTTCTATTTGCTGTAATGACTGAGTGCGCCATTTATTTTATTCCCAGCACCAACCCTTCTTTCGATGTCTTTCTCCATTTTTCCGTCTCTTGTAAACATGCTTCTTTTCGAACGTTTTATTATTTGATATTAGAAATATTTTGGTATTTTTAAAATAATATTTTAAGTTCTTATTAGGATCCAGGTACCTATTAATCTTGCGAAAATGGACTGTCGCATTTGTATGTAAAAAAAATAAAGTGTTGGTATAATGAAAGAAAAAATACATTGTATATTTATGAACCATTTTCAATTTCAATTGTTTATACAAAATGAGCTTTAAAAATATGTGTATCGCGAAATATAAGGCTATGATGATACAAAATTTGAAGTGTTTTTCAATATTATGATAACTATTAAATAAAGATGAAAATGACACAAACAGTATTTTTTTAATGTTTCATTTCTAGGGATTTGTTTGCAGCAAAGTCTATTAACATCTTCTCTGGTTCTTGGAATGGCAATTGGACCTTTTTTATGTGGTAGTTTCTCGTTGCCTTCCACATCAGTAATTAACGGATTGGTTCGGAGCAGACTCGGAAATGGTTCTATGATATGAAGTTCTGACGAAGCGACGTTTCTGAGGTATCTCTATATGAGGGAATATGGTAGCTATCCGTGGCTCTATCTCACGGCATTTCTTTTGGAATGCTTGGGACCAACTCTCTGGTGCTTCGAAGATATGGGTATCTCGTAACCCATTTCTTTAGATTACTCAGGGGATATTTCGAGAACAGATAGATATCTCTGACATTGACAACATAGAGTGTTTTACCTACCGCCGCTCGAACCAGCCTGCCTCTGGTGACATCGGTGGCAAGAGCAATTAATCTGCTGAACGCGGTCTCCTCCGAGATCGACGTCTTTCACATTAGTGAAAGTACGTTCAGAAGGCAAATACTCTTGATTTTGGAGAGTATCTTGTCTTACTAATGTCGAACCATCTCTCATGCGTTTCTGGTAGTATACCTACTATATACAACATATTATTTTACCTGTTCTCAATAGATGCCTTAAACCTTAGTTTTGTAATATCTATTGATGAAATAAACTGATTTGATTTGATTTGATTTAAGATTCTAGAAGTTTTATTTTATTTTATGGAAATCCCATGTTTGTCTTATAAAGGTATTATCAAATGTTTTAATAATACTTTAACATGGCGAGAGCATATGTTATAATTCCTATAAAGTATAACGTAATTTCTAGAAAACGTATATTTTTTATTCATATTAATTATTTAAAACGGAGTTTTATATCAATAAACATTATCAATATGACAGATTCAGTGATCATATTACGCATTAAATAACTAGTTTATTATTATAATCAACAATTATCATTAAGACATAATAATGTAAACGTCTTTCACTCTTGTTAACATTTAGTGTAATTTTATCAGAACGAGGAGATTTAATCTTTAATAATATCGATATTAACCACAGTTCTATTATGTAGAAATACCGGTTGCTAACGATTACTAATGTTTCTGTGAACAGTCAATTAGAATTACATACATAGTTAAGTCTATTAATTAACTTAAATTAGGTACACTTTCTATGTAAAGAAAGTAGAAATGTATCAATCGAAAGTTACTCAAGGGTACGAGTATATAATGTTATTATTGGCTTCAAGTTTCAACTTATGCTATTGAGTTATGATTCGGAATGTTTAGCTTTTTTTATGTTTTTATTTTATTTTTTATTTAATGTATTTAAAAAAAAAAACAATTGGGTTATATGGATACATTTTTAGATCTTACTATTAATTGTGTATTGTTTCAGATATATTTTATATTGAATTGTAGTGCGACTCCTTGTGTCTTTTGGTAGTTCATTGTAAAGTTTCAGTCCATTGTTCAATATCCTTGATTGTCCTGTCTTAGTTCGTGCATTCGGTAAGTGATATCTGTCACAGTTCCTGGTCCAGTGTCTGTGTATGTCTGAATTTTTAGTTAATTTGTAGCTGCTGTCTGTTGTCTTTTCCATGGTCACTATGTGTACATTTTTGAAGGTCTCATATTTGGTCAGGTCTGATATGTCCATTTGTTTTGTTTGTCTGTAAACTTGTATGGTTGGGGTAAGGTAGTTAATGTTATATGATAATTTTATTATTTTATTTGGTTGTCTTTGGAGTCTGGAGATATCCTTTTGGTTTCCTATATGATAATATTTCAAAATTGTTATTTTGCTTTTTTTTTAAATAAACTACCCACAAAAATAATACATTTTACACGAATATTTTTTTTATTGTTTATTCTTTTAGCGGTCTGATAATTTCGAAAGGTACTGAACGGTGATATTAAAACGATAAAATCGACCTAAACAATGTCTGTAGATTTATAATAGTTTTACGGAAGGATGAGTATAAATTTAAACAATCCGCCAGTCCTTGGCGAAAGCCCTATTAAAATAGAGAAATCATTTGCGGTGGCTAAGTCACGTCTTTAGATTGCTCGAGAAAATTATATTTAATGACCTTCTCAAGACATAACTACGTGGAAAGCGATCACTGAAAAAAACGTGAAGGAAGTTGAGCAAATAATCCAAGATCCAGTGTTGAGAAAGCTTTAACTCGACTCGACGGATGTGGAGGCTGTGGGAAAAACAGCCATGGATTAATTAAGCCAAAGGTTTAATAAAGAAATAGCAATACAATAAAATGTAATTTATCTTATAAGAACGTATCTCACCTCGCTTGAAACAATGAAACGTTTTGTTCCTTTTTAAAATCATTTTTGTAAGGTACGAAATATTTAATTTTATTGTAACGTAACGTAAATTTGAGGGAGAATCAAAATGGAACAATAGCGACATCTCGATTTTTTCATGTCATAACTTATTTGTATGTGTTCACATATAGATGGCGTTATCATGCACACATTAAATAATATGTTTATAAATAATGTTCATAAAATATATATATTTGTTTTCTGTTTCATTTGATTACAGTTTCTAAATAAAATAAATAATGTTTTATTTGTGAAGAAAGATACATTATTATTTATTGTATAATTATATGCACCTGAATAATGACAAGAATGTTTGTATTTTATTTTATATAATACATATTTATTTTCATTCCACTTGTTCTACCAGATCCGACCCTTTTCCTTCTTCTTCTTCTGATTGATTATTTTTCTTCGTTAGCCAATTCTCACCCAACCCAGGACAAAGGCCTCCTCTGTTCATTATTTATGCAAATATGTGAAAACATTAATAATACTTAAATGAGCTTTTTAATTCATCATATCTAGGTACTTAGGATGATTGATTTCTACAATCTTCTGTCAAATTGACATTTTTTACTGGCATCTAATACATTCATTCACACCGAAAACAGCTTTATTGGTTCTAAAATAAAATTATTGCACGATAATAAATAAATAAAACTAAAATACTGTTATCAATCGGACAAGATTAGGTAGGGCCTATACAATTATTATTGATGTAAATATTAAATCGCGTAACAATAATTCAATAAATAAAATAAAAAACGTAAAAAACCTTTTTAAGTTTATATTTGGTTAAATTCACTATGGTTTGCGTCTTCGACCGGTTTCGGCAGCTTGCTGCCATCTTCTGGTCACCAGAAGTAATTTGAACTAAATATACATTTAAAAAATATTTTTCACATTTTTATTATTATATTTACATTGTACTTCAACCATGAAATTTCAAATAACAGCATTATTTTTTAAATAATTTAATATTTTCCTTTTCATGTACAAATGCGTCAAGCTTAATTGATATTATCGTGTATTACTTTTTTATTTATCTTAATTTTTTTTCCAGTACTATAAGTATTTTTACTCTTAAATATTATGTTTAACTTATTTTGTCTTAGTTTAAATTCAATCTCGTTTCACACTATCATTTGTTAATTGTGAAATATTATTTTATATTTGTGGTAGCATGTAATTGGCCTTATTTTAATAATTCTAAATGTTTTATAATATTTATGTTATTAATATTGCTGTATGTTACCCTTAAATAAATAAATATTATAAAAAATATCCAAAATCATAAATATTTAAAAATTTAAAATCTGTTATTGAATTATCGAAAACAGTATATAGGAATAGGTTATGCAACCTATGAATACAAATGTTACGCATTCTATTTGAGGGTCAAATATAATTAAAAATCAGATTGCATATACACACACCTAAATACATAACACAAATAGGCATACGGTAAAGCCGTTATGTGTAGTTTATGAATGTATTCAGTAAACAAATGTCTTTGAACTTCAAAGTTCATCTCCCCTCCTCCCTGGGTAGGGAGGTGGGTGGGTCTACTTGCACAGGTGAGTACCTACGTCACTGGATGTATGGTATTGGCGCCACGGCCGGGAACACGGTCACTGGGCCGCCCGCAATAGAGACCGTTTTACTGGGACAGCGGCGGGAGAAAGTTCTTTCTGCGAACTTCAGTACGGTGAAATGATTCCACTCGTCGCCGAAAAAGTAAATATGGCCTATTCATAAAAAGATATTTTTGCTTTGATGTGTTTTTGTAACAAAGGAAATTTAGTGTTAGTGCGACAACATGTTTAATTTAAAAGGCATCAAAAATCTAATTATCTTAACTAACTAACTAACCATCACGCCGTCTCCCCGAAGGGGTAGGCAGAAAGAATGGACTGCCACACTTTTCTTTCCTGACATATTTCTCTCGCTTCCTCAACATTCATACATCGTGTCATGCACGCGCGTCGATTTCTCTGACTCCTCACATGGCCGACATTCAATATTTGATTTATTTGATCGTGCCACGTTTTCCTCGGTCTTCCTCTATTTCTGGTTCCATTTACATCATTAACATATTTTTTTACCATTCTTTCTTCATTCATTCTTTCCATATGTCCAAACCATCTTAATGATCCTTTCATTATTTTGTTCATGACACCATCATTCGCACCGCATTCACTTCTTATATTTTCATTCGACACTCTATCATACACAGAGTATCCACACATTCGTCTAAGAGATCTCATTTCTACTGCATTTATTCTACTTTCATCCTTCTTTTGCCAGTTCCATCAAAAATCTAATTATCTTTATTTTTATTATTAAATTATTACTCTTTATAAGCATCACAATAGGTGATTAACCCATTCATTTTAATTTTCGTACATAATGAAACCGAAACAACTTTTTTATATTGTATTTTATTTTGTACAATCAAACTGATTTTTGTAATGACAAATATTCCGAGTAAATAAAAATGTCAATACGATTTTTTTTATTAATGTAAATTAGGTTGAAATAATCCTTAACATGTTGAATTTTTATTCACAATAAATATACAAAAATATTCATTTTACTCTATACCAAATTCAATTAATAAAAAAATATGATGTTTGGGTCATAAATTATTAACATATTTAATTTTATAGATATCTATGTAAGAACTGGGGAACCAATTCGATCCTAATTCAGTTGAACTCTATTTCAAAATTGGAATACAATATTGCTTTGTTTTCCGATTGCACTTTTTGTGAGGTTCCATTTGCTTTTTCTCCTCCTCCACAGGACGGCCGGGGTGGCATTTCCTCTGCCTCATCGCATATTATTTTCTCTCCGCGCGCTGGTACGGAATCTCAGTAAGGTTCAGTTCGCGCTCGGGAGTAGGCGAGTGCGCGTGTGCAGGCAACACCGGAATCGTTTGAATGTCAAAGGTGTTCTATTTGACATGAGTGGAACACTTTTGAAATATCGAAAACAATCGCCAAGCCAAAGATAAAGGAGCGCGGGAAACGGGAAATCTGTTTGCGGACATTTTCAGTCACAGATCTAGTTTCATGGAGATTTGATATCAGTTTTGAAATAAACCACAGTGCATTTGCTTGAAGGTAAGGAGAATCTTTTGTGTCAATTTGCCTTTGTATATATTTAGCGACCTTCAAAATCCACCCTATTCATTTAGGAAATATATCTCAAAAAGGAGTATTTTTTTTCTTCTTTATAATATTTAATTAAAAAATATTTATATTTTATTAAACGCACATGTTTCTTAGCATACAGAATTATTTAAATAATGTTATAAACTTTTTAAGATGATTTATAATTTATAAGTAGGTAGTGAATATTTAATATTAATAAATTATTTACAATGGGAAAAAATATGAAATCTTAATTAAGAAAGTATTTAATTAAATACACAACAAATTGTAGGTAGGTACGTAATTCGATGATTAATATTTAGAAAGTGTTTTCTTAGAAGTTAATTATTAATTTTTCAAATATTTCATACTGATTCAATAAGTAAGTCGAACAACCGATAACAATTAGGTGGGTGTGTATATGAAATGTTTACAAATTGTTGTCCCAAGCCATAAAAATATGGTTGGGCCATACCGAAAATTTGAATTTGGGGTCATATATGCTAGTGAACTAATTATTTATTTTTCGATTACAAAATCTTCGATTCTTATAACAAATTGTTTTATTAAATGGAAGATATATTAGCATTTTGTTTGATATTAATTTCAAACAAAAATCAATTATCGTTAACTGTTTTTGTATTAACAGAACACCAATTTTTTTCTGTATTGTTTCGTAATGTTAACACTTTTAATAAAACATTTGATTATCACCAGAATATTTTTCTTTAAATAAATTATGTATAGGCTTTATTTTTTCACGTCGATACTGGCTATTTCTTATACTGTTAAAAAAACATAAAATATATGTAAAAAAACAAGACAAAAAAGACTATAAAACAATGTATTAAAAAAAAAGTTTTTATGCATAGGTGGAAAGATATTTCAATTTCAAAATAATCGAGTGAATAAGGCGATATCTTTTCGAACCTGATAAATTCAAAGAGATAAATTTCGAATTGTAGAATTCATTTTAACCCATTAACGCCCAAAATAGCCGCGTGAGGAACACCAGAATAAGATATATATGTGAGGTTGAGGATATTATAAGATGGAGCAGACAGCGAAAAAGGGACTGGTACGGTCATGTTAAAAGAATGGACACCATAAGACTCCCCTATATTGCATTGCATAATCAGCCTCATGGGACTCGTCCTCGTGAAAGACCTCCTAAAAGAAGGAAGGACAGCTGGGAATCTACCTTACAGGAGGAGCAACACTCTGGAGAACAGACCACATAGGTCTACAATAAGGAAGAAAAAGAAGAAGAACGCTCAAAATAAAACTTCATGAGATTTATTATTTATTTATTGCGACAATCTGAACGAGTATATGAGGGAAAGATTCAAGGGATTCATAAATTAAAAATATCGGAATCAAGGCTCCACCCCTATTACGACCACGTGATGAAAAGATTCTATGACCATGTCGTGAAAAGTGTCTTTCTGTGGTTAGTAAGAAGAGATGAAGAGCAAAATCCCAAGCCATCTGGCTGACAAATCTACGGAAGGACTTAAAGCCGCTTGACCTTAAGCAGGAAGATGCCTACCAGCAAAATACCCAGTGCCAAGTGATTAAAAAATTTTACCCGAGTAAACAAAGTAAAAAAATTATAAAGAAAAATAGATAAATCCGTATAACTTCGAATTTAAGAGGTGTACACAGCTGTGTACAGTGGGCGGTTTAGGATTCAAAATCCCCAAAGAGCGTGTACACATGCGTGTACACAGAAGTTAAATAGGTTAAACAGCAAATAAATTAATTATTAAAATTCGAATATAGAGGTTTTCTAATTGACTCTCTCGGTTTAATTACTTGTTGAAATGATGATATTGTATTATTTATTGTTTCTTGAACAATAATGTAAAACTCCATATTAAATAATCATTACGAATGAAAACGTCGGTTTTCTAGAAGATTTATTATATTTTATGGGAATGACTTGTTTCGCCCTTCTAAAGCATTATCAAAATACATTTGATAATGCCTTAGCAAGGTGAAACATGTCATTCCCATAAAATATAATAAAACCTCTAGAAAATTGACGTTTTCATTCGATCAATATTGTATTTAAAATAAAATTCCAATATATTAGGTTATTTCCTTAACCGAAGCATTACCATCCTATCCACGTAATTATGTGTAGCTTGTTCTTCGGGTTATAATTACGGTTAACTTTAACTGTGGTTTGGTGCTTGTACTCGAGTGCACGGTGGATCGTGAGAACACATAACCTACTTAGCCCATTTTTAAACCTACATTAAGATCGAAGCAATTCCGCATAAAATAAACCCACGTTTAAATAATAACTATTAGTTAAATATGCTGTAGGAGAAAATAGACGATCGTTATTTTTAATGAAAATAAATTTTCTAAAAGAGGGCAGCGAGCTGCCGAAACCGGTCGAAAATACAAACATCAGTGTATTTGAACTAAATGTACATCTTAAAAATATTTTTTAGGATTTTTATTTTAATTTCTTTATTAACAATGAACTTCTATCATGAAATTTCAAATGACTATATTAATTTTTTAATGGTATTTGTATCACCTGATTTAACAATTAGAAAATGAATCACACTACTCATATTTAAAAAAAAATTAAAATTGGTATATTTTTTATTAAATACGAATGAAAACGTCTGTTTACTAGAAGTTTTATTATAATTTTTGGAATGATACGTTGATACCTTTCTATGAACAAACAAACAAACAAACCATCACGCCGTTTCTCCGTAGGGGTAGGCAGAGAGAATGGACCGCCACACTACTCTATCCTGACAAACCTCTCTAGCTTCCTCCAGATTCATACAACGACTTCTAACATGAACAACCTTTAAAATTTGATTAATTTGGTCATGCCATGTAAAGTGTTATTAAATTTGATAATGCCTTATAAAGGCAAAACATGTAATTTCCATAAATTATAATATTTTTTTTATAAAACAGACGTTTTCATTCGTATTAATTATATAATATGAAGTTTTACATCATTGTTCAAGAAACAATAAATATGTTACATTGTGGTAACACTTTTAGTGAGTTTCTAGGTAAAAGGGTTCTTCAAACGATTTATTATTGACTTCGGAACCGGAACCTCTTTACTTCGGCTTTTGGCATTAATAAATTATTATAAAAATACACATAGAACCCAACCGATTTACGAACGGAGACGTGCAGGGCTCAAATGTGAGGTGTCATCTGGGGATATTGCATTATTTTTTAGTTCATTGAACGTTAATGCGTCTTCAATATAACTCACCTTACCTGTTCCAAGATAATGCGTTTGATGGAGCATCGCTGCTTAGATGCATTATAATGAATTCTTATCGATGAAAATTTAAACAAATAATTTCATTAATAATATGTTCATAACGAAAGTTATGTTTTATAATTGATAGCTTAGTTATGTTTCTCAATTAAGTTTGCGATATTCCGTATTCAAAAGCCCGATATATTTTAAATATAGGGTGTTATTTTCAGAGGTTTGGTTTTTAAACTTGCAACATTGCTTCTACAGACTCTCAATTTGACAGTTGACAGTTGATTTGTAGTCAGTACGTTTTGCCATTTTACCATTAATAGACTGACGTCAGAACAGCGTTTGAAAATTGTGCAAATTATTTTTGAAAATCATGGTTCGGTTCGCCAAACTTATCGTGCACTACTTCCATTTTACGGTCGACATAATCGTCCATCCAAGCAAGTTATTCCGAAGACCATGGATCGTTTTCGCATCACTTACACTCTAGTGGATAATACGCATCCACAAAGACGACAATTTTCGAAAATTGGATTTCACGATTGCGCTTCATTCGAGCTAGCCGTGGCGCTCATATGCCATAAATCATATATAAACAATAATTGCATTAAATTGTATATTAAATAAAGCCAATATCATAGACATTAACATTATTTTAATGTGTTTTTTTTTCATTTGGAATATGTATTGTATTCCTCTAAAAACGCCCAGATATCATAAATTTTCTACCTCTCTAATTATCTTTCAAATATACAAATCAAAATACTCGTATATACCATACATATAAAATTAAATGTATCCCATTTAAAAATTAATGAATGCGATTCCGCAATACTACACAGAAAATTTTGATTAATAATCACAGTAAAAATATAAAAAAATTAAGCATATCAATTTCAAATATTTAAAAATTATGGAACGTGTCCTTTGAAAGATTGAAGAAGTGTATTGCACCGTAGGTACTTATTCGGTAAAATGATGTCTTGGGTTTCAGTGACCCTTTATAACCGGATTAATTTACCGGTATGTGTATGCATATAAACTTATGTATGTAGGTGGAAGACAGAGGCGGTTTCATAGCATTTTCAAAAGTTTGTCGGATCAATCGGTTTATTTGTATATGTAATGTAATTTAACAAAATGCAATAATTAGTGTAGTTTATTAAACAGATATAATCAGTGTACTTTGATAAAAGTTATAATTAGTATAGTTTGATAAAAAACAATAATCAGTGTAGTTTAATAAAAAATGGGGCAAAAATGTGCCTCCACGTGTGATGTTACTATTATCATTACACCCTGTGCCCCGGGATACGACAGTTCAAAAACGTTCATTGTAAATAATAAAAATAAAAAATATTTTTTTTTTTATAATATATGTATATTTATTTGTTTAATATATAATATTATAAATAAATTTTTTATGACATTTTGAGTGCGCCGTTTTGTAATATCAATTACCTACTCCAAGGGCGCATTAGGAAATGACTGACCGAACAGTGCAGTCAAGCAGAAAATAGCTCATTATTATGAAGAAGGAATCTGATCGCGTCCAGGCTCGAACCCAACTCCCCTGGATCAGGAGCCAAGCATAATGCTTCTCTCAAATCTTCAATATTATACAATACATGCACGTTTTCTCAGACACACACAAAGAAGTTTGTAATGAGGAGAGACAATTGTAGATTTCTTATCTGAAATTTTGATTAGTACTAAATATTGCATAAATCTAAAAATATTAATTGCATTTATTTAATTAAATTCTTTGCCTCGTAGAAAAATAAAGAGAAACGTAATTTCTTTATAAGTTTCGTTCATTATTACAAGTAGTACAATTAAATGTAATCATACGAGAAATTGAAACTACTCGTACATTACAATACGTTGAAATGATGGCCACGATGATAATTAAATATTTGATAAAACATACTATAAACGTTAGAAATGTCAAACACACAGTAATATAGAACACTGGATGCGTTCTAAATGTGATAATACAATTAATTAAAAATATGAATGATTTGAAAGTTTGTAAATTTGAAAAAACTAACTAACTAACCATAACGCCGTCTCCCCGAAAGGGTAGGCAGAAAGAATGAACTGTCACACTTTAACTGATGCGGCACTTCATCCTTCTCTTTTCGCCCCGCGGGAGACGCGGTGTGATGGGTTGCGAACCTCATCGCCACTTGTAAATTTGAAAATACATTTAATTAGAAATGTGAGTGATTTGAGAGTTTGGAAATTTGAAAAAAACATTTAATTAGAAATGCGAATGATTTGAAAGTTTGAAAAATTGAATATACGTTTAATTAGAAATATGAATGATTTAAAAGTTCGTAAATTTGAAAATACGTTTAATTAGAAATGTGAGTGATTTGAGAGTTTGGAAATTTGAAAATACAGTTAATTAGAAATGTAAGTGATTTGAGAGTTTGGAAATACATTAATTTAATTAGAAATGTGAATGATTTGAAAGTTTGTAAATTTGAAAATACACTTAATTAGAAATATGAATGATCTGAGAGTTTGGAAATTTGAAAATATATTTGTATGTATTGAATTAAAAATGTGATTAATTTCAAACTTTGGAAATTTGAAAATACGTTTAATTAGAAACGTGAATGATTGGAATGTTCTGAAATTTTGAAAATTCATTTAAATAAACATGTGAGTGAAAGTTTGGTAATTTGAAAATACATTTAATTAGAAATGCACGATTTTAAAGTTTGGAAAACCCAGAAACCTTTTTCTGTTTTACATTTCTAGTCACGGCGCAACAGTGAGAAGAATAATTAAGATAAACAAACATTTGCAATAGAACAAAACACTAATGCGTGTCTAAGAAAAGTGTACTTGCATAATGAAACCATGACATAATTTTGTTCAAATATCACATACAAATTCTTTGATAAAAAGACAGGGCGACCAATATTAAAACAAAATATTTTCCATATTCAAAAATACAATAACAATTTAAAATATAATAGTTGAAAGTTCGGTACTGAATAAAGGTTTAATATCTACTCGTAGCTACGTGCGTTTATTTATATATGTAGTTTAAACCGACTTCTTGATGCAAATTTATATCCAACGGGTTTCCAGTCCATAGTGTAAGGTCTGAAGAATATCAAACAATAAAAACTTTATGAAAAAAAAATATAATTTTAGATAGACTTAAGGTGTTAACACTGTGAAATTCCACAATGACGAATTTTTAATGAATTAAAACACTGTTTTTTTCACTTTCGAGTTTATTTTTCTCGACATAAAAAATGCTCTATCAAGCTGCAAATTTCTTTGATAGAAGATGATGAAATATTGTTTTTAAGACTTAAGAAGAGATAATTTTACATTAAATACTTAGTGCAAAGTACGTTCATAGTCTAAACATTATAAATTCGGAATATAATCAGGCTATCGACTGAAGCAAAGTTGACAGTGCATAATGAAGTTCTAGTTTTTTTTTTAAATAACTGAGACATGTTTCATATAACCAGTCCTTCTTCAGTGATACATATTATAAAGATACATATTTAAAATATTATAAAATTGTTTACATGATCTGACAGATGTTACAAAGATTTTTTGAATATGTATCACTGAAGAAGGACTGGTTGTCCGAAACATGTCTATGTAATTAATTATTTTAAAATGTAAGTGTTGTATATACAAAGTACTCGAATATAAAAAAGAAAAAGAGAAATAAAGCATCTACAACACAAAGCATGGCGAATATAGAAGAAATAATATTTATGTTTTTTTTATAATTCAAATGAATGATTATATTTATACAATATAATGAAATAAAGTAAACGCTTTGTATTATAAAACACGGAATTGTAATTATAATTGACGTCAACTAGTTTCTCGTGTAGCCCAGTATCATTAGTGCAAAATAAAAATTTAATTTTCAGCGATTTTACTTATCGCATAATCCAACGAGAACGAAAAATGCTTATCATAAAGCGAGAATAAACAAGATATTTAACCTTGTAACTTGAAAAAAATATGCATTTTGTGTAATTTAGGTAGGTACTTAAATGTTTTACGGGGTATTTGCGTCGTGTTGACGAATGGTCGAATTTACATACACGCTGAGGACATGGACAATGTCAGTTTTTAGCAATGAAAACGCTTCTCACAGAATACAAAATAATTGTGGTCTGATCTATCAGTGTATCAACGACTGTGGTGGCCATTTTGGTATGTTTCCCACGAAACAGAAGTGCAAAATCGAAGATGATACATTAAATGAATACTTATTTTATAATTGTTAATGCAAAAACTTTGAATTTTTAATTGTATCTCAATAGAGACGAAGAAACAAACTGGAAACTGAATATAGATGATCAAGGTGTTTACAGGACTTATGACCTGTCATTGAAAAATATTGCAAAAACTTTGTTTTACGAGTATATCACAATTGTATTTTTTTTACTTTACGACAGCTGTTTCATCAACCAATGTTGACATCATCAGGTGTTACAAAAATATATATAAAATGTCAAATTTTCGTATTTTTTTGAATCTTTGTGTATTTGTTCCTAAGTCAATTTGAATAATTTATTTGATATAATTTTGAAATTCTTGCTGAAATTGAGTTAGGTACCTTAATATTTCAATTTAAAGAACGGTTAGTTACTGTTTATAGGAGAAAATATTAAAGGTAGAAAATATAATAATAATAATAATAATAAACAATATTTAGAAGGAATAATTACACGTACATAGTATAGAGTCAAAAACGATTAAACATAATAAATTAAAAACGATAAACAATAACAGGAAGAACTTTTTTTTCCACACTGTTATTATCGGGAATCGAACCCGGGACCTTCGGTGTGGCATTCATAGCTGTTGCCAATTTGCCACGAATGCCGTCTGTAAAAACACTAAAGTTTAAATGATTTTTTAATGAATCAAAAACACTATTTTTTCCACTGTATTTCCCACTGTTTTTTCCACTTTTTATTAAAACTCTCTTATTACAAAAAGAGAGTTTTAATTCATAAAAAATCTTCAGTATGGAATTCTACAGTGTTAACGCTTTAAGTATACCTAAAACTACGTTATTGTTTATTTTTTTACATGTTTGAGTATTGATTCACAATTTTCCGTTAAATCTGGCATATTGATTTTAATAATTGTACCAGTACTTACATTGTCCTGGCTATATAACTAACGGGATTCTACCTGCATATGGAGCAACCAACGAGGTGGAAGACAAGTCAGGTTTATTGAGAAAAAAGAACAAATCATCTACTTTCTTTAATTACACCCATCCCGGCAAAGCTGTGACATTGCTACAATGTCTCAAGCGTGAGTTTACTGTTACCGTGAGATGTGTTACATTATTTTCAATGTGATCTGATAAGAAACAGGTTTTGAATAAAACCATAGGTGCTCTTCTGTGTGATATCAAAATGTAGTGGTAATAACAGAGGCTCTGCGCTTGTCTGGCTAACTAGATGGGCTTAAAATCATATATATTTAAATTTCTGTAGGTATAGGTATAAAGCATAAATTATTTATAGTATTTTATCAATTTTAGAGAGTCAGTCAGTTGTAACCCGTGAAATATTCACGGAAGTAAAGATTTTTACCCTTTAAAAACTCGGTTCACTGTACAATAAAGTATTAACTTTTAATGTAAATATTTTTTTTCACATACGTTAAAATGTTCACAATTAACAATACCAAACAGTTCTCCTTTTGTTTTCTACATTACTGTCATACAACAATAATAAGAAAGAGAAAAAAAAAACAGAAACGTTATTGGGTATGCGCATCGTGTGCATTTCGAATCACTTTTGGAGATAATCGAAGTATTCCTCTTTCGCTCTCTTGTATTCAAAATATTCTCGTACTCTTTCATGATGACACGCAAATTTTTGCCTATTTATATTATGATACAAATCCCAAAAAATGACAGCTTCAGAACATTACGAATATATTTTTTAATTTTATTATTTATTTTTGGATTACGAAAAATATTTTCTCTACTTCCATTAGCTGACTAATCAATAATATTTAACTAACGAATAACCATCATGCCGTCTGCCCAAAGGGGTAGGTAAGAACAATGGACCACCACACTGTTCTTTCCTGACATAGTTCTCTCGATTCATCAACATTCATACATCGGGTAATTATCGCACCTTGATTTCTCCGTCGACTCCTCACGTGGCCGACACTTAATTATTTTTTCGTGAAATTACTCGTTTTTAGTTACACGAAAAATATATATTTTTACTTATTATTTTTAGTGTAACATAAAACAAAGAGACTATTTTTTTAAAACAAACATTAAAATAGTATTTTTTGTTTGCCAAAATAGTAATAAAAACACAGTGTTTTATATTGTGAATTAAAAACAAACCGTAAGTCATATATCAGATACCGTAATATTGACTTTATTCGTACAAATCAGGCCTTAAATTTTCTATAATTGGGGGCCGAAAAATTTTCCGATAAAGCACTGGTTTTAACAGTTAATCGCCGCGTCTCGTCGTGACTAAGCAGAGGCTGAAGAGATTGTCATCTTTTGACATAGTGGGTCAGTCGTTCTGAGAAAAATAAAGGGCACAAAGACAAAATAAAACCTTTGGGAAATCCACTAATTTTTTTAAATCACTTGTGATTACATAAATAATTACAATATTATATCTCGTTATAAACAACCAGACAAATAGGATGTACCGAATATTTTCTGGTATAATGGTGCCATCCCCTGATTATGGAAATGACTATAATTGAGTTTCCTAAGTACGAGTACTATGGTATAATCGTAAAACAGACGGGAATTTAAAAAAAGGTCCCCTTAATGGTGCAGTATCGTAAATTAGATATTTAAATGTGTTCCATTTCAAAATTGAGCAAAACATAACAATATTTGAATTAAGAACGAAGAAATACAACTGTTATATCTCTGCTTTTTCCAGTAACTTCGTACTCTCTTTGATAATGTCTTTTCAGGAGTACCAGTCCAGAGACTATTACTCCCCCACACATTGGATATTTCTTTCTTAGATGTTGAGGTTGAATGATGAGAAGAGGATTTCTTAGAGGTTGTGGTGGATTGGGTCCGACATTTGGACCTTACTATCTTGGTAGGGAGGAATGTGGAAGCGTTGGGGGTAGCCTTTGACAGGGGCCGAGGTCTTGGATGATGGACGGTAACAGGGAGCGGTCTTGGGTGGAGCCCGGTTGGTCCTGGGTACAGAACTGAGTGGGAAACTTCGTACTTGATTGAAAAATATGTTTCTTAGTACTATTATCATATTTTATGGGAATGATAATATGTTTCACCATACAAAAGCATTATATTAAATATTTAATATGAAGTTCAGGAAGTAATAAAGAGTATCGTACTGTTTATTTTTTGTAAACGTATTGGTCAAATTAATTCTGATTATGCACACGATTGAACCCAATATTAAATACCTGAGTCAAGTTTCATCCCAGTATTTAAAATTCGATTAATCGTAATAAAATGTTTGAATGTGATTTAAAAATAAACAGTTGACGTTCGATTCTATTCTTAAATAATAAAACAAAGGTCAACGTGTATTCTGTACATCTGATTTGTTTATATTATGAATGTTCTTTCGTTGCAAATACTTATAAAAGAAAAAACGCGATTTACATATTTGAAGACTGATAACCAGTAGTAAAAACCCAAACAATTTTAAAATTAGCAATAGCGAAAAATAAACAAAGTTAATAACTTCTTAAATATTTAGAATTATGTTAAACAGCTCGATAAGATTAAAATTATAATTGACCGTCTTACAAGCAATTTTGTTTCGTAAGAAAAATATAGCCTGGCATGCGTACATTACCGATTTCCGCCACTGTACCTCTTGTATCCGCATGACACACTGACCCTGAAATGCTCCGAGTACAGTCAATCTAAGCGAAGGCACCGGGCCGATGCGTCTTCGTGTGATTTATTGGTTTTTACCAAACACAACAACGAAGAGGTAATTTTATAAATATAATATATATAATTATTGCCAAATATGGCTCTATTTGTATGATATATTTGAATTTATTTTCTGTTTTGTCCAAAAATGTCCGGTAGATATTCTAACTGGTGAATTTACATTGAGTCACAATAGATTTCGAAATTTCACATTCATCTGATAATAAGTAGGCCAGCCGCAGGAACATCAAAATTAATGAAATAATTTATACCTACGTTTATTTCTCCACAATTTCTAAATCATTATATATGAAATTTAATTTGCATTGAAAAGTGTACAATACCTTATATGACGCAGTGAAATCGGCGCATTTAAAATAATAACAAAATATTTCTTTGTAATCTGACTAATACAATTTCAATATGGATTTGCAATTCAGTGTCTCACTGTTGACCCTGATGGGTATTATTCTTAAATAGTTCACTACATTATCAGGTATTCCACAAGGATCAAACCTTGGACCATTATTATTAAATATCCTAATAAATAACATTCAAGACTGCATTATTTTCATTATATTATGTCAGTATATTATGTACATTAATTTAATGATATATTATTATATGGGGATAGATTTTTTCGATATTTTAACATATCTAGCATTTAACTCATAATTTGATGAAAACGTTAATTTTTCAGAAGTTTTATTATATTTTATGAAAGGGAATAATTTAACATTAATGTTCTCCCTAAAAAAGTCACAGTTACATAATTTAATTGTAAAAGATTTCAGAATAATTATTATATAACATAATTAATAAGAATAAAAACGTCTGTTTTCTAGAAATTGTATTTGAATTTATGAGATTGACACGTTTCACCTGTGGAAGTCATGCGTTTAACTATTCGATAATGCCTAAGAGAGTCAAAACGTGTCATTCACATAAAATATAATAAAACTTCTTCTCAAATAACAAAACATATGCCTTTGACGGGTGAAACATGTCATTCAGATAAAATTTCTAGAAAACAGACGTTTTCATTCGTATTAATGATTTAATATGAAGTTTTACATCATCGTTCAAGAAACAATAAATTCTAATATACAGGTATATGTATAATAAGGCGGCGAGTACTAACGTAATACAATTGTCATAAAATTTAAGTAGTCTTAAGTCCGTGGTTTTCTGCTCAATAGCACGAGAATCTATTAACTCATAACTCACGGTTTTAATATACACATAATTTCAAGTCTGTGGCGTGATTTCTGCTCAATATCATAACAATTTATTAAAAAAATAATTTGTTATTCACATTCAAATGCAATAATAATGACGCAACCGTTCTTTTTGTGATTAGGCTCTATCTACATTTTGTTTAGCGGGTTACGATGATAATAATTTGTCCATATAGATCAGTGGTTCCCAAAGTGGTCTATATAGACCCCCAGGGGTCTACGACAACTTGCAAGGGATCTACGACAATTGTAAAAAAAATTGGTGGTCCATGAGACGTAAATGGGGGTCCACGAGATGGTTCAACTAAATTGAAAAAAAAGACGAATATTGAAACGCAAAACGAATATCGAAATCGTTGACGATCCAAACGTTTCGACCGGCAAATTTTCCCCACTGAGCTAAAATAAAAGGTCGACAACGAACTCCGGCTTTTTTGTTTCGGAGATTTTTTGACCTAAAAAAATATATTTTAGGAAAGCAAGGGGTCTACACAATATGGAAGAAATCGGCAAGGGGTCTACGGTACAAAAAGATTGGGAACCTCTGATATAGATTCTTTATAATTATCAAGTTTGCAATATTTATAAAACCATACGCCATTTTAGATAGCTATGCTTTAGTATTATAATAATATCAAGAATATTTTGGACGAATACAATTGCTAGTTTCTTCTGTATTCACTATTACTCTGCGTTGCGGATTCATAATTGAACAATATTTTTTACTTTGTAACACAACATTTTATTCATAATAATATAATTAAGCGCTGTGTTACAAATTAAAAAATATTGTCCAAGAATTGATAGTTCTTCATTGTGTTTCAGTATTTAATAATGCTAAAGCTACGGCCACACCGAAGTGTTTCGGTGGGTGATTCGCTTGCTGTCTGTCCGAAAATGATAGAGACTGATTTGAAGCGATGTCAATTTATTTTATACAACATTTTGAATATATACAAATACTTGTAGACGAATACTGGATTTTATTTACCCATTGCAATTGAATTATTGAAACTGACATGTGAATTGTGGTGTTGGATATTAACATGTATACAACTTCCAAAAATTTGTCAGACATGGTGGTCATAAGAAGGGTGGATTGGGGAATGTTGTATTACATAAAGCGTGCGCTTAACCCAACCAATGACAGGTCATAAGTCCTGTAAACACCTCGATCACCATATTTAGTTTCCAGTTTGCATCTTCGTCCCTATTGAGATAAAATTAATCCATCAATTTATTTTATTTGAAAATGTCACTCTATTGTTTAGGCTTTCATATTTAATTTAATTTATCAATTCTTCTTCCTTGTTGTAGACCTATGTCGTCTGTTCTCCAGAGTGTTGCTCCTCCTGTGATGTAGATTCCCAGCTGTCCTTCCATCTTTTGGGAGGTCTTCCGCGAGGACAAGTCCAATGAGGCTGATTATGCAATGCAATATAGGGGAGTCTGGTAATGTCCATTCTTTGAACATGACCGTACCAGTCCCCTTTTCGCTGTCTGCTCCATCTTATAATATCCTCAACCTCGCATATCTCTCTTATTCTGGTGTTGCTCACGCGATCTCTTAGTGTCTTGCCTGCTATCGTCATCAGTGTCTTCATTTCGGAAGTCCTTGAAGAAACTTGTTTGGTCCTTACTGTGTCTGCCCTTCCTTCGACGCCATATGTTATTATTGGTCTTACGCATGCTTTATAGATTATATTTTATTCTATTCGATTTATCAATTGATCAATTAAAATAAATGGCACAAATGATTTGTGATTACAAAATTAATTGTCAAAAATGTAGAAACTAATATTTATTTTCAAATCGAGTATTTCTTTATTTTACATCGAGTAAATTTGTAGATTACTTGCGCAGAATCAAATAAGTAAATAATTTTTATAACATTAGCAAGTTTTACTCAATAAAGAAATATTCATTTTAGATAAACTTGAGGTTGTAATACTGGAATTCCACAAAAAGACTATTTTTTCCACTTTTGAGTTTATTTTTCTCGACATGTTTCGAAGGCTTACACCTTCATCACCGGGAGAACGATATAAATAGTTTATATCATTCTCCCCATGATGAAAGTATGCCTTCGAAACTTGCCGAGAAAAATAAACTCAGAAGTGGGGAAAAAACATGTGCGTTTATAAATTTTTGACCATAAATTTTTTTTTCACAAAATTATTACTGCCCTTTAATTTAATTAATTTATTAATAAAATAAAATACAATAAATATAAAATTTTGATCAATAGCTTGACGTTTTCAAATAAACTCATTTTATAATTATGGTTTGGACACATGGAAAGAATGAGTGAAGACAGAATGGTAAAGAAGGTATATGTAAACGGCGTGAACGGAGCTAGAAATAGAGGAAGGCCGAGAAATACGTGGCACGATCAAATCAATCTAATATTGAATGTCGGTCACGTGAGGAGTCGAAGAAATCGACGTGCGTGCATGACACGATGTATGAATGTAGAGGAATCGAGAGAAGTATGTCAGGACAGAACAGTGTGGCGTTCCATTCTTTCTGCCTACCCCTTCGAGGAGACGGCGTGATGGTTAGTTAGTTAGTTAGTTTAGTCAAATCTGTCTGTCATTTTCAGACAGGCAGCAAGCGAGTCACCAATCGAAATACTTCTGTGTGGCCGTACCCTTAGTAACTATAATATATACATAGTATGATATATCTACAGGAAGTATGGAACACATAAATGCTACTCGAGGACTGGTAGAATGGAAATCCAATTTCCTGAACTGTGCTCAATTCGACCATGACCCAGTAAATAATGTGCAGTGAAAATGGAGTATCCTTGATCTCGTTTTGGGAAAAATCTCTTCGGATGAGACCCGGAAACGATATATTTCGCTATCCATTTGTAGATTTCGTATTTCTGCATTTATTTTATTTCGTAAAATTTCGTTTCAGAAAATATAATAGATACACTATTTTACCGAAACATCTTGATGGAAGATCATTTTAAATAATAATGAAATAATTACGCGGATACGTGGATCATAAA
The DNA here is from genome assembly GCA_022606425.2 of Lepidostoma basale. NCBI lineage: Eukaryota > Metazoa > Arthropoda > Insecta > Trichoptera > Lepidostomatidae > Lepidostoma > Lepidostoma basale. Next base: position 1,024,263 of record JAHDVF020001018.1, on the reverse strand, counting down.
TTAAATAGACAATATTATGTGCACGATCTAAAAAGAACAATTTGTGTTAAATTATTTTTATTTTGTTATTCATATGATATAATATTATATATCATTGTATTTTATATTATTTGTTTTAGATTTTTTTGTAGATGTTGGACGATCGAAGTGTGCGCGGGAGATGCCTATTAGTTAGTTAGTTATTTATGAAATAAAACATTATTTTATTAATAACTAATTCCACTTTTGTCTTTATTTCGATAGCGACAGGTTTCACCATGCTGACTGGCATCGTCTGACTGGTCTATCAATAAAAAGTATGAAATAAAGACAAAAGTATAAATTGTTACGATTAAACATCGTTTTATTTCATTATTATTTAAGTAGCCTTCATAGCTTCACCTCTTTTTAATATGTAAGTGACGATTGTAATTATATTTATTAATGTTAAATTAAAATACATAAAATTTATTAGTTTACCTTACAAAAAAAATTTAAGAGTTTATAAGATACTTTCAAATATGAGCTGTAAATGTAGTCTGCCACAGTTCGATTTTTTGCACTGCAAATATAGCCAACCGCACTATAGGGGTTAACCAACATTATTTGGAAATATTTTTGTGAATGTATACTTATACTTGTACACGAATCCTGGATTAATAAAGTAGTTTGCTAAATGCTAAAAATCAATCTCCATAGATGGCGTTAGTGGGTGGATTGTATAGGTTGATCTTAAAAAGATTAACATGTGTAATCAAATCTACATAGATGGCCAATTGAAATTGACATGTGAATATAAGTATAGATTTGGAGTATATATACAACTTCCAAAAATTTGTCATGCATGATCATAAACAAGGGTGGAATGGGGAATGTTGTAATTGCATAAAGCGTGCGCTTAGCCCAACCAATGACAGGTCATGGGTCCTGTAATCGCCTTGATTATCCATATTCAGTTTCCAGTTTGCATCTTCGTCTCTATTGAGATACAATTAAATTTCAACATTATTTGTATTTATTTCTTTTATGTACAAAAATTCTTGCAAAGAAATTTCTGTACTCAATTTTATATATTTTTTTTTAACTACGAATGGTCGTCATGAAAAAGAGAAACATTCATGCCTGTTTGAAACGAGAAAACCAATTTCGTACGGTATTTCCCCAATGACGTCTACCACGTAAAAGAAATAAAGAACTCGCTACATCCAATATTCAACTCCCGGGTTAGCTCAAATAAAATATATCTTACAACGCTAGAATAGTTGAATAACTTCGTAAACCATCTTCTTTGTTATCTATAAATACAAACTTTTACAAAAATAAACAATAACAACAACAACAAACCAACACGCCGTTTCCCCGAAGGGGTACTCAGAGGAAATGAACCGCCACACTACTCGATCCTGACACACGTCTCTAGATTCCTCCTCCTTCCGACTTCTAACATGGCCGATATTTAAAATTTGAAAGCATGGAATTTGCAGAAGAAGGATGAGAGCAGAATAAATGTGGTAGAGATGATGTACTATAAGGCTGCGAAACCTGGACTCTGAAAGTGAATGAAATGAATCGGTTGGAAGCGTTCGAGATGTGGATATACCGCAGAATGCTCCGTATACCGTGAACCGATAGGGTCAGTAATGCAGACGTACTGTAGAGAGCCAGAGCCAATAGAGAGCTGTTGTCAAGTGTGAAAATTAGAAAGGTCTCATATTTGGGTCATGTGCTAAGGAGAGAAAAATACTACCTCCTTCGACTGATATTAATGGGTAAAGTGGAGGGACGTCGGGGAGTCTGTAGAAGGCAGCTGTCCTGGCTGCAGAACATCAAAGAGCTGTTCCAAATGGCGCAGGATCCCCAACGTTGGGGGGACCTGACACGGCACCGAAAAAAGAAGAAGAATAAATGAGATGCCTAAGACGTATGTGGAGTAAACGATGTACGACAGAATTTCAAATGCTGATTTAAGGAAGGAATGTAGAACGGAAGAAAATATTATGAACAAAATTATGATAGGGTCCCAGCGCTGGTTTGGATATATGGAACGCGTGGATGAAGGAATAATGGTTATGAAAGTATACGTTGATGGTGTGAATGGAGTACGGAGTCGTAGGAGACCGATGAAAACTTGACATGACCAGATTAATAAACAATTAGGAATACTTTTAAATATATAGAAATATGTTAGAGTCAAAAACATTTAGTACACTATTGCTGTTAAAATTTAAAACACTGTTATAATATCACAATTTCTTTTTATTCACTGAGAGTGTCGCGACAGCTGTTTGTCCAACCGATGTTTGTATCATCAGGTGTTACAATAAACAGTTTAATAAATAAAAAGAAATTTTGATATTATAACAGTGTTTTAAATTTTAACAGTAATAATGTTGAAGTATCGTAGTATTTTGGCCAAAACAATGGACTATTTAGGTACACTATTGGTTTAAGAAAAAACGTGCTAGATATGCGTTGACCTACCTGCTGTGAATTAAATTAAAGAGAGTAAATTTAACACTTTGTCGCTTTCTGAATAATTTCACCGAGATTCAGTGAGTCGTGATGTCTCAAAGCTGAAACAATAAATAAAGATGATCAGATAAGCGAGAGTGAAAGCGGATTAGGACAGGCGTTAAACTGTGTCATTGTCTCATTGTAAAGTAAAATAAAGAAAGGAAGATAGCTGCATTACCGACCCACCTTCCGTGAAATGAGTTTCCCGCAAATGGCCGTAATTTTCTAAAGTCGTGTCTCCCAACTAGGGATGGGCAAAATGAATCACTTAAAGGATCTGATCTGAACGGTTCCGCTCAGCAAAGTGAGCCGACTCTTTTTAACGATCCACGGTTCACCATTTTGAGTCGTTTGTTAAAAATGATTTTCTGCAAAGATTGAAATTATTTTGGTGACCATTTTTTTTTTGCTCGTCGGCTAAAAAAAGGATCACCGGGATAAATTTTTTGTCGATGAGCTAAAAAAAAAAAAAAAGTCGACAACGATTTCCGTCCCCAATTTTTCGATAAACGACTCGATAATTCCTTCCTCTACATTCATACATCTTGTCATGCACGCACGTCGATTTTTCCGACTCCTCACGTGACCGACATTCAATATTTGATTGATTTGATCGTGCCACGTTTTCCTCGACCTTCCTCTATTTCTAGCTCCGTTCACGCCGTTTACATATACCTTCTTTACCATTCTGTCTTCACTCATTCTTTCCATGTGTCCAAACCATCTTAATGACCCTTTCCTTATTTTGTTCGAGAAGAATCGGCTCACTTTGCTGAGCGGAACCGTTCAGCTCAGATCCCTTAAAGAGATCACTAAAAAGAGTCGACTCTTTTGCAATAATATACGATTCACCCAGCGGATCATTGAGCTGCCGCTCTTTTTTTATGGATCATCGCTCACCCGCTCACCAAAAAGATTCGAATCTTTGAGTCGACTCGTGAGCGGATCGCACATCCCTACTCCCAACGCGGCGCTTTCATCTGCCGCTTTGTTATCTTTCTAAAGAATTTTCCCGAAGGTTTACGGCCAGGCGAGATGATATCTCTTATTCAAAGACGACTCGGCGTATTTTGCTATATGCAATCCCTATCGAAAACAGATCGATTCGCCGATAACTTTGAGATTCGGCAATCAAAATCACATTTTCTTCACATCGGTGTTTTCAATTGGAACAAATATGAGTTATTTTGTTCCAAAACGAGTAAAAGATCTATCAAACGATGTCTTCGGATGTTATACAGTATATCACACTAGTATTTCTAAAGTTAACGTTTTCAACTAGTCACTTTAATAATACATACTAATATGATATGTAATTTACTATTTAGATTACGTATTTTACGTCAATAATGGTGCGAATGATGGTGTCATGAACAAAATAATGAAAGGATCTTTAAGATGATTTGGACATATGGAAAGAATGAATGAAGAAAGAATGGTAAAAAAAGTATATTTTAATGATGTTAATGGAACCAGAAATAGAGGAAGACCGAGGAAAACGTGGCACGATAAAATAAATCAAATATTGAATGTCGGCCATGTGAGGAGTCAGAGAAACCGACGCGCGTGCGTGACACGATGTATGAATGTTGAGGAATCGAGAGAAATATGTCAAGAAAGAAAAGTGTGGCAGTCCATTCTTTCTGCCTACCCCTTCGGGGAGACGGCGTGATGGTTAGTTAGTTAGTTAGTTATTTTACATCTCAAATATTGATGTATAAAATATATCTACACGTCTATCTTATTTATTATCTTCGCACAGTTAACAATAGCAATAAATTAAACAAACTTGAAAATTTAGAAATCCTCAAGTTGGTGAAATTGGGTGAAAACATAATTAATAATCAGATTCCTCCTTTCACTCCTTTCTCCTTAAATACTTTGTCAACATTTAATCTCCCAAGCTCCCTTTCCCAATCAAATGCAAATTAATCATTTATTAATTATTATTATGTAATATTATTTATTAGTTCTTACTGATAAAAAAAATATTAGTACTTATAACAAATAGCCCAGGTTAATTTTTAAATTTGAATTATTGTATCGAATTTTAAAAACGTTTTTATATTAGTCTTTCTTTGTTTAGTTTTTTTTTATTATTATTATATTTTTACACCTGAAGATGGAGGTATCCTCCGAAACATGTTGTGTTTTTTTTTTATATTTTGTGGATTAAACAAAGTTATTTTCAATTTCAAAATTATATTATATTAGTATTTCGAAAGTAAAATAGTGACTTCTGTCACTTTAGAAATACTAGTCCAATATGCAAAATATAATACGAGAATAAATAACATTCCAATGTTAGTTTTAAAACTTGATGAAAAAGACGATTAGTAATTTTTATTATTTTATACTCACCTCCTAATCTTAGTGGTATATTTAATATTTTTTAAACATGTAGAAGATTTTAATTTTATTTACATTAACTTTGTGGCCACACAATATGAGTACAAGTATTAGGTTTTATTTCATTTGTTCTTCAGTTCCGATCGATTTCGGTAATCACCTGAAGATGGCAGCTTGCTACCGAAACCTGTCGAAACTGGAATAAGACTTAATATGGATAATAAAATACTATTATGTATATATAAACGATAAATACAAAGTGCTGCAACTGATTATTCAAGGTGAAATGAATTGAAAACGAAGTGTCGGGAAGAGAAGAAAATCCTGGCTATAAAACTTTCGAATCTAATTCTTCTGTACGGGCGTATGTAGTTGAACTGGACCGATTTTGAGGATTTTTTATGTGTATATATGAGTGGGCCCCTGTATGGTTTAGATCAGTGATTCTCAAAGTGGTCTATATATAGACCTCCAGGGGTCTACGACAACATGTCAGCGAAAAAAAAATTGGGGGTCTATGAAATAAAAATGGGGGTCCACGATAGTGGATCTCATGTAGCTTATTGGGGAAAATCTGCCGGTCGAAACGTTTGGCGCCCTTTTTTTAAGCTCATTTGGAAAAATCTGCCGGTCGAAACGTTTTAGCTCATTCGGCAATATTTAATCTTTCATTATATGATTTTTATTTATAACAAAAATGTAACAAACTTCTTTATTTGTCTTCAGGTCCATCATGGGAGAATCCAAGTGGATATCATTGCTCAGTTTAATACTCATCAGCTGGATAGTATTAAACACTTCTTCTGCCCAGGACTATCCCGTCTCTTCCAGAAGGGATCAGCTTTCCCCCAAAATCGGCTCTGGTAAGTTCAAAGATTTTGATACACATTTAGTTTCCAAACTAATTGCTTATCATATGGAGATGGACCCGGAACTTGCAATAGATTGAACCCACGTCCTCGGAAACCATGTACCTACTCCGTCGCCTAAACCAGCGGTCGCCAAACTGCGCCTTGCGAGCCAAATGCGTCTCTTTGGCTACTTGAGTAGGCTATTCCTTAAAAGGGAATGTTTAAAATACATTTTTCATTTTAATTTAAGAGTATTTTTTGTGAATGTATACTTATACTTGTATACGAATACTGGATTTCACCCATGGTGGGTGATTAATTCATGAAATCTCCAATCTAATCCAATTAATCTCCATAGATGGCGTTAGGATGTGGATTATATAGATTAATCTTAAAAAGATTAACATATGTAATCAAATCTACATAGATGGCGTATTGAAACTGACATGTGAAGATAAGCATAGATTTGTAACATATATACAACCTCCAAAAAATTGTCTTACATGGTCATAAAGAAATAGGTGGAATGGGGAGTATTGTAATTACATAAAGCGTGCGCTTAACCCAACCAATGACAGGTCATAAGTCCTGTAAACACCTTGACCAACCATATTCAGTTTCCAGTTTGCATCTTCGTCTCTATTGAGATACAATTAAATTTCATTAATTTAAGAGTATTTGATGTTGGGATCAAACCGTTGGCGAAACAGCTGTCGCGACAATTTCAATCTAAAAAAATAATTAATAAATAGTAATACCATATAATAATAGTGTTTCAAAATAAATAGTTGATATGGTCGAAGTATCACACTCTGTCTCCGCTGAAACAAAGGATTATATAATACTTAATTGTTAAATTATACTTATTAAGAACTTTTACACATTCCTTAACACGATTTTCCTACTTATAGCATAGTATAGTGTTTACTTACTGTTACAATGGTGCTTCTGCTAAGATCTCTCGATGTTTTGCAATACAGAATATTTAATATTATCCACGCACTGTGTAGAGTGTAGACATTTCGTCATTACACACTTTCATGTTACTATTGTTTTAACAAAACAATCATTCTAAAAAAATAATACTACCGATTTCATAAGTTTTCATATCGCGCGCAAAATGTTCATATAATGTTTCAATTGCGCCTTATGAATTCGAAAATATTTTAAATCAACAATTCCATTTTCAAACGCATGACACATGATTTAATACAGTATTTTACGTCGTTCGTTTTTTTGTTTTGTTTAGTAGCTATACCCAGCCATGCGTCGCTGTGGCTAAGTCTGGTTAAATGGAAAATGGTCTCAAATGGTGGTTCAATGTTCCCCACCCGAGACCACCGGTCCACACCCAAGGTCACTCTCGTCCCACTCGGTTCTGTACCCAGGTCCAAACGGCCCCCACCCAAAGCCTCCACCCAAGACCTCGATCCTTGTTCAAGGCCACTCCTGACCCCTCCACACTCCTCCCTACTCGGGTAGTCAGGTCAGAATGTCGGACCGAACCCACCACATCCTCCAAGAACCCCTCCATCACCATCCAACAATATCCCCAACCTTAACATCCAAGAAAGTAATTTCTAATATGTAGGGGAAGAATAGCTTTCGGGCTGGAACTCCCAAGAAGACAATATCAAAAGTAAAAACACGCACGTATTCGAATGCAACGTTGTGTAAAATATCAAAGTAATTGATGCATAACTTTCGGAGATTTTAGATTAGGAACAAACAAACATTTGCATTTTATTTATAAAGATAGATAAAAAAACATGCACAAATGCAAAGTTATGTCAAAATTTCAAAGCAATCGGAAATAACTTTCGGAGATTTAAGATTTTGAACACGACCAATTATTTATATAAATATATGAAACAAATGCTTTTATAAAAAGGTGTAAAGAATAATATAATATGATGCAAAACAACATTGGAAAGAGTACTTTCTCACTGTATGTTTTATAAGTACGACGAATTTGAAAAAATATGAATTTACAACTCAAAGTGAAGGCAAATGTAGAATAAATAAAAATATATCTCTCACTGATGGAGACATGCATAAGTTACCACATTGAGATACCAAAATTATAACGGGGAAAAGCGTTTTGATATTCAAAACAAAACATCTGAATCGTGGGATTCTGCTGCATTGTTTGTTAAATTCTAATAAAACAAATTAATATTGATTGTTCGAAACTCTACAATATTTTTAAAGAAAGCTTTGTTATATTCAGAAAATAAATATGATGTCACATATATTTTGTTAAAATCATTTCAGTAATAAGAAAGATAGATTAGTTGACGGATAATTATTCAACAAATACAGTTTTATTACGTTGGAAATGCTAACAAGAAAAATGATTTTTGTTTACAAAGTGACAAACTTTTGTCATCCAATGAGCATGATGTGTTCTAATAGTCATGAGGTAAGTATTTAAGACTCATTTATCTCTGGTAAATGAATAATGACAAACAAGTATGAATTACTAAGTGTTTGTTATGACTAATCATAATTAGAAAAATACTTGAATCAATGGTGTTTATACTTGATACTAGTCTAAAATTTACAATATTTAAAAATAAAATTTGTTTAATGATTATAAATTCCTATAATATGTAATTTCTAATATTTTGAAAAGATTTTGCTAAAACACAGATTGGGCATTGCATGAGATATCAAAGTTTATTCTTCCTCCTCAGCCTATTCCCGTCCACTCCTGGACGAAGGACTCCTCCATTCGCTTCCATATCACTCTGTCTTGTGCAGACTGCATCCAGTTTATTCCGACATGTCTGTTCAGATCATCCTTCCACCGTAGTTGCGGTCGCCCTACACCTCTTTTTGCCATCCACGGTCTCCAAGTCAGCAGTCTTCTTGTCCATTTTTCGTCTGAGCTTCTGGCTACATGACCTGCTCATTGCCATTTTAGAGTCGCCACCCGGTGGATGATGTAAATGACCTTTGTTTTTTCTCTCACCGTATTGTTTCTGACTCTGTCTCTTAGGCTTATTCCTAACAAGGCTCTTTCCATGGCTCTTTGGGTCACTCGTAGTTTCTCGGCACTTCTCGGCATCCAGGCTTACAATATAATAATTTTAAATAAATAATACAAATGAAAACGTCTGCTTTCTAGAACATAGTATGTATATGAGTGATGTAATTACGGTTTAAAACAGCAATTAATAATTTATCTAACTAACCATCACGCCGTCTCACCGGAGGGGTAAGCAGAAATAATGGACCGCCACTGTTGTTCTGACATACTTCTCTCGAACCCTCTTCATTCATACATCGTGTCATGCACGGATGTCGATTTCTCCTACTCGTCAAGTGACAAACATTTAATAATATATTTGTCAAGATATCAAATCTAATGCATTTGTCAAGGATGAAAGTAGAACAAATGCAGTAGAAATGAGATCTCTTAGACAAATGTATAGAAAATCTGTGCATGATAATGTCGAATGAACATATAAGAAGTGAATGCGGTGCGAATTAAAGTGTTATGAACAAAATAATGTAAGGATCATTAAGATGGTTTGGCCACATGGAAAGAATGAACGAAGAAATAATGGTAAAAAAGTATATGTTAAAGATGTAAATGGAACTAGAAATAGAGAAAGACCGAGGTAAACGTAGGATGATTGAATAAATCAAAAATTGAATGTCCGCCACGTGAGGAGTCGGAGAAATTGACATGCGAGCATGACACGATACTTGAATGTTGAGGATGCGACAGAAGTATGTCGGGATAAAACAGTCTGGTGGTCCATTCTTTCTCCCTTCCCCTTCGGGGAGACAGCGTTATGATTAGTGAGTTTTAAAATAAATTATCTTTATTTGGAAGAATATGGAAAATATTTTTTCCTATTATCCAAGAAAACAGGGTAACACTAATTGATCTTAAACACAATAAATATTAATATTATCTTAATAGCTATGCAATGTTAAATCATATTTAATCCATAATATTGTTTCTGCTGTCATGGTTACTGTATATAATGATACATTGTTACTTGCTAATTAAATTTTTATCGTAGAACAATAGTCATAAACATATCATTAACCTTCTGTAACTGTCTGCATGCCATCACACTTATCATGAGCTCTTATCACTTTGTGTAAATGATCAAGGAATTTGTGGTAATTAATAAAGATGTGATAATCAATTCAATCTTTAATGTAAACATACAGAACAATAAGTAAAATCTGTATGTATGTATAAAACAGTGTTTTTTATGAATAAAAAATCTGAGTAATAGAATACCCCAGTGTTTATTGAAAACTATTAATTTAATATTAATACTAATTTAAATCCTTAAATAAATTTATTTTTCTGTTTTAGGTCCGGTTGTGCCTTTCAATGGAGACTTCAAAGACCAGAGTCCCAGTTTGGACTTCACATATCATGACCACGAAGAGATGACTAGATTCCTGCGAGCAACCAGTGCCAGATATCCCAGCCTTACTGCTCTGTACTCCATTGGAAAATCTGTGCAAGGTATATTAAGACACAGCTTTTACATTTGAGTGATTATATATAAAATTTGCAATAAGCTTTCAAAATAAGAGAACATGCGTATATTTGCATAACAAAAATATTAAATATTTGTGCATGTATACAAACACTTAACACCTATCAAATTTCCAAAGATCATGATGGGTCTATTTGAATATAAAATTATTCTAGGAAAGGAACCTACCCGATTAATTATTATTGAAAGTGTAATAAACTTCTTAATTTAAATTTTTTAAAATTGATTGAACAACTTTGACAGTTCAATTGCTTAGTGGCGGGAATTCGATTTTATACGAGTATTATAATGAATTACAAAGTAAAAAGAATGATTTAAATACATCCATAATATGGAATAATAAAATGTGATTGTTCTGATATGATGTGAGGAACAAAAAATAATTAATTTGTACCTTATCATTCATTTGTTTTTTATATAATTAAACTTGTGTAAAATATTTTAAGAATATATTGAGTGTATAATTTAAAACTTATCAAATGGAATATGTTATCAAACAGGTCGTGAGCTGTGGGTTATGGTTGTGTCTGCATCTCCCTACGAGCATATGATTGGAAAACCTGATGTCAAGTATGTCGGGAATATACATGGGAATGAGGCCGTTGGAAAAGAATTGTTGCTTCATATGATACAGGTATATTAACAGTACCATTTGCTTATTAGCAAAAGCCTAATACCTTCTGCCACAACTGTAAATTAAAGTAAAGTTATTTGTGAGACCAGAAAGTCATTGCTTATTGAAAAGATACATTAATTTCAAATGCATATATATAGATTGTTTAAATTACCTTTAATTACTAATTAATACAATTTTTATTCTAGTATTTGGTGACATCATACGAGACAGACAGTTATATCAAGTGGCTCTTGGACAATACCCGTATTCATATCTTGCCATCTTTAAATCCTGATGGATACGCTGTCAGTAAAGAAGGCCAGTGCGACGGTGGACTAGGGAGGTAATATAATTATTCTATATTTGATTATGTTTAAAAAAAAATTACATTCAAAAAACAAAATGTTGTATAAAAACTGGTCAAAATTAAAAAGCATATAAACATTGGAGAGTTTTCTCCAGGCGTTATCTAGTAATATTTGATAATTGTGTTGATAGCCTTTCACATTACATTAGTAAAGATTTTCTACTGAATCTTTACCTCTAGTCTCAATAGATGGCACTAGTGTAGATTGAACTAAAATATGTGAAATGTTTCTCAACATGGATACAACTTTCAAATAATTGTCAGACGTGGTGTTCGTAGAAGGGCAGAATGGGGAATGTTGTATTACATAAAGCGATCGCTCAACCCAACCAATGACAGGTCATAACTCCTGTAATCGCCTCGTCCACCATATTCTGTTTCCAAATAATTTACATCTTCGTCTCTATTGAGATACAATTAATTCTTAACGTTTAAAAAAAATGTTAACAATTATTTTTATAATGGTAACATCGTTCAGATGTACCATCTATGTTTAATACTTGAATCTACAATATATCTATAAATTTGTTTAAATTTAGGGTAATTTTTTCCCCCAATTGTTTGATGGCAGCAAGTATCGTAATGTAAATAGGCAAAAACCCAGATGTCATCAAGAATACAATTTTGAATACAATAGATTGAGAGAGGAATACTTCAATTCTCTCCAAGAGTAATTCGAAATGCACATAATGCGCATGCCTGTATATAAATGATGTTCATTCTGGCTCAATAAGTTGTCATGAAATTGTTCCAGGTACAACGCCAAGGGCTTTGACTTAAATCGCAACTTCCCCGACTACTTCAAGCAGAACAACAAGCGAGCGCAGCCAGAAACGGAAGCCGTGAAGGAGTGGGTCAGCAAGATCCAGTTTGTCCTGTCGGGATCTCTCCACGGCGGTGCTCTGGTGGCCAGTTACCCCTTCGACAACACTCCCAATTCTAGTAGGTTTCAAGTCTTAGTCTTGAACATCTCTTGACCTTTGTATTTTCAGTTCAATTTTGTTGTATGACTAATAATTTATTATCCACCCTGTCTGAACAATGTTGTATGTAAATTGGCATTTTAAAATGACCATTGTCAAAAAAATGTGCATTCATATTTTAATTTAAAAAAAGATTAATATAGAATTGTAAAATGTACGAGTTTTCATATATTTATTGTTTCTCCATATTAAATCATTAATACACATGAAAACAACCTTTGTGGCAGAGTAACAAGAGCTATGAATGACTCGCCGAAGGTCCCGGGTTCGATTCCCGGGGAGGGTAGAGTGATTCTCACACTGTCATTGGTCTGGTGTAGATTTCACATGACAATAAAAATGGCCATAAATTAGCTACCCATTAATATCACAAGAATCAATATATTATCTAAAAAATAAACATATATTGTACAAAGTATTTGAGTTCAAACGACCTGTTATCTTAAAAAACAGTCTATTTTCTAGAATATTTATTATACTTGGTGGAAATTAAATTTTTCGCCTTGCTAAGGCTTTAACATTTGATAATGTCTTAGCAAGGCCAAACATGTCATTCATATAAAATATAATGAAACTTCTAGGAATCGGATGCTTTCATTCATAATAATTAGTTACGATATAGTTTATATATGACATATCATTTAAATATATGTATTGCTCACTTTCATGCAACTCTAAACCAAAGGAATTTGTCGTTCTTCTGCACTATGCTCAGGTGAGGTTAATACAAATTATAAAAATACAGCTGTATCAAAAAAGCAATTGGGTATACTAAAATTCTTATTAAAAAAACTGAATAATCTTCGCCGTCTTCATTTTAATTAATAATGTTTGAAGAATATTTATTTAAAAAATGTCTAATATCTAAGATTTAAATAAATAACATTATAATATTTTTTGAATGTATACATATACTTGTATACGAATACTGGATTTCACCCATTGCGGGTAATCAATTCATGATTTTAATTGTATCTCAATAGAGACGAAGAAGGAATAGGGAATGTTGTAATTACATAAAGTGTGCACTTAACCCAATGAACACCTTGATCAACCATATTCAGTTTCCAATTTGCATCTTCGTCTCTATTGAGATACAATTAAAAACATTATAATATTTTATACAATCTACAATATGAGCAGAAAATAGTTCATTATTATGTTCAGGCTTGAACCCAAGTCCCCTAAATTAGGAGCCAAATGTTATGTCCTCTGAACCACCACCCGGTTACAATGCTTAGAATGATTGTAAAATGAGATGTTACATATCAATGTAATAGGGGCAATTTGTATTGAATTCCATTAATCAATATTTAAGTTTATATGACTGAAGATTTGATATATCTTAGTCATTTGTATATTCCTATAAATGATTTTAAGAAAAGCAAAATAATTGATATAATTGATCATTTACATACATTGTACAAAATATGGTGATTCTTAACTTTGACAGTTGGATAACAATTTAAAATATCTATTTTAATTGCATTTGTACAATTACATGTCCCCTGGGTGCAGTCTTCCAAAGCTACTCTTCCTCCCCATCGCTGACCCCGGACGACGATGTCTTCAAGCACCTCTCGCTCATATACTCCAACAACCATGCCAAGATGTCCCGCGGAGTATCTTGCAAGTCCGGGTCACAGAACTTTGAGAACGGTATCACCAACGGAGCTGCCTGGTATCCATTAACAGGTAAATAATTTACTGGCTTTTTGTAAAAATATTATACAGTAGAATCCGAACTCCAGTCAATCAGATTGTTATCAGGAAATAAAATAAATGTATAGGTCTAACTAAAATTTATGTTTTAATGAAAAATAGTTGTGTTATCAATGTGTGACAAAGTATAAATCATTGTAGAATTAAACAAAGGAGTGTCCGGTAAATGATTGGCCAAAATTTACAAGGTATACAAGTACATATTCACTTTTTCTGACATAAAGAAAAGTAGTTTGAAAATGAAAACTTTGCTGGGACATGTTTAAGTAAGTTTTTAATATGATTGCAATTCGCTGTATTGTTCAAAAGCAATATAAATTTAATCTTTCAGAACATTGCCTTAATTTAGTGGTAAATCCAATTTCTGGACTGGCACTCATTTATACGGATAATTGGAGTTTTACTGTACTTATAACAAGTTAAAGAAATATCATTTGAAGTATGTTCATTGTTATAATCCTCCTCTTCCAATTTAAAAATTTCAAATGAAATGAGAAAAAAATATTTTAGGTGGAATGCAGGACTACAACTACGTTTGGTACGGCTGTATGGAAGTAACCCTGGAATTGTCCTGTTGCAAGTTCCCTCCGGCTCACGAATTACCCAAATATTGGAGTGACAATAAGGCTGTAAGTTATATAAATATTATTATTATAGATCAAATGCTTTAAATATAAATATATAATAGATCAGCAAATCATTTTTAGCGTGTGGGGCTATTTAATAAATTTCAATGTTTCCAATTAATTAACATAAAGTGTCAGGAGAAGAGGAAAATCCTGGCTGGAAAACCTTCGAAAATGGTTCAGTTGCATCACAACATCTTTATTTAGAGCTGCTGAATTGTATGTAATAATAGCCATGATACTGTTCAACCTAGATAGGAGAGGAACGATAACAATTAATTATAAATATTTTGTATAACAAAGATAAATTTTCAACTGGTATCGGGGGTAGTATTAGAAGTGATTTATTATTTAATTGTCACAATGAACTATTACCAAGATATCAATAAGTATTTTAGCAGCATTGCCTCTGATTAATAATTTAATTTTATTATCACAATGATCTGTTACCAAGATATCAATAACTATTTTAGCAGTATTGCCTTTGATTATTAATTTAATTGTCACAATGATTTGTTACCAAGATATCAATAAATATTTTAGCAGCATTGCCTCTGATTAATAATTCAATTGTCACAATGAACTGGTACCAAGATATCAATAACTAATTAATAATTTAATTGTCACAATGAACTGATACCAAGATATCAATAACTGTTTTAGCAGCGTTGCCTCTGATTAATAATTTAATTGTCACAATGAACTGGTACCAAGATATCAATAACTGATTAATAATTTAATTGTCACAATGAACTGATACCAAGATATCAATAACTGTTTTAGCAGCGTTGCCTCTGATTAATAATTTAATTGTCACAATGAACTGGTACCAAGATATCAATAACTGATTAATAATTTAATTGTCACAATGAACTGATACCAAGATATCAATAACTGTTTTAGCAGCGTTGCCTCTGATTAATAATTTAATTGTCACAATGAACTGGTACCAAGATATCAATAACTGATTAATAATTTAATTGTCACAATGAACTGATACCAAGATATCAATAACTATTTTAGCAGCGTTGCCTCTGATCAATAATTTAATTGTCACAATGAAATGTTACCAAGATATCAATAATTTTTTTAGCAGTATTGCCTGTGAATATTATTACATAAGTATTAACAATACATTTTTTTCCAGTCACTAATCAAGTTCCTGTCAGAGGCACACCGGGGAGTGCAAGGATTCATCATGGATGAGAACGGCAATCCTATCGAGAAGGCTTATCTCAATGTCAAGGGAAGAGATGTGAGATTCCAGACAACCAAGTACGGAGAGTTCTGGAGGATCCTGCTGCCAGGAGTCTACAAGCTGGAGGTAGGATGCTCTCATTTATATCTATTATTTTTATTTACTGAATTTTCAAACTTCACACAAACTTTTTCTGTGTATTCGAATTGAAATTAAAAATGTGTGGTTCTCCTCTCTGAATATTTTTTTAGGTCCAAAATGTTAAATAATTAGAAAGTGTTGATTATTTTTAGAGATAATCAGTATATCTTTTTTAATGAATTTAAACACTGTTTTTTCCACTTAGGAGTTTAATTTTCTCGGCATGTTTCGAAGGTACTATAAAGATATAGTATAGTCAGTGGCGGTACTCCCATAGAAGCCCAGAAGCACGGGTTGCGTAAGAAATTTTTTAGTCAAACCCTCTTCTGGCTTACCGAGTCTTTCTCTCTCATGGCTATTCCTCTTACATCTGATGGGAACATTGTCGGAAGGTGATTTGGTGGGTTGTTGGTTTATGCGGGGGCATGATTACTTAGATTTTGGGATTTTGATTCAAAATTTCTTATGCAAGTCGAGCTTCTGGGCTTCTATTGGAGTACCGCCCTGAGTATAGTCCCAGTGATAAAGATATCACTGGGAGAACAATATAAACATTATCAGTCTTCTTTATTGTCGTATCAATGGCCACTCTATCGTATATTGACAGCCCATAAGTCTGCTAGCTGGATCATATTGAAAGACGCCTGAACCAGACCCTCCCAACAAGGGCACTCCGTTATGTGCAGCATGGATTGATCCATACCACAAATGCTAAGCAATGCACTGTCTTGAAGGATATCGCATCTCACCATGTTGTCCCTGGATTTATCAACGGGTGTGCACATTTATTCAGGATTAGGTATCTACGCTTTCCCCCCTTTGTTCAATCTCTCGTCTCCAGGAGCCCGCTGTAGAGGTAAAATTAATTTTAAAAGTCTCTTCCTTGATTCCTAATGATGAAAGTTCCTAATGATGAAAATACCTTCAAAACATGTTGAGAAAAATAAACATAAAAATGGAAAGAATAAAAACAGTGCTTTAATTAATAAAAATTCACCATAATGGAATTCCACAGTGTTAACGCCTTGGGTTTATCAAACATGTGTTATTTTATGTTATTATTTTAGATTAATGCCAATGGATACGCGCCAAAGGAAGTCGATTTCATGGTTGTGGACTCCCATCCAACATTACTCAATGTCACCCTCCACTCCGCAAAGGTAGGATTCCTTATTACTTATGTATTTATATTATCTTTCTTTTATTACCCATAAGTAAAATAATTGGTTTTCAGGTATAGAGATGGTCTTGTAATACTAGCGGGTTTATGGTGGGTAGAATTGCTTATATGTGGGTTATGGTACAATATGATTGGTACACTAGTGTCTAATAAAATGGGATATTCAAGCATTATGAGCAGTAAATGTGGACATTATTGAATTTGGACAAATAAAACACTTCTATACGACTGCGCAGCACAATATATGAATTCTTTATTATTGGAATACTTTATTTGAAGTGAATAAAATATGTCTTTGGGGTACACTGCAGGATATTTTTTATTGATATATTTACAGAAAAGTGATCCCATTTATTTTGATTAATATTAAAGGAGAATAGATGTGAAAGTAGTGATAATAAACGTGGAATATTTTTTACAACATTTTGAATGTATACAAATACTTGTAGACAAACAACTGGATTTCACCCATTGTGGGCTATCAATTCACGAATCAATTGTATCTCAATAGAGACGAAGATGCAAATTGGAAACAGAATATGGTTGATCAAGGTGTTTACAGGACTTATGACCTGTCATTGGTTGGGTTAAGCACACGCTTTATGTAATACAACATTCCCCATTCCACATTATTTTTCTTATGACCACCATGTCTGACAAATTTTTGGAAGTTGTTCCAAACAATTGCTTACGCATATAATTTTCTTACCTAACTTAGAAGCAAGTAGTAACACTTACTTTATGGTGATAAATTCATCCTTTACCCGCGGTACTGGACTCCGAATATCCAGTGGAATATGTATGTATTAAATTGATAGAAAATAAAACTTAAATGTTAATTATTCGAATAATGTATTATAATAAGTACAAGAAATGTACACTCGCAATGTGTACACATGTCATTAATTCACAACAGTCTTGACAGGAATGAAAATGCGCATCACTGGTTAGTGTCCGTATCCACCGCTGTGCCAGCGTCTCTTGAGATAATATATTCTACTTCTTAGTGTTTAAATAGATGACAAATGTTTTTATTGAAAAATATATTGGTCTCATCTAATCGTTGTAAAAGAAAGATTGTAGAAATATTGTTTGCGGTTATTCTGTTCTGGCGTGAGTAGAGAGTAGAGCCGTTGTACATGTGAATGTGGCCCGCAGGGATACTTGGTGAAGCACAACTCGCGCACCCGGAAGCCGTACCAGCCGAGCCGCAAGGCCGCCTACTCCGCGGCGGGCAGCGGGGAGATAATATTCCCCAGCAACTAACCACTAACCGCCCTTCCCACATTCCTCAATCACACTCTCTCTTACTTTGGGCTGATTCTGTTCTGTGCCGTTTACATTCTGTGAGCTCGGATTGTTTGTGATGGGAAAGCAAGGAACGGAAAAGTACATTTTATTATAGATACGAGTATCTAGCACGCATTTTTAAAAATTATTTACATACATTTAAGTCAACATTATGTAGGATAGATGCACCATCGCAGAGAAAAATGTTATTATACCAACATTTTGAAATGAGGAAATACATTTAAGTTATTCAGTATGATTCATGAATGCGAGACGTAGAAAACACACATCGTAGTCGTAGAAATCAATGATCCAACAATATTTTTTTATAGAATATTCTAGAGTAGAAAGGATTAGTAATATGTTTTTTTAACACACTTCAAGAATTGCATTCTAAAATAACTTTACTCGGTAAATGATTGCGATTTCTAAAATAATGCTAAATATCATTACATTTTATTTAAAAATTCTTTTACCCAGGTAATAAAACTTTCAATAGTGGATGATAATATTTGATTAATGAATTCATCAAAGTGTTCTCTATCAGATCAGATTTTGAAATCTTATGAGCGACAAAATTTAATTATAAATTCTAAATTACGTATAAAAAATATAACTAAATTATGTAGGAATGAAAATATTTGCAATAGTATAAGGTATATATTTTCTAATACAAAAATTCAAACGCAATTTGTCAGTATATCAGTATGAACTAACTGAATGATTACTGATTTATAATAAATATTCAATAATAATGGTTAGTGATAAAAAATTAATATGGTCCATAATAATTTATAATATGAATAATTTCACTGAAATACATATACTTTATTTGACTATTCATACAATCTTCAACCAAGAAATCTTGTTTTAAGCTTTAGTAATACATAAGAAATACAGAAAATTAGACACGATTTTATCTGCACTTGAAACAATGTTTTAAAATTTCACAAACTTACAATCAGAGAAAGTAAAACTTACATTGACATATTTTAATATTGGCAGTATTAAAATTTGAGTAGATGGGATATATTTCCAAGTATTGCGTTGTAGCTACAAGGTAGTTAGTAGTAGAGAATGTATGTTAATTTAATTACCATTTATTCCTTACACTTTCTCCTTTCCTCACCTTCTTCTTGTACAATACGCGATTACTTGTTTGGTGGATGGTCATCCTATTTACTTTCATAATGTAAGTATTAATTAATTGTATATTATTATATTTACTATGTGTAGTATATTAATTAAGTTAAAAAGGTTTTATTGTACCAATTGAAAGAGATTTATATCATCACTAAATTTTAAATATAATCTGACAAATAAAAATATTTAAAATCACTTAAAACGATACTTGTTAACTTGCAAACTACAAAATTAAACTTCTTATAATTGGTACAATGATAATAATTCTTTGGATGTAAGTTTTTCGTATAATTAATATACATCTTATTATTAATGTATATATATGTATAAAATAAAGTATATTTTTAATTTCACTCCTTATAAACCCAATAATTTTCGCACCTTAATAGCTTGAGATATTGAAACCTGTGTTACCAGAGCGTTATATTTTAAAATTAATTTGTGAAACCGTTTTTTCTAATCTGATAACACGAGTAAAGCCGTGTATATCGAATAACTTGTTATAAATGTACAATTATTTGTCATTAAATCGCAATTCATTAAGTTGAATCATTGAAAATACATAACACTATATAATGAAACATCATTAATGTATTCCCATTAGACAGAAATACAATTCATTCACCTTACACACCTTAGGGGTTTATTGTATACTTTCACCACTTCTAGGAATATTTCAAGAATCTATGATTATATTATTAGAGAGAAAATGAAAGCGAAACAGATACATCAATAGTAGACCGGTGCATTGTAAATTACCTTATTACAGGTGTTTTGCAGGACAAGAAAATATATAATATGCATGCTAAGATCTGTAATGGTGTGTCACTGATATAGAAGTGGTGGTATAGAACAGTGGTCCTGAACCCCCGGTCCGTGGATCAAATGGTACCGGGCTGCCCATAGAACATTAAATTATTTCCATTTAATTTACTGTGGTGAATTACAATTTTAAATCACCTTATTACTGTTAAAATTTACAACACTGTAATAATATCACAATTGCTTTTTATTCACTGAGAGTGTCGCGACAGCTGTTTCGCCAACCCTGTTGGTATCATCAGGTTTTACAATAAACTCGTTAGTTTATTGTAGCACCTGATGATGCCAACATTGGTTGGCGAAACAGCTGTCGCGACACTCTCGGTGAATAAAAAGCAATTGTGATATTGTAACAGTGTTGTAAATTTTAACAGTAATAATGTTGAAGTATCATAGTGTTTCGGCCAAAACAATGGACTATTTAAATCACTTTGTATTAATTTTTTGATGTAACTGTATTTTATTTTGAAGGCATGTTTAAATACAATAAATTGAACATTATTAAATCAAAACCATCTAAAATATACACAATCAACGCGTCTCCCCCCCCCCCTCTCAGCGGGCCGCGGTAAAATATCAAACGTTGACCGGTCTGCGGCGATATTAAGGTTGGGGAGCACTGGTATAGAAGACTGCATGCTTAGGATAATCCAGGGAATACAGGTTCTTTCCTCACAATATTGAGCTATTATTTCAGTTCATATTTTACCACAAATTGTAGCTTTATTCATAAAAATCTTGAGTGTTAATTAGACGTATTAATTTTTTTTAATTGATCATTTCAGCGTATCGATGGGGGCCCATTCTATCGCCCAATTCTTCCTCCGCAGTACGTGTCTCGCCCCAATCCGCCGTCTTCAGAAACACCAGGAATACTCTCATCCTTCACTAGCGGCCTCAACAACTTCGTAAACAACATATTTGGATAAACTAGATCTCAACAAAATCTTTCCTTCACATGATATTTGAGGGTATTATTTGCAAACCCGGCAAACTCCACCAACAATCAAAAGTGAGATATGAATTGGGTCTTATTCATAATACATTTGCACACAATTTTTATTGATTTTCAGTTTCAAATTCGGCTTCATTCTGAAGAATTTTGCTATTAAAATATAGGGTTTGTTGTAAACATGGCAACCTCCACTTGAGTGTTGCAAAGCTGGCAACACTCCAAAATGAAATTCATTATTTTACTTTAATTATCAACAAAATGATGATTATTTCATGGCTGATTACTTTTAAAATACTAACTGGTTGAGATGAAAAAAATAAATATCGTAAAAAAAGCGCATTTTATTAGCGTATCAGTTTTTTGCGATTTACTCAAAACATCTAATGATGGAGTTTGCCAGGTTTGCAACTAATACCCTCATTTAAATATAATATTTATAAAAAAAAAAGTTTGATTAAATTCAGAAGTACAAATCCTAAAAACGTATCGAATGCTTTGGATTAGGATTATTTATAATGTGGTTTCAATCAAATGTGAATGTCTAAAATAGTGTTACGTAGAGCGATAACTATGTGTATGCTAGATGTAAGTTTTTAGATTTAGAAAGCTAACTTCAAGCAAGGATTCATTCTTGTTCCAGCATCATTGAAGGTTTTCACGACAATATATTGTACGCTATGACTATAATAGGAATATAAATTGATTTAATAGAGTCTGTAGCACGCAGAAAGAAAAATATTTATTTTAATAATATATTGAATCGGAAAGTAACAATTATTTAACACAGAACAAAGCTATATTTCCTATAAGTAATCACAAAATCGACACATAAATATTTCTGTTTATTGTCAAAAATAATATTAAGACACTATCTAGGTTTATGTATGATTTATACAGTACTGATTCGGTTAGAATTACATTTCTTTAAAACATTATGAGTGTCCTTCTTCAGCGGATTTCTATGCAATATAAAATTTCACATAGTGATAGAAAGAAACACTTTACTAAGATAATGTATTCATACAAGGTGTCTCAAAAGAAAGTTTATATTTGATAGATCGATTTAAAAAAAGGAAGCCATTTATCAAAAAAGTGTTTATTAATTATGTATTAAAGTACACAATTTGGGAATTTATGTCTTAAAAATAATATCGTTAAGATGTAAACCCTCGCATTCGCAGCACTCATTCAGTTGAACAGTAAAATTTCTTATGACGGCTCGGCAGGTAGATTCCTTGATAAATGTTTTCTTTCAAATGTGCCAGGGAAGTCGATTTATTGGCGTAAACTTAAAAACTGGCGATTTGAAATAACTCCACAGGAAAAAGTCCATAGAGGTTGAATCAGGACTGCGTGGAGGCCAATTTATGTCACCTCTCCTGGAGATCAATTTGCCAGAGAAAATTTCACAAACTCGTGGCAGAGATGTATTTGACGTTTCTGCTAGTACCATATTCTTTGGTTATACCCAGGAAAGTTTTGCAATTCAGGCACCAAGAAGTCATCTAACATCTCCATATAATATATTAATGAATGACATAATTTTTTTTGAGACCCCTTGTATATCAATAATAAATAACTTGCTCAGAAACAATATACGAGAAACAAATAATATTAAAAAATTAATCTTTAAATATAATTTTATTTCTTAACTATATATTGTGTATGTGGTAGATCAGTAGAATATAAAGTGCTTAGCTCTAGAGAAATACATATATGAATTTAAACTTGTAATGTGATAATGTGGTCGCTGTCTTCCCATCATATGGCATAATAGTATATATTAGTATTCTAAAAGATATTTATGTATGCGCAAGGTAATCTTTGATAGAGTGAAACATTGTATTTTCCGTGGGTTGTATAGCCCGAGTATTGAAGCAATAACTGAAAGGTTGTCAAACGCTATTCCTATCTTTGTGGCTATTAATTCTCAACTTGGTAATGTGACTAGATGTACAAGCCGTAGATACAAGTAGTATTGCCTATGGAAACTGAAAATAAAAAATATTTATTTTACTAACTGTCTTTTACTTTTATAATAATTATTTTTTAAATGCTTCAAAGCATTTATTGTAAAGAAAAGAAATCTAAATCTGTACCTAAAAAGCAAAACGATAATAAAAATCATATGAACGTACAAACAACATTGTGTTTGATACTATATAAATATATTTAAAAAAAATCTCGTTTTATCCTGATGTTGCCAACAAACTGATCAAAAAAGTATTTAATATTGACGAAAACAACCATTTTATAGAAGTTTTATTATATTTTATGGGAGTGACATATTTCGTCTTACTAGTGCATTACCCATTAAAATTGAGGCAGAGCAGTGGCGGTACTCCCATAGAAGCCGAGAAGCCCGGCTTGCGTAAGAAATTTTGAATCAGAACCTCTTCCGACTTATAGAGGTTCAGCTCTTGTAGCTATTCCTCTTACGTCTGATGGGAACATTGTTGGAAGGTGATTTGGTGGGTTGTTGGTTTATGCGGGGGCACGATTACTTAGATTTGGGGGTTTTAATTCAAAATTTCTTACGCAAGCCGGGCTTCTGGGCTTCTATGAGAGTACCGCCACTGAAACAGAGGTTGGTCAAGTGCTATATTTGGTTCATATAACTATACGGGGTGGACACCTGGACCCTCAAAGTGAACACAATAAATCCCGTATAGAAGCACTTAAAATGAGGCTCTATCACAGAATGTTGCGGATCTCATGGACTGATATGGTCACCAACAATGAGGTGCTACATAGAGTCAGAGTAAGAAGAGTATTGTTGTCTGATGTGAAGTCTAGAAAGACGGCATATTTGGGACACATTCTCCGCAACGAGAAATACGATCTGTTGCACCTCATCATAAAAGGGAAGATCGAGGGTAGGTGCGGTGTGGGAGGACCTCAGATGTCCTGGCTTGAAAATATCAAGAAATGGACCGGAGTTCGGGGGGTGGGAGAGTTGTTCCGTCTGGCACAAGACAGAGAGGCCTACGCCAGGGTGATAGCCGACATCGGGGGGACCTGACATGGCACTTGTAGAAGAAGTGCATTACCATTTGATAATGCTACATCATGAAATATTTAAGGAGTTCAATTATCATTGTTTTAAAAAACAATAAATATTATAAAAAAGTAATAAAAGAAAAATATAAAACCTGTTTTGTAAATAAAACCACAATGATATAACATCCCATAACAAACGATCATTTTTAAATTTAATAAAATTGAGGATAAATTACAATTATAGATGTAAATTAAATCTGAAAATGTTTCCTATGCATTTTAGACTTTAAAAAAAATTATATTTGTATCTATGAAAAGTAAAAAATTGCCGCATGAAAGGAGACCAAGAGGCTGACCTAGAAAAAGATGGGTTGACTGAGTTGAAGAGGACTGGGAGAAATTGGAAAGATCTGGAGAGTGGAGAGAGATTGCCAGGGACAGAAGCCAGTGGAGGAGGCCAAGTTCCAAGTGAAAGAAGAGAAGAGAGAGAAAAATAAAATTATTTAAGCAATTACTTAAAAAAAGAGACTTTATTTAATAGTGTGCAAATGGTACAAAATAAAAGGTTCATATATTGTCTTCCGGCCTGACGAGATCGCGGGCTATTTGGAATGCAGCAACGAGCGAGGCCAGCTGGATGTTCTCATTGCATCCGGTGGACAGGTACATCTCCATATCGGACATCTTTATCAGTAACTCTATCAGGACATTGGGAGGCAGCTCAGCTGAAAGATGACAAACCAAACGGTGATTTCTTGATTCGATAAATTGTTTTGGCCGAAACACTACGATAATTCAACATTATTAACCGGTTTAATTTTGAAAAACTGTTATAATATGTATAACAAATTATTAATTAATTTCTATAGAAAGCTAAGATGCTAAGAAAGCTAAGATGGCAGTGCATGATGGTGTTCTTGTGCCGACCCTTATGTATGGAAGTGAAGCATGGAACTGGCAAAAGAAGGATGAAAGTAGAATAAATGCAGTAGAAGTAGAATAAATGCAGATCTCGAAGATGCCAGATGTTGAATGAAAATATAAGAAGTGAATGCGGTGCGAATTAAAGTGTTATTAACAAAATATTGAAAGGATCATTAAGATGGTTTAGCCACATGGAAAGAAAGAATGGTAAAAAAGTATATGTTAACGATGTAAATGGAACTAGAAATAGAGAAAGACCGAGGAAAACGTGGGACGATTGAATAAATCAAATATTGAATGTCCGCCACGTGAGGAGTCGGAGAAAACGACAAGCGTGCATGACACAATACCTGAATGTTGAGGAACCAAGAGAAGTATGCCAGGAAAAAACAGTGTGGCGTTCCATTCTTTCTGCCTACCCCTCCGGGAGACGGCGTGATGGTTAGTTAGTTAGTTAATTAGTTCTATGGTATTGTCGCGATATGTATTTCGGCAACCTAGTTGGCATCATCAGGTGTTACAAATAACATGTTGTTTGATGAAACAACAAGTGTGTTAGTAAGTGTGTATTAAACATATAACAGTTTCAAAATTAAAAAAACGACAACTACATTTTATATAACACAATGCCCAATACTTACTTCGTTGAATGAAATGATGGATTTCCGTAAGAATATCTCCAAGAGCCAAACCTTTTGCATTCTTCAGTTCTTTAATTTCTGTTTGGTGGGATTAAGGAAAAATAACGGTACAAGACACTTATTCAGTGACAACATTTAAAGCTTAAATAATAAACGTTAATGCCATGTAAGGGTTAAAGAAACAAATCTAAGATCAAATGTTTGTGTCAAACAAAAGGTGGTGGTCTAGGGGACAGAACATTTGGCTCCTGATCCAGTGGATTTGGGTTCGAGCCTGGACACGACCCGATTCCTTCTTCATTATCACTTATCAGGGGATTCTTTGAGAACTCCGTCATCTTGGAGGCTATCCATCTTTATGTTCCGGATGGCTATCTTCGACAGCGTCAGCACAGACTGTTTTATCTCCCAGCATGCAGAACCAACCTGCCTCTGGTGATGCCGGTGGGGAGAGCAATCAAACTGCTGAACATGATCGCTTCGGAGATCGATGTCTTTCATATTCGTGAAAGTACATTCAGAAGACAAATACTCTTGACTTTGGAGAGTATTTTGTATTCCTAATGTCGAACCATCTCTCATGCGTTCCTGGTATTATATATTCCTTATGTTTTACCTGTTCTCAATAGATGCCTTAAACTATAAAAAATGTTTGTAATGTCTTTTGAGAAAATAAACTGATTTGATTCATAAAAGTGAGCTATTTTCTTAATTGATTTAAATCCCCAGGGTTAGTCTTTTTTGTCAATTAATTTTTCGATTCATATAACTGTATATATATTTTTACTTTTGTCACATTTTTTTAAATCTATTAACAGCATAAAGCAAGTGATTTTATCTCGCAGAATATTCAAGTTTACAAGCTTCCAACATTAATCTGACTTGTGACAAAGTGGCATTAGTTATGAATCATCGAATGTCCTAAATGTGATTCTCACACTGTTTTTGGTCTGGTGTAGAATTTACGTGACAGTAAAATGGCGATAGATTTGTCACCTTTCACATGTCATGAGAATCAATATGATAGCTATACCCTTTACATTGATTTGGCTCACACTGTAATGATGTAAAAAGCCATTCAACAAAATAATAATAATCAATAATTTGTAAATATGCATTCAGTTTTCTCTCCTTCGCTGTAGCAAGTGTATGTATGAATACATAAAGACGTGTTTACTAAAGGTGAATGCCAGTAGGTCACTTTGTCCATTTTAAAGCAGTGATACAGCAGTTAAATATGTTTGTAAAAAGGATACTTTTATTGCAAAGGGCGAAGTCATTTTCATTCAAGAGCCAGCTGACTATATTGGCTATATCGTTCCTCAGAGGGTGGCCGACACATGTGTACACATTGTCCTCTGTGACATCTTTGTACGCCATCCATGTGCTCTGCAGAGTGTTTAGCACCTTCCTCATGTCCCCTCCGGACAATGTCAGAAGTGCTTTTAATCCATCTTCGGACACTTTCAAACTACAAAATTTTACATATATATATATATAATTTTTAAAAATAGATTAGTAATTGACTAACCATCACGCCGTCTCTCCGAAGGGGTAGGCAGAAAGAACAGAATGCCACACTTTTCTTTCCTTCTCTCGTTTCCTCAACATTCATTCATCGTGTCATGCCCGCATTTTTTTACCATTCTTTCTTCATTCATTCTTTCCATATGTCCAAACCATCTTAATGATCCTTTCATTATTTTGTTCATAACACTATCATTCGCACCGCATTCACTTCTTATATTTTCATTCGACACTCTATCATACACAGAGTATTCGCACATTTGTCTAAGAGATCTCATTTCTACTGCATTTATTCTACTTTTATCATTTTTTTGCCAGTTCCATGCTTCGCTTCCATACATAAGGGTTGGTAGAAGAACACCATTATGCACTGCCATTCTAGCTTTTTTGGATAGGTTAGTCATTTAATAAAAATGCTGAAACTGGGTAGGCAGAGAGAATGGACGGCAACTCTGTTATCCGACAATACCTCTCCATTCCATAGAAGACTTTTAAACCATTCTTCCCTCATCTATTGGATTTCTCTCTCACGAGGAATCTCTTCCCTTATATATATATATATATGTCCAAACCATCCTAACTACCATTATTTAATTTTATTGAGGAAGCATTCATCTGCCATATACTCCTATGATTGATATTTTATCAAACATTGTCACACTGCACATTCTTCTTAGTGTTATCATTTCTACACCATTTATCTTACTTTCATCATTCTTTTATCAATTCCAAATTTTACTTTTTGTATAGTCAAGTAAACAATATAAAAAAAGAAAATAATTTCTATTGGGACTGATAACATCATTATTAAATAAATGTATTACAAATGATTTTCCCGAAATCTCTCGATGGAAGTTCATTTAAAATAAAAATGAAATAAAAAAATGTTTTTTAATGATTTAAGGGGGTTGACTCATGTGAAGAATTAAAAAACCGATTTTTTTTCCTTTCATAAATTGCTTCCTTAATATGTCTAGAATACGGTGGTAAAGTGATTTTTTTAAATTCGAAGTCGTTATAAAGATACAGCAGTTAGAAGAAGCAACTGTTCGGAGCGCTGAGTTGGCAGTCGAAGGCTGGGCCTGTTGTGTACAGGCGGCTTGATACCTGAGACCCTTCTGTACAAATATACGTTCATACAAGTATAGACATGTTTGTACAGGTTTAAAAGGAAATTTCTATAGTTATTCAATATTTTGTCGAACTTGTTTTAGTCATGGTTTAGCTTTGAAGAGCATGACACCAGACAAATTATTTATTTTCACAATGAGTGGTCGAAAAGGAAGTATGACTGGAAATGTTCATCCTGGCCATAATAAAAAGCGAAAGCTTAGTTAAAAAAAATCCCTAAAAATGCTTAAAAAACAGGCCATCACATGGGTGAACCCCCTTAAGTGGAAGTAGTTACCAAAAAACATTTTTTTAAATAATATATATTTTTAAATTTAATCACGATTTGATTTCAAAGAAAGAGAAAGGTGCATTTTACTCAATATTAAATTAATGGTCAATTAATAAATAAGTTACCCCTCCTGTTGTATGATATGTTCCACCCGGGGGATGATCTGGCTGGGCTGCAGAGGGGCGAACCGGAAGCGAGTGCAGCGAGACTGCAGAGCGGGGATGATCTTACTGAGATAGTTGCAGATGATGCAGAAACGTACATTCTCTGTGTACTTTTCAATAACTGAAATAACATGAAAAAGGAACAGTTAATAAATATTTAAAAAGAAAATACATGATGTATTTTTCTTAAAAAGAACTCACTTTGAATTTAATCCAATTATTAAACATTTCATAAGTAGTAGTCAGATTGTAATAGGCAAACACTTTTGATATTGTGGAGTATTTTGTTCCTGGTATTATATATGTATATTATATTTCACCTGTTCTCAATACTGCAAGAATCTCAGACCAAATTAAAAAATACTCAGATACCTACGTAGAAGGTTGGGAGTAATGGATGTTGTTGAAAGGGTTGCTAAACTCAAATGGTTATTTATGGGACATATTACCAGGCTGAGGGGAGAAAAATATCATCTCCTTTGACTGATATTAATGGGTAAAGTGGACGGACGTCGGGGAGTTGGTAGAAGGTAGCTGTCCTGGCTGCGGAACATCAAAGAGTGGACAGGAATAACAAGAGTTCAGAACCTATTCCAAGTGGCACAGGACAGAGATGCCTTTGCTGCAGTGATCGCCAACATTGCGGGAACCTGACACGGCACCGAAAGAAGAGAAGATTACCAGGCTGGTAGACTAAAGACACCCAGAAGGGTTGTGTATTGGAAACCCTGTGAAATAGAGAGACCCCCCACACAATGGTCTGATGACATGAGAAAAATTGCTGGTGACTGAATGCAGAGGGCATAATATAGGAATATGTGGAGAAGTATGGGCGAGACCTATGTCCAGCAGTGGATGACATCAGCTGTATAAGTAAGTTCTCAATAGATACCTTAAACTTTTTTTGTTTGTAATGTCTGTTGATAAATAAACTTAATTTGAAATAATATTTTCCAATACATGGGGTTTTCTCTTGGACCTTAATTATCTTTACAAAGTATCCATTAACTCTATAATATATATATATAGACATACACATTGATTCCCACCAAATTTAATGATGACTTACCAAGGGAAACATGTCACTCATAAAATATAATAAACCTTCTAGAAAATTGATGTTTTGGCAAGAACTGACATTGTTCAAAAAATTATAATTGAATTAATCGAGAAAAAAATAAAATGAACATATATAATTTAATAAATATATTTATTAAAAACAAGTAAACAGATAAATAAATTTCAATATTTGATTAATATAAGTTTTGATAACATTCATAATTTTTTTAGAAGTTTTCTTAAAATTTTCCACTGCATAAAGTCCAATATTTAATCTCATACATACATAAATTTCAATATTTGATTAATATAAGTTTTGATAACATTCATAATTTTTTTTAGAAGTTTTCTTAAAATTTTCCACTGCATAAAGTCCAATATTTAATCTCGACATACACATATAACTAGTGAGATTGTGTGAGATCATTTTTTAGAGTATTTTATGTATTACAAAAATAAATCAAGTTCATTTATTATTTTGATTTAAAATATGTTTCAGGTTGCATTTTCACAAAAAAAAAAAACATTATTTCAGATTAAAAAGGTAAATAAAAATCAATAGAATCTTTTAAACACTTATGTGACTTCAAAATCTTGAGAGAATTATTACAATATTTTTTTTCACCCTTAAAATTTACAATTGATGACATCAAACGATGATAATTATTGGATTATAACACAGGTCACGTGACACACAAGAAAATATTTGAAAACATTAGTTCATCGATCATTGCAAATTGCAGACAGCTGAAGTTGCTTTCCACTTTAGTTCCTTCATGACTTTCTTGTTTTTCATTTTGATAGCACTTTGTTTTTTTGTTAGTTTTTTGTGGTTAACGGTTCCATTATTCTGGGAGTCGGCCTCATTGATTTGAGTGTTGGGTTGGGTGTTATTTTGTGAGTGTTTGTGGGTTCGAGTATGCGGAGCGAGCTCGGCCTTTAAGATTGTAGAGTTGATGAAGGATTTGTCCAATGGCACTCCTAGGACATGAGATACTAGAGTAATTATAGTGGTATTGACCTAAAACAATAAAAAAATAATTTCATGTAATCTACTCCTCCCAGGGACATAATTTTTAACCCCCATTGTGCCGCTGGCTTCATTTGCAGTAAACAAAATGACCTTGAACTGCAGCTAACTACATTTGCAGCTCAGACAGATAGCTTCAATACATCATAATATTACATACAATTTAGTAGTAAGGAACAAGTTAAAAGATAATCTAATGATTTTTCTGAAATCTCTTGATGGAAGTTCATTTTAAATATACATGATAATTAAATAAAACAATGTTTTTTAACTACTTCTACTATTGTCTTTATTTCGACAGCGACTGGTTTCGCCAGGCTCGCTGGCATCGACAAACTGGTGACATTATTGCAAACCGAGTCCTTTATATACTCATACATACAGATCAGGGGTGGTAAACATGATTCTATACAAAAATATTTGAAGATTATTTTTGAACAGAAACATGCTTACCTCTCCTGATCTGTATGTATATAGAGGATTCGGTTTGCAATAGTATCACCAGTCTGTTGATGCCAGCGAGCATGGCGAAACCAGTCGCTGTCGAAATACAGACAAAAGTCGAATTAGTTTAAAATGTTTAATTTAATTATTATTTAAGTTCAAAGGTTTAAAAGATTCATTAAAATATGAGCTGCGAGCATATTCTGGCATAGTTCGTAACCAATTTTTTTGGACTGCAAATATAGCCAGCCGCACTATAAGGGTTAAATGAACATAACTTTAAATCACAGAGGAAACATTAAGTTTCAATAAACTTTTAGAAATCATCTCAATTTTATTTATACAAGATGTTTTTTTAACGATTGAATAATAAATATTCTAAATATTGTATAAATTTTTAAATGAGAGAACTGACATTCTCTCCGGTTCTTGCAGATCCCGTGAAATTTAAACATCCATACTCTTCGGTGAAGTCTTGGACACAGGATATCCTGACGGCTCGCTGGTGCTCCAAGTCACTCTTGTTTCCAAACACGGCGAGGATGGGCACCGGTTCAGTGCCTGCAAGAATATCCGACACTCGCTCCAGCCATAGATTCAGACGGTCGAAACTCTGCAGGTTTGTGATGTCGTAAACCAATATTATGACCTGCAAACATACTAATTTGTTTTACTACATTTGTAGCTACGCTGAAGACGCGTGTTTCTGTCGTGCTCCTATAGCGTGTGTATAAACAGATTTTTGATCATCGGGTGTTACAAACAACTGGAAGTACCTAATGATGCCAATTAGTTGTTTGTAACATCCGATGATGCCAACTAGTTGTTTTTAACATCCAATGATGCCAGTTAGTTGTTTGTAACACTTGATGATGCCAACATAGGTTGGCAAAACAACTCAACAGCTTAGATATTACAGCGGCCATATCATAGAAATTAAAAAATAAATAGTGATACATATTATCATGGTGTTCCAAAATTAAAAATGTTATTAATGACTACTGGCATGGCCCAGAGAACGGCATTAGACACTGGTGTAAGCAGATCTAAAATATTAAGCAGAAAAAACTGAGTGTCTCCTTAATATTATATGGAGAAGTTTCGCATCTTTATAGACCCATTTGATTTATTATAATACTCTTAATAAACTAATATATTTTTTTAAGTACAGAAATGAACCAACATGTGATGCAAATATGTAGTTATCCAGCATAGGGGAGTTGAGCCCTGATCCGGCTACGTCACAGAGCTTGAGGGGCACTGGAGGCCTGTGAGGGCGTAGGGCGGGGCATTCCCCCAGCATCACATCCGCCCCCTGCGTCAACCCTCCCCACTGCAGGCCTAGGTAACGCGCGCATAGCATACTCTGCAACACACGTAGGTGTAGAAATTATGTAAGTAATCACAAAAATAATTATGTTTGATGACTGTAAATAAAGTTAATTAAGATATATTTATGGCTCTTTTGCCGACCCTTATGTATGGAAGTGAAGCATAGAACTGGCAAGAGAAGGGCGAAAGTAGAATAAATGCAGTTGAGATATTTAAGACAAATATAAGAAGTGAATGCAGTGTTATGAACAAAATAATGAAAAGATGATTTGGACACATTGAAAGAATGAGTGAAGAAAGTGTATGTAAACAACGTAAACTATTTCCATAGAGGAAGGCCAAGGAAAACGTGGTACCATCAAATCAATTAAATATTAACTCCTAACGGTCGTAAGTCACCTCTGACGTGACAACAGAACTTTATCACTGCGTTCGTATGGCACATGTGAGGTGACACGATGAATCATGTTGAATCTTGTTTGTCAGATGAATATTACCAATTGAGCAATTTTTTTAATTAAATATTGATAGAATAACATATACAAAAGATACAAAAGCTAGCGTCGGATAAGGGTTAAATGTCGGCCACGTAAGGAGTCCGAGAAATAGACATGTCCAGTCTTGAACCCAAGTTCTCTGGATAAAGAGCCAAGCGTTCTGTTCCCTAGACCACAACCTGGTTTGATATTAATATGGTAAGACAACCAGTGCAGATGTAACTTATAGAAATATAGATATTCTATATTATAGTAATTTCAATTAATTTGATACACACAATTTGATTAAATAACATCTGAAATATTTGATTTAAAAAACATTTTTTTGCAATCCTGCATAATTGTGTGTGAGTGAGCTGATATCTGTTATATTACCAGTTATTCTTATAAATATATTAAACTACCTAGATGTAAACACCAGACAATGGCGGTATTTTACAATTACAGAAAAAATATAAAATTTTAGATAAACTTAAGGCGTTAACACTGTGATATTACATAATGACGATTTTTTAAATAAATTTAAACACTGTTAATATTGTTCTCCCGATGATGAAGGTGTAAGCCATCGAAACATGTTGAGAAAAATAAACCCAAAAGTGGAAAAAAAACTAACTAACTAACTAAGCATCACGCCGTCTCACAGAAGGGGTAGGCAGAAAGAATGGACTGCCACACTTTAACCGATGCGGCACTCCATCCTTCTCTTTTCGCCCCCGCGGGAGACGCAGTGTGATGGGTTGCGAACCTCATCGCCACCAATAGGCATCTCCCGCGCACACTTCGATCGTCAAACGCCCACAAAATAAATCTAAAACATATAATACAAAATAAAATAAAAATAATATAACACATAATGTTTTTTTAGATGGTGCACTTGCTGTCAGCTAGATGATCCCGACTTTTGTGTTTATTAAAAAAATATATTAAATATTACAAGAGTTCAAAAATATAGGGTGTTTTTTTTAGAGGTTTGGTTTTTAAACTGGCAACATTGTTTCTACAGACTGTCAATTTGACAGTTGATTTGTACCCAGTACGTTTTGCTATTTCACCATAAATAGACTGACGTCAGAACAGCGCAAATTTATTTTGAAAATCATGGTTCGGTTCGCCAAACTTATCGTGCACTACGTCCATTTTACGGTCGACATAATCGTCCATCCGAGCAAGTTATTCGAAAGACCATGGATCGTTTTCGCACCACGTACACTCTAGTGGATAATACGCATCCACAAAGATGACAATTGTCAAAAATTGGATTTCAAGATTGCGTTTCATTCGAGCTAGCTTTGGCACTCTTATGCCCGAAATCATATTTAAATAATAATTGCATAAAAGTATCTATTAAATAAAGTCAATATCATGGACATTAACATTATTTCAATGTGTTTTTTTTTCATTTTGAATATGATGTACCCCTAAAAAAAACAACCTATAAATTTTTCTGAAAATTTAAATGATGGAATAATCAATTTCAAACTGTAGCATGTTAAATTACCTACTTCAGGTGGTAAATTACTACCTATGGGGTATAATAACATTACAACCATCTATGAAAATAAGTAATTAACTAAAAAAAAATGAATGATTGAAGATAATTGAAGTGTCCCCACCAGTTCAAGCCAGTTTTCCCATATCTAAAGATACCTTCGGTTATTTGGACAGTAAAATTTTACGGTTTAGGCATTCACCTAATGAACATTTAATTTGTTTTCTGAACAGAAGGTGTTGTTCTCATTGACACACTCATCAGTCTACCTGGTTTTTAATCACAACACAACCCTTCAACAAATCCCATTAAAGTTAATTGATTCTATCGGATTTAGAATGTGAGTTAATCAAATTGTTCAGGGTGTCTCAAAATAAAGTCTCCCTCTACTCCCGAAGGGGTAGGCAGAAACAATGGACTGCCACACTTTTCTTTCCTGACATATTTCTCTCGCTTCCTCAACATTTCATACATCGTGTCATGCAAGCGCGACAATTTCTCTGACTCCTCACATGGCCGACATTCAATATTTGATTTATTTGATCGTGCCACGTTTTCCTCGGTCTTCCTCTATTTTTGGTTCCATTTATTTTTTATCATTCTTTCTTCACTCATTCAATCCATATGTCCAAACCATCTTAATGATCCTTTCATTATTTTGTTCATAACACCATCATTCGCACCGCATTAACTTCTTATATTTTCATTCGACACTCTATCATACAGAGAATTCGCACATTCGTCTAAGAGATCTCATTTCAACTGCATTTATTCTACTTTCATCCTTCTTTTGCCAGTTCAATGCTTCGCTTCCATACATAAGGGTCATACCATTGACTCTAAAACTACTCATTATCTCTGTCATCACTGATAATCAATAAAATACTTAAATTTTCGTGTAAAGTCAGTAATTGAAATAAATTTGTAATCTAAAGATGGAAAAAATAAATTATAATGTAATAGGGTAATACAGTTAATACTAAAAAAATAGTATTACTTACTTTTCCTGCGGTCGGTTCGCCAACCAGCGAAATCTTAACTTGTCTCTCCAGATCAGCATCTTCTTCCGAATCAGACATTGTCCGTCATACTTTATCACCTTCTCCAGACTCATCTGGCTTTCCGGGACTTGCCGGTACTGACGGAGCGGCGACCTCCTCTCTACCCCAACATCGAGGCGAACCTCGACTGAATGTCAAATTGCTTCACGATTCAAAATTATTCGAAAATCGAACGAAAAGTTTTTTGTTCAGATTTAAAAAAAAAATTGTAGCACTGTTTAAAAAAAATCACAATCATAATCGTAAAACACACGAGTGGTCGGTTTGTAATATACATATCGTCGCCCCAGAGCAAAAGTGAGATAAACCAGTGCCATCTTGATAATATAACGAGCCGTAATGTTCCTTTGATATTGTTTATGGTTTGACTTGGTGGAGGCCTTGCACTTATTTGAGTCTCCTAGGCCCTAGGAGACTCAAATAAGTACAAGGCCTCCACCAAGTCAAACCATAAACAATATCAAAGGAACATTACGGCTTGTTATATTGTCAAGATGGCACTGGTTTATCTCACTATTGCTCTGGGGTGACGATATATTGATACAACATTTTGAATTATACAAATACTTGTAGACAAATACTGGATTTTACCCATTGCGGGTAAATTATTTTTTTATAAGGATTTATTGTATCTTAATGGATGGCGCTAGTGTAGATTGAACTAAAAAATGTGAAGTGTTTCTCAACATTGTAGCATATATACATCTTACAAAAATTTGTTAGACGTGGTGGTCGTAAGAAGGGCGGAATGGGGAATGTTGTTAACATAAAGCGATCGCTTAACCCAACCAATTACAGGTCATAAGTCCTGTAAGCGCAATATTCTGTTCCCAGAAAACAATTTACATCTTCGTCTCTATTGAGATACAATTAATCCTTATATATGGATATGAATAAAATTGTATAAACTCGATTTTCGTATAAAAAACAGGTCCTAAAGAACGTTTACACTTCAGCGAAACGCATCAGCTTGTTTATTTAAATGAAATAGTAATGGCATATGAGTATTATAAGTTCCCCAAAACTTACGATGCCACATTGAAATTTATGATGCTTTGTGACAATTAAACCACTGAAAAAAAAACCCATTAAAATACGATGCCGTATGACAACATATTAATTTCAAAAATACGAGTTACATTAAGGCAACATAAGTTTCTCAAATTTTGTGATGCCACATGGCAACATAAGCATTGCAAAATTCAGGATTCCTTGTGACAATTAAATTGCCGAATTGTCATATGCATAATGATAGAAAAAAATATATGATAAATCATCACAAGTTTCTCAAAATATATGATGCCACATGGCAACATAAGCATTACAAAATGTATGATGCTACATGGCAAGTAAAACACATTAAATATGATGCCGTATGACAACACAATAATTGGAAAATATATGATGCATTAAAGCAACATAGGTTTCGAAAAATATATGATGCCAATGGCAATATAAGTTTTTTTTTTAAATTCACGATGCCAAAACATATGCATTAAAGTTACATAGGTTTCAAAAAATTTATGATGCCACCCTTAAAGATTATAAGCATTTTAAAATTCACGATGTTTTGATATATGATGCATTAAGACAACATAAGTTTAGCAAAGTGTATGATGCCATATAGTATTATGAGCATTGCAAAATTCACGATTCCAAAATATATGATGCATTAAGACTATAAGAATATATGTATTATGAGCATTGCGAAATTCACGATGCAAAAATATATGATGCATTAAGACAACATAAGTTTGGCGAAGTTTATGATGCCACATGGTATTATGAGCATTGCGAAATTCACGATGCCAAAATATATGATGCATTAAGACAACATAAGTTTGGCAAAGTTAAAGATGCCACATGGTATTACGAGCATTTTAAAATTCACGATGCCAAAATATATGATGCATTAAGACAACATAAGTTTTTGGCGAAATTTATGATGCCAAATGGTATTATGAGCATTGCGAAATTTACGATGCCAAAATATATAATGCATTAAGACAACATAAGTTTGGCAAAGTTAATGATGCCACATGGTATTACGAGCATTATAAAATTCACGATGCCATAATATATGATGCATTAACACAACATAAGTTTGGCAAGGTTAATGATGCCACATGGTATTACGAGCATTGTAAAATTCACGATGCCAAAATATATGATGCATTAAGACAACATAAGTTTGGCAAAGTTAAAGATGCCACATGGTATTACGAGCATTTTAAAATTCACGATGCCAAAATATATGATGCATTAAGACAACATAAGTTTTTGGCGAAATTTATGATGCCAAATGGTATTATGAGCATTGCGAAATTTACGATGCCAAAATATATAATGCATTAAGACAACATAAGTTTGGCAAAGTTAATGATGCCACATGGTATTACGAGCATTATAAAATTCACGATGCCATAATATATGATGCATTAACACAACATAAGTTTGGCAAGGTTAATGATGCCACATGGTATTACGAGCATTGTAAAATTCACGATGCCAAAATATATGATGTATTAAGGCAACATAGGCTCGACAAACTTTAGGATGCCACACGATAACATAAGCATTCTAAAATTCGTGATGAATATACTCGTACGTATATTTTTAATTTTTTTAATGTGGTAACATTTGATCACCAAAATGTATAGTATACGGTAATATGTCGGGGGAGGATAAAACTGTTTTTATGTCCAGAATTAAGGTGTCTTCATTACTATTTAACGGTGAGTACGAGACAAGAACCCTCCCGAATTAAGCTAATGGCCTATCGACCCAATCGCTAAAATTACTAGGTGAAATTAAATATTTACGGCAGTCATCGATTAGTCGATAGACGACTCAATCAAGGTTATAAAAACGCTTTTAATTTTTCCCACACTGGCCCAAGTTGATGCCGCGAGAATCTCTTAAATTAAATAAATAAATATTCAACAAAGAACGAAGGCTGTGACACTTTAATGCATACGTGAAAATTTGAGCGAAAGCGTATCCCAAGAAATTTCTTAGAACGTCGTAGAATTACGTTCACAAGAGTAGGATGATGAATTATTATTTAAAAATAAATGTATTTATTTATCGAAATTTTACTTTAATTATTATATATTACAAACAAACAAACAAACCATCACGCCGTTTCCCCGCAGGGGTAGGCAGAGAGAATGGACCGCCACACTACTCTATCCTGGCAAACCTCTCTAGATTCCTCTACATTCATACAACGAGTCATACACGCACGTCGATTCCTCCGACTTCTAACATGACCAACCTTTAAAATTTGATTAATTTGGTCATGCCATGTTTTCCTCGGTCTGCCTCGACTTCGTACCCCATTTACATCATTAACGTATACTTTCTTAACCATTCTTTCTCCATCCATGCGTTCCATATGTCCGAACCAACGCAGCGATCCTTTCATAATTTTGTTCATAATACCTTCTTCCGCTCTACATTCCTTTCTTATATCAGCATTTGAGATTCTGTCGTATATCGTTCTACCACACATACGTCCTAGGGACCTCATCTCTACCGCATTTATTCTACTCTCATCCTTCTTCTGCCAGTTCCATGCTTCGCTTCCATACATTAGGGTTGGAACCAGAACTCCATATATTATATTCGAAAAATACGTAAAATTAACTGTAGATATTTTAATAATGATTTGTCGAGTTTTATTTTTTTAAAGTATTATTTAGGCTGTTTTTTTAGAGGTTTGGTTTTTAAACTGGCAGCATTGTTTCTACAGACTGTCAATTTGACAGGTGACAGTTGATTTGTAGTCAGAACGTTTTGCCATTTCACCATAAATAGACTGACGCCAGAACAGCGCTTCCAAATTGTGCAAATTTATTTTGAAAATCATTGTTCGGTTCGCCAAACTTATCGTGCACTACGTCCATTTTACGGTCGACATAATCGTCCATCCGAGCAAGTTATTCGGAAGACCATGGATCGTTTTCGCACCACGTACGCTCTAGTGGATAATACGCATCCACAAAGACGACAGTTGGATTTCACGATTGCGCTTCATTTGAGCTAGCCGTGGCGCTCATATGCCCGAAATCATATTTAAACAATAATGTATTAAAATTATAAAATAAAGCCAATATCACAGACAGTAACATTATTTTAATGTGTTTTTTTTATTTTGAATATGTATTGTATACCTCTAAAAAAACACCCTATATTTTATGGGAGTGACGTGTTTCGGCCATATTTGATAATACCCTAGCAAAGCGAAACATGTTCTTCTGATAAAATATAATAACATTTCCAGAAAACGAACGTTTTAATCAATATTTAAAAATGTAATACATAACTAACTAGCTAAAGATCACGCCGTCTCGCCAAAGGAGTAGGCAGAAAGAATGGACTGCCACACTTTAACCGATGCGGCACTCCATCCTTCTCTTTCCGCCCCCGCGGGAAACGCGGTGTGATGAGTTGCGAACCTCACCGCCACCAATAGGCATCTTCCGCGCACACTTCGATCGTCCAACGTCCATAATGTAATACATAGTTTCATATTATTGTTTAAGTAACAATATATTATACAAAACTAAACTAAAACATAAAAAAATCAACTAATTTAAACGGGAGATAATAAAATTTGAATTTTAAGATTTTTCTTTTATATATAAAGTATAAACTTAAGGCACAGCACAATAATTTCATAATGATTTTTTTATTAATTATTTTCACACTTTTTTTCTAGAAACGTTATGTTCCTTCAACTTTGGGAAAAAGCATGTAATATTTTAGATTTGATTATATAAAAAAAACGCAACAAAAACATTTGATTTTATTATAACATATTTTAAAATTATTAATAATAGGTTAAGTCTACATCCTCTAGAATGCAGATCGGTCCCCTAAATTAGATATACGAGTATAAACATCCTGTGTCACATGTTTTATGGGATAAGTCGAAAAAAAAAACTTTATCGAAAAAGGTTAAAGCATTAAGTTAGTAAATCACTCGTAAAAAATATATAATACATTAATTCTCTCTAGTAAGTTTCGATCTTGCAAATTTCGCACATCGGAAACAGTACTTACGAGTACACCAGTTCACGAGAATATGATTTAAAAACCAAATTTATGAAAGCAAGAAACTCAGAAATATCACCTTCCAAGTGTGACTGAACTAGTATTCTTTGAATTAGAATTTTATTTATATGTAGTAAATTAAACAAAAGCACTATCGAACATTTTAAATAAATACATTAAAATTATATTAATTTTGAGATAATCAAATTAATTAAATACTAAAAGGCGGCCACATTCAAAGTCGGAAAAATAGACGATCGTGCATGTTATAATGTATGAATGTAGAGGAATCTCGAGAGTATGTCTGGACAGGGCAGTACGACTGTCCATCCTCTCTGCTTACCCCTCCGTGGAAATTGCGAATTTGTACATACAATTTGAATTTACGAGATAACTAGCGAAGCGAAAATGACCGTTTACAATGGAGTTCTGGTTCCAACCCTTACACATGGAAGCAAAGTATGAAACTGGCAGAAGAAGAATGAGAGGCAAAATAAATGCGGTAGATATGAGGTTCCTTAGACGCATGTGGGTTAGAACGATATGCGAAAGAATTTCAAATTATGATATCAGAAAGGAATGTAGAACGGAAGAAAATATTATGAACAAAATAATTGAAGGATCACTGCGTTGGTTTGGATATATTGAACGCACGGATGAAAAAAAAAGGTCAAGAAAGTATACGCTAACGATATGAATGGATTGCGGAGTGGAGGGAGATTGAGAAAAACATGGCATGACCAAATTAATCAAATTTTAAAGGTCGTCCATGTTAGATGTTGAAAGAATCGACGTGCGTATATGACTCGCTGTATGAATGTAAAGGGATCTAGATAGATGTGTCAAAATAGAGTAGTGTGGCGGTCCTGCCTACCCTTCCGGGGAAACGGCGTGATTGTTTGTAACAAAACAGTTTAAAAAAATGAAATACGTGTTAAAAAAAAATGAACACTCGAAATAAATTTCTAATTACTACCGTCACTATGAATTATTTATTTCACTTGTAAGTAAGCACTTTATGATAAGCACTTTTACTGATGTGAACGAAATATAAGCTGTGTTTAGCTGGCTAGTAGTTTGACGCACAACCGACTTAGGGCAGTTTTCCCGCACAAATAGTACGGGGCGCGAGAGTCGACCGACCACGCGGCCAGTCCGCGGTATAAAGTCCGTCCAGACGGGTAAATTCACTCGATAATCGATAATGTAGGTACTTAATGACGACTTAAATTAATAATAATTAATTGAATACGTACAATATTCATGTCGAGAACATTACATTCAATTAATCAAAGAGCATACATTTAATACGTATCGCGCGGTGGCTGTCATATGTAATTACCAACGGTTGAATTCTCAATAATAAAAAATAGCCATCTACTCGTATATAAATAAAAGCCAAAGTGTGTTATTGTGAAGACCATTTACTCGGAAAATAGCCAGCAGATAGAGCTAAAACTTTCAGAATTGATTAAATGGAATCCGGCGGTGGTTAAAGGCATATTTTTGTTACAAATCGAGCTCTAATTAACTTTATAAATGAATAAATTAATTGATAATTTTCGTAGTACAGGCGAATATAGACCTTAATAATCAAGCTCTGAGTCTAATAATTTGTAATTCCTAAATACAAAAACAAAATATATACATACGGCGACAGCCGTGGCTCGCTGCTTGCGCGACACCATATGGAGGAACAAATACATGCTAACCGAAATTAAAGTCAAGATATACACGGCATGCGTCCGCCCCATCATGACGTATGGAATAGAGGTCAGAGCCGATAACAATAGAACTAAGAATCCTCTTAGAAAAGCAGAAATGCGAACCCTACGCTCCGTCGCAGGCAAAACCCTCAGAGATCGGATCAGAAATGAAACAATAAGGTTTGTT
The DNA here is from genome assembly GCA_022606425.2 of Lepidostoma basale. Lineage (NCBI taxonomy): Eukaryota > Metazoa > Arthropoda > Insecta > Trichoptera > Lepidostomatidae > Lepidostoma > Lepidostoma basale. The sequence continues at coordinate 981,471 of JAHDVF020001018.1, read as the reverse complement.
TGTGGTGTTGAGGACATAGTAAGATGGGGAAGAAGCAGAAGGTGCTTTTGGAGAGACCGCGTGGACCGCATGGAAAATACAAGAATCGCTGGACATCATCATCCTAGGACGACTCACCGTCACAAACAGTTCATACGACCTAAACTAAGAGGAAGAAGAAGAAGAAATGTATAATACACAACAAAACATATATGGCGGAACAATGGGTCTTTAAAAATATACGAGTATGCATGGCACGATACGTGTTAACATGAAACTCCGTGTAAACAAATAAACATAATAAAAACAATCACGCCGTTTCCTGAAGGGGTAGGCAGAGAAAATGGACTGCCACACTTTTCTTTCCTGACATATTTCTCTCGATTCCTCAACATTCATACATCGTGTCATGCACGCGCGTCGATTTCTCTGACTCCTCACACGGCCGACATTCAATATTTGATTTATTTGATCGTGCCACGTTTTCTTCGGTCTTCCTCTATTTCTGGTTCCATTTACATCATTAACATATTTTTTTTTTACCATTCTTTCTTCATTCATTCTTTCCATATGTCCAAACCATCTTAATGATCCTTTCATTATTTTGTTCATGACACCATCATTTGCACCGCATTCACTTATTATATTTTCATTCGACACACTTTATCATACACAGAGTATCCACACATTCGTTTAAGATATCTCATTTCTACTGATTTTTTTTTTTCTTGTATACAACAGGTCGCTTGAACCCAATTACAGTATACACATTATTTTTAGCTATTATATTGATGATTCACATGACATGGGATAGGTAGCCAATCTATCGCCATTTTATTGTCACGTGAATTCTACACCAGACCAAAGACAGTGTGACAATCACACTGCCATCGCCGGGAATCGAACTCGGGACCTTCGGTATGGAAGTCAGAGCTCTTACCACTCTGCCACGAAGGTCGTCTTTATTCTACTTTCATCATTCTTTTGCCAGTTCCATGCTTTGCTTCCATATATAAGGGTCGGTAGAAGAACACCATTGTGCACTGCCATTCTAGCTTTTTTGGGTAGGTTTTTGTTTGCGATGACAACTTTAAGTGCACCATTCATATATAACTAAATCAATGTAGGTATAACAAAAAAAAGTGATCACGCTTTTATTATACATTAATTAATTAAATTAAGTAAGATATTTTATCTCCAGTAAATCGGTGCCGTATTCCCTCAGTTAACTATATATAAAACCAAGGGCACTCTGACGTGGTTGAGGCAAAAAAATTTCAAAATATATATAGGTACTTAAATGTTAACAACCTCTTGAAATATTCAACGGTTTTGGTTCTTTTGACCTTTTCTAGCACGCTAGTGTTGGTCAGTTAATAACATCATTGAAATTTAGAGTTAATCCAATATTCGTCCACGTTAATATTCGCCTTTTTTTTTTTTTTAATAATTCGTCTTATTTTTCCGTTAATTTTTTTGTTTGATATTCGTCCGAAATGATAAAACACATCCCATCCCTGGATAAGTGGCTGGCGAAAATGAAGGTCTTCACCGATAAATGGCACCCAAATACCGTTGTAGTTAATTGGCATTTTAAACGATGTGTTATTAAATAATAATAATAATAAAATTAAAATAAACATACAAATACACCATTACGCCGTTTCCTCGGAAGGGTGGTAGGCAGACTTTGGACCGCCACACTATTCTATCCTAATACATACACGTTGAATCTCTATGTATTCCTCGACTTTTAAATCCATTCATATATTCTTCTTCTTCTGATTGTAGATCTTGCGATCTGTTTATGCGGGATATACACTTTCTTCCTGTGATGAAGACGACAAGCCTTCTCTCCATCTCTTTGGTGGTCATCCTGGTGGTCGACGGTCCTCTGGAGTCTCGTGCATCACGATATTAGGAATTCTTGCTGGATCCATTCTCTCGATGTGATCCCTTCAGAATCGTCTTCTTTGCCTACTACATCTCACTATGTCTTCAATTTTGCAGGATTTGCGAATTTCTTTATTGGGTATCCTATCTCTAAGGGTTCTCCCCACAATAGGTCGCAATGTTCTCATTTCTGCTACTCTTAAGAGATGTTTGGTTCTGATTCTTCATATCGTTAACATAAATTTTCTTAACTAATCTTTTTTCATCCATGCGTTCCACATGTCCAAATCATCGGAGTGATCCTCTGTTGAAGATATTCTAAAAAACGAAATTCTGGTATGGAAATGGATTCAACCTTGAATGGAATGGTTTCATTACTTTGGAAGAACAATATTTGACTAGTTGCCACCCGTGAAATATTTACGGAAGTAAAGATTTTCTACCCTTTAAAAACTTGGTTCACTGTACAATCATAACCATTAATAAGTTTTAACTTTTAATGTAAATCTTTTTTTTTTCATACCCGTTAAAAATGTCACAATTATTGTTCTCCTTTTGTTTTCTACACTACTGTTATACAACAATCGTTTTCTACACTACTGTTATACAACAACAATCAACAATATCTTCTCCTTAATCTTCTCGTCCTCCATGGTAGACTTCATATTGAAGCAATAGCACTTATTTAAAAATAATTCATAAACGTTCTCGGGCATACGCATCGTGTGCATTTCCAATAACTTTCGGAAAGAATCGAAGTATTCCTCACTCGCTCTCTTGTACTCAAAATATTCTCGTACTCTCTTACTAACATTCGGGTTTTTGCCTATTTACATTATGATAATATTATGATAATCAATGATAGCGCAAAAGGTCGTTCACAATGGAGTTCTGGTCCAAACCCTTATGTACGGAAGCGAAGGAACCGGCAGAAGAAAGATGAGAGCAGAATAAATGCGGTAGAGATGAGGTCCCTAAGACGTATGTGTAGTAGAGTGAAAGAAGATATTATGAACAAAATTGTGAAAGGATCGCTGTTTTGGTTCGGACATGGAGCGCATGGGTGAAGAAAGAATGGTTAAAAAACTATACGTTAACGATGTAAATGGAGCACGGAGTCGAGGTAGACCGAGGAAAACATGCCATGACCAAATTAATCAAATTTTAAAGGTTGGTCATGTTAGAAGCCGGAAGAATCAACGTGCGTGTATGACTCGCTGTATGAATGTGGAGGAAGCTAGAGGTGTGTCAGGATAGAGTAGTGTTGCGGTCCAGCCTCTCTGCCTACCCCTGCGGGGAAACGGCGTGATGGTTTGTTGTTGTTGTTATATTATGATATTCGTCCTTTTAATATTCATACTCGCACTGACGAATTAAAGACGAATATTGGAAATATTTTTGTGAATGTATACTTATACTTGTATACGAATCCTGGATTTTCACCCATGGTGGGTGGTTAATTCAAATTTAATTGTATCTCAATAGAGACGAAGACGCAAACTGGAAACTGAATATGGATGATCAAGGTGTTTACAGGACTTATGACCCGTCATTGGTTGGGTTAAGCGCACGCTTTATGTAATTACAACATTCCCCATTCCACCTTTGTTTTTATGATCATGCATGATACATTTTTGGAAGTTGTATATACTCGTATACTCCAAATCTATACTTATTCAAAATCTATCTTATTAAAATTTAACGGGCATTATTACGATAACTTTACAATGACCGCAGACTACTGGCCAATACGCCCGGGCCCGAGTAAACAACCCACACATTCATAATTCAGAAATTTAAGGGCGCTCACATTAATAATATACATACATAGGCACAACGCAAAACGAATTTCCGGAGTGATTTATTAAAAAGCTTCCGTGGTACAGCGAATAATAATAAAATGGCGAAAATATAATTAGAACAAGGTAGGAACGGAAAATCAATATGGCGGCAGGAAATATCAACAGAACATGACTTGTCAATAAAAAAAAAATCTAATATAAATATACACAGCTAGTTTTTTTACTTTACTTAACATAAAAAGATACACATATCTATTGTCAATGCAAGGTTATATTCATTTGTCTGTAAAAACAGAATACGGGTGAACTAGATCGGTCTTAGTTACATATTTAATGTTGATGAAAACGATAGTTTATATTTTATGGTAATAATAATAAGGCTAATTTGTATAGCGTCGTTTTCGTGAATAGCTCACCCCAAGGGCGCTGGTAGTAACATACTCGTATATCACCTTGCTAGGACACTATCAAACTGAAACATTGATTTATAATGCCCTAGCAGGCTCTGGTCTGGTGTAGAATTCACGTGACAACAAAATGGCGATAGATTGGCTACCTATCACATGTCACGAGAATCAATATAATAGCTAAAAAATAAATTGTATACAGTTCATAATAGCTAAGGGTTCAAACGACCTGTTGTATACATAAGAGGAAAAAAAAACATGTCCCTCATATAAAATATAATAAAACTTCTAGAAAACAGATATTTACAAAATATTTTCTGTATTCATCAATTTGTGTTGTCGATTCACGTGTGAATAATTTTTGGAAAACATTTTATTTTCACGACACTGTTCTCCCCTTTTAACAAATATATTTCGACTGCATGCGTCTTTCTTCAGTGAATAAAAAATACACCGAAGAAGGATGTGTAAAGTGCGAAACATGTTTATAGTAAGTGATAAAAGTGTTTTATTATTTTTTTTTCCGTACAAAGCACTTTATTTGTGGTGTGTCCTAATTAAAAATAATTTAAAAACACTTCAACTTGTGTTTTCACCATGTTCCTTTTGTTTTATCAAACCAACCGGGTTTGCTCCCGCCGCGCCGGAGCTTCGCCACGGTTACAAAACAAACTAAAAAAACGGAAAACAAGTAGAAAAATGTTTAAAATTATTTTTGATAAAAAAATTGTGAAAATACAATGATTTCTAAAGTAATTTAAAAATATCTCATTTCTTCTATATACGCCATACTTTGTGATGTTGTGATGCTTGATTTCACTTTTTCTTTTTTATATAGTTTGTATATACAACACTTATATTTAAAAAATAAAATTACAGACATGTTTCGGACAACCAGTCCTTCTTCAGTGATACATATTATAAAGATACATTTAAAAAATATTATAAAATTGTTTACATGATCTGACAGAAGTTATAAAGATTTATTTTGGAACGTTTATGCTTTTGTTATAATAAATATTATAATTTAATATTATTTATTCAATGACGATAGCCCTGGAAATTGTGGCGTTTACTTAAAAACGTAAATTTTTTACACATATTTTTTTATTCTCTCTAACTTCCTAAAATAATAATATACGGTATATTATTATTTTAGGAATATAAACGAACGTCAATATTTTTAGTTTTATATTAAATAATATTTTAATACAATTTAATTTAAGTTTGATTCTACAGTAATCCAACTCGACAGCATCGTGTGCTACAATATTTCGTCATGTAATGTTGCTGGCAAAATTGTCCACAAATTTAATTCCTATAATATCGAAAAAAAAAGATCGACGCCACTGCGTCAAATTCATATCTACGACGAAGATATTATTAATAACGTATCAATAATAAATTTTACTATAAGATAACAATACAAGGACGTACTCGTGTGTATTAAGGGGCGGAGTGGGAAATCCTCTATACTTGGAGAGCACTCAGTTGATTGCCAGACTCCTGAAACAAGACTCCACGCAGAGCAGGCACAAGTTTTATTAACCCGTCAGTGGCCGCGCTTCTCCGAAATAAAATATTTACGAAACATAAACCTTCAATTTAAGATCTTTAAAACGTAAAACATAAATTATATTCAATTTATTTTGTTTGTTTTAAGCTTCAATCCTAAGGATTGGTTTGCAGCAAAGTGTAACAGTTTTTTTTTACGAATTTTTAATAATTAAAACATCGTTTTTTCAACTTTTGAGTTTATTTTTCTCGATTATATCGTTCTCCCGATGATAAAGGTTGAAACATGCCGAGAAAAATAAACTCGAAAGTGGAAAAAAAGTGTTTTAATTCATAAAAATTCGTCATTGTGTAATTCCACAGTGTTAACGCCTTATAGTTAGTCAATATATACTGTAACGAGTTGAAGTTTCGTCACATTTGAACAAGGGCTTCACTTAGGTTTCGTCACTTAGAAGGGCGAAACATGTCATTCCCATAAAATACAAAAAAACTTCTAGAAAACTGATGTTTTCATTCGTATTAATTATTTAATATGGAGTGTTAGATCATTGTTCAAGAAACAATAAATTAACGCCTTAAGTTTATCTAAAATGTAGTTCTCATGGTTCTTGGGGTGGCATTTAGGCATTTTTTAAAGATGGTATTTTCCCTTTGTTTTCCACCGAGCCGAAGAGACCAGAACAATCAAGACCCTGTACGCGTCTAGACCGACTGGAGTAAGACCTCTAGGAAGGCCTAGGCAGCGCCTAATGGACAATGTTCTGGCTGACCTGTCTAGGTTGGGCGAATCGGACTGCTGGGAGTAAAGGCGCAGGATCGAGGAGCTTGGCGAAAAATCATCAAGGAGGGCCATAGGAAGTAAGTAAGTAAGAAAGTTTCTACATTTTTCTATACAACAACATTATTTCTATAATGGGAAAATATCGTACATTATTTTTTCTTAATAGTAAGATACTATCTCTCCTTAACATTCGATATAAATCGTCACGCACGTACGTGGAGTTTTTCGACTCCTCATATGACCGAGATTTAAAATTGAATCGAGTTGATCGTGCCGCGTTTTTAGCTGTATTCCTCGATTTATCATCCGATTAACATCATTTATGCATATTACATTCACAACGCTTTCATTCATCTTGCACTCTATTCTTATTTGAAAACTTTATATTTGAAATTTTAATACCCGTACCTTAAAAATATAATACGAATAACCAAAGAGTATTTTGTTTCTTAATCGTTCGAAATTCGAATGCTTCAAATGGTTTAAATTAAACGAAGGACAAACAACGATGCGTGCTTAGTAATTTTTACAATAGAAAATTTGGAATAGGAATTCAAATCGTGTCATCGATTATATTTTTTCGTACGACTTTCGCCGATTGTACGAGTCCACCTCTGACGTCACAAGGAGCCATAAGAGCTTATTATGGGGTATACCTATTAAGTAGGTCTATGTTAAATGGAACATGTGGTAGAGGCGTACTGCTAAAACAGACGAATCCACTTATATCTAATTCTTAGGAGAATGAAGATATAATAAGGAAGCAATGTAAGGCAAATGAATGTGTCCTAAATAAAATTGAGAGAGTCACAAATATATTTTGGAGATATAAAAAGAAAATAAGGATAAACGAAAAGTATAAATTGGACGCACAGAAAAGTTTGCGGTTTTTGGCCAGAAACTTAACTCTGTCAATGTACGAAGTCCAAAAATTTGATCCATACATCCGCTGCCATTCATGAGCGTTATAGAATGGCAGTGCACAATGGTGTTCTTCTACCGACCCTTATGTATGGAAGCGAAGCATGGAACTGGCAAAAGAAGGATGAAAGTAGAATAAATGCAGTAGAAATGAGATCTCTTAGACGAATGTGTGATACTCAGTGTATGATAGTGTCGAATGAAAATAAAAGGAGTGAATGCGATGCGAATGATGGTGTTATGAACAAAATAATGAAAGGATCATTAAGATAGTTTGGACATATGGAAAGAATGGTAAAAAATTATATGTCAACTATGTAAATGGAACCAGAAATAGATGAAGACCGAGGAAAACGTGGCACGATCAAATAAATCAAATATTGAATGTCGGCCACGATGTATGAATGTTGAGGAAGCGGGAGAAATATGTCAGGAAAGAAAAGTGTGGCAGTCCATTTTTTCTACCTACCCCTTCGGGGAGACAGCGTGATGATTAGTTAGTTAGTTTTATAAAAATAACGAATGAGGAAAGAATGGTTAAAAGTATGCGTGCAGTGTGAATAGAAAAAAAGAATAGAGAAAGACCGAAGAAAACATCGCATGTCTAAATTAATTACTGGAAGGCGGCCAAGTTTGAAGTCCGAAAATTCGAAGAGCGTGCGTGTCATGATTTATGTATAATACTCGTATTATATATAAAAGAATCTTCAATTGAAATCAAATAATGTAATAACAATTAATTAGCGTAAAATCGACCGACGATCTGAAGAGAATTGCTGGACATGGATGGATGGGAGCGGCAATGGATAGGGGGCGGTGGCGTGCTTTGGGAGAGGCCTACGATGGGCGTTCAATATATTCTCGGTATGGGTATGAAGGAAAATACTTAGGTTAATATATTTTTTATATTTCTCAATATAGTCATCCATAATATCTATGCACTTTTTACTTCTAGCAATCAATTTATTTAAACCCTCAAAAAAATATGATTCCAGTTTGTTATCAAAATCGCCGCTTTTATCGAGTCATCGTCGTCAAATCGTTTCCCACGAATGTATTTCTTTAGATTTGGGTACAGAAAAAAATCACTTGGTGCCAGGTCTGGACTATACGGTGGGTGATTGATTTCTGCAAAACCACATTCACGAATCGCAGCCTTTGCAACTTGAGCCTTGTGCCCCGGTGCATTGTCGTGGAGGAGCAGGATCCCTCTGGCCAATTCCCCCCACCTTTTCTCTTTAATCGCCTCCCCGAATTGATAATGGATGCTAGAGTAGTATTTCCCGGTGATATTGATACCCCTTTTCTTGTAATCTATCAGCAAAATTCCCTGGGAATCCCAGAACACTGTAGCCATGACCTTCCCTGCGGATTGTGTCACCTTGAACTTCTTTGGGTGCTCTGTACCTTTTCAGTGCCACTGATTGGACTCCTGCTTACTCTCAAAATTATAGTAATGAACCCAGGTTTCATCCCCAGTAACAATTTTGTCAATAGTTTCTTTAGAATTTTCACCACAGAGCTCCAAAAACCCTTTAACCCTTTGCAACTCTGTACGTGGGTAGATTTTTGAAGTGGCGTTAGGAATCTCGGCACCCATCTTGTGCTGACTTTTGACATGTGTAGGCGGTCGTGTAAAATAGAAACAATGGTACCAGTGGATAGGCTAGTAATCTCGGCTATCCTTTTCATCATTATTTTGGCATCCTCCAATACTAAATTTTCTATTTTCTCCACATTTTCTTCATTATTGGCCTCGATTGGCCGACCGGATCGCTCGTCATCTTCTATGCTCTCTCTGCCCCTCTTCAATTCACTGTACCACCGTTGAACTGTTGATAATGAAGGAGCAGACTCCCCGTAAACTTCTGATATCTCTTTGTGAATGGTTTTCTGATTTTTTTCTTGTTTGGTGAGGAATTTTATAACGGCACGGTACTCGAGTTTGTTTAACTTTGCGATATGACTCATCTTTCATGTGTTTCGGGGACTGCTACTCAATAACTAATGATCCGTTTGTTATGAAACTTGGTACTTGTACTACCAATGAGTGCAATATAACGAGGTAATTAACTATTCATTCATAGTTGCATTCCTTCATATTGGTACCGAGAATATATTGAACGCCCCTCGTACATTCAGCAGTGGATGACAGACGGCCGATGATGATGAAGCAAAATAACACAACCATTTTTCTCAAAGACAACATAGAATCACTTTTTCTCTGAAATGCCTAAAACTTTGCTCATATAAGCGGAAACACCAATTACAAATAAAAGTAACGTAGACTATATAAAAACAAAAATGTATGCGCGGAAAAAAAAACAGAGTGGCGGTAGAATGGATTTCGTAAAAAGTACGCTAAATCATTTATTTTGTGTAGCTTAATTGGTTTAAAGCGCTGCGTCCGAATAGCGTGGGATATGAGTTTCGCTATGGAGAAGAATCATTACCTAATTAATGCAAATGGAAACGTCACTTTTCTAGAAGTTTTATTATATTTTATGTGAATGACATGTTTCGTCTGTCTAAGGCAGTGATTCCCAAAGTGGTCTATATAGACCCCCAGGGGTCTACGATAATTGTTTAAAAAATTGGGGGTCCACGAGATGGTTCAACCAAATTAAAGCTGAATATTGAAACGACCCTTTTTTTAGCTCATTCGGCAAAGATCGGACATTCGATTTCCCGAAGTGAGCTAAAAACAAAGGTCGACGAAGATTTCGACCGGCAAATTTTCCCCAATGAGCTAAAAATAAAAAAAAGGTCGACAACGAATTCCGGGATTTTTGTTTCGGATTTTTTTTGCCCTAAAAAAAATCAATTTTAGGAAAGCAGGGGGTCTACACAAAATAGAAGAAATCAAGAAGGGGTCTACGGGACGAATAGTTTGGGAACCTCTGGTCTAAGGTATTATCAAATGTTTTTTTTTTTTTACATAAATCAAATGTTTTATTTATATTTGAAAATGCATTAGACAGCAGAGTTTTATATTGAGACACAGATACCGAGGACGATAGCAGGCAAGACACTGAGAGATCGCGTGAAGAACACCAGAATTAGAGAAATATGTGAGATTGAGGATATCATTAGATGGAGTAGACAGCGAAGGAGGGATTGGTACGGTCATGTCCAAAGAATGGACACCACCAGACTCCCCTACTATGCTCTACATAATCATCCTCACAGGACTCGTCCTCGTGAAAGACCTCCTAAAAGATGGAAGGACAACTGGGAATCCACCTCACAAGAGGAGCAACCCTCTGGAGAACAGACCACATAGGTCTATAACAAGGAAGAAAATGAAGAAGGAATTTTACATCATTGTTCAAGAAACAAGAAATAATAATTGTAACATTTTTTTATGTTTTTCTTTTTCGTGTCAATGGCTAAAACAGTTCTGTAGGGATGGCCCTGAAAATGCCATTTTCTCTCCTATTTTCTTGCCACTGTGGTGGAAGATTTTGCCGACTTTGTTTCGTTTCCAGGGGCGCCGGAGTTACCGATATGGTTATAGAAACATCGTGGAGGCACTTTCCTTTCCTCCCTTAATCATGTATCAAATACTGTTCGCGGAATTAATTAATTTTCAAGGTTCATATGCGTTTCCCGCCAAAAGCAAAAATTCGAATTTCGAAAAACGAAACGTTATTTCGTAGCGAATGTCCCAAGTAAATGGACGCTATTTTACATTGAAACAAAGGATTAAAAATCAGTTCGCGATAAGCCATGTGATTGGACACAGTATATAGCAGCACGAGAAGTAACCAATCCATTGTCCGTTACTATTGATTGTGTCGGTAACCAGGGTAACGTGGCCACAACACGGCGTGACATCAGCCGTGGGTCAGTTCCATGTCGCGGTGTGTGTGATCGCATTATGTACACCCTGTATACACACACACAAACACAACATTCTAGGGTAAGTACTCCAGTTGTTGGCAGGGCCCAATAGATGGCATCTTAATAGGATTCTGATAGCAAATGAAATTACGTAGAATTTGGAAAATGAAATGTGTATTCTGATTATTTAATAATTTTTAGATTTTTTTTAAACTAATTAACTAACCATCACGCCGCCTTGCGAAAGGGTAAGCAGAAATAGGGACCGCTACACTGTTTTTTTTTACGTACTTCTCTTGATTACTCGTGTCATGCACGCAAGACGATTTATTCGATTCCTCACGTGGCCGACATATCATAGATAATATAAGAAAGAGTACGAGAATATTTTGAAAACAAGAGAGCGAGAGAGGAATACTTCTTTAAATTTTGTTCTGTTTTGGATATTGTCTTTTCGGGAGTACTAGCCCGAAGGCTATTGACAGGGAGTGTCTTTGAGTGGAGGCCGGTTGGTCCTGGATACGGAACCGAATGGGACAAGAGTGGCATTGGGCGAGTGCCGGTGGCCTTGGGTGGGGACCGATATGGCAATGGGGTTGAGATACAGGATGGGATAAGGATGGTGGAAAGGAAACGGTTGGTGCATAAGGTGTTGGAGTAAACAGCGGGTCGGCAGCGATGGCGGCGACGGAGCTGGAGGAGGCAGCGTCAACGGCGGCAGGAGAAGCAAGGGATGGAGGGGTTTGAGGAACACCAGCAGACTCGGAGATGGCAGCGGGTCGGGAAGATGGTGGCAACGGCAAAATGGATTAGTGAGCGATTACGATAGTCAGGAACTGTGGTGGTGGCACCAGAGGCAAAAGTCTATTCAGGGAGAGGTTGTCATTTTAGCTGGCTGGCTGACGGGAAGGCGTACAGAGCGATGTAGAATTTGGATATGAGAGTGTGCACCGTATGATGTTTTTCATACCAACCATACCACACAGAAGAAGCATAAAAAAAATCACCCACTGTTTTTAATCTTGAAGGATTGCTAAAATGCAGAATATTTTTGACTATTCACTTAATTCAACTAATTAAACATTAATCCTCAGATCCATCAGATTACCTTTTCTAAAGATTTACTAAGGGGAAACCACCTGCCTCACTATATTCCTTACATCTCGATTATATTGTTTTATATAATCTTTCTGCACAGTTGTTTTACGAAAGGGATCCAATTTGTACAGGAAAATATTAAGTACATATTTTATATCTTTGTGTGCAGCCATTCTACGGCAATTTAATTTAAATTAACATAACAAATATAAGAAGCACAAAGGTGTATGCAGAAAAATGGACTACCGCACTGTTCTTTCTAGACTTTTTTAAAAATGTATTCATTCCAAGTACAGAAACCATCTTAATGACGCTTTCATTGTTTTGATCGTAACGCTTTTATTCACACTGCATTTACTTCATATAACATTTTTGAGTTACAAAACTGGTTTATAAAATATATAGTATGTATTTATTGTTTCTTGAACAATGATGTAAAACTCCATATTAAATAATTAATACAAATGAAAACGTCAGTTTTATAGAAGTTTTACTATATTTTATGGGGATGACATGTTTCGCCCTTCTAAGGCATTATCAAATGTGTGTATCAAAAACATTTGATAATGCCTTAGAAGGGCGAAACATGTCATTCCCATAAAATATAATAAAACTTCTAGAAAACTGATATTTTCATTAGTATTAATTATATAGTATGTGTTATGTTATTTTATTTTATATCATTATATTTTGTATTATTTGTTTTAGATTTATTTTGTGGACGTTAGACAATCAAAATGTGTGCGAGAGATGCTTGTTGGTGACAATGAGGTTCGCAACCCATCACACTGCGTCTCCCGCGGGGGTGAAAAGAGAATGATGGAGTGCCGCATCGGTTAAAGTGTGGTAGTCCATTCTTTCTGCCTACCCCTTCGGAGAGACGGGGTGATGGTATATTAGTTAGTTAACAAATATATATTTTCTTGAATTACACAACAAAGCTAATTCTAAATAATTTGAGATGCATTCAAATAATTAAAAGTAAGGAAAAAAAATACAAAAGAACAAATAAATAATTAAGTGCATGGTTGTATAATGCATAATTTAAATGTAGGCACATCTTTTGTAAACACATGTTTTTACTTTTGTAAAGTATATGTGTAAAATGCAGATAAAAAAAGTTGACCTAGTTATACCAAACTTCTATTGAATTTATTCATAAAAATAACATGTAATGCCATCTATGGACGATTGTTGTTAGTATTCAGAAGAAAAATGTAAATTCTTAAAATTTTAACAAAAACTATAGGAAACACAAGTTTCTCTCAAAAACTAACTCTCATACAGGTAAATGTATATAAAATACTTAGTTATAAAAATAAACACAGATCTGTGTTGATACACAGATTTTCATAGGTAAGGGAACGTTAAACCAGGAATTTTTATGATCCCAAAAATTAAATTAAATAATACTTACTTCTTCGAAGAGCATTTTGGGCATCGTTTGTCATAGCGTCCGCCTCATCCAGGATAACAAGCTTGAATCCCGCTTTGAAGATGGTGCGAGTTGAAGCAAAGTTCAAGATCTGTCCGCGAACTATTCCAATACCGCGATCATCAGAGGCATTCAATTCTAACACCTGTAAATTATTGCTTTAATTACTTAAAACATCTTTATAAGTGTTTTAATCAATTACAGTAGACAATGGACCGCCACACTACTCTATCTTGGCACACCTCTCTAGCTTCCTCCATATTCATACAGCAAGTCAAATACGCACGTTGATTCTTCCGACTTCTAACATGACCAACCTTTAAATTTTGATTAATTTGGTCATGCCATGTTTTCCTCCATACTCCATTTACATCATTAATGTATACTTTTTTTATATACTCTTTCTCTATCCATGCGTTCCATATGTCGGAACCAACGCAGCGATCCTTTCATAATTTTGTTCATAATACTTTCTTCCGCTCTACATTCCTTTCTTGTATCAGCATTTGAAAATCTTTCATAAATTGTTCTACCACACATACATCATAAGGACCTCATCTCTACTGCATTTATTCTGCTCTCATCCTTCTTCAGCCAGTTCCATGCTTCGCTTCCATACATAAGGGTTGGGACCAGAAATGCTAAGTTATATTTTAAATGTATGTTTAGTTTGTAAGTGACCCTAAGCTAATTATAGTATCCAATATGTAAACGCCAACTGCAAGTCTTAGCTGCTTGCCCAACTTTTCACAATCTACGCGTTTCGACTTGCAACGGGTGTTAAAGCAGTAAATAGCTCTATTTTTTTTGCTAATAGACACTTAATTTTGTTTGAAATAAAATTTACTACAGTAATTATGAAAATAAAATATCATTTATCTAATTTCGGTATAAATATTATTGATTTTGAAAAACAAGCAATGCTTTAAAATATAAACTAAAAACTGTATTTGAACTAACTCAAAATACCATTCAAATCAGTTTATTCTAGGCCACAAAGGTTTGAACAAAAGAAAATTTATTTTAGAGATATTGATTCTAAAGAGAGATTATTAAAATCTACAATTGAAGAAGAAATATATAATATGATTCTAAAAAACATCACATAATTTAATATTTTCATATTACATGGAAAAAGCAACCTTGAAGTCCTAAAAACTCATAACACCATAATATCTTGGTAATAGGGCATATTTCTTATTATTTTCTCTCTATTATTTATATTTCCGACGGTTCTTCGGAAGAATCGACATGCGTGTATGACTCGTTGTATGAATGTGGAGGAAGCTAGAGAGGTGTGTCAGGATAGAGTAGTGTGGCAGTCCGTTTTCTCTGCCTACCCCTGCAGGAAAAACGTGGTGATGGTTTGTTGTTGTTGTTAACTAGCAAGAAAAGGAAAATTAAAAAAAACGTCTCCCGTTCATCAAAAAATATTACGAATTATTCAATGTTCTTTATTTTTTTTACATTCAAAACAAGTGACACTAATGAGAAAAGTCATTAGTGTTTATCATAAATCCTAAATCCCCCCTCGCCCTCTGGAGGACACTCCGGGCTATACATTTAGCCCCATCATAAAACACCAAATCACATTCCAACAATGTTTCCTACAGACATAAGGGGAATAGCCGAGCCTCTGTAATTAGAGCTGAACCTCTGTAAGCCAGAAGATCCAAGTCCAAGTAATGAGAAAACAAGAACACTTTCTCAAAATATTTTATTAAACTTACCATAGAAGTAAACTGCTGAGGTGTATACATTTGTTTTGCACAAGCGAGAATGGTGGAGGTCTTTCCAGTTCCAGGTGGCCCATAAAATAGCAAGTGGGGAAGTTGATCTTCTTGCATAAATTTGTTTACTAAAAATAAAGTGGTTGAATGCCTCATATTACTTTTGATATTATAATTAACACACATTTAAAAAACACGATTAACATGTTTACTTACTTGTTTTAATAATATCGTCATGCGACACAAGTTCGTCTAATTTTGCAGGCCGATATTTTTCGACCCTGAAAACATAACCAAATTTTGTTAAACCGGTATCAAAAATTATCTCTAAAGGTAAATAAACCAATAACACAAAGGTTGAAATAAAATTAAAATAACAAATATTTTCCGTAAATACCATGGTAAATTGATTTTTGTTTCCCCTAACGTCATGATGAATATAAATAGTTTGCAAGGCTAAAAAACATTAACGAACTACAAACTACAACCAATTGTGACAGTGACATAAAAAATGGCGGTAAATAATTCTTTACGGTTCTTAGTGTCGCCAGCATAATAAAATTCATAATAGTACTTAAATTAATATCACCATAATTATTGCAAAACCAGTGGTAGTTTTTATTATTACTATTTCTTCTTCTTGTTAGTTTAGGTCCTATAACTTGTTTAAGACGGTGAGCTGTCCTGGGATGATGATGCTCCAGTAATCTCTCCATCTATTCGGCGGCCTTCCTGGTATATTTGTCATTTTTTTGCAATTCTTGTATCCTCCATGCGATCCACATGAACTCTCCAAAAGCGTATTTTGCTTCTTCTTCACCCTAATATGTCCTCAACACCACAGACAGACCCCATCGCTTCATTTCTGATTCGATCTCTGAGGGTTCTGCCTGTGATGGAGTGTAGGACTCTCATTTCTGCTACTCTGAGAAGGTTCTTAGATTGGTATCGGCTCTGACTTCTATCCCATATATCATAATTATTTCAATATGGTTAAATTCAAATATTATTTCCATATGGGTAATTTTGATTTCTACATTTAACTATAAATAAATAAACGTTTTTTTTTTCTTTCCGCAATGCATTTATTTTTATATGTGTTCTTTTTGTATATGTATAGGGGAATTGTGCTCAAGATAACATACTTTTTGTTCCGAGGAATATATTTAAAAAATGAAATGTGAAAATAAATAAATATAAAGCCACAAATTTAAAACGTTTATTAAAGCAAAACAAAATGAAAGGTTGATGCTGTAGATAGAATAATAAATTATATAATAAAAAAAACACACACACGTTTATAATGGTAAAATGATACAGGTCAATCTAAGTTTGTGGTTTGTGGCGCGATTATTTTAGCTGATAAGGGCACCACCTATATCATCTTAAGCAAAATTCCCCAACTTATATTTTTGTTTTGTAGTATTTTTTAATATATTTATATTGTGCCCATTACGTATTGTAATGTACTTTTCAAATAAGCATTTAGATGACAAAAGATTTGATAAAAAATATAAATTTGTTCTAATTAATAAAATAATAGTTGTGTGAACAATAAAATAAGCTATTAATATGTATGAAAAAAAAACGATAGTTTTCAAGGAGTTTTATTATAATATTTATGTATGACATCATGTTTCGCCCTTCTAAGGCATTATCAAATGTGACGAAACTTCAACTCGTTGCAGTTTATATACACTAGTAAATGGAGCAGAATGGGGTGATTAACGAAAATTGATGTGACTTTATTCATTTTTAACAAATAATTATTTGGGTAGGTCCAGAAATATTGGAAAGTGTTACTTGGAACTCTATTATATAAATAAAAATAAGTTCAATAAATGTTAACAGTAATTAATATTTAAGACAGAAAAATATTGGATTACAAGTCTTGGAATTACTTAGCATTATTTTGACTGCTTATGTTTACACACTAATGGAGTCACATCAATTTTCGTTAATTACCATATTCTGCTCCATTTACTAGTGTATATAAACAACAACGAGTTGAAGTTTCGTCACATTTGATAATGCCTTAGAAGGGCGAAAAATGTCATACATAAATATTATAATAAAACTCCTTTAAAACTATGGTTTTTTCATACATCTTAATATTTTAATATGAAGTTTTAGTAGTTAATATTTTAATATGGAGTTTTAATAGTTTGTTCAGGAAACAATAAATAATAAATTAAGCCTCGGTAATATTTTTTAAAGTTATAAGGTTTAACAAAATATGAAGCACGTTTCTTTTTGTAGGTTTTTATTTTATTTTTTCAAATACAGATTATAAAAAAATATAACTCGAAAGTGATTTATAATATATATTGTTTAACATATTTACAACTAAATACATAACATACAAGTAAACTTATGGACACATGAACATTTTTGTAATAAACTCATCTCATACATATCACGAATAAAAAGTATTCAAACAAATCGATAATAAATTATTCATAAGCGAAGCCAACGAAAAAATTTAGGCAAGTAGTGTTCCACAAGCATTTTGAATTACATATATAATATAAACACGCCATACAAGTACCTACCTATACTCAATAATTATACACATAAATGTATTCCTTAGCATAAATATGTCCAAATTTTGTGGTAGTGCATTTGTTTGCATATTTACCATGTAATTTTCAGGCATGTTAAAATAAATAAATAGCCTTAAGTGTGCAAAATTTCTTTTAAAAAATTGCGATATACATTTTAAATAAAAACAATAATTTTTGGTACTATTGAAATAGCTTCAAAAAACATTTTTTTTAAAATAGCTATTAATTGAAATCTCTGGTACGATAATTCTAATGGTATTATATTCGAAAAAAATCAAAAATGTTTTTTTTACAATTTACATAATAACCGGGCACTTATTATAATGTCACTACAGGACTTTTTTAAAATTCTAATTCACATTTTCCTCCTAGTAAGGGGGTTGGGCGTAAGACCAACAACATAACCTCGTAAAACAACCAACGTTACGAACACACAACATATTTTTTCTAGATTTTTTTTATGGTGCCCGAGGAGTATTTCCCTATATTAAATTTATCAAAAGTAAATGATAATTTAATACTGCAATTTCTCGAATATGTTAACCGTTTTTAGCATTAGACTGATGATAAGTTATTTTTTATGCAAGTACTTACAGAAGTTTTAACAGTTTTCGTAATAATGGTAACATTATTAATTATGGGTCTTATTTTATTGTATTAATCTAGATAATTAGAACTAGTCACAATTCAATTTAATATCACATTGTTTAGTAACCTAATAGATTTACTGAATCTTTAATACTTTTATCACTTTTCACGTGACTATATTTTCACTATAAAAAGTAGACCTTTTTTCTTTCTAATTTTAATTATATAGTTTTCATTTTAATATAACTCTGTCCAAAAAATTAATATTCTGCACCAAAAAGTAGCTTATTATTTTGAAAAAAAGAAAGAGAAAATAAAATATAGGACTAAAAACGTCTGAAAAATCATAATTATTTTGTATAATTTTGCACAATAGTTTTACAATTTTAATACTATATACTTGTGATTTTAAAGTAGTTGAATATAAATATTTCTTATATGCTGATATAAATGAAGTCATAATGTATGCTATGAAATAAATAATCATAAAACATAAACATTAATGAACATTCCTCATACAAAATTATAGTTATATGAAATGGCACTGTATGTTGCAAGTATTTATCATTTAGGCGAAACTAAAATATTAAAGTTGTAGATTTTTTTCACATCTGTCAAAACAGTAAAATATATAATAACAAAAAAAAGTTTATTAAAACATTCATAATTGTATTTATGTACAAAATCAGTATCTGTCTTTTAAATAATTATAAATAAATTAAGTATAAACATAATAAGTATGCATTGTTCTAAACGAATTGTACTTCCAGAAATTATGTTAAATCTTCAGTGGGTGATGTGTGGGTGGAACCTACGTACGAGGATGGCCGACCACATATGAAAAGGGAATATGCCAAAGAAAAATAGAGAAATACATTACTAATCGTAAATGATAAAAATGTTATTATTATTTTTGATGAATTTCAAATAACAATCAATTTAAAAATTAATGATATATTTTACTTGTAAGTAATAGAATATAAGATATTTCTTTGATGATGCGTTCACGTTGTTATTTCAAGTTTTCCTTTCAGTTGGTATTTCCTCCTACTGATTCTATGTTGGAAATTACTTGTAGTTGGTCTAATTGTTATAAACCAACTCCCAAATATAAATAATACACAGTGTTTAATGAATTAACTGTTAAATAAAAAACCCTATACACATGACTTCGGGAAATACAATTATTTAACACTTTGATCGATGATCGACATATAAAAACTGAATAACTAACTAACCATCCGTTGTTTCCCTGGATGGGTAGTCAGAGACGATGGACCGTCATAATACTATGTCTTGACATACTTCTCTAGCTTCCCCTACATACATTGTAACGATTTTAGTATTTGATTAATTTGGTCATGCCATGTTTTCCTTGATCTTCCAAGGCTTCAATTTCCACTCACGCTGCTTGTATATAAGATGGACTGAATAATCTCGTAAAAAATTGATAAAAAAATATACATTGTGAATATAATAATTTTACATTAATTTTTCGATCAAAGTGTTAAAACTCCAATAAGAAAATGTTTAATTAAAATTAATTTGAACAATTAAAATTCTATAAACTGTCCTATTTGAGGATTCCATAATAGTTCATTTATAATACATAAACATATAACTTAAGTTTATTGTTAAAATTGCGTGTTTGGCTTTTCTTCTGTGTAGGATTTATTTTCAATTCCATAAGAAAACTCTGGAAGTGAATTCTCTATAACTTTCCCGTTTAGTTCAGAATCAGCGGCTGAACCATATTTTCCTTCAACACTATGGCGGATTCCGTATGAGAAATAAATTATGTAACCTGAAAACAAAACAAAATAATCATTAACAAATAAAAATCAACAACTGTATGGAATTATTCTTCGAACCTTCAAGTAATATACCCTATTATACGATATTTTATCTAAACTGTAGTATAAATTATTAAATTTGATACATAAATTTCATGGTTGTTATTCATATTACTTAATGAATAATCTCAAATAATTTGTATTTAATTATTCATTGTTTTGGCGACACGATACTTCAACATCACAATTTATTTATTTAATTTCTATGAAATTATCGCGATAGCTGTTTCGTCAACCAGTTGATTTCAGCTGATTGTAACACCTGATGATGCCAAAACGAAACGTCTATCGCGTCAATTTAATAGAAACTAATTAAATTCATTGTGATTGTATATCATTGTTCCAAACAAAACAGTTAAAATTAATTGATTGAGGAATTCACATATAATCTTCTTCTTCCCCAGCCTATTCCCGTCCACTCTTGGACAAAGGTCTCATCATTCACTTCCATGTCTCTCTGTCTTGTGCAGACTGCATCCAGGTTATTCCAACATGTCTGTTCAGATCATCCTTCCACTGTAGTTGCGGTCGCCCTGCACTTCTCTTTGCGGTCCACGGTCTCCAAGTCAGCAGTCTTCTTGTCCATTTTTCATCTGAGCTTCTGGCTACGTGACCTCTTTCCATGGCTCTTTGGGTCACTCGTAGTTTCTCGGCACTTTGTTTGGACAATGTTACAGTTTCAAGAACATAAGTACCAACTGGCAAAACACAGGTTCTTAGACTTTCCGTTTCAGGTTGATCGGTATTTTACGGTTTTTAAGGATGTAACCCATGTTTCCGAAAGCTGCCCAGCTTAGTCCATTTCTTCTTTTTATCTCTGCGGTTTGGTTATCTCGGCCCAATCGAATATTGTGTCCCAGATTCTCAATTTTGTTGCCATCCACGTTGATTTCCAGCCTTTCCGTGTCCATCACCTTGGTCTTTGCCAGGTTCATATTCAAACTTACAGATTTGGATACACCGTTTAGTTCTTTAAGAATTTCAGTTATTTCCTCCGGAGTGTTGCTCTCGAATACCATTGTTATATTAATTTTTATTTGTTTGTTTTCACAATTCATGATTTTTAACACCCAGATTGAAGATACATATAGTACCTATGCAATTCGGCTGTTTTAAATTAAATAAATGTTTAGTAAAATAAAGTAAGAGTATGGGATGTTCAAGGCGCTTTTATGACCGGAAGAGGATGCATGGATCAGATTTTTGCACTTCGAACGCTTGCGGAGAAGTTTATGGCCAAAAACCGTAAGCTTTTCTGTGCGTTTGTCGATTTGCAAAAAGCCTATGATCGAGTGAACAGAGATAAACTGTGGTCAATCTTGTCCGAATACGGAGTGAGCACAAAACTGATACGGGCGGTTGCTTCTCTCTACGAAGGGAGCACTGCCAGTGTTAGGGTAAATGGAGACATCACGCCTTGGTTTGATATCACGAAGGGTGTTAACCAGGGCTGCGTGATGTCTCCATGGTTGTTCAATCTGTATATGGACAAGTGTATGAAAGAACTTAAAGGTATAAATGCTGGTGCTAAGATGAGTGATCTGTCTGTAAACTGTCTGCTTTACGCAGACGATGCCGTTCTCATTGCGGATAGTGCGGACGAATTACAAGTCTTGGTGTCGAGAATGAATGAGGTATGCAAGTCAAATGATTTAATGATGAATGTCGGAAAGTCAAAGGTGATGGTTTTCGAAAGGGAAGAGCAAATGACAGTTTGTAATATAAGTGTGAACGAAGAGAACTTGGAACAGGTGAGGGAATTTGTGTATTTAGGTAGCATGTTCACAGCAGATGCCCGAACGGATAGTGACGTCGAAAGAAGGGTTGGTGCGGGTAACAAAGTGAATGGAGCTTTAAAAATAGTTATTGGAAACAAGAATTTATCAATGAAAGCGAAAACGGCCGTTCACAATGGAGTTCTGGTCCCAACCATAATGTATGGAAGCGAAGCATGGAACTGGCAGAAGAAGGATGAGAGCAGAATAAATGTGGTAGAGATGAGGTCCCTAAGACGTATGTGTGGTAGAACGATATACGACAGAATCTCAAATGCTGATATAAGAAAGGAATGTAGAGCGGAAGAAGGTATTATGAACAAAATTATGAAAGGATCGCTGCGTTGGTTCGGACATATGGAACGCATGGATGGAGAAAGAATGGTTAAGAAAGTATACGTTAATGATGTAAATGGGGTACGAAGTCGAGGCAGACCGAGGAAAACATGGCATGACCAAATTAATCAAATTTTAAAGGTTGGTCATGTTAGAAGTCGGAGGAATCGACGTGCGTGTATGACTCGTTGTATGAATGTGGAGGAAGCTAGAGAGGTTTGCCAGGATAGAGTAGTGTGGCGGTCCATTCTCTCTGCCTACCCCTGCGGGGAAACGGCGTGATGGTTTGTTGTTGTTGTTGTTGTAAAATAGAGTCACATAACTCTAATTGATTCATGAATGTAAAAATAAACAATGAATGATTAATTATTATACTAATTTGGTTCGACTTACCTATGACTAACCACACAACGAATCGAATCCATGTCCACATATCTAGTTGAACCATCAAGTAGAGATTCATGAAGATACTAATGCATGGCAGAAGGGGTACTAGGGGTACCTACGCAATAAACAATCGCATTAAAAATAATGAAAACTCAACACAGATAAGTTAGAATGGAAATATTTTTTTGGACACAGAAATTATAAATATTATTGAAAAAATATATTTTTGTATAAGTAACGTAACATGAATCTTCGAGAACTGTATTATTATAATTTTCTTAGCAAAACGAACAAAATAGTACGAGAGTATCAGTTTTCGTTAGAAATAAAGTGGTTTTTTTTTTCAGTATAGATTCTAAGTAACATGTATGTATTCTAATAGACAATTTATCTGCGTTAAACTAATCGTTCTACCGTTGATGAAGTTGTAAAACCTACGAAAAATGCCAAGAAAAATAAACTAAAAATTCAAAAACAGTGGTTTAATTAATTTTCACAACTTAACTCGTAAACTTTTGTACTAACTCATAAAAATGGAACATGTTATCATGGAATTCCAGATTGTAAACTTCTCAAGTTTGACCAAAAATATTGTCGGTAGATTATTTTGATTTATTGTTTCTCAAAAAACATTAAGGTGATTATTTTTGTATACTAGCAAGTAATGTCTGTCAGGTAAATACCTTGAATGTAAGTTTGACATCTAGGATGGGCTGCCTTGCAATCACGATCCACGAAAGAATAAGGAGGACTCCGAACAGGATAACCGTGACCAGCCAAGTAGTGTCATTGGCCCAGACTAGACAGGTCGAAAATGCCAATGCAATGCAGACTGAAAAAAAAAAATTACTCAAAAGCTATACAAAGAAACGAACAGGAATTAATAAATAATTATTTATTTAAAAATTCTGCATTATCATTCAGAAAGTGTAGGGTCGGAACACTTCACTTCACTTCCTATGGCTATTAAACTCTTGAAGGCTAATAAGCCTCCTTGATGATTTTCCGCCAAGCTCCTTGTTCCTGCGCCTTTTGCTCCCAGCAGTTCGATTCGCCCAACCTAGCCAGATCAGGCAGTAGTCTATTAGGCGCTGTCTAGACCTTCCTAGAGGTCTTACTCCAGTCGTCTAGACGCGTACAGGGTCTTGATTGCTCTTCGGGTCGGCATACGTGCCCAATCCATGCTAGGCGACCGGCTCTCACGGTGCTCGTTATAAGGGGCTGCTGGGTCATCGTACGGATCTCTTGGTTGGTCCTATGCTTCCAAGTTCACACCCAGATATCAAAATTTTTCCACCTGTTCCACTGAAATACCCCCCACAGATACACTACATCCCACCTGAGCTCGAGAGAATACCATTGTATCGGACGTACGGAGGCGATTAAAACTTCCCGATATTTTTCCCATTATCGCTTAACTTCATCTATCTATTTTGTGTTTGTGCGGCGTTGGAATCGTGGGCTGAATTAGGTAACGGGCGGAGAGAGGGGACTGCGCTGAAAGTCTGCTACATAGGACGTCGAGGCCAGCAAGCTGTGTGCAAGCGAGAGAGGGCACACAGGGGTCCGCGGCGTCCATTTTGGCCAGTCCCACAATTCTCCCCGTACATTTTTAGTTCCCGGTTTTAACGTCGCAACTTTGTTTATTTAGAGTATAAGTCCTCTTTTTTGTATTTTTCATGTATAATTTATCATAAGGAATAAACGAGGCGGTCGGGACGGAGTGAAGTGTGAACGGTCGAAGCGTGGGGTGGCGAAAACAGTAGGAGGCCTCGCGGCCGGCAGGTAGCTTTGAGAAAGTGCCGCCAGGTGGCACTGCTACCGGGACCGCCGCCGGCAAATCGTATAAATAGGTGGGCCCTGGGCAGAGCAAATCAGTGCATGCCTAGAGCCTGCCAAGAGCATCAGTTGAAAATAGCCTTTATAAAGGCTGAGCCCTCGCACACCCCACTTCGCATCACGCTTCACTCTCTACCGATCGCCGACTAAATATAACTTGCTTATTATTTTTTCGCCCGCTTTCGGTACGAGAGTTAAGTAGCATCACGCCCCTTTCCCCGTGGACTACATCGGAGACGAGCAGCAGTCAGCGCCACAAATAAAAAATTACAGGGACGTCCAGTGCGCCCCGTACAACCATACTCTTGGTCTTTGCTACTGATATGATCATATTGTATTTTTGACTAGCAAGATGGAATGCGTTCAAAAGTATTTGCAGGTTTGCAAAATTACTGATAAGATTTATTTGAAAATTTACAATCGATTATAGTGATAAGTTTGTGTTAACTTCTATAATAATAACGTTATATGGGTTTAAATAATACTTACAGAATATGAGGATTGTCGCTTTTGTAATACTATACGATAAATATGTGGGATATTTAATTCCATTGACGTTGAAACACTGCTTGAGAACACTCCAGAGAGTTTCTTCGCGAGGAGGCATGTCGGCGGTGATGGGAGATTCCTCTTCAGCATACCTAAATGGTAACACAAGTAATAATTAAATTCAACAATGTTTTTTCAGAATTATTTCCAATTTTGTCTTTATTTCGACAGTGACCGATTTCATCAGGCTCGCTGGCATCGACAGACAGGTGACTAACAGAAGGGGCAAGGAAGGTGTCTCCACGTGTGGTGTTACTATAACACCAGAGGCCCTTGGAAACGACACCAGTCGGCCAAACCTTCCACCGCAATGGCAAGAGAACAGGAGAGATATGATATTTTTTGGACCATCCCTACAAAACTAGGTTGCCATTGACACAATAAAGAAAAAGACGATGGTTTTTATTTATTTATAATATTTAAAATGAATTTTTATCAAGAGATTTCCGTAAAATCATTAGATTATCTTAGATAACACACAACATATAAATTTTTTATAACAAGTCATTTATATAATAATAATAATAATAAATTGGCTAATTTATAGAGCACCATTTTTATGAATTACTCATCTCAAGGGCGGGCATTTATTATGTAATTGATATTTAACGTGTATTTGAATCTAAAAATAAAATAATAGTTAACTAACCTCAAAACGAGCACGCTAATAGCAACGATAGTGTAAGCCATAAGAGTGCCTATGGACATCATGTCGATGAGCTGGTTCAAGTCAAATATTGTGGCCATTATTCCTGGAATAAATAAATAAAAATGATAAACTAAAGGCAACACTGTGGATTTATATCTTCTTCTTCAAGTGCCCTGTCGGGTCCCCCCAACGTTGGCGATCACCTCGGCGAACCTGTCCCTGTCCTGCGCCACTCGGAACAGCTCCTTCACACTTCAGATGCCAGTCCACCACAGGACATTGATCTCCTACCGGGCCCTTGGCATCCCTCAACTTTCCCCTCCAATATCAGTTGGAGAATGTGGTACTTTTCCCCACGCAGTATATGACCCAGATGTGAAATTTTCCGGATCTTGATAGTTGATAATAGTTCCCTGTCAACTCTAGCTCGCCTCAGGACTTCGGTATTGGTAACCATGTCTGTCCAGGGAATTCTGAGTATTCGCCGATGGAGCCACATTTCAAATGTTTGAAAAGTCTGTTCATTAAGTTAACTTTTATATAGTCATAAAAAATATTTTGATTTACATAAGATTGGAATTAAATAAACATAAAAAAAACAGGATTTTGATACTTAACATCCAGTAACAAAATATTGATAAAAACTAACTAATGAATCGTCACGCCTTTCCCAGAAGGAAATGAAATAAAATATGGATCGCCTCATTTGCCTTTCTCCCAAACATTCACACACCGTGTCATGCACAGGCGTCGTTTTATCCGACTCCTCACGCGCGCTGGTGACTTGATAATGCGGTGTTTTCTCAGTCTTATTTTTTCTTGCTTATTTAAAATTTCTGAGGTATCTCTACATGAGGGAGTATGGTAGCTATCCTTGGCTCTATCCCACGGCATTTCTTTTGGGAATGCTCGGAACCAATTCTACAGCTTCGAATAGATGGACATCTAATTACCCATTTCTTTAGATTAATTAGGGGATACTTCGAGAACTCGGCCGTACTGGAGGGTGTTCGGCTTTTTGTCCCCGATAGATATCTCCGACAGCGACAGCACAGATTGTTTTACCTACCGGCCGCTAGAACCAATCTGCCTCTGGTGACACCGGTTGGAAGAGCAATTTATCTGCTGAACGCGGTCTCCTCGGAGATCGACGTCTTTCATGTTAGTGAAAGTACGTTCAGAAGGCAAATACTCTTAAGTCTGGAGAGTATCCTGTCTTCCTAATGTTGAACCATCTCTTATGCGTTTCTGGTAGTATACTATATATAATATATTATTTTACCTGTTCTCAATAGATGCCTTAAAAATAAATTTTGTAATGTGTGTTGAGGAAATAAACTGATTTGATTTGATTTGATTTGATTGATTTATTTATAGGGTGCTTTTTTTAGAGGTTTGGTTTTTAAACTGGCAACATTGTTTCTACAGACTGTTAATTTGACAGTTGACTGTTGATTTGTAGTCAGTACGTTTTGCCATTTTATACATTGCATTGCCCAGTTGCTCAATAAAGGTGTCAAAAATTGAACTTCACGATTGCGTTTCATTCATCAGATATTGAATAAGTTAACCGAGTTTAAGTTCAGAACATCAAATATTGAATAAGTTAAAGGCAATAGTTACCTGACAACAATCCGGAAACTATTGTGGCAAGGATTGGAGTGAATGTCTTCTTGTTAATTTTGGACAAGGACCTATAGAGGACTCCGTCATTTCCCATGGCATACAGGACCCTAGGGAGAGGGAACAAGGCTCCAAGCAGACTGGTGCAGAGGGCGAAGATGGCTCCAATAGTTACAATCCATTTGATGGTTATCATGTCCACCTCCTCAAACACGTGGGGGAACGGAGCATTTGCATCCTAAAAAAAAAATATATAAAATAATTTAATATTACAATCGAGGAGAAATAAGGTTTTAAATTAAATAAAGTTTTCTTTAGGAATATCATGTAATCATTTTGTTTTGGAATATCATGCATGTCCGTGTTTCGTGGTGCCTTTTCAACTGTCATTTTATAAACGTTGCAATCTCTATCTTAAGGGTGTATTATTTTGAAAATGAAGTATGCAACGATTTCCGAAACGTTGATTGAAATGTACATATCATTGATCCCAAGATTTATTCAGTCGACTCTGATAATTAATTTAATATTTTATTCTGTCATAGTACCATAGTAGTAGAAAGGTTCGTAGTTAAATAACAATGAAATAAAACGATGTTTTTAATAACCACTTTCGTATTAGAATATTACTATTATTCGAATCGAACCCAGGACCTTCGGTGTTATAGTTATTGCTTTCACCAGGCTGGCTGGCATCGACAAACAGACGACAGACCAGTTTGTCAATGCAAACCAGCCTGGCGAAACCGATCGCTGTCGAAATAAAGTTAAAAGTGGAAGATCGTTTTATTAAATTATTATTTAAAATGAACTTCCATCAAGAGATTTCAGTAGAATCATTAGATTATTTGTAGTTAAATATATGTTATACTTATTTATTAGCTATCCAATTTTTAATATAAATAACATCAAAAAAGTGCGAAGAATTTCGAAATTGTAACTGATTTTTTCAACAAAAATATTAAAAGTAATTAAATAGTCCATTGTTTTGGCCGAAACACTATGATACCTTAACATTTTAAAACTGTTAAATTAAATAATTTAGTTTTTGTATCACAATTGTATTTTATTATACGCGACAGCTGTTTCATCAACAGCTGATGATGTCAACATAGGTTGATGAAACAGCTGTCGCGTAAAATAAAATACAATTGTGATACAAAAAAAAGTAATGTAATTTAACAGTTTTAAAAGTAACTAACTAACTAACTAACCATCACGCCGTCTCCCCGAAGGGGTAGGCAGAAATAATGGACTGCCACACTTTTCTTTCCTGACATATTTCTCTCGATTCCTCAACATTCATACTTCTCACATGGCCGACATTCAATAATTGATTTATTTGATCGTGCCACGTTTTCCTCGGTTTGCCTCTATTTCTGGTTCCATTTACATCGTTCACATATATTTTTTTTACCATTCTTTCTTCATTCATTCTTTCCATATGTCCAAACCATTTTAATTATCATTTCATTATTTTGTTCATAACACCATCATTCGCACCGCATTCACTTCTATATATTATCTATTTATTTATTAGCTATCCTATTTTTAATATAAACAACACCAAAAAAGTACGTAGAATTTCGAAATTGTAACTGATTTTTTTAAATTAAATATTATGTTTCAAATTCTGAAAATTTATTTCTTGTGATATTAATGTATTATATATTAGTAGGTCCAATCCAAAATTAAACATAACCACGACATAAACTTATACCTTTTAATGAGTAATCAATCTAACCTGGAGGTAGTAAGGCCACATGAGAGTAAGAACTGTCGAAATACTGAAGTAGGCAACAAAGATGACAGAGAGCGAGACGACGATAGACAGCGGGATGTTCTTCTCCGGGTTGATGGCCTCCTCGCCGGTGGTGGCCACGCAGTCGAAGCCCACGAACCCGAAGAAGCACTTGGCCGCTCCCGCCATGATGCCCGCCACTCCGAAGGGCATGAACCCCCCGGTGCCTGCGGAAGGGCGGTCTTCTTCAGCGATATCGTCCACATTGATCTGCCAGTTAGCCACGTCAGCTAGAAACAAGATAAAACGAGGTTAATACAAAACCCGTTGCAATGTTTTATACACCTGTACCAGTGCCATCTTGACGATAACGTCAAGATGGCACTGCCTGTACTATCTATTTTTTTTTCGTTGTTCTTTTTGGACGGCTTGACTATACTAATGTGTAAAGGCAACAAGCCGTAACTTAAGTTGCGGCTGTTTGGCGTGACACGGCTCAAAGCATTCTTATAACTGGCCTCTATCATATACAATCACAGATTTTTCTCTATCTCTTTCCTTTACTGAGATATTCACTATCCCAATAGCCGCAAAATTGTATTAATTTGATACATGTTTTGGCAAAAAGCATCATTTTATGTTGCTGCTTTTTACCACGGCACAGCCAAAACTTGCGGCCTTTGCTGCGACACAATATGTATCCTGGCAAATGACAGCAACTTAAATTGCGGCCCATTACCAAATTATTTGTGCGACGGTCTAGCTAATATGTGGCGGCAAAACACATTTTCTTTTATAATATGAAGCTTACTATACTTTTATGGCAAAAACACGTCTTAATCATTTCTAAGAACTGTATTCTTACTTTTAAAACTTAGTTTGCATAAGAAAACTTATTTTAAATGATAAAATATAGCAAAAACCGAAATTAAACTATAAACCCGTTTATCTAAAAACTACTATTTTTAACTTGCGGCTATTTGCCTTTGCACATTAGTATAGTGCTGCCGCACTTAAGATAAACGCATTAACTAGGGTTTGACGCTTTTCGAGAAAAACGCGTTTAAAGTTTTTATTTTTATTTTGCATGTTTCTCAGGAACTAGATGAGATACCAACATGAAAGTTGTACCAAAACAAAGAGAAAAGGGTTAAAATACAAACATATATAAAAATAATATATAGTGTACCTACATATACCAGTTATAAACGCATCAACTACCCTACTTGATGCATTTATGCTTAGTAAATCAATTTTATTATTAGTTTATACCTCAATTCTTCAACAGTACTTATGATAAGTGCAACTACATCACATAATGCATTTATGTTAAGGAAAATAGCTATTTGAATACAAATGAAGACTACAGGGGAAAAACAAGGAATGTCAGTTAAAATTCAAAATAAATGTAATAATGCCATCTAGCGGCATTTGTACGTATCTATCCACAGTAAAATTTTCATATTCAAAAATCATGTGTGTCATCGACTATGGCCAGATAATCGATTGCTAGTTGCTAAGAAATATATAGACTTTGATTAGCTTTATTCTCAATTTATTCAAATTAACCTTCCACTGACATTCCTTGTTTTCAAAATTGAAATACCGAGAAAATGAAGAAATCATGAAATGTCAGTTTAAGAAAGTTGTAGATCTCATTTTCCTGATACCAGATAATGTATTAACTCAATTTCGACAAAAACCTTAGTTGATGCGTTTATCGTAAGCGCGGCAGAGTGGGTCAGTATTGCATTTGAACGGCCGTAACGTTGAAAGGGTGGAAAAATTTAAAATATCTCTGCAGCATAGGTACTAACGCAATCTCTTGACCCAGATGTAGAGATAAATTGCAGAAATGAGGCAGCAAAAGCTACGTTTAATAAAATGAAATCACTCTTCCGCAATGATAACATAAACTTGAAATTCCGCCAGAGAATGATCAAATGCTATGTGTGGTCTGTTTTATTATATGAATGTGAAACATGGACCTTGAAAGTCAACTCAATGAACAGACTGGAAACATTTGAAATGTGGCTCCATCGCCGAATGCTCAGAATTCCCTGGGCAGAAATGGTTACCAATACCGAAGTCCTGAGGCGAGCTAGAGTTGACAGGGAACTTTTATCAACTATCAAGGTTCGGAAGATTTCACATCTGGGTCATATACTGCATGCGGAAAAGTACCACCTTCTCCAACTGATATTGGAGGGGAAAATTGAGGAACGCCAAGGGAACGCTGAGAGACAAATCTCCTGGCTGCGAAACGTGAGGGAGTGGACCGGCACCCGAAGTGTGGAGGAGCTGTTCCGAGCAGCGCTTTTCATGTTTTTTTTTGTTAATTCATATGCAGTTGCTGATTAAAATAATACATTTAAATGAACATTAATTAAACAAATCAAATACATATTAAAATTATATTACTGTAAGACAATCTGTGAAAATAAACATAACGTACATATGTATATATTTTTTGTAATATGTTTTGAGTTCCACAAAAGTGAATAAAAATATGAAGTAAAACCATCGCAGTTTTATCGCATTTCATAACTCAGGCAGAATCAATAATTTTTTAAAGTTTAATAAGCTGTACGATTTGAGTAATTACTCCATTGTTCAGGTTTATAGAAAGCATAAAACAAACAATTTATACTTGTGATTTTATATCTACTATCATTCGAAACATTAAGCGGATTATTTTTATCTCCGAAGAAGAAAATATATCTTCACGAAAGTGATATTGTCGTGGAATATGAAAAATAACACTTATTACCGTTTTTTGGAATAAAAACTGAGTTGATTATAAAAGCCAATGATGCCAAAATCGATTGGTGAAACAGCTGTCGCGACAATTACATAGAAATTAAATAAATAAACTTTGGTACTATAATAGTGATCCAAATTAAACAGTTAAATAAAAACTTATGGAATGCATTTTATACGCGAGCCATTTACAAGTTTTATGATAAAGTCCAACGAACTCGATTGAATGTAATATTTGATTAGTAATGGCAAAATTGAACGAACATAAAAAACAACTGTTTACGAACATAATTTAAAATACAAGTGTTTCTTTATTTATTCCATAAGTTCATGGTACCTATATACCTGAGGCTTTGCAGTAGCCGGCCCATCAGCTTGGAACTATTAAGATCCGATTTCAGATTTCAGATCAAAGCTGAAAACCCATCATTTTTTATATTTCATACCCAAATAACAAAATCATGCATATTTATGTTTTGTTTTACGTATATTATTTTCTAACCGACCGCGAATATCAAGCGCAGCGTTCAGTTTTAGATTTTTAGATTTAAAACACACCTTAATGCGCCCTCGAGGTGATTACACAAAAACGGGGCTTTAAATCTTGGCATATTATTATTAATATAACTATACATTGTTGATTATTTTTCAAATTATGAATTAAAATAATTTAAAAGTTAAACTCACGTTTAGACGTGTTTTTAAAAATCCTTAGTAACATTTTAAAATCCATGTTGATTTATATTATTATAAATAAGGAGTTTTTAGAGGTTTGGTTTTTAAACTGACAACATTGTTTCTACACACTGTCAATTTGACAGTTGATTTGTAGTCAGTACGTTTTGCCATTTTACCAAGTTTCTCGAGCATTTCACCAAGGGCATATGAGCGCCACAGCTAGCTCGAATGAAGGGCAATCGTGATGTTCAATTTTCGACACCTTTATTGAGCAACTAATGGCAAAACGTACTGACCACAATTAAACTGTAAACTGTCAAATTGACAGACTGTAGAAACAATGTTGCCAGTTTAAAAACCAAACCTCTAAAAAACACCCTCTATATTTTACAATATTAACTCGTTGCATCGCTCAATACATTTTACATTACAGTGCGAGCTAAATCGATGTAAAGGGTATAGCTATCATATTGATGAGTAAAAACATTAATTATCACACAGATTTGTTAAATTTTAAAATAACACAATATTATTTTACCTTTGATAGCTCCAGCAACAACCACAACAATGACAGTAGCTAGGTTCAAAACCGTAAACACGTTGTTCATCCTTGTCGACTCTTTTACGCCAACACCAAGAAGAACTAAAAAATAGAAACAAAAACATTGTTAAGTAAAATGTTCAATTGATTAAATTACTGCTTATGTTGTACAATACAAATATGCGATATTTTTTAATTTGTCATTACTTGAGATTATGTTGTTTGATTGCTAAAAATGTATGTAAAATGATGCAGAATATAACACATAAAAATATTTAATACTAATTTCAAATTTATTTTTAATAATATAATACTATACCACAAATTAAGTGATTAATTCGAAAGTATGTGTTTTTTTATTTATTTTATTTGTTATTATTTATCCACCATTAATTCCTCAGCAAAATATTTTTTTCATATCATAATAATTTGGTTTATTTATTAAAGGTATCATACAGCGATATCAATAACATATATATAATAAAACATTTAGAATAATTAAAGTAAGGCCAATTACATGCTACCACAAATATAAAATAATAGTTTACAATTAACAAATGATAGTGTGAAACGAGATTGTTTATGTGATAATGTAAGGAAATTATTATTCATTAGATAAAAAAAAATTTTTGGTCAATTTGATTGTTGCCGCACTTTGTGATAGTTATTTGTGACACGAAATACGTTTTCACTCTTCTGATGTTAAAATAATACAAGTTTTTTCGTTTATAAAAATAATTTTGACAGGTGTCAAAATAAATTTTTCATTTGTTCCAATGACAATTTGAATAAATTCTTCAATCAAATTTTCAAGTTTTTTGCTGGTGTTGGATTTTTTTAAGTGCCTAATTAAAATGAAAACAGTGGAATAAAAAATTAAATATACACAAATGTCCGGATCGTCCAGCTGACGACAAGTGCACCATCTAAAAGAACATTATGTGTTAAATTATTTTTGTATGTTATTTTATTTTATATCATTGTATTTTGTATAATTTGTTTTAGATTTATTATGTAGACGTTGAATGATTGAAGTGTGTGCGGGAGATGCCTATTGGTGGCGATGAGGTTCGCAACCCATCACACCGCGTCTCTCGCGTTGGCGAAAACAGAAGAATGGAGTGCAGCATCGATTAAAGTGTTGCAGTTCATTCTTTCTGTCTACCCTTTCGGGGAAACGGCGTGATGGTTAGTTAGTTAGTTAGTTAGTTAAAAAAAATACACAATTCAGTAGAACGTTGTTTATCAAGGAAATCTTGTTATAAAAATAAAAGCTGATTATTTTTTCCAGTACTATAGAGTAATGTAAACCTTTTTATGTACATGTACTACATACTCGTACATACTTGTTTTTACAGTAAAAATTGTTCTTTCATAATCAATAAATGAGCCGAGGAAAAAAACGATTTACACCTTATTTTGTAAAATCGATTATCCGGAACATCTCCGGCCCCAATTAGTCCGGCGACGTTCTACTGCAATCGATTGTATAATTTTAAATATATATGTGTCGAGCAGTTGTCATCAATAGTTAGTGTACAATACCACTTTGGCTAGATTTATCAAAACATTTTTGAAAAACGATTTTCATGAAAAGAATATGAATTCTTGAATTCACAATACAATGTGAAGTTGAATTCAAGAAAAATCTAAACATTAATTTTGTCAGCAATACGTTTTTACACATTAGAATTAGATTTTGTTTTAACCATTGATCAAATATCATACCCAAGAGTTTTGAACTATTAGTATCTTTAATTTGATGATCGACGAAGTAAACAAAAAATTTAGTCATTAATACAAATGAAAACGACAGTTTTCTAGAAGTTTTATTATATTTTATGGGAATGACATGCTGGGAACGCCA
Organism: Lepidostoma basale; assembly: GCA_022606425.2. Classification (NCBI taxonomy): domain Eukaryota; kingdom Metazoa; phylum Arthropoda; class Insecta; order Trichoptera; family Lepidostomatidae; genus Lepidostoma; species Lepidostoma basale. The sequence goes on along the minus strand of JAHDVF020001018.1, from coordinate 946,314 downwards.
TTTTAAGGCATTATCAAATGGGATTGAAATTGATGTGAAACATTTGATAATGCCTTAGAAGGGTGAAACATGTCATTCCCATAAAATATAATAAAACTTCTAGAAAATTGACGTTTTCATTCGTATTAATTATTTAATATGCAGTTTTACATCATTGTTCAAGAAACAATAAATAAGAAATTTAGTAATTATCCTGATGAAAACAAGGATATTATCAAAACTGGTTAGCAGTAAAAGTAATTAAAAAGTGTTCAAAATCAGTGTGATATCTGAATAAATCGTTTGAAATAAGTACCGCCAACATTACTTATCAGAAAATCTATCTCAAATTTAATTACCTAATCAATTATTGATCTATTTTTAATAATACTGATCGAAGTATGTATCTTATTTTAGAAGGAAGTGAAGGAAATATAATTACAAGGCCCTTTATTATTCTTAAAAGAACTGGTCCTCCTAGGTCAACCAGGTAATCTGAGTACAATAACTGTATCGCTTTAAGGTCCATTTACACTGGACAGTTATCAGCCGATACCGACACGTCACGATAAAAATAGCCTTGAATCTCACCGACTCGTTTCTCAAATGCTATTATATAATCGCCGTCGGGGGTTGCCGAAGAAAACACCTACCTACCTACATAAAATTGACACTTAATAAAAATGATTAATATTTTTCAGGATGTGTTACCTACAGTATATAATTCTTTTTATACAGAATATCATTTCAACTACCATTTAAATTCGCCGTGGAGAAGGCGATTATCTAGGAATTTAAATATAATATGAACGGAATCGGCTTTAATTAAAAGTAACAAGACACCATCAAAACAATCAAAACGATTATTTTCTTTACGTGTCGGTATCGGCTGATGAGGGTCCAGTATAAATGGACCTTCATCCAGAAATCTAAAAAAAAAACGGCTGAAATAGTTTTCATTATATTTAAATATTAGGTATTAAATATTTGCGAACGCCTTTTTTACTATATATCTGTGGTTATGAATTAATTTTAAATTGTTTTGCTTTCTTTTGTAAGAAGCATTAAATTTGTGGTGAAGGATTATTAAAATCAAAACACTTTTATATTTTGTTTTTACACTACTTAATTTGTTTTAACAAATCAACCGAGTTCTGCTCCCGCCACTAAAATATCCGCTTGAACACATTTTTTGACTAAAGAAAGTTAATGTTACCCGGTAATAAAACTAAGCTCCATCGGGAGCGAAACCGGTTGGTTCGTTAAAACAAATAAAATGGTGTCGCTAATTTTAGTAAAATTCGATGCCATTTTTGCGTCTAGATTAGTAAGTATGTTGTATACATTATAACCAATTAATATTAATGAAAATATCTGTAATATGGAAGTTTTATTATATGAATTATTATATGTATTATTATTATTATTACTGTTATAATTATTATTATTATTATTATTATTATTATTATTAGGGTTGCCCGTAAAATAAGTTTCCCTATTTTTTTTCACAATGAAAACCATTTTTATTTACAACGAACAATACATCATTGGAAAGCTTAGACTTTCAGCTATTTTTCTACATAGTCCCCGTTGACTTCGATGCACTTTTTTATCCGGGTCACCATCTTTTTGATTCCCTGGTCATAGAAGTCTCCCGCCAGACCGTGAGGTAGCTCAGAACCTCTTCTTTCAGCTCCTCTTCGTTTGCAAAACGCGTTCCACCGAGGTGTTTCTTCAAATCACGTAAGAGATGGTAGTCGCCCGTGGCAAACAGGGAAATTTATTTTACGGACAACCTTCGTATTATTATATTTTAAGGGAATGATATTATGTATAATATTTCACACTGTTAAGGCATCATCAAAAGTTTTAGCAAGGCAAAACATGTCATTCCCATAAAAATATAATTCATCTAACGACCTTCGTATCACAGACTGGCAAATGCTATGATTGGCACACCGAAGGTCCCGAGAGATTTTCACACTGTATTTAATTTGGTCCAGAATTTACGTGACAATAAAATGGCGATAGATTAGCTACCCAACACATATCATAAGAATCAATATAATAGCTAAAAAAATGTATATTGGGATCAAACGACTTATAAAAAAAGTTTTAAATAAAACGATATTAGAACGTAGGTATATTATAATATAGTTGAAGTAAATATGAACTGGCTTACCTGTTATGATGGCCACAAGGGCAAAGGCAAAGAAGTCTGGATAATCCCCAAGGAATTCGACGTCAATTGGCATGGCATTAGAAAAGGCTTCACTGATAGCATTTCCCGCGAGAGCGTCAATATAGTTACTCATTCCTTTGGCCACCCCTGCCGTGCCTGGAATAAAACAGAGATATTAAATAAACGAAGCCAGTTTTATACAATAAAACGAAATATTAACCATTTTAAATACATTATTTAGATGTTGAAAATCTAACAGATAAACCCCACCATCTAACAACATATCTCTCCTATTCCATTATTTCTCTCTTCTAGTCTTCTTCTGCTTTATTTAGGACTATGTCCTGTTATTTCTCGAAGCCTGTTCCTGGGATGCAGATGTCCAACTGTCTCGCCATCTTTTAGGTGGTCTTCCTGCAGGTCGATTTCCTGTTGGTACTTTATTTGCTCTTATGCTCTTTCCACATGATCTATCCAGTAGCGTCTTCTCAGTCTTCCTCATCGCACGATACCTTCTACATTGCAGATCTTTCTTATTTCAGAATTTCTTATTCTGTCTCGGAGTGTCATTCCCGCAACGGATCGGAGAGTCTTCATTTCTGTGGTTCTTAGGAGACTTTTTGTTCTGCTGGTGTCAGCTCTCGTTTCTATTCCATATGTCATTATAGGACGTACTCATGTCTTGTAGATTAGAATTTTGCTCTTCTTTAACATATTTTTATTTAACAGCATGACATGTGTCAAGCAGCCAGCCACAATGCAACGGCGGCCCTGTTTGTTAGTTCACTTACTTCTCCGTAGAGATCACTGCTGCTTGATACATCAACACTAAGTTCTTGAAATGCATCACTTGTTCTAGTCCATTCTTTAAAAGCATTTATTATCGTACATTATAGATTTATTGTTGCTTGGACAATTATGTAAATCTTACAAATTATTTGAAAAACAATATAATCACGCCAAGCGTTTTATTTTGTATTTTTATACAACAAGAACCGTAAACAATTGCGTCATTTCCCAGAAGTATGGGCAGAGATAATGGACCTCCTCACTTCTATATCCTGACACACTTCTCTAGATTCATCCTCATTCAAAAGAAATAAAATATCAGTAATAACGATTTAGGTCGGATCAATACAATTTTTTATAAGAGTAAACGATAGATCTGATACTCCATTGTTTTTGTCGAAACACATATTATTAAATGCTTTAATTTTGAAATACTGTTATTACATGTATGACCAACCTATGTTGACATCTTCCGGTGTTACTAACAACTGTTTTTAAAGTATTTCAACATTAAAACATTAATAATATGATGAATGTGATGTATGTCGGAAAGTCAAAGGTGATGGTTTTTGAAAGGGAAGAGCAAATGACAGTTTGTAACATAAGTGTGAACGAAGAGAATTAGGAGCAGGTGAGTGAATATGTGTATTTAGGTAGCATGTTCACAGCGGATGGCCGGAAGGGTTGGTGTGGGTAACAAAGTGAACGGAGCTTTAAAAATAGTTATTGGAAACAATAATTTATCAATGAAAGCGAAAACGGCCGTTCACAATGGAGTTCTGGTCCCAACCCTAACCATGGAACTGGCAGAAGAAGGATGAGAGCAGAATAAATGCGGTAGAGATGAGATCCCTAAGACGTAGGATGTGTGGAAGAACGACATACGACAGAATCTCATTTGAGAGATATAATAAAGGAATGAAGAGCGGAAGAAGGTATTATGAACAAAATTATCAAAGGATCGCTGCGTTGGTTCTGACAAATGGAGCGCATGGATGGAGAAAGAATGGTTAAGCAAGTATGCGTTAATGATGTAAATGGAGTACGGAGTCGAGGCAGACCGAGGAAACATGGCATGAAGAAATTAATCAAATTTTAAAGGTTGGTCGCTGTATGAATGATGTATGAGTCGCTGTATGAATGTGGAGGAAGCTAGAGAGGTGTGCCAGGAAAGAATAGTGTGGCCGTTCATTCTCTCTGCCTACTCCTACGGGAAATCGGCGTGATGGTTTATTATTTTTATTATTATAAAAAAACTAACTAACTAACCATCACGCCGTCTCCCCGAAGGGGTAGGCAGAAAGAATGGACTGCCACACTTTTCTTTCCTGACATATTTCTCTCGCTTCCTCAACATTCATACATCGTGTCATGCACGCGCGTCGATTTCTCTGACTCCTCACATGGCCGACATTCAATATTTGATTTATTTGATCGTGCCACGTTTTCCTCGGTCTTCCTCTATTTCTGGTTCCATTCACATCATTAACATTTATAATATACCTAATCGAATGATTTTCCTGAAATCTCTTAATGGAAGTTAATTTTAAATAAAACTAAAAGAAAACGATGTTTTTTAACCCATTCATCGCCACATGTTTGTAGAAACAGCGCGCCGGTACGCCACGTATTTTCTCCCAAACTATCGAAAAATATCGATCCTTTTTGGTTTGTTAATATTTTAAAATATTCACAGATGTCGTTGTGAGAAAATCGGAATTAATTTTGAAATACATCTTTCGAATATTGCGAAGCGCGCACAGCTGCGCTTATGGCGATCGTCTACGTAGAGCGCACATGTGTGCTTACGCGATCGTCGGGTTAACTACTCGTACTTCCACTTTTGTCTCTCGACAGACTGGTGCGACAGACTGATGCCAGCGAACCTGGCGAAACCGGTCGCTTGCGAAATAAACACAAAAGTGGAAGTTGCTAAAAACATCGTTTTATTTAATTTTTATTTAAAATATTTATTAAAATATTATCCTACCTATCTGGTTAAAGTTTCCAGCACTTTTACAGTACAATACAAGTTGAGTGGTTTACAATACAAGTTGAGTATTTGTTTTACTGACGGCTTTAAGTGGTAGATCACTTACAAATGTCACCCGTCTGAAATATACATTTTTGAACCATTCAAGCCTTTTTAAACAATAAGAAGAAACACACGAAATCGTTTTAGAAAATTCTATTGTATATACAATGGCAATCTTCAACTGGAAATTTAATGTTACAATAATTATATTTTGACCAACGCAGTTGAAGTTAATAAACCCATTAACATGACTGAAGGTCTAGGGCCTTGCACATACAACCAACCTCTGTTTAAGAACCTTGACTTTTACCTTCCGTCATGATGTCACTGCGCAGTATTTTAAAAACAGTACCTACTAACGAAATAAATATACAATACTTTAATTGACGATGAAAGGTAATGCAAATTATTTTTCTATTAATTTATATATAACTAGCTGACCCGGCGAATTTCGTAACGCCTCAGAATTAATAAATGTTGTGTTAACTTATTAGTTGAATTAAATTCAATTATTTATTAAGTTAAAATTAATAATCAAAATGAATTAGAGACGAGACGAATAAAAAAAATCAGTCAATCGGTTCTCGGGATAACATAAAAAAAACCGTTCCATAAAAAATGTATGAGAAAAATGAATTTTCTTCATAATTTTTTTTTTCGTAATTTTTTTCTATATTTTAACAGATATTCTGCATTTCGGGACGGATTCATATTTTAATAACGTTTGAAAAACATTGTATTTTCATAACTCTTTTTTGTACTTCACAAATATTTATAGGATTGTACGCGTCCTTCCTCAGTGTAAAAAAATACATTGAGGCCTCGAAACATGTCTGTGAAAATGTTAAAAAAATGTGGCGATAATACAATGTTTTTAAATAATTATTTCAACGTAATAATCTTTTAATATTTTATTAAAATATCGAAAGATAAATATTACGCATTTTTTACATTTTTCACAATGTTTCGGGTCTTTTGTTCAGTGTAAAAATATAAATACAATGTTTTTAAAAATACATTCAAATTTGAATCTACATTATAAAATGATGGCAAATATATAATTAATATTAATAATTCAATTATGCTAGCAACAAAATGAGTCCAGAGGAATAAAGTTTGTAATGCAAGATACCTAACCTAACTCAATATGGCATTGATTCTAAGGTTAATTTCAATTAGTATTTTCGTTGCGTTTATATGCAGAAATAAATGAAAAAATGGCGTGTTAATGTAAATGATTAAACTTACCTATCACGTACTCCAATATCAAGTTCCATCCTATGGTAAACGCGATGAATTCCCCCACACTCACATAGCTGTAGACATAAGCTGATCCCGCCTTCGGTACTCTGGCAGCGAATTCGGCGTAGCACAATCCTAGAACAATACATTATTATTATTTAACCGTATAGTGGGCGTTGGGGCAAGTCACCAAATTTATTAATCTGGGAAGCATGTTTACAAGAGACATAAAAATGAGAAAGACAACGAAATATTGGCTGGTGCTAAGAACAAAATAAATGGCGCACTCAAGGTCATCACTGCAAATAGTAATGTATCCACTTAAGCAAAGGTGTCAGTACACAATAGAGTTCTAGTGCCATCTCTTATGTATGGAAGTAAATCTTGGAGCTGGTAAAATAATAATGAACTTAACATAAATATCGTAGAAACGAGATCACTGAGAAGAATGTGTGAGAGACGATGTATAACAGAAAATTGAATGACAAAATGTAATGAAGGTGATTGCATCACAAGTAAAATTAAAAAGATGGTTTGTACATATGGCACGAATAGAAGATAGAATAATGGTTTAAAAGTTGTAAGAGTATACATCCAGTTTTCTTCTTCTTCTTCTTCTTCTTATTCTTAGTGTAGGCCTAGTGGCCTGTTTTTTAAGAGGAATTGGCCTCCTGCGAAGTCGACTCCCAGCTGTTGATCAATCTCTTTGGTGGTCTGCCCTGGTGTCGTCTACCATGGGGCTGGCAACACAATGAAGGGGAGTCTGGATGGATCCATTATCCTCACGTGTGCATACCGGTCTCTTCTCCTTTGGCTTCCCCACCTAAGGACATTCTCGACCACGCATATCTCTCTTATCCGTGTATTCCTTATCCTCTCTTGCAGTGTCTTGCCAGATATATTTCTGAGCATCTTCGTTTCTGACACTCTGAGTGCGTTTTTGTGATTGTTCATAATACGAGTAGAATGCACACAAGTCTTATAAATTCTCGGTTTGCTGCTGATCTTCATGTCAGGGTTTTTCCAAATTGAATTTTTTAATTATCCTGAAATGGCCGCAGTCTTGTTTACTTGCCCCATCACTTCACACGGTAGATCCGTTTTCCAACACAAGTCCACACCCAGATATCATTTTAGTTTCTAACTGTGCGCGGGAGATACCTATTGGTGGCGATGAGGTTCGCAACTCATTATACCGCGTCTCTTGCGGGGGCGAAAAGAAAAGGATGGAGTGCCGCATCGGTTAAAGTGTGGCAGTCCATTCATTCTGCCTATGCTTTCGGGGAGACGGCGTGATGGTTAGTCAGTTAGTTAGTTAGTTAATAATAAAAAAAATGCGCTTTGTAGGGTCTTCCGGAAAATTGTTTATCGCGGAGCGTGCGATAATTGCAGTGGTCATTGTTTTACAACGCTCATTACTTGCGACTGAATTGTTTCCTTGCATTCAATTTTTTTTTACTTTTCTTGTTTATTTTATAATAACCATGAATACTTTTTAGGATGTGATTTTCCTCGGTTGAACAAATTTGTTTAAAGCACATCTTCCGTCCAAAACAATAGGAATGTTAAGACACTTAGCTATTGGTTCTCATGACATGTGCTAGGTAGCAAGTCTACCGCCATTTTTATTGTCACGTGAATTCTACCAGACCAGAGACAGAGTGAGAAATTTACCACCATCGCCGGGAATCGAACTTGGGTGTGGCAGTCATACCACTCAGCTACGAATAACGTCTTAATAGGGATGGTACCTACTAAAATGGCTGTATTAATGATATTTCCTTGTCATTGTGGTGGAAGGTTTGGCTGATTTTGATTTCGCCAATAATTTCGCGCCGTTCACAGTTTTATCACTGAAGTGAAATATCTATAGGCCCGGCAAGACATATTGGCTGAACTAAACGTTACGAAAAGTATAACCCCTACAAACGTTTTTGTGGTAGATAAATAGATATATAAAGGTATTGGTTTAAAGTGGTTTCCTCAGAAAACTTCATCAGACCGTCTACGGTGCGATGCAAATTTCTGAAAACGGTGAAGTCAGCGTAAGCGTTGTCTCTGGTCGTCAATTTGTCAGTTCGCATTTGGGATTCAAAACGGATGCACGCTCTTAAGTATTTTAAATTACAGTTTTACCAACTGACGTTTACGCATTTTATTAACATATGTATTTAAATAATTCGTTAAAAAATGGAAAAATCAATGCATGAAATCATCTTTTCTTAAGGGCTAAGAAATTTGATAGTGTGATTGTCACACTGTTATTGGTATGGTGTATAATTCACGTGGCAATAAAGTGGCGATTGATTAGCTACATATTACAGGTCATGAGATTCAGTAAATAGGTTTAAATGATCTGTTGTATACAAAAAAAGTTTCACTTGTTCTGCATGAAACAGGTCTAAATAATAAACTTGTAGAATACATTAATTTTGTATAAAATGTATATTTTTCATTAGAATATCATTAAAATGAATTTAACATAATTAAAATGAATATTTCCATAAATCAAGAAGGTGTTATTATTGAAGAAGTTGGATAGGAATGTATGGCCGATGAATGCGTCTTAAATAAAATTAAGAAAGGGTCACTAAGATGGTTTGGACATATAAAACGACTGGATGAGGGAAGAATGGTCAAAAAGATGTACACAAAAAATAGTGTGAATGGAAAAAGAACTCGAGAAAGTCCAAGGAAGACATGGCATGATCAAATTAATCAAATACTGAAAGGCGGCCATATTCGAAGCAGTAACAATCGACGAGCGTGTGTATCACGGTGTGTGAATGTAGAAGAGGCGCGAGAGTTGTCAGGATAGAACAGTTTGGTGGTCCATCCTCTCTACCTTTCTCTCCGGGAACACGGCGTGATGGTTAGTTAGTTAGTTACTTATTAAAAGATAAGTACTGTATTAACATTCTTAATTTATATTGATAATTAGTTCACTAAATATTTCTTCTTCTTCCTTGTTGTAGACCTATGTGGTCTGTTCTCAAGAGTGTTGCTCCTCCTATGGATAGACTCCCAACTGTCCTTCCATCTTTAAAGAGGTCTTCCACGAGGACGAGTCTCATGAGGTTGATTATGTAGTGCAATATAGGGGAGTCTGGTTGTGTCCATTCTTTGAACATGTCCGTACCAGTCCCTTTTTCGCTGTCTGCTTCATCTTAAAATATCCTTAACCTCAAATATCTCTCTTATTCTAGTGTTCTTCACGCGATCTCTCAGTGTCTTGCCTGCGTTCGTCCTCAGTGTCTTCTTCTCGGAAGTCCTCAAAACTTGTTTGGTCCATGCTGTGCCTTCCCTTTCTTCGACGCCATATGTTATTATTGGTCTTACGCATGCTTTATATATTCTCATCGTACTCTTACTTACTACATATTTGTATCTGCTAAAAAACGTAACATTTTCAAGTAAAAATATTGATTGATGAAAAAACTATTAACTAAAGCAAAAAGTTTATGCATTACACGCAATGAGATTATTGGATATACAGAAACAATTGTTATTTATTGTTGGAGTACAAGAATTATGCCAGACTAAATAACCGCCAATAACAAGTCGGCAGAATAAAAAATCGTTCTATGTATTGCTACTCACGTGACTTGCATTCATGCATTCATGTCTGATTGGTTACGTTTTTAATAACGAATTGAAATAAAACGGAAGAAATGTATATCGAAGAATTTTTACAATGCGGGTGTTTTGATAACATACTAATAGATATGCAGATCGTGAAATTGCAATAAAAAGTTAAGAAATATAGTTCTCATTAAATTTCTATGTAAATGTGAATTCTGACTTGTAACAAAGTTGAAAACAATCATCAGAATGATGTATTTAAAAAAAACTTAGTTTCATCATTTTGGAACGCTATTTATTTATTTTTATTATTTTTGTTGTTTGAACCTAGTTACTGTGTACAATTAGTAGTTTTTAAGCAATTATATTGATTATCATGACATGTGACAGGTAGCTAATCTATCGCTATTCAATTGTCACGTGAATTTTGCATCAGACCAAAGTCAATGTAACAATCACACTGCCATCGTCGGGAATCGAACCCGGGACCTTCGGTATGGCAGTCCGAGCTCTTACCACTCTGCCACGAAGGTCGTCTTTTCGCCTTTTCGTCTTTTCGACTTTTTGCCTTTTCGTCTTTTTGACTTTTCGTCTTTTCGTCTTTTCGTCTTTTGGTCTTTTCGTCTTTTCGTCTTTTCGTCTTTTCGTCTTTTCGTCTTTTCGTCTTTTCGTCTTTTCGTCTTTTCGTCTTTTCGTCTTTTCGTCTTTTCGTCTTTTCGTCTTTTCGTCTTTTCGTATTTTCGTATTTTCGTCTTTTCGTCTTTTCGTCTTTTCGTCTTTTCGTCTTTTCGTCTTTTCGTCTTGTCGTCTTGTCGTCTTTTCGTCTTTTCGTCTTCCCGTCTTTTCGTCTTTTCGTCGTTTCCATGTAAATATGAATCCTGACGTCTAATTTAGTTGAATATAATTAACAGAATAATGTACTATAGTTTCATCATGTAACACCAAAGTTATATTTTAATTAATTTATTATCATTATTATTATTTTTTGTTACCACCGCCCGTTGAACTTAATTACTGTATAAAATCCAACTCACCAATTCATTGCAAAAATTATAAAAATAACATCAACAACAACAACAAAAAACCATTACGCCATTTCTCCTTAGGGGTAGGCAGAGAGAATGGACATTAAAACATATGAAAAAAAGAAAATAAAGAAAATTATTAACTGGTTTCAAGAAAATTAAATCCTTCATATTAATAGCATAAACTCAATATTAAATGGACCAGGATTTTAAGATACTCGTATTTACAATTTAATACTCTGAGCAATATTCTGTATCTCTTACATAATACTATCAACGGAGAAAGGCATTGCATCAAATATTATATCAGTTCGTCGGCACCTAACAAAAAAAATCTAAATGTAATGCAATAGTAGCCCAACCTATTGTACTATTAATGGGAATTCATTAATGTGTTTCATGGTTGACGCTTTCTCAGTCATGTTTACGACCATATTAAATGGTATAACACTTCTTGTTACAATGGTTCTATTACGTTACGTTCTGCTCTGCTGACGGACAATGTTTTTCATGTTATATATAGTCGTTACTACTCGTACTACGTAGGTAAGTGCTCGTACATATAAAAACATTTTACAGACGATAGCTATTCATAGAAGAATGATGGTTGCGTGTGTAATGTATAGCTCTTTAATCTACTTTGGTTCATATTGGGTGTCCTAAATGGCGGATGGAGTTTATCTCTTAAATGTTGAACTCCGCCTTTTTCTAATATCCAAACACCTCTAAGATTAATGAATATCTCTTCTTATCTGTAGTCTTTATAAAGTCCTCTCTTATCTGAGAATCGTCAGATCATCTTAGAGAGCCTAACAGAAAACATTAAATATACTAGACGAGGAGAAAATTACCAAAGTCTTTATCTTCAGAAAACATCTATCTCTTATATTAAATTGGTTTATTTACATTTATTTGTCTCTCTTGTTTTTTTCTAATTGTACTACATTAATCCATTTTATTTCTTTACTTTTTTATTGTTATTATTTTGTTACAACTGTCTTATAGTTTTTTTACTGTTTTTTTATTGTTTTTCTTTACTTCTTTATTTCAAAATGGTTAAAAAATTATTGTTGTTATTTGAAAACTCCTCTTGACGTTCATTGTAAATAATGAATATAAAAAAATGATATATATTTTTAAATATATACGAGTATTTAGTTAAAATCCACTAATGTTTGTGTATTCGGCCGATTTCGGCAGCTCGCTGCCTTCTGTCTTCTGTCTGTCATCTGGTTTGACCAAAAGATGGCAGCGAGCTGCCGAAACCGGTCGAAGAGGCAAACATTATTGGATTTTAACTTATTTTATTTATTTTACATGTTATAACAATAATTTGCAAAAAAAAGTTTATGGACTGTAGTTGTCACACTAGGCATGGCCTGTATCGTGACAACTACATAAAATATGATGTTAGTAGCATTTTTAGTAAAATGGCGGTTTGTTAGTAAAATGGCGGTTGTTAGTAATCTTATGCTAACATTGGTAATCACAATATGAAGATATAATTAAAATTACTAAATCTAAAAGAAAAAAGTGTATTCTACGTCTTTAAAAAATCATTATTTAAAAATAATTCTTATTTTTTATATTAAATTGTAATTACTCGTATATCCGAATTGTAAATGTAATATCTGTAATGTTCATGATATACTTAATAAATTGAAATTAAAATTGATGAAGAACCGAAATAGCGTATCGTTCGAACGAGCACCGTTTGTATTGTAGTCTCGTAGCTTACCCGCGAAAGCCGAAGCGATGGCTGCCACAAGGAATGATATGCAGACGGCTGGTCCGGCCACGGTCTTGGCCACGGAGCCCGCCAGAACGTAGACGCCCAGCCCCAACGTGCTGCCCACGCCCAGGGCCGTGAGGTCTAGCAGCGTGAGGACTCGCGCCAGCTTCGTCTCGTCCCCCGAGTCCCGCATCACCTTGCATCGCGTCAGCGCCCTCCAAAACTCCCTTAAGGTCATCATTGTGATTCTGAAATCAAATAAATTATATTTCAACATTTACTAACTAACTAACTAACTAACCACCACGCCGTCTCCACGAAGGGGTAGGCAGAAAGAATGGACTGCCACACTTTTCTTTCCTGACATATTTCTCTCGCTTCCTCAACATTCATACATCGTGTCATGACTCTCATGACTCGATTTCTCTGACTCCTCACATGGCCGACATTCAATATTTGATTTATTTGATCGTGCCACGTTTTCTTCGGTCTTCCTCTATTTTTGGTTCCATTTACATCATTAACATATAATTTTTTTACCATTCTTTCTTCATTCATTCTTTCCATATGTCCAAACCATCTTAATGATCCTTTCATTATTTTGTTCATTACACCATCATTCGCACCGCATTCACTTCTTATATTTTCATTCGACACTCTATCATACACAGAGTATCCACACATTCGTCTAAGAGATCTCATTTCTACTGCATTTATTCTACTTTCATCCTTCTTTTGCCAGTTCCATGCTTCGCTTCCATACATAAGGTTATTATATCAACATTTACCAACTATGCAAAACTATGCTTTAGCAAGGCGAAACATTCCCATATAATTTAATAAAAAAATTAGAATACACAAGCCATAAAAAATATTTAATAAAACTTTTTTCATCATTTGATCACCCTCAAAAAAGGGACTGGTACGGTCATGTTCAAAGAATGGACACCACCAGACTCCCCTATATTGTACTACATAATCAACACCGTGGGTCTCGTCCTCGGGGAAGACCTCTTAAAAGATGGAAGGACAGCTGGGAGTCTACCTCACAGGAGGAGTAATACTCTGGAGAACAGACCACATAGGTCTACAACAAGGAAGAAGAAGAAGAAGAAGATCAACCTCAAATTGTTTAGTTTTAAGACATTTGATTACCTAGAATTATTTTTAAAACTTTATATATTCACTTTTTTGCATTTTTACGTACTTGTTTGGGGATATAGACACCCTTCCTAAGTATTCTTTATCATTTTTTTTCCTTCCTTAATTTCTACACATCCATTTTTAGTGTTAGAAATTCTACACTGAGGAAGGGCATATGTGTCCCAAAACATATTTGCAAAAAGTGCAAAAAAGTGTTGTGAAAATACAAAGTTGTCAAAAAAATATCAAATGTGAATCTACAACATAAGGTGATGGCGAATATAGAAGAAATGATGTGATTACATGCATTCTTATTTAAAATAATTATACGCTACGGACTTTAACATTTGTTTCAGGGAGACATTTATTAAGAAATATTTTAAACTAACGACTAACTAACCATCACGCCATTTCATTCACCGGATGGGTATGCAGAGAGGATAGATACCTCTCGAGAATCCTCTACATTCATACATCGTAGCATGCACGCACGTCGATTAATCCGACTTCGAATGTGGTCGCCTTTTAGTAATTGATCAATTTGTTTTCCATTTTGTCGTCCTCGGCTTCTTTTTCCACTCACGCTGCTTGTGTGCAACTTTTTAACCATTCTACTCTCATACATTCGTTTCATATGTCCAAACCATCTCAGGGGTTCATTTTTAATTTTATCCATGATGCAGTCATCTGCCTTACATTTCTTTCTCATTTCATCGTTCGGTATTCTATCATACAACGTTTTCCCGCACATTCTTCTTAGTGATCTCATTTCTACGGCGTTTATCCTGCTTTCATCCTTCTTTTGCCAGCTCCAAGCTTCACTTCCATACATGAGGGTTGGCACTAGAACTTCAATGTGTACTGCCATCTTTGCTTCTGTGGATATATTTCTATTTGCAGTAATGTCTTTGAGTGCGACATTTATTTTATTCCCAGCACTAACCCTACTTTCGATGTCTTTCTCCATTTTTCCGTCATATTTTTATAATCATAAAAATACAAATAAATAAATATATTCTATCTGAGAAAACTGTGAGGTTCACTCAAAGCTTTTATAATAGTATGTATAAGGTTGTTCGACTCAATTCATACAAATTCGACCTGCATATACAATAGTTAGTTAGAAAGTTTCAATCCTGGGATTGGTTTGCAGCCATTTCTTCTATTCTTCTCTTCCATTCTTCCCTGTCTTGTGCGGCTCTTTTGAAATCTGCATATGATGAGCAGCGCACGTCCACCAACAGGTCCTCCAGGTACTCTCGGCGTGGGCGTCCCCTAGAGTTTGTCCCCTCGGTCATACCCTCCATTATGGCATGCAAGAGGCCTTCTTGACGTATTACATGGCCGATCCATTTTGCATTGTCCTGAGCAGGTGCCTTCCTCCTTCGATTCTTGGAACCTCCTCATTCGTGATGTGGTCTCTCCAGGAAATTCCTAATAGTCTTCTATAGGACCACATCTCAAAAGCCTCTATCTCTGTTTATCTCTTTCGGATAGGCACCATGTCTCGCAGGCATACATCAAGATACTCCATACATATGAGGAGTATTCTCAGTTTTAGGTCTATATTATTTGATATATATATAGTATAATGTAAAATGCTTTATTTCAATGACGTATATTTTAGTCGCATGTCTGTTAGGTAAATAAATAATCTTATCGTTCCAATACTGAAGATATGAATTAAAAAAATAATCAGTGATAATTCCATTATCCGAATCAGACACTACTAAATGCGGTACCTGAATCGCAACAAAAAGCCAGTACTGAGAGGTAACGTATCTAGTAAGAACTTGTGAAGAATTTCGTCCAATTGTTTCATCCGATAATTTTGATTTGTCGATTTGGAAAAATGATCAATTAATTGATTCCTATCTATTGACTCACGTGATGTATGACGATTTGAAAATATATGAAATAATTACACGGTCATAATTAATACGAATGAAAACGTCAGTTTTCTAGAAGTTTTATTATATTTTATGGGAATCACATGTTTCGCCCTTCTAAGGCATTATCAAAAACAAAAGGCTTATAAAATTGAAGAAGTCCAAAGAAAAAAATCTTATAATGTAATATTTTTAGTCCATTGTTTTGGCCGAAACACTATGATACAACAACATTATAAACAATTAAATTAAAAAACTTTTGTTTTATGTATCACAATTGTATTTTATTTTATGCAACAGCTGTTTCGTCAACCTATGTTGACATCATCAGGTGTTACAACTGTATTTGTAACAAACTGTTTATTTGTAACACCTGAAGATGTCAACATAGCAAACAGCTGTCTCGTAAAATAAAATACAATTTTGATACATAAAACAAAGTTTTTTTAATTTAACAGTTTATAATATTTTTACTTTTATTCCGCTTATTATTCTAGTTTATATTACTTTATATATGTATTATTATGTAATACATAAAAAAATCTTTAATACAAGAGAGATATAAAATATAAAATTAATTTAAAATATGACAACAGACATTAAAGTTATTGATTGAAAGGTATCATGAAATACATATTTTGATTAGTTCGAATAGTATAGTAAATATGTTCACCTTGTATTTTGTGGTAAGCTCATAGTATAATAATTGTTAAAAAACTACGTTTCAAGGCCTTCTTTATTAAAAACTAGAAGTTGTTTGTTTGTACTCGTATACATTGTTCTAATGCACATTTGATTTAAATAACCACCATAAATTAAGCACACATAAACTTACGTAATGAATAATACGATATTACTTATGTGCATTTCATATTTAAGGTATTTAAAAAAAATCATCCGAACTTGGACTTGGATCTTCTGGCTTACAGAGGTTCAGCTCATGTGGCTATTCCTCTTATGTTTGATGGGAACATTGCTGGAAGGTGATTTGGTGAGTTGTTAGTTTATGCGGGGGCATGATTTGTGTGGCCCGGAGTGTTCCTCTGTAGGAGGATCGATTTTGAGCGCTTGTGGCGGCTGGAGGTGTTTGGGTCGTAATTTGAGAGGTCTTTTATTGTGGGGTTAGGATTAGAAGGGAGCCCTTTATAAAAACGATCGGCAAGTTTTAGAATGAATTCATCTATCATCGGGATTCTCGATTCTAGGTGCAGTTGTGTGATCCTGGTCCATGATGGCGCACCAAGCGATAAACGGATAGCTTTATTTTGCAGGATTTGGAGTTTTCGTATGTGACTCGAAGCTGCATAGCCCCAGATTGGGGCTGCATAAGTGAAGATCGGTCTTATGACCGTTTTGTATATCAGGAGTTTATTGTCGGTGTTTAGTTTACTGTTTCAAGCTAACATTGGGTATAGGGCTGAGATTGCTCTTGGCGCGGCTTTGACTTTATTTGTAATGTGTGGCCTCCATGTCAGCCTAGAATCCATTGTGTTACTGATAGTTATTTTCAACAACATCAACACAGATTGTTTTAAATTTTTACTTGTTTAAACCGACTTGCTTTTGTGATGCCAGTGCTAATGACAAATTAATTACTGAACACGATACTTCCTAATCTATTACATTTAATGAAATTTCTACATTAAAGGGCAAGTTTTGTTTAATTTATTATTATGTACTATTATGGTGTCCATAGGTCATAAAAGGCCAAGGTTGGGCTGAAGAAGTGTCGGCAGACAGCCTACCAGGTGGAGCGATGATATTGTGCGGACAGCGGGAAGGGCCTGGAAATCACTGGCGAGAGACCGAGAGGGATGGCGTGGGGGTGGATAGATGGATAGATGGAGACAGGCTGACGAAGTTGTACCATTATTATAAATTACAGTGATATTAATACATATAATGATTATGGTAATACTGTAATTTCTAAACCTGTGTTTTGATTTTTCCTAAATGTTTCTACAATATAATTTTGTAAACTTTGTAATATGTCTTAGTTCTATGTCTGTTTACTGATATTTCCTGAATGTTTTTGTAATTTTGTAAACTTTGTAATATGTTTTAGTTTGTATGTCTTTGAGATTTCCTGAATGCTTTTGTAATTTTGTATTTTTGTAAGATGTTTATTTATTTTCCAAGTCTGTGTTTTGATGTTTCCGTTTCCAATTGTTGTATATTTATATGTAATTATTAAGTATGTAAATTGTCCTTTTATTCCAGAATGAGTAGTGTACTCATGGGAATACAGTATAACCACTGTAACTCTATAAAATAAATAAAAATAAAAATAAAATAAAATAAATTAAAAACGTCTACTACGACTAATAATAATAATAAATAATATTAAAATAATAACAATAATAAAAATTGAAAATAATAAAAATGTCACATTTGATAATGTCTCAGACAGGCGAAAGATGTCATTCACATAAAATAAAATAGAAATTATAGAAAACGTCAGTTAAAAATGACATTAAAAATAAAACATTTGGCGTCCCTGGAAACGACAGAAAAAGCTACTAATCCTCCAAACATAACGGCAAAAGAATCATTGGCAAAGGCACGTGGAAGAAGAAGATTTTAAAAAAGCACACTGTAATTTAACATAGAAAATCCAGGATCGAATATTTCTAGGATGTAATAAAATTACATTATATTATATTGTTCTGTTGCAATGAAACAGCTTGAAGGGGAATCTTTCGTGTATTTACGTGACATAAATTATTGATAAGTACTCGTCATATGTCAATAACAGCTGTCGGTAAATAAATGGCATTAAAGTTTACTTATTAATTGACTACTATTTGCGGTAGTTTCATTGTGTTATATATGTTTTATTGTTCTTTAAACCAGAGTCGTAAATTACATTTGTTGTTAATTATATAATACAAATAAAAACGTCTGTCTTCTAGAAGTTTTATTATAGTTTGTGGGAATGACATGTTCATATGTCATATAATATCTTAGGCGAAATATAATAATACTTCTAAAAGACAGACGTTTTCATTCGTATTATTTATTTAATGTGGAGTTTTACGTCCTTGTTCAAGAAACGATAAATATTTGTGGTTTATTGATGAAGCAGTAGCTTTTAGGGGTGGCAAAATGAATCATCTCAGGAATCTGAGTTGAACGGATCGCTAAGTAAAGTGAGCCGACTGTTTTTCATAACTCACGACTCAACATTTTGTGTCGTTGTTTTCATAAAAATGTGAGTCTGTCTCGAGGAATTGTTACACATTTTGGGAGGAATTTGTCGGCGACCTTTTTTTTTAGCTCACAAAAAATATAGTCGCCGCCGTAATTTTCCCAAAAAAAAACCTCGTCGATTCACAAAACAGTCAACTCTTTGGCAATGATTTACGATTCAGCCAGCGGATCATTGAGCTGCCGCTCTTTTCTGAGTCATCGCTCACTCGCTCACCAAAGTGAGTCGGTTCTTTGAGTTACTCGTGAGCGGATCGCTCACTCCTAGTAATTACACTAAAAATAGTACATAAGTTCTGTTTTGTAATTCTTCTATAACTATAATAATTGAAATTATAGAACTAGATCTATAAGTAAAAACAAATAGCGAAAATGTCCAATAGCAATGGAGTTCTGGTTCCAACTGTAATGTATGGAAGCGAAACTTGGA
This sequence comes from Lepidostoma basale, assembly GCA_022606425.2. Classification (NCBI taxonomy): domain Eukaryota; kingdom Metazoa; phylum Arthropoda; class Insecta; order Trichoptera; family Lepidostomatidae; genus Lepidostoma; species Lepidostoma basale. The sequence continues at coordinate 927,079 of JAHDVF020001018.1, read as the reverse complement.
AATGGCAGAAGAAGGATGAGGGCAGAATAAATGTTTGTTTATTATGTTTAATTTGGCAATATGGTATGCACATACAAGAGACTGTCTATCACATGGAACAGTTTAGTTCAGAATTTATTATTCTTGTTCTTCTTCCTTGTTGTAGACCTATGTGGTCTGTTCTCCAGAGTGTTGCTCCTCCTGTGATGTAGACTCTCAGCTGTCCTTCCATATTTTAGGAGGTCTTCCACGAGGACGAGTCCCATGAGGCTGATTATACAACGCAATATAGGGGAGTATGGTGGTGTCCATTCTTTGAACATGCCCGTACCAGTCCTCTTGTCGCCCTCAGTGTCTTCACCTCGGAAGTACTCAAAACTTGTTTGGTCCTTACTGTGTCTGTCCTTGCTTCGACGCCATATGTTATTATTGATCTTACGCATGCTTTATAGATTCTCATCTTACTCTTAATGGCCATGTCTTTGTTTTTCTCTATTGTGGATTTTGGAGTGCCAGATTTATTGTATTCATAAATGTTATTATATTATATTAGTTTCAATCCTAGGGATTGGTTTGAGGTAAATCTAACATTTTTGCTGTTTTTTATACAACAGGTTTTTTGAACTGAATTACTGTATACAACATTATAGCTATTGATTCTCATGACATGTTATAAAATAGTTAGCTAGTCAATCACTCAATCAGTCAAAGGATGGAGAAAAAATGGTTAAGAAAGTATACATTAACGATGTACATGGAGTACGGAGTTGAGGCAGACCGAGGAAACATCAAATGACCAAATTAATCAAATTTTGAAGGTTGGTCATATCAGAAGCCGGAAGAATCACGCGTTGTATGAATGTGGAGGAAGTTAGAGACATGTGTGTCAGGATAGAGTAGTGTGGCGGTCCATTCTCTCTGCTTATCCCTGCGGAGAAACTAGCGTGATGGTTTATTGATGTTGTCAATCACTTTTTTTTTACGATCGAATCCGGGACCTTCGGTGTGGCAGTCATAGATGTTGCTCACTTTGCTACTTAGTTCGTTAATGTTATTTAACTTTATTAAATATATTTATATATCGCACGCTTAATAGAACACTGGCTTAACTCAAAATAGCAAGTTTTGCTCAATCTGACATGATTCGGTGTTTTAACAAAAACAGTCGAAAAACACGTACGAATGGATAGAGAACATTGTGAACGATTATCATACTACGAATGGATATCGTTAACATTGTGAAAAATAGATGGATAGCGTTAACACAAGCCTCTGTCTAATGTTAACTCAATTGTGACCTAAACCATAATCGGTCAGTTTACTATTAGCGTGCGATATGTCTACTTGTTATCAAAGTATCTCACAAAAAGTAAAAAAAAAAAGTTTTTTGTATTCAATACAGAACAATCAAAACTTGTTTAGTAAATTGAAAATAGCGATTTGTTCGTTGGATAGTCCTTCAATAAATGACATTTCAGAAACCAAACATGGTTTGCGATATAAAACCTAAAATGTAGGTAACGTAACAGGTATGCAATAAGGAAAACCTTTTGATGTACAAAAAATCTATGAGTCTCATTGAGGTCACTATATTGCAATGCTGTCTGCTACTCTCTGGGAAATCCCCGTATTCCATCAGTTTTGAAATAAGAATGCGATTACATTTTGTGCAAGTCGTAGTAAATTTATCCTTTTTGAAGTGAATTGTTTTTTTTTTATAATTCTGATTTTAAAGTTACTCGTTGATGATTTTTATATTGATTTCATCATCCTCACTGAAATCGAAAATGGCCGTTCACAATGGAGTTCTGGTCCCAACCCTTATGTATGGAAGCGAAGCATGGAACTGGCAGAAGAAAGATGAGAGCAGAATAAATGAAGTAGAGATGAGATCCCTAAGACGTATGTGTGGTAGAACGATGTACGACAGAATCTCAAATGCTGATATTAGAAAGGAATGTAAAGCGAAAGAAGGTATTATGAACAAAATTATGAAAGGATCGCTGCGTTGGTTCGGACATATGGAGCGCATGGGTGAAGAAAGAATGTTTAAAAAAGTAAACGTTAACGATGTAAATGGAGTACAGAGTCGAAGAAAACATGGCATAACCAAATTAATAAAAATTTTAAGGTTGGTCATGTCAGAAGCCGGAAGAATCGACGTGCGTGTATGACTCGCTGTATGAATGTGGAGGAATCTAGAGAGGTATGTCAGAATAGAGTAGTGTGGCGGTCCATTCTCTCTGCCTTCCCCTGCGGGGAAACGGCGTGATGGTTTGTTGTTGTTTATTTATTTCAGATTCAGTACAAACATCAATAATCAATGAATAATATCTTCATGTACTCATGTGTTGATATTCCTAAATGTATACAATTTGTACCATTCCACCAATCACGTGCTGCGAGTAATAAAAATATGTATTTTTTATAAATAAATAAATAAAGCACTAAAATTTTTGTTTTCTCTTTATTTTGTAATTTTACCAACAGATGTCGCTCCAAACGGAACTTTTTCAGGGTATTAAACAAATTCAAATGAAAAAGTTCCGCTTGGAACGAAAAAGGGGAGTAATTTTTAAAAAACAAAATGAATTTATATTAAAACAAAACATTTACATATTAAATTTATATCTTAAAATATCACATAACAAATAAATTTCTTCGAACGAAAGTAAACTTAATTATAAAACATTGTTTTAATGCTATAAGTTGATTTTAATATTTTAAATGTAAATAGTCCATTGTTTTGGCCAAAGCACTATAATACTTCAACATTATTAACTGTTAAAATTTATAACACTGTTATTTTTTTATTATTTTTTTATTTTACTTTTACATGGTATACATTTGATAAAAAAAATGTTTATGGTCTGTACTTGTCACACTAGGCATGGACTGTATCGTGACAACTACATAAAATAGCATGTTAGTGGAATTGTTAGTAACATAGCGGTTAGTTAGTATTTGTTAGTAATCTGATGCTAACATTGGTAAGTGACTTATCGTTACATGATGATATAATGTAAATTGTATGCTAGGAAAGTTGTAATATTAAAAAACAAAATGAATTGATACATAAATACTAGTATAGGAAATTTCTTCTAAATCTAATAGAAAAAAGCATTTTCTACATCTATGGTTGACCCCTTTATATATTTGGTTAGAGCACGTTTAAATTTCTTTATGTCATTAATTGATTTGAGACTCTCAGGAAGACGATTGAAAATATAGGGCACGCGGAATGGAAATTGTTTTTGGGCTAGAGATAGGCGACAGCGAGGAACTGTAAAATTTTGATTAGAGGATATGATATCACAATTTGTACTTTTTGAGTGTCGCGACAGCTGTGTTACCAACCAATGTTAGATGATGAAACCTGATGAAAAAAAGTTGTTTGTAACACCTGATGAAGCCAACATCGGTTGGCGAAACAGCTGTCACGATACCCTAAAGTGAATAATAAAAATTGTGATATCATAGCAGTGTTATAAATTTTAACAGTTAATATTTCAAATATTATTGTAAATATCGTATTTGACACAATCTAATAAAAATTGATTGTTCAAATGTGTCGATCATAATAGATTTATCAAATCATCAAATTACGTCACAAATGACTGACCCTTCAGATAAGCAAGTAAGAGATGTGTGAATATAAAGGTTACAGACATCAGATCGATCAAACATTAATTACCATATATTAAGTACATACTGTCATGTCCAGACTTTTTTATCTTTACTTACGTCTGCTCCATTTTTAAACAATACCAAATTAGCTTAAAAAATTCATCAACTTTTATGATAAGTCTATTTTTATTAATTAATGGGGTAACAAACGATTCATGATCCGCATTTTTATCCGTTACTATAGACAGACTTGTACAAATAACAAAAAACATAAAAAAATTAAATTGTTATTAAGTAGATGAAATTAGCGACCCGTAGCAAGTACAAGATCATATGACAATAAAATGGCGATACATTAGTTACTTATCGATGCATTAGAATCAATAGCTAAACATTTATATATAGTAAGTAATTGGATTCAAATAACCTGCTCTATATAAATGTGCAAAGCAACGGGATACTACCACATTAAAAGCTCTAGTGGCATCCCAAGAACTATTAAAAATGTTACACTTCAAACCAACCTCATGGATTGAAAATAGCGTAGAGGTGTAATATCACTTTCAATATACTATATATCATATATTTCAATATATATATTATAATATAATTTAAATCAATAATAATTTAATAATTTTATATTTCAATAAATGCGGTAGAGATGAGGTCCCTAAGACGTATGTGTGTAGAACGATATACGACAGAATCTCAAATGCCGATATAAGAAAAAAATGTAGAGCGGAAAAAGGTATTAAGAACAAAATTATGAAAGTAATGATGTAAATGGAGTACGGAGTCGAGGCAGACCGAGGAAAAATGTCATGACCAAATTAATCAAATTTTAAAGGTTGGTCATGTTAGAAGTCGGAAGAATCGACGTGCGTGTATGACTCGTTGTATAAATCTGGCGGAAGTTAGAGAGGTGTCTGAGGACAGAGTAGTGTGGCGGTCCATTCTCTCTGCCTATCCCTGTGGAGAAACGGTGTGATGGTTTGTTGTTGTTGTTATCAATTACCATTTTTTTTTTACGATCGAATCCGGGACCTTCGGTGGGGCAGTCATAGATGTTGCCACTTTGCCACGAAGGTATTTTTTTTTTATGAATTAAAACTCTGTTTTTTCCACTTTTGAGTTTATTTTTCTCGATATGTGTCGAAGGCTTAACACCTTTATCAACGAGTTAAACTTTTTCAATTGTATTATTTATTAGAAACATTATTAGTTTAATAATGATTACTTTTACACTTATCGACAAAATTCCGATAAAAGACGCACAATATAAAAATAGACTAAATAAAGGTGAAAGATATCAAATTACTTGTATCCACACAGTTTTCCGAGAAAGATATTATGTATGCCATACTTTACCCCACTGTTCGATGGAAATTGTCTTTTAACATCTATGCCATAGAATGTTTTTTAAGTAAATCAAGTTTTTTTAGGAGACTTATACTTAAAAAAATAACAGTTATTTTATTGCCCTGGTCAAGATTGAATCATAGCGAAATTAGTTGGCATCAATTATAATAAGCATACCTTGGTTAAATACAAAGTGTTTTATTATTTTACATCTATAAGTTCAAAATGTCTAATCCCAAACTAAGTACTTAATATGAAAATATAAAAAATATCATTATACAACTGACCGTCTAATACTAAAGAGTCACTTAAATCATTTGATATCCTTGGTTCGTTTTTATCCTACTTTATATATAGTCTAAGCTGCAAATTATTTGGAAATAAAATAAACCCAATCAAATTATTTTATTGAAATAATAATAAAAATAGGTAAACATAGAATTAATATTATATATACCACCAAGAAAAGTTTCATAAAGAATTAAGACACTTCAACAGGGAAACATCTGTCTCATATAGATATTCGCCACGTCCGGTCACCTTTTTAAGGGTTCTAGTTTTGTTCGTGTTTCTTTTTGTGATTTCTGTCTTTTTATGGTTTATAACACATTAAAACTATTATAAATATGTGCAATATATGTTGCATTAGATAAATACATACATTAGTTTTAAGAAATGTATTATACATTTTTTTAATATTATAACTAAATAAAGTAAATAAAAAAATAAAAGCTTTACATTCTGAATGAGAATTAAAATATGTATAAAATCGAGGGCAAACGGAAATAAATGTTTCAAAAATAAATTTCTACCCAGTAAACCAAGGATCCTGCCTATAAATCTCTGACTTGTTAACCAAATTAAATAAATGTTTTAGTAAATTTAGTAACCTTGTCTTCTTCTTCTTTTTGTCCTGTCACACCTCCGTGGTGCATAGGGCCTCAAGGTACCTTCTCCACCCGACTCTATCGCATGCCTGATGCCTAACATCATCCCAAGTGAGGCCTGCTGCTTTAACCGCGTCCTGCAGGCCTCTTCTCCAGGTGGCTCTAGGTCTGCCTCGCTTCCTCTTTCCCCCCATAGGGGACCAGTCTAGCGCGCCCTGAGCGTAGAAACCTTGGCTAATAACATATAATCATCCCGCCCAGTAAATTTAGCTAACTTAGTAATTCTACACTAGTTAAAACAGGACACGTACTAATATTATAGACGAAGTAGTATTAAGACAGAGTTCTTAAACTCTGTCTTAATACGTAAAATATATTAAATTTACTTGCGTTATTAAAAGACAATATACATTTTTCGGATATTTCACAGGTAAGCCAAAACACATTCACGGAACAAAGTACACTTGCATGGAACACACATGTTTACACAAATTTTCGTAAAATATTTATTGCAACATTATCATATCACAGTGCAAACGGAAGATTATTTATTGAAAAACAATCTTGTGTGATTTGTATCTCAATTGAAATCTGTGAAGAGTGCCCACAATTGATTATTAAATATACCCGAACAATCATTTAAACAAAATTGATGGAATTTGCTTTAAGCGTTGCTGGCGGCACGGTATAACACCATTAAGGCTATGTGATCCTAGTTCAATTACGTGCATTGGACTCAGAAATAATACTCGCATATAGACATGGGTTCAAGCCTGGACACTACCAGATTCCTTCTTAATAATAATGAGCTATTTTCTGCTCACAATGAAGATTGTAAAATAAATTCTAATATCATTGATTAAAATCCTTGGTATTAGTCTTTTTAAAAAAAAAAAAATTAATAAAATAGGCACTTTTTAAACAGCGACCATCCTGATTTGATTTCAACGATCATAGAAAATACGTTTAAAAATGGAATATTGTTTCCACCAAGAACAAAGTACTAGTAAAAAAAAAATTTATGGTTTCGGTTTGAAATTTGTTAAGTAATAAATGTTTTAATTATCTGGATAAACAACGATTTTTTAACCACCCTACCTATTTGAACGTACGTGATACGTTCACTTTGACTGTACCATTCTGCGCTATCCCGTATAACGTACGCGCTTGAGAAAAAGTAATGTACCTAAAATGTACAAACTGTTAGGGATACGCGCGTGTGCCAACAACACTTGAGTACAAGTCTTCATAAATATGATAGTTTTACAAGGGGCAGGCGAAGTGTGCAGCCGAGTATTTGACGTTTCGTAATTTAAAAAAAATAAATTAAATTTCATTAATAAAAAACCTGCATTCTTGCATGTTTTTCGGAAAATTACCTAAAGGTAGGGCGGTTAAAAAACAAAAATAGTTTATTTCAGGCCTAGTTTTGTTAAATTAGGACATTATCAATTGAGTTGAACAGATGGCAATGTTCTAAAATTATGAATATTTCTGTATAATATAAAAAAATTATAATATTCAATTTGTATTTCTATAAAAAATTCTTCGAATTATTTTTCTATTACAAATATATTACCTTTAATGTGCATTTGTATATTATATATCTGGTATGAAAATTTATATGCACAGACACAGGTTACGGGGTTTCCCAAAGAGGTGAATAACACATATGAGTACCTTGTTTCCTCTTCGGGTTTTCCAGTAAATAACATTATTCTAAATTTCGTTAAAGGTTGACTTCTAAAAATTATACATTATATTTGTTTTATAAATCATAACTTGTTTTATGAAGTGATATTAATGTATCCAGGTTATTTTTCCAAAGCATATTTTTTAAACATATTATTACAATAAGATTTGGAAGAAGAATTTGTGTCTCTGTTTATCCACTTCATTTAATAACCCTTTCGTTACGTCTCGGTCAAATACAAATCGTACTGTTAAATACGGCGCGAATATTTTTAACCAATTTTTTGGTTAAAAACTTATATTTGAATGATAAATGTACTTACTGGGGCTATTTTCGCAAATTATATTTGTTCGGTTATTCTTTTGCTATCAGATGATGAATAAAAAAGTACGTTATACTCGTATATTAATACACATTCATAATTCACTGTTTGTTTTCTGTACTACACCAAAATAATAGAAATTGATAAATAATATTCAGAGTAGAATTTATCACAATTTATAATAATTAACAGATAACAAATGCAGCGAAACAAAGTGCAAAATGCAGTAGGACAAACGAATCTAGTACGAGCATAATGGCGGCCGATGGGATACTTCACAGATGTGATTTACCGACAGCGCGCATGTAAACCGTAATTATGACGAAGTAAAACACATCTAATTTATAATCTTAACAGATTTCTGTAAAGGATAGATGAAAGTAAGTACTGGAGTCATTTGTGGTTCCAAATTCTTACAATAGAGTCACTACAAATACTGCAAAGTCGCAAAATGATATATCACGTGTAAGATTTTACAAAAAAACATATTTCACACAACACGTTAGTTGCTTCCTCCTTCCTTAGGTGTACATTTTATATACCAGACCAAATACAGCATGAGAATCACACTGTCATCGCCGGGAATCGAACCGAGACATTCGATCATAGCTGCTGACACTCTACCATGATGATTCGGTCTAAATATTATTTAAATACAAAAAAATAATACGATCCTCTCTGCCATGTACTTCATATGTCCAAATTAACTTAGATAAGTAACCTTAATTTTATTAAGGACGCATTCATTAACAAAACATCAGTTCGCTTTTCACATTGAGATAAGTACCACTATCTAACAGATCTAAAAATAATTTGTGGTAAGTGATCATTGTTATATATCGTTGGATAACAATCCATAGAAGATCCACTCCACACGATAGACAAATATTGACTCGAAATATTGCGATAAATTGTGATATCTGCGTAGTGCCTGCGTAATGTTATTGTTTATTTCAATACTTGATTCATTTGTTGATTCTATGCAAAGGGATTCGATTTTACAGGTACTCACTTAGCAAATCAAGTTTACTTGATACAAAATATATCCCACTAGTACTTCGAATGTGACACAAGTCAAATACGCTTTTTTCACTGATGTCACTTTCGAAATATTAGTATAAATCGTAAATTATTTTATTTTACCGACATCGTATGAAATTTTACTATTAGTTTTCCATTTATCATTATAAGTGATGTAATATATTATACATTCTTCTTTTTCTTCTTTTTGTCCTGTCCCACCTCCGTGGTGCATAGGGCCTTCCTTCACCTGACTCCATCGCATGCCTGATACCTAACATCATCCCAAGTGAGGTCTTAACCTCGTCCTGCAGGGCTCTTCTCCAGGTGGCTCTAGGTCTGCCTCGCTTCCTCTTTTCCCCATAGGGGACCAGTCTAGTGCGCCCTGAGCGATGCAGGCTGGGTTCCGTCTCAGAGTGTGACCGATCCACTGCTATTATACATTACAGATTTTTATTTATTAATATATACCATAAACAAAAAACCTCGATATAACGGACCTCTATTTAGAAACTTCGGATATAACGGACCTCTATTTAGAAACTTCGGATATAACAGACAAAAAATCCGGTCAAACGTAAAAAAATTAAAAACGTCCAGTTAATATTATACATGCTTCAATTCAAGTGTCACCGCATGTAAACAATTTTTAGCGGCCATGATAATAAATCACCTCATACATCTAGCACTAGAATTTGAGACATAATGCCGATGATGGAAGTGAAGATAGCGAAGAAGAAGAAACAACACGGACAAAAATGAAGTTATCAGTGGTAAGATCACATCTAAACGATCTAATAACATTAATTGACTATTCGTCAGGTAACGAAGTTCTATTATACGCATTTTCGTAATTTTAGAGAGTTGAATATAAATTAGCAGTAAACAACAAAAGTGCAAACAACACTTGATTTATTTTTCAAAGAAGGATTACCGAAAGCCAGCGCGTCGATATCAATCAGCAACGTATCCAAATCACGACGAGTATCCAAAGACAATAAAAATAATTAGTTTATATTTGTATTGTTTATTTATATCTAAATACAGTGTACATATTTAAAATAAATGTTTTTTGATTTATTTTAAACCGTTTTTTATATAACGATGACGACCTTCGTGGCTGAGTGGTTACTGACTTCCATACCGAAGGTCCCGGGTTCGATTCCCGGCGATAGCAGTGTGATTGTCACATTGCCTTTGGTCTGGTGTAGAATTCACGTGGCAATAAAATGGCGATAGATTGGCTACCTATCACATGCCATGTGAATCATCAATATAATAGCTAAAAATAATGTGTATACAGTAATTGGGTTTAAGCGACCTGTTGTGTACAAGAAAAAAATAAAAATAAAAAAATAACGGACTTTCGGCTTTAACGGACACCCCCTCCCCCCAATTAGTCCGTTACACGAAAAAAACATGTGTTGAAACGTGTTTTTAACTTGTATCACTTAAGGACATATTTATATATAGAATAGTAAAGAAAATATACGTTAACGATGTAAATGGAGTAGCCCGAGGAAAACATGGCATGATCAAATGAATCAATTTTTAAAGGTTGGTCATGTTAGATGTCGGAGGAATCGATGTGTGTGTATGACTCGTTGTATGAATGTGGAGGAAGCTAGAGAAGTTTGCCATTCTCTGATGGTTTGTTTGTGTTTATTTTGTTTATAAAAAATCTGGAAGTTTAATTATTTTTTATGGGAATGACACGTTTCCCCTACTGAGGCATTATCAAATGTCCTGTGATAATGATATTTGATAATTCTTCAGTAAGGCGAAACATCATTCCCATAAATTAAAACGAAACTTCTAGAAAACAAACGTTTTCATGAGTATTTAAAACTCGTACATCGCACCCACGTGCTTAGATACTTTACTTACGGAAAAACAATCAGATTTTTTTAAACGCATATAAAAAGCTTTACGCGCAATGAAAATATTGCGTAAATTATTTTCAGTTTAATAATTTAGGTAAATATTAAATCTGCATTTTCAAATAAGTTCGCAAACAAGTATAATACTCTAAATGAGGCAATAATTTTTCTGTAACATAAAGAGCTCACCGGTCTATGGCCTTAGTTGAAAATCCGTTAATTAGGTTCGCCAACTTGACTTCAAAAATCACCTGCACAATACCTGATTCAGAAAGCACACATAGAGTAGTAATTGGCTGTAATAATGGTTACATAATTTGCTCAACGTGTACAAGATTCGAATAAATTATCTCAGAATAACCGCCGCTTTATGCAACCAGCTGTACAAATAATCAAATAGCTTATTAAGCGACCGAAAGTAAAAGGTTTTAGATATCAAAAGACTCAAACAAATCGTATTTTGCATAGCGACATAAATTGACAGAATTTTATGACAAATGCTTATTTGCTACTCGAGAAAAGGCTAGATATTTTGTTATAATAATAATAATAATAATAATAATAGTAATAATAACAGTAATAATAATAATAATAATAATATTAATAATAATAATAGTGACGAATTTTTTATGAATTAAATCACTGTTTTTTCAATTTTTAATTCACGATTTTTTTGCGAAATAAAACACTGTTTTTTCCACACTCAAAAGTGAAAAAAAAAAGTTTTTATTCATAAAAAAATCGTCATTATGGAATTCCACTGTGTTAACGCCTTAAGTTTGTCTAAAATTAATAATAATGGTAATAATAATAATAATAGTAATAATAATAATGGTAATAATAATAATAATAAAAAAATTAATAGTACTAATAATAATAATAAGAATCATAATAATGAATGTATAATTTATACAGCGCTGTTTTCATGAATTAATCACATCAAGGGCGCTGTAGAAAATCCTTTATTTCATGAATTAGTTAAAAAAACTAACTAACTAACTAACCATCACGCCGTCTCTCCGAAGGGGTAGGCAGAAAGAATTGACCGCCACACTTTTCTTTTCTGTCGATTTTTCCGACTCCTCTCTTGGCTGACATTCAATATTTGATTTATTTTTGCCTTCCTTTATTTCTAGTTCCATTTACATCGTCAACATATTATACTTTTTTTTAACCTTCTTTTTTCATTGATTCTTTCCATGTGTCCCATGATCCTTTCATTATTTTGTTCATAACACCATCATTTACTTTTATATTTTCATTCGACACTCTATCATACATAGAGTATCTACACATTCGTCTGAGAGATCTCATTTCTATTGCATTTATTCTTCTTTCATCCTTCTTTTGCCAGTTCCATACTTCGCTTCTATAAATAAGGTTATTATTCATTATTCAGTATGAATTTATTTTTTCCCATTTCCCAAGCTGACGAAGGGGATGAATTTCAGTATGAATTTATTTAATAGATTAGCTACCTATCACATGTCACGAGAATTAACATGATAGCTATACCATTTACATGGATTTGGATTCAACAAAATAATAATTATAACTAATTTATGGTATAACGTTGCACCTTGAATGTTACAGACGTTTCGGAGAACGTTGCGTCTCTATTATCAAAGCGAGTGATAAGACAAGTGATGACGTTATAGAAACATGGAATACGCTAACTTCAATAGTTTTTGAAACGTGTATAAGACATCACATATTTATTATTTTTATTATAATTTGCAGAGTGATTAATGTAAATTAACTTGTTTTTTCTTACACAATAAAATATGTGGAATGTGATTTAACTAGATGTCAAGTTTTAATATAATGTTACCGTTTATATTCATTCTTAATTAGATATGGAAACAAAAGATAGGAATACTAATTTGATTGAATTCTTGGTAAAACATTTATTGGAACGTAAATAACTATTAATAAATCTATAGATTTATTATCCATTATATATATTGGATCTCTTGAGTGATACGAATTTGTTAATACTTATTTTATAAAAGGTCTTATTTTATAATATGGTCTAAGACACATTTTTATATATCTGAGTGCATTTTTCAAGGTGACTCTGCACTGTGCCACCGAGCAAAAACTGTAAGTATTATTTTTTCTGACACTGTGATTTATAATGTTTACAAAACAATATTAAAAAAATATAACACTGTTAAAATAATTTTTAGGTCAAAGAATATATGAAAATTCATGGGATTCCAACACTGAATTGGCCCGGAAATAGCCCTGACCTAAACCCTATCGAGAACTCGTAGCATAAAATGGCAATTGAAATAAATAAACTAAAGCCTCCGTCAAAGGAAAACCTTAAAAACAAGACTACATACATAATTTGGTGAAATCCATGCCTAAACGTATTGAAGCAGTTATTTAAAAAAATGAGGAACAACAAAGTACTGATTTTGTTGGTTTTTGATAATTGTTAGTGTTATATACCTATGTAGTGTTATATTGAAATAAATATGTGTTTATTTAAATTATGTGAGCATTTTAAATTTTTGTGACAAAAAATCGAAAATCTACAAATTAACTCTAAAATTAAGAAAAAATAAATTTTTGATCCCTAAGAAGGCACTTTGCTTGCAGATCATCTTTTAACAGTGTTGCTTAATAATTTGGAGTGAAAAGCTATCAAGGAATCACAATTTTTTTTTATATAATTACAAAAAATCGATATTTTCAGTGTGAAAAGATTTCTGTGCTCGCTACTGTATTAGTAGTTCTTTTTAAATACAAATACTTTATCATTAAGCATTAATTGTATCTCAAGAGACGAAGATGTAAACTATTTGGAAACAGAATATGGTGGTCGAGGCGTTTACAGGACTTATGACCATCTATTGATTAATAGATGGCGCTAGTGTAGATTGAACTAAAATATGTGAAATGTTTCTCAACATGGTAGCATATATACAACTTTCAAATAATTGTCAGACGTGGTGTTCGTAGAAGGGCGGAATGAGGAATGTTGTATTACATAAAACAATCGCTTAACCCAACCAATGACAGGTCATAAGTCCTGTAAACGCCTCGACCACCATATTCTGTTTCCAAATAATTTATAGGGTAAAATTTGTATTTGTCTACAAGTATTTGTATAAATTCAAAATACAAATACTTTAAATTAAGATAATATAATAATAACTATACAGGTATAAAAAGTGAATATATATATATATATATATAAAGGTATAAAAAGTGAATATATATATATATATATATATATAAAGGTATAAAAAGTGAATATATATTATCTACTGTTAGCTCTCCTTGAAGTGTTACTAGAACGATCCATTGAAATATAAGATAGCGAAAATCATTTATTTATTAATTGGAAAATCTTAAATTATCTAGATGTTTTTAAAATTATTATTTTAGTGAGAAATATCATTTGATTATGGCCTATCAATGTGAACAAGATTATCCCTAAAACACAATAAAATTTATAGACGACGTACTTTGTCCTCAATGTATAATGCTTAATGCTCATATAACAATAACAAATATATTATACATAATATATCTTCTTCTTCTTCTTCTGATTGTAGATCTTGCGATCTGTTTATGCATAATGTCGACTTTCATTCTGTGATGAAGACGACCAGCCTTCTGTCCATCTCTTTGGTGGTCGTCCTGGTGGTCGACGGCCCTCTGGAGTCTCGTGCATCACGATCTTAGAAATTCTTGCTGGATCCATTCTCTCGGTGTGGTCCCTCCAGAAACGTCTTCTCTGCCTACTCCAAATCACTATGTCTTCAATTTTGGAGAATTTGCGAATTTCTTCATTGGGTTCCTATCTCTAAAGGTTCTCCCCACAATAGGTCGCGATGTTCTCATTTCTGCTACTCTTAAGAGATGTTTGGTTCTGGCAGCGTCTGCTCTTGCTTCGATTCTGTAGGTCATGTATGTTTTATAAATTCTAACTTTGCTTTCCACTAGCATATGCTTATCGTCCTAATTACATTTTGTTTTGGCGGCGGATATCATCATATTATACTTCTCAGATGCACGATAGAACCTATAAAGCATTCTTTGTAGATCGTCTCCACTTTCTGCCAGTATTTTTGCATTGTCAGCATAGCATAGCATATAACATATCATACACAAAAAAGTTATCTAAAGTTTAAATTTCAATTATTAACATATAGAATTTTAAAGTAATGAGGTTCAAAATGAATAAAACTAATCAAAATTATGAAGATATAGTTTTAAAGGCATGTCATTGTATGGATGATAATGGATTTAAGTAAATGGTATTAAAATTCGTTGGGCAATCTCCAATGTGAGCAGAAATCACACTACTGCAGCTTTCTGCAGTTTATAAGGAGATTTTTTAGAGGCATACAATACATATTAAAAATGAAAAAAAAAAATAAACTTAAAATAATGTCAACGTCTATGATATTAGATAATTTTATGCCATTATTGTTTAAATATGATTTCGGGCATATGAGCGCCACGGCTAGCTCGAACGAAGCGCAATCGTGAAACCCAATTTTCGACAATTGTCTTTGTGGATGCGTATTATCCACTAGAGTGTACGTGGTGCGAAAACGATCAATGGTTTTCCGAATAACTTGCTAGGATGGACGATTATATCGACCGTAAAATGGACGTAGTGCATGATAAGTTTGGGGAAACCAAACCATGATTTTCAAAATAAATTTGCATAATTTGTCAGTCTATTAATACTAAAATGGAAAAACGTACTGACTACAAATCAATTGTCAACTGTCAAATTGACTGTCTGTAAAAACAAAGCTGCTAGTTTAAAAACCAAACATTTAAAAAAAAACTATACTTTTTAATTTATTTACCAATCCGTTAAAATTTATAATGCTGTAAACATATTTATATTAAATATATATTATTTGAAATCAATATCTTTATAATTAGTCAATGTTTATATAGGGGCCATATTTATGACACTAATAAATCAAGAATGAAATAGGGTCGAAGCACCAGTATTTGACCGCCCCCCAAAACAAAATATAATAAGAATTGCTCTATGTGTCCAGTCAAAAAACTTTAATCCCAAGAAACTATGACAAAAGAGGTAGGCAGAGACAACTGTTGGTGAGAAACAAATCTATCAGTTTTGAACTGTGCCTTGTCAAACGGTAAAAGTGCGTCTTCCCGTTGTTGTTTTGAGATTGTTAGTAGTTTTTTTATAAGGAAAAGTGTGGTAAGTGTTTTTTTAATGTTATTTCTTATGCAATTCTTTGAATATTTACATATTTTTATATGTTAGGGTGTTTCATAATGTGACAATGTAACAAAATCTATGTATTGTGTCAATATAACCTGAAGTGGTCATTTACTGGTGATTGTGCTATTTTTTTAGAGAAATATTAATTTTAATAGTAATACTCATATTTCAATAAAAAAAGTTAGAGAATTTAGAGAAGTTAATGTGTTTTTTATTGTTTTCTTTTATTTTGTACACTCAAATAATGAAATTAATGCCTTTAATGTGGATTTCAGTACAAGTTGAACCCTATGTATCTTCATCACTGAAGATGCATTTGTTAACCATGATGCATATATTCGAAGGCAAGCTGCAATAATCGGCTTTAAAAATAATCGTGTCATGGCTGTCGGGACAATATCTTCACCGAAAACTTTGCCGCTTTTATAAGGTTAGCAACTTTATTTTCGCGGGATTATTCTTGAGTGATAAATATAAATGTAAACTGTAGATTCGATACAATACTAGTGATCAAATTGTTATTACAACAACGGTTAACAATGATAACTTAGATAAGGTAAATAACTATAATTTCGTAGGATTATTCTTTAGTGAAAAATATTATTACGCATGCTTTATATAATATATATTCTTGAATAATAACACATGGCGGCGAAGCAAGGGCAGACACAGTAAGGACCAAACAAGTTTTGAGGACTTCCGAAATTAAGACACTGAGGACGATAGCCAGAGGAACACCAGAATAAGAGAGATATGTGAAGTTGAGGATATTATAAAATGGATCAGACGGCGAAAAAGGGACTGGTATGGGCATGTTCAAAGAATGGACTCGCCTATATTGCATTGCATAATCAGCCTCATGGGACTCGTCCTCGTGGAAGACCTCCTAAAAGATAGAAGGTCAGCTGAAAATCTACCTCACAGGAGGAGCAACACTCTGGAGAACAGACCACATAGGTCTACAAAAAGGAAGAAGAAGAAGATGTAAAAAAGTGCGTATTTGTAGTGGGTAGAAATTTTAAATTAATGTAAGATTGCACAACGCTATGTCAGTCTATTCCCTAGTCTATTCAGTCTATTCCCGTCCACTCCTGGACAAAGGCCTCCTCCATTTGCTTCCACGTCACTCTGTCTTGTACACACTGCATCCAGGTTATTCCGACATGTGTGTTCAGGTCATCCTTCCACCGTAGTTGCGATCGCCCTGCACTTCTCTTTACCTCCAAGTCAGCAGTCTTCTTTTCCATTTTTCGTCTGAGTTTCTGACTATGTGACCTGCCCATTGCTATTTTAGAGTCGCCACCCGATGGATGATGTCAGTGACCTTTGTTTTTTCTCTCACTGACTCTGTCTTTTAGGCTCATTCCTAGCATGGTTTTTTCCATGGCTCTGTGAGTCACTCGTAGTTTTTCGGCACTTTGTTTGGACAATGTTATAGTTTTGAGACCATAAGTAAAAACTGCTTAACGCGTAAAAAGATCTATTTTTAAAAATATTTAAATGTGAAACTGCAACCAAAGTGATAGTAAACACAGGTGTAAATTTATGATTGTATATTATTCACTTTGTTCTGAGCTTACGGCTTGATAGTAAATATACACGCAGCCATTTCAATCCACGAATAAGTTAGACAATTGAACAGGTATTCGCAATCGAAGGCGGAAGATCAATGACTGATTGAAACATTGAGTACAATCGTGTATTGATTGGTATAAGTAATAGTACAAATATGTTATAACATGTTTCCGAGGGTCCTAATCTAGAGTGAGGAAAGATAAACAAACATAATTATATTACATTGCGACTCTATGACCTCGGAAATTTTGTTTGTCAATGAAAAATAACCGGTTTTTAATTTTGATATTCAATGCATGGAATGAGCAAAATTTGTGTACAAGATTTGTTGATACTATAATAGAAATTTGGAGTGCTATTTTGTTCTGAATTATAATATATATATAAATAGTATGTAAACATTCTGTCGTGTAAAGTAAAAAAACAGTATAAATTAATAAGTTTACTGAAAGTTCAATAAAAATAATAATTGAATATAGCGATATTTAAGATTCTTTATGAATAAAAACACTGTGTTTTGCACTTTTGAGTTTATTTTTTTCAAATTGTTTCGAAGGCTTACTCCTTCATCATTGGGAGAACGATAAAACTTTCGGAATTCCACAGTTAACGCCTTAAGTTTATCCAAAAATAAAACGATATTTTTAAATAATTACTTACACCTTTGTTTTCTCTTGGTTGGCATCGACAGACTGGTTTGTCGATGCCAGCCAGCCTGGCAAAACCAATCGCTGTCGAAGTAAAGACAAAAGTTAAAGTAGTTATTTAAATCATCGTTTATAATTTATTATATTTTTAGTTTCAATCCTAAGGATTGGTTTTCATCAAAGTTTTTAAATATCTTACCTGTTTCTTGGGATGCCAATTGGACCATTTTAATGTGATAGTTTCCCGTTGCTTTCCACACTTGTATATGGCAGATTATCTGACCCCAAATACTGTATACAACTTTTTAGCTATAGATTCTCATGACATGTGATAGGTAGCTAATTTGTAACAATCACATTGCCATCGCCGGTAATCGAATCCTAACCTTTGGTTTGGCATAGCATAGCATTTGGTCATAGCTCTTGCCACTCTGCCACGAAAGTCGATATTTTATTACACGGTATTTAATTATTATTTTAAAATACATTTATTATTAATTACAATCTAAAGGTGTATTTACAAACAGTAAACAACACTCTTGTTGGTAATGATGGGTATTTGTTGATAATTGTTAGTTAAAGTATATTATAATAACAATACGTTTTCAAGTGACTATGTGGTTTGCTTCCAACATATTTATTTTTAAACACAATATTGTGACCACGTATAATCGTACGAGGTAGACCATGGTAATTGGCTCACGTGATTTCGCATTTTGTTAGCAAGTTCATTGTGAATGAAAGTGTACCTGTTGTTATGAACTATAACACCGCGTATTATGATTTAAAATTCTCGTCATATGTTATACACAAAAGTAGAATCCTCACACAGGTTTCATATACCAGTTAATATCACGCTTGTTTTACGAAAAACAAAAAACTTTTTTGAAAAAATAGTCAAAACACATCCTATCAAATCAAATTAGTTTATTTTCTCAAAAGATATTCTTCTTCTTCTTCTTCTCTTATGCTCTTTCCACATGATCTCTCCAGTACCGTCTTCTCAGTCTTACCCATCGCACGACATCTTCCACATTGCAGATCTTTCTTATTTCAGAATTTCTTATTCTGTCTCGGAGTGTCGTTCCCGCAACGCATCGGCGAGTCTTCATTTCAAAAGATATTACAAACAACAATTATTGTTTAAGGCATCTTATTGAGAACAGGTAAAATATAATAAATATTTAAAACCAAGAACGCATGACAGATGGTTCGACATTAGGAATACAAGAAACTCTTCAAAGTCAAGAGTATTTGTCTTCTGAACGTACTTTCACGAATATGTAAGACGTCGATCTCCGAAGCGATCGTGTTCAGCAGTTTGATTGCTCTCCCCATTGGTATCACCAGAGGCAGGTTGGTTTTGCATGCTGGGAAATAAAACAGTCTATGCTGACGCTGTCAAAGATTATCATCCGGAAGCCTCCAAGATGACGGAGTTCTCAAATAATCCCCTGATATACCCATATATAGTAAGCACAGACAAAACGTGACGTGTTCATTGTAAGAGAAAATTGTCATGTTGCATTATGAGTTGATCTATGTAGCATTTAGCAGAGGTCGTTTACATTGTGATGGTTTTTAGCTTTGCGAAAAAATAAAACTGCGGTTTTATGATCTAGGTGACCTTTTTTATTAATAGAAGACGCATTTATCTGCAATACATTTTATACAATACTTATTTCTTCATTCTGCATGTTTTGGCCACAGAGGTCTTTCATCAGTATTAAAAATAATTTTACAATTGTAATTATCTTAGGAAATTGAAAAAACTTTGTTTATTATCCAATAAATATTTAAAAATCTTAAAAAACCCGACATGTTTCGGAGGATACCTCCATTTTCTGGTGTAAACATATTAACTCTAATAAAACTTCTTAAAGATGGGAAAAGACTGCAGAAGACAGACCTAGGTGGAGAACAGCAGTACATAAAGGCACGCGAGACTTTGAAGCACAGCGCAGAGACGACGTCGCAGAGAGGAGGAGGAGAAAGGAGAGACCACTGGGAGACGGTGACGGCTCCATTACAAGCGCCTTCCCCTGCCCCAGATGTCCCAGAATTTGTGGGGCCAGGATCGGGCTCTTCAGTCACATGCAGACTCACAACCGTGAAGGACAGTCTTCCTCGGACACGAGGGACAGCCGATGAATGAATAAATCATCTTAAAATCAGACGTTTTCATTCTTATTAATTATCACCAATCTGTTTAATCAATCACCAATCTAATCACTTTTTAGGCATTATTTTACATGGGTAATTACCCTGACATTCTTTTATATGGGTTATTATTATATGCACAAGTTTATTTTGGATAATTTGTGTGTATTTCATAATATTTATATAAATTATTCATTGTAGATCGGATGTACCCGGGCTCTTATTGTAGTTGAGTGCTGATACTGTGCGAGTTTGATGTCACAAAATGATTAGAATTGCAGTTTGTATTCACAAATACATTATCTATTAGAAACGCATACACATGTGAATTGTGTCCATGAACAGAATTAACTGTAACTCATTAGTAGACCTACGTAGAAATGGATAGATATACGAGTACTTGACAAACAACATTGATTATAATTTGCATAACCTAGAGAGGAATTTACATTTTCAGAACTGGGGAGTTTTGAATAGTTGTACTTGAGTAACACACAAAAAGTGTTCATTTTATAAAATTAAAACATTCAATCTGTACCTGAGAGCTATAATGACTTAAGTGAAATTTTAGCCGATTAAATCTGTAAACAAAATAAAGTCTTAAGTGAATTTTTAGCCGCAATGGTTATGTCAGATTTTTATAATATCTAGGGGAATTTTGTCTTTCTAAACCAATACTATTTTCTATACTATAATGTGTCTTATAAACTATATACTATATTATACATTGGATACTCTACTTGATGATTACATGATATGTACAGGGTGTTTTTTAGAGGTTTGGTTTTTAAACTAGCAACATTGTTTTTATAGACTGACAATTTGACAGTTAATAGTTGATTTGTAGTCAGTACGTTTTGCCATTTTACCCAGTTGCTCAATAAAGGTGTCGAAAATTAGACTTCACGATTGCGCTTCATTCAACCTAGCCGTGGTGCTCATATGCTCGAAATCACATTATAACAATAATTATCTATTAAATAATGCCAATATCATAAACATTAATATTATTTTAATGTGTTTCTTCTATTTTGAATTTGTGTACCTCTAAAAAAATCACCTTTATGTAACAATGTGTGTGTGGTCAAACTCATTTCGGATACAAAATTACTTAAGACATTATGGCTCTCAGGTACAATAAGATGTACATTTATTAATTTAAATAATTGATGTTGAGTCAAGGTTTCTAATTTGTATGTTATAATAATTCAAAGTAATATTACATAAAAATCTTTATTGAGATTTCACACTTGTAAAATAGAACATTTAATATCTAGTTTTAATGGCACTGTTGTAAAAAATGTAATAAATTGTTCAAAGTGCATGTTCACGAAACATAGGTCAACTATAGCAATTAATTGAGTCAAGTCATTGTTTGGGTTTACAATTGGGCCTTTTATTTTTATCATAAAGGCTTCCTTTGTTCTCTAGCGTTGAAATCTCTTTATTAAAATTATTTAAATTGTACTTATCATATGTTGAATAATCAGATTTTAAATATATATTCATAAATAGAGGAAGACCGAGGAAAACGTGGCATAATCAAATATATCAAATATTAAATGTCGGCCACGTGAGGAGTCAGAGTAATCGTCGCGCGTGCATGACACGACGTATGAATGTTGAGAAAGCGAGAGAAATATGTCAGGAAAGAAATGTGTGGCAGTCCATTCTTTTTGCTTACCCCTTCGGAGAAACGGCGTGATGGTTAGTTTGGTAGTAAGTTAGTTTTGTATCATATTTTTAAATCTATAATATAATATATTTCAAATAGATTTGTATGTATGATAAAATAAAAAAGATAATTTAAAAACGCTAGTTAATCGTTCAAATTTAATATAATAGCAACACTTAATTTAATAAAAACTTACGATGTGCATATCGTTATATATTGTTGGCCCGGAAGTCCGTCAGCTGGACCACACTGTAGGACACCGGAACTAAATCCTTCTTCGTTCATAACACAAGGCACTCTATCCATGCGTCAAAACTCTTGAATTCAAAAGACCGCTGTATTAATGAATTGGAGTTCGTTTTTAATGAGTTTTAAATACTAATTTTAAATAGGGACAATTCCAGCAAGGGAATAAAGCTTTTCTAAATGAGTTCGCTTTGATTTGTCGTGATTTTATTATACATAGTATTAATAAATAAGGTCACATGAAACACAATGAATAGATGATCAAATAACATCAAACTATTATACTAATGTTTTAAACAAGAATAATCAAGCAATTATCACAGTTGCCATAGTTCAGCGTTTAGAGCCTAGGTTCTCAAAGTGGACGATAACGCCCCCTTGTGGGCGTTTGAGACTTTCAGGGGGGCAGTAGAAGACTCAGAAAAAATAAAGAGCGTGGGCCGATACAAAATATAGTCTAAAAAGACAAAAAAAACGCTAATCACATAGGTACTAATAAAGCAAATTAAACATAAATATAGATCTAATAATAATATAAAATTCAACAATGTGTTTCTAAATATTTGGGATAACTTTTATGGTAGTGGGTGTTGAACGTTTATTTTTCTTGTAAAGGGGGCGGTGGCTCAGAAAAGATTGAAATCCTATGGTTTAGAGCATTCGCATTGAAAACGAAATGTCGTGATTTCTAGTATAATAACTGTATGTTTTTTTTAGTTGTCCGTAATAACCTGTTAATCAAAGTATCTAGAATATTACGCGAATTAAAATAATTTTATTATTCTATTTTACGATTAATAGTAAAAGCATACATGATTTTTAAAACAAAAGAAAAAATACGTGATAAAACACATTCACGCGATGAAGCTGTTAATCACAATCAGTACCATTTGAGAATTCTGGTACATAGAATACAAATAAACATTCTGTTATTGAAAAACCGCTAAATTTACACAAAGTATAATATTAGGAAACGCTAAAAATAACAGTTATTAGAGGTCATGCTGTTTCATTACAAATTCAGGGATTTTCCATGGTAGAAATTTTAATGTCGGATAACTGGTTTATAACACCGTTTAAATGTTTTTTCTGTTTTCGACAAACCAATATTCTATTATATGATACTAATTAATAAAAAAAATTGTGAAATGAATATTGGAATTTTTATTTTAGATCTATGGTAATTCACTATGTTTATATTATTTAAAAAAAACATTTCTTCTATGTTCGCCATACTTTGTGTTGTAGATGTTTTATTATTATCTTTTTTTATATACTTTGTACATACAACACTAATAAAATTACATATCAGACATGTTTCGGACAACCAGTCCTTCTTCAGTAATGCATATTATAAAGATAGATATTTAAAACTGACTAACTAACTAACAATCACGCCATTTCCCCGGAGGGGTAGGCAGAGAGGATGGATCGCCGCAATGCTCTGTCCTAGCATACCTTTCGGGATTCCTATACATTTATACATCGTACAATGCACGCACGTCGATTATTCCGACTTCGAATGTGGCCGCCTTTTAGTAATTAATTAATTTGGTCATACCATGTTTTCCTAGGTCGTCCTCGGCTTCTTTTTCCACTCACGCTGCTTGTGTACAACTTTTTAACCATTCTACTCTTATTCATTCGTTCCATATGTCCAAACCATTTCAGGGAACTTTTTTTAATTTTATCCATGATGCAGTCATCTGCCTTACATTTCTTTCTTATTTCATCGTTCGGAATTTTATCAGACAATGTTTTCTCGCACATTCTTCTTAATGATCTCATTTTTACGGCGTTTATCCTGCTTTCATCCTTCTTTTGCCAGCTCCATTAATATATCAGCAATATTATAAAAATTGTTTACAAATATGATAAATTTTGACAGATGTTATAAAGGTTAGGTCGGATAACTGGTTTATAATACCGTTTAAATGTGTTTTTGACGAACCAATATTTTATTATATGATACTTTTTAACAAAAAAAGTGTAATGAAATGAATATTGAAAATTCATTTTAGATCAATGGTATTATGTTTATATTATTTTCAATATTTATAACATCTTTGAAAATAAATCATATTTGTAAACAGTTTTATAATATTTTAAACATGTATCTTTATAATACTCGTATGTATCACTGACGAAGGACTGGTTGTCCGAAACATGTGTTATATGTTATTTTAATAGTGTTGTATATACAAAGTATATAAAAAAGAAATAGACAAATAAAACAGTACATTATTTTTATAAATTGAAAACCAAATGCAGGTCCAAGGAGATTTACTGTATTCTACAATAACAATTTATCTACGTACTATTTTAAGATGTTTTTTGGAGCCATTGTTCGAATTATACAGATTTTTAATTATTCTGTCCACAAAGCCTTGCAACTGGAAGATGGAAGGAAGGGACCGAGTTATCCTCTTGCAACGTGGATGTTTGCAGTCAGGAACGCCCTGAAAGCGCTGCGACTATAATTATTTATTATTTATAGTCATCCAGATAACTCAGGATCGCGAAGTTTGGTGGAGCCATATTAAGAGAGCAGAACCTAAATAAAGGTTAATGGCTCGGAGAAAGAAGAAGAAGAAGAAATTGCAGTGTATTTTTTTTCCTTTTTTTGAAGAAGTGATGCTTTCTTCGCTAGTACCTTATCTTTGTTTGGCATTTGCACGAAGATTCTTCATGCGTTGCCTCAAAGATGATATTGACCTCTCGATAGCAAGGATGCTGCCAATCACTTGGTTCGGTCCAAGGAAGCTGCCTAAACAAGTTTTTGGTACACTACGACCTAGAAAATTTATATGAAGACACCATTTGGTTAAATTTATGGTTTTATTTAAAAAATAACTATTTCCGTATAAAATAAATTAATCGCAATTATATAATTACAGAATTTAACAATCAATTTGATCTTCTACGACAATGATTTCGCGTGCCATTACGCGTTTTAAACCTCGAGGATGGGACTTACAGAATCAAAAGATATATTGAGCTAGATACATAGCTTTTAAGCAACCTTAATATTAGGTCCTTACATATGAAATTGGCGTTTTGCCGTACTGGCAACTTTGATCTCAAATATCTTCTCTTTGGTTATGAATTCCAAATTCAAATTTATACAGCTATTTACTCAAGTATTTGTGTTTCGAAAATTATAATTCATTTGATTTTTCCTCAATTGTTTTTTTCTTTGCGTTTGTTACAAAATGGAAAACTTGAAATATCGCGTTATTTACGAGTACGAGTTCCACCGTGGCACCAGTGCTGCAGAAACGGCTCGAAGGATTAATGATGTGTATGGCGACGGTGCCGCAAAAGAAAACACAGTGCGTTTTTGGTTCCAACGTTTTCGTTCTGGAAATTTCGACCTGCAGAACAAGCCCCGTGGACGGCCGGAGACCAAAGTTGATAATGAAGAATAAAGAAGGCTATTGTCGAAGCGGATCCATCGCAAACCACGTCCGAGTTAGCTGCAGGCTGCGGGTCTGGTAAAAAAATTTCGTGACAATGAAAATGGCGATAGACTAACTACGTATAACATGTCATGAGAATCAATTGCTAAAAAACGTGTACAGAAATTAGGTTCAAATAACCTGCAGTATAAAAACAGTGTGGAGTGAGGGAGAGAGTAACGGGAAACTACCACATTTAAGATCCATGTGGAATCCCAAGAACTGACACAAAATGTTACATTTTGCTACAAACCAATCTCTAATTAACTAACTAACTAACTAACCATCACGCCGTCTCCCCGAAGGGGTAGGCAGAAATAATGTACTGCCACTGGATTTCTCTGACTCCTCACATGGCCGATATTCAATATTTGATTTATTTGATCGTGCCACGTTTTCCTCGGTTTTCCTCTATTTCTGATTCCATTTACATCTTGTATTTTCATTCGACACTCTATCATACACAGAGTATCAACACATTCGTCTAAGAGATCTCATTTCTACTGCATTTATTCTACTTTCATCCTTCTTTTGCCAGTTCCATGCTTCGCTTCGATACATAAGGGTCGGTAGAAGAACAACATTGTGCACTGCCATTCTAGATTTTCTCTAGACATCCAATCTCTAGGAATGAAACTAAATAAAAAAAACTAATGAGCATTTAATAAATTTTGATTGACTTACTTTCCCCTTTATTCAACTTCATTTTCCACCCACATACTGACACTGGCCGACAATCAGTTTTGACATTCGTCTTTTAGATCTAGTTCAATCGGTCACGGCCTGGCGAAACCGTCCGTCCCCCCCTGACTCAGATAAAATAAACATCCAGCCATCTGTAGAACCACAAAGTACCTAACTACACCAATGTTCTAAAGATGAATATCACAAAGTACCTAACTACAGACCTAAAGAAGAAAAAACTGTTGATTTGACGATATCTTTGCCGTTTTTTGCTGTCAAACATTACCTTGACTGGTTTTTGTATTATAAACATCACAACGGCTTGAATTTTTTTTTATAAATAAGAATTATTTTACATTTTAGGTAAATGAGCACCATTTAAAGTGGTAAGATAATTTTATTTTGCTTGATGATGACTTTGTCAACATTTAACTTTGTCTACATTTAATCTCTCAAGCTTCCATTCCCTATCAAATGAAAATTAATCATTTATTCATTTCTATATAAATTATGTATTTTTGTATGCACGTTTTTTATAATTTACAAATTTTATATATTTTTTTCTATTATCATCATGTATTATCATTATTTAATATTATTAATTAGTTCTTACTGTTGTATCGAATTTTAAATGTGTTTTTATATTAGTCTTTCTTTATTTAGTTTTTATTATATTTTTACACCTGAAGATGGAGGTATCCTCCGAAACATGTCGTGTTTTTTAATATGTTTTTAATAATTAGTGGATTAAACAAAGAAATTTTTAATTTTCTAAGTATATTACTATGGAATTCCACAGTGTTAATGCCTCAGCGTTCAATAAGTTAAATATTTAATTAATTGAACATCTGCGGCCTTGTAAGAGATCTTTTACTTGCAAAACGGCAATGCAAAATATGCATTATATTATTATTATTATTATTATTAGTATTATTTTGTTGAATCGCTCTTTACATCATGACAGCATGAGCCAAATCGATGTAAAGGGTATTATTATAGCTATCAGAGTGATTCTCGTGACATGTGATAGGTAGCTAATCTATCGCCATTTTATTGTCACGTGAATTCTTCACCAGACCAAAGACAGTGTGACAATCACACTGTCCTCCCCGGGAATCGAACCCGGAACCTTCGGGGTGGCAGTCAAAGCACTTACCACTCGGCCACGAAGGTCGTCAAATAAAATCTAGGTGTAAGGAATATGTTACAATTATTATATTTAGGAATGTATTATAATTTATATGAATTAAAACATCTGTTTTCTAGAAATTTGTTATGTTTTGCCTTGCTGAAGCATTATCAAATGAAAACAGAACAAATATTTGCATTAGCATTAATTATTAAATATGGATTGTGACATCATTTTTCAAGATATATTAAATATGTATACAATACTTATTAAGTGTTTGTAAGTTATGTGGGTGAATATGTTATGAAGGATATATCTATAAAGAAGTCATAATAATGTATTTCATATCATACGATCCACTTCATCAAAATCACTTTTAACACGTGAGAGTTTCGAAGCGCTTCCGTAAAGTAATTTGGGGCATAAAATAAAGTATGGCCTATTTTGCTTACAGTTACAGCAGGGAACGTATAGATTTAGTTTTTGTAATATTCATGAATTGTAAAAAGCTCCAGATAACATTTATATAAAATCCTTTCCTTGAAAGATCATACAAAAAGTCATCAACAATCAAATTCCTGCGTATTTTTCTTTAGTGTACAGTACATTAAAAATATTTTCATATTATGATATTACCAAAAAATATTAATATCACGTTTTTACCTTTTTATGTCCATTATTAATGTTATTCACTTATTGTTTGATTATTTATTTACATAATTTTGTCTGAATCGTCCATCTTATAAAATTTCATGCATAATTCTTGCTACCTAATTACTTGTTTTTCCACCTTATAATTAAGGATTATAAAATTATTAACAATATTACTAATTTGTCTGACTCATTGATGTTGAATTTCTTTCAGGTATAATTACTAAATTACTGTGTTTTCCCATCTTAATTGCTTATATTATTGTGTGTAGTTTCTTTCCCTATTAATAATCGTGTTTACTATATAAATGAAATCTTTCTGTATTTATCTTTAGTTTATTGTTACTCCTAAGATCGGTTACCGAAACAGCTGTCGCGACGATTTTATTCAAAATAAACAAAAAAGTTGATATTAAAACAGTGTTTTTAATTTACCAGAAAATATTTATTTAATTAAACTTTAAATTATTTTGCCTTATTCTTTTCCGGATAGAAATCGACTCATCGAGCTATGTATTTGTAAAAGTTTTCGTTAGAGTTGTAAGTGAAATTCACTTCCATTATAACAGCAAATACAACATACATGTCTGAATTCGAAGTATCATCAATCATTTATGATAAAAAACTGTATCCATTTCATTGCTGATTTTGCATCATTCATTATTACATTAGTTGGATGGTTCTCTTTACTCTTTACAATTACAGTCAGTTGTATTTCTGGAGACTTTCATATTTTGAAACGGGTAACTTTCTAAATCTAGTAATAGAATATTTATACTGTAAAATCTTAATATATTTGGGTGTAATTTTGTATACTTAAAAGTGACTATTTTTGAGGGAAAAATAGAGGACCGAAGGAGGCAGGGAGAAGGCAGATCTCTTGGCTGCGCAATATGAGGGAATGGAAGGGAATCGGAACTGTGGAGAAGCTATTCCGGAGCGCAGGATAGGGAAGAGTTTACCAGAGTGATCGCCAACGTCGGGGGGACCTGACAGGGCACTTTAAGAAGAAAAGTATCTATTTTCAAGTATAAGTTTTTTTTTTAAGGTTTGATTTTTAAACTAGCAAATTTGTTTTTACAGACTGTCAATTTGACAGTTGATAGTTGATTTGTAATTAGTAAGTTTTGCCATTTTACCATAAATAGACTAACGTGAGAACAGCGCTTGCAAATTGCGCAAATTTATTTTAAAATCATGGTTTGGTTCGCCAAACTTATCGTGCACTATGTCCATTTTATGGTCGACATAATCGTCCATCCGATCAAGTTATTCGGAAGACCATGGATCGTTTTCGCACCACGTATACTCTAGTGGATAATACGCATCCACAAAGACGACAATTATCGAAAATTGAACTTCACGATTGCGTTTCATTCATTATGTGTCTTCGACGGGTTTCGGCAGCTTGCTGTCATCTGCTGGTCCGATTCATGTTTTAACATTAGTGGATTTTAACTATACATTTTAAAAATACCTTTTTAACAAAAAAATATTTATTCATTATTTAAATTGTAAAACACTTATGTTTTTTGTATGTAACTTTACTATAAAACTAAACTTTTTGTACTATAAAAGAAATATTAATTTAGATACCCAACCCAATGTTTTTTATGAAATTATTATTTTATGAACGTTTTCATTTTTCGTTTTAATTTAAATCCTAGCTGTGATGATAAATACTATTTAATTATAAAAAATCAAATGTGCTGATTTTTTTAATGAAACAAATATAGGTATGAATTTTATTTTAATAAAGTATTTTCATTTGAATAGTTCAAATAATTATTCAGATTATATAAAAAGCTGGCGTTACGAATCACAATGTGTTAATAATTGAAATATTTAATGTAACAAAAAAATTGAGTACCTACCCAGATATATTTTATCGACATTTACGTACAATCATTCGAATAAGGAATTTTATAGAATTAAGATTAGCGGTGAACCATAGAAAATCGTTTCTTGTAGATAAATCTATTAACAATCACGTGTAGAATTATCAGAAATACATTTGAATTGTTTCAATTACCCAGAATAATCCGTCATCTTGCAAGATGTCTATGGATCAGTCAACGCGTGTGCGTATTCTGTTCAGGGTCTTCCAGATCATCCACTGTAGCTCTTGTGAAGCTGATAAAGCCTCCATGGGTTCTAAACCGGTTAGGGCACACCATTATTTATTTTATTCATCCAGATTTCCACTTCGGGTGCCAGCTGCATTGGTAGTTTGATTCTCGTGACTAGATTCATCGTTAAAGAAAGGGTATTTGGATTATAATGTTTCTGACATTTGATATATTTTGGTACTTTATTTTTTTGGTATATTTTGGTAATTCTTCTAACTAACTCACTAACTAACCATCACGCCGTCTCCCCGAAAGGCAGAAAGAATGGACGGCTACACTTTAACCGATGCGGCACTCCAGCGGGAGACGCGATGTGATGGGTTGCGAACCTCATCACACTTCGATTTTCCAAAATCCACAAAATAAATAATATATATTACAATGATATAAAATAAAACAGCAAAATAAAAATAATTTAACACAAAATGATCTTTTTAGATGGTGCACATATTGTCTATTTAATTTATGTTCCACGTATCCACCGTTTTTTTTTAAATTACCAGTAATTAGGCACTTAAAACAAACTAATACAAGCAAGATCATTAAAATAATGTTGAAGGAATTATTCAAATTGTCATTGGAACAAAAGATAAGTTTATTTTTACACCTGTCAAAATTCTTTATATAAACAAAAAAACTTGTATAATTTTAACATCAAAACAGTATAAACGTATTACGTGTCACAATTAACTATTATAAAGTGCGGCAACAATCAAATTGACCAAAACAATTCACTTATACACGAAATATCTCAAAATTTACGAGAGCACCACATGAACCAAACCAAATTTTCAAAATCAGAACCAGTATGGTATATTATGACATGTATCAAAACACGTTACACAAGTAAAACACATATTTGTGATGATACTATATGTGAAACACATTTGATATAAATCATATTTATTAAAATATTTAATAATTATCTTTGTTTACTGTTGTTTACTGTTGGATTAGACTCTATATGGACCAACAAATCTGTCTAAATTAACGAGAAAAATCTATGGTCAAAAATTTAATTTTCAAATCGTCGAACAATATTTTATGGTAACATAAACATATTTTAAGCAGAAATAAATCCAATGGTTATATCGGAATATTCGGTGAAGGACTTATTATGTAACAAATATTAAATTGGTTTAAAAAAACATAAAATGATACACAATGTGCCAGTACAGTCTTATCGGAAAATGTGTGCACGTGCTAATACAATCAGTCTCAACGTGTAACTCGTAATCGCTAAGACATGTAGTAAGTAACATTTTTATTAAAATATCCAAGTAAACGTGCTTATTTAAGATTAGTCATTTAAAAATCGAAAACGTGGAAAGTTAATAGTTGATTGGTACGTTTTTTTTTCTACTTACAATTCTTCCCTAGTTTCAATCCACGGGATTGGTTTGCAGCAAAATGAAATTTTTTTGTTGGTCTTGATGCCACTTGAGCCTTTATATGGTAGTTTTCCGTTGCTTTCCACATTTGTATAGATCAGGGTATTTGAACCCAATTACTGTATACAACATTCTAGTGTGGTTGCGTAGATTTTCACGGTTGGCAGCAATATGTTTTGTGTGATTTTGGATAACATCGTGTGATTTCTCCTTCTCGACCGACGTTTCGGAGATCGTTGCAGTCTCCATCTTCAGAGTAATGTGGTGGTGGTAATACGTGGGGTAATAAGTCCGCGCGGATTTTTCATTTTCACATACACACAGCCGGCGACATGGTACAACAGTGAAGTACTTTAGCAGACGCAACTCATGCCACACTTATTACCACCACCACATTACCCTGTAGATGGAGACTACAACGATCTCCGAAACGTCAGTCGAGAAGGAGAAATCATACGTTGTTACCCAAAATCACACAAAACATATTTTAGTATGGATTCCTATGACATGTGATAGTAGCTAATCTATCGCCATTTTATTGTCACGTGAATTCTGCATCAGACCAAAAATAGTCCCAATCTTTTTGCTAATATCATTCTATATAATTAATGGGGATATTATTTCAACATTACGCAATGAACAGCTTATTAATAAACCTCGAACAGACAACAAATTTTAATCAAATCACTGTAATTAGAACCCGTTCGATCAAATAGAATCAAATGATTACATTTGACAATTATAAATTATTCCTTTTTGTCATTATAATCCGGAAGCTTTGGCAAGATCAATTCAAATACAAAATACTATCACGTTTTATGTCATAATTAATTAAATACTAATAAGTTTTATGTCATAATTACCTCAATGGATAAACCTGTTTAAGAGATAGGTAATATAACATTTATCTTTAGATAATTTGATATTCTATTTGTCAATTATTATAAGCACGTCTACTGTAATTTTATATAAACATTTCTTTAAACTTGAAACATTTAAATTATGTTTTTGTATGTTATTGATTTCAAAGAAGATTAAGTTAATATCATTTATTTTACACGTGAATTAACAGATAAATTCGCGGTAGCCCAGGTTTTAAAATAAGGAGATGGACTGGCTCTTCTTCTCTTCAACATTTTACTAGAGCACGTTATCAGAAAGACTCTAGTGAACACCATCTCGAATATCTGCTATAAAAGCAGAAATATTGTTGGGAACCTAAATAATAACCAAGGGCGGAGACCTGTCAAATAGAGTAAGAGATAGTGTCTTATTTAAAGACAACTACTCTTTCGAAGTGGTTGAACAATTTACCTACGTATACCTGGGTTCCGGTCTGACAGAAAATAATGAAGACCCAGCAGAAATATGAAAAAGGATCACAGTGGCCAACAAAACAGAATTCTCATTGCTACTGATATTTAAGACTTGCAACGGCCATAGAAAGACAAAAATTACACTATAATAGACCGTAATATGGACAGTATTGGCGTATGGTTGCGAGGCTCTGAATTTGACGGTAAACATGGCGGAACTGCTGGACACCTACAAAAGAAAGGTGTTGCGACGAATTTGTGGACCCGTTAGAGAAGGAGAACAATGGCGCATTCGACGCAATGATGACCTCGTCCTTTGTCCTACATGCCAAAAACTGTACTCTACGTTATTATTATTATTATTTTTTTTCCCCTCTTAACAATGATGCTGCGCTGCATGTAAACCGTTATTGCAGGTTTTTTACAATGATTTTCTCCTTCACCCGACACTCTCCTTTAATTTAACTAACTAACCATCACGCCGTCTCCCCGAAGGGGTAAGCAGAAAGAATGGACTGCGACACCTTTCTTTCCTGACATATTTCTCTCGATTCCTCAACATTCATACATCGTGTCATGCACGCGCGTCGATTTCTCTGACTCCTCACATGGCCGACATTCAATATTTGATTTATTTGATCGTGCCACGTTTTCCTTGGTCTTCCTCTATTTCTGGTACCATTTACATCATTAACATATAATTTTTTACCATTCTTTCTTCATTCATTCTTTCCATATGTCCAAAACCATCTTAATGATCCTTTCATTATTTTGTTCATGACACCATCATTCACTGCATTCACTTCTTATATTTTCATTCGACACTATCATACACAGAATATCCACACCATTGTCTAAGAGATCTCATTTCTACTGCATTTATTCTACTTTCATCCTTCCTTTGCCAGTTCCATGCTTGGCCCATAAGGGTCGGTAGAAGACATTGTGCACTGCCATTCTAGCTTTTTTGGATAGGTTTTGTTTTGCGATGACAACTTTAAGTGCACCATTCACTTTGTTGCCTGCCCCAACCCTTCTTTCAATATCCCTCTCCACTCTCCCATCTCTTGTAAACATACTACCTAAATACACAAACTCAACTACTTGCTCCAAGTTTTCACCATTCACGCTAATGTTGCAGACTGTCGTGGTTTCTTCCTTTTCAAAAATCATTACCTTGGACTTATTAACATTCATCATCAGATCATTCTCCTTTAATTTTACCTTGGATAATCAATTGCAGCACTTATTTTTCGATTCTCAAATCGTGCCCAAAAACTACGATTTAATTTCCTTTTTTCATAAAAATTTAAAGCATTTATTTATAGAATATTTCTTACAATTACATTCTTCCACCGAAATCCGTTGGGTTCAGACGAAATATAATTAAAAATATTAACATACGTATTTTTCAGCAATTTGATCTTAAATTCATAAAAGTATTAATTTTCCATGCCAATCAATACGCACCTTGTGTTGTGAATTTACATTTGAAAAATATTTTATATGAATTAAATCACTCTTTTTCCACACGTAAGTTTATTTTCAGATTAGACTTTTCACCTTAATCATTGGGAGATTATATCGTTCTCCCTATGATGAAAGTATAAAACTTTCGAACCATGTCGAGAAAATAAACTTAAAAGTGATTATTTTTAGAAATTCATTAAGAAATCGTCATTATGGAATTCCGCAGTGTTAACGCCTTGTTTTTAAAAAATTATATAGTAATATTGTAATTTCACAACATTTTACGTTTTAAAAAAACTTGTTTCATACCGTAGACGTCCTTCTCCATTGTATTTTTTATAATTATAAATATTGAAGTAAGCAATTTTTTATATAAAATAAAGTAAGTCCTAAAAGAACGGAAACAGTTACTCACTGTCTCGTTATAATAAATATTAATCTGTCAAGAGTAGCAAAAATAATTACTTTCAAGGGAGTGTGAAAAATTGAGTGTGATTTTTTAAAATATTTTTTTATTCAGCTTTTTAATCAAGCGTGACAGAGGAAAGTTCACTGTATGGGTTCTTGTAATAACAGTTAAAAACAAAATAATTATATGCATATATATTTTACAAAATTAAAATACCTGCAAAGTGAAACATATCACTGCCGTAAAATATAAGAAAACTTCTAGAAAACAACAGTTTTAAAACAATATTATAATAAATATAAATATGTCATATTTGCATTTTATAGGAACGGTGTTTTATTATACATTATACAAACAGTTAAACTCATGCTTTCTAGAAGTTTTATTATATTTTTTGGGAATGACAAGCTTTGCTTGTCTAAGCAAGGCGAAACATATATTCCCATAAAACATTTGATAATGAGTGAAAAATAATATTTGGTAATGCCTTAGACGGCGAAACATGTCATTCACATATAATATAATAAAACTTTTACAAAGCAGACGTTTTCATTTGCATTATTAATCAATATAATTTAACTAACTAAGTAACCATCATGCCGTCTCTCCGAAGGGGTTGCCAGAAATAATGGACTGCCACACTTTTTTTCTTGACATATTTCTCTCGCTTCCTCAACATTCTTCCATCGTGTCATGCACGCGCGTCGATTTCTCTGACTCCTCACGTGGCCGACATTCAATATTTGATTTATGTGATCGTGCCACGTTTCCTCGGTCTTCCTCTTTTTCTAGTTCCATTTACATTGTTAACATATACTTTTTTTACCATTCATTCTTTCAATGTGTCCAAACCATCCTAATGATCCTTTCATTATTTTGTTCATAACACCATCATTCGCAACGCATTCATTTATTATATTTTCATTCGACACTCTATAATACACAGAGTATCCCCACACATTCGTCTAAGAGATTTTATTTATTTATATATATTCAATATAATTTATCTATTGCCTTTTGCTATATATCAATTAAAACACACATTTAAATCTGAATATTCATTCCAGCACCACGGATAAAGGATGAATTAAAGACCGTATATAGAGTGTTAATAATTTCAATTAACGATATATAAAACAGTTCAGTAGAAACTCTTTGTGTAATTTATGTTAAGGATTGATGCGAATCCGTTTTCCTCATTGTAAAGCAACGTAAAACTTGTTTTTATATATTAAAACTATTTCAAAATGCTATGAACATTCTGCATTATATATAAAATAGATTTGTCGTATAATATTGGTATTTTAACTACCTTACAGAATGCCGCTAAGATAGATTGAATAATCACACTTTTCTATCTTGATAATAGATGCAAGAAAATAAAATGATAAAATGTCAAATATCTTTTAAAATGTATATTTAGTTAAATACCACGAAATTTCAAATACATCATTAATAATGATTTAGCATCTACAACATAGATGCAGCGTGTCATGTACCCACGCTCGTCAATTTTTCCCGCTCCTGACATTGTCCAAATTCAATTTTTTATCGATTTAATTGTGTGACATATTTGTTGGTCTTCCTCCATTAAGTGTTTCATTTACTCCATAAACATATACTATTTTAGATGTATTAAATGTACAATATTATTATAGTATACCCATATTTATAAATAATATTAAAACAACGTTCAAAGCATTATTTATATATTTTAAAACAATTAATTATTGCTATCACAACCTTATGTGAAAAGTTTAAATGGTTTTTTTTATTCTTCCAGAAATTGGCTAGCTATTGCGCTTTTTTACTATGACTATGAACGACTCTTAGACGACAATTTATATATTATTACATATACTCGTAAATACTACAATTCTAAAATATCATGTTTTGTAAAAACAATAGAAACATTCATTGAAAAGCTTCTAAAATAGAGAGTGAAGATAACGTCTATATTTAAATGGATTAAGTAAAAACTTATCTTTTAATAACAATCTAAACACAGTTATGTAAAGTCTGTGACAGCTGAGAAAATGTTTGAGGCTTACAGTAATATCATTTGTAAATGATTTAAATCCGCATAAGATAAAACATTTTATACAAAAAGATTTACAAAAAAATATTACGACTTTAATTAGGAGTGCTATATTTTTTTCATTATAATATCATTCTAAGAACTGAATGAGTAACTATTAACACTGTATCAGTGGGTAGATTTTCCGTAGCTTGAAGTTGGAATACCTAATCTAGGGGATAGAACGCTTGGCTCCTGATCCAGGGGACATGGGTTTAAGCCTGGATACGACCAGATTCCTTCTTTATAATAATGAACTATTTTCTGGTCACATTGAAAATTGTAAAATAAATTCTAATATCATTGATATGAATCCTTGATTTAAAAATTTCTCTTTAAAAAATAAAAATTACATGTAATTGTATGTATCCAAACCATCTTAATTAAGAATGGTAAAAAAGTATATGTTAAAAATGGAGCTAGAAAAAGAGGAAGACCGAGGAAAACGTGGCACGATCAAATAAATCAAATATTGAATGTCGGCCCACGTGAGGAGTCAGAGAAATCGACGCGCGTGCATGACACTATGTATGAATGTTGAGGAATCGAGAGAAATATGTCAGGAAAGAAAAGTGTGGCAGTCCACTCTTTCTGCCTACCCCTTCGGGGAGACGGCGTGATGGTTAGTTAGTTAATTAGTTAGTTAGAGATTGGTTTGTAGCAAAATGTAACTTTAAGTTTTGTCGGCTTTTGGGATTCCACATGGATCTTAAATGTGGTAGTTTCCCGTTACTCCCTCCCTCACTCCACACTGTTTTTATACTGCAGGTTATTTGAACCTAATTTCTGTACACGTTTTTTAGCTATTCATTCTCACGACTAGTGATAGGTAGTTAGTCTATCGCCATTTTCGTTGTCACGTAAATTTTTTACCAGACCAAAGACAACGTGATTTTTTTAACACTGTCATCGCCGGTAATCGAAACCGGACCTTCGGTGTGGCAGCCATAGCTATTACCAGTCCTTCTTCAGTGATACATATTATATGTATACAAAGTATATAAAAAAGGTAAAAAACAAATAAAACATCTACAACACAAAGTATGGCGAATATAGAAGAAACGATTTAAATGTTTCTTTTTTATATATTTTGTATACATCTTCTTCTTCTTCTTCTTCTTCTTTTGATAGATCTGACGATCTATGACACAGAAATCATATCTCGTCGGATGATGAGATCCAGCTGTCCCTCCATCTCTTAGGCGGTCTTCCAGGTGGGCGGTGTCCGGAAGGGATTTCATAGGCGGCTGTATATGCGAGTCTGTCACCATCCATTCGGGCTACATGGTCCCTCCAGTATCGTCTTCTGGATCTACTCCACTGAACGATATACTCTATTTCGCAGGTTTTCCTTATGTCTGCGTTGCGGACACGATCTCGGAGGGTTTTTCCAGTAATTGATCTTAGGACCTTCATCTCCGATGTTCTAAGTAGTCCCTTGGTTCGCACAGTGTCAGCCCGCGTCTCTACAGCGTACGTCATGATGGGTCGCACGCATGTTTTGTAGATTCTGATCTTGCTGTCGATACGCATGTGCTTGTTTTTCCAGACCAGATTCTTCAGGCATCCTGACACGGCAGAGGCTTTACTGACTTGTTCACGTACTTCGGTATAAAGGTATCTTTGTATACATCACTCACATTTATTATAAAAATAAAATATAAATACCAAACATGTTTCGGACTAACCAGCCCTTCATCAGTGATATTATATAAATATTTAAAATATTATAAAATTGAAAACTGACCATATTTGCTACACTAACAATTTTATTTTATATGTTTTTTTAAATATTTGTATAATATCACTGATGAAGGGCTGGTTAGTCCGAAACATGTTTGGCATTTAATTTTTTTTTTAATGAATGTGAGTGCTGTATTCAAAATATATTAAAAAAACATTAAACATCTACAGCACAAACTAATGGCGAACATAGAAGAAAAATGATGTAAATTTCCATATTAAATAATTACAAAAATGTATATTTTCATTCAACACTAACATTCACAGATTATCCATACATTCGTTTAAGAGATTTAATTTTCAATGCATTAATACTACTTTTATCCTTCTTTTGCCAATTCCATGCTTCACTTTCATACGATCAAATAAATCAAATATTGAATGTCGGCAACATGAGGAGTCGGAGAAATCGACGTGCGTGTATGACACGATGTAATATTGAAAAATCGAGAGAAGTATATCAGGAAAGAACTTTGTGGCGATTCTTAATTTCTACCTGCCCCTTCGGAGAGACGACGTGATGCCTAGTGAGTCAGTCAAAAAACGTGTGTTTTCTAGAAGTTTTATTTTATTATTGTTTCTCCTTAGAAGGCGTTATCAACATTTTATTATCAGCTGGTTGTATGATATAATAAACATTTGATAATACCTTAGCAAGGCGAAACGTGTATTTTCTATGAAATAAAATAGATTTTCCAGAAAACAGACGCATTCTCTTCTATTAATTATGACTTTTATTGTTTTAAAACAAAAATAGATTAATGTTACTTAATTTTTATATAAATAGTCCATTGTTTTGGCCGAAACACTATGATACTTTAACATTATAAATTGTTAAATTAAAAAACTTTGTTATATGTATCACAATTGTATTTTTATTTTACGCGACAGCTGTTTCGTCAACCTATCTTGACATCATCAGGTGAAACAATAATTATTGTAACACCTGATGATGTCAACATAGGTTGACGAAACAGCTGTCGCGTAAAATAAAAATACAATTGTGATACATAAAACAAAGATTTGTTATTTAGCAGTTTATAATATTTATATAGTTTTAATAATGTATATATTTTTTTATTAATTAAAAAAAAGGGGGTATGTAAATTTTGTATGAAAAATAAGATTTTTTCAATCTACGAGTAGAAACTAGGCTAGTTGACTTGTGTATAAAATAATCGTTTATATGGAATCTGTTCAAGGTAGAGATACAGATAAACCCAGGTTGGAATGTCACATTTTGTGATTTGATAAAAGAATTACACCGTAAATTATCTCTGTAGTAAAGAAGTCACTCAGATAATAAACAATATCTTAGATTCATTATCATGAGATGATTGTCACATTGCTCATAGAAATACATGGCTATTATTAGAATAATGACAATAGCCATTAATAATATAAAATTAAGTAAGATCTTTTGTATTACGAATTTTATTAATGATTTTTTTTTTATATTAGATGTAGAAAAACCAACTTCTTATATATCGCACCGTGAGTGTAAAACCGAATTAAGTGCAAATATACATTTTGTAGATATAGGAGTTTAAAGGTTTCACATTGCTTGGAAAAACTGTTTTTTTTTTTTAATAAACCAATGATTTTCGGTTGATAGTAATATACCTATAAACCGAAAATCATTGGTTTATTTAAAAAAAAAAGTTTTTCCAAGCAATATGAAACCTTTAAACTCCCATAACTCCAAAATGTATATTTGCACTTAATTCGGTTTTACACTCACGGTGCGATATGTATTCGTTTTCACGTTTGTTAATTCTATTTGATTTTTTTTAATAGTTCTACACATCTTCTTTACTTAATTTTTTTTGGATTATCTACATTCATTTTCAGTGCATACATTTAAATAAAAAAACACATTTTTAATATCGTTCAGTGGAGTAGATCCAGAAGAAGATACTGGAGGGACCAAGTAGCCCGAATGGATGGTGACAGACTCGTATATACGGCCGCTTATGAAATCCCTTCCGGACACCGCCCACCTGGAAGACCGCCTAAGAGATGGAGGGACAGCTGGATCTCATCATCCGACGAGATATGATCTCTGTGTCACAGATCGTCAGATCTATCAAAAGAAGAAGAAGAAGAAGATTTTAAATTTCTTTAATTGATTTTTTAGTATTTAATACTTCAATTAATAAAAAAAAACACTTTTAATTATTACATTTAATTGCTTATTTAACTTTCATTAACCTTTATCAGCTTTTATATCTTTTGTATGTTATTCTATCTTAAAGAGTAAGAAAGACGACGAGTGATCGAGTTTGGGATGTGCAAGGCGCCTTTATGAATGGCAGAGGATGTATTGATCAAATTTTTGCACTTCGTACGGTGACGGAAAAGTTTCTGGCCAAAAACCGTAAACTCTTCTGTGCGTTTGTCGATTTGCAAAAAAACACATGATCGCGTAGATAGAGGTAAGCTGTGGGAAAATATTGTCGGAATATGGAATAAGCACAACACTGATCACGGCAATTACATCGCTGTACACGGAAAGCACTGCTAGTGTCAGAGTAAATGGAGATCTTACAGCCTGGTTTGATATCAATAAAGGTGTCAAACAGAATTACAAAAATAATTTAACTCAAGGAAAAATATTTTTAAATAAAAACTAACATAAGTATTTAACCATCACGCCGTCTCCACGAAAGGGTAGGCAGACGAATAGACCGCCACACTGTTCTTTCCTGACATAATTTTTTCGCATCCTCAACATTCATACATGGTGTCATGCACGCACTTCGATTTTTCCGACTTCTCACGCAAAAGAAAACAAATGAAAAATAAAAGCATTCGTTGTAAGAAAAAATACTACTTTACAATATGTATTATGTATAGGTTATTCCGACGTCGGAATAACCTGGATGCAGTCTGCACAGGACAGAGTGACATGGAAGCGAATGGAGGAGGCCTTTGTCCAGGAGTGGACGGGAATAGGCTGAGGAAGAAGAATAAGAAGATTATGTGTCAGGAAGATTTCTCCGCGTTTGGTGTTACTACAACTATGTATAAATAACACTTGGCGTCATTGGAAATGACACAAAGTTGGCCAAACCTTCCACTACAATGGCAAGAGATGAAAAGGGCATTTAATGGCGTCCGTAAGTATCTCATTTGAAATGAATAAGAAGAAGAAGACGTGCTATCTAGTATTAGTAGTATATTGTTATTAAATATATCACAGACTCACTATCGGCTTATGTAAAAAATAATTAAATAAATCCAAACTAATCTCTAAATTGCCGATGGACTTATCAGGTATTAACCGAAGTGCGCAGATACGATTGAAATTATTATTGGAGCTGCCTTTAATACGGGCGCACTCTTTGTTAATTACCTATTTTATCACAGGATCATTAAAACATCGTACAAAGCTGATACATTTTAATACGTATCGATAAAATGAACTAGATACACATACTTCATTTTCATATACTGTAATAAATTACGAATATTATACTCGTATATAGACGTACAATATACCTTCTAGTGATATAAGAGTATTTATATATATTTTTTGTGATCGATAGATCACTAAACATTCCGTCAAGTCAATGAATTGAAAAATATTGGCAAATGTTTAACAACTTGGGTGATGTTTTTACACCTATTATTTTGTTAAGCTTTAATGTTATAATGTTTTAATTGTTAAACAAAATATACGTTTTTTTTAGCTACTAATGGACTTATTCTATTTTCAATAATAATATATTGTAAGAAATAAAAACAAAATTTAAATTGTGTCCACATTTTTATACACATTGACTTTACATTTTACACGATTTTTCCATTGAATGTATAATTATAAATATAAAAAGAAGATATCAATACCTTACCAAAATTATTATTAACTCATTATTTCTAAAAAGTGGACTAATTCCACTT
Organism: Lepidostoma basale; assembly: GCA_022606425.2. NCBI lineage: Eukaryota > Metazoa > Arthropoda > Insecta > Trichoptera > Lepidostomatidae > Lepidostoma > Lepidostoma basale. The sequence goes on along the minus strand of JAHDVF020001018.1, from coordinate 884,419 downwards.
TTTTAAATAATAATTTTACGAATCACAAAATTGTTTGAATAACAATATTACGAATTCTATTATGGGAATAATGTTGGGCGCTTTGGATGCGACTACGCGAAGGCTATGATACTACGAGACTACGATGCTACGACTCTTTTTTTTTAGTTTTAATTCTAGGGATTGGTTTGTAGCAAAGTTTATTAAAATTTTTGCTGGTTCTTGGGATGCCACTTGGGGCTTTAATGTGGCGGTTTTCAATTGTTTTCCACACATTTCTATACAGAAGGTTATTTAAACCCAATTATTGTATACATTTTGTTAAGCTATTGATTCTCATGACATGATAGGTAGCTAGTCTGTCGCCATTTTTATGATTAACTATTTATATAATTCGCACCGTGAGTGTAAAACCGAAACAAATGCAAATATACAGTTTGGAGATATGGGAGTTTAAAGACTTCATATTGCTTGCAAAAACTGTTTTTTTTTTTTAAATAAACCAGTGATTTTCGATTTACAGGTATATTACTTTAAACTGAAAATCATTGGTTTATTAAAAAAAAACAGTTTTTCCAAGCAATATGAAGTCTTTAAACTCCCACATCTCCAAACTGTATATTTGCACTTGTTTTGGTTTTACACTCACGGTGCGAATTGTTTAAATGCCTATTTAGGGAGTATATTTATTGTTTATTTATTCATTTTGGTTTGTATAAATCCGATATTTCAATTTCAAAATCGATTTTTAATTGTCATTAAAAACTGAAAAAGAAATGGTGATTTTTAAAAACAAATATTTTAATGGTTTATCCCTTTTCGAGAAAATATACCATAAGCAAATAAAGTTTTAAAATAGTGCCAAATATTTAACAATATTGAAAGAATCATGTTTTCATTTTAATATATAATATATGAATTCAAATTCTTTAAATCAATATAGCTCACCATTTTTACCTAATTTTATTTTGAAAATCGAAGCTGATTCGATATTTTTACGGTAAGTTTGAAATAAAACAAGGTGGTAAAAATACATATTTTGATTTATTTCCATGCGTTGAAAACTATCTTACTGGTAAATGTATTGTTTGATCTTATCCAAAATAATGAAAAATTATCGATTGCTAATCATTTGCAAACGGAAAAGAAAATTCAATACTTCAAACATAACAGTAGCGATTTAATACAATAATTATTTTTCAAGAACGCTGTAAAAATTAAATGCGTTGAAATTGTATTTCTTATCGCGAAAAATTTATCGGGAAATTTCAGCTGTACAATGAGTATAATGCAATAGTAATATAAGTTAATATAACCATATTATTTTATATGTTATTTAAACATATTAAACACTATTAATATGATAGGTATATAAACATTCATTACATACTGAAAAGAGAAAACATTCGATGAGTTTTAATACGCTTCACTTGTTTAACCGATTTAAGATATTATTTTTATTTAAAGACATTAATGTATTTCGTTGACATAATAGAATATTCACCTTTGATGGTGTCGTCCTCGACTTTGGTCTCCCCTGGAAACTATGCGAAATGTTAGAGATCGAGTGTGAATAACCTCGGTGGATAATATTGATGCATAGGCTAACGTGGAAGGACACCTCGCCAACCCGTCTGGCAAGCGTGGCGTTGTAATGCCAACCACCCCCGTATGACATGTCATACATGGAGAAGTATAGGGGAGGCCTATGTCCAGCAGTGGACGACAACGGCTGTTAAAGAAGACGAAGAAGATGGTGTTGTGTCGTATAATAAGATAGATCATATTTTTCTTCACTGAAATACTAAAAATAAAATTTATAATTATCCAATCTGAGTAGGTACTATTGATACCTAAAATATTTTATGGTATCCTCTTAGACAAAGCTTTTAGAGATCGTTGCAGACTTCATATTCAGGGTAGTTAGATAGCAAGCAAAGTAGCAGTGCCATATGATTGATATTATTATGGATACTATTTAATTCATGGTCATCAACTGTCTCTCGTGTCCGAAGAAGACCGTCTTTTAATGTGGCTGAAGAGTCAAATTCTTGACCCACAAATTTAGGGGCATTTGGAGCATGGGAAGACGTTGACATTGGAGTCGTTGTCTGTGGATGGTTTATCCTTACTCTCTTCCAATCTGCGATGTCGTCTTTGCGCTGTTTTTCGAAGTTAATTTATGTACTGTTATTTCTCTATATAGGTCTATCATCTGAAGTCTTTTCCCAAAATTCCCTGTTAATATTGACCCTTTGAAGATTCGCTATTAGGAAATCTTTGAAGTATTTTCACTGACTTACGTGAAAACATTTTCCTATAGTCAGCTGAGATTACAGTATTTTCTTCGGGAATCTTGTCTCCCCAGTGCAGTTGTCGTTGAATAATAGCGATCTTGACACTTGTCATATAGACCTCACGAAAAATGCTGTAATTTATTTGTTTATCTTGCCTTTTTACGTTTAGGATTCTTCGCAGACAACGTTGCTGGTACCGTTCCAGAGCTTTTTTATGCCTTCTATATGTAGTCCACGTTTTTGAGTCATACTCGTACAGGAGTATTGAAAGGACAACGGTCTTCTTAAAGAAGTACTCTGATGTCCTTCGTGTGGTCGTTTTTATCAAAGATTATTTTCCTCTTATATTGTTATTAAATATAATACAAACACACTATCGGCTTATATAAAGAAACAATTAAATAAATCATACTAATCTCTAAATTGCCTATGGCCTTATCTGGCATTAACCAAAGCGCACAGATATGTGATGGAACATCAATGTTGGAACGGCCTTCTTGTTACTAAGTAACTTTTGAAATAAAATTTAATAATGTTCCTAAATTTACATACTTCTTATTAATAAATATTTAAATTGTATATTCAAACATAATTGACTTAAAAATATGAATTAAAAAACGCAATAAGCAATAACTCATATTTTTTCGGTGTTATTTGTTACTAATACGTAGGTACTAATACTTATAAAAAAAACTAACTAACTAACCATCACGCCATCTCTCCGAAGGGGTAGGCAGAAAGAATGGACTGCCACACTTTTCTTTCCTGGCATATTTCTCTCGATTCCTCAACATTCATACATCGTGTCATGCACGCGCGTCGATTTCTCTGACTCCTCACATGGCTGACATTCAATATTTGATTTATCACGCCACGTTTTCCTCGGTCTTCCTCTATTTCTGGTTCCATTTACATCGTTAACATATATATTTTTTACCATTCTTTCTTCATTCATTCTTTTCATATGTCCAAACCATCTTAATGATCCTTTCATTATGTGGTTTATAACACCATCATTCGCACCGCATTCACTTCTTATATTTTCATTCGACACTCTATAATATACAGAGTATCCACACATTCGTCTAAGAGATCTCATATCTACTGCTTTATAAAACTGAACTATATTTTTTTAAATAAAACTAACTAACCATCACGCCATTTCCGCGGAGGCAGAGAGGATGGATCGCCAAACTGACCTGTCCTGGCACACCTCTCGGACTTCCTCCACATTCATACATCGCACCATGCACGCACGTCGATTATTCCGACTTCGAATTTGGCCGCCTTTTAGTAATTGGTTAATTTGGTCATGCCATGTTTTCCTCGGTCGTCCTCGGCTTCTTTTCCCACTCACACTGCTTGTGTACAACTTTTTAACCATTCTACTCTCATCCATTCGTTCCATATGTCCGAACCATCTCAGGGATCCTTTCTTAATTTTATTCATGATGCAGTCATCTGTCTTACATTTCTTTCTTATTTCATCGTTCGGTATTCTATCATACAACGTTTTCCCGCACATTCTTCTTAGTGATCTCATTTCTACGGCGTTTATCCTGCTTTCATCCTTCTTTTGCCAGCTCCAAGCTTCACTTCCATACATGAGGGTTGAATTCTCTCTATGAGATTTAATTAAATATGCTAATTTAAACGCTGTATTATACAAAGAAGACATACTCGTATATTGATTCAGGTTTGATTCCTATATTTAACAGTAAAAAAATTAAATGCTTTATTGAATAAACACCAAAAATTATACATCCTCATTCCCAAAAAAGTCACTTCCAACAGGTGGGGAAGCAATAGCCTTCGGGCTGATACTTCAAAAAACTAGATCCTACAGCATATTCAGTTTTAATCGCACGAGAAAATGAATGTGTAATTGTATTTTGATGATTTGTGATAAAAAATATATAAAAACGTTATTTGGAACAAATTAGAAATGTGACGTAAAAAATATTAAGTCCAGCGTTTTTATAGAAGTCTTAATAGAAATGACTTACGATTTGGTTGGTATTTTCTCTTTCACAAGGAACTTTCGGTTTCACAGACAATTTCGAATTCGAATCACGTCGCGAAAATTCGCGGTAGACAAGCGGCTCGGGCCGGAGTGATCGTGTGACTGAGGTGTCGAGCTCCAAGCACCGCCAATATTATCACCTCCGCTGTTCCGTTTGCACCGCCAATCAGTGACCGACAACAGCCATCAGAGGCGTAACTCTCCCTTCGCAGGAGATAATTTATTGTTTCTTGAATAATGATGTAAAACTCCCTATCAAATAATTATTACTCTAGAAAACGTCTGTTTTCTAGAGTATCATCCTCACGCCATTTCCCCGGATGGGTAGGCAGAGAAGATGGATCGCCACAATGCCCTGTCCTGGCATACCTCTCGGGCTTCCTCTACTTTCATACATCGTACGATGTATGAATGTAGAGGAATACGATTATTCCGACTTGTCGATTATTCCGACTTCGAATGTGGCCGCCTTATAGTAATTAGCTAATTTGGTCATGCCATGTTTTCCTCGGTCTTCCTTGGCTTCTTTTCCCACTCACGCTGCTTTTGTACAACTTTTTAACCATTCTACTCTCACCCATTCGTTCCATATGTCCAAACCATCTCAGGGATCCTTTTTTAATTTTATTCATGATGCAGTCATCTGCCTTACATTTCTTTATTATTTCATCGTTCGATATTCTATCATACAACGTTTTCCCACACATTCTTCTTAGTGATCTCATTTTTCTCTGTTTTCTAGAGGCTATTTTATATTTTTTATGAATGACATATTTCAAATGTAGCGAAAAATCAAATGCGCTGTTGTTTATATCTTCTTCTTTCGGTGCCGTGTCAGGTCCCTTCAACGTTGGCGATCACTGCAGCAAAGGCATCTCTGTCTTGCTCCACTTGAAACAGGTTCTGAGCTCTTGTCATTTCTGTCCATTCTTTTATGTTCCGCAGCCAGGACAAGGAAGGTTCGAAGGAGATGGTATTTTTCTCCCCTTAGCACATGACCCAAATATGAGACCTTTCTAACTTTTACATTCGACAACAGCTCTCTGTAGTACGTCTTCATTACTGACCCTATCGGTCCACGGTATACGGAGCATTCTGCGGTATATCCACATCTCAAAGGCCCCCGGTTCATTACATTCACTTTTAGAGTCCAGGTTCCGTAACCATATAGTAAAAAAGACCATATATAGAATTTAATCATTATTTGTCCGTGCTGTTTATATACACGAGTTAATGGGAGCAGAATACTGTAATTAAGGTAATTGACTTGACCCAATACATTGTTGAAAACAATCAAGGGATAAACCCCAGAATACAGGAAATTATTACTTGGAACTAGTTAAATTTATGAATACAATATTTACATAGATAATGACAATTAAATGACGTTATGTAATTAAAAAAAGGATTTCAGTGATCAAATAAAGTTTTTCCAAAACAGTGTTTAGGAAATTATTGGAAGACACACGTGCGTAATTTCTGTAATTAGTTATTAATATTATTTTTCGTGATTAAGCAAATTTTTATTTATTAAAATAAGTGTAGAGTTTAACAAACCTAAAACCACTAGGTACGTGTTATGAGTAACAAAGGTGCTATTCTATTTTTAAACTTTGAATACCGAAGAAGGCGAAGAATCCTTCGAAACATGTCTGTGAAGAGTGTAATAGCCAATATCATAGACATTAAAAAAATATCCTTTATATAACAATGGGTATAAGGGTGTTTTTTTTTTAGAGGTATACAAATTCAAAATGAAAAAAAATCATTAAGTAATGTGAATGTCTATGATATAGGCTTTATTTAACAAATAAGTTTATGCCATTATTGTTTAAATTTGATTTTGGGCATATGAGCGCCACGGCTAGCTCGAATGAAGCGCAATCGTGAAGTCCATTTTTCGACACCTTTATTGAGCAACTGGGTAAAATGCCAAAATGTACTGACTACAAATTGACAGTCTTTAGAAACAATGTTGCCAGTTTAAAAACCAAACCTCTAAAAAAAACACCCTACATTAGAAACTTGGGTAAATATCTTAACTTTTTTGTCTTATTGACATGATTCAAACATATGATTTCTAATGGTAATTTTTATTTTTAATTTGCTTTTCATTGTAACTGTTTTATGCCGTAACGCCACAGAGAACGTTGACATCGCGTGGTTGTGCACAACATTGCATAGATTCAATACAATTAATTGCTCGCTAGGACCTTCGACGCCTCGCCTTTTATCATCCTAAATACCATACAACCTTCATTCACCCAGTACTGGTGGATGCGGTTGAAAATTACAATGAATATAAACAAAGCACACTAATTTATGAATGAATCATATTTTTAGAATTTTACAAACAGAATAACTGGCTTCGAAATTTGAACATTTTAAAATATAATAGTATACATTTTTGCCGTTAGAGGCCGTTTTTTTAATGCTACTCAGACTACTGTTACTTTTATTAAATTTTATTAAATTAAACATATTTTAGCTTCTTCTATATTCGCCATACTTTGTGTTGTAATTGCTTTATATTTCTCTTTTTATTTTTTTATACCCTTTATACAACGCTTAGATACATTAAAAAAAATTAAATTTACATAGTGATACATATTATAAAGATATTAATCTTTATAATATGTAACACTGAAGAAGGACTGGTTGTCCGAAACATGTCTATGTAATATTAATTTCTTTAATGTAAGTGTTGCATAAACAAAGTGTGTAAAAAATAAAAAGTGGAATATTTTAGTTTTTTTAGAAGAATCCATTTATTTTAGTAATGTATAGTGATTTTTTTACTAGTTATTATAAAAAAATACCCTTTTAAATTACGTTTTTTTTAAATGTACAGTATCTTTTTGATATTTTAAAATATATTTCAAGTTAAAAAAAATTGTAGCTTACAAACAACCTCAACGTTTAGTAGTCGGAGAGGATTGACTGCCACGCCTTTCTATCCTCTGATACGTCTATAGATTATTAATCGTTTTATACAAAATGTTACTTTTTTCCGACTCCTCACATAGCTGATATTAAAATTGAATTGATTTTGAAGTGAAAATATAACAAATAGAAAATACTCAATAATTTGTTTCGATTACGATATTGAACAAACAGTTAGGATTGTTGTCAATAACGAATGTGAGTAATTGGAAAATTTGAATGTAGGGATATTATGAAAATCACTCGAATCACTGATTTTTCCTCAAATTTCGTGGTTAATTTTATCATCAAGATATTATTCGTTTTAAGTAATCCCGTGGATAAGCACATTCAGTGACTTTTAATTATAACACAATGCTATTTGCCGCGGAATATTTTTGTTATCTATTTACTGTTATGGAGAAATTATAATGTAATAAATTAATAAAATAGTCCTAGTAAGAGAAGGGTAATTTTAAAACTAGATGAATTTATTAGATCAAAGATATTAATAATCATAACAAAATTGGTTCTCCTATTTTTTCAAGTATTAAAAAAGTTATTGGAATATTAAAAAAGTCCTTAAATATTAATAAAATAATCCAATAATAAATATTAATAAATATGTTAATAAAATAGTTTATAGGTAAGAGAAGGATCAATTCAATACTTGATGAATTTATTAGATCAAAGATATTAATAATCAAAATATAATTAGTTCTCCAATTTTTCCGAATATTAAAAAAAGTGATTATTGCATTACATGGGCATCAAAAGTAAGATGAGAATCTATAAAGCATGCGTAAGACCAATAATAACATATGGCGTCGAAGCAAGGGCAGACACAGTAAAGACCAAACAAATTTTGAGGACTTCCGAGATGAAGATACTGAGGACGATAGCAGGCAAGACACTGAGGAACACCAGAATAAGAGAGATGTGAAGTTGAGGATATTATAAGATGGAGCAGACATCGAAAAAGGGGCTGGTACCGTCATGTTCAAAGGATGGAAACCACCAGACTCCCCTATATTGCACTACATAATCAGCCTCATGGGACTCGTCCTCGTGGAAGACCTCCTAAAAGATGGAAGGACAGCTGGGAGTCTACCTCACAGGAGGAGCAACACTCTGGAGAACAGACCACATAGGTCTACAACAAGGAAGAAAAAGAAGAAGAAGAAGATTATTGCATTAGAAACATATTTTGTTTACATAACTTAAATCGGAAATAAGTGAATATTTTTACGCACAAAAAAAAGTGAAATAAAAATAAAATGTAACATTTATTTCTGTATACTCGTATTTTAAAAACCAATTTGAATTACATTGTCAGTTTGCTTTTATTGTTATAATTATTTTAGTAGTATTGGTAAAAATATGCGTATTGTAAATATTTACATTATTTTTCCATGGAAGTATATTTTTACTTCAGTATTTATTCTTCACTACACTTTTACTTATTAGCCGTTTGTCGTCCACTGCTGGACGTAGGCTTCGCCCAAAGCACGCCGCTGCCCCCAATCCATCGTCGCTCTCATTCATCCATGTCCAGTCATCTTTAAAATATCGTCGGTCCAGCGAGCAGGAGGACGGCCAACTCCAAGGGAACCCTATGCGCGGTCTTTGCTCCAGAACCCGTCTTCTCCATCAGCTGCCGGTTCCTCGACAAATATGGCCAACCTATCACAACTTCAGCACGCCTAACTTCGGAGCCATCTAAGTCACCTTGGTTCGTTTAAATAAATTCATTTCGTATTCTATACCTCAAGGTTATTCTAGGCATGGCTTCTTCCATGTATACATCTATTGCCAGTGTCAACATATTTATAATGAAGGAAATAAATCCATAGATACATTCTCTGAAGAGTAAAGAGCCAAATCTTATTGTTTGCCTTGAATTGCCGCACAGAAGCATTTCGAATTTCTCCTATAATAAAAGCGATTTGCCTTATAAACTAGGTGATATTCGAGATAGACCTTTTTATTTACAGGTATTACAAATTTGTGAACACGGCAACAAAGAAGTAGTAGAGTTCATTCACAAATTGAAGATCTCGTATCGGTGTATGAGTGCGGTGATAGTTTTTGCAATTTGATTGGTTGCCGAGTCAAATGAGCCGCGCGGCGTCAGTACGTTCCGAGACATGGAGGGAATCGTACGTATTTGGCATTCTTTGGCATCTCGTATACTCGGTGATTCGAAAAATACTCGTTTTGCAGGAGTATTTTTGAAATATTATTTTTGTTATTGATTAATCCCATATTGACTGAGTCAGCTCTGTACAGTTTAAATACATAATCCAGAAAGAAATGTTATAATTTACTAGAGATTAACACCTGCAAGGATCAATATTGTAATAATAAAAACCAATAAAGGGAAAAAAGTATCATTATTATTATTAGTCTCAATCTTAGTCGCTCTTCCAAGAAAAAAATAATAAGCAAATTATAATTTTAATGAACTAAATTTTGAAAATGATTACAATTAAGCCGATAGCATTTTTGTTAATAAAAAAATAATAAAAATAACATGTTTATTTCTTTCAATGTTTGAATATACGATTGAAAATATTTTTTGGCTTTCCAATCAGAAAAAAATTAAATAAAAATAGCGTCTAGATTTTTTGTAAACGCACTGTCATTCATACTAAGTATTGCAAACGATTACCCTCTCGTGAACGGACTCTACTATATACTATACTAAATAAACTAGAAATTACATTCAAATGGTTCTACACATATTTCATTTGGATACTTAGGAAATTGAAAATAACTTTGTTTAATCGACTAATTATTACAAAAAATATTTTAAAAAACACGACATGTTTCGGAGGATACCTGTAAAATATAATTATATTTTTACACCTGAAGCCTCCGAAACATCTCATGTTTTTAAATATTTACAAATAATTAGTGGATTTAACAAAGTTCTTTTCAATTTCCTAAGTATATTACCATGGAATTCCACAGTGTTAATGCCTTTGCGTTCAATATTTCATTTGGTATTATTTTTTTGCAATCTTTGCATCGATTCAATGATGTAAAGATTTATTTCAACAAACTAATAATCATAATAATAGTTTATGAATATAATAGTTCTAATGTTATGTAATACGTAATAGTTATCTATAATATATAATAATAATAGTTCTTAATATTATGATAGCTACTCGGTGTTTATAAAAATATAATGAATAACATTCGTTGTATTATGGAATATATTGAATGGATACATAATTTATTCATTTTTCTCCTGACAAGTGAATTTACAATTACGATATTAAAATATTGGCACTTATTACACACTATTATTGAATATAATAATAGCTACGTAACCATTTCGCAATTGAAATTACGATATCATTATTATTAAGATATAATTATATATAGGTACTAAGATTTTGTTTCAAGATACTGGTAAGTTAGACTAAATCTCAGCCGGATATGAAAAAAGATAAAAGAGGAACAAATAGACAATTTTAGTGAACATACTTGTGGGTCTCAATTTTTTTTATTATCTATATCTAACAAAAGGCGATATGATTAACAAATGATAATAATTAAATCATCTTAAAGTAGAATTTGACCCAATGATGCCATTACAATAACAAACTTAATAATTTGTTGTATTATAAATTCATGAATGACGATTGATTACTTCAACAGTAGGTAAATGCTTGTTAAGTAAGCTCGCCAAATACTATACGAGTATCATCAGCAGTGGCTTGCCTAGGGTCAACCAGTTAGGCAAGCCCGTTCGACTTTTTTGTGTTATTTGATTTGAGACAGCAAGAGCACACTCTTCTGCAATGATAACGTAAACTAGAAACTCCGCCAGAGAATGATCAAATGCTATGTGTGGTCTGTTTTATTGTACGGGTGTGAAACTTGCACCTTGAAAGTTAACTCAATGAACAGATTGGAAGCATTTGAAATGTGGCTCCATCGCCGAATGCTCAGAGTTCTCTGCACAGACATGGTAACCAATACCGAAGTCCTGAGGCGAGCTAGAGTTCACAGGGAATTGTTATCAACTATCAAGGTTCGAAAGATCTCACATCTGGGTCATATACTGCGTGGGGAAAAGTACCACCTTCTTCAACTGATATTGGAGGGGAAAATTGAGGGACGCCGAGGGCCCGGAATGAGACAATTGTCCTAGCTGCGAAACGTGAGGGAGTGGACCGGCATCCGAAGTGTGGAGGAGCTGTTCCGAGCGGCGCAGGACAGGGACAGGTTCGCCGAGGTGATCGCCAACGTTGGGGGGACCCGACAGGGTACTTGAAGAAGAAGAAGAAGAAAAGAGATTTATCTTTCTAAATTAATTTCGTGAATTAATTGATTTTAAATCCCATTGTAAAATCATACTGTCACTAGTTACGTTAACATAAGTTAAACTGTAATTAAATATTTATTTCTGTATTACTTAATGTATAACCACATAGATTTGTCAATCGCATTACAGTAGTACTTAGGTGATAGGTAGTATAATTTTCAACCATATTCTATACACATAACTTGACTAAATAAGACTGCATTTCATTGATTTCATAGTTATGTATGAATATTTTACTTGACTTTTCCTCATTACACGAAATTATTTCCATTGTTTCAGCTTATTGTGTTAATGAAAGACCAATAGTTCTTCTGTGGTGAGTTTCCTTTAATGCTTCACAAACTATTTGTCTACATCCTCACTATCAATGTCCAAGACGTATTAACCTAAAGTCAGTCCAATCAGACAAATACGTACAGAAAATACTAAGGAATACCTTTAGCGAAAAAATAAATCATCAAAATGCAACGAATACCGAATATGTCGAATGATGTGAAATCATATTGAACAATGATGTGATCTCATATTTTGAATTTAGTGGTACTGAGGAATACATACGTTTCTTCATTTTTACTCTATTTTATGGGTGATATTTTTCAGCTTGCTAGTAAAGGCGACACATCGTATTGGTCTTTCTAAAGTGACACAAGTCATTATATTAATCATTTTATTTTTCGAGTGCATACGTACATCACAAATATTGATACATACAACTTTTTACGGTACCGTGTCAGGTCCTCTGTGAGGAATGCTTTCTCATCACAGTGATTTACATATTTTGAGAAATATTGTAACAGCTAAAGGGTTCAATTGAATGACTTTAAATATCACATATTTTCAAATACATATATTTAAGTATTTGATTTATGAAATAATAATATAAATAAAATAAAAATTAATATCTGTGTGTTCCTTATTCGTTCGCGCATCGTTCATCCGATTGAGTTGAAATTTTGTGCAGTTGTTGTTGGCAATGTTAGCGTTTCAGCTCCTTTGAAGCCGATAAAGTACTCCAAAACGAATATATGACAACTTTCAAAATTCAGGGGCAAGTAATATCCGCATAAGAACATATTACCATCGAGAAGAAATATTTTGACAGTCTGTTAATTAGTGACAGTGTCATTAACTAACTAACTAACTAACTAACTAACCATCACGTCGTCTCCCCAGAGGGGTAGGCAGAAAGAATGGAACGCCATACTGTTCTGTCCAGACATCCTTCTCTCGTTCCTCTACATTCATAAATCTTGTCATGCACGCACGTCGATTTCTCCGACTCCTCGCGTGACCGACATTTAATATTTGATTGATTTGAACGTGCCACGTTTTCCTCGGCCTTCCTCTATTTCTAGCTCCGTTTACATATACCTTCTTCACCATTCTGTCTTCACTCATTTTTCCTATGTGTCCAAACCATCTTAATGACCCTTTCATTATTTTGTTCATAACACTTTCATTCGCCTCGCATTCACTTCTTGCACTTGCATTTGACACTCTATCGTATACAGATTTAACACACATTCGTCTTAGAGATCTCATTTCTACTGCATTTATTCTACTTTCATCCTTCTTTTGCCAGTTCCACGATTCACTTCCACACATTCGTCTTAGAGATCTCATTTCTACTGCATTTATTCTACTTTCATCCTTCTTTTGCCAGTTCCATGATTCACTTCCATACATAAGGGTCGGCACAAGAACTGCCATCTTAGCTTTTTTAGATAAGCTTATTAAAGTAAATAGTTAATTAATATAAAACTCATTTAGAAAAGTATTGTAACGCGTGCCGGGCATTAAATAAATATATTTATAGAGAATAAAGAAATATTTTCCGGTACCACCACACAGAATAAAAATTATTTTAAGCTAAAATATTGGATCAATACACAGAGAAGAGTATATCACAAATTAATAAAATTCTCTTGATGAAATATCAGTGATAAAATTGGAAGATTAGATCCTTATCTGGACAGTAATTCACAATTTATAAATATTATAATAAGGCATTGTGATTGAATGATGTAACTAAATCATTAAAATGTCTTTGTACTATGTACTTATCATATTATATTAGGCAAATAAACCAATTATAATTTTTATTTTCGATAATGATTATTAAAGACAAAATATTGCTCGATAAAATAATATTGGAAACATTGTCTATATAAGATGGTGGTAATGATTATTATAGCGCCGTTGTAGCGATAAACGAAGATCACAAGGAAATCGAAAGAAACATTCTTCTCTCTACTACCAGCGCTCAAATCAAGAAACGTACACTGGAAAACCAAAATCACCTGTATAAAACAATCATCCCGACAGTAGTGACCTATGGATGTGAGGCGTGGAAAATGACAGCGAAATCCGCAGAGCGACTAGACACTTTTGAGAGAAGGGTGCTGCACAGAATTCTGGGACCTGTGAATGACGGTGAAGGCTGGAGAGTGCGGCATAATGACGAGCTGTACCATATTTACAAAGCTCCCAGTCTTTCCACACAGGTCAGACTGAATAGACTGAGATGGGCCGGTCACGTCCAGAGGATGCCGTCATCGCGAACCCCAAAAAGATTGCTGGAGTGGCACCCAGGTGGTAGAAGACCAATTGGACGACCAAGGCTGCGATAGGAGGATGAAGTTGGGAGAGATGGGGCAAGATTGTTAAGAGTGTCGGATTGGAGGGTCGAAGCGGAGGACAGGAAGAGTTGGAGGCGAAGAATACTGGAGGCTAAGGCTCGATATGGGCTGTAGGGCCATAGAAGAAGAAGATGTAGCGATAAACTCACTACAAGTGCTCATTTTAGGTTATTAGATATTCTACAACTACAATAGTTCAAGGTATAATAATTTGTGTAATGTTTAAATTAAGTACTTTTTCTCATAGGCGTCTCATGCTCTAGCGAATTCAAACAAGACAATATAAAAAGTTAATTACCACTGTTAACAGTTGTTACTTGATTTTGGAGTAGTATAAGCAGACCATGGCTGCATCGGCTCAATAGATTATTAGATGATTGCCACGCTTTGGGTAAGTAGCTGGGAGATAAATCACATTAGACAGCCACAGATGACGGCAGCTCCTGTAGACAGCTCTGACCCACCACAGGTTGTAGGGCTGTTAATTGATTGACTGTCTTTTAAAAGGAGAAGTAGATATGCACAAGAAATATCAGTACCTATAATTAAACTAGCTAAATGTGCAGTATACATACCCATCATACAGTCTCCCCAGAGAGGTAGACAAAAATAATGGAGCACCACATTGTTCTGTCCTGACATACTTCTCTCGGTTCCTCTACTGTGTCACTTTTCTACAGCCTTCCTCTATTCCTAGTTCTGTTCATGTCATTAACATTTACTTTCTTCACCATTCTGTCTTAATTCATTCTTTCCATGAGCCTAAACCATCTTAATCACCCTTTTCATTAGTTTATTCATTGCATTTTCATTCGCACCACATTCATTTCTTGTATTTCCATTTGATACTCTATCATATACAGATTTACTACACATTAGTCTAAGAGATCTAATTTATACTGCATTTATTCTATTTTCATCCTTCTTTTGCCAATTCCATACATAACTAGAGAAGCAAAGATGTTTATTCCTTGCATAGGAGAATAGCTTTACCCACTTTAAGCATTTTTTTGTTTCCATGTTTACAACTTACCAAATAATAAAACTGCTCAATTACTCAGTTGTAAAATAATAATTTAAGATACCTATTTACAGAATTGAAAAGCCCCTTTGATGGACAATCCATTGACATTAATAACCGCCAATTTTTGAGTTTGTGGAATCAGAAAACATTATTCAAAAAAATTCCTTGTTATAGATACATACTTGTATGTACTTTGTATTGTTTTGAACATATTTATAAAATGAGGAATAATTAAGTATGAAACTGAGCTCAATATTAAGTATCTACATTGTATTTTAGGTAATACAAAAATAACATATTTCTATTCTTGAACACGTGCAAGATATCTATATGAATCACTCTTTATCACTTCACTTATATCAAATAAATCAACACATTCCTACAAGTTTTGTTTATATTATGTTTGGTCATAAGATAGGTATTTAAACGTTAGGCATTTAAATATACATTAGTAGTTCTTTTGAAAAAAAATATTCAACTTAAATATGGCATATAGTGGAAAATTACGTGTGGGAAAATACAATAATTCAAGTTCAGTGCCTGAAACTATTTGGTATTTCCTGTCGACTCATTGACACAACACAATTTACAATCATTTTACTCATTATCTAGTAATTGTGTAATGGAAAGACATCAAATGATATACATTAAATAATTAAATTCAATTAGGAAAAATGGATACTATGTATTTTACTAGATTCTAAAGTTGCTGTATTTTTACAACTTTGGTTGATTAAATATACCTTACTGTGTTTAAAAAAAAATGTATTTCGGGGCTGCATAATCACTTAACTCTTACCACTCCAATGTCGAGCGTGACTCGACATGGTATTTCTAACACCAACTCCTATGTCGACCTAGACTCGATGTTATACAATGCAATTTTTAAAACTATAATCATCATCATCATCCTAAGCTCGACAGCCCTGGGTGGGCCTTGGCTGAATCCAGGAGCTTCCTCCATTCTTGTCTGTTTGATGCCCTTATTCTCCAATTTCTCACTTGCAACACCGATGCATCCGTGTTGACACTGTCCATCCATCGCATTTTGGGCCTTCCTGGTCTTCTACGTCCCTGTGGTACTGAGAGCGTGAGGCGTTTTGTAGGGTTGTCGTCGTCCATTCTGATTATGTGACCAGCCCATCTCAGGCGCCCTACTTTGACGGATCTGATCACATCGGGCTCTTTATAGATATCATATAGCTCTCGGTTATATCGACGACGCCAACCATTGTGGTCTCTCACTGGGCCATATATTGTCCTAAGAACCCTTCTCTCAAATGCTGCGATGGACCTTTCAGTGTGTTTTGTCATCACCCATTTAAAACTATAATAAATACTAATAATTATTATAATACACCCTACACCTTCCTAATACGGCATTTCAAAGGCTCCTTCTTGTCTTAAAAAAAAATTAATTAAGCAGTTGGTGGAAAGTAAAACAATAATGATCGAGGACTGCAAAGGGTTAACGCTTCATAATGAGAGATTGAAATCAGAAAAATAATAGAATTTTTATAAGATATTGCATTCGTTTACAATAATTTTAACCAAAACGGATATTTTAAATAAAATTTTTCAATAACATGAATGTCAACAGTAAAGGCTCACAATAAAGACTGTAGAGTGAGAATACTGGTTACTGTGAATGCTAGTGAAACTAACTAATGATGATACTGGAGTATTGTCTTTTTCACATTCACCAAGGCATTCCGGCGTGCGACGTAAATAATTTTATAGCGCTTGCTTTACCTTTTAAATAATATAACACAATTAATAATTGTCTTGCTCTTGTGTATGAGACAGTGTCATATTCTTTACTCTATACACTTCTATTGACACACTGGATGCGTTTGATTGTATAAGTGATTTTTCTCAATTATTACATCATAAATACTTATTCTGTACATAATAAGTATTTACGGTGTAATGTATTTTAATTGATGCCTAAATGTATAACTGAGGAATACCCAAATTCTAAATGCAGTGTTTATTATATTTAAAGATATTAGAAACAATGTGTATCAGCTAAATTGCACTGGCAAGGTAAGTTTAATTTAAAAATAGTTCCCTGTTATTCAAATTATCTGCTTTCCTAATAAATTGTTTTGAGAAATCCTCAAGAGATGGCGCTCACCACAAAAATTCAAATTTTCACCAATAAAAAATAATCATTGCAATTCTTAATATTTTGTAATCTGCTCAAGTTATTTTTATTACTGATTGACATACTAATTCTAGATTGACTAACTAACTAACTAACCATCACGTCATCTCCCCGAAAGGGTAGGCAGGAAGAATGGACTGTCACACTTTAACCGATGCGGCACTCCAACCTTCTCGTTTCGCCCCGCGGGAGACGCAGTGTGATGGGTTGCGAACCTCATCGCCACATCTAGATTGAAATAATCTTAAAAGAGAACTATGTTGATCTTGAAGGCAAATAATGTGTCCTGCCATTTTGATTAACTGTTGCCGCTAAAACTAATAAGTATTGTTGAAAATTAAATTCTTGGGACTATTTAATGGAAATAAAAAAATAAGCTAGTTTCTGTTGTATCCGAGTTGAATCTTCCTGTTAAATAATGCATAATATATGGAACGCATCTATAATTTAAGGAAAGAAAACGAGAAATAATAAAATAGTTATAATTTAACAATAATTTATTTACTAATTTCTATCACAAAGGAACAAAAAATGATGTTGACATAATTATAAAAATTGTATGAATATAACATCAAAAAATGTGAATATTTGTTTTAAGAAAAGAAAAAAAAATAAGCAAGGGAGAAATTATGTACATGTTGAAAATAAAATTGTTTTCTAGGTTGTTTCGACTAATCTTTTAGTCCGTACCGTTTAAGAATTTGGATAGGAAATCTGTTTGCTTTGGTTCTTGTGTGTCCTTCCAGTAGACCATCAAATGATCCTTCTGCTTCCAGAATTTCACCGTTTCTTTCAATTCCAATTGACCCTATAACAAAAAAAACAATAGCTATTCAATGGGACCTAATTTACAAATACAAGGTCTTTCAATAGGTACACTCCATTTTTAATCGCTCCTGCAGAATGTCCATCGTGATGTGCGCTATGTGCTACGTAGCGCCGTCCTGTTGGAACCATATCTTGTCTATATCCTAACATCCAGTTTAACCCTTACCACTCCATTGTCGAGTGTGACTAGACAATTTATTCCTTACACCAACTCCCATGTCAGCCTAAACTCGCATATTTATAATATTTAATACTGAAAATAATTATAACACTCTACACCTTCCTAATAAGACATTTTAGGGAGATTCCTTCCTTATGTCATTTTTATAAATTATTTAAGCAGTTGGTGGCAGGTAAAACAATACCAATTCAGGAGTACAAAAGGTTAAACCACAAGAGTCTCAAATTTATGCATTAAAGGACTTATTGTGGACTCAGCAGGATGGCCATGAATGCCACAAATTGGCAGAGCACTGATTTTAATAATAAATAATAACAATTTCAACGTGTTGTTGAAGTGTGTAGTGTTCCATGGTGAAATGCCAAGACTAAAAAAGTATTGTTGTTAAATTTGACGGCTATCGCTTTACCAAAATGGCCACTATACTCGTACGCTGTCAAAGTTCGAGCTTCCCTAGATCACTAGGATACTCCACCTGCAGCGAAGCCACGGTGGCCATTTGGCCAAAATTTATTCCATACATAATGTCATTGAATGTCCTTGTAAAAAAAAAAATAGTGGCAATATAACAAAGACAGGTTATTTTATTTTATTTCTAAGCTCGAGCGCTCTTAATGAAAAACCCAATATAAACATTTTTTTACTGCAAATGAATGTTTAAAAGTGATTTGTAATTTTTATATATCATTGTAAACATTAATTATTGCATTATGCAATGATGAATTTAAAAATGAATTAAACATTTTGTTTTAGATTGAATTCAACAAAGTTTTCTTCCACAAATCAAAAAAAATAGATACAAGATACATACTCTAACTTTGGCTGATTTTATTGTAAATACATAATTAATTTTGAATAAAAAAAAAAACATATCTTATTGTATGAATGTGAAAGAGATGCTGTGCGGACCGTCTATCGGATGTGAGCTCTCTTTCTCTCGTTTGTCCGTACGAGCGAGATGTATTCTCATAGCACAGAAATTCAAGGATTTCTTAATTATTTTTTTTCTGCATCCTGGTCGAGGAGGGAGAATGTTCAATCTGAGTATTGAAACTCATCAATATGAGGTAAAAATCTATGTTCTGATAATAAGAAATATATATATTCTTTATTGTGTTGTATTCTCAATTATTTTATACCCTGTCAATCAATAATTACAAATGTGACTGATGCATAAAATAACTTTACTAACATTGTTTTTTTTTTGGTTTTCAAAATCTTTTTCCAGTGAAGCTCGTTGCAGACCAATCTGCAAGATAACCACGAAGAAGAATTTGTATGTAAATTAGAATTCAATCACAGGCCATATGACTAGTAACTAATTCTTCTTTTCCGGTCTCAATCTAAAGATTGATCTGCAACAAGGCGACGCATCTCCTCTTTCACTCTGCTCGGTCCTCGGCAACCCTCTTCAACTCCGCATAAGAGGTGCAGCCCATATCTCGGCAAATCTGGTCTAGGTACTCTTGGCGAGGTCGTCCTCTGCCAATCGATCCCTCGACCATTCCCTCCAATACATCATGCAGGAAACATTTGTGTCGCAACAAATGACTAATTACTCCCGCACCTCTCCGTTATGGTGTTCAACATGTGCCTATTCTCTTCAACTGTGCTGGGAACCTCCTCATATGTAAGGTGGTTCCTCCATGAAACATGGGCAATTTGTGAATTTTCGTTGAAATTTTGTACGTATATATTTTTCAGAATTTAGGAATATAAAATAAACTATTCGGTCTGTAAAAATTATAGTGAATAGTTACTACTTTGCAGCATTAAAAAAATAACTTTTCGGTTTCCCGTGGACTAGTAATATTACTAATGTTTCCTACATTAAATTTATATATTGGTTTGCTTTACACATTTTAATAGAAACTTAGGATATTCTTGTATTTAAAAGATATCTATAACCTAATGGCGGATACAATTAAGAAGTTTACTCCTGGAAATATATTTAATTTTACCTTTTTCTAATTCCTTTCAAAAACAAAATGCTCTACATACCAATTTAATATTAATTAAGTTTACAATGTATGTGTTTAACTACTTACTTTGATGACCAACATATCTATCACCCGGATGTCTGTCACGAAGCGATTCTTGGCGAACATCTCGCGTAACTTCGACTTGCATTGTTCTTCATTCTTGGGGATGTAATATTCTTTCACTGTAATACAAAACGATTAATATTTGAAAAAGTGAACAAAATTCTTACATTAATATCAGTTCATCCACATAAATGAAACTCTTCAAGAATATCAATATATTATTTAAAAATTGGTTTAAATAAATTAAACTACGTTCGGATCGGACCATGTCTGTTTACCAATAATTGACAGCTAGACCGAAGAACAAACAGTACAATAAATGATGTTCTGCATTATATAAAGAAACATCTAGAGAATGATTCTAATAGCCACGATTTACATTTAAGCGATGAAGTTTCCATTGAATACACAAATGGAAAATGAATTCATAAACATCATACGGCTATCGATGACATAACCAAAATACGATGTATATGTCAGTTAATTTTTTGAGACAATACTAACCAATAAACGGTATTTGGCGATACCATGCTTTATATAAACTTAACACACGGCGTCGGGCTTCGGCATTATCCGTAGATAATAATGGTTTTACAACTTTTTGGGCTACCTTCGCAGCCTCCCGAGAAGCCATTTTTCCTAATGTTATTCAAATGTTGCAATACACATAAAACAATATTCCTACATCCCCTAAATTGGGAATTTGAGTGACCATAGAGAAAAACATTAATTATAAAAAAATCTAGTATACATTTACATGTTATTTTTTAGTAGACTCGATTTTCAATCTAGATTAATATTTACATATTTCGTATCTTACATCATTTGATGATTCATTAATTTTTTTATACTACATCCGATATTTATTGTCAAATGTCGCTTATTTTGAAGATTTACAATTAATTTTTAATCTTTAACGTAAACAATTTTATATGTGGCATATCTTCCATTTTGTACATACTGAAACTTGGTTTCTTGGTAAATAAGTTGGAGATTTAACGCACTGGACAGGGACCCATGAAAGTTGCTCCAGCTGTTAGCCTTAAAACCTCCTTCTTTTAGACCACTGTTCTGTTCCTGTAGTCAGGCTTACTTCTCTTAGAAGGTTGACTCCTAGTTATCCCTCCATCTCTTTGGCGGTTCTCCGGGGGGACGGATTCAAGCCTTAAACCATCGAGTATTATTATGTCTATATACAAATTTAATCAAATAAAATATCATTTATAAATTACGTTTTAATCTAGACTTTGATGAATATATCATTTTGATTGCTTTATATTAATTAAATGAATACCTATTTTCGTTTATTTTAATTTCATTTAAACAGAAAAAATATCATTCAAGTATTTCCTCCCCCTTTTTAAAAACAAATATATTTTAAACTCAAAAATCAAATCCATTTTTTTGTCGTTCCAAAGGTAATACGACGATCTTCGTGGCAAGATATACGATTGCCACACCGAAGGTCCCGAGTACGATTCCTGGCAATGGCAGTGTGATTGTCACACTTCTTTGGTCTGGCGTAGAATTCACGTGACAATAAAATTGCGATAGGTTTGCTACCTGTCATGGGAATCAACATAATAGCTCAAAACAAATTGTATACAGTAATTAGGTTTCAAACGACATCGACAAACGAATCACCATATATTACGTTTTTTTTTACATATTTCTTCATGGCTGCGAGTCTTGGACTATGCGAACATCGGTGAGATCCAAAATTGATGCTTTCGTGGTGCTGGTGGCGAATGCTGCCTATATCCTGGACGGTAAGAAGAACAAACCAGTCGATCATTGACCAGCTGGGTATCAGGGCAAGACTCTCAGGGATGTGTTATTAGAAATTGTTGAAGTATTGTGGGTACACATCCGGAGTAATCAGGACAACATTGAAAAGTTCATCATCATGGGCAAAGTAGAGGGAAAGCGAGCACAAGGACGACCACTAAGTAAATCAGGGCGCTGACTGGTCTTCATTAGCTGCAGCCTGAAAACTGATGGGTGACAGGAACGCATGGCGTGCCATGATCAATAGTTTACAAGGTGGACACGATCCTCAATCATGAAGAATACGACTGAGAAGAATATATAATACGTCTGATTGGAAAGACGCCTGAATTTTTTTTTCTTTTCTCGCATATTTAAGCCCGTTTAATATATAAAATTATCAATGCTTAAGGCGGAGAAGGGTATTCATGAAATTATATTTTTTGTTGTATAATATTTTATTCAACAATAGATATACAAACAATATTGTGAACATTGGTTAATATGTAATTTTAAAACTAGATACATACATTATAAAAAAATCTTTACCACAAAGTAGGTACCAGCCTAGCTAAAAAATATTACACTCTGTAACGCATAAAAAAATCTTTACATTTTATTTTCAAATAACAATATTGTTTTATAAAGAAAATATATGTACATTTTTGACTAGTATTTTGGTGGACAATAATTTAATTAGAATTCGCAGTTATTTCAAAATCAGTACAAAACAATTTGGTACTTCTAATAAGCAGTCCCAATAGTTTTAACAGTTTTCAGACACTCAGTCCTCCGTTGGAAACCTGCTAGGGTACCTTGCTACAATTGAATATATTGAATTTTTATCTGATATATAAAATGAAACAATTGAATATTTTTGGTAAACATGAATTTTAATTATATGTGTACATATTTTTGTGTTGACTTTTACTATCTCGCATACCTACTCCACATTTCATCCATTAATAATGAAAACTTTTAGGTTATTATACATAAATGTAATATATAAGAAAATATGTTATTTATTATTTTATTTCTACATTTACATACATGATATAAGAAAACCGATCTGTGAGTAATATTTTTCCTTAATTTATGTAACAATATCTCTTATACATAATTGCAACGAAATTAAATATGCTTAAATTTCTTTAATAGCATTTTAACGCGTATATTTTATATCCAAGCTTTCAGATATTGAATATTGTATCACACAGTAAACAAACAGCGGCGAGATTATAAAATATTGATTTGTTAATAAGCAGTTACTTGAGTTGCATATATTTTTTATTAACACATACTCGTATATCCCAACACACTCTCAAAGCCATTGCTTATGATCTGACTAGAGTCCTTCAAACAGTTGCTTACTTCCGTATTTTAAAAACAAATATTCAAATATTTGATTATTAAAGAAGTTAAAGAGATTTTAATGTATTAAAAAAATGCATATCATTTCGGATATCAATAAAATAATTAATTAAAATTTAATTTGAAAATCATCTAGAATTATTTTAATAAATTGAAACGCATTCTGTATTATCACAATACTTACTCTTTTTTGATTGAAGACATGTTTCGGTCCTTCTTCCATGCACAAATTTTAACAACAAATAATTTTTCACTTAGATACTAAAAAGGAGGTGGAGTTATGTCTAAGGGTAGGGGTAAATTTTAACTAATTAAGATTTAGAGGGGGGGAAGCGATAACGGGAATATTTCAAACGTGGAAATTGAAAGATGAGAACTGACAGTAAGGTCAGAATATATAAAACCTGCGTAAGGCCTACACTGAAATATACCATTGAGACCAGAGCGGATACCACAAGAACGAAGGCTAATGTACGGGGGGTAGAGATGAGGACGCTGAGGATGATAGCAGGAAGAACTATTCGAGATAGGGTGAGGAACACTGCTATCCGCGACATCTGCGAGGTGGAGGATGTCGTGAGATGGGGCAGACAACGCAGAAGATACTGGAATGCGTACGTGCAGAGGATGGACCCCACCAGAATCCCACACGCTGTGCCGCATCAGATTCCTGCCGGCTGCCGTCCCCCCGGAAGACCGCCGAAGAGATGGAGAGATAGTTGGGAGTCAACCTCCCAAGAGAGGCCAGCCCGATTTCAGGAACAGACCAAAGGTCTATAAGGAGAATAAGAAGAAGAAGAAGAGGTTGTTTATAAAAATATCGTTATTTTTTTTATTTTGTTAAAATTTGTGTATACCTACAAGAAGGGCCGAATAAGAACCGAAACATGCCTGCAAGTGCGTTTTTATTTATTCAAACGTGAATCCTCAGAGTGAAGGCGAATATAGAAGAAATTCTAGTTTTAATTTTAATGTCAATATGTCAAATTCGAAACAACACAGAGTACAGCTTAAGAGTCGCCATTTCATCGGCAAACGAAGTATATTTCAGAACAAGCAATATTTTTTAATCCCGCATAACGTTGCATTTAAATAAAATGTTTATTATTATACTTTATATTCATAGCACACAAATATGAAATGTCATTTTATTTTATTTACATCCAATTTATTGAACAAAACACCTGAAAACAATTAAATAATTACAACCAATGAGGAACGAGAAAATTTAATAAAAAATATTTCATCAATATTGTAAGTTGTATTAAAAAAAACAGCTGTTATTCAACGTTTAAAAACAGGTCTTTTTCAAAAATATCAATAATAAATACTAGAACTTAATATAAATCAATTGTATTTAATGTGAATTTAAAATCAGTACATAACAATTGTGGATATCTCTGTCTTCATAAAAAGCTCATATTCATGTAATATATAGTGTGACTTGAAAATATAATATTTTCTAGACTCTAATCTACTACATACAAATAATGTACACGAATTTGTGGGTACACCCCTGTCGTCTCTCATTATGTAATATTATCTGATCGGGTGTACCCACTGTTTTATATATAGTGTATTGTATTATATAATGTTTAACTTCGCGTCTTGGAGATATGGAGACAGGTCAAGACTTATAGAAGCAGCCTCACGAACTCTGAAACGAACAGTAAAATCAAATTAGACATGCCAATCACAATTCAAGTGCATTATTTAAATCAGAATGAACTACAATATTAAACTAATTAACCAAGAAACAGTAGTGAGATTCTGTAAGTCTCAACGCCTACGGTGGGCTGGCTATGTGGAAAGAATGCCAGAGGGTAGAACACCAGAAATAATATCCAGATGGGTGCTCCGCGAAAAGAGACCAAGATGCAGACCGAGGAAAGATGGGCGGATTGCGTGGAAGAAGATTGGGAGAAAATGTAAGGAGCTGGGGAATGGAGAGAGATGGCCAGAGACAGAAGTCAGTGGAGGACCGTTGTAGAGGAGGCCAAGTCCCACACCGGGATGTAGCACCGAGAAATGAATGATGATGGTTATTACAATTGATGGCAGCTTCGCTTTGACCCAAGCTTCATCATATTTTTCTTCATATTTTTATATTCTCCCCTTCCGCATAATATCATCTCTCCACCTGGTAGGTTGTCTCCCGACACTTCTCCGGCCCAACCTTGGCCTCCATTCAGTAACTCTCTGGCTTTATCTTCCATCACCCCGTCGACACACATGACCAGCCCACTGCCACTTCATCCTCGCAATGCGTATCCCTTCATCGATGACCCTGGTGCGTTTTCAAATCTCCACGTTGGGTATATAATCTCTAAGCGAGATACCCAAAATGGATCTTGCCATGGCCCGTTGCGCAACTTTGATTTTGTGCATGGCTTCTTTAGTTAACGTCTATGTCTTGCATCCATAGGTCCATTACAGGTAACATCCATAAATGTTTTTACATTTAGAAGTGGTGGATGAATATGTGTACCTTGGTCATCTGTTCGCTTTTGGAAGAGGGGGTCAAGTCAAGGAGATTGATAGGAGAACAAAGCTCAGAAGAAGGCTGGACAACATCTTCAATTCAGACATGCCCCAAAATTTAAAAACAAAAGTGCTGGACTAATGTCTATTTATATAATATTAAAATAAAAAACGTTTGATAATGCTTTAGAAAGACGATACATTTCATTCCAACAAAAGGTAAAAATTCTAGAAAATAGACGTTGTCATTCGTGTTAAATACGTATTATTTAATGACGAATTTTTATGAATTAAAACACTGTTTTTTCCACTTTTGAGTTTATTTTTCTCGACATGTTTCGAAGATTTACACCTTCATCATCGGGAGAACGATAGTGGAAAAAACAGTGTTTTAATTCATAAAAATTCGTTATTATGGAATTCCACAGTGTTAACGCCTTAAGTTTATCTATTATTTAATGTTTTTAATATACAAAAGAAAAACTATGGTACACATTGAACCGTTTTTCGTGTACATGCCCATGTTTTTAAATTAACTTGTAAGATTGGAGTAGACATACCTTCATAGTTGATTTTGCCATCCTTGTCTACATCTCCAAGAGCAAGAACTTGCGAGAGCTGAGCGTCCGTCACAGGCTCTCCGATCATATCCAGGGCGCTGCGGAGCTCATCTTTGGTTATATAGCCGTTACAATCCCGGTCGAATACCCTGGAACCAAAGATATTACACCATTCAAACATTGAAAATATAATATAAATCTACATTCAGTTAGTCTTGAACTTGAAACTCTGACAAAGAACGATTAAATGTTATATATGGTATGTTCTACTATATGTCTGCGAAACCTGGACTCTGAAAGTGAATGTAATGAACCGGTTGGAAGCGTTCGAGATGTGGATATACCGAAGAATGCTCCGTATACCGTGGACCGATAGGGTCAGTAATGCAGACGTATTGCAGAGAGCCAGAGCAGATAGAAAGCTGTTGTCGAGTGTGAAAATTAGAAAGGTCTCATATTTGGGTCATGTGCTAAGGGGAGAAAATACCACCTCCTCCGACTGATATTAATGGGTAAAGTGGAGGGACGTCGGGGAGTTGGTATAAAGCAGCTGTCCTGACTGCAGAACATCAAAGAGTGGACAGGAATAACAAGAGTTCAGAACTTGTTCCAAGTGGGGCAGGATAGAGATGCCTTTGCTGTAGTGATCGCCAAAGTTGGGGGGACCGGACACGGCACCGAAAAAAGAAGTCTTGAATGCGTTTTGTATTACTCTGCTACCAAATATGCCAACAGATAGGGATTTTTTATTTATTTCAAATTACCTTGAGTATTTCGACAGTATGATAATATTTAAATACAAGAAAGCGAGAGAAGAATATTTCGATTTTCTCCAAAAGTAATGCGAAATGCACTCGATACGCATACCCGAAAACGTTCTGGATTATTTTGAAATTTGTTTTGATTATTGTTGTATAACAGTAGTGTAGAAAACAAAAGGAGAACAATTTGGTATGGTTAATCGTAATTTTTGTATGAAAAAAGATTTGTATTATAATTCAAACTTATTACTGATTACGATTGTACAGTGAACCAATTTTAAAGGGTAGGAAACCTTTACTTCCGTGAATATTTCACGGGTTGTAAATAGTTTTTTTTATGAATCAATACAATGTAACGACGTAAAACACAAGAATTTCCATTGCACTCTCAATGACGAAGATATATACGAGTATTTCCTTAAATAAACTTATGAAACTGGGAAAACGTGTTTAAATTAAATATAAGGATTATTTAGAATTATGAAAGCCAGGCACACGTTTAAACAAATTTACTGTGATTATTATATGATGACGACCTTCGTGGCCGAGTGGTAAGTGCATTGACTGCCACCCCGAAGTTTCCGGGTTCGATTCCCGGCGAAGGCAGTGTGATTGTCACACTGTCTTTGGTCTAGTGTAGAATTCACGTGACAATTAAATGGCGATAGATTAGCTACCTATCACATGTCACGGGAAAAACTATGATACCTATAATAACCTTTACATCAATTTGGCTCATGCTGTCATGATGTAAAGAGCGATTCAACAAAATAATAATAATAATATGTTTAGAAGAGGACTATATTCTGCATTGGAGAAAAATTGTCTGAAAAGAAGAATACCTATATAGTATATCACCCTTAAATGTTAAGGATAGCTTTAATCAATTAGGAAAATTAAATGAAAATCCCCCTTAACCCCCATTGTGCGGCTGGCTTCATTTGCAGTAAAAAAAGTTACTGCGGTCGACTACATTTGCAGCTCAGACAAAAAGTGCCAGGTCATCAAAATATTATGTACAATTACAGTAATACGGAAGGAAGTAAAACGCTTTTTAAGACACATTCATATACCATATGAACTGCAGCGTTTGCCAGCGATGAAATTGAACTAAAAGATACCTTAGATACCATGGAAAAAATACTAAGTACAACATATAACATGAAAATAAACAAAGGTAAAACTAAGGTAATGACCGTGGGTAGATATGAGCGCCAAATAAATGTGGAGATGGCTGGAACTGCGATCAAGAATGTAAAGACTTGTGTTTACCTGGGGAGCAGTATCACATGGGATGGTCGATCCAAGAAAGACATCGATAGTCGTATCCACCAGGCTAAACTTGCCTTCAACAAAAAGTCTATAATATTCGAGTCCAACCACATTCCCCGAACCTCCGAAAACAACTTTTAAAAATATTGAAGTGTTTTACTATACGGCTGCAAGACTTGGTGCCTGAGTGAAAGAGAGCGCCAAAGGCTGGAGGCATTTGAGATGTGGACCTTCCGACGAGTTGCCCATGTTTCATGGAGGGACCACATTACAAATGAAAAAGTTCTCAGCAGAGTTGAAGAGAGTAGGCACGTGTTGAACACCATAGCGGAGAGGCGCGCAAGATGGATTGGTCATGTGTTGCGACACGAATGTTTCCTGCATGATGTGTTGGAGGGAATGGTCGAGGGATCGATTGGCAGAGGACGACCTCGCCAAGAGTACCTAGACCTCGCCAAGAGTACCTAGACTCCGCATAAGTACCCTCGCCAAGAGTACTTATGCGGAGTTAAAGAGAGTTGCCGAGGACCGAGCGGAGTGGAAGAGGAGATGCGTCGCCATGTCCCGTCGAGGGACCACATAACAAATGAAGAAGTTCTCAGCAGAGTTGAAGAGAGTAGGCACGTGTTGAACACCATAGCGGAGAGTGAATGAGTGAGAGAATGTCGGCCAGGTGAGGAGTCAGTGAAATGCAAAAGAGATGTCAGGAAAGAAAAGTGTGGCAGTCCATTTTTTCTGCCTACTCCTTCAGAGAGATGGCTTGACGGTAAGTTAGTTTTTTTTACATGTGTAGTGAATTACTACCAAATTAATGCGTTTAAATAATCGATAAGAAACATGCAGATGAATATGATGAGAAAAAACACTTGTAAAAACTAAAATAATCTCATAAAAGTGAAAATAAAAACAGAATTTTGATTCATAAGAATTCTGTATTATGGTATTATACAGCGTTAATGCTTTAAGTTTATGAAAGTTGTTCATAGATCCCGGGTGGAAACGCGATATCTATGTATCCGTAAAAACGATCTCGAAGAAATAAAAAGGTTCTTTAGATAGTAACTGGGATTATATCGTCAATAGGATTAGAAGTTCAAACAAGCTTTCAGTTCGTAATGAATCATTAGTAACCGGGCCATACAGGGCAGGGCCGGTCTCACCGAAGCGGGAATTCAAAAGGTTCACGAAAAAGGGAACGCCGACAAAAAGTCAAACTATTCATTAGGCATCTATATATATCAGCCTTATTTAAAAAAAAATGTAATGGGCCATAGCATAATTAAGTTACGTTGCTAGTATGAAGAGAGATAGTGGAGTAGTGGTTGGAGAAGTATTCTCCTGGCGTTGTCTAGCAAATGTAACCTTTGACATTGCATTAATAAAAGATTTTCTGCTTAATGCTTACACCTATTCTTAATAGATGGCGCTAGTGTAGATTGAACTAGTAACATGTGAAGTGTGGTGCAACTTAGTAGAGCATACTCGTATATACAACTTCCAAACCCCTCACCCTCCCAACACCCCACTCCACTAACATATAACACCCTCAAATCCCATCAATGACAACTCCAACAGGTGAGGGAGCAATAGCCCTCGGGCTGACTCTCCCGGCAACACAGACCAATGATGATGAAACATTTGTCAGACGTGGTGTGTTCGTAAGAAGGGCGGAATGGGGAATGTTGTTGACATAAAGCGATCGCTTAACCCAACCAATGACAGGTCATAAGTCATGTAAACGCCTCAACCGCCATATTCTGTTTCCAAAAAACAATTGACATCTTCGTCTCTATGGAGATACAATCAATCCTTAATAGTGGAGTAGATTTACATTACTGTTCACGAATGGAGTATGTAAAATACTTTTAATGTGAATTATGAATTAACCTCAAATTATGAAATTAAATAGACAATATTTGCACAACCTAAAAATAACATTTTGTGTTAATTTTTAATTTATTTTATTATTTTATTTTATATCATTGTATTTTATATTATTTGTTTTAGATTTTTGCGCGGGAGATGCCTTTTGGTGGCGATGAGGTTCGCAAGCCATCACACCGCGTCTCCCGCGGGGCGAAAAGAGAAGCATGGAGTGCCGCATCGGTTAAAGTGTGACAGTCCATTCTTTCTGCCTACCCTTTCGGGGAGATCTTATGAAAGGATCGCCGCGTTGGTTCGGACATATGGAGCGCATGGATGGAGAAAGAATGTTTAAGAAAGTGTACGTTAATGATGTAAATGGCGTACGGCGTCGAGGGAGACCGAGGAAAACATGGCATGACCAAATTAATCAAAATTTAAAGGTTGATCGTGTTAGAAGTCAGAAGAATCGATGTGCGTGTATGACTCGTTGTATGAATGTGGAGGAAGCTAGAGAGGTGTGTCAGCATAGAGTAGGGTGGCGGTCCATTCTCTCTGCCTACCACCGTGGAAAAAACGGCGTGATGGTTTGTTGTTGTCGTTGAATTAATCAATTAAAAAAAAAATATGCAACGGGTCATTTGAACCCAATTACTGTATACATTTTTTTAGCTATCATATTATATTGATTCTCATGACATGTGATGGATAGCTAATCAATCGCCATTTTATTGTCATGTGAATTCTTCACTAGACAATGCGACAATCACACTACCACCGATCGCCGGGAATCGAAACCGGGACCCTCGGTATGACAGTCACAGATCTTTTACGACTCTACCACAAAGGCCCTCTTGAGTTGTTTAGTTTTATGTAATTGCATAATTAGTTTTGATTTTTCGAATAGTTTAGTTTTCAGTAATTGTATAATTAAAATGAATTCTTTTAAACTGGGCCTAGGTATTAATGTACGAGTATAATATATACATTTGTGGTATAATTAGTGGGGTTTTGATAGACTCGGAATAATTAAAAAATATAAAATATTCTCCGTACCAATAGAAGTGTGCAGAACAAATGAAGAAAAAATCAAAGATCTCAACATGCACACGAATGGTGTATATTCGATGTTAATGTATCATAATATTCTACTGATTTACACAGAGGATCGGAATTTCGAATCAATCAGAAATGGTACATTGATATTCTCAGGATTTAATATACTCCTTAACCCACTCTAATTAGACTGATATGAATTCAATTC
Source organism: Lepidostoma basale (assembly GCA_022606425.2). Classification (NCBI taxonomy): domain Eukaryota; kingdom Metazoa; phylum Arthropoda; class Insecta; order Trichoptera; family Lepidostomatidae; genus Lepidostoma; species Lepidostoma basale. The sequence goes on along the minus strand of JAHDVF020001018.1, from coordinate 852,636 downwards.
GCCAGAGAGATATTCTCGCACTAGGAGATATGATCTACAATACATACCGCATAGCGGAATAAATGTCATAGCGCAATACAAAATACCATGTCTCGAGGTATAGTGCTCCTCTGGGATGTCAGTGGATGCGGACAGTTTTCAAATGAGCTCTATGTTATTCAAGAAATATACAGGCTCGTATTTAGTAATTTTTAATTGTCTGTATTGTGTACAATAAGGCCGAAGAAACCACTTGTATGAGTGACCAATGACGCGTAGTTCATTCTTGGTAGGACTGCTACGCAGGTAAGACGTACACACGTTGCGTATGTACATTATTTAATTTTTACATTAAGCTTTAATCAGTAGTAAAATAACATTAAACTTATAGAAATTGTGTCTTACATAAGACATATAGGGGTCAGGATAAATATGAAGGCTTAATTTAATGAAGTGTTTCTTAACCGTATTGAAAGAATCGCCCCTTTTACCATAGTAAAATTTTCCAGGCCCCCCTCCCTCCTCTAACAAAAAATTAAATTTAAAATTAAAAAAAAAAAATTGTGGGTATATATTTTATGCAAAATGCAATTTTTAGAATATGACTCGCTGTATGAATGTGGAGGAACCTAGAGAGGTGTGTCAGCATCGAGTAGTGTGGCGGTCCATTCTCTCTGCCTACCCCTGCGGAGAAAGGGCGTGATGGTTTGTTGTTGTTGTTGGTTATAAGAAATAAGCATAGAAATAATCAATTACTACTTATTGAAATGACTTACATGAATATGAAGTATTCGTAAAAATAATTAGATTTCATTATTGTTATATAATGGAAGCTGTAATAAACCCACCCCTGAAAGCCTGTATGCTCATATAATACGAATTATGTACTTATCCAGAAGAAATCTCGAGAAGACAGATCTGAGACTTTTGTTATAAACTCAATCAGAGATGGTTCAAAATCTAATTACACCTCAAACCCTAGAGTGAAGTACCTCAAGGAACCGATAAAAGGAAGAATCAAGGCCGACATATAACCTTCATCCTTGACATGAACAAAACGATAAAACAATTGAAAAGTAACATCTCAACTTGGCTTATGTTTAAAATGATATCAATATTAACCCCTTACTGCATGATTTTTTTTAAATTGGTAAAAAATATATATGATGTGTAAATGATGAAATAAAAAGACACGTATTTTTTTATTTTTCAAAAAAAATATTTTTTACTATTATAATTAAAATACAAAAAAAAACATTTCTAGGTCTTCCCCTTTTTATCCCTAGATTTTACACAATATTATCCATAATTTTATATAAAAGTGACAATTTTATTACTTACCTAATGAAAATAATAGTAAACCAGTGTAATATAATTATTTATAGCGTTTTACAAACAAAAAAAAATAATACTTTTGAATATCACGTTTGTACAGAAAATCATAAACCGACAGTTGGAAACAGTCGAACGCACATCTAGTACAACCAGAGACATCTGGCAAGAAGTTTGACAACCAGTAACGCGGATCATAGGACATTGCTGGAAGGTATTATTGCTGGAAGCAAGACATATTTATTATTTTGTTGTTTTTTATGACGAAAGATTATTTTGGATCGTATATGAGCCAGTATGCGGTAAGGCGTTAAGCAACATCGCAGTTGCTGCCGCTAGATGGCATGTATTTTCGAAATATCAACCGGATTTGACTAGTTAACTATAACAGTTAAAAAATAGTAAAAAAAAAAAGAAATTGTAAAACACGAATAGTCTTAATTTGGATCAAATATTCAAATGAAAATAATAACTTAAAAAATTATTTAATATAACAAATGAAAATGATCTAATATTATAATTATTTTTCAATTATCCTTTTCTATCTAAGGATGAAAGTAGAATAAATGCAGTAGAAATGAGAACAAATGTGTGGATACTCTGTGTAGATAGTGTCGAATGAAAATATAATAAGTGAATGCGGTGCAAATGATGGTGTTATGAACAAAGTAATGAAAGGATTTTGGACATATGGAAAGAATGAATGAAGAAAGAATGGTAAAAAAAGTATATGTTAACGATGTAAATGGAATCAGAAATAGAGGAAAACCGAGGAAAACATAGCACGATCAAATAAATCAAATATTGAATGTCGGCCATGTGAGGAGTCAGAGAAATCGACGTGCGTGCATGACACGATGTATGAATGTTGAGGAATCGAGAGAAATATGTCAGGAAAGAAAAGTGTGGCAGTCCATAACACACGTCTCTAGATTCTGTCACATTCAAATAGCGACACATACACGCACGTCGATTCTTTCGACTTCTAACATGGCCGACTTTTAAAATGTTATATTTAAAATACATTAATATTATATTCAATTAGCATTAATTATAGATACAAATCTTAATTGCCGCCTAATCAATATATCCTAAATGATAATAAGTAATAATATATTGATACATCGTGATATATTATAAATTCAATATTTTTATTTTGTATTCCGATGTATAAATTACATACATGTCTTATATCTAGTTTAAACTGATATGATAATCTCTCGTTCAAACATTGATAGGATTATGATAATGTGATATTTGCTGTATCTAGCAGTAATCGTTAATAATTATGATCAAAGTATGTCAAAATACTAAAGATAAATGTTCACACCTAAAATTCTTAATGTTTTCATTCTCGGACAACTGTTATACTAACTAACTAACAAACTATCACGTCGTCTCCCCGGAAGGGAGGCAGACAGAATGGACCGCCACATTGTTCTGTCCTAAAATATTCTACTTCATACATCGTGCCATGCACGCACGTCGATTTCTCAGACTCCTCACGTGCCGACAATTGAATCCTGTCGCGTTTTCCTCGGTCTTCCTCTATGTCTAGTTCCGTTTGAAACTAGGAAGTGTAACCTTTTAAATGAATATAAATGTCTGCAAGAGGAAAACATATCAACGGAATGGAACAAGGCAAATATTGGTCTACTACATTAATAAAAGAGATATTAAAAAACTAGAAAACTACAGACCAATAAGTTTACTCTCACACCTATATAAGCTATCCGTGGCTTTATCCCACTGCATTCCTCTTGGGCATGCTGGGGACTTATAGTTTACAGATAAGGAGGGATGGGTGCACTATTACACATTTCTTCAGACTTATCAAGGGATTCTTTGAAAATTCCGTCATCTTGGAAGCTATCCATCTTTATGTTCCGGATGGTTATCTTCAATAGCGTCAGCACAGACTGTTTTATCTCCCAGCATGCATAATCAACCTGCCTCTGGTGATGCCGGTGGGGAGAGCAATCAAACTGCTGAACATGATCGCTTCGGAGATCGACGTCTTTCATATTCATGAAAGTACGTTCAGAAGCCAAATTGACTTTGAAGAGTATTATGTATTACTAATGTCGAACCATCTCTCATGCGTTCCTGGTATTATATATTTTATATGTTTTACCTGTTCTCAATAAATACCTCAAAGTATAATTGTTGTTTGTAATATCTTTTGAAAAAATAAACTGATTTGATTTGATTTGAATAAGTTGTTCACAAGAATTGTATCCAACCGTCTAACCAACGATTTGGATGGATGCCGACCTAGAGATCAGGCAGGATCGTAATACAAAAGCACAATGAAAACAACTTGCCACTGGCTCTAGCTATCGATTTCGAATAGGCTTTTGATGAAGTGGAGACATTGGCGATAATAGAATGTCTAAATAATTGTGGAATAGGCCACCGATACTCACAGCTTATCAAGAACATTTATTCTAAAGCAACCTCCACAATACAATTGCACGAACCAACTCGAAAGATAATTATTAAAAGGAAAGTCCAAAAGGGAGACACCATCTCTCCCAAATTATTCACTGCCACACTTGAGGATGTCTTCAAGAAGCTTGACTGGAAAAACCAGAGCATAAAAATAGATGGCGAATTCTTAACTAACCTAAGATTTGCAGATGATATTGTTCTATTTGCAAATGACGAAAAATAATTGCAATCGATGTAAATGGTCTTTTGAGCTCTGTGGGTATCAAAATGAACTACTCCAAAACAAAATTATGTGTACTTCAGAGCCCCCACAACCAATGACGGTGGTGGGAAGGATCATTGAAAGAGTTGATGCGTATATATATCTAAGACATATCGTCAAGCTTGGCGGAGACAACCAAAAAGCCGAGATCGAACGTAGGCGGGGTCTTGCATGGACTGCTTTTGGTAAACTGTCCTATATCCTTAAGTCCAAAAGATTCGTTAACCACCTGAAGAAAAATCTATTTGACATGTGCATCCTCCCAGTACTGACATACGGGCTGGAAACAGTTACGTTCACAAGAAGAACAATACAGATACTCCAAGTGACCCAGCGGGCTATGGAGAGGAGGATGATAAACATCAGCCTGCGAAACAGGAAGCGAAATGAATGGATCAGAGAAAGGATCAAAATTGCGGACGTAGCGTGCAAAATAGCCTCGTTGAAGTGGAATTGGGCCGGCCATATAGCGAAGACAACGGATGATCTGTTGGATAAGACAGACCCTGGAGTGGCTACCGAGAACCGGCCATAGAAATCCTGGCAGACCACAAAGAGATAGAGAGTTGTGGAAGTCGGAAAGGCAGGCCTATTTCCAGCACTGGACGACTTAAGGCTGATGATGATACTTCCTTTACAAAATTTTCTTCATTTATTCTTTCCACGTGTCCAAACCATCATAATGAACCTTTCATTATTTTGTTCATAACATTTTTATTCGCATTGCAGTCACTTCTTATATTTGTATTTGAAACCAACAAACAAACCATCACGCCGTTTTCCCGTAGGGGTAGGCAGATAGAATGGACCGCCACACTACTCTATCCTGACAAACCTCTCTAGATTCCTCCACATTCATACAATGAGTCATACACGCACGTCGATTCCTCCAACTTCTAACATGACCAACCTTTAAAATTTGATTAATTTGGTCATGCCATGTTTTCCTCGGTCTGCCTTGACTCCTTACTCCATTTACATCATTAGTATACTTTTTTAACCATTCTTTCTCCATCCATGCGTTCCATATGTCTGAACCAACGTAGCGATCCTTTCATAATTTTGTTCATAATACCTTCTTCCACTCTACATTTCTTTCTTATATTATTATATAATATAATAGCATTTGACATTCTGTCGTATATCGTACTACGTTTGTATTTGATACTATCGTATATAGATTTACCACGCATTATTTTTAGAAATCTCATTTATATTGCATTTATTCTATTTTTACTACATTTTCGACAATTCCTTGTTTCACTTCTATGCATAAGGGTCGTCACAAGAACATCATTGTGCACTGCCACCTTAGATTTTTTTTACATAGCACAACTGTTATGGGTTACTCTTTGTCTGTAAGTTACTTCACATAGGGTAACGTTAAATATATGCTTGGTGTTACTTGCGTTTAAAAATTGCTGGACAGATTGCGAAAATGCTTTACCTGAAGGCTGCTAGCAGATCCCTGGTGATCTCGTCCTCTGAATCGCCCGCCTCACCGGTCAACGTCCCCTGAAGTGCTTGTATCTTCGTCACCCACTGCAGGAACTCCGCTTCATCTATCAGTCCATTACCTGAAACATACAAAACAATTAATTAACCTCTCTGTACATACCGCCCCAACCGTGGAGCCATTGAATATATGCTCAGATACCGTATGATCCCATGCTTGGGGCTTATTGATAATTTATTTTATATTTCTAAATTAAATAAATCATTGGCTAGTTACATGTTTCACAAACTGAAAAAATGTTGTTTCGTAACAATATCTGACTATTCGAGAAGTTACTTCATCTATATTCACCTTCACTTTGTGTTGTGGATTCACATTTAAATAAATATAATTGCACTTCGTATTTACATAACTCTTTATTTTTTTACAGACATGTTTCGGCTGTGACCCAAACTTTTTCGATTATAAAATTTAGTAAAGTAAAAAAGAAAAAGGAAGTATTGTGTAAATGCGAGGTGAAGTTTTATTTAATCAAATTAATATTTATACTAATTGTTTCATATTAGTGAAAGTACGTTTAGAAGACTTCTAAACGTACTTTCAGAGAGGCCTTTAGAGAGTATGTTGTCTTCCTGAATTCGAACCATCTCTCATACGTTCCTGGTATTAAATATAAGATTTAAACCTGAATTTTGTTCGTAATATATTTTGAGAAAATAAACTGATTTGATTCGATTTAAATTAATATCGATTTAATCTTTATCAATAAGATAGTGGGGGTGGTAAATTTATGAACGTTTTAAATCAATGAAGCAATATGTTTTATTATTTCATTTAAGAAACCGTAATTTTAACGGATTTATTTATAATTGGAGGGAACAAAATGTTTTGTCTTACGCATACACTTTCGATATTTTTAAAATAGGTTTTTAATTGTACAACCTACGTTATTTATTTAGAGAGGTTTATTTCGGTTACCAAAGCGTTGCGAAGATGAATTGAATTTTGAATAGTTAATATTTTTTCGTACGGCGATCCGAAAGATAAAATTAATCGTGTCTATTAGTTTGCAGTTGCTGGGAATGCATAGATTTATTATTCTAGCCATAAGAAAAAAATCATTCAATTAATAAATTCTTTTTTTAATTTTTTTTTTAAAAAGACTAATACCAAGGATTTGAATCAATGATATTAGAATTTATTTTACAATCTTCAATGTGAGCAGAAAATAGCTCATTATTATGAAGAAGGAATCTGGTCGTGTCCAGGCTTGAACCCATGTCCCCTGGATCAGGAGCCAAGCGTTCTATCCCCTAGACCACCACCCGATTCTATAAAAAATCTTATAATTGAATCTAAAAAATATCCGAAAATTTTGATGACTGTTAGAGGAACGAAAGTCATAATTTTTTATATACCTAGTTTGAACTACATTTTTTTTACTCGTTACTAAAAAATGTACCAATTAAATTAAGTGTCCTTGGACGTGATTATGTAACATATACCCGTATAATATAAGTTGATTGCGTACAAGAGTTGCATATATAATCAAAATGCGATGTTTTGGGAGGCCTCTTTGAAATATATTTTAGTTATGCCTGTTGCATACTAACAGGAGTTTTTTGTCATGTTAACGACCCTTGAAAAACACAAAGACGAATACAAAGCAAGTTAGCAAAGAGAGGCAGTCCGTAGTGTAAAAATGGGGATGTATTTACGTCAAACACAAATAATGTAATGGATTTTTTTTCCGTAAATTTATAAAAGTACAAATTTATGAAATACTCGTAGTATTACAGGCGGCCCTCGACTTTCGCACTTAATTGATCCTGAAAATGTGTGCGTAAGTCGAGGTCATGTAAAAAAAAAACCACCAAAATGGTATGTATTTTCAGATATGTACTATTTATCTATCAATCACATTCATACATAAATAATAAAATAACAAAACAAATTAGGACAATTCATTCACACTTTTTATTGTCTAAGTCTTTACGACTTCAACCTCTTCTTCGCCTTCATTTTCTATTCTATTTACTTATTGTTGTATTATACAATTGGGTACTCTGAATTTGATTCGATTAATTCATCAACATCTTGATTTGACATTTGATATATTATTGTAACACCCAATGATTTCAACATTGGTTCATAAAATACAATTGTAATACAAAAACAACGTTTTTTTTATTAACAGTTATCAAATCATTCTTGTATATAAAATGTTGTGTTATTAAAATATGATATATCTGCCACATAAGAAGTTAAAGAAATCGATGTGCGTGCATGACATGATGCACGAATGTAGAGGAAAATAAATAAAAAGAAAAATTAACATTCGAAAAACCTGGAAAATTAAGAAAGTGAAGCTATAGAAATCAAGTCATTCTTGTATATAAAATTATTCATCAAATATTATATTATATGTCGGCAAAGTAAGGAGTCAGAGAAATCGACGTGCGTGCTTGATCTGATGCATGAATGAAAGAAGCATGTTCGGACTATTCTTTCTGCCTACTACTCCGGAGAGACAGCGTGATGGTTAGTTATTTAGTTACTTAGTAAATTATTTATTTTTCATACGATCAACCAATAAAGACAAGACTGTTCGAATATACGTGCATATGTTTACATGGCGCGTGATATAGGTACGAAGAAAACGAATTTGTCGATTCCGATGTGACCCACAAGTGTAAAGGGTAGTATAAGCAAAGCCGCCCCAAAGCGAAAGGCTTTCACAAAGCTCAAGGCCTCCCCGAATGCCATTCAGTCGAGTAAGTTCGTCCGAGGGAGGGCGCCCGACCGTATCAGGGCTGGCTCCGACAATCGCCAGCGCCCGGTATCGGTCAGAAAGAATAGCTTAATACGATTCGCATTTGAGATGTTGTGGTGTGAGAAGCCACGTTAATTATAATGAATAGGCTTTGAATAAATATCATAAGTGAAAGTAAATGCGAGTTTTTGACATTCATACTATGATATATTTTTCGAACGAAATATGGAATATACTAATTAAAATTAACGAGGATGATTTGGTTTATAACAAGTTATTGGTTTTTGATTTATAATAATTTTTTGGTGTTAACCTTTCCCTTACGGTGCTAAAATAAAAAACGTGCATTCCGGTGTAAGGTAGTCAGTACGCGTTAAAAAATTAGCGATTTTAAATCGGAAAAATAGGAACATTCATAGCTAATCCCCTTATATAATTATAATTGAAGTCAAAAATTATAATAATTGAGATTTAATTGCTAAAAACATTAAAAAAACACCTGGCAACGCTTACGGAACGGGCATAGACCCGCTCTGGTTGCAAGCCCGAAAGCGACTGCCGCCACTGCCGGCGCGGCGAAACGGCGAGAGTGAGAACATTGAGCTAGAACATATGCAAGAGTGAGATGCGAATATAGTGTGGCGCACTGAAAGCGCTGTTTATACGCGATTTTGTTTTCGATTTTCACAAAATACCTCCGATGTACCCGATAAATTCTGATTATTATTAATATTATTTTTTAAATCAATGCGCAAATATATTATGGAGGAATACCTAAAATCTTAACCTTGTATTTATTATATTTATAGAGATATTGATGGTTTTTAGAAGCAACGTGTAGAAGATACCCATCATAGGGAAGGGAGGGTTAATATTTCTTCTATATTCGCCTTTACTTTGTATTGTATCTCATATTGGAATAAACATAACTACACTACATATTTTTTACAACACTTTATTACAAATATAAAAAATTAAAAAAAATTACATCGAAAACGGTTGGGTACCGAAACATGTCTGTATAAAGTGTTGTAAAAACATGAAGTGATGTTATGTATACGAGTATATATTCAAATATTGATGTAAGCATTTAAACATATATATAATCATACATATTCATTGTTTCTTGAACAATGATGTACGTATAACACTCCTAATTAAATAATTAATAAGATTGAAAACGTCTCAGTTTTACGAGATCAGTCCAGCTGTCCCTCCATTTCTTAGGTGGTCTTCCAGGTGGACGGTACTCGGAGGGGATTACGTAACCATCTGTATATGCGACTCTGTCACCATCCACTGGCTACATTGTCCCTCTAGTATCTTCTTCTGGATCTACTTCACCGAACGATATCTTTTATTTCGCAAGTTTTTCATGATATTTTACCTGCCTAACATTATCCCAAGTGAGGTCTGCTGTTTTAACCTCGTCCTGCAGGGTTCTCCTCCAGGTGGCTCTAGGCCTGTCTTGCTTCCTCTTTCCACCCATAGGGGACCAGTCTAGTGCGCCCTGAGCGATGCAGGCTGGGTTCTGTCTCAGGTGGTGACCGATTGACATTGCGTCTAGCGACTTATTCTCTGATTAGTTTTTCGCCTGCCATGGCCTAGAGAAAGGTTTTTGTCACTGATTGGTGCCAAAAAACCTTTTAATTTATAAACACCTGGAGTTTTCCAATAACGTCCGTGGTAAATTTCCAAGTCTCACATCCGTACATCAGTACGCTTTTAGCGCACTGTTAAATATTTGGAGCTTATTGTATAAATACTGATAAATATTTAAACATATTACTAGAAAAGAAAATCTCTTCAAAGTAATGATAGAAAAGTAACCTCATGGAAATGGTATTTTTTTTAAATTAGTCAAGTTATATTACATATTTAAAAAAAATAAACAATAGGTAATTACTTCGCTTAACAACACAATAGCGGAGGGTCCTGGTTTTGACAACCTTAGTCGAGATGCCTAACATTTTAATTGTGAATTTTTCTTCCAAAGTCGTGAGTAGTTTACAAAGGGTCCCTATTTATTAGGTGCCTAGTATCTGGTATGTCCCCCTGCGGTCGGGTGGAGGCGGGAAGGGGTGTTAATAGTCCCAGAGGGAAGATAGTGGCCCCGTTCAGGAAGTGACAGAGTACGTATATTTTGTGCGTTAGGCAATTCCGAATTTCTGATAACTGCTGCAAAACTCACGAGTACCCATAATATATTTTTAGTTGTGTTTCAGTTACTAAATAAAGTAATCTTTTGGTAAGGATTAATTAAAATTTTCAATCTGCAAAACGCTGGAGTGTTAATTGTATTTATTATTTTGTTTAATAAATCTCTACTAAACTTAAACTTAATAAATTTAAACTGTTAAATTAAATAACTTTGTTTTTGTATCACAATTATATTTTATTTTACGCGACAGCTGTTTCATCAACCTATGTTGACATCATCAGATGTTACAATAATGCATCAAATGTCAAATTTTCGTGATTTTTCGAATCTTTATGTACCTATGTTAATTTGAATAATTTCTTTGATATAATTTTGAAGATCTTGCTGACATTGAGTTAGGTACCTAAACATTTTAATTAAAATAACGTTTAGTTACTATTTATAGAAGAAAATATTAAAAGTGGAAAATATAAAAAATAAAATAATTATAATAATAATAAAACATTAATTAGAAGGAACAATTACACATAGTCAAAAACGATGAAACATAATAAATTTAAAAAATAATATACTTAAAAAAATAAACAATAACAGGAAGTAGATTACATTAATTCTAAAGGTGACATGAAAATGAATATTTTTTTAATTGTTTCAATTCGATTAACGTGTGCTGCATAGTAAGGAAACTGACAGGAGATATGGTACATATTCAAGTAATAAGCGATCCATGGTTGTGTAAAGTACTTTGAGGATGTGGTATTCCGAAAAGGTATACACATACGTCATACTTATCCCAGTATTCTAAATGATTTATTCAACATGCTGTCAATGTGACTCACTAAAATAAGTTCCGAAAAGTAAGATATATCGAACATTTATTTCTGATTAAATAGGACATTCGAAATGTGGATGCATTGGACTTGCGCCACAAAGAGCAAGAGGTTTGTAGGCTGGCTGTTATAAAGTTACGGAAGGTGTCCTACCCGGAGCATATGCTCAGAGAAGAGACATACGAGCTGCTGCTAATCATAAAGGGCAAAATAGAGGGTCGTCGAGTTGCGGGGAGAAGACAGACCTTCTGGCTCCGGAATACATGTGATTGGACGGAGATTATAACAGTCGAGGCACTGTTTAGAAGTGCACATGACATGGACTCTCAAATGATAGTCAGTCGACGTCAAGGGGACCCGTCATGACACATAAAGAAATAAAATAGAATCTAATGAATTATTAGGCTGTTATAAAATTATTCAAGATATTAAAATGAATTGAATTGTCGCATAATTTCTTCCTTTTATTATATTAACAAAAAATGCCAAATCAGAATATCAAATGTCAAATAATAATAACAAAAAAATGCCAAATCAGAAAATGGCACTTTAATTATTTTTAATCCTAGATCAGTGGTTCCCAATGTGGAAGTTACGTAATAAATTATAATGGATATTTTTGTTGGCGAGATTTTTAGCTTATCAGGGACTTCCGGTTAGTAGAATTCGGCAGCGACCATTTTTTTAGCTCATTCGAAGAAAAATTCAAAAATCATTCGAAAAATAGGACATTCGATTTTCCCAAAGGAGCAAAAAAAATACGGTCGCCGCTGAATTCTACTGACCGGAAGTCGTTGTTGAGCTAAAAAAAAGGTCGACAACGAAAAATATCCGCGGGTCCCCTGACGTTGTACAGGGACCCCCAGATCAATTTTAATTTTCCGTGGACCCCCTGAAAGATCCCAGGGACCCCTGGGGGTCCGCACGGACAACTTTGGGAACCACTATCCTAGATTGATTTGATAGATTTAGATTTTATTTTTGCGTTCGTGTTTTAATTCAAATGGCTTGTCCGAAAATGTAGATATTGAACGCAAAAATCCGTAGTACGTTTTAACAGTACCAGATGTAAAATGTTATAGGGAGGTCAACGGAAAAATATAGATTAATCTATACGCTTCAATATTCGAAACAATACCAGATACTTCTATTATTCCACAACAATGTTGACGGTATTGCAAACGATTAAAACAATAGCTCGGTAGCTTGTATCAAAGAATTTTCTACTTTATTGACGATAGCAATTTGTTTTGTGACATCCCTTTGAAAATGTAATCCCTTTGATGTTGGAAAATCCATCAAAGTTCAAATATACAGGATTGCATTTTACTGAGTGCACTCGTATTACGCTTTAATAATTGAAATTCTCAGAAATAACAATTTCAATAAACTATGGTATAAACTCAAATGAAAACAAAAACAAAGCTTTTATATGTCGGTTATTTTAATAAATTAATGCCACAGTAGTAGGCTGAAGGCGGGTAATGGGTGATTGGGGATGGTAATGGTTATGGATTTTTATTAATTAAAAAAAATTAAATGTGACACGTAATACGTTTTATTGTTAAAATTATAAACGTTTTTTCGGTTATATAAACAATTTTGACAGGTGTAAAAGCAAATTTTCATAAGAAAATAGAATCCTAAAGATAGCTCGCGACAGTCTGCCGAAGGGTTCCCGATCACGGGTCGACCACGGAAAAGTTTGCGGTTAAATTCTTAGGAGTACAGAAATGCAACCAATCCTCAGGCCTATAAGTATTATTATAAAGTCAAGATATACAAGGCATACGTTCCCTCCATCATGACGTATGGAATAGAGGTCAGAGCCGATACCAATAAAACTAAGAACCTTCTTAGAGTAGCAGAAATGCGAACCATACGCTCCATCGCAGGCAAAACCCTCAGTGATAGGATCGGAAATGAAACGATAATGTTTTGCTGTGGTGTTAAGGACATAATGAGATGGGGAAGAAGCAGGAGGCGCTTTTGGAGAGACCACGTGGACCGCATGAAGAATACAAGAATTGCAAAAATTGTTAAAGATGAAAAACCAAGCAGCAAGAGATTACCAGGAAGGCCGCCAAAGAGATGGAAAGATGGCTGGACATCATCATTCCAGGACAGCCCACCGTCACAAACAGGTCATACGACCTAAACTAAGAGGAAGAAGATGAATTATGTTCGACCAGAAATTGACATGGAAAAAAGATAAGCATTACTGTTTTTCTTATGTTTTCCAATATTTATGATTCAATCATTATAAAATATTTTCTCAAGTCTCGTATTGTAGTTTGCATAGCAACTGCAAAAATATTTATTTAATTGTATTACTAGAAACACAAAACAGATGTTCAAGACCCAAAATACACAACACCATACAAATATTTGCAAGAATAATAAATCAATATTTTATTTATTTATCTGGCTTAGCAATACAATTTATTTAAGAACATTTGTTGATGTAACCTACATAATATTGAATTATTATTAAACTCTATGCCCGCTACGGACTGACATCACTTAGATTAATAATCCGAGTGTATTAATTGATTCTTTAATATTTGAGAAAGATACTGATGTAATCAATGTGCATTTTGTGAATTTTTTCTTTCTGTAACATATTTCTGTATCTATTGTGTATTTTCTCTTGCTGTTGTATTACCATGTATGTACGGAGGGACATCAAAGGAGAGAAGCGTATATTAAATGTGGTCTGGGTCCCCCTTGGTTGCACAAATATATTTTATTATTATTATTTAACGTAAGTCCCTCTGCGCTTATAACAGCTGTAAATGTCGGGTAAACGGAGGGAGCCTTATATAGCTCGGTCATTGTTTATTGGTATTATGATTTGGTTTGCAAGAAAATACCGTTTTAAATGTGACATTTCATTCAAAACATGTCGACGAAGAATGTGCCGCATAGCGTCTAAGAGTTATAAAAAATAATTCAGATGTGCAAATCTATCAGTACGTGAATGTACTATGAGTACGTGAATGCATTTTAAATGTTCAAAACAATATGATAGACATTTTAAAGTAATGTTGTATACACAATGCGAGCTAAGGAATTGAACAAATATGTTCTTTAGCAGCTTACATTACTTTAGATGTCTTTTATTTACCTTTAAACACATGTTCATTATAACTTTAATAGTCTTGCGACATAGTCATCAATCTTAATATTATATTTGACATAAAGAAGTGGCGGAAAATGTTACTGTTATCTTATTAATATGTATAATAAACGATAGTTTTCAAGGAGTTTTATTATAATATTTATGTGTGACATGTTTCGCCCTTCTTAGGAATTATCAAATATCGTAGGATGTGTAGAATGTCGTAGAATGTAGACATTTGATAATGCCTTAGAAGGGCGAAACATGTCTTACATAAATATTATAATAAAATTCCATGAAAACTATCGTTTTTTTGCACATATTAAAAACTTTATATGGAGTTTTACATAATTGTTCAAGAAACAATAAATAAGTTACTGTTATCCTTTATAATTTTATTTAGCAATGTTCTACTTGCTTTTTTCCCTCCATTATCAGTTGCAGCAAGTGATATTTAAGGTTGCGCCTATGACTCACGTCTACAGTTTTTCTTCCTTTATTGAATTGACCAGCAGACGATCCGTTCTCATAAGTTTCAGCACTTCTTCATATCGGATAGATCACTCTTGCCGCCCAAAGTATTTTAGGTATTCTTCTATACGTCTACATTTCAATAGCTTCTAGTCTTCTCATTACGATCGCTTTCAGAGTCCAGCTCTCCTTATAGCAGTGCTAATTAGTCATAACACTTTACAAATCTTGTTTTGAGACCATGATCATTGTTATATTGGAATTGACCATATCTAATCATAATTCCATATAATATCTAACTGACTAGATCCTATCCGAATTTGACTAGATCCATCCTAGGGTATACAGTGAGGACAACAGATAATTGGAGTGAGGACCGAGAACCGGGCACAGAAATTCGGGCAGAGTACAAGCAAGATCTATTGGTCCCAAACAGTGTCAAATACCGCTCTCTGGACTATGGCAGGTGAAAAGTCAATTAGAGAACAGGTCGCTAGACGAAAATGGCAGTGGATCGGTCACACTCTGAGACGGAACTCAGCCTGCAGGGTGCACTAGACTGGTCCCCTATGGGGGGAAAGAGAAAGCGAGGCAGACCTAGAGCCACCTGGAGAAGAACTCTGCAGGACGAGGTTAAGGCGGCAGGCCTCACTTGGGATGATGTTAGGCATCAGGCATGCGATAGAGTCGGGTGGAGAAGGTTCCTTGAGGTCCTATGCACCACGGAGGTGTGATAGGACAAAAAGAAGAAGAAAAAGACAAGCAAGATGATCTGATGACATAAAAAAAGTGGCTGGAGGCGGCTTAGGATAGAGAGTTGTGAAAGTTGGAAAGGGAGGCCTATATCCGGCACTGGACGAACGTTGGATCGAAAAATAAAACAAATATTAACACAACAGTACTATTATCTTATCTGAGACAAAAATCCAAGAACCCCTATTAACCTTAAATATGAGGTGTTTGACTGACTGACTTATGGGTTTGAAACTATTACAATGCCATAGAAAAACGATACATTTCATTCCAACAAAAAGTAAAACTTCTAGAAAATAGCAGTCGTCATTCGTGTTAAATACGTAATATTTAATGACGAATTTTTATGAATTAAAACACTGTTTTTTCCACTTTTGAGTTTATTTTTCTCGACATGTTTCGAAGGTTTACACCTTCATCATCGGAAGAACGATGTAAACTTTCGTTCTCCCGATGATGAAACCTTCGAAACATGTCGAGAAAAATAAACTTAAAATTGGAACAAACAGTGTTTTAATTCATAAAAATTCGTCATTATGGAATTCCACAGTGTTAACGCCTTAAGTTTATCTATTATTTAATGTTTTCAATTTTATTTAAGTTTATCTATTATGAACTGTTTGAGTGTACAGGCACATGCTTTTTAAATAACTTATAAGAGTGGAGTAGACATACCTTCGTAGTTGATCTTGCCATCCTTGTCTACATCTCCAAGAGCAAGAATATAGTAATAATTACATTGTATCAGAAAAGCGCATACATGTATATATTAAAAATTATCCAGAGGGGGAATTATGGATTAATATTCCATTTATTTGGAAAGAGCAATGTTGAGAATTAGTATAATGGACAGGGTACGAAACACCACTATTAGGGCCAGAATTGAAGTGTTGGACATGTCACTCGCAGCTCTGACGATAGATGGACAAAACGCCTTCTTTGCTGGTATCCTAGAACCGACCCGAAACCCAGGACGTCCCCAATTTCGTTGGAGGTTCGATATTAAA
This sequence comes from Lepidostoma basale, assembly GCA_022606425.2. NCBI lineage: Eukaryota > Metazoa > Arthropoda > Insecta > Trichoptera > Lepidostomatidae > Lepidostoma > Lepidostoma basale. The sequence goes on along the minus strand of JAHDVF020001018.1, from coordinate 836,040 downwards.
GATACCGCCAGGACGACATGGATGCGTGTTGCCCAGGATTAATAGACACGGAAGCAGATGGAGGAGGCCTACTTCCAGGAGTGGACGGATATAACCTGATGATGATGATGATGTGTATAGATATGTGTCTAATATTTTTGTTAGGATGCGTTTCTAGATTTATAGGATCTCATATAAAAGTATTGTCAACATTGATCAATCTTCAACAACTTGTAAGATTTACAGCCAGCATCAAAATCAAGCAAACACATGTTGAACAACCTTTTGTGTTAGTGTAAGAAGCTCTTAGAAGAACGATGAATAATGTTGACCAAATTTTCTTACGATCAATACTGAATAGGCTGCTTTGGTAATTCATTAATCGTATAAATTTAGATCTATTAAAAATTTACGAATCAAAACCCGATATTCGGGTGGTGATTCGAATGGTTGGAATAGAACGCTTAACTCCTGATCTAGGGAACTTAAGTTCAAGCCTGAACACGACCATATTTATTCTTCTTAATAATAAGCTATTTTTTGCTCTTATTAGATATTGATATCTATTGCTATTGATTTAAAATTATTGGTGTTTAAAAAAACAGCAAGGCGAAAGGTGTCATTCCCATAAAATATAATAAAACTTCTAGAAAACTATCGCATCAATTAACTAACAAATTACTGTAATTATAATTTCGTTTACTTTTTGAAAAATTCTAAAGAATATATTTTTCATATCTCGATGCCTATTTATCAAAATTGGTCAGAAAATTAAGAAAAGGATTGTCGGCAGGCCCCTAAAATATGGACTAATGACATTGCCCGAAAAGCTGGAACGTCCTAGATGCGGAAGGGATAAGACTGGTGACACCGGTGGGAAGAGCAATTAATCTGCTGAACGCGGTCTCCTCTAAGATCGGCGTCTTTCATATTAGTGCAAGTACGTTCAGAAGGCAAATACTTTAGATTCTGGAGAGTATCCTGTCTTCCTAATGTTGAACCATCTCTCATGCGTTTCTGGTAATATACTATACACAATATATTATTTTACCTGTTCTCAATAGATGCCTTAAAAATTAATTTTGTAATGTCTGTTGATGAAATAAACTGATTTGATTTGATTTGAAGCCAGGGACAAGTGGAGAAAAAATGGAAGAGGCCTATGTTCAGCAGTGTAGGGAAAAAGGCTTAAGAAGAAGATAATTGATCATTGGACGATACATTTTTCAAGCGAACTGTATGCTGGGAACGGCGTTGGGTGCGCGTATGAGCAAATTATTGATTTATGTTTTTCGTATTATAAAAACGATTTTCTATTTAACCTAAAATGAGATTTAGGCTTAGCGGGCGGGGGCGGAGGGGCAGAATTCCTCCTTAATGGATTTTCAATGGAAATCGAACTTCCGTTATTGCTTATCGAGCTTGCCAGGCGGATCGCATCGCGACGCGGGTCTCTCCCACATATTAAGTTATGCCGACGCCGAGTAGCTCGTCTGAGTGCAGACCGTTTGATTTATGGCTAAGAAAATATGGAAGACATCTAAAAACAATTTACGGGAATCTTCTTTCTTGTGAGTTTTATCGCAACTGACAGTGTGGTAGCTAGAAATATAGAAAATACTAGTATTTGTTATGACATAATCTAGTTGTTGAGTATGTGAACAAATGAAACATCGAACGTTCAATTCAATTTAAAATAGAAAATCCGAAAAGCTGTTCTGTGAAATGGATTACGTATTAACTAATATAATTGAAAACATCAGTTTTTTATAAGTTTTATTATCATATCATCAATGGAGTTCTGGTCCCATCACTAATGTATGAAAGCGAAGCATGGAACTGTCAGAAGAAGGATGAAAGCAGAATAAATGCGGTAGAGACTCATCTGGGAACGGCGTTGGGTGCGCGGGGGCGAAAAGAGAAGGACGAAAAGACCTCAGTCCCTAAGGCGTATGTGTGGTAGAACGATATACGACAGAATCTCAAATGATGATATAAGAAAGGTATTATGAACAAAATTATGAAAGGATCGCTGCGTTGGTTCGGACATATGGAACGCATGGATGGAGAAAGTATACGTTAATGATGTAAATGGGGTACGGAGTCGAGGCAGACCGAGGAAAACCTGGCATGACCAAATTAATCAAATTTTAAAGGTTTCTTCATGTTAGAAGTCAGAGGAATCGACGTGCGTGTATGACTCGTTGTATGAATGTGGAGGAAGCTCGAGAGGTTTTCCAGGATAGAGTAGTATGGTGGTCCATTCTCTCTGCCTACCCCTGCCGGGAAACGGCGTGATGGTTTGTTTGTTTGTTTATTATCATATCGTCGGTTCAAAGGTAAAACTCATTAAGTGACATTTCAAATTTTTCTCCTTTTTTTGCAACTTCCGCATCAGACTTGTGAATTCTACGTCAGAAAACAATCACCAAGTGTATTTATTGAAGAATAACAGTTATTCTTTAATAAAAACACTTGGTGATTACTTTCTGACGTAGAATTCACAAGTCTGATCAGAAATTGCAAAAAAATAAATAACATTTAATATAATTTAAATATTTTTCTGTATCAAGAAAATAAGAATTACTTTTACGTAATCTTAAAATCAGGATTCGAGTTCACCGTTTCTCTGATTGAGGGCTCAATTTATGAAGGTCTCTTTATTTAAAAGGTTTCTTGAAGATCTCAACCCACGCGCACTTGATTTTTGTATTTTCTTTTTTATTATTTGCTAGTGTCTGTATTCCCTTGGTATCAAAGTTTTTGAGTGTTTCCACGAAAAAAATATTCTAATCAGAATACAGTCTTCTATAACCATAAAATATTTTTTTCTAGTCATTTGAATAATTTTGAATTTGGAATGTATCATTTTATAGCAGTAATAAAATAGATAAACCGCAGTCCAAAATTGTATTATATCATAGATATTATCAATTTTCTCGATCTATCTAAAAATATAAACTATCGAGATATATCTGGTAATAGAGGGATTTACTTAAGGGGTTACGCCGCCCTGGAATTTTCAAAAAATCAGTGGAGTTCAAAAGGAATCAGAGAACATCACAGCAACAATAGAAGAGAAGACCTCATATACGGTTCAGGAATCGTAGATTAAATGTTATTAAAAAATATTTTATTTAAAGACGCTGATGTCCTACTTTTTTTTCTTTTGCGTTTTTCTCGAAACTACTTTTTTCAATATCTCTTAGACGAATGTGTGGATACTCTGTGTATGAACGAGTGTAGAATGAAAATATAAAAAGTGAATGCGGTGCGAATGATGGGTGTTATGAACAAAATAATGAAAGGATCATAAATATGGTTTGGACATATGGAAAGAATGAATGAAGAAAAAACGGTAAAAAAGTTATGTTAACGATGTAAATGGAACCAGAAATAGAGGAAGACCGAGGAAAACGTGGCACGATCAAATAAACCAAATATTGAATGTCGGCCATGTGAGGAGTCAGAGAAATCGACGCGCGTGCATGACAGGATGAATAAATGTTGAGGAAACGAGAGAAATATGTCAGGAGAGAAAAGTGTGGCAGTCCATTCTTTCTGCCTACCCCTTCGCGGAGACGGCGTGATGGTTAGTTAGTTAGTTAATTTTTTCAAAACGATGTACACGATTTCTCCCGATCTGCTCAACCGATTTGGTTAAATTTTACAAATGTTATTTACCAAAATATTATCTAAAATGGGACCTAGGCTTTTTTTGGTTGAGTGTCATGTTCAATTGTTATAATTTTTTTAAACTTAAAATTTTAATGAAAATTAGAGTTTTTTTCCAAACAGCTGCCATTTCCACAAAAAAAAAAATTAAATCCTAATCCCCTCGTCACTTGATAGCTATTATAATTCTTAATAATAAAAAAAATATGATTTTTTTACTTTATTTCAGATAATGCATTATAAATAAATCACGATGATGAAAAGCGGACAAAAAGACTGCTGACTTGGAGACCGAGGACGGCAAAGAGAAGTACAGGGCGACCGCAACTACGGTGGAAGGATGACCTGAATAGACACGTCGGAATAACCTGGATGCAGTCTGCACAGGACAGAGTGACATGGAAGCGAATGGAGGAGGCCTTTGTCCAGGAGTAGACGGGAATAGGCTGAGGAAGAAGAAGAAGAAGAAGAAATAAATCCCGTACACCATCAGCAAGAATTTTCAAAACAGAGCTCTACATATCGGCTTATCTTCTTCTCTGGTTTCAATCCTGGGATTGGTTTGCAGCAATTTCCTCCATTATTCTCTTCCATTTTTCCCTGTCTTGTGCGGCTCTTTTGAGATCTGCATATGATGAGCAGCGTACGTCCACCAACAGGTCCTCCAGGTACTCTCGGCGTGGGCGTCCCCTAGGGTTTGTCCCCTCGATCATACCCTCCATTATGGCATGCAAGAGACCTTCTTGACGTATTACATGGCTGATCCATCTTGCACGCCTTTCGGACAAGGTCCTGAGCAGGTGCCTTCCTCCTTCGATTCCTTGAAGAACTTCCTCATTCGTGATGTGGTCTCTCCAGGAAATTCCAAAGAGTCTTCTATAGGACCACATCTCAAAAGCCTCTAGTCTCCGCTTATCCCTTTCGGATAGGCACCATGTCTCGCAGCCGTACATCAAGACACTCCATACATAGGTCTTGATGAGGAGTATTCTCAGTTATCGGCTTATATCTCCGCCATTTTAAAAAAAATATTTAGTATTGTAAATTGTTTATAAAAATACTATGTAACATACATAAATAAAGATTATTTTACTAATGGCTGTGCTAAAAAAAGTTTATTTTTAGACCTATTTTTCCGAGTGACAGGTGGCGTGACACCTTACATTTTCTTTTAATAAATTTATTTGAGAACCTGGCAGTTGGGGGTGTTAATACTTAAAATGGAACAATCATAAAAATATGTTTGTTGATATAAATATGTATCAATGTGGAAAGATTTATTTATTGTCATTTAACGGTGATCATAAATGAAAAGACAGACCAGTCTGGACCAGTTTTGATGCCAGCTAGCCTGGTGAAACCGGTCGCTGTTGAAATAAAGGCAAAAGTGAAAGTTGTTTTGAAAACATCATTAACAACATATTTCATTATTATTCAAAATGAACCTCTATCAAGAGATAACGGTAAAATCATTAGATTATATAATGAAATATAGTTTTAAAAATTATTGTTCTTCACAAACTACTAGTTGCAACCCGTGAAATATTCAAGGAAATAAAGATTTTTCACCCTTTATAAACTTGATTCACTTATGTCAACCTTTTTTTTCACATTCGTTAATAATTTTACAAAAAATAAGACCAAATTGCTCTCCTTTTGTTTTCAACACTGCTTTCATACATTCTTAGATTTCTTCTTGGATATTGTCTTTTTGGGAGTACCAGCTCGAAGGCTATTGCTCCCCCATATGTTGGAAATTTCTTTCTTGGAGATGAAGTTGGATATTGTTGGATGGTGAGGGGAGGGTTACTTGGAGGATGTAGTGGGTTGTGTCCGACATTTGGACTCGACTACCCGGGAAGAGAGGAGTGTGGAGGGGTTGGGGATGACATTGGAAAGGGACCGAGGTCTTAGGTGGAGACCGAGGGACGGTGACAGAGAGTGGCCTTGGGTGGGGGCCGGTTGGTCCTGGATATGGAACCAAGTGGGACAAGAGTGGTCCTGGGCGTGGGCCGGTGGCCTTGGGTGGGGACCGATATGGCAATGGGGTTGAGATACAGGATGGGATAAGGATGGCGGAAAGGAAACGTTTAGACATGAAGCGTTGGAGTAAACAGCGGGTCGGCAGCGATGGCGGCGGCGGGGCAGGAGTAGGCGGCAGGACAGGGAGAGGCTGCAGGACAGGGAGAGGCTGCGGTGCAGGAGGAGGCGTCGTCGACGGCGGCAGGAGAAGCAAGGGATGAAGGCGTTCGAGGAACGCCAGCAGACTTGGAGATGGCAGCGGGTCAGGAAGATGATAGCAACGGCAAATGGAGAGTGAGCGATTACGATGGTCAGGAACTGTGAAAGCCTATTCAGGCAGAGGTTGTCATTTTAATTGGCTGCCGTGCAGAGCGAAGTACAATTTGAGTATGAGAGTGTGCACCAATAAAAAACAATAGACCACTGATGATGATGCATATACTTGTATATGTAGCTGTTTTTAATCTTAAAGGATTGCCAAAATGCAGAATTTTTTTTGTGAGATGCTTCAAATGACAGCCGCCCATGGGCGCCATTTTGAAACAACTGACTTTCATACAACAGTATTTCGAAAAAAATTTGAAAATAAGATTTAATATCACAACAAATTTCAAAAAAAGTATTCCTCTCTCCCTCTCTTGTACACAAATTATAATATTCAAAATGCCTGAAACGTTATCTTTGAAGCTACAAATCTTATATCAAATGTTTCCAGTTTCTTTCTTCAACTCATAGCATTGAATCTTATTGATTAATTAATGATAATGCATAAATTCATTCACAATGCCCTTCTACTCGTTGCATATATTATTCCAAGAAATAAATTACTGTATTCAGTATGAACAACGTTATTTCTTATGCTCGAGGTCTAGGACAAATTAATATTGCAAGGTATTCAATAAACGGCGTTTTAAAAATGTTTGAAATCGATACCAAATCAGATTATTGATTTTATAATATAATACAAAGTGACAACGATTCAGATAATTCATTGTTTTGAGCGAAATACAATAACACTTCAAAATCAGGTGTTAAAAACAACTGCTGTATGTGATTGAACGGATTCAATTGAATAAGGTGAAGATGGTCATTGATTGAAACAGCTGTCGCGACAATCTTTAGAAATAATAAATTAATTGTGATCGTATGAACTCCATAGCAAATAATTAATACTAATGAAACATAATCAAACACAGAAGTACTTCTTTTTCGTGAAGACCTATGATTATTGGTTTAATAATATTCAATGTGTTATTTGTAATTCAGCTCTAATGACCTCCCCAGAGAAGGTCACAGGTGGATAGGGCTGCAGCGGTTGCAGGCTGCCTGAAAGATGTCATATGGAGAAACAAGGACATGAGGACTGACAGCAAGGTACGCATCTATAAGACCTGTGTGCGACCGATCCTCACATATGGCATTGAATCGAGGGCAGACACTGTCAAGACAAAGAGCATGCTCAGGACAACCGAGATGAAAACCGAGATGTCGACCTTCGTGGCTGAGTGGTAAGAGCTCCTACATCCATTCTCAAGGTCCCGGGTTCGATTCCCGGCGATGGCAGTGTGATTTTCACTGTCATTGGTCTGGTGTAGAATTCACGTGACAATAAAATGGCGATAGATTGGCTACCTATCACATGTCATGAGAAAGCTAAAATAAATTGTACACAGTAATTGGGTTCAAGCGACCTGTTGTATACAAGGAGAAAAAAAAAACACTCCGCGCTATAGCTGGCAAGACCCTACGTGATCGAGTTAGGAATATAGCAATCCGAGAAATCTGCGAGGTCGAAGATGTGGTCAGATGGGGACGTCAAAGACGGCGATACTGGCATCAACACGTAGAAAGGATGAGCTCAAATAGGATACCACACATAGCTCTCCATGGAACGCCAAACGGACAACGCCCACCAGGAAGACCCCCGAAACGGTGGAGAGAAAGCTGGAGTTCAGCATCTCAAGAGAACCCGCCTAAAATAACAGACTCCTGAGTCTACCAAAAGTGAAGAAGAAGAAGAACATTTGTAATTACATATATTGTTAAAAATGAAATTTATCAATATAATAAAATAAAATAAAAATAACAATGTCTAAGCCCTTGTTAAAACATTATCAAACATTTGATAATGCCAAAGCATGACAAAACATGTTATTCCCATAAAATACAATAAAACTTCTAGAAAACAGACGTTTTCATTCGTATTAATTCAATATTTGAGACCTTTTAAATTGGATATATTACTAAAATATATAACTATATATAGCAAGAGTAGGCAAAGTGTTTCAGTGATTATTTTAAGTTTCAAAACGAATATTTTATCTTTATGAATAGCTTAAAATAAAATACGATTAACTGTTAGACATGTTAGAAGTTGGAAGATTCGACGCGCGTGTAAGACTCGACGTATGAATGCGGGGGAATCTAGTGAGTCGTGTCAGTTTAAAGTTGTGTGGTGGTCCATTCTCTCTGCCTACTCTTGCGGGAAAACGGCACGATGTCTTGTTTATATTGATACAAATGATTAAGTATTAATTTATCCAATTCAAAAAGTCTCAAATATTGAATTTATACGAATGAAAACGTCTGTTTTCTAAAAGTTTTGTTGTATTTTATGGGAATAACATGTTTTGTCTTGCTTTGGCATTATTAAATGTTTAATAATGTCTTAAACAGGCGAAACATCTCATTCTCCTTCGTATTACTTATTATATTAAGTTTCATTAGTATTAATGTTGTTTTTATTATATACAAGCCCTTCATCAGTGATATTACAACTGACCACATTTGTGAATTTATACTAATATTATATAATAAGAGGCTTGTGTGTCCGAAACATGTTTGGTATTTAATTTTAATATTTTTTTAATAAAGTGAGTGTTGTATACTAAGTATATAAAAAAAAGAAACATTAAACATCTACAACACAAAGTTATGGTCAATATAGAAGAAATTCATTAGTATTTAAGCCGTGCCACACTGTTTTAAAGAAGCTCTCCACATTGGTCTCCACCGGCGTTTTAAAACTGTGTAGACACTTGGTTGAACCAAAAATTCGATTGACCTTCAACAACCTTTGTGGACGGACGCGCATAGTAGCGTGTGGATCCCGTCGTTGTAAACACGCATTCCACAATGTGGGCGCTCCACATTCCACCAGTCAAGGTCAGTTGCATAGCGGCATCGCATCGGTGGAGTGCGGACGTATTGAACGAAAATGATGTCTACTGTGGATGTCACACCAACCGTGGGCTCCACAAAGGTGACCCCTGTGGAGAGCTTGTTTACAACAGTATTTGGACGCTACACCAACTGTGGGTTCCACAGCTCTCCACCAAGGTCACCCCTGTGGAGAGCTTGTTTCAAACAGTGTGGCACGGCCTTTAATTATTTACTATGGAGTTTATCATTGCTCAAAAAAAAAAATACAAAATCATAGAAATAATCATTTTTTTATGATTCATTTAGAACTAGGATTTCTACTGCGTTCAGCCTTTAAATCGGCGATTTATTATTAATATCAGTAATTTTGAAATTAACAATAAATTCACTGAGAATTACAATTAATACGACAAAGAACTGAATTACCTCAAATCATGAATATTTACAAACATTCTGGAGTCAGGGCAAATTCAGAATGTCATGTATAAAGCGTGTTTCACTTCTTAACCTTGCGAATCATTTATTTATTAAAACTAATTAATTAGATTTTTGCGTGTGGAAAGTTCCCTTCGCCTGACGCGAACAATGGCCGACGAATTCGATTTCCTCGCAAGTTATCGTCGAGAAATATTCATCTACTCGAATCTTTAACGGCTAAATTCACACTATAACTACTACAACGTAATAAGCAAACCCAATATCAAACACGAAACCGTGCCCACATTTGAATTTAAGAATGTGAATATCATTATATTATATACTCGTATTTTGTGTATTTAGGTAGCATGTTCACAGCAGATGGCCGAACAGATAGTGACGTCGAAAGAAGAGTTGGTGCGGGTAACAAAGCGAATAGAGCTTTAAAAATAGTTATTGGAAACAAGAATTTATCAATGAAAGCGAAAACGGCCGTTCACAATGGAGTTCTGGTCCCAACACTAATGCATGGAAGCGAAGCATGGAACTGGCAGAAGAAGGATGAGAGCAGAATAAATGCTGTAGAGATGAGGTCCCTAAGACGTATGTGTGGTAGAACGATATACGACAGAATCTCAAATGCTGATATAAGAAAGGAATGCAGAGCGGAAGAAGGTATTATGAACAAAATTATGAAAGGATCGCTGCGTTGGTTCGGACATATGCAACGCATGGATGGAGAAATACGTTAATAATGTAAATGGGGTACGAAGTCGAGGCAGACCGAGGAAAACATGGCATGACCAAATTAACAAATTTTAAAGGTTGGTCATGTCAGAAGCCGGAGGAATCGACGTGCGTGTATGAATCGTTGTATGAATGTGGAGGAAGCTAGAGAGGTTTGCCAGGATAGAGTAATGTGGCGGTCCATTCTCTCTGCCTACCCCTGCGGGGAAACGGCGTGATGGTTTGTTTGTTTGAATATCATTTATTGTTTCTTAAAAAATGTGAGTGAAGACATCTCTTTTCTAGATGTTTTATTACAATTTATGTGATCATCATTCATGTTTCGTCTGTGTAAAGCATTATCGTCTATAAAATGCATTCGGACGGCTTGATTACAGTGGGTCAGTATTGCATTTGAACGGCTGTAACGTTGAAAGGGTGGAGAAATTTAAATACCTCGGCAGTATACTAACGCAATCTCTTGACCCAGATGTAGTGATAAAATACAGAATTGAGGCAGCAAGAGCAACATTTAAAAAATGAAATCACTCTTCTGCAATGCTAACATAAATTTGAAACTGCGCCAGAGAATGATCAATGCTGTGTGTGGTCTGTTTTGTTGTATGGATGTGAAACGTGGATCTTAAAAATCAACTCAATGAACATACCAGAAGCATTTGAAATGAGGCTCTATCGCCGAATGCTCAGAATTCCCTGGACAGACATGGTTACAGACAGGAAGCTGTTGTCAACTATCAAGGTTCGGAAGATTTCACATCTGGGTCATGTACTACGTAGGAAAAAATACCACCTTCTCCTACTGATATTGGAGGGGAAAATTGAGGGACGCCGAGGGCCCAGTAGGAGACAGATGTCCTGGCTGCGAAACGTGAGGGAATGGACCGGTGTCCGAAGTGTGAAGGAGCTATACCGGGCGGCGCAGGACAGGGACATGTTCACCGAGGTGATGGTCAACGTTGGAGGGAACCGACAGGGCACTTAAAGAAAAAGAAAAAGGCATTATCAGTGTAAGAAGCTCTCTTAAAACTTTTATTTTTAAGAAAAGCTTTCCGGACGAAAAGCGCCCTTGAAGTGAATCTCTCACGAAAACTGGCGCTATGTAAATCATTAAAATCATCATCATCATCAAATGTAGCGAAAAACATTATCATCCTAGCTAATCAAGCTTTTTAAACAGGAAGTGTTATGAACAAAATAAGGAAAGGGTCATTAAGATGGTTTGGACACATGGAAAGAATGAGTGAAGACAGAATGGTAAAGAAGGTATATGTAAACGGCGTGAACGGAGCTAGAAATAGAGGAAGGTCGAGGAAAACGTGGCACGATCAAATCAATCAAATATTGAATGTCGGTCACGTGAGGAGTCAGAGAAATCGACGTGCGTGCATGACAAGATGTATGAATGTAGAGGAAGCGAATGAAGTATGTCAGGACAAAACAGTGTGGCATTCCATTCTTTCTGCCTACCCCTCCGTGGAGACGGCGTGATGGTTAGTTAGTTAGTTAGTTAGTTAGGGTATAAAAAAAACAACGCGTTTGATTTTCGCTACATTTGATATTGCCTTAGATAGGCGAAATATGTCATTCATTTTTCGCACATAAATTGTATTTAAACTTCTAGAAAACAGGCGTTTACATTCGGATTAATTAATGTGAATATTTTAGAAACATATTTTTTATATTCATTAAATCTATTATACCTTATAAAGGATTAAATAATATATAAGTTATTTGATTTATTGCATAGATACTATTCGGTTTATTTTATTATTTTGATAAACTTAAGGCGTTAACTCTGTGGAATTCCATAATTGTGATTTTTCATTATTTATTCATAAGAATATCGTATTTAGTTCATATTTCTCAACGGGAGCGATTTCGCACTCTTGTGAATGCTGAAGGCATCCATGAGATGTAAATCAATGGGGTTCCAATTGAAGAATTTAATAATAAAACATACTGAAATTAAACTTTTCAATATCATCAATCTATTGAAATCTTAAATTTCAACTTCTCGTATCCAGTTTATAAGCAATATTTGAAATATATATAAGGAATACGTATATCTAATTCGGTTTAGTATTGTCAGTGACAAGTCTTTGCAAGTTGGCCAGCAAATTTGCGATTCGCGGAATCGAGCATGTTTCGATAGATATAGATGATCAGATTATTTTGTTTAACCAGTACCCCCTTACTCATATAACGAGCACCGTGAGAGCCGGTCGCGTAGCATGGATTGGGCATGCATGACGAGTCGAAGAGACCAGGGCAATCAAAACCCTATACGCGTCAATACCGACCAGAGTTAGACCTCTAGGAAGGCCTAGACAGTGCCTAATGGATAATGTTCTGGCTGATCTGGCAAGGTTGGGCGAAATGGTCTGCTGGGGGTAAAAGGCGCAGGAACAAGAAGTATGAAAGAAAATCGCCACGGAGGCTAAAATTCTTTAAGAGTTGTATAACCAAAGGAAGTAAAAAAAAAAGTATAACAGTTATAGGAGAGAGTGTGGAACAGAAAATATTGGGAACCTATGATTGAGTTATTTATTACTAAAGACCAGAGACCATCTTTAGACAGTATAATTCAGAAGATCTCAAAAATATTAAACACATGTCCAAAACATCTTATCACAAAAAGGTGTCATGTTTTTATTTCCAAGACTTATTGCGTATTATACGTACTCGTTCATGCATTCATGGATCGGATCGCAAAATTGAAATGGAAATGGGAAGGACACGTAGCCAGACAGCCAAGTTCAAGATGGACTCCCAAAGTCTTAAAGTGGAGGCCATGGGAAAACAAAAGGGGTGTCGGTCGGCCACTTGTTGTGGTCGCCGGGAAAAAATGGATTGAAGCGGCACAGGATAGAGAAAAATGGAGACGGATGGAAGAGGCCTTCATGCAGTGGAGGGAAGGCTAGGAAGAATAAGAAGACTCGTTCGTAAATATTTAATGACAGGATGTGTGAATTTGAAGATTTAAGAATGTACCTTTGTCATGGGATTATATCTATTTTTACTTCTAATATCTGAAAAGTAAACATCTAAACCACCCTTGAAATACAGATAGGTACCCACAGGTACCGATACTTGGAAAAATACGAAAGTAAGCGCTTTTGTCCTGTCAAAGAAACAATATAAAAGTGTTATTGTGCCTGGCAATACAATGAGTACTCGATATCTCTTTGGTTTTAAATCCGTTCTTCCTTGTATCCCGCGTCCATTTTCCCGGAACAAATAATGTTGAGAAAATCTAACGAAGTACTGCGGGTGGGTACTTGATCTCAATACAAAATCTTCTAGATTCAAGCAATCATAAAAGAGATTCTTGAAGATATATTTAGTCACTACATATTATTTCATTTAGTTCACATACAAGATAGTTTCAAATCAATTATAATTAACCTTTTGAAAGTTAAGGCATTAACACTGTGGAATTCCATAGTAATCTACTTTGGGAATTGAAAAAAACATTGTTTAAACCACCTTTTAATAAAAAAATATTTCTTACATCTTTTCAAATGTATGTTTGGGGGATGGTGGTGCGCAGTTGAAAGACGGTGGATGTTACGACGTTTATTGCAGGTCACAAGTAATCATACGTTAACAGTATTATGTACTTGTGATGGAGCGTGCGCCTGGACGTCGACGACGCTGGGGCTGATGGCTCACTGGGCAGTAGCGTCGGTCGGCTGGAGTGAAGACTCGTCGGAAGTTACGTGGCGTAGCAGTGTTTTTCGGTTATTCATGTCATATATTTCATCATGAAATATGCTTATCTGGGTTATGCATTTAACCCCGACATATGTTTTTTCTAAATTATATTATTATTATTAAATGTTATTTATTATTTTACTGTACAAAAATAATTGTTAGTACCTACTAATAACAAATAGCCCAATTAATTTTTAAATGTGAATTTTTGTATCGAATTTTAAATGCGTTTTTTATTAGTCTTTCTTTGTTTTATTTTTACACCTGAAGATGGAGGTATCCTCCGAAACATGTCGTGTATTTTAATATTTTATTTATCATAAAGTGGTCTAACAACGTTTTTTATTATTCCCAAAGTAGATAATTATAATTAATATTATAATGCTTGAATTTGTTTATAATTACAATGATACATTTTTGAGTTATTTACCAATATATTTCATTCAATGTAAAATATTTATATGCCAATAGGATAATTATCAATGTACGTAAAAGCATAATTATCTCATATAAATTTATTTATTTTTCTCATAATAGTTTATGCCTACCCATTTAAATCCGCTATATGAAAATATTACTTTCTGACAATTGGAAAATAACAACAGATTTAAAATGTGGGAGATAGCGCTCGTTTTTTAAAAGCTTTTTTGTTATGTAGTATTAGGGATTTATTCCATTTGATAATATCCTAACAAGGCCAAACATGTCACATGTATCATGACGCAAAAGCTCAATTTTCAGCTCTATGGAAAAACTTACTAACTCCAAAGTAATTGCATAATATTTGAATGATGAAAAAAATCTTTGATTTTGTGTTGACACCACTTTTACGGATGTTGTCAATCTGACGGATTCAGTATTCAAGGTGAAAATTACCGAAAAACCATTATATTTATGAAATATGTATTGGTTAATAATGATAAAATAAATAGACCGTTGTTTTGGCCGAAACACTATGATACCTTAACATTTTAAAACTGTTAAATTAAATAACTTTGTTTTTGTATCACAATTATATTTTATTTTACGTGACAGCTGTTTCATCAACCTATGTTGACATCATCATGTTACATTGTAACACCTGATGATGTCAACATAGGTTGATGAAACAGCTGTCGCGTAAAATAAAATACAATTGTGATACAAAAACTAAGTTATTTAATTTAAAAGTTTTAAAATGATATAATATACTAATATATTGTATTATGATCGATTTATTTGTTTTCAAATTTATCGGATGTTTTACTAATATATTTTTATCGAACAGCCATCAAAATGATGGAAATTGTATGTAAAAAATAAAATAAAATAAATACCAATAAATTTAGTGTTAAAATACAACAAAAATCAGCAAAATGTATTGTTCTTGTTTATTAATAAACAGGTAACATTTTAAAAAATAAAATCGGTGTATAAATATGTGATCAATTTAATGTCGGTTCCACACAACAAGGTATGTAGGGATCTATGGATCTCGCGTGTGAAGGGGCGATTCAAGTAAATTTTGTTTATGAGGGGCCGCGAGTAATGTAAAGTAATATCGCCGTACCTGAGCTTCGGTTCGCTCGCTGATTTTACGATACGCAATTCATTTCCATCCCCTTGAACAGAATATTAGAAGCCAGAAAATGAAATCGAGGGGAATTTATACTACGAGTAGATCCGATATTCTATGCAAATACGCGAAAGGTTAATTTGTTATTTCTCTGATTGAATCAATCGAAGTTAAAGTACCAAGACACAAACTGTAGGATGTCATCTGTTCGCCGAGTGCTTATTTATTGTGAAGAATGAGAAGCTTCAGACAGCAGGTTTCCAAAATGTGGTGAAATAAAACGTATTCGAAGATCGCACAACATCGTGGCTAAAGAAAATTTAAAACAATAATAAAAAAAATATTTATAAACGATATGTTTTATAATAATTTATACGAATGAAAACGCCTATTTTCTAGAAGTTTTATTATCCTTTATGTGAATAACAATTTCCGTCATGCTTAAAGCATTATCGTTGGATAATGATAATTATACAAATAAGCCAAATTCAGGCTAATCAAGGCATCATCAAATGCCTAAAACAGGCGAAACATGTCATTCACATGAATTATAATAAAACTTCTAAAAAACAGACGTTTTCATTTGCATTAATTATTTAATATGGAGTTTTACAACATTATTCAAGAAATAATAGATATGTATCAAGTTTTATTCCACTTGATTTTTAGCTTCGATCGGTTTTGGCAACTAACAATTTTTAGGTAACAGAAGATGGCAGCGAAAGTGATATTAAACTGATAACATTATAAAGGAATTTTACATTAATTTAGTTTTATTTGAATAATTTCATCAAGGCTATTTTTACTTGAATATTTTTAGTAGGGATTTTCTTCTACTCCCGATACTTCGTTTCCTTTCAAGTTTTCTTTGGATAGGCAGTTGGAGCATTTTTTAATTTTCGTTTCTCATAAAGTGTCAGTGAAAGAATTAAAATATTACATTTGTATGAAGCACTAAATTTGTGGTTGTGAACTAAATTTTTTGTTTTTACATCACTATATTTTTTTTTAACAACAACCGGTTTCGCTCCCGCCAGAGCTTGGGGTTCAAAGGCTAGTAGGAATCGCAGTGATTTACATCTGTGGTGTAGGATGTAAGTCTATAAAATGCTGCGTAACGCTCTCTTGCATAACACCAGCAAAACTACTAGCTAGTCCTACTCCTTAGTGTCCTCGTCACGAACCCCGGGCAATGTGGCTTCACTCTGCCAGAGGAGTCATAGCAGGTAACGAGAGGGTGGAAGGCCAGTTTCTGACGCCTCAAAACAAGATCACCGCAGCTAAGGGAAGGTAACCCCAACAGAATATCCACCAGAGAAGGCAACGGGAAACCACTCTGGTTATATACTTTCCCAGGAAATCACTATGGAGAGAAATTGAGTTTACCAGAGTGATCGCCAACGTCGGGGGGACCTGACAGGGCACTTTAAGAAGAAGAAGAAGAGCTTCCACAGAGGGGTGGAAGAGAAAGTGTGCACGAGGCACCCTTATTATACATTTTTATATATTGGGTTGTTACCTGATTTTATGTAACCCTGACGAAGCTTCGGTGAGAGCGAAACCAGTTGGATGTTAAACAATAAAGTGGTGTTAAAACAAATTAATAGTATATTAATATTTTATTTAAAATAATCCAATTTTAGCAAACAAATGTTACCTTTACATACAATACAAAATAAACGGAATTGTATTCCCGTGAGTTGTGGAAACTCATTCAGGGGGAATTCGTATTCTACGAGTACTTTATAAGGTTATTTTGGGTAACTTAGAAAATTGTATTGAGTATACGCTTTATTTATAAACAAAAAATGTAAGATATATCGTAATAATCATCAAGCCTTTTATGAATTCAAGAATTAATAGATTATTGATGTGATGAGCGCTTGTCTTTGACAAGATAAACCGTTATAAAATAAGCGTATAATATTTGCTTACACATGAATTATACTATATTAGATGAACAGAAGAAATATGAATAAAGAAAATAATACCATATTCCTCGTATATCCATTTTCATGTGTTGTGAATTCAAATTCGAATAAATATTTAAAACTTTGTTCCACTATTTACCACAGACAGTGAACAGTAGAACCCTGTTTTGTAATATTTATTCAAATTTAAACAAATTGTTATTAATTTTATCTTTAAAAAAAGAAAAAGGGCGCATAAAAATATTTGAGAACCAATGCTCTAGACTAAATTGAAATATCACATTGCTTACTATATTATAAAGGATAAAGAATGATAAAGAACAATACCACTCTTAATCATATCGATGAAATAAGTGAATTCAAAATTCGTGAAATAATTAAAATAATTTCGAGTAATTTTATTTGGGTATTTGATTTCTAATGCACTGTTGTAACTTAATAAAATAAAATAATATATATATTTATAGTATCATATTTGGGAAATAAATAAATATTAATTTACAATAAAAGGGGAAAAAATGATTAAAGCCCAAACATTCATCTAAATCCTGATTTCTAGTGTGACGTAAATTAAATTTATAATACTTTATATCGGCGTTTTTTCGATGTTACTTTATTTTATACACAATTCAAATCTTCATGTACATTATGGTCGAATCAAAATAGTAATCCTTACATAAATTTAATAAAAACTTTATCATCCAAAACATCAACATTAAATATGATTATTATTATTTTGTTCAATGTCTCTTTACTTCATTACAGGGTGAGCTAAATCGATGTAAAGGGTAGCCATTGTATTGATTCTCATGATTTGTGAAAGGAAGCTTATCTATTGCCATTTTATTGTCACCTGAATTCTACACCAGACCAAAGACAGTGTGATAATCACACTCCTTTTGCCGGGAATCAAACCCGGGAACTTCGGTGTGACAATCATAGCACTTGATACTCGGCTACGGAGGTCATCATATCTTAAAATAAATAGGCTAAAACCCGAAAGCCATCAAGAAAGAGTACGAGAATATTTTTTTCCTTGTGTACAACAGGTAATTATAACCCAATCACTGTATACAATTTATTTTTGCTATTATATTGACAATGTGACCCGGGACCTTCGGTATGGAAGTCAGAGCTCTTACCACTCTGCCACAAAGGTCAACAAGATGCAAGAGAGCGAAAGATGAATACCTTGATTCGCATGCCTGAGAACATATCCGGATTTTCTTCTCATTATTGCTGTATAACAGTAGTATAGAAAACAAAAGATGAACAGGTGATGTTAATTATGAAATTTTTGAGGAAAAATATTATATATTTATATTAAAAGTTAAAAATAATTACTGATAACGATTGTAGGGTGAGCCAAATTTTTAAAAGGTAAAAAACATTTACTTCCGTCAATATTACACGGGTTGCTGCTAGTTGTTAATATTTTAATAAAAATTAAAGTGTCAGGAAGATAGACAAAAATATTGAAAGATGGTGTTCCACTTCCCACGTAGATGATCCTCGTTCAAAAACAGATTGATAAATCTATAATAAGATGAAATAGAAGAAGATATTTTTATAATGATTCAAGTTGTAATGAATTCTTTGTATTATTTGTTAATATATCCTTTCTCAGTTTAATGGGGGTATTGACGCGGGCGATCAAACATTTTTTAAATAGAAATCTCATTTACGTGTTTATAGCACTTTGTATAATAACTTGAAGTTTTGTAAATATTTATGGAGGATAAAATTTATATTGAACATTATTATTTTATTATACGCGTGAAGGGAATAATGGCTCACGTCTAAATTGGCGATCTTAAAATTTTTCGGTGTCTTTGATTTATTTTATGTGTTTAAAAAAATACATTTACATAGTATGTTTATTTATTTTACCCCCAAAATAGAATACGGGAAAAAGAATTGAAAAATTAAAATTTTCGACAATCAATATAAATTATGTTTGTAGCAAATTTCTAGAAAGTCAAATTTGATAATATTTCATAATATATTTTATCTTCTTAAATCTTCGTTTCCTCGTTTTTAACCGCCCTATGCATATGAACGTACGTCGCACACTTTGACTGTACCATTCTGCGCTATACCGTATCACGTACGCGCTTGAGAAAAAGTAATGTACCTGTACAAACCTTTAGGGATACGCGCATGCGCCAACAGCACTTGACAAGTATGATAGTTTTACAAGAGTCAGGCGAAGTGTGAGGTCGAGTTTTTGAAGTTTCGTAATTTAAAAAAATAAATAAACATATAATTAAATTTAATTAATAAAAAATGTGATTTTTTGCTTGTTTCTCGGAAAGTTACCTGGAAGTAGGGCGGTTAAGGGTCGTGATCTATGGAACTGACCGTGGCAAATATATGTTACAATTACTCACAATAAATGATTGAAGATGATTTAAATACTCACCTGACAATGAAGGTTATTTTTTAAATAAAGTTTTTATTAAATCAAAGCAGATCAACCATCAACCAAATATCAAAGTAAAATTGATTTATTTGTTTAACTAGTGCTACTTGCGATAGCTTGCGTGCCGTAATAATTAGATGGGAGTTAAAATATTATATATAAACAAATTATATCTATCTTTTTTTGGCGAATTTGCTACACCATGCAGTGAAGGGTTAGGGTAACAAACAGTGATTGTAAAAATTGTATGAAAACACATAACTAACTAACTAACTAACCATCATGCCGTGTCCCCGAATGGGTAGGCAGAAATAATGGACTGCCACACTTAAACCGATGCGACAATTCATCCTTCTCTTTTCGTCTCCGCGGGAGACGCGGTGTGATGGGTTGCGAACCTCATCGCCACCAATAGGCATCTCCCGCGCACATTTCTATCGTCGAACGTCCACAAAATAAATCTAAATCGAATTATATAAAATAAAACAAAAAAAAAAAAAAACAATATTAATGTTAAGGGATCTATTGAGTACAGGTAAAATATTACATACAGGTATACGAGTATACAACATAATACCAGGAACGCATGAGAGATAGAATTATAGAAGCAATAAACTAATGTATATGAAATACTACTACAAATGTATGATCAGAAGAATTAACAGTACAGACTAATGAATTAAAATCGAACTTAAACTAATACAAATAAAATATGAATTCTTGCATACTGTCTACGTGGTCTCACCAATACTACCGTTTTTTCCTACCCCATCTAACTATGACTTCCGCCTGACAGGTATCATATATTTCAGAGTTTTTCACCCTGTCGCTAAGAATCCTCGCTGCTATAGTTTGCAGTATATGTTTACATTTATGTTGTCCTATTAAAAAAAAAAACGAAACGAATAACGTAAACTGATGTTAGTATAGTATTGTTAGTATCTGAAATGCAAAATGTATAATCAATGCGTACTTACAGTACTGACATATGGAGCAGAAACGCTTACCCTCACCAGGTCGACCATAAGGAGACTCCGGGTAGCACAGAGGAAACACGAAAGAGCCATGCTACACGTAAGACTCTCAGACCGGATAAGAAATACTGAAATACGTAGAAGGTCGGGAGTAACAGATATCGTCGCAAGGGCAGCGAAGCTTAAATGGTCATTTGCGGGACATGTTGCCAGATTAGTAGACGATAGATGGACCAGAAGGGTAGTAAGTGGAGACCCCGCGAAGACAAAAGAAACAGAGGGAGACCCCCCACACGATGGTCCCCCCACCATGAATGCAAAAGGCACAAGACAGGGATACGTGGAGAAGTATGGGGGAGGCCTATGTCCAGCAGTGGACGACAACGGCTGTCTAAGTTAGTAAGTTAGTAAGTAATGATGTAAATAGCGATTCAACAAAATATTAATATTAATTGTTATAATAAATATAATGTTCTACCCTTCTTTAAAACAGCGTCATAATTAAAAAATATGGAATTCCACAGTATGGATCCTTTAAGTAAAAAAAAGAAAATGTATTACGTTATAAAAAAAAGTATAAGGACTGTATAATCACGTCGGAAAAATCATTTTAATTACTAAAGAAAAACGCCGTGTAACAAAACTTTTAAATTCAAATATGAAAACATAAAAAGCCACCTTCAATTCAAAAAAAGTGTATAACGAAAAAGGTTCAAAGGGCTGTATGCCTTCACAATGGAGGTTATGAATATGTAATGATCTCTCATACATGATAACGTCACATCCATTCACGGCCGCTAGCGAACTTGACCACTTGATGGAACATGTGATGACCCGTTGAGTTTAAATTTAACTTCAAATCTTATTACCGCACACAGAATGGTTCCAGGTTTGGGCGAGTATTTTCGAGAATGAGGAAATGTAAATTTGTGCGGGGAATAAATAGTATAGATAATATAACTAGCTAACTACTCACGCCATTTCCCCGAAGGAATAAGCAGAAATAATGGACTGCCACACTTTTCTCTCTTGACATATTTCTCTTGCTTCCTCAACATTTATACATCATGTCATGCACGCAAGTCGATTTCTCCGACTCCTCACGTGGCCGAAATTTAATGTAGTTCTGATATACAATTAGATTCAAAGAACTCTTGATTCTGCACTGTATTTATTCCATATTTCAGACGCAGAAGAGAATAATAAATCGATTGAATATATAATAATAGAATCATTAGCCACCTTGAAATATGAAAAATCATTTGTAAACAATTTGTTGGAAGATTTATTTCTTAGGAACACTTTATTTCGTCTTACTTTTTGTGTATTTAGGTAGCATGTTCACAGCGGATGGCCGAATGGATGGTGACGTCGAAAGAAGGGTTGGTGCGGGTAACAAAGTGAATAGAGCTTTAAAAATAATTATTGGAAACAAGAATTTATCAATCAAAGCGAAAATGGCCGTTCACAATGGAATTCTGGTCCCAACTATAATGTATGGAAGCGAAGCATGGAACTGGCAGAAAAAGGATGAGAGCAAAATAAATGCGGTAGAAATGAGGTCCCTGAGACGTATGTGTAGTAGAACGATATACGACAGAATCTCAAATGCTGATATAAGAAAGGAATGTAGAGCGGAAGAAGGTACTATGAACAAAAAATTTTTTAAACTATTTTAAGGGAATATAAATAGGTAAATATTTATGAGAATAATACAAAGACGCTTCTTGCTACGTCACTTAAAACGTTGTAATTTATTTGAGCATGAAGCGTCGGAAAGTTGTACCAGGAAAACATGGTAGAAGCTTTTTGATATTGCGGCAGGTAAATGGGACAAGGAGATGGCTTGGCGGCCATGGCACTAGGAACTTATCTTACGGAATGTTTTATACTACGATCTCAGGTACTATTGAATGATTGCATAAGAACTTACAAGGGGCGATCCATATATTCGCGTATAAGGCGGCCACATTCGAGGTCGGAAAAATCGATCATGAAATTAGTATTTGACAAAGAAAAACTTCATTTGGTTTAAAAAACTTTCACTATAATTATTCGTTGATACTTAACTATTTTTTTTGATAAAATGTTAATAAATTTAACAACACTCTTTTCTATTGAACTTTAATAATTATAATAAAAATAATAAATGGCATAATAATGTTTGCCTATGTAAGCATTTTGAAATGAAAAGTGTTATTTTTTATGGTTTAAAGTGATTATAATCATTTCCCTAGTTATTTTATAAAATAATAATTTAAAAAAAGATGTATCTATTAATAAAGTAGTTTTCAGTTTCATATTTACGAATAAATTAAAATTAAAAAGAAAAGTAATAAAGGAAGTCGAGGAAGGCCAAGGGAGACATGGCATGACCAAATTAATCAATTCCTGAAAGGCGGCCTGTCACGATGTGTGAATGTAGAAGAGGCGCTAGAGTTATATCAGGATATAACAATGTGGCGATCCATCCTCTCTGCCTACCCCTCCGGCGAAATGGCGTGATGGTTTTTTAGTGAAAATAATATTCATTTTACAATATTATCTAAAATCAAATATTGAATGTCGGCCACGTGAGGAGTCAAAGAAATCGACGCGCGTACATGACACGATGTATAAATGTTGAGGAAGCGAGAGAAATATGTCTGGAAAGAAAAGTGTGGCGGTCCATTCTTTCTGCCTATTCCTACAGGGAGACTGCGTGATGCACTATTTGATGTGATGATATACTATTTATTCCCTGAACAAATTTACATTTCCTCATTCTCGAAAATGCTCGCCCAAACCTGGAATGTGTTCTCGCCCAAAATTGCCAGACTCGTTGTTATGCGAAAAGTTTTACATTTTCATAACTGTTCAGCCGCAATGAGATTCGAATGAGAGTACTCTATAGCAGAGTGCAATCGGTGTACGTGCAGCTAGCATGCGTTTAAGAGGGGGAGATGGGGGGGGGGGGTAGGGCAAAAGCTCAGGTCGGAAGAGACTGCATGTGACATTAGGAAAATTGTACTCGCGTTCAAGTGCAATTTTTCAAAGTACATTTATTTTATGAAAATATATGTGAACTCCGTGTAATACTTAATTTGTATCATATAGAAAAATAATTTTACATTAACCACCCTACGTATTTGAACGTACGTGATACGTTCACTTTGACTGCTCCATCTGCGCTATCCCGTATCACGTACGCGCTTGAGAAAAAGTAATGTACCTAAAATGTACAAACTGTTAGGGATACGCGCGGGTGCCAACAACACTTGAGTACAAGTCTTCATAAATATAATAGTTTTACAAGGGGCAGGCGAAGTGTGCGGCCGAGTATTTGACGTTTCGTAATTTAAAAAAATTAAATTAATATAAAATTAAATTTCATTAATAAAAAACCTGTTTTTTTCCACGTTTCTCGAAAAATTACCTGAAGGTAGGGCGGTTAATAATTCCGTTCCTATATGCCAAAAGTGAACATGTCATTTTTTCACATTTTAGAGTCGTGTTTTTTTTTTTAGTTTGAAGAAGATCCACAAATTCGTGTATGAAAATAGGATAATGTTGGATAGTTTGTAAAATAAATATTTTTTACACTTATTAATTATAAAAAGATAAGATGGCAGTGAACAATGGTGTTCTTGTACCAACCTTTGTGTTTGAAATTGAAGCATGGAACTAACAAAATAAGGATAAAAGTAGAATAGATGCAGTAGTGAGACATCTTAGACCCTAGGTTCTCAAAGTGGACGAAATCGCCCCCTTGTGGGCATTTGAGACTTTCAGGGGGGCAGTAGAAGACCCAAAAAAAATAGAGAGCGTGGGCAGATAAAAAAATATAGCCAAAAAGACAAAAAAACACGCTCATCACGTAGGTATTAATAAAGCAAATTAAACTTAAATATTGATTTATTTTGTTATTGTATGTATTTTAATCATTTTCCCATATTTCGAATAACTTTTATGGGAGGGGGGCGTTGAACGTTTATTTTTCTTGTAAAGGGGGCGGTGCCCCAGAAAAGATTGTAAACCTATGTCTTAGACGAATGTGTGTAAATCTGTATATTATAGAGTGTCAATTGCAAATATAAGAAGTGAAAGCAGTGCGAACGAAAGTGTTATGAACATAATAATAAAAATATCATTGATGTGGTTTTGATATATAAAAAAATAATGAATGGTTAAGAAATAGTGAAAGATTGAAGAAAACATGGCACCATCAAATACCTAAAATATTAAACTTTGATACGAAGCCATTACATTGACAATGATTTATTAAAAAATATTTATACTTTTTCACGTAGTATAAAACATTTTATTTGAGTAAGTATTGCCAACCGGTTTCACTCTGTAGCGAACTTCCTCAAGGCTTTACACAAATTAAACTAAATGGTAGAAAAAAATAGGTGGGTAAAATCCAATATTCGTATACAAGTATAAGTATACAGATTATATATAGAGTAATCTTAAAAAGATTAACATATGTAATCAAAATCTTCATAGATGGCACATTGAAACTGACATGTGAAACCTGGCATAGATTTGTAACATATATATAACTTCAAAAAAATTGTCATACATGGTCATAAAGAAAAGGTGGAATGGGGAATGTTGTAATTACATAAAGCGTGCGTTTAACCCAACCAATAACAGGTCATAAGTCCTGTAAACACCTTGATCAACCATATTAGTTTCCAGTTTGCATCTTTGTCTCTATTGAGATACAATTAAATCATGAAAAATAGTGTTTAATTTTATTGTTAAATATGTAAAACCACCAAGTAATGGTTCGTATCAAAGTTTTTTTCAGTATATTTGTTTTCATTTTAGTAACAATGTAATAGCATTTACAATCATTAAAATGTTGTATATAATGGCGTTGTAAAGTGTCAAGAAAGTCAGGAAATATTTCATAATTAATTCGGCCAGAAGTCGAGGTAAATATAATATTATGACAGCTAGACATTTATAAGTGTTATTTATATATTTCTGGATACCTAAAATAATTTGAAATGATTGCAATATTCAAATATTTCAAACGCAAAATTGGCCTTTCACGTCTATCGGTTCTGGAAGTGATTCATGGATGACATACCGAATCGTTGGAAATATCTCATAAATTCTAAGCGATTTGGACGACCAGTTCTGGAACGAAATAACAAGATCACGCCAATTACGAATAAAATGGTAATTGAAATCAAAACATTTCGCTTATTAATTCTGACACGATGACAGATGCAGAGGCCTTCAAAGTGAGCGTACAAGAGTTTTAAAATTTCCTTTAATTTATTTAATTATTTTCCTTTAATTATTTTCCTTTAAATGATTAATATTATTCTGTGATCTTTTTATTTTTCTTTGGATGTCATGTTAAGTCTCCCCGAGTTTGACTATCACTTAATAGAAGGCGTTTATGTCCCTGACAGCTCGAAACAGCTTTTTGAGCTAGTCCAGTCTCTGATTTGCTGTTTCGAGCTGTATGTGTGGTAGAACGATATTCAATTCAATTCAATTTATTTATTCAAAAAATTATAAACATTACAGAGTAACAAATCCAATTCTTTTATAATCACAATATACAGAAATAATATTAACAATTTTTAAAAGAAGAATTACAAATAATATAATAAGAAAACAAATGAGAGCAAGTAAGAAAAAAAGAAAAAAATATACGACAGAATCTCAAATGCTGATATAAGAAAGGAATGTAGAGTGGAAGGCTCTACAACATCAGAGACTGGACAATAATAACAACAACAACAAACCATCACTCCGTTTCCCCGTAGGGGTAATCAGAGAGAATAGACTGCCACACTACTCTATCCTGGCATACCTCTCCAGCTTCCTCCAAATTCATACAGCGAGTCATACACGCACGTTGATTCTTCCGACTTCTAACAAGACCAACCCTTAAAATTTGATTAATTTGGTCATGCCATGTTTTCCTCGGTCTGCCGCGACTCCGTACTCCATTTAAATCATTAACCTATACTTTCTTAACCATTCTTTCTCCATCCATGCGCTCCATATGTCCGAAGCAACGCAGCGATCCTTTCATAATTTTTTTCATGGAAAGAAAAATGCTTGGCATAAGTCTTAGGGAATACCAAATAATAAAGTCAGACACCATACAAAGCTTGTCGATGTAATAAACCGTATTGTTAATTTGAAATGGAAACAGGTCATGCCACCGGACAGGAAATGGATAGATGGGTACCCAGAGTCTTAATGTGGAGACCATGGGAAGAAAAAAGAGGCACCGGTGGACATTAAAAAAGATGGGCTGACGACATAATTTCAGCTGGGAGAAGAAGGTTGGTAAGAGTCTCGCAATGCAGAAAAAAATTGAGACATCTACATCCAGCAGTTGAAAAAATTGGTAGAGAGAAGAAGAAGAATACAATTGCAGCACAAGCCAAATCGATGCATAGATTGAACAAGAAGCGCGTTATTAAATATATTTTTAAAACCATTTGAATGGAAATTTACCTTAACATTTACCTCTTTGTTGCCCTTATCATTAAGGTTTTCGCAACAAACTCGTTATAGCCGTATCTAAAGAGGTCAACTTCGAATGCCACCCCGTTGAAAAGACGAATCGCCCTTAATACCAAAGAATTTCGAAGCTTATGAAACTTCTTTAAAATATTTTTGTAGTAAAGGCAGCTTTATTGTATCTATTTTCACAAATTCTTGAATTATGAAAATTACAGTTAAAGTTTACTCTAATCAACAATGGTTTGCTCAAGTAAAACAAGAAAACTTTGGAGTTAACATGTTTAACATTAAATAGTCCATTGTTTTGGCCAAAACACTATGATACCTTAACATTTTAAACTGTTAAATTAAACAACTTTGTTTTATATATAACAATTGCACTTTACTTTATACCACGTCTGACAATTATTTTTTTAAAGTTGTATATATGCTACCATGTTGAGAATCATTTCACATATTTTAGTTCAATCTACACTAGCGCCATCTATTGAGACTATATGTAAGCATTAAGCAGAAAATCTTTATTAATGTAATGTGAAATGCTATCAACCCAATTATCACACCTTACTAGACCACGCCTGGAGGAAACTCTCCAATTTTTATATGCTTTTAACTTGGACCAGTTTTTATACAACTTTTTTTTTTGTTTCCGAATAATTGACATCTTCGTCTTTATTGAGATACAATTAACTCTTAATGATTAACCCGTAATGGATAAAATCCAGTATCTGTCTACAAGTAGTATTTGAATACATTAAAAAAATATATATTAATATTTCAGATATTATAAATAATTCTGAAAAATTTTGGGCCTATCCGTACGAAACTACCATGACATTGATACGAAGAAGTAGAAAATTAATCTTCTATTTTAGAATATTATAATATAAATGACGTCATACAAGTTACAGTTGTTACATATATGAGTATCAAGATTTCTAAATACACGTGTTATATTTTTTAAGTTACTCTAATATTTATTTCATGATCAATCATAACGTAAGCCATAACCATAGTTTTGAAATCTGGACCTATTCGTCTAAAATGCATTCAGAAAAATTTGTGAAGCAAAAACGTCTTTACAAAGTGTCAGATACACCAAAAAAACATCATATATCTTACTTTATAGTACTTAATTTACAGTGTGCCTATATTGAAAATAATTTAAAACAATTGTTTGTTTTGTTTATATTTCCCAATTTTTGTTTTCTAGAACCAATCAGATTCGTTTCTGCCGGAGCTTCGTCTGGGTTACAAAACAAACAGTTCCGTTCGTTTTTGTAACCCTGATGAAGTTCCGGCTAGAGCGAAACCGGTAAACTCGATGAAACATAATAAAATGGTGTAAAGCAAAGTAAACAACTATTTTAAATTATAATTGCATAGATTTTCACGGTTGGCAGCAATATGTTTCGTGTGATTTCTCCTTGGTGGTGGCACATTACCCTAAAGATGGAGACTGCAACGATCTCCGAAACGTCGGTCGAGAAGGAGAAATCACACGGTGTTACCCCAAATAACACAAAACATATTTAAAATTATGTTTAATAATATATCCGTTGAAATATTTTTACGTGAATTCTGAGATGTGTAGTAATTGAGTAAAATATTTTCAAAATGACAAAAAAGTTTAATTGAATGCTTCTGGAAAATCGACGGCCGGTGGGTGGTAGCGCCGGGCGTGGGAAAAGGCGGAAGCCCCGGGCTATAGAAAAGGTCAGCGAGGGGATAAATCATGACGGCGTTTGACACTGTTCCATCCCCAGTTCGGAGAAGATTGCACCGAGGTGCCCCTCCCCCGCAGCGGGATATTTATGATAACAATCGCCACAATGTCCCGCTGTGCGCAGCGCCACGCAGAGTGCACCATTCCAAGCTGGAAACTACAGACAAATGCTTGAAGTTTCTCACAAACGAAATTTTATTCTAATTTCGCTGAATGTTTTGTATCGTATATATTAGTTTAGAGCGAGCCCAGTTTAAATAGAAGTTTTAGAAAACTATTGTGTTGTGAAATACATACATGTACAACAATAATTTATTATGTATAATTTATATGAATAAAAAATGTATATTTTATAGAAATTAATTTTATTACAATTTCGCTGAATGTTTCGTATCATATAGTTTAGAGCAAACCCAGCTTATATAACTAACTAACTAACTAACCATCACGCTATTTACCCGGAGAGGTAGGTAGAGAGGATGGATCGCCAAAATGCTCTGTCCTGGCATACCTCTCGGGTTTCCTCTACATTCATACATCGTACCATGCACGCACGTCATAAAATATACGCTTTAAAATAATATAAAAATATATAACTATTTAGTAGTGAAATACATTCATTTACAACAAATAACATTTGATTTGATAAATGAATAAATAAAAATCTTCTATATTTTTTTAAATGTATACATCGCACCGTGAGTGTAAAACCGAATTAAGTGCAAATAAATATTTTGGAGATATGGGAGTTTAAAGGTTTCATATTTCATATCACGGTGCTACACATATACTCGTATACAAATACTACTTACTGCTTAATACGAATACTACTTACTGCTTAATGCTACTTAATACTTAATAAACATAAATCTTCATAGATGGCGCATTGAAACTGACATGTGAATTATGGTGTTGGACTTTAACATATATACAACTTCCAAAAATTGGTCAGACATGGTCATAAGAAAGGTGGAATGGGGAATGTTGTAATTACATAAAGCGTGCGCTTAACCCAACCAAAGACAGGTCATAAGTCCTGTAAACACCTTAATCAACCATATTCAGTTTCCAATTTGCATCTTCGTGTCTATTGAGATACAATTAAACCTTCTATATTAATTAATTATAGACCTACCGTTATACCTAATACTTTAATTTTACGTGAATTTAAATTAAATAAATATGTTTAAACACATAATGACACAAGATGCATGTCATTATTTGTAACGCGAATTAAAAAAGTTGTTGTAACAAAATCATAGTTTTGGCACAAAAAATATTTGTCATCAAATTATAACGCGTATTAACAGAAGCAAATTTCGGAAAATCGGGTTGAAAAGTGTTCGATCAATTTAAAGAGTAATATTGAGTCCAATCTCAAATGTTTCGGGGGATACAAAAAAAGCATTTGACACGCCAGCCGTGCTACTGCGTGACTAGTTACCGTTACAGCTTGGAAATACATCAAATGAATTTGATAAAATGAAAAGGCGATAGGAGAAAATCTTTTAAGTTGTATTTTGAGTTGTATTAAGCTTCACCTGAACGTTGGACGATGCTCTTACTGTAACGGCGTAATATCACAGATTCTAATAAAGGAAAAACGATTTGAGACATATAAGAAGATAAAATATATAATTATATAATTAATACGAATGAAAACGTATATTAGAAAGACAAAAATCACGCTATACAAGACCGTAATACGGACAGTATTGGCGTATGGCTGCGAGGCTCTGACTTTGACGGTAAAAATAGCGTAACTGCTAGACATCTTTGAAAGAAAGACGCTGCGACGGATTTGTAAACCCGTGAAAAAAGGAGAGACGCAACGATGAGCTTTATTCCATGTACCAGGCGCCCAACATCTCCACGCACATAAAGTTACAAATATTGAGATGGGCTGGATATGTACAGAAGATGCCAAACTCATGGGTCCCCAAACGCATTATGAGTGGACACCCGGGGGGAAGGAGAAGGATGGGAAGACTATGGCTGAGGTCGAAGGACGACTGCTGAGGACAGAGACTGCAGGAGGCGAAAGTTGACGGAGACCAAGGCTCAATTTGGACTGCAACGCCATTGGAAGAAAAAAATAACGTTTATGTATATTTTGTATATACAAAATGAATAATATAATATAAAACACCTGCATAAGACTTATACTGACATATAGCGTTGAGACCAGAGCGGATACCAAAAGAATGAAGGCTAATGTCCGGGTGGCAGAGATGTGGACGCTGAGGATGATCGCAGGAAAGACTTTACGAGATAGGGTGAGAAACACGCCTATCTGCGAAATCTGCAAGGTGTAATATATCGTAAGATGCAACGCAAAAGATACTGGAATGCGCACGTGCAGAGGATGGATCCCTCCAGAATCCCACACGCTGTTGCGCATCAGATTTCTGTTGGCTACCATCCCCCCGGAAGACCGCCAAAGAGATGAACGAGTCAGGGAGTCTTGGAGTCAGCCTACCAAGAGAGGCCAGCCTGACTACAGGAACAGACCAAAAAGAGAAGAAGATGAAAAATGAAGACGTCTATTTACTAGAAGTTTTATAATATGTTATATTATGGGAATGGCATGTTTCACAGTCAAGTCATTATTAGAAAGGCGAAACATGTCATTTATGTTACATAAAATATAATAAGACTTCTAGAGTACAGACGCTATATTTTTTTTTACATTTTAGAGTTACATATAGATTTATTTATTTATTTACATTTTAGACACACTTCACTCACAATACAAAAGAAGAACACTTTAGTTTTGTTTGCAACACATTTGATTTTCTTAGTTTACTATTTTCTTTGCCTTGGATGGGGCATCGGCTGTGAACTGGAACTTTGAAATAAAATAAAGACAACTTATGAGATTCTAGAATATACCCTTCTCCCTGATCTCAAGCTGCTAAGTTCAGAAAGTTTCTGGAATTTTAAACTTTCGCAAGGAAACTGAATCTACAACTAAAACCAAAAAACAATCAAAACAGAAGGGAGGATTATGCAGGTAAACAACATTTTGTTGATTTCACAATAAATACTAGAGATTAAATTTAAGATTCGAGAGTTAGACATAATAAAAATAACAAAATTGATGATTTATACCGCGCCATTTTTATGAATTTATCATCTTAAGGGCGCTGTTAAAAATGCTCCATTTTATGAATTAGTTAAAAATAAATATATATACGAGTATTATGAGGACTGTACCTGACGCAATATATCAGTATTTACATCAGGTTAGGATAATTTGAAAAGGTAAGCATAGAATAATCGCTAAAAGAATCTGCTCGCAGTGTTTATAAAAAGTTTTCTTTGAGAGTATTATTTTATCAATATATTTCTTGTGAATCCCTTCATTTTAGTCATATATTCTTCTTAAAGGTTCTAAACTAAGAATAAAAATATTTTATTAATAATAATAGATACATTCATAAATTATAACTAACTAACTAATCAACTAACCATCACGCCGTCTCCCCGAAAGGGTAGGCAGAAAGAATGGACTGCTACAATTTTCTTTCCTGACATACTACTCTCGATTCACTACATGTAAATCCCATATAACTAATATTATATGGGATTTACATGTTTCGCCTTACTAAAGCATATTTATTGTTTCTTGAACAGTGATAATCGATAATTGTTCAGTGATAGTCGGAAAAATCGACGTGCGTGCATGGTACGATGTATGAATGTAAAGGAAGCCCGAGAGGTACGAGGTCTGTTCAAAAAGTATCGCGAATTTTATATTTTTTCAAAAAGAATTTATTTATTCATGAATATCTATTTTGTCCCCTTCAAAGTAATTCCCCTCGGATATAATACATTTATGCCAACGTTTTTTCCAATCCTCGAAGCACTTAAAAAATCATTTTTTGTGATCTTGTTCAGCTCCTCCTTCGATGCCGTCTTTATCTCCTCAATCGTGGCGTAGCGTCGTCCTTTCATGGGCCTCTTCAGTTTTGGAAACAGGAAAAAGTCACAGGGGGCCAGGTCTGGGGAATACGGTGGCTGCGGCACCATTACTGTGTTGTTTTTGGCCAAATATTCGCGCACAAGCAACGATGTGTGAGCAGGGGCGTTATCATGGTGCAAAAGCCAGTTTTTGTTCTTCCACAAATCCGGGCGTTTCTGGCGGATTGCTTCGCGCAAATTGCGCATAACTTGCAGGTAATATTCCTTATTGACCGTACTACCCTGTGGCAAGAACTCATGATGCACCACGCCCCTGCAATCGAAGAAAACTGTGAGCAAAACCTTCACGTTCGACCGAACTTGGCGCGCTTTTTTTGGTCTTGGCTCATGCGGCAGCTTCCATTGGGATGATTGAGCTTTGGTTTCCACGTCATAACCATAAACCCATGATTCATCACCAGTTATGACCCTCTGGAGCACATTTGGGTCGTCACGGACCGAGTCCAACATCTCCTGAGCAATGTTAACGCGATGCTGTTTTTGGTCGAAATTGAGCAATTTTGGCACGAATTTCGCGGCGACCCGACTCATGCCCAAATCATTGGTTAAAATCGAATGGCACGAGCCAATCGATATGTTAAGGTCCTCAGCAACTATTTGCTAATACTATTTTCTTCACTTTATCAATGTTTTCGTCTGTTGTTGACGTGCTCGGGCGTCCGGCACGCTCTTCGTCGTTCATATCTTCTCGGCCCTCTGAGAACATTTTGTACCACCGATAAACGTTGCTTTGGTCCAAGGTAGCTTCACCATATGCCACAGTCAACATTCGAAATGCGTCCGCGCACTTTATTTTGTTTTTCACACAAAATTTGATACAGATTCTTTGATCCATTTTTTGGAATAGGCAAAAATCGAAGACGAGCCAAAACACATCCAAGCAAAACAGCTGTCAAAAATTAACTAAACATTCAAAATGGCCGACCTTGTCAGCATAAGTAAGGGACATGAGTACCAACATAACGCTACAAAAAAATCAAAAATCAAATATACGTAGCCAGCGGAAATTCAAAATTCGCGATACTTTTTGAACAGACCTCGTATGCCAGGACAGAGCAATGTGGCGATGCATCATCTCTGTCTACCCCACCGGGGAAATGGCGTGATGGGTAGTTAGTCCGTTTTTTTAACAGTGATGTAAAACTCCATTTTAAAAAACTAAACCACATAACTAAAATTAACACTACGTTTTACTTTATATATTATATAAATATGTAGATAAAATATGACTGAATTTCTGAATTGTTCTCATGCCAACTGATATTATTTATTTTCTTGAACTCCATATTAAATTATTAATACGAATGAAAACGTCAGTTTTCTAGAAGTTTTATTATACTTTATGGGAATGAAATGTTTCGCCCTTCTAAAGCATTATCAAATGTGTAAATGATTTAATATTAACGTCATTGTTTTAGAAACAATAAATCTATTGTTTCTAAAACAATCTAAAGACTGGTCAAAATTAAGAGCACGTAAAAATTGGAGAGTTTCCTCCAGGCGTTGTCTAGTAATGTGTGATAATTGGGTTGATAGCCTTTCACATTACATTTATAAAGATGTTCTGCTTAATGCTTACATCTAATCTCAATAGATGGCGCTAGTGTAGATTGAGCTTAAATATGTAAAATGTTTCTCAACATGATAGCATATAACATAAAAAAAAAATTATCCGACGTGGTGTTCGTAAGAAGGGCAGAATGGGGAATGTTGTATACATAAAGCGATTGCTTAACCCAACCAATGACAGGTCATTAGTCCTGTAAAACGCCTCGACCACCATATTCTGTTTCCAAATAATTTACATCTTCGTCTCGATTGAGATACAATTAATAAATCTATTGATTACTCTATTAAAAAATCAAATTTGAAATGATTTGTTATGTTAGTAATTCGAAATAATAGTATACAATAATATATAAACGTATGTTGCGGTCGTGCGCACGTGAGAGCCACACACGGTCATACACGAGCAAGCGCCTCGGTAGGGCAGGAGTTCGTGCGAACCCGCCACAATCTCTCCGGCAATCTAGATCACTACTTATATTTTCCTTTAGAAATTTTGGCTTACTAAACCAAATTATCGGTTACTTTCTGCCATAAATTCATTTGGACCGGCCGTGCTAAGCGGCAGTTTGACCTTTCACGATGATATGTTTACTAAAAAAATAATAATTCGATTCACGAAACGATGTCATGAAGTTGTATTATAATGGCGAGTGCCCAAATAATGATCTGTAATGGATATTATGCTACTTACATACTATTATGCTACTTACATAATTCAGAAAATGTTGTTAGGACACCCTTAAAATTTTATTACTATGTATGACCAACTTATCACATTTCATTGCTTTGGAAGTAATAAGAACAATCAAGTTTAGAATAACATGGTACATATTAATTTAATATTTGAATCGACGTATTTCAGCATCGCGAATCGAACAGCATAGCAAATTCTCAATGTGGTCTGTTATGCAAACGATGCTATAATCATAGCTGAAAACAATAATGACCTACAAAAAATGCTAGACAGACTACATCATGCCTGCAAGAAATACAACATGACGATCTCCATCGAAAAAACAAAATGTATGACCTTTTCCAAAACACCCAAAACATGTAACCTGCTTATAGAAAATCAACCCATAGAACAGGTCAGGACCTTCAAGTATCTAGGCATAGACCTGGTGGGAGGAGCTGATCTGCGGGAAGAAATACAAGCCCAAGTAAACAAGGCAGCCACAATCTCTGGGGTTCCATTAAGACCATTAAGAGTAAAATGAGAATCTATAAAGCATGCGTAATACCAATAATAACATATGGCGTTGAAGCAAGGGCAGACACAGTAAGGACCAAACAAGTTTTGAGGACTTCCGAAATGAAGACACTGAGGACGATAGCAGGCAAGACACCGAGAGATCGCGAGAGGAACACCATAATAAGAGAGATATGTGAGGTTGAGGATATTATAAGATGGAGCAGACAGCGAAAAAGGGACTGGTATGGTCATGTTCAAAGAATGGACACCACCAGACTCCCCTATATTGCATTGCATAATTAGTCTCATGGGACTCGTCCTCGTGAAAGACCTCCTAAAGGACAGCTGGGAATCCACCTTACATGAGGAGCAACACCACATAGGTCTACAATAAGGAAGAAGGAGAAGTTTAGAATAACTAACATATTAATTTAATATTTAAATCGACGATTTTCAGCATCGCGAATTGGACACATTTCATTACCGTGGTTATTTGTTTTTTTAATATTGTGTATTTAATATCCCATATCTGTGGCTGAACATTATCAATTTTGAATTGCAGAGATTGCCTTAAAAATGTTGAACTCTTTACTTGGTATAAACAACTTTATTGAGTTGGTAACGCTAACCGGTTACACTCTGTAGCGAGCTTCCTCGGCAACTAAACTGTTTGGTTTGTGTTTAGCCCTGGGGAAGATCGCTGCAAAATGAAACCGGGTGACCCTACTATAATAACTCAATAAAAGTGTTTAATTTTATTTTTAATATATGTCAAACCACTAAAGCCTTAGATACCGTCAACCATGATATACTTCTGGATAAGCTGTCAGAAATTGTTTTATCTTCTAAGTTAGTTATATTTTTATAAGCTTCCTGAGGGAGAGGAAACAGTTTGCCTCATACGGTATATTTCAATTTGCACTTTTTCCCGCATATTCAGGAGTGCCACAGGGCTCAAACCTTGATCCACTCCTATTCACGATCTTCATTAATGATATCGCGAGGGCTATAAAATTTTCGTCATTTATTTTATTTGCAGATGATCTTAAATTATTCTTTGAGATAAAGAGCCATGAAGATTGCCACTGTCTCCAGTCAGATGTAAATAATATCGTCCGCTGGAGTAAAACTAATCAAATTAATTTCAATATCTCTAAATGCGAAATTTAATCTTTTACGAGATGACTTTTAATCTGTTCTCAATAGATGTATTAAACTATAATATAATAATTGTTTGTAATATCTTTTGAGAAAATAAACTGATTTGATTTGATTTGATGATTTGATGTTTGTATCAAAGTCTTAAATAAGTATGTATAAATTTTATTTCTAAGTTTACCAACTTATCATGAATCTTGCATTATCAATATTGGCATCATCCGGATAATTAATTAGAATGATTCAGAAAAAGGTAAAAAAATATATTAGTAATATATTTTTAATTCATCCTTTATTAAAACACTCCTTGTTCCAATTAATGATAATACAAATATATTTTATACAGCAAGACTGGAAGGTGGCGCCCAGAGACAAATACTCTTGACCATATAGAGCATAGGTTTCCAATCTTTTCTGGGCCACCGATGCCTTTACAAGAAAAATAAACGTTCAACGCCCCCTTCCCATAAAAGTTATTCCAAATATTTAGAAACACATAGTTGAATTGTAAAATATTATTAAAACGTTTATGAATCTGAAACCGACATATGGTAGAATACCGAACGAAGAAAATAAAGAAATGATGAGCGTGTTTTTTTTTTTGTCTTTTTAGACTATATTTTTTTATTTGCCCACGCTCCTTATTTTTTATGAGTCTTCTACTACCCCCTGAAAGTCTCAAACGTCCACAAGGGGGCGTTATCACCCACTTTGAGAACTTATATATAGAGTGACATGCCTTCCTAAAATCGAACCATCTCTCAAGCGTTCCTATTAAACATTTTATTAGTTTTCAAATAGATGCGTTAAACTTTAAATATATTTGTAATGTCTTTTGGCACGTGCTAGACTGGGTCGACTGGGATGGGCTGGACACGTGGAAAATGATGTCGTCTCGAGCAATAAAGAGAACCCTTGAAGGATATCTGGGTGGAACGAGAAGGGTCAGTAGGCCTAGACTCCAATTGAAAGATAAGGAGAGGAAGGACGCTGCACAACTACTAAAAATGAGATAAAGGATGCAGCATGTGACAGAAGTACTTGTAGACGAGGACTGATGGAGGCCAAACCTTGATATGAGCTGTAGAGCCATTGAAGATAAAAAAAAAGAAGTAATGTCTTTTGAGAAAAAAAAACTGATTTGATTTTGATTCGAATTATACTCAATAGTTGAGAAACAGAAGGGGTAGGTAGAAATGAATAATCTACCAAACTTGTTTTTCCTGACATACTTATCTCGCTTCCTCAACATTCATACATCGTGTCATGCACGCACGTCGATTTCTCCGACTCCTCACGTGATTGTATCGCCATAGATTTTATTAAAAATGGCGACGAAGTGGTTTTTAGCATGGATATGTCAACTATTTAACGGTGTTTTAATTCATCAAAATTCGTTATTATAGAATTTCAAAGAGTTTCCAAAAATGTAAAACTAATGTTAGTAAATGTGCCATTTTGTTCACACCAAAGCTCCGTAGATTTGTAAGAAACAGAGAATATATAATATATAATGTAATAAAAAAGTACAATATACAGTAAACATATTAATTAAAATTATAAACTAATCCTGCCCGAGGGGTTTTTGCAATTTACCCCAGCAATTATTTAATTCAATTAAGAAAAGTTATTTTCCGGTTTACGCCATCGCTGTTCCCATTCAAAAAGTTACAATCAACACGCTCCACATAATCTCGTTATGTGAGACTTTATATTTCAAGTTTTATGCGAGGCATTGCGGATCCCGAATGGTTGCTAAAACGGCTACCAACAACGAGTTTACCCTAAAAGTGTTA
The DNA here is from genome assembly GCA_022606425.2 of Lepidostoma basale. Lineage (NCBI taxonomy): Eukaryota > Metazoa > Arthropoda > Insecta > Trichoptera > Lepidostomatidae > Lepidostoma > Lepidostoma basale. Next base: position 797,534 of record JAHDVF020001018.1, on the reverse strand, counting down.
CCACTGAATTAATCCCACTTTGGATTCGCCGTGCTTTGCCGAAGCGGTATAGCCGAACCATCAAAATATATTAAATTTTAAATACATTTTTTAAAGTATCCAGGTCCTATTCATTTAGAACCTTTATACTTAATAGCCTGGTTTGATATCAATAAAGGTGTCAAACAGGGTTGCGTAATGTCCCCGTGGTTATTTAATCTATATATGGACAAGTGTATGAAAGAGCTGAAAGGGTTAGATGTAGGTGCCAAAATGAGGGGAGTGTCAGTAAACTGTCTCTTGTATGCGGATGACGCTGCCCTACTTGCAGACAACGAGCATGTATCAACAGTTAATACGTTGACTGCGGACCACTACAGGGACAGTGGTAAGAGGAGAACCCAAACAGCAAGCCCCTGTCCAGGTCAGACCTTAAACTGTTCGATTTTAAGTAAGTATGTGGGGGTTAAGCCATCAGGGAATGTCTCATCAGTTCACATCAGCATGCCGAAGGGATTGGCCAGGGACAGTGGTAAGAGGAGAACCCAAACAGCAAGCCCCTGTCCAGGTCAGACCTTAAACTGTACTATTTTAAATAAGTAGGAGGGGGTTAGGCCATCAGGGAATGTCTAATCAGTTCATATCAGCTTGTGTGCAATGTCAGAGCTTCAAAACCAAACGTTATAGTGCCTGACCTGGGGAGGGGTCCACCGTTTGGGTACTCCCTTTACCATTGTCTCAATCAGTGCTCGTGATGTTTGAATGTTAAGGAAGCAAGATAAGTATGACAGGGAATAACAGTGTGTCGGTACATTATTTCTGCCTATCCCTTCGGCAAGCTGATGTGAACTGATGAGACTTTCCCTGATGGCTTAACCCCCACATACGAGTACTTACTTAAAATCGAACAGTTTAAGGTCTGACCTGGACAGGCGCTTAATGTTTGGGTTCTCCTCTTACCACTGTCCCTGTCAGTGGTCCGCAGTCAACGTATTAACAGTTCATAATCGAGAGAATCGAATGTTTCGCACGGCTAAGAGGTTTTTTTTGGCGGGAGAATCCAAATGAATATATTTAATATAAAACACTCACTTTGTGGTTATACATTTTAAACTAATAGATATAAAATAATAAATCTGGTTGGTGTTATAAAATTAACTGCCTTAAACATTTATGCTGTTTGTAATGTCTTTTGAGTAAATAAACTGATATTTTGAGTAAAATAAAGTGGTAGGTATTTATTCAAATTAAAAGTGCAGTAACAAATACTAAAAGCGTATTATTATTTTATTGATGCCAACTAGTTTCGCTTGGACCCAAGCCTTATTCATATTATTATGGTTAGTTAGTTAGCTATAAACAATACAAATTGAAACACATAAAATAAATTGTTTATAGATCCATCAGCTTGACACGTATTGTTTTATTCAAGTCAAGATTATTTTGTCGCTAGTCGATTATGAGTGAATTGCGTTTTTGTAAGGGTATGCGTTGTCAATATTAAGAATGAACAAAAAATCATTTAAAGTAGGTATTATAAGAAGTTAATACGGGTAAGATGTTAATATAATAATTAATAATATAGTAGGTAGATAAGAAGAAGGACCATGGCAGGCGAAAAGCCAATTTGAGAACAAGTTGCTAGACGCAAATGGCAGTGGATCGGTCTCACTCTGAGACGGAACCCAGCCTGCATCGCTCAGGGTGCACTAGACTGGTCCCCTATGGGGGGAAAGAGAAAGCGAGGCAGACCTAGAGCCACCTGGAGAAGAGCCCTGCAGGACGAGGTTAAGGCAGCAGGCCTCACTTGGGATGATGTTAAGCATCAGGCATGCGATAGAGTCGGGTGGAGAAGAATCCTTAAGGGCCCAATGCACCACAGAGGTGTGACAGGACAAAAAGAAGGAGAAGATTGTAAAATGTTAGAAATGTTTTATTAAGAAATCTGTTAGACTTTCGGTTAAACACACTCTGCCGCACCGTCAAACAGTGTCGTGAAGTTGAATTATGCGGAATCCCTAGATCTCCCTTATATCTGGGGTATAAATCAGCAGTTCGCTTAATACGCTAATCTTCGGCCCTCCGTTTAATCCAATTTTATGAAATTAGAAGAGGCCTAATACAGAACAGCAATTTCGCTTTCGTCACGAATTCAGAATTAGTTGTAATGCGAGAACTGGTAATGGCACATCCCTAGTGAATAAAGAAAACTCAATTAAACGAAAAATGTTCAACCTTCGCTCTCTTCTTCTTCTTATATTGCCATGTCAGTTTTTTTCGATGTTGGCGATCACTATGCCGAATGGTTTCTCGCCATTGTGATTAAATTTTGTCTGAAATGGTTTCCCGTTTGCCTTCTCCAGGGATTCTTCGCTTTAAGGTTTTTAAATTTTTCCTTTATATGTTTTAAGGTTTTAAATTCATCGTCGGACATATGGAACGCATGGATGGAAAAATAATGGTTAAAAAGTATCCGTTAATGATGTAAATGGGTACGGAGTCAAGGCAGACCGAGGAAAACATGGCATGACCAAATTAATCAAATTTTAAAGGTTGGTAATGTTAGAAGTCGGAGGAATCGACGTGCGTGTATGACTCGTTGTATGAATGTGGAGGAATCTAAAGAGGTTTGCCAGGATAGAGTAGTGTGGCTGTCCATTCTGTCTGCCTACCCCTGCGGTGAAACAGCGTGATGTTTTTTTTTTGTATTTTATATTACAATTAAGTAAAATCTACGAGATAGCTATTAAAATCATTTTATCGTGAATTGATCGTCAAATTATATGAAAATAATATTAAACTAACCTTCACAAACCTTCATGGCATTCTGCCATGCTTTCATTCTGCAGGCAGGAGCTATGACTCCCATATTGACGGTTCCGGGTTTGATTCCCGGCGATAGCAGTGTGATTGTCGTACTGTCTTTGGTCTGGTGTAGAATTCACGTGACAATAAAATGATGATAGATAAGCAACCAGTCACATGTCACGAAAATCAATAGCTAAAAAGTTGTATACAGTAAATGGGTTCAAATTACCTGCTGTTTGCAAATGTGTAAAGCAACGAAAAACTACCACATTAAGAGGTCCAAGTAGTTTCCCAAAAACGAGAAAAAATGTTACACTTTGCTGCAAACTAATCCTATGGATTGAAACTAGCGTAGAAGAATATAAAATATTCGCAATACATGTACAAATGTACATGCATACGTCTTACCCGCGCGATGGTCCTGCTAGGAATGATTCAGCTAATACGTACGCTACAGTACATAATTTCATACAAAATAATTGCTGATGTTAATAACGATTCATGTTCTTATTTCGTAGAATTCATTCAAATCGTAGATTTTACGAGAAGAATATACAAAATAAGAAGAATTCGGTCACTCGGTATCTACCTCCGTGCGGCGGGAATTATTTTCATAATTATCCTGAAGTTTTTAACAGGTTGATTGCTGATCACGCGTTTGTGCGTGACAAGAACTGTGCGCGTAGTCCCGATCACGCAAATACGCGTGATGACAAGATGTTATTTCTATAATATTTGTCAATAAAAAAATCGTCATTTCCCATTTTAAGCTCTCGTAAAAATGATTTCGTCGCGATATTACGCAATTATACGTTTAGTTACAGTTCCGTGTTTTAACGTAACAGATCACTACAATCTCAAAGTATTTAATAGCATTCTAAATCTTTAATATTTTTCTTTAATACCAATATGACACGAATGGTTTGTATCACGCCACATAAATAGATTTGTGTAAAAAATATCATCATGACAGATTTTTTTACTCCTCTTCGGAGCCTACTTAGTGCTAAGAGCGTTCCATGTCAGCCGTGGCTGACTGCGCGACACCATATGAAGGAACAAATACGTGCTAACCTTAAGTAAAGTCAAGATATACCTGGCATGCGTCCACTCCATCATGCTGTATGGAATAGAGATCAGAGCCGATATCAATAGAACTAGGAACCTTCTTAGAGTGGCAGAAATGCAAATCCTACGCTCCATCGCAGGCAAAACCCTCAGTGATCTAATCTGAAATAAAACGATAAGGTCTGTCTGTTGTGTTGAGGACATAGTGAGATGAAGAAGGAGCAAAAGGCGCTTTTGGAGAGACCACGTGGACTGCATGGAGAATACAAGAATTGCAAAAATTGTTAAAGATGAAAACCCAAGCAGCAAAAGCCTACCAGGAAGGCCGCCAAAAAGATGGATAGTTGGCTTGACATCATCATACCAGGACAACTCACCGTCACAAACAGGTTATACGACCTAAACTAAGAGAAAGAAGAAGAAGAAGACTTTGTTCCTTTCATAATTTTGTTCATTATTATTTCTTCCGCTCTACATTCTCTCCTGATATTAACATTTTAAATTCTATAGTACATAGTTGTACTACACATACATCTAAGGAGTCTCATCTCTACCACATTTATACTGCCACCAAAGATTAGTTTATAATCAACATACGTCAACAAAGGTTAGCGAAACAGCTGTTGCGACAAACTCTTAAAAGTACATTGTGATAGTAGAAATAACAGTGCTTTTTTAATTTAACTAACTAACTAACTAACTAACTAACTAACTAACTAACCATCATGCCGTCTCCCGAAGGGTTAGGCAGAAAAAAATCGACTGCTACACTTTTCTTTCCTGACATATTTTCTCGCTTCCTCAACATTCATACATCGTGTCATGCACGCGCGTCTATTTCTTTGACTCCTCTCCTGGCCAACATTCAATATTTGATTTATTCGATCGTGCCACGTTTTCCCCAGTATTTCTCTATTTATTTACACCGTTAAATATATATATATTTTACCATTCTTTCTTCATTAATTCAATATAAACATTAAATTATGTTGAAGTATCATAATGTTTCTGTCAAAAAAATGGATAACCAAATTTAAATTTCTTTACTAATTTTAGTTTAGGAGACCTTCGTGGCGAGTGTAAAGTGATACGACTGCCACGCCGAAGGTCCCGGGTTCAATTCTCGGCGATGGCAGTGGGATTGTTACACTGTCTTTGGCCTGGTGTAGAATTCATATGACTATTAAATGGCGATAGATAAGCTACATATCACATGTCATGAGAATCAATATGATGGCTATACCCTTTACATCGATTTTGCTAGCGCTGTAGAGTGATTCAACAAATATAATAATAATAATAATAACGCACCTGTTCAAACTTTTCTATCCTGATGCAAATGTTGATCGACTGCGTCAGGTGCAGCCCCCATACTAAAATGTTTTATTTTTAACAAAAATGTTTATCTTTAACAAAATGTTTGTTTTTAACAAAATGTATATTACAACTAAATGTTTATTTTGACAAAATGTTTATTTTTAGCAATCATGTTTATTTTCAACTGAATGTTTATTTTGTACAAAAATGGTTCACAATGGAGTTCTGGTCCCAACCCTAATGTATGAAAGCGAAGCTTGGAACTGGCAGAAGAAGGATGAGAGCAGAATAAATGCGGTAGAGATGAGGTCCCTAAGACGTATGTGTGGTAGAACGGTATACGCCAGAATCTCATATGCTGATATAAGAAAGGAATGTAGAGCGGAAGAAGTTATTATGAACAAAATTATGAAAGGATCGCTGCGTTGGTTCGGATATATGAAACGCATGGATGGAGAAAGAATGGTTAAGAAAGTATACGTTAATGATGTAAATGGGGTACGGAGTCGAGGCAGACCGAGGAAAACATGGCATGACCAAATTAATCAAATTTTAAAGGTTGGTCATGTTAGAAGTCGGAGGAATCGACGTGCGTGTATGACTCGTTGTATGAATGTGGAGGAAGCTAGAGAGGTTTGCCAGGATAGAGTAGTGTGGCGGTCCATTCTCTCTGCCTACCTCTGCGGGGAAACGGCATGATGGTTTATTTTTTTGTTTGTATGTTTATTCTTATCAAAACTTTTATTTTTAACAAAATGTTTATTCTGAACCAAAATGTTTATTTTAACTAAAATATTTATCATCAACTAGTTCATAAAATGGAGCTACAGCGCCCTTGAGATGATTAATTCATAAAAATGGCGCTCTATAAATCATCCAATTTTTTATTATATTTATTATAATAATATTATAATAACGTTCGACCAGCAGTGAAAGTATATTAACTTCCCTCATTAGTTTAAACCGATCACGTTCGGAAGCATATTTCTAAAAACCTAACACTGTAAGCTCTTCTAAGTTTTGAGCATCCACTGCGATGCGCAATTAGTCGATAAATTGGATTTACGGCGCAAAAGCTCAACTGGAAGCGCATAAAGTTCATAGTTCAATTTGAATATGGAATGAAATTACACATCTATCGCGCGATATGTGTACTGGATTTATTATTGGCAGTAGTCTACGTGTTTGTTAAAACACATGTGATATGGCTTCATCAACAGATAAACTCAGCGAGAACAAATCCGAGCAATCATTTTAATGAAACTACAAAAATATTTAAGAATTAATTGTATCTCAATATTAGTAAATTATTTGGAAACAGAATATGGTAGTCGAGGCGTTTACGGGACTTATGACCTGTCATTGGTTGCGTTAAACGCACGCTTTATGTAATACAACATTCCCATTCCGCCCTTCTTGGCAAATTTTTGGAAGATATGCTACAATGTTGGGAAACACTTCACATTTTTTAGTTCAATCTACACTAGCGCTGTCTATTAAGATTGGATTCAAGCATTAAACAGAAGATCTTTATTAACGCAATGTGAAAGGCTACCGCCATTAACATACATTGCTAGATAACGCCTTTAGATGTCTCTCCAATTTTTATGATTTTTAAGTAAGACCAGTTTTTTACAACATTTTGAATGTATACAAACACTTGTAGACGCATACTGGATTTTACTCATAGTGGGTTATCATTTTTAAGGGTTAATTGTCAATTAATCCTTAAAAATGATAGCCCGCAATGGGTAAAATTCAGTATTCGTCTACAAGTATTTGTATGCATTCAACATGTTACAAAAATATTTTACTAATTTTCTTAAGGTAAAATGTTTTTTTTTTTTAATATATCCTGACTCTATCCTCTTTGACTGCCAATAATAAAGCCAGTACAAATATCTCGCGATATACTCGTCTGTATAATTTCTTATTATGCCGTTAAATTTTTGTTGTATTATATTTAATAAATCTTATCAACGTCGTGAAAATTTTCACAATTTTTCTTCTTCTTCACGTGCCGTATCAGGTCCCCCTGACGTTGGCAATCACTCCGGCGAAGGCTTCTCTATCTTGCGCAACCCGGAACAGCTCCCCCACATGTCTCATCCCGGTCCAGTCTCTTATGTTGCACAGCAAAGACGTTTGCCTTCTACCAGGACCACGCTGCCCCTCAATTTTTCCCATCAGTATTAGTTGGAGCAAACTGTATTTATCTCCCCGTAGAATGTGACCCAGATATGAAATCTTACGGACCTTAACATCCTTTAGCAGTTGTCTACTACAATTGGCTTTCCTCAAAACCTTCAAATTGCCGACGAAATCTGTCCACGGTATGCGAAGCATTCTCTTGTGCAACCACATCTCGAATGCTCCCAACCGGTTCATAGTGTGCACTTTCAGGGTCCAAGTCTCCGAGCCATAGAGTAATACAGACACTTCAGCATTTTACATAACAATTATTAACAATACCAAATTGTTTTCCTTTTGTTTTCTACACTGCTGTCAAACAAAAATAGTCAAAATAAAATTCAATACAATCCAGAAACGTTCTCGGGCATGCGCATAGTCTACATTTCGAATTACTTTCGGAGAGAATCATAGTATTCCTGAATCGCTTTCTTGTATTCAAAATATAAAAAATATACGTTTTATTATTTATTGTACAATGAATTTCTACCAAGATATTTCAATTCATAACATTAATATTTTGAAACAGACGGTCTTTAGTATAAGTATACTGTATACTTGTTGCAAAAACCTTGAACTCCCAGTATGTCTGAAGTATCAAAATCATCCCTGTTTGTCTGTAGTTTCCAATGACATACATCTTGTTTATCGAGTAACATTTCCTGGAACAGTTCTATACACAATAGAACCAACCCAATCCTCCGCCCACATCACGTCCGTGTGTTTACGGATTATGGACAAAACAAATCAATATTGCACTGTGCCCGGTACATAAACCACCAACAAACAGATTATGTTGTATGTATTATATTTAAAATATACTAAAAATAACCGAACCTTTATTATTATATAAAGGCGTCAGTTAATAGCAGTGTCACCAGTCTGTCGATGCCAGCTAGTCTGGCGAAATCGGTTGCTGTCGAAATAAGGACAAAAGTGGAAGTAGTTAAAAAAACATCGTTAAATTTAATTATTATTTAAATTTATTTTACTTCAAGAGATTTAAGTAAATTCATTCGATTACCTTATTATTATTATTATTATTTTGTTGAATCGCTCTTTATATCATTACAACGCGAACCAAATCGATATAGCTATCAAGGGTATAGCTATCATGTTGAACTCATGACATATGATAGGTAATTCATCTATCGCCATTTTTTTGGTCACACGTATTCTACGCCAGACCAAATACAGTGTAAAGATCACACTGCTATCGCCGGGAATCGAACTCGAGACCTTCGATGTGGTAGTCGTAGCAATCACCACTCGGCCACGAAGATCGTAATTTATTATGGAAGCGAGACATGAAAGGGCTTCTGTGTCCTGAAACATATTTTAAATATAAAATTTATTTCTATTTTAAATAAAGAAGTATCTAAAACAAATAGTTTTAAACATATGACTTGGATAACTTCGGATAAGGATCTCATATTAGATGACATGTTTTGGTATCAGATATGATCTCTTTGGAGAGCTTTTAATTTTAGAGGGTAGCAAGAAAAGATACAGCGTATAACATAAGTGTTAAAAATACCAATATTACTGCATTATTACGATGCATTTTATCTTACATTTTAAAATTAGTATCGTATATGCAAACTCGTTAATAATGTTAACATATATAGTTCAAGATAAATATGTTTGTACTGCCGAATTTTCTTAATCAATCAATAAATCGATCAATCAATCAATCGAATCAGTTTATTTTCTCAAAAGATATTACAAAAAATCAAAGTTTAAGGCACTGAGAACAGGTAAAATATAAAAGTGGTGGAATTAGAAATAGAGAAAGACCGAGGAAAACGTGGCACTATCAAATAAATCAAATATAAAACTTTGGCCGCGTGATGATTCGGAGAAATCGATGTGCATGCATGACACGATGTATGAATGTTGAGGAATCGAGAGAAATATGTCAGTAACGAAAAGTGTGGAAGTATATTATTTCTGCATACCCGTTCGGAGAGACGGCGTGATGGTTATTTAATTCGTTTTTTAGGAACCATATGTTCTACATGAGTGATGACTTATACGAATGAAAACGTCTGTTTTATAGAAGTTTTTCCATATTTTATGTGAATGACATGTTTCGCCTGTCTAAAGCATTATCAAATATGCTTGGAATTGTATTTGATAATAGTTCAAACAGGCGAAACATGTCATTCACATTAAATATAATGCAACTTCTAGAAAACAGGTGTTTTCATTCATATTAATTATTCAATATGGAGATTTACATCATTGTTCAAGAAATAATAAACATGGGAGATGGTTTGACTTTAAGAAGAAAATATACTCTCTAGAGTCAAGAGTATTTGTCTTCTAAACGTACTTTCACTAATATGAAAATCGTCGATCTCCGAAGAGACCGTGTTTAGCATAATGATTGCTCTTCCCAGCAGTGTCACCAGAGGGATTGATAGGGTATCTATTTTCTAGATATTCCCATATATGTATTCTTATATACATTGATAAGCATATCTATGGGAATTCCGATTTAACATTAAGCCCGTAATTTTATAAGCAAAATTTTATCAACTTCACAGCACATTAATTCCATTTTTAAACACTCCTTGAAGTTTTGCATATTTTATATCATATAAACAAGTAAATTTAAAGTTTTACCAAACAATATATAAACTGAGATTTACAGAATGCTCTGGAGGTTCTTTCATTGTGACTACATTTCCGTTGGTAAGATTACTTTAAATTTGGGATGGCTGAAGATTGGAATGATGATATTTTAAACTCAAATAATCAAAAATACTAGAAATGCAGCATCGCCTTGGCATAAATATATATAAACAAAACATTTCATGGAAGAGTAGAAAATAAACTTTTTGGTAGAAGTTCATTGCAAATAATGGGAAAAAAAACTTTCAAATATGTATTTCTTTTTCCTGAACAATAATATTAAACTACGTGTTAAATAATTAATACGAATAAAAATGTGTGTTGTCTAAAAATTTTATTATATTTTATGGAAATGAAATGTTTCACCTTACTGGCATTTTCACATTTGATATTGCTTTAGTAAGGCGAAACGTATTATTCCCATAAAATATAATAAAACTCATATAAAACAAATGTTTTCATTCGTATTAATTATTAATTAATATGTTTTTGGTTTTATTCCACTTATTTTTAATTTGGTTATGTTATAAATAAACTTAATACATATTATTATTATTTTCTTCGTTCGTTTATCTATTTATTTTGTCATAGGAGTTTATATATGTATTATATAATATATTTACTTCAGACATAGCAGTGATTTATTATTCCTTGCACACAACTGATGACGCAGTGATTTTATAGCACAACGCGAAATAATTCCAGATGAAGGATTACTAGGGTTAAAATGGAAATTTCTGAATGACAGCTATGTACCGTGAATGCGATGTACCCGACAGATATATTATACAGATACACATTCTTGTATATACTCGCTTATACATAACAGGGGTGGTTGGTGATATTAAACGGATATCATTAAAAACTTCTTTATTTTCGGCTCAATGGCAAACAAGAAAAGAATTTAATTGATAAAAAATCTAAAATATTTGAAATTGTATTTTTTTAGATCATCACAAATGCTTCATTTTTTTTTAATAAACTTGAGGCATAAATAGAGTGGAATTCTTTAATGAGGATTTTTTTATGAATTATAACATTAGATGACTTAATCGTTGGTGAGAAAATGAACGATATGTCCATCAGCTGTTTGATATAAGCAGACGATGCTGTTTTAATCGCTGACAACATGGATGATCTACAAGTCCTATTATCAAGAATGTACAAAGTTTGCAATAAATGTGACCTTGCGTGCATGACACGATGTACGAATGAACGTATCAAAGTCTAAAGTTATGATATTTAAAAAGGAAGAATGTATGACGGATTGTGAGATAAGTGCAAACCGTGAGAAATAAGGGCAAGTTATCGAATGATCATTCAATCACTTGTACTAAATACTTGAAATGCATCACTTGTTCTATTATTTTATTAACTAATGCAAGCTTGCATCGTCATGATGTAACCTTGATGTAACCATGCTCTTTGTCTTGTCTATGGAGATTTTCATGAATCTTTGAGGTCTTCTGCAACTATCTTTAATTCAACACATGAGATGCAGTTTATGTCCTCGCACACCTGTTTTTCATATTCCTGTCATGGGCATCAATGATTTGTTCTATGAACTGCAGGAGACATTCATGGCTGATTCATCAGGTTTACCTTTCAGAAATAGATTTAACAATTTTCAATCTTCCTTCGATTCTGCTGAGAACCTCGTCGTTCGTGAAATGGTCTCTCCAGGAAATTCCAAAAAAATTCCTGTAGTACCACATCTGAAAGGCTTCCAGTATTTTGTAATCTCTTCCGATTGGGCACCATATTTCTTCTTGATTGATCAATCACTTGATGATTAATATCACAAGATACGGAAAAATGGAGAAAGATATCGTAAGAAAGGTTGGAGATGGAAACAAAATAAATGGTGCATTCTTAATTTAAAATAGTGTGGGGTTATAGTAACCCCACACTATTTTTTACTATTGATAATGAAGCTATCCACACTGTTAAACATTTCAATCCGCTACTGATTAAAAAAATACTTAAATGAATTGTGTACATGTGTATGTATATGTAGTTTATAAGAAATCAGATTTGTTTGTGAATTCTTTTCTCAAAAATCGATTTCACACATCAAAATTTTATACGCCAAATAAATTGGCTTGTCAGAAATTGCTTTCATGGTGATGGAAAAACTTGTCTGCCGTGCTTTAAGAAACTGACTGAACCAGGTACGGAGAAGAAAATATAATACATGTCCTGAACAATGTAATGATAAAGTCAACGGCGATGCCACGAAAGGGTGGCGCATCAGGACATTTGAGCATAAAGGATACGACGAAAATGCAATAACGGCGAAGATGCTATGCACCATGCTCGTCACGTAGTATGAAACTACCTTTTGCATTTTGCTTTATATAACGGAAATGTTGATACTACATGACGGAATTGTGCTGAACACACAGGATACAACAATTCTCTTATTACCAATATAACTCTACCTACATAGTTGCATGATCTTAAAAAAAATTAATCATCTTTATTAGAGACCTTACCAAAACATTTTTCACGGAATAAATAAAACCACAATGAAAACAATAATAAAAAAAAATTATTAAGTCTTATTAAATATTATTTAGAGTTTTTAGAGAAAGAAAAGCCGAAAAGAAGAGTACATAGAAAAAAACTTGAATTTTTCAAAATTTTAAAAATTACAATATTTAATCATTTAAATTACTCGTATTCCTTGCAATATTTTGTAATGGTTAATTACACTAGTGATAAAATAGTCTTTTTAAACTGAATTTGTTGTGCTACATTTAACACACTTCATATTTATAATCATATTTAAAACCAACTAGTTTCGCTTGTATACAAGCTTATCAGCCTAATAAAAAACTTCTTAAGAAATAGTTTAAAAAAATATTGTTTCATAATTAATAATTAATATGAATGAGAACGTCCGTTTTCTAAAAGTTTTATTAAACATTTGATAATAACTTAGACAGGCAAAACATGTCATTTCTATTAATTATAATAAAACAGACTTGCAAAAAAATACATCGACTTGCTTGCATGACACGATGTACGAATGTTGAGGAAGCGAAAGAAGTATGCCACGAAAAAACAGTGTGACGGTCCATTCTTTCTGCATATTCCTTTGAGGAGACGATGGGCTTCCATCAGTGAGTTAATTTTTGGTGTTTTATATTTAGAATATTTCATGCTAAAAAATATTTCCATTTTCACTTTTTGCCCCATAAAAAATATATTAATTCCAAAGCGATTTTTGAAGTCAGGTAACACTTTTTTGTACATTTTAATGTCACATTTCAAATTATACAGTGGTAACATTTAGTTTCTGATTTTAAATTACAAATAAAGTGTTTATAAAAACCGGTAACATACCGAACATGCGATTTCATAATATGGTATACTTTATGCAAATATAAAAATGTCGTACACAGCGCTAAATTGGATATACATTAAAATATTCAAAAAATTTCCTACTTCCATAAATAAAGAAATATTAATTTAAATCATATTCCTGTCATTCGTTGGTCGGTAATTAAGTTTTTAAAATGTGTTACTAGTTGAGTTTATTAGAATACCCGAGTTCAAAAGTCTACACGATAGAAATTACATAAGATTTTATTATTTCTTTAAAAAATACGCAATTAGCCATAATAATGTTTCTATGATGTTTTGGAAAACAATCATTTGAACTTCTTAAGTCCTACTTTCGACATGTTCTATTATTTCCAAAATCCTAATGAAACTTCATTCGCCTCAGTACCTTACTTGACTCCTTTTATTTAGTATATAAATTTATTTTATAAACGTACAATTAGTTTATTGTATTCCCATGAGTAGATATTATAAATGATTTTGTTTTAGAATATAACAAGCATAAAAGTAAAAAAAAAAAAATACAAAAACTATGGAACTCTCTATTTATGAATTCAAATACATTTTTTTCCATTTTTAGTTTATATTTCTCGGCGTGTATGTTGTTCTTATAATTCTCTAGATAAAAAAGCTACAATATCATCGAAACATGTCCAGAAAAATATAACTAAAGTGGAAAAAGAGGATTTCAGTTGTAAAATATTAAAAACTTCATAAAATTTGTTATTAAAAACCGACACTTACATTTTTGTAGGTATAAGTGCGTTTTTAAATACAGAATTAGATAAATTTAAAATATTAAATGTGCCATCTCAGTATAACGATATATAACCGATTTCTTTTGGTTTAAAAATAATGTTTAGTAATAACATTATCAGACAAATAAAGTTTTCTTTCACTCGGATCAAATGTGGCTCACCTGCTCTACTAGCGTCCTTCATAAGGTCTTGGAGAAGTTCGTCCTTGACTTCGATGCCCAGATTTCTGAGCATGAATTGGAGTTCACTAAACGTCACGTGACCATCGCTGTCGCGGTCCAACAGTCCAAAGGCCGTACGGAGATCTAGAATAAAACAAAAGAATCGTTTAAAAATCGAAAAAAGAATTAAATTAAACCATGTTACAACTTTCAAATGTTTATTTTTCTGAATGAAGAAGCATTACCATTTTCAATGTTTTTTACTCTAATCGTTAATAAGGATGTGCTGTTATTAGACACGTGATAATGGGCCATTATATCGATTATTTGAGGGAATACATCGAACATTGTCTTGAGAGGCAGCCTTACTTTAGATATTAAATTGAGCCAGATCGAACAATGCCATGCTTGAAAGTTCCCTGTGATTCAACATATCAACTTAGGTAACAGAAGAAACTACATGTTTTTTAGTAACGAAAACCCTTCATTTTTTATTTTTTACAATTTAAATTTTATTTATTATCCACCTTGAAAAATATTTTTAAAAATATCGAAAAAAATAATAACACGAAAGTGCAAAAACAGCATTTTGAATGTTTTATATTTTATATATTTATCAATAAACTGTGAATTCCATTGTTATCGTTTTAAATTTGTCAGAAAATATATATCATATAATATATACCATTTCCAATTGCCACATTCGAAGTCGGAAAAATCCACGAGCATGTGTATTACCTTGTTAGAATGAAGAAGAAGCTCGAGAGTTAGGACAGAGCAGTGTGGCGGTCCATCCTCTCTACCTACCCCTCCGGAGAAATGGCATAATGGTAAGTTAGTTTTTTCCTTATCGTTACATTATACATATATAAAATATTTCTTTGTGTATTATCATTTTTTAAATATCGTTTATTGAGCCGTTATTATTGATAAGTTCACGTTTGGAAAAAAATAGTAAATTGTAATTTTGGTAAGATATTGATATCATTTTTTTATATTTATACATTCAATGGACCACGACTACTTCTATTTTCTTCTTCTTCAAGTGCCCTGTCGGGTCCCCCGAACGTTGGCGATCACCTCGGCGAACCTGTCCCTGCGCCACTCGGAACAGCTCCTCTACACTTCGGATGCCGGTCCACTCCCTCACATTTCGCAGCCAGGACATCTGTGTCCTACCGGGCCCTCAGCGTCCTTCAATTTCAACAACAACAAAACTTCTTCTATAAATTATTCAATAAAAAATCGTGTAAAATGTAAAGCCTATGTATATAAAAATGTGGACTTATTTTTTATCTTGTTTTTATTTCTTACAATATATTATTATTGAAAGTAGAATAAGTCCATAATGAGCTTAAAGAATGTTTATTTTGTTTAACAATAACAATAATCATTATTACATTTTAAAGTTTAACAAAATTATAGTGGTAAAAACATCACCATTGTTGTTTAACATTTGCCAATATTTTTAAATTCATTCAAACGCTTATCCTTAAGTATCTCAAAACCCCCTATTCCATTTTCAAAAATAGTGGCTCAATTAACGTAGGCCGTCATTCCATTCGTAATTCAAAAATTTACTCGCTTCTTATTTTTCTGTGATGATGCCCTACGTAGGTACCTAATTTGATAAATGTTTAAAGGTTCTTACTACACTATCTTGCCTTCCCACACAATAATATAAATATGACGCTCACAATCGATATTTTTTTGCCGAGGAAATAAATAAAAACGTGTAATTATCGGTCAGAATATTTTTCTCTGTCGGTATCCCCGGGACTGAGCCCCCGAGTGAGGGGGCTTCAAATTTCAGAGGAAATTTCTCAATTGAAATTCTTCCGCCATCCTCCCCACTTTGTGATTTGAAGAATGTCGAATAAAAGATAACGAGATTTTATAATTGATTGTCTTGAGGGGATCATTAATGTCAACACTTTACTAATACTGTATTCTTTATAAGTTTGTAGCGTTTATAATCCAAGAAAAAAATTGCTCTTAACTAACTAACTAACTAACCCTCACGCCATTTCCCCGGGTGGGTAGGCAAAGATAAGATCGCCACAATGCTCTGTCCTGGCATACTTCTCGGAATTCCTCTACATTCATTGAGAATTCCGTCATCTTGGAGGCTATCCATCTTTATGTTCCGGATGGTTATCTTCGACAGCGTCAGCACAGACTGTTTTATCTCCCAGCATGCAGAACCAACCTGCCTCGGGTGATGCCGGTGGGGCGAGCAATCGAACTGCTGAACATGATCGCTTCGGAGATCGATGTCTTTCATATTCGGTAAAGTACGTTCAGATGACAAATACTCTTGACTTTGGAGAGTATCTTGTATTCCTAATGTCGAACCATCTCTCATGCGTTCCTGGTATTATATATTTTTTATGTTTTACCTGTTCTCAATAGATGCCTTAAACTAAAATTGTAGTTTGTAATATCTTTTGAGAAAATAAACTGATTTGATTTGATTTGATTTGATTTGATTATTCCGGCTTCGAATGTGGCCGCTTTTAAGTAATTGATTAATTTGGTCTTGCCATGTTTTCCTCGGTCGTCCTCGGCTTCTTTTTCCACTCACACTGCTTGTGTACAACTTTTTAACCATTCTACTCTCATCCATTCGTTCCACTTGTCCAAACTATCTCAGGCTTCAGCCCGCCCATTCATAGAGCCACCTCAGTCACCTTCTCAGAGCCATCCTCAGAGCCACCTCAATTCTCAGGATTGAAACCCAACAATACCTTCGATTACACTGTGCAAACAGTAGACATACTATTTCATCAGTCTTGATGATAACCTTTTAGATATTAACATCAAAAAACCATTATGCTGTTTCCTCAGAAGGTGAGGCAGAGAGAATGGACCACCAAAACTACTATCCTGAAACACCTCTCTAGGTTCCTCTATATTCCGCCAGCTCGCATACAGGCAAGTCGATTCTTTCGACTTCTAGCATGGCCGATATTTAAAGTTTGATTAATCTGGTCATGCTCCTCTGTACTCTATTCACATAGTAAACGTATCTTCTTAACGATTTTTTCTTCATCCCTGCGTTTCATATGTCCAAACCAAAGCAGTTATATATTCGTAATTTTATTCATAATACTTTATTTCGCTCTACATTTCTTCCTGAATTTTGAAATTCTGTCGTACATAGTTTTACCACATTTATGTCTAAGGCCTAGGTTCTCAAAGTGGGCGATAACACCCCCTTGTGGGCATTTGAGACTTTCAGGGGGGCAGTAGAAGACCCAGAAAAAATAGAGAGCGGTAGATAAAAAAATATAGTCTAAAAAGACAAAAAAAAAACACGCCAATCACGTAGGTACTAATAAAGCAATAATAATAATAATAATAATAATATGCTAACTTTTAAAGCGCCGTTTTTGTGATGTAATCACCTCAAGGGCGCATTAAGACGTGTTTTAAATCTAAAAATCTAAATGTGAGCGCTTAAAAAACGATTGGTTTAAAAGTATAGTAGAACAAAGTATAAATGTTTAATTTGGGTATGAAATATGAAAAAGATGGGTTTTCAATTTAGTTCTGAAATCTGTCGGATCATTTATGCATCTAAGGTGTGAAGGGAGATTGTTCCAAGCTGATGGACCGGCTACCGCGAACGCTCGATCCCCGAAATTCGTACTGGGGCAACGCTTCGGCTCAACTAATCTTCCTATTGCTGAGGAGTTCGCCGAGCGAAGTGTGGATTTCCGTGAATTTAGGCTGTCCGCTTTACAGAGTTCAGATATATAACTTGGTGCCATTCCATGTAGCGCTTTGAAGACTGTCCAGCAGAGTTTATACTGGATTCTTTCTGGACTTTTAAGCCAGTGAAGTTCTTTGAGATGTTGTGTTATATGGGACTTTTTGGAATGCCTTTAATGAGCCTTGCTGCTGCATTGAACGCAGATTGAAGTTTGTTTATTTGTTGTTTTGGAATGTTTGCATAAATTCCATTACAATAATCAAGTCGTGACACAACGAAGGAATTTACAAGAGTTTTGAAAGTGTCATGGGGAATACTCCTTTTGACGGATTTTAATCGTCTTAGGTGGAAGAAACTAGCGCTGACCGTGTTATTAATTTGGGATTTTAGAGAGAGATTTGCGTCAAGATAAACACCAAGAAGCTTTGTGGAGTTTTTGGGAACGATATCATTGTCAGCTGTTGAAATTGAGGAATGATCGATAAGATGTTGACGCTTTGCGGAAGAAGTCCAGAGAAATTCCGTTTTGGATGGATTTAGTTTAAGTTTGTTTGATGCCATCCATCTGGATATGGCATCAATGCAGTTGACAGTTATTGACGTAAGATGTTTGGTGTCATCAGGGTTGCAGAAAAAATAAAGTTGCTGATCATCAGCATAGCAATGTGAGAGGAGGCCAAAGGATTCTATTATTTTGGCAACGTCATTTGTAAACATGATAAATAAAAGGGGTCCTAAAACAGAGCCTTGTGGCACACCAGATTGGATATTAGTAAATGAGGATTTTTTACCTGCTAGCTGCACAGCTTGTGAACGATCCGACAGATATGAATTTAGCCAGTCTATGGCATTACCTCTAAAACCATACGTGATCGCTAATCGTTGGATAAGATATGAGTGATCAATTGTGTCAAACGCAGCGCTCATGTCCAGAAGGGAAAGCAGTGCCAATTTGCCCGATTCGTTTGCCAGTACTAAATCTGACATGACTCTAAGCAATCCCGTCTCCGTTGAATGGAAACGTCTGTAGGCGGATTGTAATTTAGACAAAATATTGTTTGTCGAAAGGTGAGTTGAAATTTGGGAGGCTACAATTTTTTCAAGAACTTTAGAGATGAAAGGTAGATTTGAGACGGGCCGGAAGTTACTAAGATTTTCGGAATCTAGTTGAGGTTTTTTTAATATGGGAGAAACAATAGCTTTCTTGAGCAAAAGGGGGACTTGTCCTGTTAGTAGAGATTTGTTAAAAATTTTGACTAAAAATGGAGCAACATGGTGACAGCATCTCTTGAGAAGCCATGTCGGAATCGGATCAAGCGAACACTGCTTATTAGGTGCGTTTAAGATAAGTTTAATCACTTCTTGAGGTGTTGTGATATTAAATTTAGTTAGAAGTTTTCCCTCATATGTCGTGAAAGTTGGTGGTGTTGTAGATGAAGTCGTTGCACGAATCACAGCGATTTTATCTTCAAAGAATTGGGCGAAGTCCTGAGGAGATAACTTGGTAGAGGCCTTTTCTTGTTGATTATTTCCGAGTACTGATTTAACGGAATTCCATAGATGTCGGGGATTTTCCTTTTCCGATTCAATTTTACATTTCCAGTACTCCGATCTTTTCTTCTTGATCAGGTCTCTAAAAGAATTCTGCGATCTCACCCAGGCTTCTCTTGAAGAGCTTAGGCCTGTGTTTCGGTACATACGTTCAGACCTACGCATTAGTCTCTTGTTTCTACGACATTCTTCATCAAACCATGCATTAGACACTCGCACCCGGAGTGTTTTTGCAAATTAAACTTAAATATTGGTTTATTTTGTTATTGTATGTATTGTAATCATTTTCCCATATTTCGAATAACTTTTATTTTTCTTGTAAAGGGGGCAGTGGCCCAGAAAATATGGGAAACCTATGATCTAAGGGATAATATCTTTGCCGTATTTATTCTGTGTTCATCCTACTTTTAAAAAATCATTATCGATAAAAAAATTACGATAGTTATTTTCGTAACACGGTGTATACGGTAACCTATAGTAATACAATTATCTAAAAATGTACGTTAGGTGACACAAAATTCAATGTAAATTGCTAACAGACTACTAAATTCTTAGAAATATCGATTTAATTAATTATCAATAAAAGTAATAAATAAGCAACAGTGCTCAACAAATATGGCTTTAGGTACTCATTTTAGTGTGAAATGTTAATTCACATGCAATTTATGATAGAATAATTAAGTCCTTTTAATAAAGAATATCCAATTGTTCATGACATATTTTTATTATTATTAATTAGTTCTAATATTAAAAAAACCTAGCTTGTTCAAATCATTAAAGTTATAAATCAACCAACACTTCGCCTTATATATTTTTCGATAACTAAGTGAATAAATAAACTCGGATACGCTTTATCTAAATTATCGATAAGGATTCATAATGAAAACATTCAGCAATACTCACAGAAAGTAGAACTGTTTTTTCGGTGATTTCTTGAATTCATGTTTTCACCTATAAAAGTACATTCACATTTTAACCGGCAAACCTATCAACTGATTAATATTTACAACCTTTTATCACAGATCACACCAATAATCTCAAATAGGTAAGCACGAAATTAATTGATTCAAAGATAGAACAAAACAAAAGATTAATCCTTTGTTGGCGCGGTGTTTATATCTCGAAGGGAAGCGAACGAGATGTGACTTTGCTGTCATATTTCAATGGGCATTCCTCGGCAGGTAAGACCCGACTGGGGAATGCAATCAAAAGAAAATGTGTTTTCTGTTCGTGCCACATGTTGACAGTACACCGTTAATTCTTTTGACTCATCAGATTCATAAATCCACACGGAAGATAAGATAAGGCCATGTCATTTCGACAGTGCGACTGTTTATGAGCGGGAATTATTTAATTTAATAATCTCCAGGGTAATATACCTCGTGTGTTTTAGTAAACTCTCGTCACCATGACAGCAAACAAAATGGTTACACAAATATACAAGGATATACGGACACGTGATTCAAATGTGTTATTCACTTTTCAGTTTTTTTTAAATTGCAATGGTAAAGTATACAGTGTTTTTAATTTCGTGATTACCTGAAATTCAAAAGTTATAGCTTTGAATTGGCACACGTGTTTAAAATAATGTGGCTAAATTAATAAATTTAAATATTTTATTTCAACTAGTTTTATTAATGTAACAAGTTTGGTTAAAGAAGCTATTGAAACCGTTGCATTTTTTTTTAAATTCATTCGTGGAGATGTGGAGATGGAGACAAGATGTATGAATGTAAGCAAGCGAGAGAAGTATGTCATGACAGAACATTGTTGCGGTCCATTATGATCCTACCACTCCCGGGAGACGGCGTGATGGTTAGTTAGTTAGTCAGTTTATTTATAATGAATTTCTACCAAAATATTTTAGTTAACAGCATAAATAAATAAATAATAATTAGAGTGGTTCTATTTTTTTAAGCACCCACAGTATTTTTTTGAATGTCAATCAAACATTTCCAAGCAATCAAATAATCTATTTAAAATATACACGAAGATAACCACCACTATACATATCTCAGATATCTCGATTTAAAAAAAAACAATATTTATAATAACTGAAGTGGTTTGATTCTAACTATTATTATTTATCAAACAACTGTTCAAAATGTTAATAATAAGAAAGACATTAAGACACGGGAACGGAAAGGCTTAAAAATCAACGTGGACGGCAACAGAATTGAGAATGTTCAAGAATATATTATACGAGTATATACCTGGGACACAATATTCGATTGGGCCGAGATAACTAGGCCGCAGAGCTAAAAAGAAGAATTGGACTAAGCTGGGCAGCTTTCGGAAACCTGAGCTACATCCTTTAAAACCGGAAAATACCGATCAACCTGAAACGAAAAGTCTATGAAGCCTGCGTTCCGCCAGGTGGTACTTATGATCTTGAAACTCTAACATTGTCCAAAAAAAGTGCCGAGAAACTGCGAGTGACCCAAAGAGCCATGGAAAGAGCCATGTTAGGAATAAACCTAAGAGACAGAGTCAGAAACGATACGGTGAGAGAAAAAAACAAAGGTCACTGACATCATCCACTGGGTGGCGACTCTAAAATGGCAATGGGCGGGTCACGTAGCCAGAAGCTCAGATGAAAAATGGACAAGAAGACTGCTGACTTGGAGACCGTGGACGGCGAAGAGAAGTGCAGGGCGACCGCAACTACGGTGGAAGGATGATCTAAACAGACACGTCGGAATAACCTGGATGCAGTCTGCACAGGACAAAATGACATAGAAGCAAATGGAGGAGGCCTTTGTCCAGGAGTGGACGGGAATAGGCTGAGGAAAAGAAGAAGAAGAAGACATTGATCACTAATAAATTCTTAAGATATTTAAGAATAAGTTGAATTTCTTTGTTCTCTTTTTTTAAATTGAAAATAAAAGTGTTCCAAATATTAATTTCTATTGTTTTGTAGATTATATTCTTCTGGCCTACTCGTTGTGTTTACGTGATTGCGCTGCAGACTGGCAACATTGAATGATTTGTGTAAATATTTGAACAAATGGTTATATTCTACGCAGCACATAAATTTAATAATAATGTGTATTATGTGACAAAGAGTACATATGATAAAAACACCAGCTCGGTGACTTGTGGCCGCGGCACGGCGGGGGGCAAATGGTGGGGGGTTGAAGTTTAACGATTCTATATTATCCAATATTGTTAAAAGGTTCGAATAATATTATTAATATTAATATGATTATATTAACTAATTAACTAAACTAACCATCACGCCGTGTCTCCGAAAGGGTAAGCAGAAAGAATGGACTACAACACTTTAACCGATGCGGTACTCAATCCTTCTCTCCCCCCCCCGCCCCCCGCGAGAGACGCGGTGTGATGGGTTGCGAACCATTAATTTTTTTTTTGCAAATTAAATTATTTTTAATTTCAAAACAATTAAAAAGCAATTACGGGTGTGACTAATGTTCATGATGATGATTTTCAATGTTAGTTAAGCTTTCAAAAGGACGAGTAATTCTAAATTTAAATAATTTATTTGGTTCGTGTCCCGGCTATTGGTGTCCCATTTTACTGATGCTGAAACCGGTCGAAGACATAAATGTTTGTGGATTTTAACTTAATACACATTTTAAAAAGATTTTGCACATTTTTTTATTTTCAATATTTACAATGAACTTTAACTACGAAATTAAAAATAAAATAAAAATTAGTTCATAGGGATCTTACAGCCTGGTTAGATACTAAATAAATGTGTCAAACAGGGTTGCGTTATGTTCTCGTGGTTATTTAATCTATATATGGAAAAGTGTATGAAAGAGCTGAAAGGGTTGGATGTAGGTGCCAAAATGAGCGGAGTGTCAGTAAGCTGTATATTGAATGCAGATGACGCTGTCCTACTTGCATACAAAGAGCATGAACTACAAGTCCTGGTCTCTAATAGGTATGATTTGTATGATGTATGCATGCGATATGATCTGATGATGAATGTGAAAAAGCCTAAGGTAACTATTTTCGAAAAATAAGAAAGCATGGCAGTCTGCAACATTAGCGTTTATGGTGAAAATCTGGAACAAGTGGATGAATGTATATTTGGGAAGTATGTTAACAAAACGTTATTTAAATAGACTCACTCTCTCATCAGTATCAAAGAGAGAAGACAAGACACCAAACAGCTGCCGACAATTTATCTCAATAATAAAGAATATGGTTTTCTCGAAAAAAGTGATTAAATCAATTATTGGTACCCCAAGCTATGCTATTTTATTAATTATATGCCATCTATAAATTTCAACAAAACCATATTTGATGTTTGATTTGTAAATTTATTATTACGGCATTTATCAAATCAAATCAAATCAAATCAGTTTATTAACTCAAAAGACATTACAAACAGGAAAATGTTTAAGGCATCTATTGAGTACAGGAAAAATATTATAAAAATACAACAAAGTACCAGGAACGCATTAGAGATGGTAAGACATTAGGAAGACAACATACTTTCTAAAGTCAAGAGTATTTGTCCC
Source organism: Lepidostoma basale (assembly GCA_022606425.2). Taxonomy (NCBI): domain Eukaryota; kingdom Metazoa; phylum Arthropoda; class Insecta; order Trichoptera; family Lepidostomatidae; genus Lepidostoma; species Lepidostoma basale. Next base: position 773,509 of record JAHDVF020001018.1, on the reverse strand, counting down.
CTGAACGTACCTTCACTAATATAAAAGACGTCGATCTCCGAGGAGATCGCGTTCAGCAGACTAATTGCTCTTCCCACCGGTGTCACCAGAGGCAGATTGGTTCTGGTGCCCGGTCGGTAAAACAATCTGTGCTGTCGCTGTCGGAAAAATCTATCAGGGACAAAAAGACCAACACCCTCTAGCACGGCCGAGTTCTCGAAATATCCCCTGATTAATTTAAAGAAATGGGTTATGAGATGCCCATCTCTTCGAAGCTGTAAAGAATTGGTTCCGAGCATTCCTAAAAGAAATGCCGTGGGATAGAGCCACGGATAACTACCATACTCCCTCATGTAGAGATACCTCAGAAATTTTTTCTGAACTCTCTCCAGCATAACGGAATATCTCGCCTCGTGAGGACTCCATATCACATAACCACTTTCGAGTCTGCTCCGAACCAACGCGTTGTATAGGACTCTGAGCACATTGGGATTTCTGAAAACTCTTCCGGTCCGAATGATGAAGCCTAACATCTTCAGTGCAATGTCACAAATCCTCTCGATATGCGCACGAAAAGTCAGCCTACTCTCATAAATGATCCCAAGATCCTTCATCGTATTTTTATCATCCTTTCATCCTTCTTCTGCCAACTGCAAGCTTCACTTTCAAACATAAGGGTAGGCACTAGAACTCCATTGTGCAATCCATCTCTCAGAACTCCATATTTGCTTCAATAGATATATTTCTATTTGAGGTAATGACTTTGAGTGCACTATTTATTTTGTTTCCAGCTCCAACCCTTCTTTAAAGATATCGAGGATCCAAAAACGGAGAGAGATATCGAATGAAGAGTCAAGTTATTATTTATAACGTAAATTGTCTAATGTAAGTTGATTGTGAAAAACGTTTTTTTTATTACGTGAGAAACTCAGAAACTCACGCCGCTGTAGTTTCCGTAATCTTCTCCATATTTAACAGACTTAGCAGATTCAACAAAAATCCCTTAAAAAGGCGCTTCAGTTCATATAATCCCACGTTCCTACGCAAGTTTTTGTTTACCAAAGTATTTAGTTAAGTTAAATAGCGTTACGGCAGACTTAGGGAAAGATACACGACTCGCGATTGTTTATTCAAGACGGCATACAATATACTGAAGCTTATGATACGTGTAAATCAAGTACTGCAGTGATTAAGTATGTTTTTCGAAAAATAAAACTTAGCTACATGTATACGCTTGTTTTCTATAGTCTTACTCTAATAGTTGTCCTCTAAATGGCGCCAGTGTAGAAAGAGAACAAATATTTAAATATCTTGGCAGTGGATTCTTCATCTTTTTCTTCTTCCTCAGCCAATTCCCGTCCACTCCTGGACAAAGGCCTCCTCCATTTGCTTCCATGTCATTCTGTCCTGTGCAGACTGCATCCAGGTTATTCCGACGTGTCTGTTTAGATCAGAGGTTTCCAAACTTTTTTATCCCGTAGACCCCTTGCAGAATTTTTCTAATTCGTGTAGACACCCTGATTTCCTAATTGATGGCAAAAAAATGGGCGCTGCCGATTTCTATTGGCTGGGGTTGCCGTTAACCTTAAAAAAATAGATATGGTCGCCGCCAAATCCTCTAACTTCTAGCCGGAAGTCGCTGTAGAGCTAAAAAAAAAAGGTCGCCAACGGATTCGATCGTCCGATTTTCCCCAAATGAGCTAAATAAAAAAAAGGTTGCCGAAGATTAGATATTCGTTTTGCGTTTTCAATATTCGGTTTCAATTTACTTGAACCATCGCATAGACCCCCAATTTTTTATGCAACTATCGTAGACCCTCTGCAACTTGTCATGGACCCCTGGGGGTCTATATAGACTACTTTGGGAATCACTGGTTTAGATCATCCTTCCACCGTAGTTGCGGTTGCCCTGCACTTCTCTTCGCCGTCCACGGTCTCCAAATCAGCAGTCTTCTTGTCCACTTCATCTGAGCTTCTGGCTACGTGACCTGGTTATTGCCATTTAAGAGTCGCCACCCGGTGGATGATGTCAGTGACCATTGTTTTTTCTCTCACCGTATCGTTTCTGACTCTGTCTCTTAGTAGCGTCTGATACACAGAGGGCGGCTACAAACAGCGTCTGTTCCCCATGTCAGGGACGGCTGGAAATATTACACACCAACCCACATGGCAAGCGTGGTGTGGAAAAGCCAAAATTCCCTCCAAGCAAAGTAGTAAATGTCGAATTTTAAAACAGGTTTACCCCAGGCAAACTTTTTTCATCAACAGACAACGTCGATCCCGAAATAGAAGTGAGGTGCAGAATATAGATTACGAGGGTCCAATTCAATAATATGAGACCATTCTTCTGCAATGTCAACATCAACTTAAAATTGAGACAGAGGAAGGTCAAGTGCTATATTCGGTCCATATTACTACACGACCTGGACCCTCGAAAGTGAACACAATAAATCATATAGAAGCAATTGAAATGTAGTTTCATTGCAGAATGTTGCGGATCTTATGGACTGATATGGTCACCAACAATGAGGTGCTACATAGAGCCAGAATAGAAAGAGAATTGTTGTCTGATGTGAAGTCAAGAACGATGGCATATTTGGGACACATTTTCCGCAACGAGAAATACAATCTGCTTCACCTCATCATAAAAGGGAAGATCGAAGGTAGGCGCGGTGTGGGAAGTCCTCTGATGTCCTGGCTCGATAATATCAAGGAATGGACCGGAGTTCGGGGGTTAGGGGAGTTGTTCCGTCTGGCACAGGACAGAGAGGCCTACGCCAGGGTGATAGCCGACGTCGGGGAACCTGACATGGCACTCAAAGAAAAAAATACATTTTTTTACCACCATGTAGACGACCTTCGTAGCAGAGCGGCAAGAGCTATGAATGCCATGCCGAATGTCCAGGGTTTGATTCCTGGCGATGGCAGTGTGTATGTCACACTGTCTTCGGTATGGTGTAGAATTCACTTCACAATAAAATAACGATAGATTGCCTACCCATAACATGTCATGAGAATCAATAACTTAAAAGTTGTATACAGTATTTGGGTTTATATTATATGCTGTATACAAATGTAGAAAGCAATGGGAAACTACTAAATTTAAGACCCAAGTGACATCTCAAGAAACCAGTAAAAAATGTTACATTTAAAAAAAAACATATTTTTGGTGATATTCTGGGGGGACGGTAGCCAACAAGAATCTGATACATCACAACGTGTGAGATTTTGAAGAGAACCACCCTCTTCATGTGCGCATGCCACTGTCATTTGCGTTGTTGGTACCATCTGACAATACTCTTTGAAACAACCTGATACCGGTTAAGCGTTGTTAACTTGTCTCATTATTTCGCTGACAAGGTCATTTTGACTGAGCAGTTCCACCCCAGAAATCTAAATTTAGTAACTTATTCCATCATTCTATCATTTATAAAAAACCAGCATCCTAAATATTATTTGAGGAGGAAAATAGAAAAGTCAACAAAGAAAAACAATGTCTAGTAGTCTTATTTCGATAACACACAAACATTTTATTTCACCGCGTTTGTACTTCGATTTTGGAAGGCTACACGAAAACATATCTTATACATACAACAAGATTGTTTAATGTATTTTGGTCTGTACTTCTAGTTTCAAACTTAGAATATCCTTGCCATGGAAATCTGAAATGTCTACCTGACAGATCGACCTGCTAGATAATTGAGTCAAATACAAATACATTACAATATCTTGGAGAGCACTGATACTTAAATGTCTATAAGACAATCAAATGATTTAACTGAAATCTATTGATAGAAGTTCATTTTAAATAATAATTAAATAAAATGATGTTTATTATAACTACTTCCACATTTGTCACAAGAGCGACCAGTTTCGAAATGAAGACAAATGTGGAAGTAGTTATAAAAAACATCGATTTATTGCATTTTTACTTAAATGTCTACCTGAAGGACTGATCCGCTTGATGATCGAGTCAAATACAAATACATTACATTTTCTAGGACGGCACAGGCACTCAAATCTCTAAACATTTTTTTTAAACTTTGTAAACAACACGAACTTTAAAAAATTTAAACAAAAAAACATGTTTCGGACACAGAAATCCTTCATCAGTGTTTTGTATATACAACATAAATATTTTAACAAATATTTGTAAACAACAAGAACTTTATTTAAAAAATTAAAGTTTAAAAACAAACATATTTCAAACACTGAAGCCCTTCATCAATTATTTGTATATATTGTACAATATAAATATTTGTTAAAATATAATATTTATATTGTACATACAAAACCCTTATGAAGGGTTTCTGAGAAAACATTGTTGAATGAATCTGCAACACAGAGTAGTGGCGAATACAGAAGAAACTTAAATATGCACGGCATGGATGTGTGTGTAAATGGCAAATAAGACAATATAAATTAGACACCTTATGTACAAAAGTGAAGCTTGGATCAAGGATGAAAGTTGGATAAATAGGTAAAAATAAGATCACAGAGAAGAATGTGCAGGAACACTATATACTCGTGTGATAAAATACCAAACTTCGAAACAATGAAAGAAGAAATGTCAGATGATTCCATCATCATTCCATATGTTTAGACCATATGATGGTTTGAACATATGGAATGAAAAGACCAACAAAAGCATGGCATGATCAAATTAATCAAATAATAAATAAACTAAGCTACTATATTTGAAATCGGAATAATCGAAGATGTATGAATGTAGAGGAAACTCGAGAGTATGTTAGGACATAGAAGTATAGCGGTTCATTGTTTTTGTCTACCCCTTCGGGGAAACAGCGTGCTGGTTGGTTAGTTAGTTTACCATTAAGAAGTGCGTTCGTTCAAAAGTAAATAAGTGAACTAGAAACAAAAGTATGTATGTAAATCAAGTGTACATTTTTAGGCAGGTCTAGAAGCATTCGACTTTCTTTTTTTTCAACAGGTACATATTTACGAGCGTAAACATCTAGCACGTGAAACGGGACACATGCGAGCGAGCGCTGGGTTACCCGGAGAAAATGATTGACTTTAGGCTCGTAAAACCCGGCCTCTGTTTTCCTGCGCTTGTATGTAAATAATGTAAGATCACAATCTCGCCTATAGCTCCCGCCGATACTCTTCAAGGAACAAGATGTCGTACTGGAATCGCATACTTCAGGTGCCTTTATGAATCTTTTAATAATACATCCCCGAGATTTTCTTTGCCCCTTTCTTGTTCTTTTGTCTAACAGTTTCTAAATACTTAAGATTAATATTCGCATCGCGTGATCAGCACTATAGTATTATATAAAATACCTTCTATGAAAAATCTTCGTCTCTTACCTATATAAAATACTGGAAATATTTTCTTTATATTGTAGGATAAATTTTTCCAAGAATCCGTAAACTTACGTAACCTGACATTACTTTTACAAAAACCAACGTTACAGGGAAAGGAAAAAATACAAATAATATTTTTTTACTTTCGTATGAAGCACTTAAATGGTGGTGTGGCATTATTTAATATATAATAATATTAATAAACTTTTAATTTGATTTTATATTAACCTAAGGCGTTAACACTGGAATTCCATAATGACGAATTTTTTATGAATTAAAACACTGTTTTTTTTTTCACTTTTGAGTTTATTTTTCTCGACGTGTTTCGAAAGCTTACACTTTTATCATCGGGAAAACGATATAAACTAACCGAAATTATTATAAACTGAGTGCAATAACCTAAAATTATACATAACATGTGTTAGTTAACTTGGCTAGTACTACGGAGATAACGATAGACATATCAATGGGTTAAATTTCCATCTAAAAATCCTTTCAAAATTTAACCCATTGATATGTTTTTTTGTTACATCCCTAGCCAAGTTAACTAACACAAGTAATATATAATAATTTTGATTAGTTTATATCGTTCTCCTGATGATGAAGGTGTAAGCCTTCGAAACATGTCGAGAAAAATAAACTCATTCAATTTTGTAGTTGTCGAAGGTACTTATTTCAAGTTACTGAAAATGTATACATAAAATTAATTAAAATTAACTAAACTTATCAATGGAACAAATAACAATTACGGCTTGTGATTTGTAAAAATATTTAATAAATCAAAGTGTATTGAACAGTGTTATTAATTATATTCCAAATCACAATGGAATTCCACAGTGTTAACGCCTTAACTTTAAATCATAATGTTTTCAATTCACATATTCTTTTGTATATTTCACAATAAAACAAATGATTTAAATTATATAAGAAGAGATTGTAATTATGTATTAAAATATTCAGAATAATTTAAGGACATCTTAGTTTAAATATTTCCATCTCAAACCCACTCCTTATTGTAATGTTTCAATTTACGAATAATATACGTACATTTATTATACTCCAAAAAGTACAAATTTAAATTGTAAATTAAAGAAAACCCTTTCCATTCGAGAGTCAGTTCTTAAGTATGCAGATTTTGCCAGATAATGCCGTAATAATGAATGTCTTTCGAAAGTTTTCATCTTTGTTATTTTTGTATTAGGTGTTTCGGAAAGTTCGGTCCGTTTTACAACAGAGGACTCTGGCTGTTTCAAGTCTTCAAATCTGGTGGGCCTTTTTTTTAGCAAGCCTGAGCACCTGTCAATTAAGCTCGGTTCGAAAATGTTTGTCATTCTTACAACAATATTTGTTTTATCGACCTTAAAATGTCGACTTTCGTGGTAAATAAGAAACACGGGAAGTTCTACTGTTCTGTTTTAATTGGAAAAAGAGTGCAGCTGAGGTGCATAAAATGCTTGTGGAAGTTTATGGCGATCATTCCTCATCGAATAAACCATGCAGATAATGGTATAGACGCTTCAGAGCTGATCGCCCTGGAAAACCGAAAAAGTTTGACCGAAAAATGAACTCCTCAAACCGGATTAAACGATCTCGGGGAAAGTCTACCGACAACAACTACTGCGATTAAAGCAGGCACTGGCTAAAAAATTACCGGAATGGGACAACAGGTACAGCATGCTGATCTTCTAACACAACAACGCTCGACCTCACATCGCAATCGCGGTCAAAAACTGTATACAAAATGTGGATTGGGAGATTATACCGCACCCGCCTTATTCACCAGACGTGCACCATCGGACTACCACTTGTTCAGATCCATGAAGAGCAGCACTTCCATTCATATGCAGATGTCAAGAATTTTGTCGATACCTGGATTACCTCAAAAGACGAGGCGTTTTTTCGACGATGGTTTCATCTATTACCAGAAAAAGTAGTGGCTAACGATGGACAATATTTTGATTGGTGTGTTTTTATTTATTTTACCTTTAAAATAAATGCGATTTTTGTACAAAAAAGCGTACCGAACTTTCCGATACACCCAATATTAAATCGCAAGAGGCAGAAATGTAAGCTCACCTTACCCAATATAACCTCATCTAAACCTGCCGCGCTTTTTGATAAGAGTTTAAGCCATATTCACGAGATTATAAATCTGCTGTTATAAGTATTATCGTTATAAGAAGAAATAATAACCGAAAGATTAGACCGAGTGAATGAACCGGCATACTTTTCTATACCGACATACCTCTCTTGGATTCCTAATAATCATACATAGTGCCATGCACGTACGTGGAAAATTAAAATGTTGATCTCTTACCATGATCATTTTCTAGGGGGTTAAATTTAGTATGGTCTTTATTAGTGACAAAGTCAAATGACCAATATATATTTTATTTAAGTCATTTATTATATCACAATGAAGAACAGTTTTCAGTAGGTTCTCAAAAATATTTGCAATAATGGATAATAATAATAATATACTTTGAATAAATGGTAATATATTTTGAATGCTATTATTGAATGTAATCAAATGTCATAGCATATTTAAAAATATACATATTTTGTTATTTGAAATTCCACATTGTAAATATAGAAAATAAAAATAGAAGAAACAATTTTTTTTTAAATGTATATTTAATTAAAATCCAGTAATATTTGTGTCGTCGACCGGTTTCGGCAGCTCGCTGCCATATTCTTATACTTCTGCGTTTACCAAAAGATGATAGCGAGCTGCCGAAACCGGTCAAAACACATAAAAATTAGCGGATTTCAACTAAATAAACATTTAAAAAAAAAATTTTACAAAAACTTCATTTTAGAGCACTCGAATTTGAATTTGGGGGAATGTTGTAATTACATAAAGTGTGCACTTAACCCAACCAATGACAGGTCATAAGTCCTGTAAACACCTTGATCAACCATATTCAATTTCTAATTTGCATCTTCGTCTCTATTGAGATACAATTAAATCTCGAATTTGTAACCATCGCAAACGGCTCGTCTTGTTTCATACCAATAAATCTTCACCAATTATATGTTACATGTGAATTTAACACATTACATGAAAAAACATATCAGAACGAATCAATTTTAAGCCAAGAGTTTAGTTTTATTTTGAGATTTTTGATAAATTACTGTCTTGTGTGTATTCTTCCACCGGCGACGTTTCGAAGAAGGTTATAAACACCATCTCCAAGATAATAAATTATTCTATCAATCGTAATAATCTAAACACGTAAGTGTATTGCAATGTCGAAAATAACTAGAAACTACCAGATTACAAATACCCAAGAACCAATCTATAGAATTGAAACTTTAAAAATGTGTATTGCGTACAATATAATTTAGTTAACTCTTTGATTGAAACAAGCATTTTAATATGTATTTTTAAAGTACAATAGTGTGATATTAATGTTTATAGTTTATGAATACATTTTAATAATGATTTGATGGATTTTATTTTTTAATAAACGGAAAATAAACATTTGTAAAATTCTAATCTTTGAGTATCTGGAATATCTAAATCGTTGCAGGAATTAGAAAACATATTTTTGTTGAGATTAACGTGAAAAATGTTTCTTTGCTAATAATAACTCAAATGCAATTACTAACACGAATGCTAATTTATATATTCTGATAAAAAATGTAGCATTTTTTATGAAGTGTTTCCTAAATAACAGCGTAGCTTTATCGTTGTTAATCACACAATAATACAAACTTGTTGACAGAAAAAAGCTAAATCACAAATTTATTTCAAAACTGTTTCTAATGACTGAAAAAACATTGAACAATCGCTATTGTCAGATGTTTGATAAAACGTATGTATCGATTTAAAAAAAACATTTAAGCTATACAAAGGTGGGTGGATGTCGTATGAAAAGGTCAAATTACTCAGAGGTCAAGTAACCCATTCTCAATTTACCTCACAAAAGCAAACTTTTTAGCTATATAATTTTCTTTATGAAAATTGATATTCCATTTTCCAAGAGATCAATTCACGTTTTTTTCGATTAAACACAGACAGGTGTGGTTTTATTTTGAATGTTGTCTATTTTTTGCTTAAACGTTATTGAATTGTTGCCCAGGTCGGCACTTGGAAGGGTTCGGTCGACAAACTCGAAGCATAGCGCTAAGGCACAAGTCACACCGAAGTGTTTCGGTTGGTGACGCGATTAATGTCTATCCGAAAATGACAGAGACAGATTTGACAGCGTTATCAAATTATTTTATTTGAAAATGACGCGCTGCTGATAAAGCTTTTATATTTTCTTTAATTAATTAATGAATTTATTAAAGACAATATCACAAATGATTTGTGACCACCAAGTTATTGAACAAATTTTATTGTTTTATTATTTATATTTAAAATAAAATAGAAATAAAAAACTCTGCACTTTGTTTTTCACCACTATGCGGTTATTTTAATTACCGACTAATTTGGATGTTATCAAGCTTCCTCGGGGCTTTGTAATAACTGTCAACTCATTAACTCAGTTATTACGAAGCCTTGAGGAAGCTTGGGTACAAGCGAAACTAGTCAGCAATTAAAATAACCGCATAGTGGTGAAAAACAAAGTGCAGTGTCTTTATTTATATTTTATTTTAAATATAAACAATAAAAAAATTTAAATGTCTTACCACAAAGTGAATGCTTCATACAAAATTTTGAATATTTCTTTATTTTATTTTGAGTAAAATTTACTAAGGTTTGAATTTTTATTTATATACATATTTGATTCTGCGCTTATATATAGCAAATATTACTTCTTGTAGAACTATGTGGTCTGTTCTCCAGAGTGTTGCTCTTCCTGTGAGGTAGACTCCCGCTAATCTTTCATCTTTTAGGAGGTCTTCCACGAGGACGAGTCCCATGAGGCTGATTATGTAGTGCAATATAGGGGAGTCTGGTGGTGTCCATTCTTTGAACATGACCGTAGCAAACCCTTTTTTCTCTATCTGCTCCATCTTATAATATCCTCAACCTCACATATCTCTCTTATTCTGGTGTTCCTCGCGCGATCTTTCAGTATCTTGCCTGCTATTGTCCTCAGTGTTTCAAAACTTATTTGGTCCTTACTGTGTTTGCCCTTGCTTCGACGCCATTTGTTATTATTGGTCTTACGCATGTTTTATATATTCTCATCTTACTCTTAATGGCCATGTCTTTGTTTTTCCATATTGTGGATTTTAGTACACAAGAGATTGCAGCTGCCTTGTTTACTTGGACTTGTATTTCTTCCCGAAGATTAGCTCCTCCCATCGGGTCTATGTCTGAATACTTGAAGATCCTGACCGGTTCTATGGTCTAAATAAAATCAATATTAAATGACAATGAAATAAAACGATGTTGTTTAACTACTTCCACTTTTGTCTTTATTTCGACAGCGACCGGTTTCGCCACGCTCGCTAGCATCCACAGACTGGTCTGTCAATGCCAGCGAGACTGGCGAAACCGGTCACTGTTGAAATAAAGACAAAAGTGGAAGTAGTTAAAAAAAATCGACTTTAAAATGAATTATTCTTTAAAATGAACTTCCATCAAGAGATTTCAGTAAAATCATTTGATTTTCTTAAATAACCATTACACAATGTAAAATAAAGAATAATTCGATTTGAAAATAAATTTGAATTTATAAATTTTTGGTCATTAACTTTGTGATCACAAATCAGTAGCGCCCTTTATTTTCATGTATTTCCATAAATTAAAGTTAATACAAAAGCTTAATCAATAGAGTGACATTTTCATATAAAATACTCGTAATTTGACAACGATGTTAAATCAATCTCTGTCATTTTCGGACAGACGGCCAGCGTGTCCCCAACCGAAACACGTCGGTGTGACCGCAGCTAAAGAAATAATCACCTAGCTGAATGTACTCGTATGACGTGATCGAATATTTAAGATAATAAACTGTTTTATTATGAATCACGTGGGCGTGAAGGTTGGCACGAGCCTATTATTCCTGCTTCTGATATCCTGATAGGAGTGTATTAAAGATAATGTAATAAAGAAGTCTCGGAATATCCTTGAGAAAATGAGAATCCTCTACAGTAAAGCACCTATGTTTGTGAAGGAAGAAAATAATATATTGCCGTAGTTAACGTGGGCTGTATGGGAGTTGAAGCACACGGTGGTATTTGAAGTGTCAGTCTGCTGTGGTGGATCCTTCAACAGATGAGATAAGATTGAATTATTTGGAAGCACGATATTCAGCCGTTGACGTGCTAGGACAGGTTTTTCACTAAAGGTATTTTTTATACTTTAAAAGCTTTTGTAGTTGCCTAACTCGTATAAACGAATATTGTGTCGTTATAAAAATCATTAACACAGCACATTATAACTAACTAACTAACAAACCATCACGCAATTTCCCCGGAGGGGTAGACAGAGAGGATGGATCGCCACAATGCTCTGTCCTGGCATACCTCTCGGGCTTCCTCTAAATTAATACATCGTACCATGCACGCACGTCGATTATTCCGACTTCGAATGTGACCGCCTTTTAGTAATTGATGATTGTGGTCAAGCCATGTTTTCCTCGGTCGTCCTCGGCTTCATTTTCCACTCACGCTGCTGGTGTACAACTTTTTAACCATTCTACTCTCATTCATTCGTTCCATATGTCCAAACCATCTCAGGGATCTTTTTTTAATTTTATCCATGATGCAGTCATCTGCCTTACATTTCTTTCTTATTTCATCGTTCGGTATTCTATCATACAACGTTTTCCCGCACAATCTTCTTAGTGATCTCATTTCTACGGCGCTTATCCTGCTTTCATCCTTCTTTTGCCAGCTCCAAGCTTCACTTCCATACAAGAGGGTTTCACACATTATATATTTGTTGTTTTAAAAAAAACGCTGTTATCAACATGCAAATCATATAAATGTTTTGAACTAAAAATGTCTTATATTATCACATTACTGAGAGTGACGTCATCATTATTACTGTCTTACATGAACTCAATCGTGAATGCGAATATTCCCTATTATGTTTCACGTGAAAAGCTCAATCCAACATTGTTTTGGCGGCTTTCACGTGGTATAAGTCAAAGTTCAACTGTGATGTTGCGGTGTGATAGGTCAACCAATTCCAATATAGTTACATAATTTGATATGGCGTATTCGGCCTTGACCTGCCACGTATCTGCCCTCGGATTTCCACTAACTCACACAATAACGTATTCGGATCGTGCGAAGGTATTCGTAGACTACTTGATGCAATTTTAATTGTGTGTTGACATCATTCATGCTCTATGCAATGTAAAACAAAAGTAAAAATATACAGTTAGATTATCCATTATTGGCTGATACACTATGATACTTCAACATTTTTTACTGGTTGATTTTTTGAACACTAAAATACATATTTAAATTTACTTGTTAATTTCTATGAAATTATTGCGACATCTGTTTCGCTAACTTGTGTCGGTATCGTCAAGTTGCAAATAACTCAACAACTATGTTGACAAAACAGCTGTCGCGATAATTTCATAGAAATAAATTTATAAATTGTGATGCGTATCGTAATTGTTTCAAAATTAAAACGGTTAATTTTTTTTTTAAATAATTATATAAAACTCTATATTTATCATGTAGTATTGATTAAAACGTATGTTTTCTATAAATTTATCATATTCTGTTAGAGTGACATGATTCGCTTTGGTATTTCTAATGACATTTTAAAAAGCTATCGCATAGCGAAAAATGTCAACTTTATAAAATATAATACAGTTAATAAATATACAGTATTTTATTATTTTTTAACAATGATATAAAACTCTATGTTTAACTTGTAGTTTTGATTAAAACGTATGTTTTCTATGTATTTTGTTAGAGTGACATGATTATACCAAAAAATCATATTTTAAGATTCGCCTTGGTAAAGGTTATTTCTAATGACATTTTAAAAAGCTGTCTCAAGGCGAAAAATATCTATTCTATAAAATATAATATAGCTTCTAGAAAATGTATGTTTTCGTCAATTGATTTGTGTAGTTTTATATCTTGCAAGTAAAAAATATCTTGTTGATATACTCGTAGTATATGATACCAGTTATGTTCAATAAATAATCCAATATTCAAATGATTTTACTGAAATCTCTTGATGGAAGTTAATTTTAAATAATAATTAAATAAAACGTTGTTTTTGAACTACTTCCACTTTTGTCTTTATTTAGACAGCGACCGGTTTCGCCAGACTCGCTGGCATCGACAGACTGGTAACACTATTGTAAACTTAGTCCTTTATATACATACAGATCAGGGGTGGTAAACATGATTCTATACAAAAATAATCTTCATATATTTATGTAAAAATTTTCTGAATTTAACTATTGGTATTACAGGTATTCTTGGAGGTTCGTGTTTAATACAATGGGTTTTAATTTTTATTATCTCTTACATATTCATATATAATGTTTGAAAAAATGGTAATTTTGTTTAAATTATTACTGAATTTAAATATTATATGTTATAGTTCTTGGTCCGTAAGGTGCTATACCCCATATAAATAAATAAATAAATAAAAAATATTCTTGGAATCGATTACTGCCCAAAATGTGTTTTTGATTGATTCCAGACCCTAGCAGCTATATGGATTGGGAAAACCGAATAAGGCGCGGCCAACCTTACGGACCAAGAACTATAACATATAATATTTAAATTCAGTAATAATTCAAACAAAATTACCATTTTTTCAAACATTATATATGAATATGTAAGAGATAATAAAAATTAAAACCCATTGTATTAAACACGAATCTCCAAGAATACCTGTAATACCAATAGTTAAATTCAGAATTTTTTCACATAAATATATGAAGATTATTTTTGTATAGAATCATGTTTACCACCCCTGATCTGTATGTATATAAAGGACTAAGTTTACAATAGTGTTACCAGTCTGTCGATGCCAGCGAGTCTGGCGAAACCGGTCGCTGTCTAAATAAAGACAAAAGTGGAAGTAGTTAAAAAACAACGTTTTATTTAATTATTAATCCAATATTACTTCCATCGTTCCTTTGCCAAAACACAACTTCATTGGCATACTTAAGGTTTGGCACTAGAACTCCATTATGTACTGCCTTATTTGGTGATTTCATTTTAAATTTAAGAATTAATGTAGATGATTTAAAAACCTAATTATGTATACTGAAACACTTTTTATATGATACATTTAAGCTTTCATAAAATATACATTATCAATTGTTTTGTACATGAACACATCAAAAGATTTATGAACATCCCCAACAGCGATAGAGGGACGACATAAAATAGACCACCGGTACGACATAGTTGAGTATTACCCAGGATCGACAGACACGGAAACAGGTGCAGGAGTTCTACGTCCAGGAGTGGACGGATACAGGCTGATGGCGATGATGATGATGATCGATTTTTTATTTTTTATATTTGCGGATTTACGATAACCGCCTTTGTGATATTTTTGATGATAAATCAAACAATCACGATTGTATCTTCAAAGACAATGTAATGGTGTTTTAAACCAAAAAATCATATTTCAAGATTTGTTTATAAATAGAATAAAAATTGGAAAATAAACATATTTTTGAGGAATTCTTTAGTGTAAATAACGAGCGTTGAAAAATTGATTTTACATCCGGAAAAACAAACAAATGTTTCCTCGTTTCAAGCAATAACTGAAAGATTTTTAAAATGTTTTAAAAATAAAATCGCAAAAAAATATATACAATAAATATTATTTTAACTAGATTAAACAAGTTGTTTAACATTGGAAATAAAAAATTAAAATATAAAGTTATTTCATATTATACAATAGAATGAAATCAAAAATATATAAAATTTATAGATATAATATAATTTAACACTTTGAATCCACAGCATGTTCATTGTAATTGATGACCAGTTATAATAACAATACCATGGTTAAATATGAAATGTTATATTATCATATTTTATATCTATAAGTTTAAAATGTCCAACCACAAAGTGAGTGCTTCATGTGAATATTTAAAAATATGTATGACAAATATCCAATAATAAATCTAGGTAAGGTTATATTAGGTTAAACGTGGAGTAATCAAGCATTTTTTGCAAATGTTGAGGAAAATAAAGAATCTTTTATTTTGATTATAATGCTCAGAATTCATTAAAAAAGAAAAACGTTTTGAATGCAATGATACTTGAATTAAATAGTCTATTACATAGATTCCCAAAGTGGTCTACATGAACTTTCGAGTCGATTTCAACTTGAAAGAGAGATTAGAAATTGGGGGTCTACGTTATTTAAAAAGAGATAAAAGTCGTCGAGTATTTGTCTTAACGAACTTTCACGAATTTGAAAGACATCGATCTCCGAAACGATCATGCTCAGCAGTTTGATTGCTCTCCCCACCGGCATCACCAGAGGCAGGTTAGTTCTGCATGCTGGGAGATAAAACAGTCTGTGCTTACGCTGTCGAAGATAACCACTCGAAACATAAAGATGGATACCCTCCAAGATGACGGAATTCTCAAAGAATCCTCTGATAAGTCTGAAGAAATGGGTATGTGTGCACCCATCCTTTCTTATCTGTAAACTATTGGTCCCCAGCATGCCCAATAGGAATGCAGTGGGATAAAGCCACGGATAGCTAACTAAGTAACTAACCATCACGCATTTCCCCCGGAGGGATAGGCAGAGAATATGGACCGCCATACTGCACTGTCTAGACATATCTCTCTAGATTCCTCTACATTCACACATCGTAACATGCACGCTCGTTTATTTTTCCGACTTCGAATGTCTTTTAGTATTTGATAAATTTGGTCATACAATTCTTTTCTTGGTCTTCCACAATTTGGCTTTTCGACATTAAAATTTTTAGACATTAACTATTTCATAAAGTTTCACATTATTGGTTAAAAAAAATCTGGTGTATGTTGCAATAAAAACATATCAAAGAAAATATATTTATTTGCGAGTAAAAGATTCCTAGGCAATCCTCATAAGAGTATTTTTACAGCGATAAGAATAACATATCGACGTAGAGAGATATTAATGTGGGAGTTGGCACCGAGTAGACGTGTCACCCCATGATCCTGTCTCCCTGGAGAAAGGACAGGGTGTATCCCTCAGCAGACCTCCCGCCAGGCCGGTGGCCGCTACGTGCGGGGAAAGCCGATAGTCGCTGGAAAATTGATTCATTCATCTTTTTGAAACCCGATCGTTTATCAAGAACGTGGACAGCCCTGAGCCTTCTGCCTATCCGACATAATGTAATGGAGATTGGCCTGAATCCTGGATCACGTGACGGAGAAAAATTGTTTTCAACTGTAACTAGGTGAAAACGATTTAATTTTTCTTTGTGTTAGAGGGATGAAAATAATGATGTGAAACTCCAAATTAATCAACAAATCCGAAGTAAATCGTCTGTTTTCTAGAAGTATTATTATAAAATATGTAAATGACACGTTTCGCCTGTCTAAGGCATTATCAAATAAAAAATTTAAAAGCCTTAGACAGACGAAAATGTCATTCACATAAAATATAATAAAACTGTTAGAAAACAAACGTTTTAATTCGCATAAATTACATAAAATTAGTTTTGTTTCAGTGTTTTGGAAATATTGTATTTTTCTTGTTTAATTTTTCCATTAATTTATTTTTATTCGTAACATTGCTGACAATTTTTGAAATGTGGTCGTGCTATATTTTCTTCGAAATTTATCGATTTTACCTTCCATTTAAATCAGCCTTGTATTTAAATACTCTAATGTTAACGTTCACCAACGTTACTAATACCCCAAAGTAAGTATCCAAAATATATATTTGTGTTCCTTTTAATATTTTTTTAAGTCAATTTTTATCGTATATCGTAGCTTTACATACAATGTTTTACCTTACATTAGTCTCATAGATACCCAACCTTTTTAACATACAACTTCGTTTAAAATAAATAACAAAACGCTCCCCTGAAAAAAGACTCCCGTTCTTATCATTAATGTTTGTTTTTTTTAGTCATAGCCAACTTTTTCAAACGGTTAATTGTCAGAACCACTCCAAAGTAAATTTTTCGTCAGAGTTTGGTGTAATGTTATGAGGTTTTCGATAATTTTTGTATTCAGTTCTTGCGAGTATTGTCGAGGGGGGAAGAGATCGGACCAGAGACAAAAATGCTCTTCAACATTTCCTGAATTTTTCGGGACCAAAAAGGCCCCGTGTCGCCAAACTGAAGTTGAATTGAGCAGGAAATATCGCCAGAGAGGGAACAGAGAGATGGGCACCCAGATTCTTGACTTGGAGACCATGAGAGGGAAAAATGGCATCGGTTGACCCCAAAATAGACAGGCTGACGATGTAATTCTACTTGGAGAAAGAAGACGGTTGAGAGTCGTATAGGATAGAGAAAAATGAAGAAATTGGCTACTTACAACAGTGGAGAGATGGCTAGGGAGATTAAGAATCAGAAAAATGTCTCATAACATTTCTTCAAAATTATGAACCATCAATCTAACTAAATTCTTCTTCTTCCGGTGTCCTATCCGGTCCCCCAGACGTCACTTGAGAATAGACAATTCTGTCCTAGTCAGATAAAAGAAGCCCCTCAACGTCTCGTACGAGTATACTGACCCATTCAAGGGTTGCCTGGTAATAATATCCAGAGTGATTTTCCCACGCCTTCCTCGAGGATTTTCTATTTAGGACACCTTTCCTTAGCCTGAAGCTAAATCCAGTTTTATAGTGCTGGAAATACGCCATTTGTCCAGTACTTACTATAACGCTGATGATTATCTCAGTGGTCACATTGCGCAAGGTTCGTGGGGTATAAAAGACAACTCGTGGATGCAAGAGAGTTGGAAGCATTGCTGGTATCATTGCAACATGGCTCATTACGATATTTCATAGAGGCACACTTCCTGGAATATTCTCCATGCAATCCCTACTGCCCCAGAAACCAACTCTAAATGACATCGCAAAATAATCAGCGGATCAGCAATTGTTCTAGGCATGAAAGTTATATTTAAAAGCAATATTTTATAACACGATTTGCTAATATTATATTTATTTAATTAACTTTCAAATTCCCAATTTTTTCTTTAAAAATACATCGTCTAGGTTAACGCTGTTTTATTTATCTTCATCGCTTTCTCGTGTTTGTTTACAAGAAACCTTTTTATCATTAAGAAATAGCAATTTCAATAATAAAATGTTATCGTTTTGATTTTCTGCTTTCCGTGGTTGCGTGTTACTCTAAAAAAATACTGTGAAATTCTTTATAGTCAGTTCTGCGTAGTATTTTCTTGGTCGAGTGAGGGAATAAAATTGTTTACCCCCTTATCGGTTTATTGTTGCTGTTGGTTTTATACTCTTTCATCAGGAACAAATAATAATAATGATTTACTATTTATTCAAATAAAAGCCATATTTTGTTATTGTTCAAGGACTATCGTAAAAATAAGAATTTATACAACACTTTTAGATGATAAGAAAGAGAAAAATATACAACTCGAATAGTTCGCATTCTTAATATGACATTAATGGAATAGTCGTGCATTAAACACCTTCAACTCTTGAATATATAATACTTTTTATATTGAAAAATTCATTATGATATATATATTTTTTTGTATACAACAGATCGTTTGAATAAAATTAATATATACAATTTATTTAAGTTAATATCTTGATTCTCATGACATATTGTGATAGGTAGGCTATCTATCGCCATTTTTATTGTCACGTAAATTGTACACCAGTCATTCAGGGGAGTTCAAATTTAAGGAAATATTTAAAATAGGGAACATGCTTAAAATGGGGCTATTGGTAAGATTAGTCTAATTATTTAAATTCCCTCAACTCCCCTTTATGCCACTAGATCATTAATAAGAAAATTAACTTTGTTATTCCCCTAATGCTTATGACTCATCATTCTACCATACTAATTGATCACGTACACATTTGCCCTGCTTTAACTTATCTCCCCCCCCCCGGAAATTTTAAATGTTTATATATTGTTCTTTATTATGTTTGTAACCCCGACGAAGCTCCAGCGGGAGCGAAACCGGTTAGTTTTGACAAAAATAAAGTGGTGTAAAAACCAGCAAAAGTGTTTTAAAATCGTATGTTTAATAATAATTGGAAAAAATACATTTATAATGATTAATATAAATGAGAACGTCAGTCTTCTAGGAGTTTTATTAAGTTTTTTATGGAATGACATGTTTCGCCCTTCTTATGTATTATCAATTTGATAATGTCTTAGAATTTGCATTTATACTAATTATTTATTTTACATCATTGTTCATGAAACAGTTAATAACATTTATAATGTATCATTACCTAAATCTGAAAAGCTTTCTGAATTTCTAACTGTTTCATTTTATCACAAAGGAGCCAAGTGATAATTTAACTCCGTTCACCTATTGCAAACAATACTTCGCAATAACTTACATACCATAAATAAGGGATAAACGCTTAGTAAGATCTTTCTAAAACACCACTTAAAACCGATTTAATACATTGATAATAACAGTACATATTAGTTATTTATGCAACCAACTTTATTAAAACAATTAAATAAATCATATTTGTAGCCTAAGAGCAGATAAAAGCATAAAATGGCCATTATATAGAAAACAATAAATATTATATAACACTCAGACACAAATACTTTAAACATTTCACTATAACCATAGAAAAAAAATTCTCAAAAGAATGTTTATCTTTCTAAATAAAGAAAAATCAAATCATGTGTAATATTGAAATTTTACACGTTCAATTATCTCCCTGCACAAGATTTCCTCGACATAATAGTATTAATAATTTGTTTTTTGAATAGTGATTTTAAATTAATAAAAATTCCGATAATTAATTTATTCTTGAAAAATTATTTAAAATTCCATATAAATAATGTATACAAATAAAAACGTCTATTTTCAAGAATATTTATTATAATTTATAGGAATGACGACTTTTGCCGGTCTAAGGCATTATCAAATGACATATAAAAATTGGAGAGTTTTCTCCAGGCGTTGTCTAGTAATTTGTGATAATTGGGTTGATATCCTTTCACATTACATTAATAAAGATTTTCTGTTTAATTACATCTAATCTCAATAGATGGCGCTAATGTATATTGAACCAAAATATGTGAAATGTGTCTCAACATGGTAACATATATACAACTTATTATAACTGTTAATGCAAAAACTTTGTTTTATATCACAATTTTATTTACTTTACTTTACGACAGCTGTTTCATCAACCAATGTTGACATCATCAGGTGTTACAAAAATATATTATATATCTAAATATATTTTTGTAACACCTGATGATGTCAACATTGGTTGATGAAACAGCTGTTGTAAAGTAAAATAAATACAATTGTGATATAAAACAAAGTTTTTGCATTAACAGTTATAAAATGTTAAAATATCATAGTGTTTCGGCCAAAACAATGGACTTTATATACAACTTTCAAAAATAACTATCAGACGAAGAGTTCGTAAGAAGGGAAATGGGGAATGTTGTATTACATAAAGCGATCGCTTAACCCAACTAATTAAAGATAATAAGTCCTGTAAACGCCTCGACCACCATATTCCGTATCCAAAAATAAAAATAATTTACATCTTCGTCTCTATTGAGATACAATTAATTCCTAGCAAAGCCCATAAGATAATTTTTTTTTGTGAATGTATACTTATACTTGCATACAAATACTAGATTTCACCCACGAAAAAAATATATATATATATTGTAATCATATCTGTTCAAATTCGTTGGCATATAGATAGGAGTGACATCTCCAGGCGGCTTCTAACAATGCGCTAATGGCGATAGCCTTTCACATTGTGTTAATAAAGATGTTCTGCCAAATGCTAAAATTAATCTCCATAGATGGCGTTAGTATGTGGATTATATAGAGTAATCTTAAAAAGATTAACATGTGTAATCAAAATCTTCATAGATGGTACATTGAAACTGATATGTGAAATTAGGCATAGATTTGTAACATATATACAACTTCCAAAAATTTGTCTTACATGGTCATAAAGAAAAATGTGGAATGGGCAATGTTGTAATTACATAAAGCGTGCGCTTAACCCAACCAATGACAGGTCATAAGTCCTGTAAACACCTTGATCAACCATATTCAGTTTCCAATTTGCATCTTCGTCTCTATTGAGATACAATTAAATCATAAGATAAACTCAAAAATTCGTTTTATCCCCTAATTAAATCAACAGAAGTATATTTTATCGCCCTGCTCCACAATTGGCGGATAATTTTGTTCGTTCTTCACACTCTATGGACTTTGGCAACCATCCTTCAATAAAATGGATGCTGTCTATGATTGTCAACGACTTTGGCAGTGGCGGGAGTGGTGATGGAATTATTTCCCCACTCGTGTCGAGCGCTAACGAGGGACCCGGGCCGGGCGGCGATGTCAATACTCCGACACCCAGACTCCTGAAATACCCCTGCCATCGTCACGTCTCAGCTAACAAATTAAAATTTCTTTTATAGTCAATATTGGCTAGTCAATCTTGAGACTAGCGAATTTAGCACCTTGAGCGGTTTTGTATGCAAAAAAATATCATTAAAGCATTTTGGGAATTAATTAAACATTGTTTATACCACTTTTTTAATAATCAAACGACATGTTTCAGAGGATACCTCCATCTTCAGATGTAAAAAATATAACAAAAACTAAACAAAGAAAGACTAATAAAAAACGCCTTTTAAATTCGATACAAAAAATTAAAAATTAAAAATTAAGTTGGGCTATTTGTTATAAGTCGGAACTAACAATTATTTTTTAATTAAATAATAATACGTATTATGATAATATAATTTAGAAAAATATAATTTGATGATAAATACAATTTGGAATTCCACAGTGTTAATGCCTTAACTTTCAATAAGTTAAAGCATTTTGCTTGAACTGTTTGTATGGAAGCGAAGCATGGAACTGGCAAAAGAAGGATGAAAGTAGAATAAACGCAGTAGAAATGATATATCTTAGACGAATGTGTGGATACTCTGTATATGATAGGGTGTCGAATGAAAATAAAAGAAGTGAATGCGGTGCGAATGATGGTGTTACAAAATAATGAAAGGATCATTAAGATGGTTTGGACATATGGAAAGAATGAATGAAGACAGAATGTTTAAAAAATTATACGTTAACGATGTAAATGGAACCAGAAATAAGAAAGAGCGAGGAAAACGGGCACGATCAAATAAATCAAATATTGAATGTCGGCCATGTGAAGAGTCAGAGAAATCGACGCGCGTGAATGACACGATGTATGAATGTTGAGGAATCGAGAGAAATATGTCAAGAAAGAAAAGTTTGGCAGTCCATTCTTTCTGCCTACCCCTTCGAGGAGACGGCGTGATGGTTAGTTAGTTAGTTAGTTTTTTGAAATATATAATATTTAATAAAATCGACCACAAATATTAATGTTGTTAATTGAAATTCCTTGGCAGAAACTAACTAAACTAACTAATCATCCCGTTGGGAGGATGGACCGCCATATCGTTCTGTCCTGACATACCTCTCTAGATTCCTCCACATTCATACATCGTAACATACACGCTAGTAGATTTTTCCGACTTCAAATGTAGCCGCCTTTCAGTATTTAATTAATTTGGTCATGCCATGCTTTCCTTGGTCTTTCACGGCTTCTCTTTCTACTCACATTATATATATACAACATTTTAACCATTCTTCTCTAGTCCATTCGTTCTATATGTCCAAACCATCTCAGGCATCCTTTTTTGATTTTACTTATGATACAATCATCTGCCTTACATTTCTTCCTTATTTCGTCGTTCGGTATTCTATCATAAAAACGTTTTCCCGTTCATTTTTCTTAGTGATCTCATTTCTACGGTGATTCTTATCCTACTTTCATCATTTTTTGCCAGCACTAAGCTTCACTTCCATACATAAGTGTTGGCACTAAATAATAAATTCCTTTATATTGTAATATATATATTTAGTTTCATTCCACTAGAGTTAATGGCTTGATTGGTTTCGGCAACTATGTATGTATGAACGCCAATAAATAACAATGTGCCGTTTCATTATTTCTGAGAAAACCCTTTTGGGGAGACGGCGTGATGGTTAGTTTGTTAGTAACCAAAACAAATGACCAAAACAAACAACCATGACCTCAGGAAGGACACCAAGTTGCTTGTATACAAGTCCGTTGTTCTGCCAACACTCCTATATGCCTCAGAAACATGGACCCCATTCAGAAGACACATCAAATACAACCAACGCTATCTACGAAGAATCCTAAATGTGATAAATCAGGACAAATTACAGAATATTTATTGAGATTAATATGACTAGTATTGAGGCTGCTATTATTCTAAGAGCATTCGCTGGGCTGGTCACGTCATCAGAATACCTGAGACAAGATTACCAAAGAAAATGAATGTACTCTCCACTGACCCAAGGGAAATTTTCACTCGGTGGTCAGAGGAAACGCTACAAAACCCCCCTTAAACCAAACTTCCAAAAGACTAACATCGATTGTGATTGCTGGGCTGAAGAAAACTGCAGAAAGACTACAGAAAACAGACCTAGGCTGAGAATAACAGCACATAAAGGCACGCAGGACTAAAATTACAGCGCAAAGACGACGCCGCCGAGGGGAGGAAGAGTAGAAAGGAGAGACCATTGGGAGACGGTGGCGGTGGTTTTGCCCCTGTCCCAGATACCCTAGAATATGTGGGTTCAGGATTGGGCTCTTCAGTCACACGCGGATCCACAACAATGAAGGAGAGTCTTCCTCGGACATGAGGAACAGCCGATGATGATGATGAGTAACTTAGTTAGTCAGTCAAGGGAAATTTTGTTCAGACCTGCTCCACCTACTAAGATATTTGGAATATTTGTATGCTTATATAGGGTGTTTTTTTAAGAGCTTGAGAACTTCACATAATAATATAAACAGAAATATTGTTAAAATGAATTTTTTATTATTATAATCTCAATCTGGTAGATAATTTCATGGCATTTATTTTTTAAATATGATTTTTGGCATATGTCTGTTGCGACTACGAGTTAGATCAGTCCAATTATTCAATGCTTTTTCCAATAAATCTGGCCGACACAATTTGACATTCTCAACTGTCAAACCACAGACATGAACCATCGAAACTTCTCATGCACCTAAAAAAACACCCTTCAGTATAAAAACACTGCGTGTTTTTTTGTAAAAACCGTGTATACGGAGAACGAATTAAACTGTTGCGTACTTTGCATTTCATTTGCATATTTCTTTTGCCTTATCAAATAAACCTGTCACGCATTATTTAAATACATTAAAATATAATATATCGAAGACAAAACAGAAATGATCTTTTACATAAACTACAAACTTTGGCTTAGCGTGTTCTGACCATATTGAAACCTGTTTTACATATTTTTATAATTACAGTTAAAGATATATTTTGAAACGACTGCCATTTGCCAGTCACTTCTGTTATCCTCTTCTTAATACCTTTCGTTTATAGAATACAAAGAAAACAAAAAAGGTATTTAATTAAACGACTGTTGTAACCACTGGGAGAGTTAAAATTTCTACACTTACGAAGGGTTTTTATGTCCCGAAACCTGTTTGTGAAAAGTGCAAAAAAGTGTTTCGAAATAGAAAAAATTAACTTACTAAATAACCATCATGCCGTTATCCCGGAGAAGTAGGCAAAGAGGATAGATCGCCACATTGTTATATCCTGACATAACTCTCGCGCCTCTTCTACATTCACACATCGTGACATGCAAGCTCGTCGGTTGTTCCTACTTCGAACATGACCGCCTTTCAATAATTGTCTTCCTTGGCCTTCCTCGACTTCTTTTTCCATTCACACTACTTGTATATATTTTTTTAACCATTCTTCCCTCATCCATTCGTTCCTTATGTCCAAAACAGTGACCCTTTCTTGATTTTATTTAGAAAATAGAACGTTTTCAAAAGTGAATTCGCAAGACAAAGCAATAGCAAATATAGAAGAAACAAAACACTTAGTTGAAAAATTCAAATAAAATAGTAATAAATAGGTATTGATTGTTAGTTAATTAGAAAGTTTCAATCCTGGGATTGGTTTGCAGCAATTTCTTCTATTCTTCTCTGTCTTGTGCGGCTCTTCGAAATCTGCATATGATGAGCAGCGCACGTCCACCAACAGGTCCTCCAGGTACTCTCAGCCTGGGCGTCCCCTAGAGTTTGTCCCCTCGGTCATACCCTCCATTATGGCATGCAAGAGACCTTCTTGACGTATTACATGGCCGATCCATCTTGCACGCCTTTCGGACAAGGTCCTGAGCAGGTGCCTTCCTCCGTCGATTCCTTGAAGAACGTCCTCATTCGTGATGTGGTCTCTCCAGGAAATTCCAAATAGTCTTCTATAGGACCACATCTCAAAAGCCTCCCGTCTCCGCTTATCTCTTTCGGATAGGCACCATGTCTCGCAGCCGTACATCAAGATACTCCATACATAGGTCTTGATGAGGAGTATTCTCAGTTTTAGGTCTATATTATTTGATTCTATTATATTATTGATTGTTGAATGTCTATAAAACAACAATATCTAATAGGTTTTGATACACATGTCTGTTGAAGCTATAATTAGATGAAAGGTAGCCCTCAACACGAGAATAATAAACTCACGTGGATCTGATTTATGAAAAACACCTTAATGTAATAGCGTGACCTCTTTTCTGTAAGAAAGGGTGATTTAGATGACCTTTTCAGTTAGGGACAGGCGCCGGAAAAGCGGGCGGAGGTGGCGGGCGGTGGCTACCCGCAAATTGTGGAAATATGAGATGTGATTGACTTAATCGGAAGCTTCGGAGCTTTTAGCCCATGAAAGCCTTGGAAAAAAAATTAAAGACGTAGAATTAAGTGAAATATTTAAAACGATTTTATTTAATGAGCCAAAGTGAATTAGCAATTGAATAATTATAAAAAAAATCGAATTAATTGGGTTTTATAAACGTAGTGAAAAAAATTAAAACGTAATTATTATACGAGTATTTCAGTTTTAATGACTAAAGATTACCAAACATATATAAATATATTCGGTGTACTTCAAGGTATGTTCAAATTAAATGTACTTGAAATGTTACATAATTCATAATCAAATGTGTAACAAGGATTTTTATTTTTGGTAATAACATACGTTTACACGTAAAACAAACACAACATTGTATATTTAATATTTGCTTTCATTTAATTGATTTTTGTACATTCAGAATTTTGTTTGGTGATATATAAATTAAATACCGTGAAAATATATTATATATTAAATCGTTCATTCAGCTTACTTTTATACATGAAAATGTGTATAAATCATAAAAAAGTACGTACCAAATAATAATAGCACTTTTATATAATTATACGAAGATTATGTTAATTAAAATCCAAGTTGCTGACGGCGTTTAAATTAATGCTGAAACCAAAAATTTCATCTAGAAATTTAATACTTTTAAAACATGTCTCGCACGAGACACACCGTGAGCCAAGTTTTCCATTTTCCTGTTTATCGCACTAACTACGCTCAGAGCGCGGCATTGTATCGAATCTGTGACAACTACATTGGAGACATAACCATTTGAACAAGAGAAATTTGATAAAAAAATGATCAGAGCAACATTTCGGCCTGGATGTGACTACGATGTTACATGTTTCTATTCATATTTTAACTCTTAAATATTATGTCTAATCTCATTTTGTTTTAGCTTTACTTCAATCTCGTTTCCCACTGTCATTTGTTAACTGTTAACTATTATTTTATATTTGTGGTAGCATGTAATTGGCCCTATTTTAATTATTCTAAATTATTTACTATATATATGTTATTGATATCGCTGTATGTTACCCTTAACAAATAAATAAATAAATTAAAAAAACAGATATAATTTTAAGAGTTGCATTTTTTACCAATGAAAACTCGAATAATAAGAATACCATTAAAAATGCACCCTATCAATAATGCTTATTTTGCAAATTGCTTCTAGAAATCTTATTCACACTTCCGTCCATAAACGACAAAGAGCAAACTGCTCAAAGCTGTATACCGGAAGGATATATTTATTACAATCCATTTTTCCTTACCGTGCTGATGCACTAGGACTATTGAAGTAATATTATTTTAAGGGCAAATAATATATAATGTAGTAAGAACTTAACTAACGATTGTATACTCGCTGGGTGGCTGTCCTAATTATATTAATCTAATTAATTTATGGATGAAATATCACTCTTCATAGACATGTGTCAGACAAATTATAATCTTTAAAATTTCACACCGGGGAAAGAGGAGAGCCTTCCGAAACGTGCCTGAAATGTGTAATAAAGTGTTGTGAAAACACAATATATTTTCATGGTTATTCAAAAATGACTCTATAACACAAAATGAAGGCGAATATAGAAGATACATACAGATTTACATACATATTTATCACATACATTATTTATCTAATCAAATTCTTCTTCTTATTTGTCCTTGCTATGACCTATGTGGTCTGTTCTCCAAAGTGTTGCTCCTCCTGTAAGCTGGATTCCCAGCTGTCTTTTCTTCTTTTAGGAGGTCTTCAGCCTCTAAGGCCTCGTCTAAACCTCACATATCTCTCTTATTTTACAAGGATTAATTGTATCTCAATAGAGACGAAGATGCAAGTTGTTTCTGTTCCCAGAAAACAACTTGCATCTTCGTCTCTATTGAGATACAATTAATCCTTGTAAAATAAAAATAATTTATCCGCAATGGGTGAAATCCAGTATTTGTCTACAAGAATTTGTATACATTCAAAATGTTGTTATATAAATATAACTGGTACATGCAGGCAAAAAATTGGAGAGACATCTCCAGGCGAAATCTAGTACTGTATGATTTGCATAGACTTTCACAGTACATTAATAAAGGTTTTCTGCTTAATGCTTTCTAATCTTAATATAGATGACGCTAGTGTAGAGTGAACATAATATTGTGAAAATATTTGTAGAAACCTACCATATATACAAGTTCCAAAAAGTTTGTCAGACGTGGTGGTCATAACGGCGGAATGGGGAATGTTGTTAAACGTGAAGCGATCGCTCAACCCAACCAATGACAGGTCATAAGTCCTGTAAACGCCTCGGCCACCACCTTCTGTTCCCAGAAAACAACTTGCATCTTCGTCTCTATTGAGATACAATTAATCCTTGTAAAATAAAAATAATTTATCCGCAATGGGTGAAATCCAGTATTTGTCTACAAGAATTTGTATACATTCAAAATGTTGTTATATCTCTCTTATTCTGGTGTTCCTCTGGCGTTCTTTTAGCGTCATGCCTGCTATCATCTTCAATATCTTCATCTCGGAAGTCTTCAAATTTTTTTGGTCTTGTTGTGTTTGACCTTGCTTCAACACCATATGTTATAATTGGAAATTTAATTTAATGTTTTTTTAAAACTTTGTATATAACCTCATTATTATGAGTAAGTAGCGGCAACCGGTTTCACTCTGTAGCGAGCTTCCTCGGGGATATAAAAAACTTTTTGTGTATAGCCCTGAGAAATATCGCTACAGAGTGAAACCGGTTGGCGCTACTTAATCATAATAAAGTGGTTTTTAATACAATGTATTAAAAAAATGTTTAAATCAATTATTAAATATGTCAAACCACAAAGTATTGGCTTCGTACCAAAGTGTTATAATTGGTTTTACGCATGCTTTATAGATTCTCATCTTACTCTTAATGGCCATACATGTATTTATTAATATTGTGGATTTTAGAGTACCAGAGATTACGTCTGCTATGTTGACACGGGCAAAAGAGCATAGGTTTATTTATTTCGACATATTGTGTGGGTTGTCTATCTTCATTCCCGAGAAAAGTATTTATCCCGATTATACAAAAGTTGTTCGAGATAAATAGATTCATAAAAATTTTAACACACGTCTTGATTCACAATTGTTCCTATTTATAGAATCTCGTAGGGCTTATGAAAATAAATATTAAGGTGAGTCATATTAATATTTTTTAAATACAATATACTTATTACTAGGAGTTTTCCATGTCATCAGAGTAACATTATTATTAATTCTAATGAAAACGTATGCTTTCTATAAGTTTGATTATACAAAATATTATTTGAATGACATGTTAATCCTTGTTAAGGCATTGTAAAATGACAACGTGAAATATGTCATTCCCATAAATTATAATAAAATTTCTGGCAAACGGACGAGACAAATTTAATATAGAATTTACATTAATTAATACGAAAGAAAACGATCGTTTTCTAGAAGATTTATTAAAACTAACTAACTAACCATCACGCCGTCTCCCCGAAAGGGTAGGCAGAAAGAATGGACTGTCACACTTTACTGATGCGACACTCCACCCTTCTCTTTTCGCTCCGCGGGAGACGCGGTGTGATGGGTTGCGAACCTCATCGCCACCAATAGGCGCTTAAAAAATATTAATATTAATAAGATATAAAAATAAAATAATAAGATTTATTATGTTTTATATAAATGACATGTTTCGAACTCGCTGCTGTCTAGAAAAGTTTTCATTCGTATTAATGATTTAATATGGAGTTTTGCATCATTGTTCAAGAAACAATAAATGAGTTTTACATTATTGTTCCAGAAACAATAAATGAGTTTTACATTATTGTTCAAGAAACAAAGAAAATAACACGATTATTATTACATTTATAAAAACATACGTTCGGTATTTCTTACTGACATGGTAAAATAAACATCAGAAAATTAGCATTTCAATTTTCAAACCGTATTTTGAAAGCGTGTTTAGAAATTAGAATTTTCTGCGTTATAAAATAAGCAAGAGCACTTAACACTCTAAGAGCGCCCACCTCTATTGATTTTCGCAAAGTTATGAATGAATTGTTTATTTTGGTTTTTGTGAATAAAGAGGGAGATGGAATGGGGTTTTCTCACCATTTAAACTGGCGTCAGACGGGTCCGGCACTCTCGCCAGCTCCTCGGGCGGTGGCTGGGAGGTGCTCCCAGCCTTCCTCTTCGATTTCTTCTCATCCTCCTACAGAAAAACATATAATTAGATGATATAAAAATAATAAAACGAAATCTCATAATGGCCGCAATTTATTTATTTAGAACGCATTGAATGATTTATTATTGAAGGTAAAGGCGTTAAAATTGTGGAATTAAATCGTTAATTTGAAAGGAGATTTTATTAAACACATTTAATATAGATTTGTTTTATAAATTAACCATTCACGAACGTAAGTCACCTCTGACGTGACAACAGAACTTTGTCACTGGGGTTGTATGGCGCATGTGAGGTGACATGATGAATCATGTTGAATCTTTTCTGTGGAATCTGCACGTTATTACTTTGCCAGTTGAATATTAGCGATGGAGAAATTATCATACGCAGTCCCTTTTAAATTTAATTATAGATAGAATAATATATACAAAGATACAAAAGCTAACGTCCGATTAGGATTAATATTATTTAATAATTTTGAGTTTATTTTTTTCTACTAAAAAGCAGTGTTTGAATTCATTAAAAAATCGTCATTATCTAATTCTATAGTGTTAACTATTTAAGTTTATATAAAAGCTGTTTATATATTTTTTAAATAAATTTAGGGCCTTAACACTATGGGATTCCATAATGACGTATTTTTTATAAATAAAAAAACGTTTTTTCACTTTTAAGTTTATTTTGCTCTGTAAACAACAGTATGGAAATACAAGAACCTAAGTGTAATACATATCGCACCTTCGGTAAGACAAGGGCATAATTGTTAAAAATTCTCAAAATGAGTTAAGTATGCCAATGTATTTTAAAAACATCGCTTTATCTGGAGGAACAAAGTCGCCCATTAAGTTCAGTCTCATTTAGCCAGAGGGCGATAGTGTATTATCAATATAGCCAGAATAACATGATATTATTCTTCAAAAAACTTTAAATGTTTAAAATGAAAAATTACAAAGCGTACAATTGTGCCCTTGTCTTACCGAAGGTATGAGTACGATATGTCATATGTTTTAGTTTAAATTAGTACTTGGGTACCAGGGACTGGTCATTTTCGGTTACAATTAACACGTATCACGCCGTGGCAGCATATGTGACTGCATTGAATTGTTAAAAATATGCCGTGGCAGTCATATGTGACTGCCAACGGTTGAATTATAGTAAAGGTCATCAAGTCACGCGTTAACGGAGTTTTACTAATATAATATGGTTAAGTTAAAATAGCCTTTTACAACCGGAATCCTTAAAATTACCTTGGCAGTCAACGTGTTAGGGATCTTACTATTTGAAAATATTTTTTTAATTTGATTTTTGAATTGAGTGTGATTCGTTACAATTAAGCTATTGATTTAGCAAAGGAACTGAAAAAAAATTAATATGCACTAAAAAAAAACATAATTATTTTACCCGACATGTTTTCAATATGATCAGTGCAATAAAAGAAGAAGTAGATGTTTTGAAAATGATCTCCATACTCAAGTGTATATTTATTTATATCTGAGGAGAGGTCACCTCCAAAAACGTGTTTTTTTTTAAATATTGAATTTAAAATATTACATCAACAGTGTTATATGCATTCTCCTTGTATTATAAAAATAATAGTATTTGCTCACAATATAATAATTGGTGATCATTTTAGAAATATAGTATGAATTTATAATATAATAATATCTATGTACCTTATCCATATATATATATATATATATATATATATATATATATATATATATATATATATATATATATATATATATATATATATATATATATATATATATATATATATATATATATATATATATATATATATATATATATATATATATATATATATATATATATATATATATATATATATATATATATATATATATATATATATATATATATATATATATATTTTTTTTTTTTAAAACCCAGAAGTACGATTCTTGTTTATCTTTCTTATTCAAACATATTTATTACTTCAATTACGGAAATCTAATTGTTTAAAAAATATAAAAATTTTACGCCTTTATTGAAAAATCCTTCAAACACCCACCGTCAAATCGGTTCTGAGAATTTCTTGTTCAATGATTATAACCTTTTATTTTGACAAGGATATAATTTTGAATAATGCAAAATCACAAATATATCCATTCCCATCGTCAAAATTAATGAATGTAGGAATAAATGAAAAAATCTTTTCTATTTAAAGATATTTTACACGCGATCAATCATAAATAATTGTTCCAACTTGAAAGAAATGAGAAAAACAATTTTTAATACTCCTAATATATTTCCAGCTGCACATACTATAAACCGGTAGGAATATTTTTCCAGCTTAATCGGGATTGAAATCAAATTATGTTTCATTAATTCGTTTTTTTTTAATTTGACGACGGTAAGATGATATTGGCCTGTTGTTACTAAGGCGGGGCGATCAAGGGATAGTCAGTTATCCCTTAATTTCATGTTGTAGCAAATTTACAACAAACCAAAAAAGCTACTTATATTTCTATGGAATATTTGTTATTTAATGTTCAAATTTAGCTACCTATTAACCCTTCATTGCATGATATTTTTATAAAAAACTAACTAACCATCACAGCGTTTCCTCGGAGTGTAGGCAGAGCGGATGGAACGCCACACCGTTCTGTCCTGACATATACCTCTCGTATCATAACATGCAAGCTCGTCGATTCTTCCGATTTCTAATCTCTCCTTGGTCTTCCACGACTTCCTTTATATATTTTTTATAATTTGAACAAAAATTATATTTTTAGTTATCTATTACAAAACAGAATATGGGAAAAATGATAATATAAATATTATTTATTTATATACCTGTATCAATTAAAAAAATGGTGTGTAACAAATTTACTAGAAAGCTGAATTTGATAATATTTCATAGTATATTTGATTATTACACACAATAAATGATTGAACATGATATAAATACTTATCTGGCAATGAAGATTTTCATTATTAATTAGAAACATTTTTTTTTTCTAAATTCATAATGTGTCTTATAAACTAGCAGTAAAAGAAACAGGTCAACTGTCAAGTAAATATCAAAGTAAAATTGATGTATTTGTAAACTAGCGTCATTAGCAATGGTTTGTATATCGTAATAGGTAGATGGGAATGTAGAGTGTAGGGTACAAAGAGAATATGTATTAAGAATAATAACGGTTTGTATCAAATTTTCCACACCATGCAATGAAGGGTTAAGGTATACAAGCAGTTGCTAGTGGTGCTAGTTAAAATATATTTAAAAAAAATTACTTTGACATTTGGTTGACGGTTGACCGGCTTCGATCAGTTTATTAGACACATTT
The DNA here is from genome assembly GCA_022606425.2 of Lepidostoma basale. Classification (NCBI taxonomy): domain Eukaryota; kingdom Metazoa; phylum Arthropoda; class Insecta; order Trichoptera; family Lepidostomatidae; genus Lepidostoma; species Lepidostoma basale. The sequence goes on along the minus strand of JAHDVF020001018.1, from coordinate 739,879 downwards.
TGAGTTTAAAAAACGTTATTTTTAATAAATTAGAGATTGCCAAGTGAGTATTAAATTTACATCACGATCCATCTTTTATTATATGTTATAGTAAAATACTCTCTAGTAAATTTCCTATAAACATAATTTTAACAATATAGGTAGGTATATAAATAAACTTAGTAAATTTAAAACATCCCGTTTTTTATTTGCAATAGATAATTAAAAACACTGTTTTAACCTAATCTTAATAGATGGCGCTAGTGTAGATTGAACAAAAATATGTGAAGTGTTCCTCAACATATTAGCATGTATACATCTTTCAAAAAATTGTACATAAAGTGATCGCTTAATCCAACCAATGACAGGTCATAAGTCCTGTAAACGCCTCGACCACCATATTCTGTTTCCAATAAACAATTTACATCTTCCTCTCTATTGAGATAAAATTAATCCTTAACATTGTTTTCGTTACAATTTTTAAAAAAATCATGAAATGTAGGGTTAACCGTCTACCCCAACTCGATATCCGGCAAACTTCACACCTTTTAACGAAAACACAGTTCACAGAAACAACACGCTAACACGAGTTCGCAGTCTGTTGTCCGTCTGTTTAAAAATAATGAAGAAGAAAATTGCCGTGTCGCTTCAGAAAATACTTGAAGCTTGCGAAATATATTATTTGGTGTCTGGAATGTGTCCATTTGTCAAAATGCCCATCCCGCCGTGCCAAATAGTGGTCATGAAAAATCATTTGAGACTAACATCTCGCGCGGCGCTAAATGTCAAAACGTGTAAACCCGGTCAAGATAATATTATCCCGCATTGTTACCGGAAGTGTACGAGATCACAAGAATACTTTGCGCTCCTAAAAATATCAAATCCTTTGAAATTTATACTCGTATAGGATTAACAGAACATGCATGAACAATAACTTCTGCTGTAAAACCGAGTAGTCGCAGATTTAATTATAAAAGACGATCTGTTTTGCTGTTATTTACTTCAAAACAATTAGAAAATAATTATAAAAGTACTTGCTGAATCTAATCTTGCCGTGAAACTAAGATGCTGTAAGAAATAAACATTTATTTCCATCCACTTGGAATACGTGCCAAAAATGTGTCAATCGCGTTCATTTGCAAATAGCAGACAATTTAACGTTTGCCTAAATGATCGATGATTTGTCAAGAAAAAATAAGCTAGAAACACTTTTCAACAGTATGATAACAGGATAATTATAAAACTAACCATCACGCCGTCTCCCAGAAGCGGTAGGCAGAAAGAATGGACTGCCACACTTTTCTTTCATGGCATATTTCTCTCACTTCCTCAACATTCATACATCGTGTCATGCACGCTCGTCGATTTCTCTGACTCCTCACATGGCCGATATTCAATATTTGATGTATTTGATCGTGCCACGTTTTCCTCGGTCTTCCTCTATTTCTGGTTCAATTTACATCGTTAACATATATTTTTTATCATTCTTTCTTCATTCATTCTTTCCATATGTCCAAACCATCTTAATGATCCTTTCACTATTTTGTTCATAACACCATCATTCGCACCGCATTCACTTCTTATATTTTCATTCGACACTCTATCATACACAGAGTAACACACATTCGTCTAAGAGATCTCATTTCTACTGCATTGTTACTAATTTCATCCTTCTTTTGCCAGTTCCATGCTTCGCTTCCATTATAATTCATTATAATTGTTTAAAAAATATTTCATAAATGCCAAAACAATAATACCAAATTAGATTTATAAAATTTTTGTCCATTTGCGATTTATTGTTTGTTTAACTACTCGATTATATTTTTATTATTATCAGCCGTCTATCATCCACTGCTGAACGTGTGCCTCTCTCAAAGCACGACACCACCTCTTATCGATAGCTACTCCCATCTATCCACGTTCAGAAATTCTTACAATTTCGTCCGATTAGCGAACAGGGGAGTCCAAATCCACAGAATCCTGTGACTGTTTTCCACTCCAGAACTCGTCTTCCCTATCGGCTGCCGATCCTTCAACAAATATGGCCAGCTCAGAAGCGTCATTTAACAAATTAAAATACTTTCAGATTATTTTTCTTCTAAACTCGCCTTCACTCTGTGTTGTAGGCTCATATTTGAATAAATATAACTACACACTACACTTCATATTTTTACAACACTTTATTAAACTTTTCCCAGACATGTTTCGGTTGTAACCCAAACTTTTAAAATGTATTTATTGTTACTTGAACAATGATATAAAATTCCATATCGAATAATTAATACGAATGAAAACGTCAGTTTTCTAGAAGTATCGACATGTTTCACCCTTCTAAGACATTTGATTGATGATGACAATTTTTAAATGTTTTTAAAATAAAGTAATTTACAAATGTTTAACAATAAAATAAAAAAGAGTGTTCATTATACACTAAAAAGCGTAGAGTTATGTATAAACGTGTAGGGGGTATTATTAGAATTGAGTTGAGGGGAACATTTCGAGCATGGGAATACAATTTTAATTTTATTTATTGTTTATTATGTTTTCATTATTTTTGATAGATTTTTTAATTTCTAAAATCATTTCAATTTATTAACAATAAATAATTTAGAAATTAAAAAGACCTCAAAAGTAAACAACCAATTTATTTTAACCGTCGCGTTGCCATGTGGTCAATTGAGTTTCCACTGCCAATTTAAAGTTGATTTTCTTAAAACCTATGGACCCTAATATTATCAAAAAAATTGTAATTCTCCATTGAAATGATCTCAATATTTCGTAATAAAAAAAAAGCAAAAAATTACTTCCTTCATCCCAAAAAAAAAATTTTTTAAGACTGCCCTCACCTTCATTCGTGTTAAGGTAGAATTTGTTTTGCTAATATTTACAACTTTATCAAAAGCGACAAATACTTACTCACTGTTTTGAACGTATTATAAATTATATGTTTGGCCTTTTCTCATAGGTACGTAATAATACCGACTGTGGACGGAAACGCAGCACGCAACTTAATAATATCAGAACTGTGAAAATATTAACACTTTACCAAAAGGGACAAATATTAATACGTACTCGTTGTCTTGAACGTACCATACATTTTGCCTAGGTGCCTTTATCATACGTAAAATTATAGCGCCACGGCGCGGCGGGGCGAGACAAGTTCATACTTGGTGTCAGTTGTTCATATGCTGTCTCGCATTCTATATCAGAAATCGCATGGTTCCAGAAAAAAATTAATAATGATATGTTTTTCAAATAATCCATGTATGTTATAGTTATCGATCTATTCTCATGAAATTCCCTACAAGATGACATAAATTAAATTTTGATTCATCGAGTCATATGCTTGATATTTAAATAAAGTTAGCGGTAAACTGAATTGACCACATGGGAGCGAGCGTTTTGTTTTGAACACGGTACGTTAAGGGTTAAATTAAATTCTTATGTTTGAGATGTTCCGGTTAACCATCCCCTCTCCTCAATCCAAATAATACCCCCCTCCACCTTTATATATGACTCCACCCTTTTTAGTATATGAAATAAGTGATTACTCTATTTTATTTTATTGTTAACATTTTGAACACTGATAAAGGTTTTTGTCACATGTCTGTGAAAAGTATAATAAAGTGTAGTAAAAATACGAAGTGTAGTTATAACATATTTATTCAAACATTCAGATTAACTCTATACCAGAATAACGAGGCATATTCTTGTTACGATAACCAAATGTGCCACTGCATAAATTGCATAAGCAGTCCCATAATAAGCTTTGAAGCACTTTATAATCCGTTTACAAATTTAGCGTATCAAGGTAAGCCTTTGGTTTTGCTCGTGAGACACTACCCGAGAATCTATAAAGCACGAGCTATGAAGTAACGGTTGAGTTATAAATAAACTCAGAAAGCTTGAGAATAACTTTGCTTTAATTTTTTTAAACACTTATTCTGATATGGTTTAAATAGTTTCGAATAGATTATTGATATGTTTAAAAAATCTTGTTTTTCTTTTATCTTCCTTGTTGTAGACATATGTGGTCTGTTCTACAGAGTGTTGCTCATTCTGTGAGGTAGATTGTCAGCTGTCATTCCATCTTTTAGGAGGTCTTCCACGAGGACGAGTCCCATGAGGCTGATTAAGCAATGCAATATAGGGGAGTCTGGTGGTGTCCATTCTTTGAACATGACCATACCAGTCCCATTTTCGCTGTCTGCTCCTTCTTATAATATCCTCAACCTCACATATCTCTCTTATTCTGGTGTTCCTCACGCGATATCAAAAATTCAATCATTTAAAATATTGACGCCTAGTTACTGTCTAACTAATAAATAACTAACGAACCAACACGCCGTCTTCTCGAGGGGAAGGCAGGAAGAATGGACTGCAACACTTTTCTTTCCTGGCATATTTCTCTCGTTTCCTCAACATTCATAAATCGTGTCATGCACTCACGTCGATTTCTCCCATTCAACTTCTATGATTTGTTTTAATAAAGCTTTTCCACGTCGGATAAATCGAAGTGCGTGCATGACACGATATATGAATTTTAATAAGAAGTGCAAATGAAAGTGTAATGAACAATATAATGAAAGGATCATAAAGATGGTTTGGATACATTAAAATAATGAATGAAGAAAGAATAGTAAAAAAGGACATATTGACTATGTAAATGGAACTTGAAATAGAGGAAGACCGAGGAAATCGTTGCACGATTAAATAAATCAAATATTGAATGTCGGACACGTGAGGAGTCGGAGAAATCGACGTGCGTGCATGACACGATGTATCAATATTGAGAAATCGACAGAAGTATGTCAGGAAAGAACAATCCATTCTTTCTGCCTTTCCCTTCGGAGAGACGGCGTGATGGTTAGTTAGTTAGTTAACAATTGTTAAAAATTAAAACCACAGCAGTAAAAAACTACCAGGAAGGCCGTCGAAGAAATGGAGAGATGGCTGGACATCATCATTCCAGGATAGGTCACCGTTACAAACAGGTTATATGACCATACTTAGAAGAAGCAATATGTATGTTTAATTTATTTAAAACTTATTTCAAATGTCTTTTGAACATTATTTCCATTTATAAAAGAGTTCATCGAACTTATAAAAAGCAGTATTCCTTAACTTTTTATGGGATGTGACCCTTTTCTTGTCATAACTAACTACGTCCTCTGGGAACATTTTGAATTTTTATCACCTTTCTATCTGCCGTCGTACATACAGTATTTACATATACTCGTACAGCTTACATAATTCTTCTCAAATACACGATTCGTCCCACCCCCGATACATCGGCGCGGCAATAATGTGGGAATATATTTAATACTCGCAAGACGAATATCTTCCGGCGGTTTGAACCATTCGTATTGTTAGTTTTAGAGAGTGACTAACAGGTGGCTACGAGGGTTATTTACTGCTCTTTCCATCACCCGGCTCCAAGACAGGGTCATGAACCGATTAAAACAGAATATTCGTCACTGTTAAATTAAAAACGCTGTTTTAATATAAAAAAATTGATGTTGCTTTTTTTTTAATTAGAAAATTTCCTTATAAAAACTTAAATTAATCATTCGGTAGTTAATTTATGCTTAGTTTAAATTTTAGGATTGAAAAATTGACCACCATATTTGGTTTCCAAATAATTTACATCTTCGTCTCTATTGAGATACAATTAATCAAATATTTAGTTTATTTTTTTATAAAATCGTCGCGACGGCTGTTTCGGTAACCGATGTTACCATCGTCAGGTGTTACAATAAATATATAAAAATAAACTAATTTGTTGATATTAAAACAGTGTTTTTAATTTAACAGTGAATAATGTTAAAATATCAAAGTGTTTCCGCCAAAACAATTGATTACAGAATATTCGGTTTTTCAATCGTAAAATTTAAACTAAGCCTAAATAAAATACATAATAAAATACATAAATGATTAATGAAAGATTTTATAGGGATATATTCTAATTTAAAAAAAGCAACGTTATTTTATATAAATTCTTTTACTGAACATATTTTAATTTTAATAAAGCTTTCTTTATTTTTTTTAACTTTGCTTAAATTAATATATTTAAAAAAAAATTGTAAAATAAAAAACAATTAAAAATGACGATAAAGAGTATTAGTTAGGTAGATTCTTATGTATGGAAGCGAAGCATGGAACTGCCAGAAGAAGGATGATAGCAGAATAAATGCGGTAGAGATGAGGTCCCTAAGACGTATGTGTGGTAGAACGATGTACAACAGAATCTCAAATGCTGGTATAAGAAAGGAATGTAGAGCGAAAGAAGGTATTATGAACAAACTTATGAAAGGATTGCTGCGTTGGTTCGGACATATGGAGCGCATGGGTGAAGAAAGAATGGTTAAAACAGTTACGTTAACGATGTCAATGGAGTACGGGGTCGAGGTAAACCGAAGAAAACATATGACAAAATTAATCCAATTTTAAAGGTTGGTCATGTCAGAAACCGGAAGAATCGACGTGCGTGTATGACTCGCTATATGAATGTGGAGGACCTAGAGAGGTATGTCAGGATAGAGTAGTGTGGCGGTCCATTCTCTCTGCCTACCCCTATGGGGAAACGGCGTGATGGTTTGTTGTTGTTAGATATTGGATACATATTTTTTTCAAATATGTTTTTGTTTTGAAATGATTTTGATATTTTGAATAGAGATTGCTGCTATGAAATTTGATATTTGCAGTAAATATTTTTTTTATGTAAAATTTTACAAAGACAATTTTTCGCATTGTGAAATAATAACCATCCCCGGCGCATCCAAATAAAAGTGTTGTCTGTTCCCACAGAACGAGGAGCGCCTCACGCTTATTCTCGGCAGAGAGAAAATATCCTTCGCGCCGCCCACAGCGCTCACTTAATGATCCGAGGCAAATTAAATTAATGTCCTCGTTTCTTGACACTTTCCTCACTCACTTACAATGTTTCAAGCATCTTCTACGAGTTCTCAAGTATTTGTAGTCGTAGTCTCAGGCAAATATTTAACTTTAATTTATTTATTGTTATACACATTGGAAACTGAAAAATATCTTTGTTTATTATCCACTAAAATATTAAAAATCACGACATGTTTCAGAGGAGACCTCCGTCTTCGTATGTAAATATATAATAAAAAAAACAAAATAAAGAAAGACTAATAAAAAAGCATTTAAAAATCGATACAATATAAAGGAACGATACATTAAAAAATTTAAAAATAACCTGGACTAATTGCTTTAAGCACAAATACTTATTTTTATCAGTAAGAAATAATATGTAATAATAAACAATAATTATAAGTAATATTGACATTAATAACAGATTAATTTGCATAAAATAGGGAATGGGAGCTTGGAAGACTAAAATTAGACAAAGCATTTAAGGAGAAAGGAGTAAAAGGAGGAATCTGATTATTAATTATGTTTTAACCTAATTTCACCGACTTGAGGATTTCTAAACATCCACGTTTTTTTTTTGTTGCTATTGTTAATTATGTGTAGAAATATTGTGTCATTTTTGTCAAAACTATGGTCAAATTCAATACAATGGTTGGCCATCTCAGAAAAAAATATTATGTTTGGTATAAGCTTGTTTGTGTTCGAACCAATAAATATTTATTTATTGTTGTTTGAGCCATGATGCAAAATAAATATTTATTAATATATTTACTAAACCAACTAACTAACCATCACGCCGGGGTAGGCAGAAAGAATGGACTGCCTCACTTTTCATTTCTGTCATACCTTTCATGGTAACTCATGAATTTGAATCAATGGCATTTTTTTACAATCTTCAATGTAAGCAGAAAATAGCTCATCATTATAAACAAGGAATCTGGTCGTGTCCGGGCTTGTCCCATGTCCCCTGGATCGGGGGGAGCCAAGCCATCTGTTCCCTAGATCCCGATTTAGTATTAGTTAGATAGATTTTAGATACATATTTTTTTAAATGTGATTTTGTTTTGAAATAAAATTTGATATTTGGAATAGAGATTGCTGCCATGAAATTTGACATTTGCAGTAAATATTTTTATGTAAATTTACGAAGACAATTTTTCGCATTGTGAAATAATAACTATCCCAGACGTTAGCTAGGTTTTTTTTAAATGTGTTAATGTACATTAATTTAACATCATTGTTCATTCAATAATAAATATATTAAAGTTTAATAATTATACGATTGAGACCACGATTACAAATACTTGAGTACTCGTAGAAGATGCTTGAAACATTGCAAATGAGGAAAGTGTCAATAATATATATTATTATATTTTATCGTTCTCAAACAATTTTGTAACACTCTATATTAAATCATTAACAGAAATGAAATAAAAATTTCTAGAAGTTTTGTTAATTTTTACGGGAATGACACGTTTCCCCTTGTTAAGGTATTTGACATCTGATATTGCCTAAGCATGGCGAATCAATCGTGTAAAATAAAATAAAACTTCTAGAAAACATATGTTTTTATTCAAAAATGTAACATTTTCGTAGGTGCACGTAAAACATTTCACTTCCGCTTACTACAATAATAAACGTTGATAAGCATTCTTATTATAGTTATAGATTCACAAATTAGACGTTTTAATTCCTATAAATGGTTTAATATGGAGTTATACTTCATTGTTCAAGAAACAATAAATAATAGGAACACTCTCTCTTCTATAGTCCAAAGTTTGAGTATTAACTAATATAATTAACTAAATAAAAAGCCTTATTTATAATTATCACTGCGCAATATTATATCACAAATGCGCTATAAAACGTTCTTGAAAAAATAAATCAATTGTAAAATTACATCAATTTTAATTTATTTTAGTTTGCTTTGCAGTAAGAACTTATTCCCACAACGATTGATGCGCTAACCTTGCTTGGTATTAAATATAAACAGAAGGAACCATTTCCAACGAAGGTCATTTTACTTGTAATGGCTTGTCGAAAGAAATGATGAGAATTGAAACGTGATTTCTAGAAAGTAATATGACATTAATAGTTTTAATGTACATATAATGTTTTATGAAATCATTTTATTTATCTGAACAGCTTATTAAGGGTAACATAGAAACAATAATATAAGACCATCTGCATGCTACCCCAAATATAAACGATTAAAAAAGTTTACATTACAGACTAATAAATCTAAATGTAAACAAAAAAACCAATGTAAACAAATACATTTTTAGTGATGGAAACGTTACTGATGCTATTTTTAAATTCATTTATCTTTACATGTTAAGTATAGAATATCTTTAAACTATAAGATAGTATACATTAAAACATGTTAGTATAAATAAACTCAAAAGTGTCAAATTATTTTCGTTTAAAAAAAAACGGAATCCCACAGCATAATGCCTTATGTTTACGAAATTTTAAATACAATTTTACCTGTGATAATAAAACATTATTTTATAGGCCGGTACTTATTTGTTATTACTAATCACATGATACGCACCCTCATTTTCCCAATATTTCTTTACGCTGCTGAAACTTAGATAATGAAATCCTGTGACCGCGCCAGGACACCATTGAAATGTGGTGATGACGTCGCATGATGAAGATATCGTAGACTGCAAAAAGGACGAACGACCCAGTTCTTAGTGAGCTCAAAATAACAGGAAGATCTGTAACATGCAGTCGGCGATTGAGTTTTTTTGGTCACATAGCCATGAGACCTGGGTAACCGGGATATAAGCGGAAATAAGTGGGAAATAAGTAGAGGCAAATCTCCGGCGCGGTGGAGTTATCAGATTAAGGATATATGACTTGAGGAAACCTCGACTCGGCGATGCGGGCTACAGAGAACAGAGATGATTGGAGGCGTTTTGTTTTAGCCACGGACAGCTCCGGGGATCACGACCCTCAGTAAAGAAGAAACGAATAAAGAAAAAGAAAACGTACATGATGCAATTGAATCAATTACTAAAAAAATATAACTTTATTGTAGTGTTTGTTTGTATTTTTTATCCTTTATGATTAAGCATCGGATTTACCGGAAGTAGTTTTTCAAAGTTTTATATAATAAATATAAATCAGACAGGTTTTAATAATTAATACTTTTAGTGGAAATACTATAATACATCAAGATTATTAACTGTCTTATTTGGAACACTGTTACAAACTGTGGCAGAGTGGTAAGAGCTCTGACTTCCATATCGAAGGGCCCGGTTTCGATTCCCGGCGATAGCAGTGTGATTGTCACACTGTCTTTGGTTTGGTGTAGAATTCTCGTGACCATAAAATGGTGATAGATTGTCTACCTATCACATGTCATAAGAATCAATGTAATAGCTAAAATAATTTGTATACAGTAATTGGGTTCAAATGACCCGTTGTATACAAGGAAAAAAAATCTCTTTTCATATGATAGATTATTCAAATTAAATAGAATTTAAATAAATAAATACATAATATTAACACGAGATCAATGGGGTTTTGAGTTATGAAAAGAATTTTTTGAATGCAAGTTTTGGATTGAGTGCAATTTATTACATAGCTATTGATATAGCAAATGAACCGCTTAAGACAGAAAACAAATTGCCATTTCACCCAACAAGTTGCCAAAAACATTTATACAAAGCAATTTTAAACAAAAGATCCACCTTATGTTACACATTAACTTTCATGACGTAAAACTTCGAAAAACATCAAAAAAATCTTCTTCGTCAAAAGTGGATAAAACAATGTATTAATTAATTGTATCTCAAACGAGACGAAGATGTAAATTATTTGGAAACAGAATATGGTAGTTAAATTAAATTAATCCTTAAAATATGATTAACCCACAATGGGTAAACTAACTAACTAACTAACCATCACGCCATTTCCCCGGAGGGGTAGGCAGAGAGGATGGATCGCCACACTGGCCTGTCCTGGCATACCTCTCGAGCTTCCTCTACATCCATACATCGTACCATGCACGCACATCGATTGTTCCGACTTCGAATGTGGCCGCCTTTTAGTAATTGATTAATTTGGTCATGCCATGTTTTCCTCGGTCGTCCTCGGCTTCTTTTCCCACTCACACTGCTTGTGTATAATTTTTTAACCATTCTACTCTCATCCATTCGTTCCATATGTCCGAACCATCTCAGGGATCCTTTTTTAATTTTATTCATGATGCAGTCATCTGCCTTACATTTCTTTCTTATTTCATCGTTTGGTATTCTATCATACAACGTTTTCCCGCACATTCTTTTTAGTGATCTCATTTCTACGGCGTTTATCTTGCTTTCATCCTTCTTTTGCCAGCTCCAAGCTTCACTTCCATACATGAGGGTTGGCACTAGAACTCCATTGTGTACTGCCATCTTTGCTTCTGTCGATATATTTCTATTTGCAGTAATGACTTTGAGTGCGCCATTTATTTTATTCCCAGCACCATCCCTCCTTTCGATGTCTTTCTCCATTTTTCCGTCCCTTGTAAACATGCTTCCCAGATACGTAAATTCAGTAACTTGCTCCAATTTCTTGTGAAAATCCAGTATTTGTCTACAAGTATTTGTATACAAAAAAAAAATCTAAAAAATGTATTAATTCATAAAAATAATCGTCATTACGTTATTCCAATTTTAAGTGTATCAAAAAATATATACATATACACTGGATTTTTGTTTTCGAATGAGGAAGAGTAACGCTTCGATGTGGCATAATTCGTGATAATAATATAGGAATGATTTATCAAATCGATCTGGCGAAGGACGAGTCACGTACCCCACATTCTGCTACCGCCCACCCCGTCCCGCCCCCGCCCTCTACGGAGTTCCGATTGACCCTAACCTTCGCTATTGGCCCACTTTCATCGCGAATTCCATCTGTTATATCGATTCCCCACCGTCGCCAATACACGGAGAATAAAATCTATTACCCAATATAAAAATCATAAAGCTCATAAAATTATTCATATTATTACATAATACCTAATCTTAAACGTATGTAGATATATAATATTAAAACAAAGGACGTAAAACTTCTTCCATATATTTATAACGTTTTTTAAAATAATTTTCTAACATAAAATTTGAACCTTTTTTATGTTTCAATCCTAAGAATTGATATGCAGTAAAGTCTAATGTCTTTTGCCAGTTCTTGAGATGCCAATTGGGCCTTTAATGTGGTAGTTTCCCATTGCTTTTCACATTTGTAACATAGGGAATGGAAACTCTTATCTGATATATAATTCTGACTCTTAGTTATTTTTATTAATTACGTAGTTGTAGTTTTTTGTGCTCTTGGTAATATGAATAGTCCCTTAATTAAAATGAACGATAAGTCTGTTTTCGAGAAGTTTTATTATATTTTCAGAATTAACATATTTCGCCTTGCATTATGAATTGAAAAACAGCAAGGTGAATCATGTTATTCATTTAAAATATAATGAAACTTCTAGAAAGCAGATGTTTTAATTGATATGATATATTCGCATTGAATATTGAGTTATACACCATTCTTCAAAAAACAATAAATAAATTATCCATTTATTATTTAAGAAAATATGTATATGAAAGTAAAATAAATGTGTTTATAATATTCAATCACATATGTTTTTGAAATAATTTTTTATTTTTAATTATAATCGAGTTCGATTGTATATATAATACAATATTTAAACTACATAACAAACTAACTTTTCTTTTATGTACACCATAACTTTGTGTTGTAGATGTTTAATGTTTCTTTTTTTATAACTTGTATACAACAACACTCACATTTATTAAAAAAATTAACATCTGTCAAAACTGACCATATTTGTAAACAAATTAAAATATTTTAAATATTTATATAACATCTTGACTGCTGACTTAGAGACCGTGGACGGCGAAGAGAAGGATGATCTAAACAGACACGTCGGAATAACCTGGATGCAGTCTGCACAGGACAGAATGACATGGAAGCAAATGGAGGAGGCCTTTGTCCAGGATTGGACAGGAATAGGCTGAGGAAGAAGAAGAAGAAGAATATCTTGATGAAGGGCTGGTTAGTCCGAAACATGTTTAATATTGTTTGTTTTTTAATAAATGTAAGTGTTGTATAAAAGTATATAAAAAAGAAACATTAACAAACTAACCATCACACCGTCTCTCCGAAGGGGTATTCAGAAATAATGGACTTCCATATTTTTCGTTCATGACATACTTATCTCGCTTCTTCAACATTGATACATCGTGTAATGCATGCACGTCGATATAGTTATTATTACCATATTTTAGTTTTGAAATTTCTTGTTAATAAAAGGTTTTTTATAGTGCATATATTTATGTTTTTTTCTGTAGGCCTTAAAACAAAAATAAAATAAAAACTAGCTTCGTCTTGGAACTCAATAGCTTCTAAAGAAAAAAGAAAAACAAAGTTTCAAATAATTTGTTATTTGTTACAAATTCTATTGTATTCTTTTGTGTCTGGTGGATACAATATGCTCTAATAATCACGAAAAAACGTTTTTATTCGATCTTTAATACACAATAGGGTATTAAGAATTAATAGGGTTTTTTTTTCACTAGCACAATATGCAGGGATTGATTCATTCTTTAATAAACTGATACCACAATAGATAATCGTAAACAAAAATATATATATTTGACTTGCATTGTATCGTGCCTAAGATATTCTAAAACTAAATAATTTTGCTATTACTAAGATGTTGACGTACAATATAAATACTTAAAATAGAAAAATTACATTTTAACAATATAAATACACAACATTTTGAATGAACATATACAAATTCTTATAGATAAATACTGGATTTTACCCATTGCGGAAAAAATATTTTTTTATAAGGATTAATTGTATCTCAATTGAGAATGGGTAAAATCCAGTATTTGTCTACAGGAATTTGTATACATTCAAAATGTTGTGTAAACTGGTCCGAGTTAAAGGCATAAAAATTGGATAAACATCTCCAGGTGTAATCTAGTACTCTATGATTTGCAGAGCCTTTCACGGTGCATTAATAAAGATTTTCTGCTTAATGCTTCCCAATCGTAATAGATGACGCTAGTGTAGAGTGAACTAAAAAATGTGAAAATAGGCGCAGCATCCTAGCATATATACAACTTCCAAAAATCTCTCAGACGTGGTGGTCGTAAGAAGGGCGGAATGGGGAATGTTGTTAAACATAAAGCGATCGTTCAACCCAACCAATGACAGGTATTAAATCCTGTAAGCGCCTCGACCATCATATTCTGTTCCCAGAAAACAATTTACATCTACGTCTCTATTGAGATACAATTAATCCTAATAATATAAATACATAATTTTTCATTTATGGGGTTCTACATAGAGCCAATGTAGTAAGAGAATTGCTGTCGTCTGATGTGAAGACTAGAAAGATTGCATATTTGGGACACATTCTCCGCAACGAGAAATACGGTCTGGTTCACCTCATCGTGAAGGGAAGATTAAGGATAGATGCGATGTGGGAAGACCCCAGATGTCCTGGTTCGAGAGCATCAAAGAATGGATCGAAATTCGGAGGTTGGGGGAGTTATTCCGGGTAGCAAAAGGACAGAGAAGCGTACTTCCGAGTGATAGCCGACGTCGGGGGGAAGTGAAGCATGGAACTGGCAAAATATGGATGAAAGTAGAATAAATGCAGTAGAAATGAGATCTCTTAGACGAATGTGTGATACTCTATGTATGATAGAGTGTCGAATGATAATATAAGAAGTGAATGCGGTGCGTATGATGGTGTAATGAACAAAATGATGAAAGGATCATTAACACACACATGACACATGAAAAGAATGAATGAAGAAAGAATGGTAAAAAATATATATGTTAATGATGTAAATGGAACTAGCAATAGAGGAGGACCGATGAAATCGTGGCACGTTCAAATAAATCAAATATTGAATGTCGGCCACGTGAGAAGTCTGAGAAATCGACGCTCGTGCATGACACGATGTATTAATGTTGAGAAAGCGAGAGAAATACGTCAGGAAAGAAATGTGTGGCAGTCCATTCTTTCTGCCTACCACTTTGGGGAGACGGTGTGATGGTTAGTTAAGTTTAGTTTAGTTTATCTTCTTCTTATTCGATGACAGCCCATATCTTTTGGCCCCTATTTCATATAAAATATTATAAAAGTAACAATTTAAAAACAATACATTCAATGCCAAATCGTATATATGTTTTGTATTAATTAAATATTTCACGCGGACACAAATGTTTGAGCGGCGTCACTACACTTAAAAATTCCATTATCTGACTGAAGGAATGTTTTTTTTTTTGATTTCTAGTAAAAGGTTTTCTTGGTATTTCTTGAGATTTTTTTACTCGGAAATATTTTACAAACAGTAGTAAACAATTCCATCACAAATTGGGTAATAAACATGATCGAATTAAAAGTTTTCTGAGATAATGTTATTTAACTACGAAAGTTTAAGTTCGTTACGCAATTAACAGAGCTGAATGTTTAATTTTGACAAAATTTATAGTGTTTGGCAATAGTTGTAGAAGCTTCGTGTCTATTAACAGCCGCCCTAATTATATTACGGTTTGTGATTGTTGTGGCGGCTGTGGCACGACATCGGAAAACCAATGTCGATTGCACACAACACGAACAGCGAGCAAAGTGAATAGATAATAACCTCGGTGTCGGTGTCATTGGCCAAGCATTCATGCCGTGCCAGGTTCACTCAGCCAATCGGTGGAGGTCAAGTCTTAAAACGTGATCATTGTAGATACTGCAACTTTACAATAGCCATGATTGTTTGACGTTTTTTTACCCGATTCATAAAATATTTCGCTCGCAGTCAAGTTCACGGGAATATGAATGTGTGAAACTGAAGATTATATGCTGAAATAACACCTTCGACTACCGTACCGACTTCCATACCGAAGGTCCGGGTTCGATTTCCGGCGATGGCAGTGTGATTGTCACACTGTTTTTGGTCTGGTGTAGAATTCTCGTGACGATAAAATGGCGATATATTGGCTACCTATCACATGTCATAAGAATCAATATAATAGCTAAAAATAAATTGTATTCAGTAATTGGGTTCAAACGACCTGTTATATATAAGAAAAAAAAAACACGTATAGGGTGTTTTTTTTAGAGGTTTGTTTTTTAAACTGGCAACATTGTTTCTACAGACTGTCAATTTGAAAGTTAAAAGTTGATTTGTTGTCAAAACGCTTTGCCATTTACTCAATTGCTCAAACAATTAGACTTCAGGATTGCGCTTCATTGGAGTTAGCCGTGGCGCTCATATGCCCGAAATCATATTTAAACAATATTGGCATAAAATTCTCTATTAAATAAAGCCAATCACATAGACATTAAGATCATTTTAATGTGTGTTTTTTTTTTCATTTGAATATGTATTGATAAGTCTAAAAAAAAACACCCTATATGATAAATATTTGATAAAATCAACATTTGGAGTAGCGCCGGTAGACGTCACATACGTTATTATTTGATACTTGGTAGTAAATCACTAATAGATCGTAAGAGAGACACTATGAGCCAAGACATTAAATTCTTGTCAACATTCATTTAGACGATTAATTCGAGCAGATTGCACGTGGTAATTAGCCGGGTGGAATACTATGTTTAAGTATTAATACTTTCGTGCCAGTACACACACGTGAGAGGTCTCGTTGTAGACAGATCAATGTCAGTAATGAAGATAAATATTTAAGGTAAATTAATAATATTAAAAGGAATGAACAAAAAAAACTACAAAGATCAATTTGCCAGACAAAAAAGATCCGTCAACGCTGTATTTGATCTCCCGAATATATGTTATACAGGAGCCAGACTTGAAAGTCTCGGGAATAAATAAACGCCCTTTGGCATGATACAACCGTTATTTACAATGGAAATTAGATTTCCACTAAATGACGTGAACTATGTAGCTTTGTATAATAAATTGACTGACAGTCCTCGGGGAAACTCTAATCCCATTAAACCAATCAAACGCTTTGTTTACTAATGGATTCGAAGACGACTCGAAGAGGATTTGCCTAATCTCGGGAAAACGAATAAGTTCTCTAATCCTAAAACATGTCGTAAAACGCACTCAAATATGTAAATAAAGTTGTACTAAATCGTCACGTTCAAACAGCACTTCCTAAATTGAATAAAATAAAAACATTTCAATGTTAGAAAAACTGCTTCTTCTTCTTCTTCTGATTTATTTAGGACTGTGTCCTGTTATTTCACGGAGCCTATTCCTGGAATGCAGATGTTCAACTGTCTCGCCATCTTTTTGGTGGTCTTCCTGCAGGTCTATTTCCTGTTAGTATTTTATTTGCGGCTATATTTATCACTCTTTCAGAGCATGCTCTTTCCACGTGATCTCTCCAGTAGCGTCTTCTCAGTCTTCCCCATCGCACGACATCCTCCACGTTGCAGATCTTTCTTATTTCAGAATATCTTATTCTGTCTCGGAGTGTCGTTCCCGCAACGGATCGGAGAGTCTTCATTTCTGTGGTTCTTAGGAGACTTTTTGTTCTGATGGTGTCAGCTCTCGTTTCTATTCCATATGTCATTATAGGATTACGCATGTGTTGTATATTCGAATTTTGCTCTCCTTTAGCATATTTTTATTTTTCCAAACAGAAAAACTGTTTAATTTTAAATGTATTTTTTACTATAAGAATATAACGGTTTGTGTGGGTTCTTAAATTACCGGCATTTCTCACCATCGGTTATAAAAAATTAAACATTTTTCTTAAAATCTCGCTTCGAAATATTTTAATGAAGACATTGCAACTACGCCGCGAAAATATAACCGGCGATAAATTATACTACGAAAGCTTTACAAAAAAAAATTCTTCTTTAAAATCGTTGTCGAGTGCGTTGTTTCATCTATTTCCCCCGGGAGCGGTCCGGTCCGATGACACAAAAATCGAATCAAAACACGACCGGAATAAATTCTCCGTGATTTAATGTCCACTAAAATAAACATTCGCGATGGACGCGAGGTAACTTGGAAACGTGTAAAACGGACCGTTTGCTTAATAATGGCCACATTTTTGGCCGCTTATCAAAGTCTTCACCTATTTCAACGCCGGATCACTCGGGGGGCGGAATGCTTGCGGCTTCTCTCAATCCGCCCATAAAGGATTCGCTCACTCAATAACATTATATTATATCTAACGCTTCTTTCTAATGCGTAGCTCCGTACCAGTGGCGGTACTTCCATACAAGCCGAAAAGCCGGGCTTGCCTTGAGAAGTCTTTAATAAAACCCTGTTTTTTGCGCGTTTGAGCCGTCTACGGATAAAATAATATTTTGAATTTTCGCGCGAGTTAACGCGAGTTAATTCGTTGTGTTGCAAATGACTCCGCTACCTAACTGACAAATGACTCCGCTAATAACCTAAGAGTATGTTTTGTTCCACTCATACGTACCGTAGGTGAGATGCCCGCGAAATCGCCTGCGTCAATATGTTTTGTTTCATATTTTCGATGGGCTTCATATTGGGCTTGCAAAATGTAAAAGGGTCTTTGTCGCACTTATGTATTTTTGGCTTGTAATCATATAGCTAGGTGCATATACGAGTATACCAGAAGATATCTACATTTTTTTATGGATTTGAAGCCGGGTGATAAATCACTCTGAAGTATGTTACTATTCGATGTGTCACGAACTTCATTTCTATTGTCAGAATGTTATCTGTCTTTTACGTTATGTGCAGAAATGTTATGAAAAGAAAGATTATGTCATACAATTCGTGTTTCGGTGTTAACAAATTTATAATTATTGTCTATTTACAGCTTATTTATTATTTATTATATTTCTTCTTGTATTTGTAAATACATTATTATATTATACAAGAACATGAGTTTCACGACGCAGAATTTATTTTTTGTATTTGTTAGATTTAATATGCGCCTAAAATGGGATTTAAAATCAATTAATTTAGAAAGATAAAACTCTTTTAATCCGGAAAAATACATTATCGTGACCCTCTATTAATATCATAACACAAAAAGTCGGACGGGCTTGCCTTACTGGTTGACCCTAGGCACGCCACTGCTCCGTACACAAAATACAAGAAAACTTTCTTCTAGTAATTATATATCTATGCCTCGTTATGTCAATGTCGACTGAGATGTTTCCAAGTCTACGTCAATTTAAAATACAAAAATATTTATTCTTTGATCAAGAAAATATCAAAACATGAACCGCTCAACGACATGAAGTACTTTAAATTCCAATGTGTTTTTCTACAGATGCTAATGAAACCAATATAAACGGTTTTCCGAAAATATTTTAATTTTGAATAAAGGAATCCGAAACCACGTATTCTTCCAGGATTCTATATTTAAAAATTCACTCATTTCATTTGTATGAACACCGTTTTTAAGCTGTCATAATACGATTTTTTTTATTATAATTATGACATGTTGACAAAGCATTATAACTTTAAAGAAGATATAAAAGATAGTTTAAAAAAATAAAATATTTCGAATTGTGAAATCCCAGTGTTCTATTGTATATAACTAACTAACTAACTAACTAACCATCACGCCGTCTCCCCGAAGGGGTAGGCAGAAAGAATGGACTGCCACACTTTTCTTTCCTGACATATTTCTCTCGCTTCCTCAACATTCATACATCGTGTCATGCACGCGCGTCGATTTCTCTGACTCCTCACATGGCCGACATTCAATATTTGATTTATTTGATCGTGCCACGTTTTCCTCGGTCTTACTCTATTTCTGGTTCCATTTACATCATTAACATATAATTTTTTTACCATTCTTTCTTCATTCATTCTTTCAATATGTCCAAACCATCTTAATGATCCTTTCATTATTTTGTTCATGACACCATCATTCGCACCGCATTCACTTCTTATATTTTCATTTGGCACTCTATCATACACAGAGTATCCACACATTCTTCTAAGAGATCTCATTTCAACTGCATTTATTCTACTTTCATCCTTCTTTTGCCAGTTCCATGCTTCGCTTCCATACATAAGGGTCGGTAGAAGAACACCATTGTGCACTGCCATTCTAGCTTTTTTGGATAGGTTTTTGTTTGCGATGACAACTTTAAGGGCACCATTCACTTTGTTGCCTGCCCCAACCCTTCTTTCAATATCCCTCTCCACTCGCCCATCTCTTGTAAACATACTACCTAAATACACGAACTCAACTACTTGCTCCAAATTTTCACCATTCACGCTAATGTTGCAGACTGTCATGGTTTCTTCCTTTTCAAAAATCATTACCTTGGACTTATTAACATTCATCATCAGATCATTTCGCATGCATACCTCATACATACAATTCACCAGGACTTGTAGTTCATGCTCGTTGTCTGCAAGAAGGACAGCGTCATCCGCATACAAGAGACAGCTTACTGACACTCCGCTCATTTGGCACCTACATCCAACCCTTTCAGCTCTTTCATACATTTGTCCATATACAGATTAAATAACCACGGGGACATTACGCAACCCTGTTTGACACCTTTATTGATATCAAACCAGGCTGTAAGATCTCCATTTACTCTGACACTAGCAGTGCTTTCTGTGTATAGCGACTTAATTGCCGTGATCAGTTTTGTACTTATTCCATATTCAGACAATATTTCCCACAACTTTTCTCTATTAACGTATATATTAACGTATATAATAATTAAATAAAACGATGTTATTTATTGTTTCTTGAACGATGATGTAAAACTCCATATTAAATAATTAATACGAATGAAAACGTCAGTTTTCTAGAAGTTTTATTATATTTTATGGGAATGACATGTTTCGCCCTTCTAAGGCATTATCAGATGTCTTAGAAGGGCGAAACATGTCATTCCCATAAAATATAATAAAACTTCTAGAAAACTGACGTTTTCATTCGTATTAATTTAAACGATGTTCTTTATGTTCTTTATTTCGATATAAAGACAAATGTGGAAGTAGTTATAAAGATCATCGTTTTATTTAATTATTATTTAAAATATATTTCAATCAAGAGATTTCAGTTAAATCATTTGATTCTTTTGTATATTTTAATAAATATTAATGTGCGTGTTGGGGTTTTTACAACATTTTATTCACTTCAAAAAATTATATGTTTTGGATGTTTGTCAATTTTTCTTGTAGTAAAAAATTTCACAATTAAATAACTAAAAATTAACAAACACGCCTTCTCTTCGAAGAAGTAGGCAAATAGAATAGACCGCCACACTTTTATTTCCAGACATACTTTTCTAATTCCCTCAACATTCTTCTATTAAAACCAAATTATTTGTGGTAGGCATATATTGGAGTTTACGCTAATGAAGGATTACAACTATTCCGCACATTCTTGTTTTTGTAGGCAAAGAAGGTGTGGTGTTATTATTCATAATGTCCGGTACCCATGGAAAAAATAATAAAAAAAATCAACCGAACTTTTAACCACAATGCCAAGAGTTATAAATCAGCCCTTCATTGTGATTGGTTGCCGAACACGAAGAAAAATATGATGATTAATTTTTTTAAAGTTAACAAAGTAAAATGTTAAATTAAAAAACTTCGTTTTATGTATCACAATTGTCTTTTTATTTTAAGCGACAGCTGTTTCGTCAACCTATGTTGAGATCATCAGGTGTTACAATGTCAACATAGGTTGACGAAACAGCTGTCGCGTCAAATAAAAATACAATTGTGATACATAAAACAAAGTTTTTTAAATTTAACAGTTTATCAAGTTAAAGTATCATAATGTTTCGGCCAAAACAATGGACTATTTAGTTAACAAGGCGTATAACAAATTGGTCTGATTGGCGTGATCCTGATTGTAATCCTATTCTCCTCCTTAACTTGATTCCCATTGCTTAATACTTTCTTAACAATCAGTTATCTCGCCCTTTTTTATGTTCCCGAAATAAATTTATGAAGGAATATGTGTTAACTGTGTCATATTCTTGTAAACGCCAATTTTTAACACTATTTTCCACGAACAAATTATCTGGTACCCACGCAGTTGTTGGTTGTTTCTCCAGCATATATTACCATAATCTTAAAATTGGAATCATAGCTTCTGCGTATTTCTTGATTGCCTTTTTTCGAGCCCTCCGTCTTTCAATACAGTCGCAATCATTTTTAGTAATAATCGTTTTTAGTAACAATCATTTTTAGTAAATAAAAGTATTTGCATAAGCACATCCAAAAACACAAGTTAAAACTGTCAGAAAATACTAAGCGCGAGTAACGTGCACCACTCATTTTAATGTTTCCATTTCAAAAATAGCGATTTGTAAATTGATTGTTACCTATTACGTTGGTGACAAAAAAATAAGGCGACCGACCGATCAACACGTTTCCAGGAAATGCGTTTAATTTTTCAGAAGAACCCAAAATTACGCTGATATGGAATTTTGACAAAGTGAACCAATTAACTTGTCCTTTGGAAAACACATCAATGACCAAAAACATATTGGACAAAGATCGGAGAATCTCACTGGTAGTCTACGGTGGGTTATTAGGCTAATAATCGTTCCATGTGATTGAAAATTGTCTAATTAAAAAAATATATTGAAATTTTTTTTTCTAGAATAACGTGAAATTATTACTCTAAACAAACAAACCATCACGCCGTTTCCCCGTAGGGGTAGGCAGAGAGAATGGACCGCCACACTACTCTAGCCTGATAAACCTCTCTAGATTCCTCCACATTCATACAACGAGTCATACTCGCACGTCGATTCCTCCGACTTCTAACATGACGAACCTTTAAAATTTGATTAATTTGGTCATAGCATGTTTTTCTCGGTCTCCCTCGACTCCGTACTCCATTTACATCATTAACGTATACTTTTTTAACCATTCGCAGCGAACTTTTCATAATTTTGTTCATAATACCTTCTTCCGCTCTACATTCCTTTCTTATATCAGCATTTGAGATTCTGTCGTATATCGTTCTACCACACATACGTCTTAGGGACCTCATCTCTACCGCATTTATTCTACTTTCATCCTTCTTCTGCCAGTTCCATGTTTCGCTTCCATAAATTAGGGATGGGACCAGAACTCCACTTGTATATTTGAGTAAAGTCAATAGAAGTATACAATTGTACGTATATGCAGGGTTCCAATGCTATATGTATAACATATAACATACTATGTATGCAAGTATCGACACATAAACGGATTAACCGCATGTGTGAGTATGTAGTTGGATGGCTTCATTCAGTGGGAACTCAATAAAAATGACTGCTCCCATAATTACATATTATATTATGACATCGACGTACGGTTACTGATTTTCCTATTGTGTAACGCGTAACCTATTGGATGATATAATAAACTTGGTAAAAAAGTTATTATTTCAATTTCGATATTATTATTATTATTATTTTGTTGAAAAAACTCCTTACATCATTACAGCGCAAGCCAAATCGATGTAAAGGTTGAAAAAAAAGAATATCAAAGGAAATATACAAAGAACCTTATGAATAGGAAAAGCCAGTTATTTGCTTGCTGCCTTTATCATAAGGGTATTTACGAATTCGCCATAATTGCATCCAAAGAGGTCTATCTCTTCTGCAACCTCATTTAAGAGACGAATCGCTTTCAATACAGGAGAACTTCGAAGGGCCTCTGTTGTTGCACGTCATTAAAGTTCTTTTTAATATCCTAGTTCTAACTTACTTCACATGGTCGTACAAGTCGTGAAGAGTTTTAATCTTCTTGATGATGTGTTTCTATGTTTCTAGACCCTGCGCATTGGCTTCTATCAGTCCCGTTCCCGGCTCTGTCTAAGTCTTCAGAGGTCATTTTAAGCGTCTTCTTGAAATGTACTTAAACTCAACCCCATAAAGTCACACACACTACACCACACACAAACCCAAAAACCACACCCACAAACCACATAACTCGTCAATGGGAAGGAGTAACAGACTTCCGAGTCTCACTCCAACAAATCACAGATCCAAGTCCAAGTTGAAATGTACGAGATCTTAATTGCTTTGTTCTCCAGTTCAGCATACGTAACCAATCCATACAAGGCGACTAGCTCTCACGATGCTAAAGAGCTGGTGAGTTTCGTATCAAAGACGAAATATTTATTATGCTTTAAAAAAAATCAGAGACTTAACAATTTGAAACTAGCGTAATTAAATATTGTATGTTACGAAAGGTGTATTTTGTGTATTATACGATGCGATTGGTTGGTATGTTTATTGCTTCTGTCCGATAAAATTAATTAGCGAGAATGGGGTAAGCCTCCACGTATTACGGCAGTAATTAGCAGTACGTTAGTTTCACGGCTTCACTATCCGTAGATCGGTAATGAAAATGTGTAAAGTTTGAATTAATTAATAACAGGAACACGAGAAGTGATCCCGTCGTAGGAAGGTGAGATCCTCGAGAGGTGAGTATGGTTTCAGCTCTGTAGAGATAAATTGAAATTCTCAGTGATAAATGGCTAAACTTTGACTGTGAGTGATTTACCAACCGCTGTTTATATTATATAATAAATGACCTCGGTTTTGGCAATCTACCGAACTTATAATTAATTTCAATCTATACTATGAGGAGACATGCGATGCATTCGGGAACTTGTAGTCATATGCCCATTCAACACGCAAGTCGTAAAATGGTTGGAATAGGAAAAAAAAGGCCGAATCCTAAATGAGATGATAACGATGCATTTACTATTTTCTAGCCAGTATATATATGTTTGTATAAAATATAATTTAAACGTATGTATGGTAAAACGATATACGACAGAATCTCAAATGCTGATATAAGAAAGGAATGTAGTGCGGAAGAAGATATTATAAACAAAATTATAAAAGGATCGCTGTGTTGGTTCGGACATATGGAGCGCATGGATGGAGAAAGAATAGTTAAGAAAGTATACGCGAAGCATGGAACTGCCAAAAGAAAGATGAAAGCAGAATAAATGCGGTAGAGATGAGATCCCTAAGACGTATGTGAAGTAGAACGATGTACGACCGAATCTCGAATGCTGATATAAGAAATGAATGTAGTGCGGAAGAAGATATTATGAACAAAATAATGAAAATTGGCTGCGTTGGTTCGGACATATGGAGCACATGGATAGAGAAAGAATGGTTAAGAAAGTATACGTTAATGATGTAAATGGAGTACGGAGTCGAGGCAGACCGAGGAAAACATGGCATGGCCAAATTAATTAAAATTTAAAGGTTGGTCATGTCGGTTGGTCAGTCGGAAGAATCGACGTGCGTGTATGACTCGCTTTAAGAATGTGGAGGAAGTTAGACAGGTGTGCCAGGATAGAGTTGTGTGGCGGTCCATCCTGTCTGCCTACCCCTACGGGTGTTTGCTGTTGTGCGTTTGCTGCGTGATGGTTTGTTGTTGTT
The DNA here is from genome assembly GCA_022606425.2 of Lepidostoma basale. NCBI lineage: Eukaryota > Metazoa > Arthropoda > Insecta > Trichoptera > Lepidostomatidae > Lepidostoma > Lepidostoma basale. The sequence continues at coordinate 714,609 of JAHDVF020001018.1, read as the reverse complement.
GTTGTTATAATATATTGGTATTTATGATACCTTATACTATACGAGAGATTAAGAAACGAGTAATATAAAATACAATTTCATCTATATTCGCCTTCACTCTGTGTTGTGGATTCATATTTGAATAAATATAACTGCACTTATTGTTAGTATGACATATATTTTTACAACACTTTATTACACTTTTCACAGACATGTTTCAGATACGATAAAATTTTAAAAGGTTATATCATAACCGAAACATGTCTGAAAAGTTAAATATAGTTTTTCTATGTTCGCATTTACTTTGTGTTGTGGATTCATATTTGAATAAATATAATTATACTTTGTATTACAACACTTCTTATTACTACTGAACTCAGACATGTTTCGGTTACAAGTAACCTTTATCAATGTATACAATTTTAACATTATATACGTTATATGTGATAATTGTATACATTAATAAAGGTTACTTGTAACCGAAACATGTCTGAGTTCAGTAGAAATAAAAAATGTTGTAATACAGAGTATAATTATATTTATTAAAAAAAAAATAAAGTGTTGTAAAAAAAAAAACAAGTGCCAAACTTAAAAAAATAAGTAACTGTCCAAACAAACTTTTTTTTAAAGATAGTTATTTGATTTTACAATATGTATTAAAGTACCTACACGTTTTGCGGATTAATTTAAAATATATTTTTTGAATATTTTATATTGTATTATAATAAAATTGAGATACAATCATTTGTCAAATACGACACCAATGCATTGTTTGTCTATTGTTTATTACATTGTTTTTATCACTGCCATCGCAGATAATCGAACATGGGACGACCTTAGGTGTGGCAGTATTAGCTCTTACTACTCTGTCACAAAGGTCGTCGTGTTTTATACAAAAAACTTAAAAATGGAAATTAATTATTCTGGGAAAAGTTCGAGACGTTTTCAATTGCAAATGAACCCAGGAAACATAGATCGTAGCGACACCACTAAACGCTCGTTGGAAAGGTGACACTTTGAACGAAACTTTGAGTGTATAAACATCGAAATAAGTGCAGTGAATAGAAAGTTGTTAGCGTTTGAAAATGGAGAATTGTAATGAAAATATTTTGCTATATTATTACAACAAAGGGAAGAACGCTACGAAGGTTTGTTAAAAAATTGTGCTGTGTACAGTGAAAATACTTAATTGAAATCTCAGCGCAGAAATGGTTTGCTCTATTTCGATTACCAGTTGAGATTACCATTATTATTTTTTTCAGTTAGAATATGAATTGTTTTCTTCGGGGATGGGCGCATGAAATGATGTGTTTGTAGTCGAACCATCGGTACGAAACAGACGGCCATCCCCCGATGTTCGGGCAGGTGGAAAAGTTTAGAACTTCAAACATTTGAAGATAATATGATTGGGGAACCTTTCACCCGAGCCGTGGCGGGGCTGTGGAAGTAACGCCTCTTCTGAAAGCTCACCCAATTCAACACGTTACGTGTAATAATAGTTCACGACTGAAACGCAGCATATTCAGTTCTGTACAAAATGTAATATATTTTAATTAATACGAATGAAAACGTCAGTTTTCTAGAAGTTTTATTATATTTATGGGAATGACATGTTTTGCCAGACATTTAATGATGCCTTAGAAGGGCGAAACATGTCATTCCCATAAAATATAATAATACTTCTAGAAAACTGACGTTTGCATTCGTATTAATTATTTAAAATGGAGTTTTACAGCATTGTTCAAGAAACAATAAGTAAAATATTTTATTTTTCCTAATTACTATGTGTAATTACACTATACTTTTATATTAAATTGTAATTATTTTGCACATTTAAAAAATACACAAAATAATTACACGTTAAAACACGATTCTCCGATTCCTTATTAGTTATTTATGAATAGAGGAAAACTGAGGAAAACGTGACACGATCAAATCAATCAAATATTAAGTATCGTCCACGTAAAGAGTCGGAGAAATCGACGTGCTTGCACGACACGATGTATGAATGTTAAGGAATCGAAAGAATGTATGTCAGGAAAGAAAAGTGTGTCAGTCCATTATTTCTGCCTAACCCTACGGAATACGGCGTGATGGTTGGGTAGTTAACACATATTTTTCTTTTAATTGCAACACTCGTAAAAACAGAAATATAATATTTATGACAAAATTAATTTAATGCGTTAACACTGTGGAATTTGTAATGTCATTGTGCTTTGGTATACTGTTTTATTATAATGTATTGTTTGACTAATGTGTAAAATTAGTTAGATCAGTTCTTCCCCTGATAAAACTTGATCATAAAAGCAATTGACGTATATGGTATATTAAAATATATGGTTTATATACAATGTAAATGTATATTTATTATCAATTAGAACTCGAGAATAGTTGTGAGTTACATAGAGTTACATAACTCAGGATGCAGCGCGGAAGCTTTGTAGACTTCACGAGGAAGCTGCAAAAGTAAGTCTCAAGATTAACATGTCCAAGGCAGTAGACCTACGTATCCATCCGCAAATGACTCCATCCCAATCTTTCTCCACGGTGTTCCTCTTGTGAGCACAACCAGCTTCTGCTACCTCGGTAGTATGATAGCAGGTCGGGAGGTATGGAGGAAGATGTAGCCAGCAGACTTAACAAGGCAAGGGGAGCTTTGGCTATGCTTCGCTCTGTATGGCGCTCCGGTATCATTTCGAGAAAGCTGAAGCTCCAAGTATTCAGCAGTAGCGTTAAAAGCGTACTGCTGTACGGATGTGAGACTCGGAAGTCTACTGCGGACGTTATTGGTAAACTCCAGGTGTTTATAAATAGGTGCCTTCGCTCAATATTCCAAATCTCTTGGCCCCAAAACAGTGTCAAATGCCATTCTCTGGACCATGGCAGGCGAAAAGCCAATTAGAGAACAAGTCGCTAGACGCAAATAGCAGAGGATCGGTCACACTCTGAGACGGAACCCAGCCTGCATCGCTCAGGGTGCACTAGACTGGTCCCCTATGGGGGGAAAGAGAAAGCTAGGCAGACCTAGAGCCGCCTGGAGAAGAACCCTGCAGGACGAGGTTAAGGCAGCAGGCCTCACTTGGGATGATGTTAGGCATCAGACATGCGATAGAGTCGGGTGGAGAAGATGAAGATCTATGCACCACAGAGGTGTGACAGTACTAAAAGAAGAAGAAGAAGAAGAAGAGTTTCATAACTTAATTTCAAATTTAATATTTTATATATGTGTTTTTGTTCAATTTTCAAGATTGTTAGCTTCAAACAGTGTCAAATGCCATTCTCTGTATCATGGTAGGCAAAGGCCAATCAGAAAATAAGTCCTAAAATGCAAATGGCTATAAAACGGCCACATCTTGAGACGGAACCTAGCCTGCATCGCTCAGGGCGCACTAGACTGGTCTCCTGTGGGTGGAAAGAAGAAGCGAGGCAGACCTTGAGCCACCTGGAGAATAACCCTGCAGGGCGAGTTAAGGTAGCATGCCTCACTTGGAATGGTTTTAGGTATCAGGCATGCGATATAGTTAAGTGGAGAAGGATCATTGAAGCCCTATGCACCACGGAGGTGTGGCAAGACAAGAAGAAGAAAAAGAAAAGTATAATATTTAGATGCCAGCGAGCCTGGCAAAACCAGTCTCTGTTGAAATAATGACAAAAGTGGAAGTAGTTAAAGAATATCCTTATATTTAATTATTATTTCATATGTATAGTTAACATGTATCTAAGATGAAAATTATCTTCCAGTAATATAATGAAATATTCCAGAGCATTTGACCGACTTCATGACGGATCAATTCCTAAGGGAAGGCCGAAGTGTCTTTGGATAAAACCCATTTCTTACTTTATCCTAAATTGTACTTTTTACGTTATATTGTATAGAAATTACCTTTAAGCCGTACTAGGTCATATATTGGATTAATATATTTATAAAAATATGAATTTTATATTTGCCATCGTTTCAGGTTGTAGATTCATATTTAAATAATTTTAAAAAATACACTAAAGAAAAGCTAAGCGACCCTAAACATATTTATATCAAATTTAAATGTAAATATGAAAAAAATTTAAACGAATATATTGCATTATCCATTATTTTGGCAGACACACTACAATACATTAATATTAAAATGATGTAATTAAATGTTTTTATTTTGAAACAAAACGTCTGTATTAGTGTTTCAAAATTAAAACATGTATTAGGTATAAAACAGTTTAATTGAAATAAATTTCGTTCCTGATGTTATTAAATAATATAATTTAATTAAATAAACAACAACAACATACCATCTGGCGAACCAAATGCATAGGCCACATAATGCGTCATGAAAACCTCCTGCATACTGTATTGGAGGGTGTTTGAGGGGACGAACACCAGAGGGCGCTCTCGGCGAGAATATCTGGCGCAAATTTGTGATGATATGAGCTGCATCTCAGGAGCTGAAGTAGGCTGTGGATGACCGAACGGCATGGGGACGAGACGCATATCATTGCTGCAAACCAATCCCCAGGATTGAAACCAAAGAAGAGGAATATAATATGTATTTTAAATAATGCTATATTTTGAATGGATCCGGTAAGAGATCATTAAATAAACACTAATAATATAAAAATAATAAAATAAATATTGTATATTTATAGTAGGCAAGACACTGAGAGATTGCGTGAGGAATACCAAAATATGAGAGATATGTGAGGTTTAGGATATTATAAGATGGAGCAGACAGCGAAAAAGGGACTGGTACGGACATGTTCAAAGAATGGACACCACCAGACTCCCCTATATTGCATTGCATAATCAGCCTCCAATAACTCCAAAAGATGGAAGGACAGCTTGCAGTCTACCTCACAGGAGGAGCAACACTCTGGAGAACAGACCACATAGGTTTACAACAAGGAAGAAGAAGAAGTATTATATTAATTTTTATTCTCATTGGTTAAAATTAAATTTCAATAATCAGAATAAATAGTTGATTAATGTCATAAAATATTTCACAATCGTACATCACAAAATTATTTACTTCTGCATTTTTTTTTAAATAATATGTAATATTTATACATGATTACTTACCAGTGTAAATACTGGACATTCTGAATGTATAATTAAATGAACCACTTATCTTCAAACAATATTACAATGTTAAATCCTTTAAACATGTCGACATCACCATAATACTTGGCAACCATCTTGAATAGCAGAGATATTTGTGTTTGGTTCGTAAAAGCGCGACATGTCCATTAATAAAGATAATTTCACATGACACAAGTGTCTAACACATAACTTCATGAAGAAAACAAAAATATGCATTCATCTCTATTGTTTTACTTGTAGTGTTTTGTGTTCGTGATTGCTTAAGACATTTCAAATCCGTATTCTTATTTCATTTTAAATATTAAATAAATATTAGGTGTGCCCATATTCAAAATGTAAAGGTATGTTTTATTACTCGGTACTATTTTTTTTAAAAATTATGACAACCTGTGACCTTTGAGCACGAAATAAACTTTTTATCTATAAATATTTTATTTTGAATCCATGGCAAGACATCTTGCTAACCTATTGTTAAGATTTGTGAATTTTTTTGTGTTTTTAAATAACATAAAATCGGTTATTTAGAAATTTTTATGTTTAGATGAAACTTGAGTTATAATAAAACCTCATTGTTTTTTGCGTATTTATATATGGATATAAAAGGTACCTCAATTTAAGATACTGACATTGTTTTTTCCACAGATTTATATACCCTAAGTGACCAAGCCAATCCAGTAGGGCGAAGAAGCGTCGGCAGGCTGAGACTGCGATGGTTGGATGGTGCCTTGGCACACTATCGGATCCTGGAGCAGCAAGACTGGGAGGTGACGGCCAGGGACAGGACGTAATGGAGACGTTTCTTGGAGGAGGCTAAGACCCACCAAGGGTTGTAGCGCCTGAGAAGAAGTGACCAAACTTTGTCGTGACAGTGAAACAATAGTTGCTTTCATTGATGAAGCCTGATAATGAAGAAAACCAGTTGGAGTTTGAATCAACAATTATTTTGGGTAATATTCTTCTGTTTTGTAAATTAATATTATGTATTAACCAAAAACTATGCTACATATGAAAGTATAAGTTTTTAAAGATGGTTTTTGGTCAACATGTTACATTTTTATTAAATGTAGTCTTTTCCGCAAATTTGAGTCAAAAGTTATAAACGAGTGACAAAAATTAATGATGTACCATCTTTAAAGGGCTATTTTATTATCTTCATATGACTCGTACTCATTCTCGTCATTCATATGAGTCAAGTGAGGTGGAATTTTTCTCCCCTTAGCACATGACCTAAATATGAGACCTTTCTAATTTTCACACTCGACAACAGCTCTCTATTGGCTCTGGTTCTCTGTAGTACGTCTGCATTACTGACCCTATCGGTCCACAGTATACTATACGGAGCATTCCGCGGTATATCCACATCTCAAAAGCCTCCAACCGGTTCATTACATTCACTTTTAGAGTCCAGGTTTCGCAGCCATATAGTAGAACAGATTTAATCATTCTTTGTCAGAGTTTCAAGTTAAGATTATTGTTGCAAAATAAGGTTCCATTTTATTAAATGCAGCTCGTGTAACTTCAATTCTATATGACTATTCTACTTTTTTCTATGTTATGCCATATTTACATAGAATATTCCTTTGATTTATAGATAAATATCTAACAGTATTGTTGCCCACATTTACCTGTTAGCGTCATCTTTGGTGCTTAAATATTTATTGGCGATTTATTCCACATTCATATATAAAGATATCTGATTATAATTATAATATTGTGAATATATTTACTACAGTAAATTTAGGAACATGCGAAACTAGATTAGATGGTTTGGACACGTGAAATAAATGTGAAAAATGTATAGTTTAACGATTTGAATGGATCACGAATAAGTTGCCCACCTGAGAAGTCGGAGAAATCAAAGATAACAGTGAAGATCAATTATTTTGCCTAACCTTTCAGAAAAAGGACGTGATGGTTAGTAAGTTAGTGAAATTATATATGTACGGTAAAAAACAGTTCGTTCTTAAGCAGAACCAAACACTCGTTTAAACATTTGAACAACAGAATTTTAATGGGTTCCGCTAGGACTGTAATCAATATAACTATGAACCTGAACATATTTCCCAAACACCTCTGGTTTACTATTTTCTATTCGTATTGGCAAGAAGACAAGAATAATATTTATTAGCCCGGAGGAAAATCTAAGTATATTTTTTCGTCCGATATTAATTTGCTTATTGCGAAGAGGTATACGAATCCAATTAAGTAATCCAATATTTTTAAATATTCTAAAAATCTATTTTGACTCTGGATCACGTGTTGAAGCTTATAAATGATCGCGATCGTTGCTTACTAAGATAACTTCGCTAAATCTATTGAATTCCTTTCTATCCTATCGCTTGAACAATAATATAAAACTCCAAGTATTTGATTTTGAGAAAAGAGCATTTTTCTAGAAGGTCCATAATATTTTATGGGAGTTATGAAACGAGTGTTCTTCCTTAATAGGGCATTTTTAACATTTGATAATTCCCTAGCAAGTCAAATATCATTTCACTCCCATTAAATATAAAAAAACTAAATAGTTCATTGTTTTGGCCGAAACACTATAATAATTCAACATTACTAACTTTAAACTTCAAAATCTTTGTTTTATGTATCAAATTTGTATTTTTATTATTCGGGACAGCTGTTTCGTCTACCTATGTTGACATCTACAGGTGTTACAATAATTATCATTATTATTATTATTGTAACACCTGATGATGTCAACATAGGTTGACTGATAATTTTTATCATTGAAACACCTGATGATGTCAATATAGGTTAACGAAACAGCTGTCGCGAAAAATAAAAATACAAGTGTGATACATAAAACAAAACTGCTAGAAAACTGACGATAAATATTAAATATTTGACCGGGTGGTGGTCTAGGGAATAGAACGCTTGGTTCCTGATCTAGGGGACATGGGTTCAAGCCTGGACACGACCGGATTCCTTCTTCATAATAATGAGCTATTTTTTGCTCACATTGAAGATTGTAAATAAAAATTCTAATATCATTGATATAAATTCTTGATGTTAGTCTTTTTTTTTTTTAAATCCTCTTAGTAATAGTATCAGAAAAGGTATGTTTGAATTTACTTGATATGTTTGTGATCCAAGTATACTGTTGATTAATCCGTAGTAAAAAATATGTATAATATATACATAAATAATTAACCATCACGCCGTTTCCTTAAGGGGTAAGCAGAAAGATTGGACCGCCACACTGTTCTTTCCTGACATACTTCTCTCGGATCCTCAACATTCATTTATCGTGTCACGCACGCACGTCGATTACTTGGACTGCTCCCGTGGCAAACATTTAATCTTTCTTATTTTTTGTTCCATTTACATCGTTAACATATACTTTTTTTACCATTATTTCTTCATTCATTATTTCTGTGTCCAAACTACCTTAATGATAATTAAATAAAACGATGTTTTTTAACTACTTCCATTTTTTTCTTTATTTAGACAGCGACCGGTTTCGCCAGGCTCGCTGGCATCGACAGACTGGTCGAATACCTTAATGATCCTTTGATTATTTTGTTCATAACACTTTCATTCGTACTGTATTCATTTCTTATGTTTTCATTCGACACTCTATCATACACAGATATGCACAAACATATATCGCCTCTTTGCAAGAATAACGTGACATTTCGAAAATCAAATCCGCCGTGTTCAATTATTTTCTACAAAAACATGGTATTTTTAAAGTGAAAATCAGAGAATTTATGAGGGAAAGAGACAACCCAACAGTGGTATATTGTGTCGTCACGTTGTCTCTTTCAGACGGATAATAATAATAAATTGGATAATTTATAAAGCGCCATTTTTATGAATTGCTCATCTCAAGGGCGCTGTAGAAGATGCTCCGTTTTATCAATCTTAATGTTTTGGCACATAGTAAAAGTTCACAAATTATTTCCAAGAATTTGGGCGTTCCCTCATAAATCATCCTGTTGCACTTCACACAATTCACTGGACACTCGGACACTCGGACACACATATGACAACCATCTTTGAGGTTTCGACTCGGAAATAGCCGTTTAGAGACGTTTACACGATGCACTTTATATTTAAAACTTTCACGTATTTCAACTTAATTTGTTCTTTTCACTGAAACTATACGTAAATAATTAATTTTGGATACACAGTTTTTTTTGGATTCATTAAAAGGTGATAATAGATGTTAAATAGACGCAAATGGAGTACTCAGACCCTCAAAATTTTATTTAAATGGGGAGCTATTTGAAAAAACGTCCGGCAGCTACAGAGCGCCAGGACTTGTGTCAAAACCTTGATACCTTGTTTCATTTTTAAAAATATATTTTTTTCGAGATAACACGTATTCTTGCAAAGAGGCGATATATCCATATTCAATTTTAATAATTTTGGTTGGCAATTTAACGTCGTACGCGGTCTGGGTAACATTTATTTTTATGATACGATTTCAAGTGTAGTTTGTAGAAGTCGAAAAGATTAAAGGGTTGTTCAACCACTGAGAAATAAATATGCGTGTTATTAACTTGAACGTCCTCTACTTGCCATTGCGTGGCTGGAATACTATTGCTTCTGTACACTGGCCATGACTGGAGCAACACTTGGAGGTTGGAAAAGAATTGCAATAAAGTAACATAATGCCCACTTCGGAATCACGAGATTCTGTATTTCAGATAAAAAAAAATTTAACAATCATAAACCTTTGTTTTTACCAACATACAATTTTTCGTTAAACATATTTTTTTTCTGCCATGTTCATGCCATACTATGTGTTGTAGATGTTTTATTTGTCTTATTCTTTTTTATATACTTTGTATATACAGCACTAACTTTAAAAAAATAAAATTATTTAATATAATATTTTTAAAGTAAGTGTTGTACTCGTATATACGAAGTATATAAAAAAGGAAAAAGACAAATATATTTTTTAAATTAACTTATTTAAAGCTAATGCATTTACAGCGTGGAGTTCCATAGTAATACACTAAGGAAATTGTTATTAACTTTGTTCATTATCCACAAAATATTTAAAAACACGATATGTTTCGGAGGATACCTCTATCTTCAGGTGTAAATATATAATAAAAACTAAACAAAGAAAGACTAATATAAAAAACGCATTTAAAATTCATATTATTTATTATCCATAAAATATTAAAAAGATGTCGTGTTTTTTTTTTATATTTGATGGATAATAAACAAAGTTATTTTCACTGTTAAAATTTAAATAATAATAATATCACATTTTTTTTTCATTGGGTGTCGCGACAGCTGCTTCGCCAACCGATGTTGGCATCATCAGGTGTTACAATAAACTCAATGTAACACCTGAGGATGCCAATATCGGTTGGCGAAACAGCTGTTGCGACACTCTCGGTGATTAAAAAGAAATTGTGATATTATAACAGTGTTTTAAATTTTAACAGTAATAATGTTGAAGTATCATATTGTTTCGGCCAAAACAATGGATTATTTAAAGTTATTTTCCATTTCCTAAAAAAAATACTTGTTCATTAATTGAAAACAGTTTTTTTTTCAAATTTTAGTATTTCTTGTCTATTTTTGAAGGTTTCGCACTTTCATAATCAGAGAAGAGTGTAAATTTCAAAAAAATGTATCCATTTTATGCTAATTGGCAATATTAAGGATGGCTGAAGACAAACGTCTTTGCTGTGCAACATCAAAGATTGGACTGGAATAGGGAACGTGGAGTAGTTATTCCATATGGCAAGATAGAGAACCCTTTTGGTGATTTTCAACGTCGGGGAGACCTATAGACCTTCAAAAGAAGAAGAGAATAACAATTTTATCGATGATGAATATATAAAACCATCGAAACGTTTCGAGAAACTGAAAATCAAAATCTTATAAAAGGGTAATTTAATACATTTGAAAAATTTAGATTATTAAATTCCCGTGTTTACATAATTAATTGTTTTGACTGAAACACTATGAAACTTCACTATTGTAAAATGATTAAAATTAGAACATTGTTATTAAGTATCGTATTAGAAAGCAGAAAGGAAAAACATAGTCAAGAACGTATACATTAACTATGTGAATAGAGTTTGGAGTCGAATAAGACCGAGAAAAACATGGCATAATCAAATTAATCAAAATTAAAATATCGGCGATGTTATAAGTCGGAAGAATCGATGTGCGTGTATGACTCGCTGCTTGATATGGAGGAAGCTAGAGATGTGCGTCAGGATAGAGGAGTGTAGCTGTCCATATTTCAGCCTACCCCGATGTTTTGTTGTTGTTATTGAAAATATTAGCGAAAATCGTAATAATTTATATAAATTAAATACAGGCTTTACATTATTTTCACGTCTTAAAATATCTTCATTGTTTTCATCTTGATTGACACACGTGAAGTTTTGTAATCCGAATAAATCAGATTAATTAATTTTAGAAATAACAAAAGGGTAGAAATATAATATTATCTTAAGGGATGTTAGATACTTTCTACATAAGCATTTCTTACGAAGCTATTTTTTGTTTTTGGAATATGACGCAAATCATTAAATGTTGCTATATTTATACACAATAAAAATAACGTTCTTGAACAAGAAAAACAAGGAATGATTTGTTAAACGGGAGGTATATTAGAAACGCGTAATTCTTCATACGCAATTGATAGATTTAAAAAAGTTATTTTATAAATTTTGACAGTAAATCATTTCACTATTTCAATTTAATCATAATGTTAACGAAAAAATTTGTTTCCCGAAACCGGTATTATTTTTCATATAATATATTTATTATTTCTTGAAGAATAGTGTAAATCTTAATTAACCGCCCTACCTTTGGGTTATTTTCCAAAAAACGTGCAAAAAAGCAAGTTTTTTATTAATGAAATTTAATTATATATTAGGTCCTTACATATGAAATTGGCGTTTTGTATGGGAGGAACATAAAGTTGATTTTTTTTAATATAATATATTTATTTAATCAAAGTATGTACCATTGCTATCTATGCACTTTTGCCATCTCATAGGTAGTTCATCGATCCCTTTACTAAAAAAACCATTCGGACGGGAATCAATAAAATCTTTGAAGTCGGTTTGGACTGCCCCATCGGAGTTGAATTTTTTCCCTTGCAAGAAGTTATCCAAATTTCGAAAAAAATAGTAATCTGTTGGGGCAAGGTCCGGAGAGTACGGTGGATGTCTTAGACATTCCAATTGAAGCTCTTCTAATTTGGTAGCCGTCTGTTGTGCAGTGTGTGGTCTAGCGTTATCATGAAGCAGCAGTGGCCTAGAGCGATTAACCAGCCTCGGTTGTTTAGCAGCTAGATTTTCCATCATGGTTTGCAGTTGCTGACAATAGACATCTGCCGTAATCGTCTGGCCAGATTTAAGAAAGCTGTAGTGAACGACACCAGCACTAGTCCACCAAACGCTCACAAGTAACTTTTTTGGAGTCAGTTTTCGCTTGGGGCATGGTTTGGCTGGTTCGGCAGGGTTCAGCCATTGCGATGAGCGCTTCCGATTATCATACAGGATTCACTTTTCATCACAGGTAATGATTCGATTCAAAATCCCTTCATTATTGTGCCGGTTGAGTAATGCAACGCAGCAGTCAACGCGCGTTTGTTGATTTGCTTCACTCAATTCGTGAGGTACCCACCTTTCAAGCTTTTTCACCTTCCCAATTTGCTTCAAGTGGATTAAAACAGTTTTATCACTAACACCGCAGCCTGCAGCTAACTCGGACGTGGTTTGCGATGGATCCGCTTCCACAATAGCCTTCAATTCTTCATTATCAACTTTGGTCTCCGGCCGTCCACGGGGCTTGTTCTGCAGGTCGAAATTTCCAGAACGAAAACGTTGGAACCAAAAACGCACTGTGTTTTCTTTTGCGGCACCGTCGCCATACACATCATTAATCCTTCGAGCCGTTTCTGCAGCACTGGTGCCACGGTGGAACTCGTACTCGTAAATAACTCGATATTTTAAGTTTTCCATTTTGTAAACTGAGTGACGCAAAGAAAAAAAACAATTGAGGAAAAAACAAATGAATTATAATTTTCAAAACACAAATACTTGAGTTAATAGCTGTATAAATTTAAAAGAGAAGATATTTGAGATCAAAGTTGCCAGTACGGCAAAACGCCAATTTCATATGTAAGGACCTAATATTAATTTTATTTTTTAAATTACGAAACGTCAAATACTCGCTCGCATACTTCGCCTGCCCCTTGTAAAACTATCTTATTTATGAAGACTTGTACTCGAGTGTTGTTGGCACACGCGCGTATCCCTAACAGTTTGTACATTTTAGGTACATTACTTTTTCTCAAGCGCGTACGTGATACAGGATAGCGCGGAATGGTACAGTCACAGTGAACGTATCACGTACGTTCAAATACGTAGGGTGGTTAAATGAATAATTTGAAGGAAAACGACGGTTTTCGAGAAGTTTTATTATGTTTCATTGGAGTAACGTGTTTTGCCTTGCTAAAGCATTGTCAGATACCTTAACAAGGCAAAACATGTCATTCCCATAAAATATAATAAAACTTCTAGAAAACAGACATTATCATTCGTATTAATCGTGGACTTAACACAGTGGACTTGTGACAACTACCATTTTATAGTGTTATTATATTTATTGTTTTCTTCTTAAGACTTAAGAGTCGGGTGTAAGAGGATTCTCGTCCTGTGATGCTGATATCTTTAATGTGAATGATTTTTTTCACTTGCTAGACCATTATCATTTTTATTAATATCATTCTAAAAAACATTATAAAACTTCCAGAAAGCTATCTTTTTAATAAACTTTTAAAATAAAATTAATTTGGCTAAAGTTTCTTGATAATTAAATCACTTACTGTAAATCACTCCAAGCATTTACATAGATTAGAAATATCAGATAATGTTCATTGATTTCGTATTACTTTTAATTAATTTGCCAAAATTTTGCATGATTAATTAATACTTGTCTTAAAAGTTGTTCTTATCGACACAGGATTTTATAAGTCACTGTCGACTTTGGAGCCTTCCCCCTTTTTCAGTCGAAGAATTCTCCATAGTACATAATATCCTCGTGGGAGAATTCAAAACGGATAAGACTTTTACAAATAAGATTGATGAGTCGCGTGAACGTATCCATCAAGATTTACGTGAGCTAATGCATAAACATCCAAGACTATAAAGGATATACGAATATTCCACATACCATCACACATTAATAAAATCAATACGTATATTATAACATATATGTAAGTTCATTAAATTAACCACCCCTTTCTACAGTCATTTTACACTTTACACTTTTAGAGTCCAGTTTTCGCAGCCATATAGTAGAACAGACCACATATAACATTTAATCATTCTTTGTCGAAGTTTCAGGTTAAGTTTATCGTTGCAAAAGAAGGTTCTCATTTTATTAAATGCAGCTCGTGCAACTTCAATTTTGCATTTTATTTCAATGTCCGGGTCTTTTTCTTCATCTTTCTTCTTCCTAGCCTTCCCTCCACTGCTAGATGTAGACCTCTTCCATCTGTCTCCATGTTTCTCTATCCTGTGCCGCTTCAATCCATTTTTTTCCGGCTACCACAACAAAATCATCGGCCCATCTCTTCTGTGGCCAACCGACACCCCCTTTTGTTTTCTCATGGCCTCTAATTTAAGACTTTGGGAGTCCATCTTGAACTTGGCTGTCTGGCTACGTGTCCTGCCCATTGCCATTTCAATTTTGCGATCCGATCCATGATATCGGCGACTTTTGTTCGGCGTCTGATTTCTGTATTTGTAATTCTATCACTCAGACTTATGCCCAACATTTGCCGCTCCATGGATCGTTGCGCACATTTCAATTTGTGGACAGTATTTATGGTCAGGGACATTGTTTTCAAACCATGTGTCATCACAGGCAAGATGTCCGGGTCATATGATATTATATTATATGTCCACAAGTAATAATTTACACAAACTGTTCGAAATGTTACGAATTTGTATAGATCAAGACATAAACAAATCGTCTATTTAACGCTTTTTGAATTCAAGGTAAATGTATAAATGTATACTGAAATAATATAGATACTGGTTATATATAGAATATGTATGCTTTTGTCCCATGTCATCCATAATAATTTAAGTAGGCACTGAATATGTGCATTGGCAAGAACTCTTCACTGGTCGTGCCAAGATTCTCGCAATCACACAACATGGCGAAAGCAACCGAAGGGAAAAATCAATAATCAATCAATACTTGAACTAGCTAGAGCTTTATAAGATGGTTTACCAAATTTACTGTACGTTTCGAGTCAAATTCAATTCGCTATCTTAAAATTTACGATATATCATGTGGACTCGTATGCGTAAATATACTACTAATTTAACAAAAGAAAACCGTCCGTATTTATAAAATTTTAAATATGGAATCTATTCTTAAAAAATTCTAAATCATTCAAATATTTGTATAAATTCCACAACAAGCAGGAATGCTTAATCTGGAACTATGTGTTCTACAAGTATTTTCTTATAAGCTGAGATGGACGGCCTTCACGGCAGAGTGGTAAGGGCTCTGACTACCATACCGAAGGTCCCGAGTTCGATTCCCAGCGATGATTGTGTGATTGTCGCACTATGACTAACTAACTAACTAATCATCAAGCCGTCTCTGTAGGGGTAGGCAGAAAGAATGGACCACCACATTATATTGTCTTAGCATACTTCTCTCGCTTCCTCTACATTAATACATTGTGTCATGCACGCACGTTAATTGATTTGATCGTGCCACGTTTTTCTAGGCATTCTTCTATTTCTAGCTCCGTTCACGTCGTTTACATATACTTTCTTCACCATTCTGTCTTCATTCATTCTTTCCATGTGTCAAAACCATCGTTTCGACCCTTTTATCATTTTATTATTTTATTCATAGCACTTTTATTGGCACCACATTAACCTTGATGTGACTAACTACTTAAATAACTAACTAATCATCACACTGTTTGGTGCTCTGTCTTAACTTACATCTCTAGCTTCCTCTATATTTATCCACCGCAACATGCACGCTCAGCCACCTTTAAGTAGGCTATCTTTTCGTGCACATATCGAGAGGATTTATGACATTGCACTGAGGATGTTGGGCTTCATCATTCAGACCGAAAGAGTTTTCAGAGATGCCAATGTGCTCAGGGTCCTATACAACGCGTTGGTTCGGAGCAGACTCGAAAGTGGTTCTGTGATATGGAGTCCTCGCGAGGCGAGATATTCCGTTATGCTAGAGAGGGTTCAGAAAAAAATTATGAGGTATCTCTACATGAGAGAGTATCGTAATTATCCGTGGCTCTATCCCACGGCATTCCTTTTGGGAATGTTCGGAACCAATTCTTTGCAGCTTCGCTCTTCTTTGCAAGAGATGGGCACCTCATTACCCATTTCTTTAGATTAATCAAGGGATATTTCGAGAACTTGGCCGTGCTAGAGGGTGTTGGTCTTTTTGTTCCTGATAGATATCTCCGACAGCGACAGCACAGATTGTTTTACCTACCGGCCGCCAGAACCAATCTGCCTCTGGTGACACAGATGAGAAGAGCAATTAGTCTGCTGAACGCGGTCTGCTCGGAGTTCGACGTCATTCATATTAGTGAAGGTACGTTCAGGAGGCAAATATTCTTGACTTTAAAAAGTATCTTGTCTCCCTAATGTCGAACCATCTCTAATGCGTTCCTGGTATTATGTTGTATTTTTATAATACTTTACCTGTACTCAATAGATGACTTAAACATTTGGCTGTTTGTAATGTCTTTTGAGTTGATAAACTGATTTGATTTTAAGTGTTTGATTAAGTTGGCCATAATCTTCCTTTCCTTGGTCTTTTAATGTGTCTTTTTCCACTTACACTGCTTGTATACAACATTTAACCATTATTCTCTCATCCGTTCATTCCATATCTCGGGGATCCTTCTTAAAAGCTGCTTAATCTGTATGACGTTTTGTTTAAAACGATTTTTTTAAGAAATGATTCATAATTTGTTGCAGACTGGAGGACTGAGCCAGAACATAGTGACCCTGTAGTCGTGTGATTTACAGTGTTGAGGTTCTGAGATAGACTTTTATCTATCCATTTCAGAAAATATACGAGTACATATATTACGGTAGGGTAAAGAGATGCGATCTGTGCTGTTTTGGCACCCAACGTACATATACAAGTCAGAAGAAAAAGGGAATGATAAAGAAAATGGCGTGAAAGCGGGGTAAGGGCGAAAATGTGATCGTTTTGGATCTTACATGTAGTATCATCCCAAGTATACATTTTTCATGTCATTACATTTTTTGTTGTGACATAAGGCTTACTTTTTCAACTTATCTACAGCTTGGAAAATTGCATATTCTAGAATGTACAGTTTTTATATTTAAAAAGTACCATAACCAAGAATATCATATGAATTTTATATTCAATTTCCAATATGAGCATAAAATACGTCATTATTATGAGGAAAAAAACGGGTCTTATCCAGACTTAGTCAAGCATTTTGTCCCCTAGTCATACTCGTATGTAGTGCAATATAAAGGGGTCTGGTGGTCAGTGGCGGTACTCCCATAGAAGCCCAGAAGCCCGGCTTGCGTAAGAAATTTTTAATAAAAACCTCTTCTGGCTTACAAAGGTTCATCTCTTGTGGCTATTTCTCTAAAGTCTGATGGGAACATTGTAAGAAGGTGATTTGGTAGGTTGTTGGTTTATGCGGGGGCAGGATTACTTAGATTTGGGGGTTTTGATTCAAAATTTCTTACGCAAGCCGGGCTTCTGGGCTTCTATGGGAGTACCGCCACTGCTGGTGGTGTCCATTCTTTGAAGATGAGCGTACCAGTCTTTTCTTCGCTGTCTGCTCCATCTTATAATATCCTCAACCTCACATATCTCTCTTATTCTGGTATTCCTCATGCGATCTCTCTTTGTCTTGCCTGCTATCGTCCTCAGCGTCTCCATCTAGGAAGTCCTCCAAACTTTTTTGGTTCTTACTGTGTCTGTCCTTGTTTCGACGTGTTATTATTGGTCTTACGCTTGCTTTATAGATTCTCATCTTAATCTTAATGGTCATGTCTTCGTTTTTCCATATTGTAGATTTTAAAAGAGTACCAGAGATTGCAGCTGCCTTATTTACTTGGGCTTGTATTTCTTCCCGCAGATCAGCTCCTCCCACCAAGTCTATGCCTAGATACTTGAAGGTCCGACCTGTTCTTTGGGTTGATTTTCTATAACCAGGTTATATGTTTTGGGTGGGTTCTACAAATCAAATAAAATAAATTGGTTTTTATGATATATTCCAGTAATACTAAAGAGAACTTTAACTGCATATATTTTGTTATAATAAAAAAAATGTACAATTTGGCGTCAATGAATTTAGCTTAAAAAGTTTGCATAAAAGTTAAGCGATTATGTAAAGCTAATGCGAATATTATGTCGTAGGTTTAAAAGTCCTCATAAAATACATGTATGAAGTCCCAGGTCGGCGGTTTAAACAATTATAATGGTCATTTCGAGGTGATAAACTATAATAAATTATAAAAAGGTTGTGTTGGTTTAAAAAAAAAATTTAATCTATGATTTTAGGTCAATTTAAAAATTGAGATGTACATTGTTATAAAAATGTTAATATATAATATTAGTTATGTTTGCCATACTTGTAGATTTCATAATGAATAATCATCGTTTGAAAGGAAAAATTAAATTAATTTTACTTAATAATAATTTATTTCATACTTCTCTTCTGAAGGTATAATATATATTTAATTTATATACCAGCATTAAAACTATGCGTTATAACTGGGGGATTACAAAATGATTGTTTTCTTATTTCTTGAGCTTATTATTCTAAACATGTTTCGTAGATACTGTTACCTTCATGACAGGGAGAATTGTATAAACTGCTAAACGATCATTTATTTATTTTTATTTTTTATTTATACATAATACACAAATAAGACATAACAAAATAAAAAAAATTAGGCGACTCATTTGGATACAAAACGGTGTTACAAAGATAAGATAAAACAACATAAAACCAAAAAATCATACATATCAGAAGGAACCCAAATGTGTCGACGTCAGTGAGGCAGTACTCTTTCCAGAATTCGTAATATTTTTTTATGAATACTGCCTCACTGACACTGAAAATGTCCAACTTCGAGACGTAAGATTCATCGTCTGAATTTATCTTCCTACTGGCATCACCAAAGGCAGGTTGGTTCTGCGTGACGGAGCAAAGAACAATTGATGTCGGCGCTGTCGCAGGTAATTATCAGGAACAAAAAGACCTATTTTCTCCAGAACATAAGGGTTCTCAATAGATCCCCTGATAAGTTTGAAAATATGCCTTGACATTAATCCTTAGTTCCTTAGTTCGAGGGAATTATACCCCACATACCCAAGAGAAATGCCGTTGGATAGAGCCAAGGATGTACCTAGTACTCTCTCATGTAGAGGGCTCTCAAGAATTTCTTTTGAACCCTCTCCAACGTGAGAGAATACTGAGCCTCATGAGGACTCTATATCACGGCACCTCCCTCGAGCCTGCTTCTGACTAAAGAGTTATATAGAGTTCTTAGGACCCGTGTATCTCTGAAAACCTTAACAGTTTGAAGAATCATATAAGTTTTTGTCGTTCTCTCAATGATTAAAAGATTATATTCAAAACTTGAAAATGGAAATTAACTGTGTTCTTTTTTTATGTAATTAACGCACCCGTATGTAAGGGAGTTAGACTTTCATTTAAGCTCATCCGAGAATCAATGGAATCTCCAAAATGAAGTCTTCACCCAATCAAATCACACTGATTCAAGCCGCTCTTTCAGTTCTTATTTCTGAAATTCTAAGAAATAAGTCGAAATCCCTACAAACTCAATTAAACTTGGCGTACAATAACTTCATTTACAATTTTCTTAAGGATTTCAATCGGATTTTAAGACATGAATTGGAAGCCAAGAGCGCGTTCTTTTATCGAGTAATATAATAAAATACAAGGCACACTAACACCGGAATACTCGCTGTTTTTATTCTTTGGTTTTACTGGATTTAAAAAAAATAAGATTTACGTAGAATTCAAGTTTTGGTTATTTCATTTTCATTCAATACTTTAAACGTACTATTTACTCTTGCCTTAGCAATCGTGAATTTATTTTAGCAAAACACATGAATTTATGTTCCATTACAAACTTAATTGAAACAAAATAAAACAAGATGGATGATGGATGATGGATGGCGCTAGTGTAGATTGAACTGAAAAATGTGAAAAAAGTGTTTTTCAACATGGTGGCATATATTCATCTTCCAATGGGTTAATCCAGAATTTGTCTACAAGCATTTCTATACATTCAAAATGTTGTATAAAAAGCTGGCCCAAGTTAAAGAATAAAAATTGGAGAGCCATCTACAGGCGTTATCTAGCAATGTGAGATAATTGCTTAATGCTTACACCTAATCTTAATGGATGGCGCTTGTGTAGGTTGAACTAAAAAATGTGAAGTGTTTTTCAACATGGTGGCATATATACATCTGCCAAAAAATTGTCAGACGTGGTGGTCGTAAGAAGGGCGGAACGGGGAATATTGTTAACATAAAGCGATCGCTTAACCCAACCAATGATAGGTCATAAGTCCTGTAAGCGCCTCGACCACCATATTCTGTTTCCAAAAAAACAATTTACATCTCCGTCTCTATTGAGATACAATTGATCCTTAAAAACAAGATATTTTAAGAATAATATTTGTTTAATTTTAAGAAATAGTTCACCAAACTCGTTTATATTTAATTAATACAAATGAAAACATCTGTTTTATAGAAAGTTTATTGTATTTTATATATGGAAGCGATGCATGGAACTGGCTGAAGAAAGATGAGAGCAAAATAAATGTGGTAGAGATGAGGTCCCTAAGACATATGTGTGGTAGAACGATGTACAACAGAATCTCAAATGCTGATATTAGAAAGGAGTGTAGAGGGAAGGAAGGTATTATGAACAAAATTATGAAAGGATCGTTGCGTTTGTTCGGATATATGGAGCGCATGGGTGAAGAAAGAATGGTTAAAAAAGAATACGTTAACGATGTAAATGGAGTACGAAGTTGAGGTAGACCAAGGAAAATATGGCATGACCAAATTAATAAAATTTT
The DNA here is from genome assembly GCA_022606425.2 of Lepidostoma basale. Lineage (NCBI taxonomy): Eukaryota > Metazoa > Arthropoda > Insecta > Trichoptera > Lepidostomatidae > Lepidostoma > Lepidostoma basale. Next base: position 693,429 of record JAHDVF020001018.1, on the reverse strand, counting down.
AAAAGTTGGTCATGTTAGAAGCCGGAAGAATCGACGTGCGTGTATGACTCGCTGTATGTGAATGTGGAGGAAGCTAGAGAGGTATGTCAGAATCGAGTAGTGTAGTGGTCCATTCTTTCTGCCTACCCTTCTGCGTGATGGTTTGTTGTTATTTTTTATGGGTTTGACATGTTTTGTGTTGTTGAAAGCATTTGAATATTGTACTTCTAGTTCCATCTTCTGGTCCAGTAGATCGATCTTAAACAAAACACCATAATCCAGACTTGATTGCAGCGGGAACTTTGAAACATAGGATCAACCAAGAGCAGCTTACAATGAGCACCGTGAGAACGATCGACTAGCATGGATTGGGCACGTATTATTATTATTATTTTGATGACTTATATTTTAAGTGCGCCGTTTCGTAAAGTCAATTACTCCTAGGGCACACTACAAAATGACAGACCGAAAGTGCAATCTTTAGAAGTTTCTTAAATTTAACGTCACTATCCTCATACTTAATACTAACACGGAGGCTATTCCACGCCAACGGACCCGCAACGCTGAAAGCACGATCATAGAAACTTGCTTTATTGGCTCTGACTGGAATTGTTATGTTATTTGCACTTGTTTAAAACTCCATATTAATTTATTAATTTGAATGAAAAAGTCTGTCTTCTAGGACTTTTATTGTATTTTTAGATGGAATGACATGTTTTGCCCTTCTAAGACAATTGATAATGAATTAGAAGGGCGAAACATATGATTTCATCTAAAATATAATAAGGCTCCTAGAAGACATATGTTTTCATTCATATTAATTATTGACAGATTTCTATTTGCAGTGATAACTTTGAGTGCACTATTTATTTTGTTATAAATTGTGCACTCAAAGTCATCACAGCAAATCATGAAGAGTAGAAGTATGCCAAGGCATGGGAATATAAAAATGTATTTGGGATAAAAACGTGAACTGTGTATAAAAAAGTCAACCATGTGAAGAAATAACAGGACATTATTATTTGATGTTTCCTTTGTTAACACAACCTTTTTATAAAACTTTCTATAATGGAGTGGCGTGTTGATCCAAAGGGGGAGATTTTATCAAATAACCTTATTCCTATACAAATAATTCGATTTACGAGAATCCGAATATGTCCCTACGAGACATGCGTCACTCTCACTCCAAAAGCTATACATTAACTCACTTGTTAAGTGCGCATACCAAATTTGTTAGTATTCTAAAAAAATCATTAAATTAGTAGCGCACAAATTCATTGCTATTAACAAAAAAATTAAAGGGTAATTGTAGGTAATGTTTAGAGAAGGGCCGGAGAAACGAGTCAAATGCTCAAAAGGTTTGCTTAACCTTTCCCTCACTGTGCTAAAATAAAAACGTGCGTTCCGGTGTAGGGTAGTCAGTACGCGTTAAAAAATTAGTGATTTTAAATCGGAAAAATAGGAACATTCATAGCTAATCCCCTTATATAATTATAATTGAAATAAAAAAATTATAATAATTGAGATTTAATTGCTAAAAACATTAAAAAAACATCTGGCAACGCTCACGGAACGGGCATAGACCCGCTCTGGTTGCAAGCCCGAAAGCGACTGCCGCCGGGACGGCGAGAGTGAGAATATTGAGCTAGAATGTATGCAAGAGTGAGATGCGAATATAGTGTGGCGCACTGAAAGCGCTGTTTATACGCGACTTTGTTTTCGATTTTCACAAAATACCTCCGATGTACCCGATAAATTCTGATTATTATTAATATTATTTTTAAATCAATGCGTAAATATATTATGGAGGAATACCTAAAATCTTAACCTTGTATTTATTATATTTATAGAGATATTGATGGTTTTTAGAAGCAACGTGTAGAAGATACCCATCACAGGGAAGGGAGGGTTAACAACTAGCAAACTGGATAGGCCATAACATTCGGCATACGGGCATGTTTATAACTATCGCAGAGGGAATGGTTGTAGACAGAAATTGCAGAGGCCGCCCAAGGGACGCATATATGGACCAGATGATAAGAGGCATGCGCTGTGGCAGCTACACAGGTATAAAAAGACTGGCTGGAAACAGGACTGAGTGGAGGGAACGAGTAAGGATAGTTGCAGACCAATCCGCAGGATTGTAAACATGAAGAAGAATGTTCAGCGCTAATTGCCATGAAGATATTAAATAATCTCGCCTGGCAATTCCATCGCTTAGAACGTATGTTACATGTATACGTATGAAATGCATTAGTTTTTATTGTTTCTTAACCCCAATTGTGCTTCATTTGCAGTAAAACGAAATTGATCTCGAACTGCGTCTGACTACATTTCCATCTCAGACAGATAGTTCCGGTTCATCGTAATATTACGTACAATTTATTAGTAAGGAACTAAAGCAAAAATGATTTAAAATGCATTCAAATATGAGCTGCAAATGTAGTCTGCGGCATTTCGAAACATTGTTTTTGGGCCACAAATGTAGCCAACCGTACTATGGGGGTTAAACAATGATGTAAAACTCCGTAAATTAATTCAATAAAAACTTTTGATTATACAGAAAATGACATGTTTCGCCTTATATCAAATGATTTTGAAACATTTGATAATGCCTTAACAGAGCGAAAAATGGAAATCCCATAAAATATAATAAAACTTTTAGAAAACAGATGTTTTCATTCGTAATAATTATTTATTTATGCATTATTGAGAAAAATCGATAAAAACGTTGCAAACGATTTCTTGAAGATGTATTATAATATATGTGAATGAGATGTTTCGCCTAATCAAGGCAATATCAAATGTCCTTGTCTCTTTGTTCATTCAATACAAATGACCATATCATATCCATAAATTATAATAAAACATTTTCATTCGTATTAATTTATTTATATTGAGTTTTACATTATTGTACAAGACACAATAAACTCTACTTACATAGCTACTATTACTCCGTTATATAAGAAACACTAAATACAATTAAACATTTTTATAAAGATTTTTTTCTTCTCGATTTACTTTGTTCTACCGAGCAATATCAATAATCAAAATTCATTTTGTTACCACATTAATCCGGGACGCGTAATTATAAATTAATAAGATGTGTATATTAACTAATTCGATAACTGTTTTTAATTAAGCTAATCTTGCAATGACGTGAGAAATCTCAATTAATGCGTTGTAACATCTTCAACAATGGTTTATTGTTCGTCCCGGGCTAGATCAGTTCGGTTTCATCACGGTTTCCCGTCACGTAATGAGGACTCAGCAATCAGCGCGATCTATGCATGCTCATAGTTGATAGCCAACTTGGCTAATTATCTACAAGAGCTGCGTATTATATAATATTATATATTACAAGTACAATAGACACTGAGAGGAAGGAAGATTCAAATATTGTCGATCTTATAATCCAAAATAGAGCAATCATCAATCATCACATATTATGAAGTTAATGTGTTTTAAGATATTATTACCACCCTAAATATCCAGACAGCCTCTCACATGCAAATTGGTTGTAGACGATAAACCCATAGAACAGGTCATGAAGTTCAGATATCTGGGTGTGGATATATCTAGTTGCAGCGATCTATATAATGAAGTTAAAAACCAAACAGATAAAGCTGCAGTCATCTCCGGATGTCTAAGGGACACTGTCTGGGACAATAAGCATATGCTAGTAGAAAGCAAAGTTAGAATTTATAAAACATGCATCAGGCCTGTGAGAACCAAACATCTTTTAAGAGTAGCAGAAATGAGAACATTGCGACCTATTGTGGGGAGAACCCTTAGAGATAGGATACCCAATGAAGAAATTCGCAAATCCTGCAAAATTGAATATATACTGAGATGCAGTAGGCAAAGTAGACGTTTCTGGAGGGACCACATCGAGAGAATGGATCCAGCAAGAATTTCTAATATCGTTATGCACGAGACTCCAGAGGGCCGTTGACCACCAGGACGACCACCAAAGAGATGGAGAGAAGGCTGGTAGTCTTCATCACAGGAAGAAAGTTGATATCCTGCATAAACAGATCGCAAGATCTACAATCAGAAGAAGAAGAAGAATAATATTACCACCCTAACAGCAAAAAGTGTCATATACTAAAAAGCACACAACGAACCATGGAGAGACAAATGCACGGCGTGAGTCCCCGAGACAAAATAATAAATGAAGAAATAAGACGCTGAACCTAAGTTGCCGACATCATGGATCGTACAGATAAATTAAAGTGGCTGGACATATAGCAAGACAGGGCAGTACCCGATGGACATCTAGAATACTTCAGTGGAGGTCTTGGACAAAGAAAAGGAGTGTTGGGAGGCCACCTAAAAGAAGGAATGACGATATTGCCCGAATAGTTGGAACGACCTGGATGCGAAAGGGACAAGACAGGGATGAGTGAAGAAAATAGAATAGGCCTATATACAGCAGTGGAGAGAAGAAAACTGAAGAAGTAGAAGGCATTGTTATTTGTTTACTTAAGCTGACATGTTTCGCCTTATTATGACATAAGACCTTCTCTCTCTGACTACCATACCGAAGGTCCCGGGTTCGATTCACACTGTCTTTGGTCTGGTGTATAATTCACGTGACAATAAAATAGCGAAAGATTATTTATCAGTTCTTACTGATAAAAAAATATTATTAGTACTTATAACAATTAGCCCAGGTTAATTTTTAAATTGAGTTTAATGTATCGAATTTTAAATGCTTTTTTTATACAAGTCTTTCGTTGTTTAGTTTTTATTATATATTTACCCCTGAAGATGGAGGTATCGGTATAGAAAATTAACAAAGTTTTTTTCAATTTCCTAAGTGAATTACTATGGAATTCCACAGTGTTAATGCCTTAGCTTTCAATATTTGTATTAAGTGTAAAAAAAAATCCTTCCAAGCGTTTGATAATGCCCTATTTTTCTTCTTCTTCTCAAAGTGCCATGTCAGGTGACTTTATGAAGTTTTATATCTGTACTCAGGCACAGGCTCTCAGAAGCCAGGAAATGATTTATTGGATAAATTAGTTATGACGGCAATGTCTGATTTTTCAAAAATAATTTGAGTGCTCCCAATAACTAAAGGAAAAAAATATATAGGAATCCGACGTGTATTTATAAGGACCTTGAATTACTCGCATTTGATCATCGTGAATCAAAGTTATATTTATTTTAATCGGATCTCACAAACCTATTAATCAATCGTCGTAGTCCCCAATGGGTAAACAGGAAAAAATGGTAAATAACTTTATTTATCGTATTAATATCGCGTATAGTTGATTTACAAGCAACATAAATAATGAGTCCTGAGATACAAGAATAAAATTATAATTGCACTTAATATATCTTTCAAAAAAAGCCCACAAAATAACATATTCAAGTGATGACATCGGTGGAAAGTATTTTAAACAAAGAAATTATAAAAATCCCGATCGAAGAAACGATTTGCTTAAATTTTTTGATTGTCAGTAAATATTATTGTAAACTAACTAACTAACCATCACGCCATCTTAGAAAGAATAGACTGTCTTACTAATCTTTCCTGGTAAGCTTTTCTCGATTCCTCAACATTTATTTATTTATTTAATTATTAGTTTGTTGAATCGCTCTTTACATCATGACAGCATGAGCCAAATCGATGTAAAGGGTATTATGGCTATCATAGTGATTCTCGTGACATGTTATAGGTTAGCTAATCTATCGCCATTTTATAAATAACTAACTAACTAACATCACGCCGTCTCCCCGAAGGGGTAGGCAGAAAGAACGGACTGCCACACTTTTCTTTTCTGACATATTTCTCTCGCTTCCTCAACATTCATACATCGTGTCATGCACGCGCGTCGATTTCTCTGACTCCTCACATGGCCGACATTCAATATTTGATTTATTTGATCGTGCCACGTTTTCCTCGGTCTTCCTCTATTTCTGGTTCCATTTTCATCATTAACATATAATTTTTTTACCATTCTTTCTTCATTCATTCTTTCAATATGTCCAAACCATCTTAATGATCCTTTCATTATTTTGTTCATGATACCATCATTCGCACCGCATTCACTTATTATATTTTCACTTCTTATATTTGGTCTGGTGTAGAATTCACGTGACAATAAAATGGCAATATAAGAAGTGAATGCCATTTAATTGTCACGTGAATTCTACACCAGACCAAAGACAGTGTGACAATCACACTGCCCTCGCCGGGAATCGAACCCTGAACCTTCGGGGTGGCAGTTAATACACTTACCACTCGGCCACGAAGGTCGTTCATTCATACATCGTGTCATGCACGTATGTCGATTTCTCCGACTCGTGCCCGACATTCAATATTTGATTTATTTTATCGTGCCACGTTTTCATCGGTCATTCTCTATTTCTAGTTCCATTTACATCGTTAACATAAACTTTTTACCATTATTTTTTCATTCATTCTTTCCATGTGTCCAAAGCATCTTAATGATCCTTTCATTTTTCAATTTCATTCGCATTGCATTATCTTTTTATATCATATTTCCATTCGATACTATATCAAAGTCGGATTTGTTACATTCTCTGTAACATAAAAAAAACGTCTTTAATTTAAATATCTCGAATTTTACAGTGCATATATTACAGGGATTCTTTTAATTATGCATAAAAATGTCTACTGAATTCTTTTTTACCATCTCGTAGTATATATAAAGATATACTCGTACATATTCCTTCCTGATTCATCTCCAGCAACCTCCCTTAAAAACCACTTCATCGTGCCTAGTTCCGGCATTCACGGTTTTTAAGTCTCTCTCTGTGCAGAGAAATACGAGATCAGTAAAGTCAAGTGGTTTTCATCATTGAAGTAGCGATATTTTTAAAAGTGTATCCCAGCGTGAGGTCAAATCGACATTCGAATAACAAGTGTGTTATATCATTCATTTTCTTTTAAATGTTTAAAATTTGGCGTATTCTGTGAGATAAAAAAAAATAAGTGAAGGTTTTAAGTTGCCGTAACATTCTTCTAGACATGTTTTTCACAATCGTATTTAAACACCATTTACATTTTAATAAAAGCTATTTTTCCAATGTTGCAAAAAAATTTACAAACCTTTTAAAAATTGATGAAAACAATAATTAATAAACTCTACTTGATTGTTTAAGAAACAGTCAGATATAAAAAAAACTTCTAGAAAAGAGCGATTTTTATTGGTACGAATATTAATTACATAAAATTCACATAAAATATAGTAAAACTTCTAGAAAACGGACGTTTTCATTCGTATCAACTACTCGTAATTTCTTAAAGAACTGATTAACTGTTTAAATTTGAAACACTGTTATTATAAGTGTCATAATTTATTTTTATTAGATTGTCACGACAGTTGCTTCGCCAACCTGTGTTGGCATCACAGTTATTGTAAGGCAAAATAAATGTAATTATATCTTTGAAGTTTTTATTTGTTTTTTTATTCGACTATGGATTCGTCAGCTTATAAAATATTTTGAAGATAGCTTTAAACAATTTCACGCGAGAAATATTGAATATGCCTCTTAGAGATACTCTTCCTCCGAGGCATAAGTATTCCTTTGAGATGTTTTATCTTTTCATTTAAAATATCCCAGTTCTTTACAAATTTAGAACGACGAGTGATGTGTGTCAATTTCAAGTTATTCGATTCGAAATCAGAATCGGGTGATAGGGGGTACCTACTCATATACGACCCTTGATATTTATTAAATTCTTTCGTCAGTAGAATCGATATTACACCAACGTTCGAGATAAAATAAAGGCAGAAAGATGGGGGTGAAATGTCATTAATGGAACAATGCAATCCTATAAGTTTATCATAGGAACATTTCGTTTCATAAAGGATTTCTTATTTAAATGATTTGCTACTTTTGAGTATTATTTAAATATTGGTCAGAGCCCCACATCCTTTTCTTTTCTAAAGTATCACTATTAAGCATAAGCAGATGTAATGGCACTTTCGAGATATTAAATTAATGATTTTTAAAGACGTAAAATGTATATATTATATTAGTGAATAGCTAGATACTGATTTATATACAGGAACACGTAAATTAGATAATTTAATCAAATTATTTTGAGTGATTTCGTTCACCCAAACAAGCACAGAACAATTTAAACCTTAACATTACTACTAGTAGTAGCCTTTATTTATAAACTGACTTAAATAAATATAACAACAACAATAAAACATTCCTAAACTTATATGAGAACGAATAAAACCTAATGTTTTACATACATATCATAAAAAAAAACAAGTAAAAAAAGTACTTACCCTGAACGTACAGTAAATAATAACCTGCGAATAAAACACGAAACAAAATGTTTTCATGTAAATACAAACCAGAAAAAAATCATACCATGCCAAATTCAAACTTCATTCGAAAACATAAAGAACACTTTTGGTTAATTTAATGAAAACAATAAAATGTATCATTTTAGTATGCGCACAATATTTATGTTATTTTTTAAGTACATATTCGTATATATTTGCTTTATCATCCGTTTAATTATTTACTTTTATGATTGATAACGCATTTAATATTATTTACAATTAGATAGAATAGGATAATAAAGCTGTGGCTTTGAGATCAAAGCAATTTCGTATTTACTAATATTTACAGAATTACGCTGTATACGTTTTAAAAACTTTATATACTCGATTTATAATAATTAAATTGAAAACTCACTTTATAACGAAAATAAGTAAACATTTTTGTTAATAAACATGATTTTGTTTATATCGCTAGAGATTTTATTGTAACCAGCATTTAAACTATCATATAATATGTTTTTTCGTTTTAATAAAGAATTTTGACAGGTGTCAAAATAAATTTTTCATTTGTTCCAATGACATTCCAATTTCATCAATATTATTTTTAAGTTCTTGCTGGTTAAGTGCCTAATTACAGCTAATTTAAAAAAAACGGTGGATACGTGTAACATAAATTAAATAAACACAAAAGTCCGGATCGTCCATGTCAACATGTGCAACATCGAAAAAAACATTATGTGTTATTACATTATGTGCTAAATTAAAAAAACGGTGGATTCATGGAACACAAATTAAATAGACAATATGTGCACCAATCCAAAATGAACATTTTGTGTTAAATTTTTTTTTTTTTTTTTTCATTGTCATTTAGTGTCTTTTGTAACCCTGACGAAGCTCCAGCGAGAGCGAAACCGGTTAGTTGTTGAAGAGAATAAAGTGATGTTAATATAAATTTACAAGTGTATTAATATTATATTTAATAATACCACACCACAAATTAAGTGCTTGATACGAAAGTATAAATGTTGATAAATAATTAAAACGTCTGTTTTCTAGAAGTTTTTATTTTTTTGAGATAACGTGTTTTGCCTTGTTAAGACATTTATCAATTAAAGTTATTCAAGCGACAATAAATATATAATAAGTATTTGTATTTGAGGATTATTCGCTTGGTGATAGAAGTATAGTAACTGCTATAGAATATTTATTGTTTCTTGAACAATGATGTAAAACTCCATAATAAATTATTAATATGTATGAAAAAACGATAGTTTTCAAGGAGTTTTGTTATAATATTTATTTATGACATGTTTCGCCCTTCTAAGGCATTATCAAATGACATTTGATAATGCCTTAGAAGGGCGAAACGTGTCATACATAAATATTATAATAAAACTCCTTGAAAACTATCGTTTTTTCATTCATATTAATAATGCTATAGAAAACGATTGAAATCGAATTAACATATGATGAGATTATAAATATATCGTATATCGTTGCTATCTTCTGCAAAACCAGAATATCTAGTTGACTTTTTATAGATGACCGGTCGAAAGTAAAGATCAAGTAAAATAAAGCCAAATAAGTATTACTACATTACAACAATAATCAGAACATTTTTTTATAAAAAACAGAAACGTCCTCGGACATGCGAATTGTGTTCATTTCGAAATACTTTCGCAGAGAATATCTCTCTTTTGCAGTAAAAATACAAATTTTGTACTCTATCGTTTTTGCCTATTTATAGTATATTAAGATGATTTGTTTTAAACTGTTAAATTAAATAACTTTGTTTTTGTATTACAAATTGTCAATTTGAAATTATTCAAATTGACATAGGAACAAATACACATAAAGATTCGAAAAATCACAAAAATTTTACATTTGATATATTATTGTAACACCTGATGATGTCAAACAGCTGTCACTTAAAATAAAATACAATATGATACAAAAACAAAGTTATTTATAATAATTAAACAGTTTGAGATGTTAAAGTGTCATAGTGTTTCGGCCAAAACAATGGACTATGATTTTTTTTTCATTATTTAACGTGAACATCTACTAAGAAATTTTAATTAACAATATTATTATACTGTGTATACTGTTTTAGCAAGTAAATCGAGTGGAATTTAATAAACAAATCATTTTCGTATAAAGATGATGGCTCATTTAATTTTTATGATCAATTGAGAAATTAAAATATCGTTTTAGTACCGGATATGAACTGTATCAATAAATTTCACGTGCAATAAACTTCATATTATTTTGTAAAATAATACCCCATTAATGATTTAATTTGGCATCTATATTTCAAATAAGTAACGTCCTTTAAGATATGCTGAAAATTGGATCCCATAATAATTTTATTGCCCTGAAAATATACGGCTTTACAGCTTTTGGAATCATCGCGGATATGAGAAAAAATCTCGCTTTGATTTATCAGCTGTGAAGGAGCGTTAAAATATGTTGCATAATAAAGAAAAATCGTCGTAATAAATTAGAGCATGGCACTCGTACAAGTATTTTTATGAAATAGTAATAATAAATACATATTCGTTTCCCGTTCGCGTAATTTAGCTCACGCCTCGTGACTTCGCCAAAGTGTTATTTTTATTAGCCTTCTTTCGTTTTCAGAGCCGGAACATTCTAGCATCAAACGGTTGTCAGATATCCATCAAAGAAACAAAGACTTTAAAACACGAAATAATAATCCAAGAGTAACGTAGAAAATAAAAACAAAACCTTCTCTTGAAATATCAATACGTTTGAATATTTACTTTTCTTTCTAAAAAAAATCTAATTTTTCATTCATCTTGAAAACATCGTTTGCTGGTTCTTGGGATGCCACTTGGGCCTTTAATGTGGTAGTTTTCCGCTGCTTTCCACATTTGTATATAGCAGATAATTTGAACCCGAATAATGTATACAACTCTTAAGCTCTGGTAGAATTCTGGTGAAAATAAAAATGGCGATATATTATCTACCCATCACATATCATGAGAATTAATAATAATTGTATACAAAAATAGAGATAGAGTCAGGAACGAAACGGTGAGGGATAAAACAAGAGTCACAGAAAATGGATATGAGCAGGGCATGTCGCTAGAGCTGCAGAGGAAAGATGGACCAAAATACTGCTGAATTGGAGACCGAGAGACATGAGAAGAAGAGTAGGAAGACCACAAATGAGGTGGAGGGATGACCTGGAACGATACGCTGGGGTGCTATGGATGCAGACTGCGCAGGAGAGATCGACATGGAGAAGGCTTTCGTCCAAGAGTGAAGAAGCTACAAAAATATGGAAAGCAAAGGACATCCCAAGAACCAACAAAGATATTACCGTTTGCTGCAAACTAATAATAAGATTAAAACTAAACAAATAAAAAACATTTAATTCAGAACATATCATAAACTTAAATAAATCTATATTTTAATCAATATTACTACTCTGTTGTTCCAGTTTTTCAAATATAAAATTACAAATGTTTCCATTTTAAACCAAGTATATCATTTGAGTGTTTTATATGTATGTACCTATATATTATTAAGACTATATTTTAAAGGTTTTACTTGTTTAAATTGTTAAATTATAACTGGAATTTCAAAATCTTAATTTGCCTAACAATATTAAATATTTATTTATTTATTGTTTCTTTTACAATGATGTAAAACTCCATACTAAATAATTAATACGAATGAAAACGTTTGCGTTCTAGAAGTTATACTTTATTTTATATGAATGACAAATTCCGTCTGTCTAAGGAATTATCACATAATTATTTCAACATTTGATAATGCCTTAGACAGGCAAAACATTTTATTCCAATTAAATATAAAAAAGTTTTATTATATAATATTTTCGTATTATAGTCATTCACATAAAATTTAATTTCATTTCTAGAAAAGACACGTTTTAATTCATATGAATTATTGAATATTTATTTCAATACATAAATATAAATGTTGGTTTAGTAAAACAACACATCACAAAAGCTTATGAAGTTGTTAACTTATTAAACAAATATAAAATTGTGACATTCCATGCACTCATATTATTAAATGAATGTTATTTGAAGCTGGTTGAGGTTAGTATGCGTCATAACACTGTTTACGAGAACCATAATTTACATTTCGGACCCGCTATTTGTAAGTTGAATATCGTGGTTACATAATATTATAAGGAATATTCGCCTGTTCCTTCAAATTGATGGGAGGGACGCCTCGAATTCTTTCCGGTCTGTCTCTGGCGCACGGCGGACTATTTTATTATTGGGAATTGACAAAACCGAAATAACACGAAATACATAAGTTCTACTGACCTTCCGCCTACTCCTCGAAGTGGTAGCCATTCCCTGAAAATGATCGCATTGTTTATTACATGGCCCGTAGAAATATTCACGACCGAGTGTCGCCGAGTATCCGCATTACTTGATGGCCCCTTCACATACAACGCTTTTTCAGGACAAGGAAAATCGTAATACATCATACGCCTGTAGCACACTGCAGCGAAAGCGAAGCGGATGCGAAACTCTAGCGAATAGCGAAACTCTGTATATCATTTAATTGTGTAGCGAAACTCTGTATAAAACACGATTGTTTAGTGGTTTTACTTGAATTTAATTTATATAAATTATGTAAATTGTGACAAATTGGTTTCGCCTTGCGAGGGCATTCTCAATCTGAGCCAGTTTGAGAATGCCTTCGCAAGGCGAAACAAATCTGTCACAATTTATATAATTTATATATATTAAATCCAAGTTAAACCACAAAATAATCGTGTTTATTATTATTAAATTAATATGGAGTTTTACGAAACTAATACCTCAACCATCAATCTATATATCATGTTTTTAAATTAGTCATTGCACACAGCACGCGGAACAGAAGCAGGCCGAATTCAGTTCGCATGACGTCCGCTATTAGTTCGTACGTGTCAACAAATTTTCTCAAAACATGATATACAGAGTTTCGTTATTCGGTAGAGTTTCGCATCCGCTTCGCTTTCGCTGCAGTATGCTACCGGCGTGAATGAAAAGAATCTCAACACCTAGTTTAAACCAAGACACGTAAGAGTCGGTTCGAGAATAATCTTGCCTTGTCCACCACGAGGGTGTGACAGGACAAGAATAAATTATACCCAGTTTATATTTAAATAATCATACGATGTTTTAGTGTTCCACACTGAACTTTTAATGTACTAACAGCAACAACAACAAACTATCAGGCCTTTTTTCCGGAAGGGTAAGCTGATAGAATGGAGCGCCGCGCTAATCGATCCAGCCACACTTCTCTAGCAGCCTTCACTTCATACAACGAATCATACACACACACGTTGATTTTCCGACTTCTTACATGGCCGTCCTTTAAAATTTTGTTTAATTTGATCATGCCAAGTTTTCTCCAACGACTCCGTATTCTATTCACATCGTTTACGTATACTTTCTTAACCATTATTTTTTCTCTTTTTCTTTTTTATATACTTTGTATATACAACACTTATATTAAAAAATAAAATTACATAGACATGTTTCGGACAACCAATCCCTCTTCAGTGATACTCAAATAAATCTTTATAACATCTGTCAGATCATGTAAACAATTTTATACAACAACAACAAACCATCACGCCGTTTCCCCGCAGGGGTAGGCAGAGAGAATGGACCGCCACACTACTCTATCCTGACATACCTCTCTAGCTTCCTCAACATTCATACATCGAGCCATACACGCACGTCGATTCTTCCGGCTTCCGACATGACCAACCTTTAAAATTTGATTAAATATTTTTTAAATGTATCTTTATAATATGTATCACTGAAGAAGGACTGGTTGTCCGAAACATGTTTATGTAATTTTATTTTTTAATATAAGTGTTGCATATACAAAGTATATAATAAAAAAAAGATAAATAAAGCATCATAAGAACACAAAGTATGGCGAATATATAATAGAAGACATCATTTTTTGATCCATGCGCTCTATATGTCCAAATATATTGACAAACTTCGTATTTAAAAAACATTTGTTTTATTAACTAGATAGAAACATTATAAATGTTTTTGTTAACATATTTAGGTATAAATTATTCAATAATTATTATGAGCACTCTACGAACAGAACCCTTTGATTATTTGTTACTGTTAAGGGACCCAAATTCGATCGTTGGAACGCAGCAGATAATAACTTTTAAGTATTTTTTTTTTAATTTGATAAACAGATGTAATAAATATTTATTACGCACCTTGTAACTTTACCCTACTGAACCATACACTTTTTGCAGACTTATTTTGAGTATAAACACTTATGTGAATTTTGAAAATAATACTAAACTTGTGCTACAACGCTCATTTTATTTTTATAAGAATTTAGTCTGATAAATTCTGAAATGATGTAAAAACCGATTATGTATTTTTGTATAAACCAACCAACATTAACACAATGGAATTCCTTTCTGCTATATTGTTTAAGAATCGAAACATTATTTTTCCATTGTTGTTTATTTTCTCGGCATGTTTAGAAGACATATAATATACTTTCATCTTCGAGAGAACGATATAAACAATATATTTTTGTACTTTATATTACGTTTGTATCGTTCTCCCGGTGATGTAGGTATAATATTTATACACTAAAACTAACTAACTAACTATCTAACCATCACGCCATTTCCCCGGAGAGGTAGGCAGAGAGTATGGATCGCCACAATGCTCTGTCCTGGCATACTCTCGGGTTTCCTCTACATTCATACATCGTACCATGCACGCACGTCGATTATTCCGACTTCGAATGTGGCCGCCTTTTAGTAATTGATTAATTTGGTCGTGCCATGTTTTCCTCGGTCGTCCTCGGCTTCTTTTTCCACTCACGCTGCTTGTGTACAACTTTTTTACCATTCTTCTCTCATCCATTCGTTCCATATGTCCAAACCATCTCAAGGATCCTTTTTTAATTTTATCCATGATGCAGTCATACGCCTTACATTTCTATCTTAATTCATCGTTCGGTATTCTATCATAATAATAATAATAATAATAATAATAAATTGGATAATTTATAGAGCGCCATTTTTATGAATTACTCATCTCAAGGGCGCTGTAGAAGATGCTCCGTTTTATCAACGAGATAATAATAATATTAATAATGATAACAAAAATAATAAACATATTTAGTATGAGGGCTGCACCTGACGAAGTCGATCAGCCCTTCCTGTCAGGAAATGATAATTTGAAAAGGTGCGTTTTGAGTCTCGATCTAAACTCTGATTGATTCTCAATGCACTTAAGGTCTGCTGGAAGACTGTTCCAGGCTGAAGGGCCGGCTACCGCGAAGGCTCGGTCGCCAAAGTTTGTGCTAGGACAGCGTTTTGGCACAGTCAATCTACCGATCGCAGAAGACTTAGCTGAACGCAAGGTAGACTGTCTAGCATTCAGGTTCTCGTTGATGCAGAGTTCAGATATATAAGCTGGTGCCATTCCATGCAACGCTTTATAGACCGTCCAGCAGAGCTTATATTGTATCCTTTCTGGATATTTCACCCATGTGACAACTCTTTGGCACACCCCTTATCGCACATTAATCTTAGCGATCTCATTTCTACGGCGTTTATAAAAAAAAATCAATAATTCCTAATATTGATGAAAACTACCGTTTTGATCCAGTTTTATTGTATTTTATAGGAGTTTCATATTTGATAAGACAAAACGTTTCACTCGAATAAAATATATTAAATTTCTATAAACAGACGTTTTCATCAATACTTTATTTGAGTTTTACATCATTATTCCAGGTACAATAAATCAACTTAATTTTAATTATGTAATCGAATAGGTATATAAAAATAACAACAGACCGATAAATAATAATTAAATATAATTATTATTTTATTGACAACTTCCACTTTTTGTCTTTATTTCGACAGGCCTGATCTGTCTATGCCAGATAGCCTGGCGAAACCGGTCACTTTCGAAATAAAGACAAAAAGTGGAAGAAAAACTAACTAACGAACCATCATGCCGTTTTTCCGGAGGGGTAGGCAGAATATATGTACCGCCACACTGTTCTATCCTAACAAAACTCTCGCGTATCTTCTACATTCACACATCGTGACATGTATGCTCGTCGATTTTTACTGCTTCGAAAGTGGTCGCCTTCTAATAATTGATTAATTTTTGTCTTCCTTGGCATTCCGCGACTTCTTTTTCCATTCAAATGTGAATGAAAAAGGGGAAGTAGTTAATAAAAAAAATCGTTTCATTTCATTATTATTTAAAATGAATTCCTATCAAGTTTCTGTAAAATAATTAGATAATCTTATACATAATACTGTAAAATAAAGTTTTTTCTTAAGCAACAATATATATATCTTCTTCTTCTTCTTCCTTATTGTAGACCTATGTGGTCTGTTCTCCAGAGTGCTCCTCATCCTGTGAGGTAGATTCCCAGCTGTCCTTCCATCTTTTAGGATGTCTTTCACGAGGACGAGTCCCTTGAGGTTGATTATGCAATGCAATATAGGGGAGTCTGGTGGTGTCCATTTTTTAAACATGACCGTACCAGTCCCTTTTTCGCTGTCTGCTCCATTTTATAATATCCTCAACCTCACATATCTCTCTTATTCTGGTGTTCCTCACGCGATCACTCATTGTCTTGCGTGCTATCGTCCTCAGTGCCTTCATTTCGGAAGTCCTCAAAACTTGTTTGGTCCTTGCTGTGTCTGCCCTTGCTTCGACGCCATATGTTATTATTGGTGGTTCAACACAATATATATATTGAATAATAATTCTATTTGAAATAAATAAAACAATTTACAAAAAAAATATTGTTCTGCACATATTATACGTATTGTTGACTCTTTTCGATAGACAATTGTACTGCCTCACTTTTTTTGCTACCGCTGCTTCATGCTTGTCTTTTCTTGTTAACATTGTTCCTACATATTATTTGACAACTCTTTCCAATTAACACGTGTACTATCTGTTTATTATTATTATTACCTCTGATTATAACATTTAATTACAATTATCATTATTATTGTTGCGTAATGTAGGTTTATTATTGTGAATTGTTGTCACATTACAGGATTTCTCTAGTGTGAAAATTATAGATGGACCAAATATAAAGAAAAAAACAGTAATTAGGACCAAAATATATTGAAAAAAAAACAGTAGTTGTTATACTGCCCCGATGAATCTTGGGTCCAAGCGAAACTAGTTGGCATCAAATATAATAACCATACCGTGGTTAAATACGAAGTGTTTTATTTCACTTTTTCTTTTTTATATAATTTGTATGTACGTGTACAACACTTATGTTAAAAAAATAAAATTACATAGACATGTTTCGGACAACCAGTCCTTCTTCAGTGATACATATTATAAAGATACATTAAAAAAAAAAAAAAAGAAGGACTGGCTGTCCGAAACATATCTATGTAATTTTATTTTTTTAATGTAAGTGTTTTATACAAAGCATATACAAAAGAAAAAGTGAAATAAAGCATCATAACAACACAAAGTATGGCGTATATACTCGTAGAAGAAATAAAGTGTTTTATCTATTTTCTATTTTTTTAAATGTCTAATCACAATGTGAGTGCTTCAAATGAAAATTAAAAATAAACAGTATAACTGGATGTATTGTTTCTTGAACAATGATGTAAAACTCTATATTAAATAATGAATATAAATAAAAACGTCTGTTTTCTGGAAGTTTTATTATATTTAATTAATTGAATAGAATGTTTCGCCTGTCTTAGGCATTAACAAATGTTGAAATAATATTTTAATGCCTTAGATAGACGAAACATTTCACTCACAAAAAAATATAATAAAACTTCAAGAAAAGCAATGTTTTCATTCGTATTCATTATTTAATATAATCATAGTTTTACACAATTGTTCAAGATACAATAAAATATATTTATATTTAATTGGAATTAATTGTTTTGCCTTTCTAAGACATTATAAAATGACATTTGATTGTGTCTTAGAAAGGCGAAACGTGTTTTTCCCATAAAATATTATTAAACTTTTAGAAAACAGACGTTTTAATTCGTAAATTATTATAACTGGACTTAATGCCCGATGGTGTAATAAATATCTATATATTGATCATATCTCTGTCTAATATAGTCCCTTTACAAAGTTACGCGAGTCTCCAAACGGCTGGCAAAGACCTTCCTAATCCACATCCAATTTACTTTCAGAATAAAAAGCTCCGACGGCTGCCCATTAGGCCTGATATTGCACCGCCAGGCAACGACCCCCAACAAATGAAGCGTCCAGCATGGAATTCTCTAATGTCCACTCCTGTAAAATTTTATATGTGTATATAACATTGATCAGCTTTTATGGTTCTGATATAAACCTAAGAATTCTCTAGAAACTCCCAGCTGTCGATCCCATTATTTGGTGGTCTGCCTGTCGCCGATATGCTTGATATTTAGAAGATATGTGGGAATATCAATTCTGCAGTACAGATCGACAAATTGCGTCTGCTGACCGATAAAGCGATGCTGTTATCTGCATTACGATATATGCAAAAGTCCCACTGTAGTTGGCCCTCTTGCCTCGGACACATCTTCGCGCACGGACGTCTGCAACCGCCTCTTCTCTCTCATACTTTCATTCACTCATCACTCAAAGCTCCCAGCTTATCTGTGCATATCACATAAAGCAGACTGAAGTGGAACGGACATGTACAGAGAATATCATAATCCACATAAGGACACCCAGGTGGAAGAAAGAAGATAGGCAGCCAAAGGCTATGCAGTTGGGTGGGACGCAAACCAGCTGCAACAGATACAGAATTGGAGAGCGTTGCAGCGGAAGACAGGAGTCGAAATCAAGCATTGAGAAGCCAAAGCCTATTATTAATTTGTTAAATAGCTCTTTACATCATTACAGCGTGAGCCAAATCGATGTAAAGGATATAGCTATTATATTGATTCTCATGACATGTGATAGGTACTAATCTATCACCATTTTATTGTTAAGTGAATTCTACCCCAACTAAAACTGGTGTTAAAATCACCCTCTCATATCTGGGAATCGAATCCTAATCTTTCGGTATAGCATGCCTACCATGAAGGTCGTCAAAATAAATTCTATGTCATGAAAAGAAATATGTTATTGTTATTGATACTTGTTCTATTATATGTTATTTATTCCTCACAACTGGAGTAGCCCTTTATATAAAGGCTACTATGTATTATTAATTTCTTAGTTTTAATACAACTTTTTATCAAATATATTATAAACACTGTTATTATACGTATGCCAATTTATTTTATGGGATTGTCGAACAGCTGTTTTTTCAACTTGTATTGACATCATTAGGAGTTATTAACATCGGTTATTTGTAACACCTGAAGATGCCAATATAAGTTGGCAAAACAATGTTATGACATTCTCAAAAAATAATAGTGACACGCATAATAACATTTCAAAATAAAAACATTTAATAATATTGAAATATCACAGTGTTTCGGCAAAAACAGTGGATTATTTAACCTTTTTTCAGTATTCCTTTGGCACACTGACTGCTAATAAAATACTTTTGATCTCAACTTGAGAAAACACATCTCGCCAGCACAAAAGCAAAGAAGGCACTTTGATTTTTTACTTTGGACTTCCGGACTTTTTAAATTGAACAACTCAAATATTAGCTCTCCCCTTTTATACTGTAGAACGAACCGTTTTGTTAACTAAGCTAAAACCTGTTTGTTCAGAGTTTAAAAATGTTAATAGATTTCATTAAAACGCGTTGAATGGAGTTTGCTTTGTTTTCATTAATATCGATAACCATACATACATGAAATTATACATATTTTCGCAATGCATACATGTACCCGAGAGAACATGTAGTTGTTTTATAAACTTGTCTGACTCGACATGCAAACATATTGAAATCGTCGAATTTGTTTACCTGATTTACTCTGCCATTTCTAAAAATAATAGACTTTGTTTGTTAACCCCTATAGTTCGGCTAACTATATTTGCAGTCGAAAAAAAATAATTTATACTACGACAGACTTCAGTTGCAGTTCATATTTGAATGTATATTTTAAACCGTTTTGCTGTAGTTCCATACTAATAAATTGTACGTAATATTACGATAAACTGGGACTATCCATCTGAGCTGTAAATGTACCCAACCGCCGTTGGAGACCAATTTTTATTTTTACTGCAAATGAAGTCAGCAGCACAATAGGGGTTAAACTGATTCCTTTTTTAATTTTATTTATGATACAATCATTTGCCTTATATTTCTTCCTTATTTCGCTGTTCGGTATTTTATCTTATATCGTATTTCCGCAAATTCTTCTTGATTTATCCTACGTTCATTCTTCTTTTGGCAGCTCCAGGCTTCACTTCCATACATAAGGGTTGGCATCTTAATTATGCACTGCCATCCGGTTAATCAACATATGTTTTTTTAATACTTGGCGCCATCTATTTCGTTAGTAGGCATCTTCCCGGGTTTCTTTCCATATGTTGGTATACAACAAGTTATTTGTACTGAATGAGTGTAGACAGAATGGTGAAGAAGGTATGGTAATACCTTCTGATGGTATGATAATAATGAAGATAGAATAAGATATGTAAATGACGTGAACGGAGCTAGAAATAGAGGAAGACCGAGGGAGAAATCAACGTGCGTGCATGACAAAATGTATGAATGTAGAGGAAGCGAGAGAAGTATGTCAGGACAGAACAGTGTGGCGTTCCATTATTTTTGCCTACCCCTCCGGGGAGAGGGCGTGATAGTTGGTTAGTTAGTTAGTTAGTAATTTTAAATAAATTTATGTCTCAGAAATTAGTTGGAATGACAAAATTTTAAATACTATACTCGTATATAAAAAAAAAAACAATAAACTAACTAACTAACTAACTAACCATCACGCCGTCTCCCCGAAGGGGTAGGGAGAAATAATGGACTGCCACACTTTTCTTTCTTGACATATTTCTCTCGGTTCCTCAACATTCATACATCGTGTCATGCACGCGCGTCGATTTCTCTGACTCCTCACATGGCCGACATTCAATATTTGATTTATTTGATCGTGCCACGTTTTCCTCGGTCTTCCTCTATTTCTGGTTCCATTTACATCATTAACATATAATTTTTTTACCATTCTTTCTTCATTCATTCTTTCCATATGTCCAAACCATCTTAATGATCCTTTCATTATTTTGTTCATGACACCATCATTCGCACCAAAAAACAATAAGATAAAAAAAAAATTGTTTTCTATGATTGGATGAACTTTGAATCATTTTCTTGGCCGGATAACAAAACTCAAATCATTTAAAATGTATGTGGCTTCATGAGGATCGGTTTTATTTTCATTTGATGATGGGTTTAACGGGATGTGATCCAGTACCGGCTTAACCAGCGCGGGCCTGTAGCAAATGCCTCCAAGAGACCCTGGGTTTATTATTATTATTATTGTATCTGGGAAACATTTTACAAGAGATGGAAGAATGGAAAAAGATATCGGAAGAAGGGTTGTAGCTGGAAACAAAATAAATGGTACACTCAAAGTCATTACCGTAAATAGAAATATATCGACTGAAGCAAAGATGGCAGTGCACAATGGAGTTCTAGTCCCGACGCTTTTGTATGGAAGTAAAGCTTGGAGTTCTCAGAAGAAGGAAGAAAGTAGGATAAATGCCGTAGAAATGACGTCACTAAGAAGAATGTGCAGAAAAACAATGTACGATAGAATATCTAATGATGAAGTAAGAAAGAGAAGAAACATTAAGAAAGGGTCACCAAGATGGTTTGGACATATGGAACGAATGGATGGGGGAAGAATGGTTAAAAAAATATATACAAGTAGTGTGAATGGGAAAAGAAGTCGAGGAAAGCCAAGGAAGACATGGCATGACCAAATTAATAAATTACTGAAAGGCGGCCATGTTCGAAGTAGTAACAATCGACGAGCGTGCATGTCACGATGTGTGAATGTAGAAGGGAAACGGCGTGATAGTTAGTTAGTTAGTTAGTTAGTTATTATTTTGAATCGCTCTCTACATCATTACAGAGCGAGCCAAATCGATATATAGCGTATACTTATCATATTGATTATCATGACATGTGACATATAGGTAATCTATCGACATTTTATTGTCACGTAAATTCTGCACCAGATCAAAAATAGTGTGACAATCATACTGCCATCGCCGGGAATCGAACCAGAGGCCTTCGGTGTGGCAGCCATAGCTCTTGCCACTCTGCTACGAAAGTCGTCGAAAACACAACTTTTCGTATCTAACTAACCACAACGTCGTCTCTTCAAATTAGAAAGGGGTAAGTAGAAATATTAAACCGCCACACTGTGATTTGCTGATATACTTCTCTCGATTCCTCCATTCATACATCGTCTCACGTATGCAAGCAAAATTCTCAGACTCCTTACGTAGTCGACATTTAATATTAATTTATTTAATGTTGCCACTTTTTCTAGAATTTTTTTCGATTTCTTGTTACGTTTCTTCTTCTCTGGTTTCAATCCTGGGATTGGTTTGCAGCAATTTCCTCCATTATTCTCTTCCATTTTTCCCTGTCTTGTGCGGCTCTTTTGAGATCTGCATATGATGAGCAGCGTACGTCCACCAACAGGTCCTCCAGGTACTCTCGGCGTGGGCGTCCCCTAGAGTTTGTCCCCTCGGTCATACCCTCCATTATGGCATGCAAGAGACCTTCTTGACGTATTGCATGGCCGATCCATCTTGCACGCCTTTCGGACAAGGTCCTGAGCAGGTGCCTTCCTCCTTCGATTCCTTGAAGAACTTCCTCATTCGTGATGTGGTCTCTCCAGGAAATTCCAAAGAGTCTTCTATAGGACCACATCTCAAAAGCCTCTAGTCTCCGCTTATCCCTTTCGGATAGGCACCATGTCTCGCAGCCGTACATCAAGACACTCCATACATAGGTCTTGATGAGGAGTATTCTCAGTTTTAGGTCTATATTATTTGACTCTTGTTACGTTTGCAATGTTAATATTTACTTTATTTAGCAATCTTTCTTTGTTCATTCTTTTCATATGTCCAAATCATTTTATAACCCTTTTAAGTTCAATGCATTCACTTCTTATATCTGCATTTGACACTTCATCATATACAAATTGATAGACATTCTCTTAGAGACCTCATTTCAACTTCATTTATTATATTTTTACCTTTCTTTTGCAAGTTCCATGCTTCACTTCCATACATGAAAGTCTATAGATGCGGGCCCCCCAGAAACGCGTAGCCCGTTGCAACCGCTACTTCTGCTAAATGGCTAATCCGGCACTGGAAATATCTCAGTGTTAGAAAGTTTCGTCAAGTGAGGCCATATAACTCCCGGAACTTTTCAAAGTGAGAAGAAATGAGGGATACAAATTTTATTCTTTGTTTTCTTTGGGCCAGAAACCAACAACAAATTTCTGCTTCGTCTCGTGATCAATTTTTTTAATTGCCTGTAAATGTGGCATTCTTTACCCTGGAGAATGGGACACAAACATTCGTTACGTTGGCACACTTGCGGTCGGGTTCATTGAACAGGTGTGATAAGCCCGCCAATTACAGGGAAACGTGTAAAATAATAATTGCACTGAGCCAACAACCCCAATCAAAGGTAAATCTTTGGGTTCGTTTTGGCTTTGATGATGTAGATCAGAGGTTCCCAAACTTTTTTGGTCCGGGGACCCCTTGCCGAATTCTTCCATTTTGTGTAGAACCCCTGCTTTCCTAATAAATAAAAAATTGGGGGTCTTTGAAATGAAAATGGGAGTCCACAATAATGGGTCTCATGTCGGATGGTCGAAACGTTTTGACGACTTTTTTTTCTAGCTCATTCGGCAAAGATCGGATATTCGATTTTACCAAATAAACTTAAAAAAAAGGTCGCCAAACGTTTCGACCGGCATATTTTCCCCAGTGAGCTAAAAAAAGGGTCACCAACGATTTCGACCATCCGACCGGCCTCTGGTGACACCGGTGGGAAGAGCAATTAGTCTGGTGAACGCGGTCTCCTCGGAGATCGACGTCTTTCATATTAGTGAAGGTACGTTCAGGAGACAAATACTTTTGACTTTAGAAAGTATCTTGTCTTCTTAATGTCGAACCATCTCTAATGCGTTCCTGGTACTATGTTGTATTCTTATAATATTTTACCTGTACTCAATAGATGCCTTAAACATTTTCCTTTTTGTAATGTCTTTTGAGTTAATCAACTGATTTGATTCGATTTGATTGACATGAGATCCACTATTGTGGACCCCCATTTTCATTTCATAGACCCCCAATTTTATTTTTCGCTGACATGGACCCCTTGCTAGTTGTCGTAGACCCCTGGGGGTTTATATAGACCACTTTGGGAATCACTGATGTAGATTGACAAGCTTATGATGGTGCGAAACGAGGGCGCCGTTATGCAATGTAGAGTTATAAGATCGAATTTTAAGGAATTATTTTTATTTTCCCGAATTTTAAGGAAAATCAGAATGGTCATACGGAATATTTTTATTCAGATAAAAAAAATGGCACAAAAACGATTTATGTAATAATTTACAATTATTATAATCGAACATTTTCATAGTGGCACTCAAAATATACAACCACAAATACTTGAATTAATTTATTTCAACAAATATTTTACAATATTTTAATATTTTGAAAAGTTCTGATTTTGAAAATTTGGTTTGGTTCATATGGTGCTCTCGTCAATTTGGAGATATTTCGTGTATAAGTGAATTGTTTTGGTCAATTTGGTTATTGCCGCTCTTTATGATAGTTATTTGTGACAAAAAATACGTTTTTCTGTTTTGGTGTTAAAATAATATAAATTTTTTCGTTTATAAAAAGAATTTTGACAGGTGTAAAAATAAATTTTTCATTTGTTCCAATGACAATTTGAATAAATTCTTCAATAATATTTTTAAGTTCTTGCTGGTGTTGGATTGTTTTAAGTGCCTAATTACAGTAAATTTAAAAAAAAACAGTGGATAACGTGGAATAAAAATTAAATAAACAATGTCCGGATCGTCCAGCTGACGACAAGTGCACCATCTAAAATAACAATATGTGTTAAATTATTTTTCTTTGTTATTTTATTTTATATCTTTGTATTTCAGATAATTTGTTTTAGATTTATTATGTAGACGTTGAACTATCGAAGTGTGCGCGGGAGATGCCTTTTGGTGGCGATGAGGTTCGCAACCCATCACACTGCGTCTCTCGCGATGGCGAAAAGAGAAGGATGGAGTGCCGCATCGATCAAAGTGTGGCAGTCCATTCTTTCTGCCTACCCTTTTGGGGAGACGGCGTGATGGTTAGTTAGTTAGTTTAGTTAATATTTTACATAAAAGAATTTAATATAAAACATGTAAAAACAATTAAATAACAAACAGCATTATTTTTAATAAGTTTGATCCATCAATGAACTATATTACACTAATCATAAATCGGTTATTTAATATCTATGGATAACAGCCTTTCATTTTACCAATATGCGCGTTGACTTTTCGAATGGAATTATTGGCGCAAATATTCACTGTTCTTCTTCACAAAAAGGCTTAAACTTTTAGAATAAACTCTCTTATGCTGATTTTTATAATTTTAGCCATTGTTAGTCTCAAATTAATAAAGAAAACTACAAATCACGGCGACGATGCAAACAAAAACTCAAATCTGTCATATTGACATTTGGCGTTTAGTTCACATTTGCACCACCACCAGCTTACATTTGTGGCTCTATACATAACATTTTTTAATTTTTTTAGATGTACTTTCAAATTAAAAAATGACGTAATCAAATCAATTCAGTTCATTATTTCAACAGACATTACAAACAATATAAATGTTAAAGGCATCTATTGAGTACAGGTAAAATATAATATATACAATACAATACCGGGAACGCATGAGAGGCGATTCGATATTGAGAAGAGAATGTACTTATGTAAAAATGTAGGATGAAGCTGTAAGACCTTCGAAACATGTCGAGAAAAACAGTGCTTTAATTAACCAATAAATTTCATAATTTCAGACGCAAGAGTATGATGTATTATCATTTTATTTTTTAACCGAAATTTGTAATCCAGAAATTCAATCCACCGGCGATTGTCATGTCAAAACGAAAGTCATATCATCATAAAATAAAGTGAAAAAATAACAGCTTTTATTCAGTAAAAACTAAGTAACCAACTAACAATCACTGCCACACTTTTCTTTCCTGGCATATTTCTCTCGATTCTTCAACATTCATACATAGTGTCATGTACGCGCGTCGATTTCTCTGACTCCTCACGTGGCTGACATTCAATATTTGATTTATTTTATCGTACTCTATTTCTAGTTCCATTTACATCGTTAATATTAATATTTTTACCATTCTTTTTTCATTCATTCTTTCCATGTGTCCAAACCATCTTATGATCCTTTCATTATTTTTTTCACTATTTAGTATTTAGTATTTTATTTAGTAAGTATTTTATAACCATTATTTTGTTGATTGTAACACCTGATGATGCTGTCATTGGTTAGCAAAACAGCTGTCGCGACAATTTCATTTCATTAAATCACTTGTGATATCATATAAAATGTTTCAATCAAACAGTTAAACATATTTTATTTAAACTTTGATACGAAGCCATTACTTAGTGGTATGACTTATTTAAAAATAAAATTAAACACTTAATCACTTAGTATAAACCACTTTATTTAAGTAAGTAGGGTCAACCGGTTTCACTCTGTAGCGAGCTTGCCCAGGGCTAAACACAAACAGTTTGTGTATAGCCCTGAGGAAGATCGCTACAGAGTGAAACCGGTTGGCCCTACTTACTCAAATATAATTATTATTTTTATTTTATTATTTTGTTGAATCGCTCTTTACATCATGACAGCATGTGCCAAATCGATGTAAAGGGTATTATAGCTATCATAGTGATTCTCGTGACATGTGATAGGTAGCTAATCTATCGCCATTTTATTGTCACGTGAATTCTACACCAGACCAAAGAAAATGTGACAATCACACAGCCCTCACCGGGAATCGAACCCGGAACCTTCGGGGTGGCAGTCAATGCACTTACCATTAAAATGGTTTATATTAACTGATAAAGTGCTTAATTTTATTGTGTCTTATGCTACAGCCTACACGACGATACGATTCATTAGATCCCAAATCATCTTTTTTATGACCATGAACCATTTTAAGGTTATAAAATGGTTCATGGTCTCTTTCTTATTCCGTTTACATCAATATTTGAATATAAAATATTAATGATATATTTTTTTGCTTTTTATATTTATAAAAAATAATATAAAAACAACGCCTAGCTTTTTATTTGTAAACGCACTGTCACTCACACAATTGGAAACGTTCTCCCCGAAATGAACGGATTTTACAATACGTTTATGTTTCACGTTTATTTCCGATGCACTGTGAACACGTTCGTGATCGCAATATGCATAATGTACGGACTATTGTTTAAAAGTCTGCCATGAGATATTACTTAACATTTCGCTTGTATATGTTTCTTTCATCAGAACCAATCATCTGCTTAATGTATTCTAGGTAATGGAATAATACAAGATTAGAATATGTTTACATATGAATGGAAAACGCATTGCACTCCGTGATACAATTACGGAATATTAATAACCTGTTGTAAGTTTTATATTTCAACTAATTGAACAAAATAAATTTTCAAAATCTATATGGAGCGGAGTGCTGGACCAACTAATAAGTCCACGAACGTCCAGTTCATGAAAATTCTGAGGTGGGCCAGAGGCGTCACAAGGCTGGACCACGTAAGGAACGAATACTTAAGTATCTTGTCTTCCTAATTTCGAACCATCTCTAATGCGTTCCTGGTATGATGTTGTATTTTTATAATATATTACCTGTACTCAATAGATGCCTTAAACATTTTGTTGTTTGTAACGTCTTTTGAGTTAATAAACTGATTTGATTTGATTTGAATACGTGAGAGGTAGCTTTAATTAAGGTTGTTGTCTGATGTGAATTGTTGTCTGATGTGAAGTCTAGAAAGATGGCATATTTGAGACACATCGACTGCTGCACCTCATCATGAAAGGGAAGATCGAGAGTAGGCGCGGTGTGGGAAGACCCCAGATGTCCTGGCTCGAGAATATCAAGCAGTGGTACGGAATTCGGGGGGTAGGGGAGTTGTTCTGTCTGGCACAGGACAGAGAGTCGTATGCCAGGGTGATAGCTGACGTCGAAGGGATCTGAAATAGCGCTCGAAGAAGTAGAAGAAGCTTTATGGTTGCTCCGGTAACGGATAAATTAAGGAAATCTCGGCTCCAGTGGTACAGTCATGTGATGCGAAGAGACAACAAAAACACTGTCCAAAAATCCA
Source organism: Lepidostoma basale (assembly GCA_022606425.2). Taxonomy (NCBI): domain Eukaryota; kingdom Metazoa; phylum Arthropoda; class Insecta; order Trichoptera; family Lepidostomatidae; genus Lepidostoma; species Lepidostoma basale. Next base: position 664,794 of record JAHDVF020001018.1, on the reverse strand, counting down.
TCAGCTTCCCCACGAAATCAAGAGGAATAGGCCGCCCAATGGTGAACCAACGCGGAAAAGAAGCTGCACTACAGAACCTGACAGTGGAGATGAGCCAGGATGGAAAAGTTTTACGTCTTCGTATGAGGAGGGCAAACCCCAGATGATGGGAAATGGCAAAGGCAATGTAAAAAAAAGAGGAACAAAATAAATGTTCGATGTGCGTGCGAATGTTGACAAATCGAGAGAAGTATATCAGGAAATAACAGCGTGGAGGTTCACTATATTAGCTGGTAGCGGACTTGGTTTTTACTCTTAGCGTTAATAAAAATCAATTAACACCACACAATAGTAATCATAAGAATCAATACAAATCTAATGTTCACGATTCCAATAAGAAACTTGATATTTTAATTATAAATTGTGCTTGAGAGGATAATAACATTATATCATATTGAAGTAATTCCAAACCTTCTCCATATAAAAGAAAAACAAGATTTCTCGTATATTGAAAGAAATATTGTATTATGAACTTAATTTTTGATAGACATGCGTATTACGCAGACTCAAATATAATATACCAAATTCAATCAGTTTTTCATACTACATATAAAAGGAAAAATGAACTTCTATCTAAAAATATCAATACGATATTTTAAATGTCACTTATTTACATTTGCTGTATCTATCTTCTGCTCAACTGATGTTCAAAATGGCGGAAACAGAATGAAGTTACTAAAGTAGGTACTTTTAATTTAATGTTCAAATCAAATCAAATCAAATCAGTTTTTCAATAGACATTACAAATTTAATTTTTAAGGCATCTTTTGAGAACAGGTAAAATAATATATTGTATTTAGTATACTACCAGAAACGCATGAGATATGGTTCGACATTAGGAAGACAATGTACTCTCCAGAATTAAGAGTATTTGCCTTTTGAACGTACTTTCACTAATATGAAAGACATCGATCTCCGAGGAGACCGCCTTCAGCAGGTTAATTGCTCTTCCCACCGGTGTCACCATAAAAAGACAATGTGAGAATATTTTTTTTATCACACTGTCATCGCCGGGAATCGAACCCGGGACCTTCGGTGTGGTAGTCATAGTTTTTGTCGCCCTATCACGAAGGTCGTCCTCTACCTTCCGAGCTACATAACTAACTGCCCGTTTTTGAATTAGAAAAAAAAATTAAGTCCTGTTACATGCCATCAGGTATTTTTAATGTAATGGGGACACTTTAAATATCTTTAGAGAACATTGGATTCCTTCAATACTTTTTGCATTTTTCACAAACACGTTTCGAACCACAGACACCCTTTCTCGGGTTAAGTTCCTGCACTGAGGAAGAGCGTCTGCTTTTCGAAACTTGTTTGTGAAAAAATAAAAAGATATTCAAAATTCAATATTTTTCAAAAGTTATTCAAATGTGAATCCACAGCACATAATGATGGCGAACACTCTCACAAATGCTGATGTCTATGTTCTTTCTTGATATGAACGTATTTTTTTGTAAGAATCTTTGCATGTAAACGCAAAAATTCATATGTACATGCTTATAATTAATTTTGAATACTTTAATTTTAATAACCCTCTGTGCGACCGTATTTTGGTTACTCTAAAAAATAATTAATAAATAATGAAACACAGTTTGCAATAGTCACAAATAAGCTAATAAAGTTCGTCGTTAAAGTCATAATTTAAAATTAGAACTGTTTCGAGTTACTAAGTAAGACGCCATAATGTCATTTCCGCGGAATAACTTGCTTAGGGAGTGGCGGGGAGTTTCCCGCCAATCCACCGGAAGTGGAAATCAAGGTCAACGCGAACGGAAGTCCGATCATTAAGACCGAGCAGGGATACATGTATAATTATCGCCGCTACCAGATAAGGGTGGTTTTATAAACGCAGGGGTTGGTTTTATTTGTCACTTTCAGATAAGATAACAGACTCGCGAGATTTTATGAGAGTGGTTACCTATTTGACCTTTGGAAGTCACGACATAACATGGAATAGAATATTAGATTAAAAGCAGGAGTATAATAAAGTGAGTAAGTAGAATGTCATGACCTAAGCAGCTTAATTCTCTCTCGAATGTAAAAGTTGATTATCATCCTGTTGATCAAATTGTAAGAATCAAGGCGGAAGATAGACACCAGGTGTTCATATTCCATTAACGACTAAACTTTATAACAAAAAATATATAAAAATATTTCTTGTGTCACATATTTTATAGTTTAAATAAACTATATGCATTTTAAATAACTAATTTCGACTTTAAACATGCTGCCGTTTAGAAATTTTTCTTCTTATGATTGTAGATCTTGCGATCTGTTTATGGAGGATATCAAATTTCTTCCTGTGATGAAGACGATCAGCCTTCCTCCATCTCTTTGGTGGTCGTCTTGGTGGTCGACGACCCTCTGGAGTCTCGTGCATCACGATCTTAGGAATTCTTTCTGGATCCATTCTCTCGACGTGGTCCCCCCAGAATCGTTTTCTCTGCCTACTCCATCTCATTATGTCTTCAATTTTGCAGGATTTGCGAATTTCTTCATTGGGTATCCTATCTCTAAGGGTTCTCCCCACAATACGTCGCAATGTTCTCATTTCTGCTACTTTTAAGAGATGTTTGGTTCTTGCATCGATTCCGTGAGTCATTATGGGCCTGATGCATGTTTTATAAATTCTAACTATGCTTTCCACTAGCATTTGCTTATTGTCCCAAAACAGTGTCCCTTAGGCATCCGGAGATAACTACTGCTTTATCAGTCTGTTTCTTAACTTCATTAAACAGATAGCTGCAACTAGATATCTCCACACCCAAATATTTGAACTTCATGAGCTGTTCTATGGGTTTATCGTCTACAACCAGTTTGCATCTGAGAGGCTATCTGGATATTGTTAGACATTTTGTTTTGGCGACGGATATCATCATATTATACTTCTTAGACGCAAGAAGGAACCTATAAAGCATTCATTGTATATCGTCTTCACTTTCTGCCAGTATTGTTGCATTGTCAGCATAGCATACCACATTGATGAGCTTTATAATATGATACTTTTAGTAATTGATTACTTTAATCATGTCATGTCTTCCTTGGCTTTCCTCAACATCATTTTCCATTCACACTACTTGTATATATATTTTTATCCATTCTTCACTCATTTATTCGTTCCATATGTCCAAACCGTTCCATATGTATTGACCCTTTCTTTATTTGATTTAGGACGCATTCATCCGCACTTCATTCCATGCTTACTTCTACGTTCGGTATTCTATCATCCATTTTTTCTTCGCTCATACTTCTTAGTGATCTCATTTCTACGGCATTAATTCTCCGTTTATCCTTCTTTTGCCAAATTCAAGCTTCACTTCTATGTGCCATCTTTGATTCAGCCGATATACAGGTATTTCTATAAGTAGAAGTAACGATTTACTAAAAATAAATAATGTAAAATTAATCAATTCCATTGATCAGCCCAGTCTGTAGATGCAAGCCAGCCTGGCGAAACCGATCGGTGTCGAAATAAAGACAAAAGTAGTTATAATAAAACTTCGTTCCCATCAAGAGGTCTCAGTATAATCGTTATCTTAAAAATACATATCTTAAATAGCTATATGATTGAACTGAAACATAATCGCTCCATCACTTATATTTATACATTGTCACTTTCGCAATTCCCGGGCCAGCGATACCCCAAGATTCCGATGTCCTATACTGAAATTTTTGGATTGATCCCAAATATTTAACATAGTATTTAATTTCCCTTGACCTCGTGCAGAAATTACTGGACCTTGAGAAGGTTCCAACCGAAACAAGACATTCGTATGTAATATCTTCTTATTGGCTTTACATAATGACTAAAAAAACGCCCTTTTCACATTTTTCAGAGAACAAATTTACTTTTAAAACACTTTGATATTAAATAGTCCATTGTTTTGGCCGAAACATTATGATACTTCAATATTATTACTGTTAAAATTTAAAACACCAAGTTCGATTCCCGGCGATGGCAGTGTATTGTCACACTGTCTTTGGTCTGGTGTAGAATTCTACACCAGACCAAAGACAATAAAATAGCGATAGATTGGCTACCTATCACATGTCATAAGAATCAATATAATATCTCAAATAAATTGTATACAGTAATTGGGTTCAAACGACCTGTTTTATACAAGGAGAAAAAAAATAATATCACAATTTCTTTTTATTCATTGAGGGTGACGGTTGGCAAAACAGCTGTCGCGACCCTCTCGGTGAATAAAAAGGTAATTGTGATATTATAACAGTGTTTTAAATTTTAACAGGACCACTTTAATATAATAAAACATACAGAAAACGGACGTTTTCATTCGTATTAACACTGAAGCTTTATTATATTACAAAATTGTGTATCACGATTTTCTTAAACTTTCGTATCATCATTGGGTTTGGGACATGAACCTTGAAAAACTCATCATCATGGGCAAAGTGGAAGAAAAGCGACCACACAGAGTGGTAGTCCTACCAAGCCGGTGGTCCTATCAAATCAGGGAGCTGACTGGTCTCTCATTAGCTGGAGCCTGGAGACTGGCGGGTGACAGGAGCGTATGGTGTGCCATGATTAATGGTTCACAAGCTGGACACGACCCTCAATCATGAAGAATACGACGGAGAAGAAGATGAAGCACTTAATTATTTGTAATGTGATGTTATTAAAAATAAATGTAAAGACATTTTTTCTTATTTTTATACCACTTTATTTTTGTCAAAACCAACCGGTTTCGCTATCGCCGGAGCTTCGTCAGGGTTACAAAATAAACTAAATAAAATTCAGAGAATAACACAATATAGAAACATAAAAAATGGAGGGGGAGAGAGATAAGAAGCGTAAATTTTATATGTATTTATATGTTTCACGAGCGGGTACGTTTTATATATGTCGGTATATAAAACCGGTTGGTTTTGATAAAAATAAAGTGTTATCAAAACAAGTAATAGTGTTTTAAAGATAATCAAATAATTTTATTGAAATCTCTTCATGGAAGTTCATTTTAAATAATAATTACATAAATGATGTTTTTTAACTACTTCCACTTTTTTTATTTTTTCACCAGTCTGTAGACGCCGGCGAGCCTGGCGAAATCGGTCGCTGTCGAAATAAAGAAAAATGTGGAAGTAGTAAAAAAGCATCGTTTTATTTAATTGTTTAGTAAGTGTTTTAAAAATTATTTTTATTAATGCCACGCCACAAATTAAGTGCTTCATACGAAAGCATCAAAAATAGTGATACACATTTCTGTAATATGTATAATGAAGATTCAATGTTAATACGAATGAAAAGTCTGTTTTCATGAATAAAAAGAATGGAAAGTCTGATTTCACGAATAAAAATGTAAAACTCTTTATTAAATATATTATGCGATTGAAAACTTCCGTTTTCTTAAAGTTGTTTTTATCTAAATGACATATTTCACCTTCCTAAGGTACCTTTATTACATTTTTATATATACAATTCATTACGCATTTGATAATGCCTAAATATGACAATAGTATAAAACTTCTAGAAAATTCTTCAAGAAATTCTTTTGATGTTTAATTTTAATTTAAGTGAATTTTGAAATCAATATATTTTTCATCTCAATAAGACGAATTATATTCACTTGGATGGATAATACCTTTCATAAAATAATCACAATGATGTATTTCGCATTTCAAAAAAAGTTTTTCAATTTTAACTGTATTGATTTTTATTGAAATAATTAAACGAATTCATATTTCAATCAAATTTTGTCTTGTTAACCATTAAATTTTGACGGATGTCTGCTGTGAAGACTCAATTAATGCAAATTTTAATAAAACAAATTAATACAATCAATTCCAGTAAGTCTATTGTTATAATCTTGAATCTCGGTATTAAAATTTCATTCATTTTAACAAATGATATTGTACCTTCTTAAACCACTTAATTTTGTAGTACCTACTTAAACGCGCAACTTGAGGTTTCAACTTAGGCAAAATTACAAATAAAATGTTTTATTTGATATGAATGTGATACTAGTAACATAATATGTATAAAGTTTTTCAACTACAAACAAAAAACACAAATTAAAATTTATCTAAGCGGTATGATATATAGTAGCTTATTTTATATGATGAACAAAATTAAACATATAAAGCTTTCATAATTTGTAAGAATTGTTTGTTTGTTTGTTTAATTATTTGTTGCATAATTATGTTGAAAATTTGTGTGTGAAATAACCTATGTGAAGCGTTCCGAGGTGTTCAAAGTCATCCGTGTTTACAAGAAGGTTATATATAACATATATTACTGTGTAGTATATAATGACTAGTACTTGTACTATTTGCAGTATTGTATAGCATTGTATGAGTATTATAGCATCCACTCCCTATTGTTTTGATCTGCGCAGTTGAGTTTACAAAGGAGAGAAGGGGATGACATTGTAACCTTTGTTGATGTTAAATGTTTACTTTTACTAGTTTATAAAAAAATGTTTTTGTTATTTAACTTCATAAATATATTCATAAAAATTTAACATTTTTAAGTGAATGTTCTTATTCAATTGTCGGAGTAAAGATATTATATGTATTTTGTTTTTAATTTGAATTTGTATGAAAATATTTCGTAAATTATTATAATTCTATCTATAAACGATTTCATTGTCCAGAAGGAGCGTTGATTTGTGTTTTGAATGTATAATGCGTTATTGTATTTATTGCCGAAAATAAAAATTAACAAAAAAAAAAGTGATAATTGATGATTAAAACTACCTTTTTATTGTTATTTTCCATTTATATAGGTGCACTTGTAATTCAAAAAAGAATAAAATCAATCAAAGTTCATATCACTTTTTGTTTAATTTATCTCAATTAATTAAACAAACTTGATTAATTCCATAATTCAACTAGTCAATACTCACTTCTGTTACTACTTGTCACAAAGCTCACTGAACACAGTCAAACAAAAGTGCACTGAAAAGTTTTCCGTCGCGATCGGAGATCGGGCTTCGACCTGGGGGTGGGCTGGGCGTACGGCACGCTTGGAGTCAGCCAGCGCACTGATCGGCGACCACTGATTGCGAGTGGCTCGGAACCACCCCCGCCACGTCCTGGACGCCGCCAGCGCCTCTAGCGGGAAAATCTCAAACCGTGCGTGGATTTCCCTCCAAAAAGCCCCGCCTGCGCAGTGTCCCGCACTTGACTGCTTGACATTGAATAGACAACACCATTTCCATAATAACGAGAGCTTCCCCTATCCAGCACTCCATTCACATCCGGTTTGCGTGATTAAGCTTTGTGATCCTCAAAGCTTCTTCGTTTTATACTTATATACAAAAGTTTAATGGGCTATACCTTCACATGTTTTTGTATGATTGACAATGCGCCGATGTTATTTTTGGAGTACAATAGCGCTTATAGGAAAGATTTAGCGGATTACGTATCAAGTGTGAAATATAATACATAATAATATGACCTCAAGCAGAGACCGATAAACTTTTTATAAAATATTTAATCCGAAATGAGTACATCTATGAATTATCAGTTATCGAATTGTAAGATAGTTTTTTTAATATTAAATTTAGTCAGCTTTACAAAAACAAATAGTTTTTATATCTTTGACAAAGCTACGAAACCGGTTAGTTCAATAAAACAATATTAGGTTTTAAATATTTTAAAGTAACGCCAGACCATAAATTAAGTACTTCATACAAAATTTGATCCGGACATTGAAATAAAATGCAGAATTGAAGTTGCACGAGCTGCATTTAATAAAATGAGAACCTTTTTTTGCAACGATAATGTTAACTTGAAACTCCAATAAAGAATGATTGAATGTTATGAATGGTCTGTTCTACTATATGGCTATGAAATCTGGACTCTTAAAGTGAATGTAATGAACCGGTTGAAGGCGTTTGAGATGTGGATATAATGCAGAATGCTCCGTATACCGTGGACCGATACTGTCTACTGTCAATTGGCTCTGGCTCTCTGTAGTACGTCTGCATTACTATGCAGACGTACTACAGAGAGCCAGAGCCAATTGATTGATGTTGTCGAGTGTGAAAATTACAAAGGTCTCATATTTGAGTCATGTGCTAAGGGTAGAAAAATACCATCTCCTTCGACTGATATTGATGAGTAAAATGAAGGGAGAAGGCAGCTGTTCTGGCTGCGGAACATAAAATAGTGGACAGGAATTACAAGAGTTCAGAACCTGTTCCACGTGGCGCAGTACAGATATGTCTTTGCTGCAGTGATCGCCAACGTTGGGGGGACCCGACAAGACACCGAAAGAAGAATTAGATACGAAATTTAAAAAATATAAATATTTTAATTGAGATATTCAATTACAAATTCTCGCATTTTTTTTAAATCGTCACCTCCAAAAATAGGTTTTACTAATCTTAAGAGGAAAATGATTCGTAATATAAAAGAATTAATATGCAAACGTTCTTTTGTAAAAATATATCGTGGCTATTAAAAGCGATCTTAGTACAAAGAAAATCGCACAGTCTTTTAACAAATAAAAGACTTTAAAATATCTCGTGACTTGCCAGGAATAATGAGTCAATGGTCAATAGTAAACAAGTTGGATGGAAGTAAGAATTGTACTAACGTACATACACGTTAATGTTCGTGGGCATTATTGTAAACAAGAAATCAGTCTTAGTTTTAGAATGGAAAACAAAAGAATGGTTTATAATTAACACAATATTTCATTTTTCATATTCCATTCGAATTACTGTTATTTTTAAAATATGAACTGAGTAAATTAAATAATGAATACGAATGAAAACGTCTGTGTTCTAGAAGTTTTATTACATTTTAATATATAATAAATGACATGTTTTGTCTGTCTAAGGCATTATCAAATGTCAACATTTGATAATACGTTTTTAATTTATTTTTAATTTATTCGATTTTATATGGGAGTATCGTGAGAGGTCTCTCATTATTGATACCCCACTATTTATGAAATGAGTGGCTCTTGAGAACATTATTAGAAATATTAAATGTACTAATTTCAAATTAGTAAAAATCTATACGTAAAATTACTTAAAACTAACTAATATAAACAAATTGTGGCAAGATTAAATAAAAATAACCTCATCAAATTAAGTTAGATAGGCGAAACCAACACATTTACATCAAATTTAATAAAAAAAACTTACTAACTAACTAACCATCGCCCCGTATCCCCGCCACACTGTTCTATCCTGACATACTTCTCTCGATTCCTCTACATTCATACATCTTGTCGGCACGCACGTCGATTTCTCCGACTCCTCACGTGACCGAAATTTAATATGTGATTGATTTGATCGTGCCACGTTTTCCTCGGCCTTCCTCTATTTCTAGCTCCGTTCACGTCGTGTACATATACCTTCTTCACCTTATCACTAATTGTTTTCATATATCCAAACCATCTTAACGACCCTTTGATTATTTGTTCATAACACCTTCATTCGCACCGTATTCGTTTCTTATATTTGCATTTGACACTCTATCATATACAGATTTACCACTTATTAGAGATCTCATTTCTACTGCTTTTATTCTACTTTCATCCTTCTTTTGCCAGTTCCATGCTTCACTTCCATGCATAAGAGTCGGCACGAGAACACCATTGTGCACTGCCATCTTAGCTTTTAATAAAACTTCTAGATAACATATGTTTTCGTCGATTTTAATTTTTTAATATTAAATTTTACATTATTTTTCAAGAAACAATTTATTATATAATTAAATAAATATTATAATTAACCACTTTGTTATCACACACCGACATTTTGAATTTGGCTGGCCATGTAGCGAGGATAACGGGTGACCGGTGGAGTGGCGACCGAGAACCAGCCGCAGAAACCCTGGCAGACCACAAGCAAGATGGTCTGATGACATTAAGAGAGTGGCAGGAGTTCAATGGCACAGAGATATAAAACCAAGGAAACACTGACGAAGGGCTTCTGTGTCCGAAACATGTTTGTATTTTAATTTTAATTTATAATAATGTTAGTATTGTTTACAAAATAATAAACACTTGTCATTATTAAAATGTTTTTAATTGTGCGCTTAAAACCATAAAAACTTAATTTATTATCACAATTTCAATCGTTTGGTATTCAAATGTAACTCATCTTGAATGGAGATTTTTTTAAATATAATAACGATGCTCAAAATAGCAGCAATTGGATTAATTTCACATTGAAATTGAATTTCTCATTCTGATTGCATTACTAAATATAGGTTCTCACTTCAGAAATATCGGTGCATCGACCCACACTGAGGTTAATGTAAAAATCTTTCATTTCTCATATTAAAAAATCTCTTAGCTTAAATGATTCCAAAGCACTTGCCACAAAAGTCAGAAATACATTTTATAGGATAGAATATTTTAATAATTTCAAATTTCGAATAACATATTTTTTTGTTATTCGTGTCATGTCTGATTTTTTTTTAAATCTCAGTGGTCTTGATCAAGCCGGATGTACTCGCCTTGACCTGTTTGTGGAATATTATTTTTCTACTGTTTACAAAGTAAATAAAAAACTGAAATATGGAAGGACTTCACGCAGACTGCCAATCACCAGTTAAATATTCCACAGAAACCAATATATATAAAAATCCATTTTAAAACTCAATGTTAAGATTTCACGTGGGAACTTATTACAACGTGCTTAAAAAATATGTTAATGCACATTGTCATATTTTTAAGTATGTTAATAATTTTATTATATACATTTAATCGCTTCCGTGATTGTATGAGTACTTTCAATTCTTTCATACTTAAGCACTTTCTTTATCTCGATTTTATTGCACCCCATAACCGTTTCTTCTAACATTAAGATTGTCATCTTCTTCAAAATACACCTAACACATTAAAATTATAATGAAATCATTATTTTTTTTATTTTTTAAACTGTGATATTAACCAGTTTTGTTCCAACCGGGGTAAAACTGGTTGGTATCTTATCCTGACGAAGTTTCGATCGGTTGTAAGAAAACCGGTTGGTAGTTTTATAAACAAAAAAAAGCGTTTTTATTTACGAAATATGTTTTAAAAGGCTAAACACCAAGGATTTAAATCGTCTTCAATCTTCACTTTGATCAGAAAATATCTCAATAATATAACGAAAGAATCGGGTTATGTTCAGGCATGAAGTCACTTATATGAACAAAAACGTCTGTTTTCTAGAATTTATATTATATTTAATGGGTGTTTCGCCTTTCTGAGACATTATCAAATGTACAATCAAGGCTTTATTAAATGTTATTACTTATGATAATGCATAAGAAAGGTGAAACATGGCAGTCCTACAAAATATAATAAAACTTCTAGAAAACAGACGTTTTATTGATATTAATGATTTAAAACATATTTTTACATCATTGTTCAATAAACGATAAAGAATTCAAATAAAATTCTATTAATTTTTTTTTTACACAAACAAATATACCATCACGCCGTTTCCCGAAGGGGTAGGCAGAGAAAATGGATCGCCACACTACTCTATCCTGACACACTCTCTAACTTCCTCCACATTCACACGCTCGCCGATTCTTCGGACTTCTAACATGACCGACCTTTAAAAATGGTATAATTTGATAATATCATATTTTCTCCGATCTTCTTCGAGTCAGAAATACATTCGCTAACGTAAACTTTCTTGACCATTTTTTTATGAATCCACACATTCGCAGTTATCCTTTCATAGCATCGATCTCATAAATATTCAAAATCAAGTATGTTTAATACATTTTAAATAATCGCAAAGAGTTCGGAAGCTAAAACTTTTATTGTTTTATTATTTTAAAAGAAAAAAATATCAGTATTCTCAGGAAAACCCAGAAGCTTTTCTTTGCATTTCACTTTAAGTTTCACATTTCTCATGATAATATCACATTTAAAGATTTATCAAGTTTAAAGATATTATAGAAAAACACGGAGGTGTTGCATTCATAAAAAATAATAAAAAATAAGTTATTGCGTGCATTTTTATTATTATTAAACTCTTGATTACGCAGTAAACGGTGTCAGACAAGCAAATTTCCGTAAAATTTTAACACTCGCTTTATGCGTAGTCGTAAAAATGGGGTCGCTTTGCCGAAACGTTTACTCAAATTAGTGTGCTCGATACTATAATAAATCTAAGGAAACGTTCTCTAATATATGTGTCGAAAGATAGTTAATTGTCTGCTAATTATCTAAGTTTGTTGTGAGTTAATTTAACTAAATACAAATACTTGAAAAACTACTATAATATATTTAAAATAAAGTAACGCGCTTTATCTAAACGTATTTGTATATTTTTATTAGTTCGTTCCACAATGTATGGAAGCTACGCATGGAACTGGCAGAAGAAATATGAGAGCGGGATGAATGCGGTAGAGATCATATCAAATCAAATCAGTATATTATCTCAACAGACATTACAAAGAATATTAAACTTATTGAAACTGCTAAGGCATTAACATAATGGAATTCCAATATACTTTGAGAATTGAAAAACATTGTTAAATCAACTATTTAATAAATAATATTAAAAAACACGTGGTGAAAAAATATTATACAAAACACTAACTAACTAACTAACTAACCATCACGCCGTCTCCCCGAAGGGGTAGGCAGAAAGAATGGACTGCCACACCTTTCTTTTCTGACATATTTCTCTCGCTTCCTCAACATTCATACATCGTGTCATGCACGCGCGTCGATTTCTCTGACTCCTCACATGGCCGACATTCAATATTTGATTTATTTGATCGTGCCACGTTTTCCTCGGTCTTCCTCTATTTCTGGTACCATTTACATCATTAACATAAAATTATTTTACCATGCTTTCTTCATTCATTGTTTCCATATGTCCAAACCATCTTAATGATCCTTTCATTATTTTGTTCATGACACCATCATTCGCACCGCATTCACTTCTTATATTTTCATTCGACACTCTATCATACACAGAATATCCACACATTCGTCTAAGAGATCTCATTTCTACTGCATTTATTCTACTTTCATCCTTCCTTTGCCAGTTCCATGCTTCTCTTCCATACATAAGGGTCGGTAGAAGAACACCATTGTGCACTGCCATTCTAGCTTTTTTGGATAGGTTTTTGTTTGCGATGACAACTTTAAGTGCACCATTCACTTTGTTGCCTGCCCCAACCCTTCTTTTAATATCCCTCTCCACTCTCCCATCTCTTGTAAACATACTACCTAAATACACAAACTCAGCTACTTGCTCCAAGTTTTCACCATTCACGCTAATGTTGCAGACTGTCGTGGTTTCTTCCTTTTCAAAAATCATTACCTTGGACTTATTAACATTCATCATCAGATCATTTCGCATGCATACCTCATACATACAATTCACCAGGACTATACAAAAAACGCAGTTAAAATTCGATACAATAATTCAAATTTAAAAATTAACCGGGGATCTATTGAATATATTACTGATGAGATGAGATCCCTTAGATGTATGTGTAGTACAACATTTTACGACAGAATTTAAAACGTTGACATCAAAGAATGTAGAGAGAAAGAAAGTATTTTGAAAGAACAAAATTATGAAAGAATCATTGCGTTATTTGTACATATAGAACGCATGGACGAAGGAAGAATGGTTAAGAAAGTATACCTTAACGATGTGAATGGAATACGAGAACGGAGTCGTGGGAGACCAAGGAAAATTTGGCATGACCAAATTGATGAAATTTTTAAGGTCGGCCATGTTAGAATTTGGAACAACCGACGTGCGTGTATGACTCGTTGTATGAATGTGACGGAAGCTAGAGTGATTGTCAGGATAGAATAGTGTGGCGGCCTCTCTACCCTTCAATGGAAACGGTGTAATGGTGTTGTTATTGGTGTACTCGATCTTAAGTATTGCACTTGTATTTTTTAAACTATAGAAATACTATTATGATAATCTAAGTACTGTAATTTTTATACGTATTTGACCAGGAGTTTTATTTACGAGTATATCAATATATGTATGATATATGTACAGTGCGTTAACTATTCATTTCAATAAATTTTATATAAGTGACATGTTTCGACTTACTAAAACGTTATCATATATTTTATTTGGAGTCTTCAAATTATATTCAAGTAACCATAAATATTATTACGATTCATGTTCAATTTACAATGTTATTTATTTATCTAAATAGAAATAACACATATAAAAATATTTAAGCGCCGATTTGGAAAAATGCATCGACATTGTAACCCACGAACAAATACGACGCTAATGAGGCTGAATACTTTCCAATATTTTGAGTATTTTCCTTTTGAACATTGTTTCATCAATATGAAAACAGTCGATCTCCGAAGCAATCATGTTCAGCAGTTTGATTGCTCTCCCCACCGGTATCACCAGAGACAGGTTGGTTCTGCATTTTTGGAGATAATTATGATATCACTATAGATGCAGCATTAATGTTTCAAGTGAAACAAATGGAAAAAATGGAATAACTAAAAAATTGTAATGTTTCAAATCAAATACCTCCAAATTTTTTTCTGCGAATATCACTAAATGTCTTAAAAAATATTTTATATTATCATACATAATAATGTTTATTGATAGAACTGGACGTTAGTTCAGATGTTTTCATAAAGTCGCCGCCAAAAATAATATTGCAGCGCAATTCAAAACTATTTTTATGCGAAGTTCCTAGCGAGACGCCGTCAAAATTATTTTTAGGCTCCATTGTAGCTAAATATAATCTATATCAGTTCGTAAACATAAACATGAAAATATTATAAACATCTTGATTTATTGCAAATAAATAAATACACTTTGTTTATATCTTGTCGAAAAGGGTATAATTAAATGGAGTATCAACAAAAATTCGCAGTATTTATTTACGAAAATGAATCACGAAAATTTCGCTAGATGGCAGGAACGTTCTAAAGTGAGCGGTGACACGGAATTATTTTCTGGCAAAGAAATAAAACAGACGCTAAGTTTTATTTGTGTACAGTCATTTCAACATTTTAATAATATAAACATTGGTGTGATCGAATCTCGGAATTTTAAATTTAAATATGTGTAATGCTCTTGCAATAATGTGAATCCGTATTTCACAAGAATCTACAATACACTCTTTATTTTAGAATAGTTTGTCTCGCCAATCTTGTAAAAAAATAATTCAATCAAAATGCATCTTCAATGCACTGCAATATCATCAATTATTCAAGTATCTACGAATAAATAACTTTCTCTGTTTGCTCAAGTATTTGGTAAACAGATACCTATAAATCGTGACCTGTTGCATCCTCACGCGAGGCTAGTAGAATTACAATAATAGTAATCCAACAATCACGTGACGAACGTACACAATCTAGTTTTGTTTTAAATGCGTTAATCATTATAAAAAAACTTAGAATTATAACGTTAATACAAATGTAATTATTTTTTACCCATTAAATCAAAGTTTGCGTAAATATCATTTGTACATTAACTGTGGCTTTAATTCTGTAATATGTAACAAAATACTGTAAGCAGCGATGTAAGAGCCATGACAATAATGCAACTACTCGAGTATGTACAAATATGGGACAGTAAAGTGCTATTAATATGAATATAAGCTAAGCCTTACTTTCGGCTTGTACAGATGAAAGCACCAACACACACACATGCTAACCGTGGAGCCACTAGATCGAAAACATTCTTAATTCGCACGTGCCGAGACTACAATAAAATTAGAAAAGCACACGCAACCGCTACGTACTTCGAACTTGCTGTAAAGCGCCGAGAATATCATTCGTGACGGCGGGAAAGGGAAAATTCGAAGGAGCGAAAAGCGCGAGCAACCGCTTCGTACTGAGCGCCATACATCGTCCAGTCCGAGCCGCGCCTCCCGTTGGACGCCCCGTCTTCTGGCGCAGCCACGGGGCGCGGGCGGCAGCGGCGGGCCGCATTGTTCTTCTCTTCCCTGTTCTCCTGTCGGCGTCATGTGACTGGGCCGGTTAATTTTATACGGCCGCATAATAATACATCGATAGCGCGGTCGGCTGAACTGAATCTAATTTAGATGCGATGGACGAGCATCGAGTCAATTGCGTTCGAAATAGTTCCGACGCAAAAAGCGAGGGTGCCAAAAATACACCATTTGTCTTTTTCGTCCGCAATAAAACGGGGCATCTGAACAAGATTGTACCTACGTGCACGTAGCAAAACTCAGTGACCTGGACATTGCGTATCGTGAATAAAATACATTTTGTCAATTTGAATGAAACAACGTGACAGCTGGATGCCCGATCCGCGTCTGGTTAGTCAACTCTCAAAGCTTTTTTATAAACGTCGGTTTCTCACTTTGTTGCAGAGTTTATAAAAAGATTCTTCGGGTTAACGAGAATCCACCGCCGCGGTGTCCCCGAATAAAAATAGAGTTTATAAATCGGTCACATTTTGCATTTAGTTTTTGTTCTTGACTTTTCTTTCATCATCAGACAGACACAAAAGACAAAATTGCTATTTTTGTTAACATTATACAAATCTTACATCTAACATATATTTTTTAATGCATCGTTCAGTTTGTATTTTTTTATATTTCAAGTATATGATTAAGAAAAATCTTATTTGTTGTTTTATCAATTAGCCGCCTTACCTCCAGGTAACTTTCCGAGAAACATACAAAAAAATCACGTTTTTTATTAATTAAATTTAATTATATTTTATTTTATTTTTTTAAATTACGAAACGTCAAAAACTTGATCGCACACTTCGCCTGCCTTTTGTAAAACGATCATACTTGTGAAGACTTGTAGTCAAGTGCTTTTGGCACACGCGCGTATCCCTAAAGGATTGTACATTTTAGGTACATTACTTTTTCTCAAGCGCGTACGTGATACGGGATAGCGCAGAATGATACAGTCAAAGTGTGCGTATCGCGTACGTTCATATGCATAGGGCGGTTAACAATGATGTAAAACTCCATATTAAATAATTAATATGAATAAAAACGTCTGTCTTTTAGGAGTTTTATTATATTTTATAAGAAATTACATGTTTCACATTTGATAATGCCTTAGAAGGGCAAAACATGTCATTCCATCTTAAATATAATAAAAATTCTAGAAGACAGACGTTTTCATTCATATTAAGAAAAATCTTTGTTTCTTTTATCTCATCTCTTATCTAAACCAACGATTATTTGCACCTGGCAACAAAGGAATCATAACATTTAAATTGTTATCATTAGGTGTCGTAAATCTTTTATTTTGAACAACAAACAAACAAAACAAAACCATCACGCCGTTTCCCCGCAGGGGTAGGCAGAGAGAATGGACCGCCACACTACTCTATCCTGGCACACCTCTCTAGCTTCCTCCACATTCATACATCGAGTCATACACGCACGTCGATTCTTCCGGCTTCTGACATGACCAACTTTTAATATTTGATTAATTTGGTCATGCCATGTTTTCCTCGGTCTACCTCGACTCCTTACTCCATTTACATTGTTAACGTATACTTTTTTAACCATTCTTTCTTCACCCATGCGCTCCATATGTCCGAACCAACGAAGCGAACCTTTCATAATTTTGTTCATAATACCTTCTTTCGCTCTACACTCTTTCCTAATATCAGCATTTGAGATTCTGTCGTACATCGTTCTACCGCACATACGTCTTAGGGACCTCATCTCTACCGCATTTATTCTGCTCTCATCTTTCTTCTGCCAGTTCCATGCTTCGCTTCCATACATAAGGGTTGGAACCAGAACTCCATTGTGAACGGCCATTTTCGCTTTCATTGATAAATTCTTGTTTCCAATAACTACTTTTAAAGCTCCATTCACTTTGTTACCCGCACCAACCCTTCTTTCAATATCACTGTCCGTTCGGCCATCCGCTGTGAACATGCTACCTAAATACACAAATTCGCTCACCTGTTCCAAGTTCTCTTCATTTACACTTATATTACAAACTGTCATTTGCTCTTCCCTTTCAAAAACTAACACCTTTGACTTTCCGACATTCATCATTAAATCGTTCGACTTGCATACCTCATACATTCTCGACACCAAGACTTGTAATTCGTCCGCACTATCCGCAACGAGAACGGCGTCGTCCGCGTAAAGCAGACAGTTTACAGACAGATCACTCATCTTAGCACCAGCATTTATACCTTTAAGTTCTTTCATACACTTGTCCATATACAGATTGAACAACCAAGGGGACATCACGCAGCCCTGCTTAACACCCTTCGTGATATCAAACCAGGGCGTGATGTCCCCATTTACCCTAACACTGGCAGTGCTCCCTTCGTAGAGAGAAGCAACCGCCCGTATCAGTTTTGTGCTCACTCCGTATTCGGACAAGATTGACCACAGTTTTTCTCTGTTCACTCGATCATAGGCTTTTTGCAAATCGACAAACGCACAGAAAAGCTTACGGTTTTTGGCCATAAACTTCTCCGCAAGCGTTCGAAGTGCAAAAATCTGATCCATACAACCTCTTCCGGTCATAAAAGCACCTTGCACATCCCATACTCTTTCAGTCGTCGTCTTTTTTACTCTTTCTATTAAAATTCGACCGTAGAGTTTACCAACGGCGCTTAATAGGCTTATTGCCCGGTGATTTCCACAGTCCATACGAGACCCCTTTCCCTTATAAAGAGGCATGATAACAGCCCTCCTCCAGTCGAGCGGCGTATATCCCTCCTCTAAACACTGGTTAAAGAGTCTATATAACCATGCTGAAACCACCGGCCCACCGTTTTTGATAAACTCTAAGGCTACACAGTCATATCCGACAGCTTTTCCACCTTTCATACATCTTACAGCACTTACTATCTCGTTCAAATTTATTTCAGTAATTTCACTTCCGCTGTTCGTGCAACTCTCATTTGTAAAGCTCATTCTTATTGAATCTTCAGTCATTTCACTGCCATACATATCTTTAAAGTACTCCATCCATCTTCCTTGTATACTTTTGAAATCAGTAATCATTCTTCCCTCACTACTTAAAATTGCTTTCGCACAACCACTTTCGGGAGGATTTCGGGCTTTTTTGACTTCCTTCCAGAACATTTTTATGTTGCTCTGGAAGTGATTTGTCATCTTAAGTCCGTCATCCTCCTTCATTTTATCCTTTTTCGCTCTCACTTTCAACTTGACGTTCATCTTGCAAACTTTGTACGCTTCTTTCGCTCTTTGATATTTCACACAATCACTTTTATCCACAGACAACATATTTAACCATGCATCCTTCTTTTCTTTAACAAGATTTTTTATACAGTCATCCCACCAAGCATCTCCATTTCTCCTCCCTTGCACACATGTACCACATACCTCTTTCGCTGCTTCACATAGACTTTCTTTCAGTTTCTTCCAGGTCTCATCTATGCTTATACATTCCGATTCTCGATCACTAAGCCTATCATTCACTTTCATCATAAAACTCTCTTTTACGCCATCGTTTTGTAGTTTTTCAACTTTTACTCTAGACGGGGCGGTCACTGTCTTGTTCCTCTTGGTGCGCCAGCCTCGGAACAAATTTACCTTTGTTACCACCAAAAAGTGGATTTTATATAAAAAGTTGATTTATTTTGAATCCAACTGAAACAATCACAGGTGATCGTTATCGAATGCAATTAATGCGTTTGAGCCAAGACACAATAAAAAGACAAGATAAAGTGATTTTGAAGCATAACAAAGCTCGACCCCATGTTGCAAAAATGACCAAGACGTTTTTGGAAACGTTGAAATGGGAAGTCTTATCCTACCAACCGTATTCTCCAGACGTTGCTCCCTATGACTATTCCTTGTTTCGATCAATAGCACACGGCCTGACTGATCAGTACTCGAAGAAGTAAAAAATTGTATTGATTCAAAGGATAGTCAGTTTTTTCAAAGCGGGATTCGTACAGTGCCGAAATATGATAAAAAGTAGTGGCCCACGATGGAAAATACGTTGAATCATAAGTGTATAATCAGTTTTTTTTACAATTAAGCCTCGAATTTCGGCGGGAAAAAAACGGCGGAAGCAAAGTTGTACACCTAATATTTATTAACTTAAATGGCCTCTATTGTTTTTGAATATCTATATCTTAAAAATACATTTAATAATTAACACTGTTTGACGTGTTAGATAAAGGAATATAAAATGTGCTCAATTTTCAACTGTAATAAAAATAATATATTGGTACCTACGTATACCTACCTGGGTAATAAATATTTTAAGTAAAATAATGCTAGATAGTTTGCCTATATACAGGCGATAGACGATGTACTAAAATATAATTCATATTCTACAAATGTCTCTTCTTCTTCTTCTTTTTGTCCTGTCACATCCGTGGTGCACAGGGCCTCAAGGAACCTTCTCCACAGACTCAAGTGAGGACGGCTGCTTTTATCTCGTCCTGCAGGGCTCTTCTCCAGGTGGCTCTAGGTCTGCCTCGCTTCCTCTTTCCCCCCCATAGGGGACCAGTATAGTGCGCCCTGAGCGATGCAGGCTGGGTTCCGTCTCAGAGTGTGACCGATCCACTGCCATTTGCGTCTAGCGACTATTCTACAAATGTATATTGGAAACGTTTTTTTTATACGTTCAATGCATACTTGTGTACGTATTTACGTAAGTACGGGAATATGGAAGTACTATTTATTTAAAAACAAGATATATTTTTGAACCACTATAAATCTGCAAAATCAGGCATGCGTGAATTAAAATAGCGTGAAAATATAAAAATTCTAAGAGATCTTATCCGTTTTATTTTGAGTAGTGCACAAACTTGGCTACTTTTTCTGGACATTGGTCAAATTTTTTATGTGGAAATATACCTTTGTAAATGAGCGCAGTTTATCAATTTAGATCAGCAATAATTATTGTGTTTACAGTGTGACTATTTTTAATCACACATTTTTTAGAATGTTTAATCAGCTGATGACAACATCTGTTGGCAAAACAGCTGTCGCGACATTCTCAAAAGGTGCATAATACAACATTGTGATATTATATTATAACAGCGTTGTAAATTTAACAGTTAAAATGTATAACTATAAAACATAACATATATTTTATTTTAAAGATTTATTTTCTACAGAATAACTCTATTAAAGTTAGTAGCTCTGTGTCAGCTTCAAAAACTTATTTTATAATTATAGATGAATTTGTAAGAAAATCAGTATTAGGAAAACAGGGGGTCTACACATAATAGAACAAATCGGTAAGGAATCTACGGGACAAAAAAGTTTGGTAACCTCTGTTCTCTCTCTTTTAAAATATATCTAACAACAAATTTTTCGAAATTTTAACATATTCCGAAAACGCGAAACTAGTCTTTAAAATATAATATATCGAAATAACACAAACTAGTCTAGAAAATATAATTTCAAAATGTCGAATTTGAAACATATCCTTATAACTCGAAACTAGTCTTGAAAATATATGTACTAATAAATTTTCCAAATTTCAAACGTATTCAGATAATATGTAACTAGTTTTGAAAATATAAAAACAATAATTTAATTTTTTTCAATAAAATATATCCCCAATTTTATTTGCTCTAATCCGTTGTGTATGTGTGATAACATATACACTATTTAATGGTAGTAGGTAAATCTGAGTATTCTCGACCGAGATCAGGTTTTAAAATGGACAACGAATGAAGTTTTACTGTTATTGTCATTGATTCGTATACGTGAAATTAATATCAAAGCAATTAGTTCGTATGCGATAATCGAACAATAAAATACATTGCTAGCATTTTAAGCATTGCAGGTGTAGGTACAAGCAGTGGCGGTACTCCCATAGAAACCCTGAAGCCCGACTTGCGTAAGAAATTTTGAATCAAACCCCCCAAATCTAAGTTATCATGCCCTCGCATAAACCAACAACCCACCAAATCACCTTCCAACAATGTTCCCATCAGACGTAAGATAATAGCAATAGCCACAAGAGCTGAACCTCTGTAAGCCAGAAGAGGTTTTGATTCAAAATTTCTTATGCAAGCCGGGCTTCTGGGCTTCTATGGGAGTACCGCCACTGTGTACAAGACAAGGTGCCATTTGTCAGTGGCGACAGTTTTTTTTTTATATATATATATATAAACCGGCTGTCACATAAACGAATAAAATACTGAATTCGAGATCTAGAAACAGATTCCATTTTTATGCTAAAACCCGTTTTACTTATCACTTAATAAATCGTAATAATTATTCAATTACTAAAAGGACAATTGAAGTCAGAAAAATCGACGATCGTGAGTGTTACGATGTATAGAGGAAGCTCAAAAGGTGTCAGAATAGAACAGAGTGGCGGTCTATTCGGTCCGCCTACCCTTCTGGCGAAACAGCGCCGGTTAGTTACGTAATAATTCTAAAAAAAAATATATATGTTACTACTGACTACTACTAATGCATCAATGTCAAAAAAAAAGTTTTAAAATTTTGCGTTTTGAAAAACAAATAGGTTCTATCTATTCCTGAATGTCGTCATCTTGATTTTGAGGCACGCCATGCGCTCCTGTCATCCGTCAGTCTCCAGGCTACAGCTAATGAGAGACCAGTGAGATCCCTGATTTGATTGGACAAGTGGCTCGGTGGACGTCCTTGTGGTAGCCTTCTCTCCACTTTGTCCATGATGATGAGCTTTTTAAGGTTGTCCTGATCTCTCCGGGCTATGTGTTCAAAATATTTCAGCACTCTCTGAGAGCAAATCCGCAAATCTTGCCTTGATACCCAGCTGGTCAATGATTGATTGAATATAGGCAGAGGTGTTGGACCGCCCCAATACCCTCCTATCCTACAAACTTCTGTAGCTTCCTCCACATTAATACACACAAGTCTAACTTCTAACATGGCCGATCCTTGAAATTTGATTAATTTTCTGATCCCATGTTTTCCTAGATTCCGTACTCCATTTATATTATTAATATCAATGGAATAAAATAATATTATATTATACAATCTTCAATATGAGTATAAAATAGCTCATTATTATGAAGAAGGAATCTGGTCATGTCCCGGCTTGAACCCAAGTCACCAAGTCAGGAGCCAAGCGTTCTGTCCCCTAGACCACCACCGCGATTTAATTGTTGTGTTTTAAGAAAATAATCCAATTATCCATTTAATAAAATGACTAAATATTCAATCACTTAATTGTATACATTTGATATTAATATAAATTATAAAGAAATTACCAACCAACACTGACATTCAATTCATGCATAATATATTTTCATTTGTCAAAAGCACCTCTTTGGATTTTCTTTCAACATTTATGTATCATTTTGTGTATTTATGTATCATTTTATTCAAGAGAGTTTAAAAATAGGTATTATTTATGTGGTTTGAAACCTAGAAATTGATTAGTTATACCTACGAGTAAAATTAATTATTATATTGAACTTATTTGGTAAGGAAATCGTCATAATACTCTGCCTCTGAACTTAATTCTGTTTTTTAATACATATTGCAGAATGTAACAATTGATTATAATTATTATGAAAACATATCTCAAAAGTTATAAAAATAAAACAACATATACCGCGAACTGTTGTGTTGAACCTTTTAATACGAGTTGAGAGTAAATATAATAGGCCCATAATTACTTACAAAATTGAAGCAAGTGCAGACACTGTCAGAACCCAACTTCTAATAAGAGTAGCAGAAATGAAAACATTGCGACCTATCGTGGGTAGAATCTTTAGAGATAGGATACCTAACGAAGAGATTCGCAGATCTTGCAAAATTGATGACATAGTGAGATGGAATAGGCAGAGAAGACGATTCTGGAGGGACCACATCGAGAGGATGGATCCACTGAGGATTCCTAAGATTGTGATGCACGAGACTCCAGGGGGGTTGTCGATCACCAGAATGACCATAAAAGAGATGGAGAGAAGGCTGATCGTCTTAATCACAGAAAGAAAGTTGATATATCCTGCATAAACAGATCACGAGATCTATAATAAGGGGAAGAAGAATTCTTCTTCTGATGGCGCTACAGCCCATATCGACCCTTGGCCTCCGTCAACTTTCGCCTCCAGCAGTCCCTGTCCTCAGCAGTCGTCCTCCAGTTCGGCATCCGAAGAAGTTGTGCCAAATCTCTCTTTATTTCGTCCTCCCACCTCAGCCACGGTCTTCCCACCCTCCTTCCGCCCGGGTGTCCATTCATAATGCGTTTGGGGATCCGTGAGTTCGGCATTCTCTGTACATGTCCAGCCCATCTCAATCTTAGTAGCTAAGAATAATAATTAAAATTAAAAAAAATCATTAATAGAATAAAATCACAAGGAATTATTTAAAGCTAATCCAAATAGTATTAAATATAATATACAGAGTACTGTTCGCAGTTTGTACTGGTTAAAAAATGAATAAAATAATAGACTGTTGTATTCATGAATATATTTTTATTTCATTAACATATTAATATACGTTCCAATGGATTTTCATATAAAATTATACATATTGTTGCATGTTTTTCTACTGTACCAAATCTAAAACACATTTCTGTGGAAAATACATTCTAAATGTTTTCAAAGTTTAATTTCAACCAAATATTGAATGTATGAAGGTCACAACCAAAAAAATAACTGAATTCAAGTATATAAAAAGTTAAACAGAAATTAATACAAAATGTTAAACATACTTATCAGAATGATGGTTTAAGAATGAAATCAATATCTCTTTTTCAAATTGGATTTAAATGAGAGAATTTTTTATAACTTTTTTCTCAAAATTAATTCTACTGTTAAATATTGAAGTTTTGGCATAAAACATGCAAAGTCAAGATACTACAACAAATGTTATTTATTTTTATTTATTTTGATAGCATTTTAAATGCAATAGAAGATAAAGGCAGTGTGAAGCACTTACGCTCCATTAATATACGATTATTATTTTTTGCAACATATATATGATTTTTTCTGTATATTTATAAGCATCAAATCTGTACTAAATAATTACAGTATTTTTTTAAATATATATGTATAAAGTATTCGAGCTTAAGAAATAAATATTGAAATGAATTTATGATCTCAAAAATAGGCTTTTCTTTTTTAAAAACAGATTTAAAAGCAAAGTTGTATGCATATTTTTTTTTATATAAATGAAGAACGAATAGTTATGAAAAATTAGAAAATAGAGTTATATTTTTAAAAATCGTCAGGACAAAATAAAACTTTATAAAATTATGAAATTAAAAGTTAAGTTACAAAAATGGAGTGAATGAATAAAAAATTTAAATCAGGATTATTGAGGTGTGTCCTCATCATCGTCGGCCTTCCGTTTGCTGGCGCCTAACCTTCGATCGGAATCTGCGGAAGGCGGAACGTATTTTTCCCACTTTTTGTGGTTGAGATTGTCAAAGTCATCACAGTAGCGGGCGATGTCCCTGAGGTAGGTGGCGAGGTGCAGCAGCTCGCGGTCCTTGTCTCGGTTGAGATGGGCTTGCCGGAAGGGCCGGATTTTAAGGCCTGTTTTTGGGTTCATGACAAAGTTTCGCCGTATATCATCAAACATTATGGTGTTTTTTGAACTGTACTGATCAAATTGTCCCCAAATAACTCCTAACGGTTTAACCTGAAAAAATTCAAATTATATTATTAAAATATGTTTTAAGACAAGTTGTCAAATATATTAATAGTAGACAGATGTGTTTTTAATTTAACTGGAATTAAATGCGTAAGACCAATATATGGCGCTGAAGCAAGGGCAGGCACAGTCAGGACTAAACAAGTTTTGAGGACTTCCGAGATGAAGACACTGAGAATGATAACAGGCAAGATACTGAGAGATCGCGTGAGGAACACTAGAATTAGAGAGATATGTGAGGTTGAGGATATTATAAGATGGAGTGAAGAAGGGACTGGTACGGTCATGTCCAAAGAATAGACACCACCAGACTCCCTTATATTGCACTACATAATCAGCCTCATGGGACTCGTCCTTGTGGAAGACCTCCTAAAAGATGGAAGGACAGCTGGGAATCTACCTCACAGGAGGAGCAACACTCTGGAGAACAGACCACATAGGTCTACAACAAGAAGAAGAAGAAGGAATTATTTTATTTAAAATCTTAACATGATGATGGTATGCCAGTACAGGTGCTTCTACAAATTATTTATTATTCCATTTCTTCCCCAATATCGAACAATACTGGCATCTGTGAACCATCTGTCACAAATTTTCAAAGTTTTTTACAATACCGACCGAGAAATTTACGTTTTAAATATTCTGTGACATCATTACTTTCATGTTGCTCGTCGAATCAGGCTACGATTTATGTGTCAACAATAAAAATAAAATTGATGATTTTATGTAAAAAGAAAAAGAAGATTCTGCACTTCTCATTTATCTCGTCATGATCCCAATTGCGTCAAATAAATTAATGATCTGTTATGATAGGCCGATGGTTGACTATTTATGAAAAAAAAAAAAGTTTTTTCCCTCTAAATCGCTTAATATAAAATTTTTGTAGTAGTTCCAAAGAAAAAATGTATTGTAATTTCTAATTCTACGATTTGGCATTGAATTCTTATCATTTTGTTAAGTTCAAAACAACTCACTACTGGACAGGTTATTAATAAACAGTTAATTTTTAGGTATTGGGTGTTTCGGAATGTTCGGTCCATTTTTTTATTTGTATGAAAATTGCATTTATTTGAAAATTTAAATAAAAAATACATCAATCAACATGTTGTCCATCGTTAGCCGATACATTTCCCCATCTTTCTGGCAATAGATGAATCCATCTTCAAAAAAACCTTTCGTCTTTTGAGGCAAACCAGGCATTGACCTAATTCCTGACATCTGCATATGAATAAAAGTTATGCTCTTCTAAGGCATGCGTCATGGATCTGAACAAGTGGTAGTCCGATGGTGCCACGTATGGTGAATAAGGCGGGTGCGGTAGAATCTGCCAACCCACATTCTGTATGTAGTTTTTGAGCTTTGTCGTGTTTTCCGACTCCGAATGTGGCCGCCTTTTAATATTTGATTGATTTGGTTGTGCCATGCTTTCCTTGGTCTTCTACGCCTTCTCTTTTCACTCACACTGTGTGTATACAACATTTTAACCATTTTTCTCTCATCCATTCGTTCCGTATGCCCAAACCATCTCAGGTATCTGCCTTACATTTCTTCCTTATTTTGTCACTCGGTATTCTATCATATATTGTTTTCCCGCACATTCTTCTCAGTGATCTCATTTCTACAGCATTTATCGTACTTTCATCCTTCTTTTGCCAGCTCCAATCGTCACTTCCATAAGGGTCGGCACTAGAACTCCATTATGTCTATATTCTTACATTGCTCCTCAAAATTTGTTTTAATTAATAAAAACTGTCAAATAAATTTTGTTAAAAAAATGTAGAAAATGTAGAAAGATCTTACATCGATAACTCCATATTTTGGCGTGTGGACCGTGATCATGGCGAGGTGGTCCAGGTAGAACATGATCTTATAATCCTCGTGCGAGGATATTCCTAACAATTTCATTTTCTCTTCAATCCACTTCATTCCGGTTGCGGACCATATCACTATGTCATAATCTTTATAAGCGGATGTGAGAAATTCATGAAGAAATGGCCGCATCAATTCGTAGCCTTCGAAATAAATAACAAAACATTTTAGAAAATTTTGGTTTAGATACTGATATTACAAAAAGGGAAATCGTGGATTTTCACAGTTGACAGAAAAATATTCTTTGGTGTATCTGTGTATCTTGATATCATGGTTTCGGAGATCATTGCGTTTATATTACCCTGAAGTTGAAGACTGATCCCTGAAAATGTTGGTCAAAGAAGATACCAAGAGACATGGATATACCCAAGATCCCAAATAACTTATTTAATGACAGGAAAAAAGTAAATTATGAAATAATAAAAAAACAATTAAATAAAAATTCACCTGTTTCCGCAGCTGATCTATGGTCAAACAAAGTGTAATCTATGTCCAGAACCAGAAGATTTTTGTTTGGCCTCGGTGCATTCAAAATATTGATTTTATATTCGTTGATTCTCTTTTCAATCTTCCGAAGAAAAACCTTGAAGAAAAAATATTAACACAATATAATAAAGTATTAATTATTATCTAAAAAAGGTTAAATGGCAGTGTTCAATGGTGTTCTTGCACTGACCCTTATGTATGGAAGGGAAGCATGGAACTGCCAAAAGAAGGATGAAAGTAGAAGAAATGCAGAAGAAATGAGATCTCTTAGACGAATGAGTGGAAAATCTGTGTATGATAGAGTGTCAAAGTGCATGATCAGGCGAATAAGTGTTATGAAGAAAATAATGAGAGGATCATTGAAACGCTTTGGACACATGGAAAGTATGAATGAAAAAAGAATGGTAAAGAAAGTATATGTTAACAATGTAAACGGAACTAGAAATAGAGGAAGACCGAGGAAACCGTGACACAATCATATAAATCAAATATTGAATATCGGCCACGCAATCAATTGGAGAATCGACATGCGTGTATGACACAATGTATGAATGTTGAGGAATTGAGAAGTATGTCAGGAAAGAACAGTTTGGGAGTCCACTCTTTCTGCCTACCCCTTTGGAGATGGTTAGTTAGTTAGTTAGTTAATCATTTTTACCAAAAACTTACAATTTTCAAAGGTATTTCATGTTTAACACATTCACATGAGTGTGATTTATCGATGGGTCATAAAGATTCATTGATATCGGATGTAGAAACCCACCGATGTTTCGGAGTGTCATCATTTAGATATGATTTTGACATTAAATACGGGCATGGAAAATGAAAGACATGGATCCATCCAAACGCCCCGGCGAGAATGTGTTTATCCTTATCAGATGCTAGCTTTTGTATATGTTTGTATATGTTATTCTATCAATATTCAATTTTTAAAAAGGTACTGTGTATGTAAATCGCTCCATTGGTAATATTCAACTGATTCCAGACTGCACAGACAACATGATTCACTGTGTCACGTCACAATTGCCATACGACCGCAGCGATAAAGTTCTTTTGTCACGGCAGAGCTGACTTAACTTCCGTTAAGGGTTAAAATGCACAGGGCAAAGTTATCCTAAGCACAACATGACTGAATTAATAAAAAATAAAATGTGTGATTTGTGTACCAAAATCATTTTTAAAATAAATAATACATCTAAAATAATGCTAAAATGATACGTAAAAGGCTAAAAACATTTTGAAGAATCTTATTGAATTCAACGATAGGCTAAACCTCTGCAATAATTTGAAAATAAATAGTAATTATTTACACATGAATTTTCAACAGCCACTTCTTCATCCTCAATATCTAGATCATCAATCACAGTGTCGGGACCCGTGGGCTTGCTGCACGCTTCTTGGATGGCTTCTTCCAATGAACCCATCATCATAATTTTGAAGTTTGGCTTTAACTGTATCTCACCAAGAGTGCACCCATCTTCCGCTGATTTTCCTGCACAACAGAGGGAGAACGTATGATTAGGTTATTAAGCTTTGATGTATGTACATAAATTTAACCAAAATCATGATTCATTATCGGCGATTAAAAAACATCACATTTTACCGGCGCCGGAAAGGTTAACGGCCTTATGATTTTAAAATATACATTGCAACACAATTAATCGTCATAAATTCCGTACGCATTCTGTAAAATATATTGCAATTGTACTTACCTTTGTATTTGAGATTCAATAATTTTTGTCTCACGCATCTTACACCAGTCTTCTCTTCGATTAATTCCTTTAATTTAATTACCGTATCATTAGAACTCAATTCGTCAATTTCGTATTCTTTTCCACTCCATTTCACAATAACAATTATTTTTTCTGCATCCATGGCGAATGAAATTCAATGTTATTATTACAAATATAGTAATAATTCTACCGCAACAACAACGAACGAAAGGTTGACAATTTGATGACAACAATGTATTTATTCGTATCTGTCAGATTTAAGGTATAACAACTTGAAAACTCTGCACACGATAATTTTAGGTTGTTAGGTAAAAATACTTTTAAGCGATGATTAAAGTTGTTACGAAGATGTCGTCGTCACGGGGTGAAACATGAAGATTACTCGTATTTCACTCCCGTTCTCGAACCAATCTTCACAACGTGTTCATGCGCCAAGTGACTCGCTAATGCTAATTTTTATTATGTTAATTGAGATTGCTCCGGGATGTATAGTGATATGAGATTGAAACCAATATTTACTATTTACAATTATATTTAAACACACAAACATACAATATAACAAAAAGAAAGGAACAAGATTACATATAAACTTAAGAGGACTTACTTGCTATTCGTTGGCCAACGACGTTAAACTACTCCGTCACTGAATAACACTACTTGATCTGCGGCGAGGACCGACGCTGACGCTGTCGTGGCCAGCACGAGGACTGCCGGAGGCTGCATGGCACAGAAGCATCACGCGGATGATGGACCGCGGAGGGTACGGGTCTTCTTCACAGCGACAGCGGTGGCCAGCATCAAGCCCCAATGGTGATTAGCTGGCGCGGCTGGTTAGTACGAGGACGGTGATCTGCGAAGCCAGCGTGTTGGCGAGTTGGCCGCTAATGGCGTCCGCGCCAAGAGGGACGTGCGAGGCGGGAATGGCCTTTGGCCGGCGCACACTGGGGCCGATCCAGGAATTGTGCGAATAAACCCCTTTTTTAAAAATAACATTAGGTCACAAATAATTCCTGGAATTGATAGTTAAATATACCTGGCATACAGCTCAGTACTCTAAAGTCATGGTGCAAGTCAACTTTTATCCCTGTTCCAGTCGAAACTTGTCCGTCATAGGCGAAGCTTTTGCCGTCTGCGATTTCAATACGAAAAGTCACCTTGTATTCATGACAAATACTTTATAGTGCTTCCAAATTTTCTTATTATTTCAATATGGCATTATCACCCACATGTTGGTACATATTTTTTTTGAAAATATCTTTGATATATTCTGAATTGTAATATTTTAAAGGGGTATTTACATTACTGGGGAAAATATTTGCTTTTTTTTAGTTTATTGATTTTATATGTAAAGTTTTAGTTGATATCAGTTCATATCATGTCTGCAATTTTGGGCTTATTTGCTTACGTATTCATTGTTCTTAAGGAAATATAAAAAACATTTTGCGCATATTTGCGCTTTTTCACTTAAAGGTCACTTTTGTCCAGGATGTGGAAACATAATAAAAAAGAAGGCATTTATGAGTTATTTTAAATTAATTTCAATTATTATTTTTTCTTTCAGGATCAGGTACAACTAATATTTTTATAAGTAGACGTACCTTATTTGATCAAATGAGACAATCTGGCTACGTTAAATTGGTTGATCAAGTATCATGTTTGAAGGAATTTGTAGAAATACGTACTAAATGTCTAAAAGACCAATTACCAAGCCTTCATAAAACAATTTCATTTTTTGTGTCTGATTTTAAGAAGAAGTGGCAAAAGGCTATCAAAAAAGAGAACAGATATTTGGTTTTTAATAATGACTGCCTAAATACTTCAATAGGTTTTCATAAATTTTCTATTGTTTTAAGTAAAAAAGTGGGTCGCCCTCAAACAAATTTTGAAGAATCTTGTGATAGAGCTAAACGCCAAAAGACTAAATCTTTGAGATCAAAGCACTCTCTTAAGGAATGAACATTTGCAGTACAGGTGACTTTGCGAGCTGCTGGTCAAGTGGATGCCTCCAAAGTTTTGAAGGAAGTTACGACAACTTTATCCACAGCTGCCTCATACAAAAATGCATACAAGAAAATTAACATCTCTAAAAGGTTAGCAGCTTACAGAAAAAGAAGCTCTTTTGATGTTTATTGAAGTAAAACTCACCAAACATCAATACAATTTAATTCGAGAACATGACAAATTCCTATTTCCATCTTGCAAAAAAATACAACAGGCGAAAAGCGAATGTTATCCACCAAAGGGAAGCATTGCAGTCACAGATACTTTTGCTGAGATTAAATTGCAAATTTTACTTGATCATACTGCCACTCGTCTTTTGGAAGCTCATAAAGAAATTTTAGAAGTTCAGAAATCAGAAAATATAAAAAATATAACCTTAATATGCAAATGGTGCTTCGACGGATCTGCACAGTCAGAATACAAGCAGAAGTTTAGTAGCGATCCAAATTCTAAGGATAATAA
Source organism: Lepidostoma basale (assembly GCA_022606425.2). Lineage (NCBI taxonomy): Eukaryota > Metazoa > Arthropoda > Insecta > Trichoptera > Lepidostomatidae > Lepidostoma > Lepidostoma basale. Next base: position 632,707 of record JAHDVF020001018.1, on the reverse strand, counting down.
TATTTTTATATCATCTTAAGTACATTTAAGATTGATATCGGACAATTTAATATTACAAAATAAAACAGTTTTTTGTCAAAATGAAAGACACGATACTGTAGACCCATAAACTCTTTGCGGGAAAATATGCGTGGTACCCGATGCCTCCAACTATTCACAAAGTTTTAATTCACGGCCCAGAAATAAAAAAGCATGCTTTATTACCTATAGGCCAGCTAAGTGAAGAGGCCCAAGAAGCAAGAAACAAAGAGTTCAAAAGATACAGAGAAAGCTTCTCGCGAAAAATGTCAAGTATAAAAACTAATGAAGATGTATTAAATTTAATTTTAATATCTTCGGACCCTCTTATTAGCAGCTTGCGAGAAGTATCTGTAAAGAAAGATGTAAATTTTGAAAAGGATACTTTAGATCTATTGGCTCCACCTAATATTATAACGTCCGACGTTTCCACGCAATCCACGATCAGTGAAAACGAAGCCGAAAATTCTTCAGATAGTGAATAAAAAAATTAAAAATCCTGTTTTTATTTTTAAAATTACTTTATAACAATTTATTTACATTGTTTTATTTATTTCATATTTAAAAGACCACAAAAATAATTTATTCCGACAATTCTTAATTCGGCTCCAGTGTGCGGCGCGCCGCGGCCAGCGGGCGCTGGGAAGCCGCACGTCCGCCTCCTCTGAAGTCTGATTTTCAACTCTCGAGCGTCGCTACATGCAGCCCTCTCGAGTCTACTCCGCAGGGTAAGGGGTTAGGTCATCCCCCCCCCAAAGTGTTGGCCACTAACGAAAATTGTCAATTCACTTATTTAAGCACTATTATTGTTTTTAAATTGTCTTATCACTAATTAAAATTAAACTTAACTAAGATCAAACAAGCCTCCAGAGAGAAAACGTATTTTCGGTCATGTAAAATTTGTCCAGTGCAATCTCACCTATTATGCCATGAAACATGGCTATTTCAAAGTTCCTCACCGATCGGACTATGCGGGTAAAATCTTATTTGTAACAAGCAACATTTTAATTTATGTCACAATGGCAGATGGAAATTTTCATGTTGACAAATCAGATCTTTCAAAAAGAAATATTAAATCTTCACGAGATTTTACATTAAAAAAAAGAATTCCAAGTAGACCCGTAACTAGGGATAATGATATCTACATTACAAAAAAAACTAGTTTCAAGGTAAATATTTTCTTAGGTATCATTTGTTTGAGCAGTACTCTTGTTCGTTATGATTTTACTCCTACCTCCTAAAATTGTTTTTCTAGGCGCAACTTGAGAAATGTTCCAGTCTCCTATTAAATGGTGAAAAGGAAATAATTCTTCATGGTTTGGGTGCCGCTATATGTCGTTGCATTAATTTGGCATTGCAGTTGGAAACTGCTTTTCAAGGAACATGTCGAATTGAAGTTAACACTTCAACAGTAGATTTAATAGGTATTTATCTATCCATAATTTATAAACAACATTGTTTTCTTATCTGGTTATTCAAATTATTTCCCTACAAAAAATAATTTGTTAATCTCTCTCCTGTGAGTTTCTGCTTACAAAAGTTTTTTTTTCCGTACAAAGTGTACTAGTATACTTGAATAAATAATTTTATTTTCCATTCGCATTACCCATTATCCTTGTATTATATTAAAACATTAAGAGTATCAAAACAATGTTGATTGTAAAATACTCTTTTTAGAAGGAATGTTCTTAGTACTATTAGTGTGTTATTATAATCTAATTAATTTAACATATCCTCAAACCAATGTCTTCCTAAAATTATGTTCATTGTTTAAGATGACTTGGAGCCCAACACAGATGAAGGTGACTTTGGATCTCAAATTCGTCAAAATTCTGCTATTCACATAAGGATTTACCGCACAGCTTGCCTGGAGCAGTAGGCATTATTAAGCAGAATCCAAAAACCAAAATGTTCTTTACACTAAAGGAAATAGTTGCGTGGCTCGGACTGACAGTGTTTGAAATCTGGATCAACCTCTTCTCCATTACAATATTTTCGGTGTTGCTTGCTCTAAAAATAGATGGAGTACTTACGGAATCTTGGTGGATAATATTTTCACCACTTTTTATAAGCGACGGTCTCAACGCATATTTCTGTGTAATCATTTTCATTCGGCTAAACTTGTACAGCACTATCAAAACCTCTCTCTACCGGGCCTCCTGGAGTGCGATCTTCTTAGGCTTGACTTTTGTGTTTAAATTTCTCCTTTGCAAAAAACTCACAGGACAATCTACTACGGAGTACAGTGAAGTGTTTGCGCCACTCTTTATATTGCTCCAACTGATTGCAGTTCGTGCTTGCCAACTTCATCAGTGAAGCGATAATAATACTGTTGTATAATTTTGTACTCGTTTAAATCATTTGTAAATAATAAATATGTGTTTTCTTCTTTTTTATTATTTTATTTTGAATGCTATGTAAATGAGTTAAATGTTCATAACTAAAAATGAAAGATCATAATTTTTTCAAACATATTTACTTAAAATAATAAGAAGCATACATATTGTATGAAATGTATTTGTTGAAGATAACCTTAATAACATTTTCAATTCAAATAATGGAACCTAACCTAAAATTTATAGTAACATTATTTCTTTAACTAAAATCATCATACTTCTGATGGTTGAAGATGGAGACTGTAAAGATCTTCGAAACGTCGGTTGAGAAAGAAGCTACTTGGATATACCCAAAATCCCAAAAATAATGCTACCACCAACGAAAAAAAAAAAAAATTTTGTTAACTTAAATAGTTCCATGATGCTAATCTTTGCAAGTTTTTTTTATTACATTTTAGGTTCTTTTTGAAGGAAAAAAAAAATGGTTTTATTAACCCAAGGTGTTTTTTCATTTTATTATTATCAGTACAAGTTTAAACTGTCTTATATTGTATTAAAACTAAAGTATAATTGTTTAAAATATGTGTTGATATCTTGAGTTAAGATCGTCCGTATACTGACAATTTTAGTCAGTTTAGCTCATTTTGATCCTAGCATAACACTTTCAATACTGCATATAATACTTAATCAAGCAAGCTGAAAGCTACGCAATGGGAATTCCACTTCCAACAAAACGCTTTGCGGTGCGCTAAGGGGTTATTGGCGGACATCTACAAAACGTATATCTGGAACAGCTAATTGAATAGGTTAAAGAATCCGCCTTTCCTGTTTTTATCTGTGGTTTTATTGAATAAAAAGTTTAGATTATTGCCAGAAGCAAGTTCCTTTGGTTCAGGATCTTGCCCTTTTTCAGCCGAGTCTGCGTTTCCGAAAAGGCGAAATTGGGACGGCTGCAAAACTCCACCTACCAAAAAAAATTCACAATCTTTATATTGTAGTTTTCATTTCATTTTCAAAATGGAAGTGAGTTATAGTTGGACTTACCAAAGGTATTTGGGGATAATCCTGTCATTTTTCCATCATCTTCATTTGCTTTCAAGTTTGCATCTATTTCCTTAGCAAGCAGCGAATATTCTGCTCCAATAGCTAGGATATATTATTTACATTCATTATGTGTATCCGTGTTAATAATAAATTAAACAACTTTACACATGAAAAAAATAGAGATTTTTTCCCACAGAAACAAAGAATGAAAAAAATAAACATTTATTCTTACTCAAACTATCATCTCCAAACTCTGAATCTTCATAACTGGTCCCGGGGTAAGAACTCAAATATGTAGTCTGAGTGTCAAACAACTTGGTGTTTTTTTGTTTTGTAGGCGGCATTGCAACTGATTCCTAAAATAAAGTTTTTGAAAATCTTCAATAAGGACATACCGTAAGGAAACATGGACCTTTGATCAAAAAGCTGGATGCCTTTGAAATGTGGATATATTGTAGAATATTAAAAATATCTGAGACAGAAAGAGTCACAAACGAGTAAGTATCGCAGCGAATGAAGAAAGAAAAATACATTATCATGACCATAATGCACAGGAAACTGGAATACTTCGACCACATTATGAGCGATAAATATAAAGTGCTGCGATTGATTATACAGGGTATGTACATATGATTATAACGAAGTGCCGGGAGAAGAAGAAGTCTAGAAACCTTAGAGAATAGTTCAAGGTTCAGTTACAATACAACAGCCGTGTTCAAAGTTGCTGTATCAAAAGTAAAAATCCAATCAAATTGTCCAACCTCTGATAGGAGAGGAACTACAAAAAAAAGGGTTATATTTAGGGATGAAAATCATCACTCCTCATCATTAGCCAATGCTTGGCTGCAGAGCATATTCTATTGTCATTAAAAAGTATTTGTAAATATCTTGAGAATAATTTAAAAAAATTAATAAATATAAAAAATGTTTTTAACATATGCAAAGGAACTTACGCTGATATTTTTTCTCTTTTCTGTGTTATTTTCATATTCCATGTGCTGAACATTTACTACTGAAAGTTCAGAAAAATGCTTGGCTCCCATTTCTGTCGGAAATGTATTAGTTTTGAATGTGTTTGGTTTCAAGGCATCACCAAACATATTGCAATCAAGGATATCATTTCTTGGAAACACATTAGAGGCTGCAGGTGGAGTAATAGTTTGAATGTGATTCTAAAAATTAAAAATTATTTTGAAAAAAGTGTCATATACAAATACATATTTTTATTTATTGTTGAAAAGTCATGCTTCATGTGCCTTGTAGATATATTTTAATGTTTTTGTATTAAGAATATGGTAACTATTATAGATAACAAATCTTCGAAACACATAATTTTGATTATTAAAAAATTAACGTCAATAATTTAAGAAATAAAAAATTCTCAATTAAGTATACTTTTATATAAACCTATTATTACATGCTTTTGTTAAGATGTTATCTTTTGTCTTTCATGGTAAATTATTGCACAAAAACAGTCGTCATTCCATTTCCTCGGAAGGGTGAGGAGAATGAATGCAATGCCATACTACTCTATCCTGACAAACCTCTCTATCTTACTTCACATTCATAGAGCGAGTTATACACACACACATAGAAGTTATAATAAATAATAATGGATATTTTTCGTTGGCGACCTTTTTTTTTTTGCTCATTTGTGAAAATCGGATCACAAATGAGCAAAAAAAAAAAAGGTCAACAACGAATTCCAGATTCTCTTTTCTATTGGCCTGATTTTGTTCTGTGTTAACTTTAAAAACTCATTTTATAGTTATATGTGAATTTGTAAAAAAAAAAAAAAACAATATTACGAAAGTAGGGGCAGAAAATAAAAGAAATCAGCAGGGGGTCCACGGGACAAAAAAAATTGGGGCCACTGGTCTAAACCAACACATTGTTAACTTCATAATGCTGTCTTCCGCTTTACATTCCTTCCCTATCTTTTACTTTAGAGACAATGCTCACTCGCGCTCTTTTGCACTGGTCTGGTCATGTGTTATGCATGAATGATAACAGGCCTCCCAAAAACATATTATATAGTGAACTATTAGAAGGGAAAAGGAAGCACAGAGAACAGCGCAAGAGATATAAGGACAATCTGCACACTGCAGTAAAGAGTGTAGACAAACGGACTGGGAGCAGTTGGCAACCGATAGGGCGGAATAGAGAAGAGTCATCGCTATGTGCCAGGGGCCGGAGAGATGGAAAGGACGCGGTCCAGCTGTAGGTGCAGAATATCCCTGTCCGGAGTGTGACAAAGTCTGTCATTCTAGGATAGAACTATTTAGCCACATCAGGTGGCACAGAAGACAGACCTAGATATTTTTGTGTTCCTCATGCTCGTATCCACGGCCAATAGGCTTTAATATCTTTTTACTTGGTTTTCGAGAAAGAAGAATGTATGACGATTTGTGATATAAGTGCGATGGGCGGGAAATTGGAGCAAGTTACTGAATTTACGTATCTGGGAAGCATGTTTACAAGAGACGGAAAAATGGAGAAAGACATCGAAAGGAGGGTTGGTGCTGGGAATAAAATAAATGGCGCACTCAAAGTCATTACTGCAAATAGAAATATATCCACAGAAGCAAAGATGGCAGTACACAATGGAGTTCTAGTGCCAAACCTCATGTATGGAAGTGAAGCTTGGAGCTGGCAAAAGAAGGATGAAAGCAGGATAAACGCCGTAGAAATGAGATCACTAAGAAGAATGTGCTGGAAAACGTTGTATGATAGAATACCGAACGATGAAATAAGAAAGAAATGTAAGGCAGATGACTGCATCATGAATAAAATTAAAAAAGGATCCCTGAGATGGTTTGGACATATGGAACGAATGGATGAGAGTAGAATTGTTAAAAAGTTGTACACAAGCAGCGTGAGTGGAAAAAGAAGCCGAGGACGACCGAGGAAAACATGGCATGACCAAATTAATCAATTACTAAAAGGCGGCCACATTCGAAGTCGGAATAATCGACGTGCTGCATGGTGCGATGTATGAATGTGGAGGAAGCCCGAGAGGTGTGCCAGGACAGGCCAGTGTGGCGATCCATCCTCTCTGCCTACCCCTCCGGGGAAATGGCGTGATGGTTAGTTAGTTACTTCTCATAAATGTCTAAGGGAACTCAACTCTCATCCTTCTTCTGACAGTTTCATGCTTTGCTTCCATATATAAGGGTTGGAATTGAAACCCCATTGTGAACAGCCATTTTTATTAGGCATTGATTTTAAATTACTAGGATCATGCAAATATTATTTAAAAATGAAGCTTTATGTTTAATATTACTTATAATAGAATGAAAGAATAATGCGAACCTGTTTAAATTTTATATTCTTTCCATAATTAAATTCTGGAGATTTGTACATCATGTGATATTCATTTTGGGTAGGAGAAATTTGGGTCTCGTACATATCTTTTTGGTTTATTAATTTAACTGTTACATTGTCAACATCAAGAATGTTTTGTTTTTGTAAGAGTTCATTGATGTTCTCTCTTTCCTCCATTTGTAAGTCTATCTGCAATTTTGGTTTTGGAATTAGAACAAACAATCACTCGTTGTAGGTTGACCAATATGCCTCTGGTGAAACCGGTGGGAAGAGCAATTAATCTGCTGAACGTGGTCTCCTCGGAGATCAATGTCTTTCATATTAGTGGAAGTACGTTCAAAGGGCAAATTCTCCTGATTTTGGAAGTACCTTGTCTTCCTAATGTCGAACCATCTCTCATGCGTTTCTGGTTTTATACTATTATATATATTAGGTGTATGACTTTGCTTCCGCCGTTTTGCAATAGATGGCAGTAGCGGTAAGTGGTAGTTGGAATAAATAGATCATAGATGTCATACAATAAGCTTAAGTATTTGTAAACATAACGCCATCGAAATATTAGTCGATTTGTGTCTGCATCATAAAGTTATTCCTGATTAAACATGTCAGCTTACGAGCCAAATTCTCGTCATTTGCGGGAGGTTTTAATTTTATGCTTTAATATGAAGAAATCTGCGGCTGAGGCTCATCGAATGCTCTCAAATACCTATGGTGAGGCCGCTATTAGTGAAAGAACGTGCCGAGAGTGGTTTCAACGCTTCAAGAACGGTGATTTTAACGTCGAAGACCAGCATGGCGGTGGAAGAGAGAAGGTTTTCGAAGATGCAGAATTGGAGGCATTACTTGATCAAGACTCGTGTCAAACGCAACAAGAATTGGCAGGATCATTGGGAGTGACGCAACCAGCCATTTCAAAACGCCTGAAAGTCATGGGAATGATTCAGAAACAAGGAAATTGGGTGCCGTACGAGTTGAAGCCGAGAGATGTTGAACGGCGTTTGTGTGTTTGTGAACAGCTGCTTGCAAGGCAAAGACGGAAGGGATTTCTGCATCGCATTGTGACTGGGGACGAGAAATGGGTTCATTACGATAATCCCAAGCGCAGAAAATCATGGGGATATCCCGGCCATGCTTCCACGTCGACGGCCAAACCGAATATTCACGGTTCCAAGGTTATGCTCAGTATTTGGTGGGACCAGCTCGGCGTAGTGTATTATGAGTTGTTAAAACCGACTGAAACAATCACAGGCGATCGTTATCGAACGCAATTAATGCGTTTGAGCCGAGCATTGAAAGACAAACGGCCGCAATACAACGAGAGACATGATAAAGTGATTTTACAGCATGACAATGCTCGACCCCATGTTGCGAAAGTGGTCAAGACATACTTGGAAACTTTGAAATGGGAAGTCCTACCCCACCCGCCGTATTCTCCAGACGTTGCTCCCTCGGACTATCACTTGTTTCGATCAATGGCACACGGCCTAGCTGACCAGCACTTCCGGTCTTATGAAGAAGTAAAAAATTGGATCGATTCGTGGATCGCTTCAAAAGATGACCAGTTTTTTCAACGCGGGATTCGTATGCTGCCCGAAAGATGGGAGAAAGTAGTGGCCAGCGATGGACAATACTTTGAATCATAAATGTATAACCAGTTTTTTACGATAAAGCCTCGAATTTCAGAAAAAAAACAGCAGAAGCAAAGATATACACCTAATACAATATATTATTTTACCCGTTCTCAAAAGATGCCTTTAACCTTAATTTTGTAATGTCTATTGATGAAATAAACTGATTTGATTTGATCTAACATGGGAGAATATATATTAGATACGATAATAATGATTTAATCACACTATGAGATAATAATATTACATTTTATTAAAACCCTTATTTTTAAGACCCCATGACCATGAAGCCTTTCCGTGACTGTTAAGAAGATGGGTGAACGTCCAGAAGAACATGAAGACTCTAGTCCTTAATACCAACCAGCATAACACCACCAAATGATTAAGAAACCGGACCACGAGTTACAAAAAGAGGCAAAGAGAAAGAAGAACCTTTACCTTTACTATTGGTTTAATTTCATTATCATCAAATACAATATTTTCCTTGGAATTAATGTCCATTTTAATATTGACATCCCTATTGGGTTCGAAGAAATGTTCAGGGAATTCCTGAAATAAAAACAGAACAAGACACAAATTATTTTTATTTAAAGTGAAAAAAGTAAAGTCGGTAATTTATAATAATAAAAAAATATTTAAACTCACAATTGTTATTGGGTTTTCGTTGCTTTTAATCTGATTATTTGTACTCTTGATTATATTCACTTGATTGTCAAGAACATCGTTATTTTGGAATCTTTGGAAAAATTTTGAAGTTTCTTCAGGCTTCAAGACAACGCTATTTATAATTTGTATTTTATTCTTTTCATCAATGCGAACATTCTTCACAACAGTTTGTATGTCATTTTCAATTGATTTTTCTGTGTTAGAAGTTTTAAATTGTTCCAGGGCCTTTTCTGTTCTTTGTTCTCCAGTATTTTGATCATTTGAATAATATATCTTAGGTGAAATTTCGTTAAAATCTTCAGTACTGGGTTTATTCGAAGAGACTGGCTTCAAACAATTTTGTTCCAAGATAATGTGGAATTTCGCTCCTAACCTTTGATTTAGAGTTTCTTCTATATAAACCTAAAAACACCAAGTCCTAGTATCAAAAATGTACGAAGTATGCAATAAGCGTGACATTGTAATGAGCGTGTCAGTGTTTAAAGTTATGGTAATTGAAAAGGAAGAATGTATAACGGATTGTGACATTAGTGCCAACGGTGAGAAATTAGAGCAAGTTACCGAATTTATTTATCTGGGAAGCATTTTTACAAAAGATGGAAAAATAGAGAAAGATATCAGAAGAATGGCTGGAGCTGGAAACAAAATAAATGGTGCACTCAGTCATTACCGCAAATAGAAATATATCGAATGAAGCAAATATGGCAGTGCACAATGGAATTCTAGTGCCGACCCTTATGTATGGAAGTGAAGCTTGGAGTTGGCAGAAGAAGGTTGAAAATAGGATAAATGCCGTAGAATGTGCGGAAAAATAATGTACGATGAATAACTAATGATGAAGTAAGAAAGGAATACAAGGCCAAGATGAATGCGTGATAAATAAAATTAAAAAAGGGTCACAAAGATGGTTTGGACATATTGAACGAATGGATGAGAGTAGAATGGTTAAAAAGATATATACAAGTAGTGTGAATGGAAAACGAAGTAGAGGAAGGCCAAGGAAGACATGGCTTGACCAAATTAATAAATTATTGGAAGGCGGTCCATCGAAAAATCGATCATGTTTTAAGTAGGAACAATGACGAGTGTGCATGTCACGATTTGTGAATGTCGAAGAGGCGCGAGAGTTATATCAGGATAGAACAATGTGGCGATCCATCCTCTCTGCTGCCGGCATGATGGTTAGCTAGTTACAATAGAACTCCAATTATCCGAACTCCGACTATCGAAAAAAAAATTAATACCAATTTTTCGTATTTCTCCTGTTCGGGTGGATCTGCCAATATGTCAGTAATTTGCCTCAGTTTGTCTTTGCCTAGCTTGGCTATTAAAAAATTATAGTATGTGATGGTTTGTTTGTTTTGTTTGTTTAGTATGTGTCCGTTGATACTTTTTGAGGGGTCAAAATTGCTTCGAACTGATGAAACCATAATTTGGCCAGGTAGGGCCAAAAATCTGGAATTTTGCTGTGCATACTTGATGCTGGGATTTATTTTGTCGTTTCGATTGTCATTTTTATATTATTTTCACAAATACAGTTTTTTAATTAACTTAAATTTAAAAAAATAATGTTAATGCACACAAAATATTTAATTGAGCACTTGGCGTCAGGCAGCGTTTCTAAAGGTCCGTAACACAAGACGTTATTGTCACGTAGAGCAGATAGCGTCTGGAAATCTGATTGAGGTCACCAATATAAGATTTTAAGTTGGGATTCGCGTCGGGAACGTCGGGGTCACCAATATAGGATGTTTAGTCGGTGTGCTCCTATGTGAGTCAATGAAAGACTTGTTTATTGTCGGAGGTTGGTTTATTGACTGGTGTTCAGGAGTAACTAAGGCCTACGAGAGTACGGCCACTACACTTTAATTCTGTCTACGCGCGCTATTGTTCTTCCCTCCGTGAAGCCACCTGTCACTGTTCGGTTTGATTAGTCAGTCAGTGTGTCGTTGACTTGATACTAAGACATTTTAAGTCCAGGCACGGTGTCCATGAATTAGATTTAATGAATTAAAAGCTTTTTCTTAAAAATTGTTCATTTTCCTATTTCCAGCATACATACAGTAATTAATTAAAATAGACCCTTTTTGCGGAAAAAATACAATTATCCGAATGGGGTCCGGTCCCAATTGATAGGAATAATTGGAGTTCTACTGTAGTTAGTTAACACTTTGATAGTTGATTAACTGACCTATGAAGGAAATCTAAATGAAATAAAAACCAAATCATAATTATGAAAATCAAATGAATTTATGTTACCTGTTCACTTGGTTTAGGTAGATTGTACCCGCTGAAAATAAGCTTACGAAGTATATCACCTTTAGGCTTTGTCATGGCTCCGCATGAAGAATCGTTGTTAAACATTTTATTGATTTGTTCTGTTAAGAAATTAAACTTTGCCTTGTTTTCAACAATACTACATTTCAGAGTATATATATTCATTTGTTTCTTCTCTCGCTCCTTCATAAAAAGAGCAAATTGAATAATAATATTGTGGTTCTTTTTAAGAAGAATATATTTGTATTGTTTCGTTTTCTTTCTTAAATGAGTAAGATCTTGGGAGTTGCAAGTTTTCTGAAATTGTAAGCTTTGAACATCTTTCCGCAATGCATTCCTTTCGACTGCAAGACTCCTACTCTCGTATTCCGCGTTACGCTGAGCCCACTTAGATTTGTATTTGTCAATTATTAAGGTGCTCTCTTCTTGATACTTTCGACTCCTCTCTTTTATTTCATAAAGTGACTTTGATGTCTCTATCTTGCAAAATTCCGTTGTTTCAGTAAAATTCCGGAGCCTAAATAATAGACCAAATCACAGTAATGCTTAATGTATTCATAAATATACAGGGCTAAGAAAAGTTAACAAACTATCTAACCAAGAAAAGTTAATATATGAATAAAATATTCAATAGTTACCCATTCAACTGTATTGTCATATTACTCCGTTTTTGAGTTAGTTCAGAAGTTGAACCTCTCATCTTATTATTTCTTATACGTAAGTCATCTAGAACCTTTCGATCTTTTTCAATTATTTTCTGATAAACTGAAAATATGCATGTTTGAAAATGTTTAGGTGGATACGTTTAATGAATCATTTTTATTTGTAACGGTATGTAGTAGCAAAAATAAATATTTATTGATGATTACCTTTGTAGTGAATTTTTTTCTCGAATAATTCTTGTTTACGTGAATTAATACCAAGTGCAATTGATTCTAAAGCTTCCGATTCATTTTTACGCTCCATGGCGGGATTGTTTCGTAAGTTTGTGAATTTTTCTCAATTTCCGGTATATCTATGGTTGTTAAGGATGTGACATTTGATATGTTGAAATATCGACATTGTTTAAAATACTTTTGTGACGAAAAAAAATTTATGAATATCTGTGATATCTGATTATATCTATGGTTCGGGCTGTCAAGCTTCAAAAATTTAAAGTTGGCGTTGTTTATACATTATTTTTTTAATTGATTTTTACTCCTTATTTGTATTTGCGAAATGCCGAAAAAGCGAAGAAATTTAAATGTTATTTCTGACATCTATTATAGTCCTGACAAAAAAACCAAAGACTCCTTAAAAGATAGTATGTTAAAACATTCTTAAAGTTATATTAGTTTTTTGAACATTATTTTCGGAAAATATTCACTTTTATTTTAATATCTAGGTGATGTCTCGATGGCGAGAGGGAGGTTAAAAGGTGCACTGTTGGATGCCTTAGACCCTAGTCTTGATGCTGACTCTTCGAATGAGAATATTCCTGTGAAAGTTGAGAAGTAAGTTTATTATATTAAAAGAATTTCTTACACCAAACCCCTATGTCGAGTTAGACTGGCATTTCAACCTTTTAAATTCCGTGAGATATTCATAAGGCCGGTCTATGTCTTCATTTATTCGAGAAAAAATACTTAAATTCTCACAAGACGACGGGGTTGGCACATAACTTATCGTTATAAATTAAATCAAACACGTCAAATATGAATACGAATTTCTATAATTCCCGAAAAAATATTTATCTAGAGCGCAAGTATATGACGAGTGTCAACCCTGCATAGCGACGCATTTTGGTTGACCAATAAGCTTTTTTTTTAATTAATGTAATATCGATAATTCTTGACAATATGTTCCATCTTATTATTTCAACATGGTGGCAAGAGATGTAACTATACATTTAAAATATTAGATTATTTAAAATAGTCAAACTCGGCTAGATATTAAGTGTTAAAGAACCACGTCTATAGACGTGAATTTTGTATGGCCAGCCTCCCGTGCACGGGATTATAGACGGTTGCGGCATAAAACCAGTTAAGACGCAATTTTCAAAATTACTACTACTCCACACCTTCCTAATACAGCTTTTTATGGGAACTCCTTTTGGTGAATTGAAACTGTCTTTTCCCTTCCATATTTATTTTCATTAAACCAATAAATTGTACTCTTTCTATTTTTGTTGGTCAATATTGTTATTTTAATTTCCTGAATAAAGGGTCTTTCATTAAGCGCTTCCTATTTTTAAATTTAAATAAAACAAAGTGTGTGTGAGATATCATCGAAATTTTTTATTCGTTTGAAAGGCCTATCGATGCCAAATGTCCGCCGCGGCTTCTCTAGGTGGCGCGTATTCGAAATGTCCAATTTTCCATGATTCTGGCGCATAAATCAGGCTGAATTTGACCGATGGCATGGGTTATGTTGGCTTTGAGGGCCGCTGTGATTTGTGGCTTATTTGCATAGACCTGTGACTTAAGAAAACCCCACAAGAAAAAGTCTAATGGGGTCAAATCGTCACTTCTTTATCCCACAGAGTGCACAAGGTTGCTAAAATTCATTTTTACAATTGTCCAGCGATATTTGAAAAGCTGATGGCGTGGGGCACCGTTTTGATTGAAAAATTAATCATACGTGATCAAGAAAAAGAGGGACCTTACCAGGAAAAGCTGTACGCTGTGATGGGCCTACGTCCGCGCCTGGGAAGTAATTTTAAAAAATGTATCCAGCTTGCTGGAAGAACATGTGAATGACGCCATCAATGATTGCACAATATACAAGTCCCAGAGTTTGTTCTCCCTGTGTCATACCCCCGAAAAAATATAAAAATATGTAATTGTACAATACAAAAAATAGTTTGTCACACATAAGATCTTGGTTTTTTTTCTAGTTAACAGTATATATAAAGTTAGAGAATATAAAAACTCATTTTGGCACATAAAATAATATTTTAAACTAGTTATGATATTAATATTCCCACAAATTGTATAATATCGCACCGTGAGTGTAAAACTGAAACAAGTGCAAATATACAGTTTGGAGATATGGGAGTTTAAAGACTTTGTATTGCTTGGAAAAACTGTTTTTTTTTTTTAAATAAACCAATGATTTTCGGTTTATAGGTATATTACTTTCAACTGAAAATCATTGGTTTATTAATTAAAAAACAGTTTTTCCAAGCAATATGAAGTCTTTAAACTCCCATATCTCTAAACTGTATATTTGCACTTGTTTCGGTTTTACACTCACGGTGCGATATGGTTTCTTGACATTGTATTATATCTTCTAGTTCCTCTCCTATCAGAGGTTGGATAATATCATGGCTATTTTTACTTTGGACGTAGCAGCTCCTAATTTGGATGTTGTACTGCAACTGAACCATTCTGGAAGTTTTTAAGTCAGAATTTTCTCCTTCTCCTGACACTTCATTTTCCTTCAATTTCATCTTCGATAAGTAATTGCAGCACTTGTATTATATCTTAAGTTAATTTTCAAAAGAAAAATTTAAATATATATTATTGATACTACCAATACACCCGGTTCAGTAGTTTGTATTCGCTGTATGAATGTGGAGGAATCTAGATAGGTGTGTCACGATCGAGTAGTGTAGCAGTCCATTTCCTCTGCCTACCCCTCCAGAGAAATGGTGTGATGTTTTGTTATTGTTGTTGTTTTAATATATAATATGTGTTAGAAGTTCTAGTGGTTCTAATGATGGAAAGCTGCTCACCCTGTCCAAAAATGATCCATTGGAGGATGAGGACTATATCCCTGAGAGGAGCGAGAGACGCGTGGCATGCAAGAAGAGACTCATGTCCCCCAGCCGGTCCAACTCCTACGTGATGAAGCTGTTTGATCGCAGCGTAGACCTTGCACAGTTTAAGGAGGACACCCCGCTCTATCCCATTTGCCGAGCTTGGATGGCCAATCAACCGAGAAATAACTTTCGGTCTGAAGATTTATTTAACACTGCTTTTATTATTTGATTTTCAAAAAGTGCTTTTATCATTTGATATTCAATAATTGCCCTGATCAAGGTACGGACAGAATTGAAACGATTTGTTTTTACATATTATTGTTTAACTCCGTATTCATCATTTAATATTTGTGAAAACAAAAATTTTATATAATTTATTAGATTGATTTGTTATTCCTTGCTGGGGTATAATCAAACAAACTGATTGTCTCAGAATTAATTTTTGTACTAATTTCACATTTATCACATTACTTGTTTATTGATTATACATTTTAATATTTATTTGTAAATTTGAATATGTTCTTATGTCCAAAGACTATAATAAAGGATACAATTATTTTAATTTCTATAAATTATTTTCCTTCAATTGGTCTTGTTATCCCAGAGGTATCAACTGTAAATTAAATATTTTCAGTCCCAAGTCTCCCGAGGCAGAAGTGGATGACCTATCCTTAAGTAAGATAGACCTGCCACCCCCGGAGGGCTCCCCTGTACCCCGCGTGCCCCCCTTGCTTCCAGAGCAACTAAATTCAGGAAAGCAAAACATTAACCTTGACTATGTAAGTATGACATTACTTCCTGCAAATTCGGGTGATGTTCAAGGAGGGATCAAAATCTGATTTTGAGGATTATAGAAGGAAAAAAATATATAATCTCAAGCTTTAACCACTTAACACCCTTGAATGAGATCCTGTTGTGGGCCAAATGAGTTCGAATTTTCGCTAACCCAAGTCACGCTTTTTCACGCTCACGACTTAATTTTTTTTTTATAGTTTAACTAACACGGGTAACGCTCATTGAAAATTTTCATGGGAATAGTGTATAAAAGTTGCAAAAACTTGACGTTTTTCTATTACTAGCTTACTATTGCTAAGAATACTAGCATTTTGTGTTTAATTAGAATCTTTTCTATCAATGTACATTTTTCCATAATTAATAAAATATTTTGAATCCTTTTTTTCTAAAAATATTAATTGAAATAAAATGTATTTGAGGCTTGAATGTGCAAATTGAGTTATTTGAATAATTTTGTCAATAAAATTACATATATCGGCATTTTCACCATGTTTTTTTTTGTACTTATCTTACTTATCATTAATTGGTATACCAACAAGATATTTGTAAACAACAATGTGATGGCGTTTGTGATTTGCTATTCTGGTTATAGAACGAGACGTCCTGCCCATCCCTAGAGATGATGATGGAGATGCATAAGGCTCGGTGGGCAGCTATCAGAAGAGTTTGGTTTGAACAATCTGTCAAGTACGAAGCGAGATACTCGCAGACTCAGGAAATACTCAAAGAAATGGATACCAAGTGAGTACGGGTGTGGTTTTACCATTAATTATTTATCCTTAATAATCTTTCATGATATTATACATATACGTTCAATTTGATGTATGTATCAAAACATATAACCTTTTTATTATTGCTGTGAAAATTCACAATCTAGAAAAACATTGAAATTTATGAATTAAAATTTTGTGTGTACGCGATAATTTTTTTTATTTTTTTATTTCTTTTATATTCGCCAACACTTTGTATTGTGGATTTACTTTCTTTTTTTATATTTTCACACTTTTTTGCACCTTTCACAAACATGTTTTGGGACATAGACTTCCCTTCTTCAGTGTATGAATTAAATAAAATTTATTCTTCAGTGTGTGGTTTAATTTTTTTAATTCGTACAATAAAGAAGGGAAGTCTATGTCCCAAAACATGTTTGTGAAAGGT
Organism: Lepidostoma basale; assembly: GCA_022606425.2. NCBI lineage: Eukaryota > Metazoa > Arthropoda > Insecta > Trichoptera > Lepidostomatidae > Lepidostoma > Lepidostoma basale. Next base: position 615,719 of record JAHDVF020001018.1, on the reverse strand, counting down.
GCAAAAAAATGTTGAGAAAAAACAACATTTTAAAAATATAAAATATTACTAAAATAATATGTTTGGTGGCTTTTCACAGCACTAGTGCCCATTTACATGTTTTTTTATATTCCTTTTTTTGTTATTTATTTTTTCAGTTATTTATTATTTATTTTATTTTTATTTGTTTTACAGTGCCTGAATACCTGGATTATTACATAAAATTGTGTTTTTAATATACATATTTTTTATTAAGAATTATAATTTTGGTTTAGAGATAAGAATTATAATGAGTGTAGCTTGAAGTGTTTTTTGTGGAATCATTTTTTGAATAAAAACCATGCAGTAACGATATTTCTGCTAGAACATACATAATATATAATCAAAATATTTGTAGGACGAATTGAAAAAACTGTCTCATTATTATGTAAGATTTTTTCTTTGTATAATCAAGTTATTCACAGGAAACACATGTTTTAAATAGTTAATATAATTATGAAGCACCTAATGACAGATCGTAACTATACTTTAGTAGTTACCATTTGAAGTCTAATTTAAAATGAATGAGCACTCTCACCACCATTCGGAATATTTTATTATAGTAAACTAACTAACTAACTAACCATCGCGCCGTCTCCCCGAAAGGGTAGGCAGAAAGAATGGACTGTCACACTTTTACTGATGCGGCACTCCATCCTTCTCTTTTCGCCCCGCGGGAGACGCGGTGTGATGGGTTGCGAACCTCATCGCCACCAATAGGCATCTCCCGCGCACACTTCGATCGTCCAACACCCACAAAATAAATCTAAAACAAATAATATAAAATACAATGATATAAAATAAAATAACAAAATAAAAATAATTTAACACAAAATGTTATTTTTAGATGCTGCACATATTGTCTATTTAATTTATGTTCCACGTATCCACCGTTTTTAATTTAGCACATAATGTAATAACACATTATGTTTTTTTCGATGTTGCACATGTTGACATGGACGATCCGGACTTTTGTGTTTATTTAATTTATGTTACACGTATTCACCGTTTTTTTAAATTAGCTGTAATTAGGCACTTTACCAGCAAGAACTTAAAAATAATATTGAAGAAATTATTCAAATTATTAAATTATTAATTATTGTAATGTTTCTTAAAATAAATACTTATTTTGTATCATTTTTAATCTTCTTCTCGTCTGGCCATTTCCTGCTATTTGGAGTCAGCTCTCCTAATATGGCTTGGCTAAGTATCACGATCCTGGGTCAGCGCCCTCAGTCCCAGCGCCCTCAGGTTGTTCCTAGCTGTGGACATCCATGTTGCAGGAGGCCAACCCGGTCCCCTCCTTCCAGATGCAGGGCTTTGTGGACGAGCTATTCATCGTCCCTTATGCTAACATGGCCGTAACACTGCAGATGACATTCCCTAGTCTTTTTCGCTATGGAAATGACTTTCAGGCTACCTCTGATGTGCTAGTTTTTATCTTTCTTTGGCGGCCCACCTCAGCATCTTCATTTCTGCCACATGTAACCTCTGTTCTTCTTGGCGCCTTGCCAAGCATTCCGATCCGTAGAGCATAGCAGATCTTACGGCGGTTCGGTACACCTTTCCTCTTATTTGCACGGGTACTTTGGTGTCACAAAGTACTCCTGAATGGGCACAACATTTAACCCATCCTACATTTATTTTATGATCTACGTTATTTTCAATTGTTCCATCATCAGAGGTGAGATATCTGAAGCGGTCCACCTTTTTAATGGGATGCCTTCCAGGATCATTTTTAATTGGAAAAAAAATCAATCGATATTTTAAATCATGAAAAGGAGTTTTATTTTTTGTTTACAATTATCTTTTTTATAATCATACTTATAATGTTTATACAATTTTGATAATATATTTTTTAGATTTTTAATAATGGTTTATAATAATGTATAAAAAATGATGTCAAGTACATAACATATACAATCTGTTGTTAATAAATGTCTTTTGATTAAATTTTTCTATTGTTTTATTATGCAAGGTTTCTATACATACATTATACAGATTTCTAATTATTATACATTCCAAATGGAATATATTTAACCCTTTGTTGCCAGCAATTTTGGGATACTTTTAATCTTTAAATTGTTTTTTTGATTCTAAATATGATTATTTTATTTTAGATATATCCAAATCGTAAATAATATACACCACTGACTCACTCCCTCACACTCTGTCTAATATTTATATTTATAAATCATGTCTTCAATCTGTCGGATTTGGCATTTCACGCTAGTGTAACAAAAGCCGACTTATCAGCTTTTGGCAACCAAAGTGTTAAATAATACAAGTATGAACATAGACAAATCATATATTTTAAATGTTTTAAGTTCAAAGGTTTCGGTTTAATTTTAATCTAGCTCTTCTTTCTTTCTTTTTATTCCTTTTTGGTTTAGAAATTTCTGGCTTAACTTGTTTATCACCGATGTTTTGATCTTTGACAACCGTACATATTTTTTTAACAATTCCTTGAGTTTCGTCTTGAATATTTCTCTTTGTTGTTTTTAATTGGGGGCAGTCGACTTTTTTGTGTCCAAATTTGCTGCAATTGAAGCAAATCTAAAAAAATAATCCTGTGTTAGAACGCAGTATGAATCAAAATATATATAGACATAATTTTAATTAACAGAAAGCTCTACTACTTGTCTTAAGAGTTATTTGTATACCTGATCTTTCAGAACAATTCCGCAATTATGATCCTTTAAGCAACATCTGTCGCATTCATTGCAGTGTTCCCAAGACGGCTTCACACATCTTCCGCAAATGTCACAATGGACATATGTGCTACCATTTTTACTAGGGCAACAGTTACATCTTACACAGTGTCTATTCCATTTACCGATCCACTTAGAACAAATTTTGCACAATTTGTAGCCATCTTCAGAAGGCAATTTAAAATTATTTAATGGAATATTTGTGAATATTCGTACAGGCGAACCATGCTTCATTGTTTTCTGCTCTTTGTAATTAAAATGATTTTCATATGTAATCTGTAATAAAAGTGTGTAATTATTAGATGTTTCGGAAAGTTCAGTCCGTTTTACAACAGAGAGCTCTGGCTGCTCTTCATGCCTTTAAATCTGGCGGCTAACTAACCATCACGCCGTCTCCCCGAAAGGGTAGGCAGAAAGAATGGACTGTCACATTTTAACCGATGCAGCACTCCATCCTTCTCTTTTCGCCCCGCGGGACACGCGGTGTGATGGGTTGCGAACCTCATCGCCACCAATAGACATCTCCCGCGCACACTTCAATCGTAAAACATCCACAAAATAAATCTAAAATAAATAATATAAAATAAAATAACACAATAAAAATAATTTAACACATAAATCTGGCGGCCATTTTTTTTTAGTAAGCCTGAGCCTGAGTTTTGTCAATTAAGTTCGGTTCAATGTGTTTGTCATTCTCACATTTGTTTCATTGCTCCTTAAATTGTTGACTTTCGTGGTAAATAAAAAACACGGGAAGTTCTGCTGTTCTGTTTTAATTGGAAGAATCAATCGCATTAAATGCTTGTGGAAGTTAATGGCGATCCTGCCCCATTGGATATATCATGCAGAGAATGCTATAAACGCTTCAAAGCTGGTGATTTTAGCGTTGACTCCTTAAACCGGGTGAAACGATCTTGGGGGAACTCTACCGACGACAACTAACGCAATTAAAGCAGGCACTGGCTTAAAAACGACCTGAATGGGGCAACAGGCCCAGCAAGCTGATTTTTCAACACGACAACGCTCGACCTAACAGCGCAATCGTGCTCAAAAACTACATACAGAATGTGGGTTGGGAAATTCTACCGCACCCGCCTAATTCACCAGACGTGGCACCATCGGACTACCACTTGTTCAGATCTATGACGCATGCCTTAGAAGAGCGGCACTTCCATTCATATGCAGATGTCAAGAATTAGGTCGATGGCTTGATTACCTCAAAAGACAAGGCGTTTTTTCAACACTGGATTCATCTATTGCCAGAGAGAAGCGAAAAGTAATGGCTAACGATTTTACCTTTCAAATAAATGCGATTTTCATACAAAAAAACGGAGCGAACTTGCTGAAACACCCAATATATAATATTATTCGACAATATAAAACCCTCGAAGCATTGTTATAAATATCTAGAGGTAGGAATAATTCAATTCACCTGATAGTCGCACATTTTCAGATTTGAGATGTGATTATTGACTTGTGGCTCCATGAAATACGGCAATACTAACATAGCGGGCAACATTTCTTGATTTCCGTTGTTCTTCTCATGGTTATTGACATGGTTATGCAACTTTGATATTTCAAGCAATGTTTGTCCCAAAGGCTCAAGACGTCCTCCAAATGGAGGATCCATTATTAGACATATATTTTTCCCTCTAAAAATTAAAAACAATAGAAATTTATTTGATTTTGTACCCAAATAAAAAGAATAGTATATTAGCATCGAACGTCAAATTATGGTTTTAATGATATATTTAAAGTGCTTATGGAGATAAAAACACTAAAAATGATTTTGGAAATGTGTGTAAAATAATACACACTTTTGTATAAAAAACTTAATTTATGGTGACATTTTTAGAAATAAATTAACACTTAAATATTTTGTTTTAACACTACTTTATACAATAAAGTCGTGTTAACCACCCTAGGTATTTGAACGTACGTGATACGTTCACTTTGACTGTACCATTCTGCGCTATCACGTACGCGCTTGCGAAAAAGTAATGAACCTAAAATGTACAAATTGTTAGGGATACGCGCGTGTGCCAAAAACACTTGAGTACAAGTCTTCATAAATATAATAGTTTTACAAGGGGCAGGCGAAGTGTGCGGTCTAGTATAAGTAGCGCGAATTAATAAAAAACCTGGGTTTTTTTGCATGTTCCTTGGAAAATTACCTGAAGGTAGGGCGGTTAAAACAAAATATTTAAGTATTTATTATATATTGAAAAATAATACATTTAGCAAAACCAGAAATTACTAATTCAAATTAAAATAAATTAGGTATTATTAATTAAAATTAAAATTTATTAATATCATGTAAATGTGTGTTGTTAATATTATACTTAAATATCAAGATACTTGCTCATTAGTTTGAAGGAACTCTTCAAAAATAGTTTTATCTTGTTGACCATTGAAGAAATGATTGTTGAATATATTGTAATGGCAAAATTTGTCACGTTTATAGAATACTTGATGTCGGATATCCATGTCTAGTAAAATAGAAGTCATTCCATTCTGTACACCATGTTGTTGGATGTATTCATGAATACGTGGCGTCCCCAGACAAATAATGTTCCTGAAACCAAAATAAATAAACAGTATAGATCTAACTAACCATCACGCCGTCTCTCCGAAGGGGTAGGCAGAAAGAATGGACTGCCACACTTTTCTTTCCTGACATATTTCCTTCGCTTCCTCAACATTCATACATCGTGTCATGCACGCGCGTTGATTTCTCAGACTCCTCACATGGCTGACATTCAATATTTGATTTATTTGATCATGCCACGTTTTCCTCGGTCTTCCTCTATTTCTGGTTCCATTTACATCGTTAACATATACTTTTTTTTACCATTCTTTCTTCATTCATTCTTTACATATGTCCAAACCACCTTAATGATCCTTTCATTATTTTGTTCATAACACCATCATTCGCACCGCATTCACTTTGTATATTTTCATTCGACACTCGACACATGTGGCATAGATACAATAGTTAAATGATGGAAGTGACAGTAGGAAAGAGCGGTTGCAGATGTCCGTATGCGATGACGTGTCCATGACAAGAGAGTGTGCACATAGAAAGGTCTATGTATGAGGATTGTCCGAGGCCAGAGCCCGCGCATGGAGACTTCCGTGCGCAGGGACGTGTCAGAAACAAAAGAGCGTATGCATAGAGACGTTCGTATTTAAGGCCAGAAAATGTGTCCATGGAGACGTCCATGTGCAGGGTCATGTCCGAAGCAAGAGCGTGCGCATAGAGATGTCCATGTATGAGGACGTGTCTGAGGCCAGAGTACGCACATGGATATGTCCATGAGCAGGACAAGTCCGAGGTAAGGGAGCATGTGCATGGAGACCATCCATGTATGAGGATGTGTCTAAGGCCAAAGAGCGCGCACATACATGGAGACGTTTATGCACAAGTGCGTGTCGAAGCCTAGAGAGCGAATTATGCAGGACTTCTGCCTATATCATAGTGCAGATAGCAGTATCCCTTTATCGCTGTACAGGTGCAAATTGATGATCTGTGAGCAGGATTGATATTTGCACACTCCATATTAAGTATTTAATCAATAATATTAAGTTTCATACATACCTGAGATTATTTAACACCAAGGCGTTGATAATTGTGGATATTGATAGATCAGAGAACAAGTATTGAGCTTCCTTTTTATCATTTTCGAGTGGCTTCAAAATACTTGTAGGATTGGAAAGGGCAGAAGCACCTACATTCTGCATGACATCATGCGATGAATGTTTGTCGAAGTCTTCAGACTTGAGGAATAGTACTGCACATGTGTGACAATATAATCGATTATCTTGTGATGTATTTATTATCTGTTCAAAATAAAATGACAAATTAAAAACCACTTGACTTCCAATATGTTTAAATAATTAAAACTTTAAAACCTTTTCAATCGAATGACCATCTTCGATATTATATTCAGTTGTGGAATTTATTGGAGAATTCAAATATTTCTTTTTGCGAACCCAATCATTTTCATGCATGAAGAAGGTGCAATCTTTTCGATTTCGGCACGCTGAACAAGCGAAGAATTTATTATTATTTCTACGAAATAAAAGTGTTGGACCATGAGGACATGATGGGTGATCAGAAAGATCTTGTATTATTACGTCTACGCCACCACCTGCCATAGTAACGAAAAAATATTTGTAAATTTTATTATATCTTATAAGCAAAAGCCTATGTTTGAAGGTTATGATTTTTGTCTTTTGACTGACACAACGTGACAATATTTTGATATTCAAAATCTGTGAGTGTAATCGCCAGTGTCAAATATAAAGTGTGTGGTTTTGTTTATGAGCATTTACATGGGAAATTTCTTTCTGTTTGTGTAGAAAATAATGTATGAAGGCGGTGAATTGATTTTTTTCAATTTAATGCAATTTTTTCTGAACAAGAAAGATCGGGGTGGAAATACTTGTAAAAATGACATATCATGTTAAGACCAATTTGGGATAATTTTTTAAATATAATGGTTATTAATTGGACATCAACAAAATACGTGGGTGAGATTCGTATTTTCGAAAAATAAAATCCAAAATATGTATTTAGGTAATTTGATTACGTTAATTGATCAATACACTTGATTACAATTCTACATATCTAATCGATTTGAAATAATATTGATTTTATGAAGCTCGGGGCAGTTGAACACCATAGCGGAGAGGCGCGCAAGATGGATTCGTCATGTGTTGCGACACGAATGTTTCCTGCATGATGTGTTGCGAGGGAATGGTCGAGGGATCGATTGGCAGAGGACGACCTCGCCAAGAGTACCTAGATCAGATTGGCCGAGATATGGGCTACACCTTTTATGCGGAGTTGAAGAGAGTTGCCGAGGGCCGAGCGGAGTGGAAGAGGAGATGCGTCGTCTTGAGGCAGGCCAATCATTAGATTGAGACCGGAGAAGAAGAAGAAGAAGTCCGGGATTTGTTAGAACGTACTCTCAAAGTTTGCTGTTCATTTTCATTAATATCTCGGGACTGGCTCTTCTTTATTGTTGTTGTTGTTGTATATTTTATTTGTTTTTGAAAATTGTAACATGGAAGATTATTCTTCTTTTGAACGATGCTAATAATTTTAATTAAAAAATCGTATTCTTTATGATTTATATAAATCTATTATAAAAATCAACATAATTTCTACCTCTGGAATTCGATAAAAGATTTGTTTTATTAGGTTTTCAGATTTATTATTTTTATTTTTAAATGTATTGGGCTTAACTAACTGAACTGATACAAATAAAAAAAAAACTGTCGATTTTCTTAATTGGATAATACTTTTGTATACATTTGTGTTTTGAGTGTAAACCTTTTTAGCGTTTGCATTTAGTGTGATTGGTAAATATAGAAAAATCGTTTTTTACGATTTATTTTTCGAATTGTAATTTTATACATATCATCGTGTAAAATATATACAGAGTTTTGAATGTCCTCCATATAGAAGTTACTGAAGTTTAGTCAAAAACACCACACTGCGTATTTACAATTATATATTCAAGTTAGTATTAACAAAAAATGTCAATACTGACTTGAAGATCGAGTTGTAATATTAATAAAATAAGATCCCAGGAATAATATAAATTTGTACTTAGGCCCAGTGTTGCACCAGAATCTTTAAGACATAAGAATTAACCAAATATCCATACCATGACCTTGCACCCCTTTATAAAGAGCACCGTGAGGACCAATCGCTGGGTATGGACTGGGCTGGACGTGATGTGCTGAAAAAACAGAGCAATGAAATTTTTGTACTCTTCGATACCGAATGGAATAAAACCTCTTAGAAGGCCGAAACAGCGTTTAATAAATAATATTATAATTGATTTGACTAATCTGGGTGAAGGACTCCAAGGAGCGAAACTAACTCATTTGATAAGCTAAAAATAATGTTATCAAGAGGATAAAATTCTTCGTGACTTCGCGGACATCTGAAATATGTAAATTAAGTGTAAAATAAGCAGTTCATTTTATAAAAACATAAATTATATCCCTGTTAGTTTAAATAACTCATTATTAACTTTATTATTCCATTTAAAAATAAAAATGACAAGTGTCATACAAATATACGTGTGAATATGGACTTTTGACAACACTATTTTAATTATTTAAGCAACTACTAAGTTGTATCGATTTCCAACCATAACTCAGGTACAACTTTAAAATTGCACAATTTTGATTTTTGTAGCTTTGGTGTTAAAAAGAAATTATATACTTTATCCAAGTGTGCCGTGAAAACTAGTCTCCGTTGTTTCAGATTTATTGAATTAAAAATATATATTTATACATTAAACTACAACCATAAATCAAGAAAATGAACGGAATCGTAAGAACCACTCTTCGTCTCCCTTCACTTAAAAATTTCATCAGCCCTTTGGTCAACCGGCCTCTCATACCCGTGAAGCGTGATTTTACCAGGAGCTTTTGGCACATGTGCGCCGGTACCAAGAGCGAAAGTCTTGCATCATTAACAGTACTTCAAAAGAATTCAACTGCATGTTCTTGCGGTTGCGGTATCAAACGCATCCATACCAAAGGTATCCCTTTTTTCTTGTGCTAAGTTCTTGCCCCCTAATTGAGGTTATGTAATTTTGCACACTCCTTTCATTGTTTCATTATTCGAATTTCGATTTTTTAAATTTATTACGAAGTTGTGACAATGCAATACATAGATAAATTTGTATTTTACCCTTTAATCATATTAAATTACATATTACCAATAATTAATAGATTATTTCCAAATTCTGCCCTTTTGGATGATTTTTAAAATATTGTCTTGAACCATTAATTATTATTTATGATTTACGTGTTTAAAAATGTATTATGTAGATAAAATAGTAGTTTTCCTGATTAGTTTTGTATAATCAAGGGTACATTGCATTTTTTATTGATTGATTCTGATGCAAGGTTGGCTTAATAAGTGTTTTAATTTCTATGTTGTTCCATATAGATAGTGAATTTCCAGTATCCAAAATCCAAATCCTTCCCGGTAAGAATATTGTTCCTCATCCTCTTCCAACATTTTGTAGTTCTTAGGATATGAATTTCTAAGGTTTATACCATTTATGCTTTATCTAAAGCATTAGGTACTTAAAAATAAGAATGAGATTTTCTTTTGGGGTATTCATTAAACTTTAAATTAATTTAGTAAGGCTTAAGTGATTAAACATTTCTTATTTTACATTTTTTTGTAAATTTATAACTAACTAACCATCACGCCGTCTCCCCGAAGGGGCAGGGAGAAAGAATGGACTGCCACACTTTTCTTTCCTGACATTTCTCTCGCTTCAACATTCATACATCGTATCATGCACGCGTGTCGATTTCTCGGACTCCTTACGTGGCCGACATTCAATATTTGATCGTGCCACGTTTTCCTTGGTATTCCTTTATTTTTTTACCATTCTTTCTTCATTCATTCTTTCCGTGTGTCCAAACCATCTAAATGATCCTTTCATTATTTTGTTCATAACACCATCATTCGCACCACATCCACTTCTTATATTTTCATTCGACACTATCATACACAGAGTATCCACACATTCGTCTAAGAGATCTCATTTCTACTGCATTTATTCTACTTTTATCCTTTTGCCAGTTCCATGCTTCACTTCCATACATAAGGGTCGTTATAAGAACACCATTGTGCACTGCCATTTTAGCTTTTTTTTTATATGTTTGCGATGACAACCTTAAGTGCACCATTCACTTTGTTGCCTGCTCCAACCCTTCTTTCAATATCCCTCTCGCATATTTTGTAAACATACTATCCAAATACACAAACTCATCTACTTGCTCCAAATTTTCACCATGCACGCTAATGTTGCAGACTGTCATGATTTCTTCTCTTTCAAAAATCGCTACCTTGGACTTATTCACATTCATCATCAGATCATTTCGCATGCATACCTCATACATACTATTCACCAGGACTTGTAATTCATGCTCTTTGTCTGCAAGTAGGACAGCTTCATCCGCATACAAGAGACAGCTTACTGACACTCGGCTCATTTTGGCACCTACATCCAACCCTTTCAGCTCTTTCATACACTTGTCCATATATAGATTAAATAACCACGGGGACATTACGCAACCCTGTTTGACACTTTTATTGATTTGTCAACCCTGTTTGACTGAAACTTTTCTGTCAATGTACGAAGTCCAAAATTTTTATCCATACATCCTCTGCCATTCATAAAGGCACCTTGCACTGCCCAAACTTTGTCACTCATCAATTTTCTTACTCTGTCTATTAAAATTCTGCCATAGACTTTACCAACGACACTCAAAAGACTAATAGCTCTGTGGTTCACATTCCATACGCGATCCTTTTCCTTTGTACAGGGGCATAATAACTGCGCTCCTCCAGTTTAGCGGAGTATTTCCCTCCTCCAAGCACTGGTTAAATAACTTACATAACCATGCAGAAACCACTTCGCCACCGTTTTTAATAAAATCTATGGCGATACAATCAAATCCAGCAGCATTTCCACTTTTCATTGCTTTCATGGATCTTTCCATCTCATTCGTAAATTTATCATGACTATAAATTATTGTTCAAACTAATTATAATAGACAAATTATATTTGTGCTAAATACTTAAGAATTGTGCTGCCTGTAAATATACCATTGTATGTTACTGTAATAAATTACTCTTAATTGTTTTATCCTTAATTTTTTCCCCATTAATCTTTTCAGTTTATGAGCTTCAGCTTTTCTCAGTGGAATATTGTTTCTATAATTTTGTCACTATTTTTTAGGTGAAAAGGAATTAGTTGAATTCTTAACCGAAGAAATCTTGGCAGAGAAGAAAACACAGAAGATTAAGAACATTCCCAGTGAGTTGGAAGGATTCCAGGTTAAACTTGAAGGAGCTGAAGTCACACTTACGAAGAAATCCAAAGATGAAACGTAAGTGTTTAATTGTTCCAGAATAGTAGTTCCCAATGGGGTAGGCACCGCCCACCGGTGGGCGTTGAGGTGTTTTTAGTCCTAAGCAAATTAAGAATTTGTTGATGACCTACCGCCCTCCTCTCTTAGCTCAACCTCATTCACTAATAATATTACAGTAGAATGTCGTTTATCCGGACTTCAGTTAACCGGAACGTCAATTATCCGGACAAGCCGAGATCATGAAGACTAAAGCAGCTCAACTCAATTGCTTTTATTAAAGCGAATCCACAATTTAGCTGCAAAAAATAAAGAAAATCTTGCTAAAAAAAAAAAAAACTCTAATTATTTTTCCAGTACTGTAGAGTAATGTAAATCTTAAAAAAAGGTGGAAAACTCTGGGTTATATTGTTGACTTCCAGAATGCAAGTCAGTGGATTTTTTCTGTGAAATATTGTCCAGGATCCTATGCATTTACAAATTTGGCACCTATTTATTGTTTCTTGAACAATGATGTACTCAATATAAATGAAAACGTCTGTCTTCTAGGAGTTTTATTATATTTTAGATAGAATGACATGTTTTGCCCTTCTAAAATATTCTTATTCTATTCTTAATTTGATAATGCCTTAGAAGGGCGAAATATGTCATTCCATCTCAAATATAATAAAACTACTTAAATACATGTTTTCAGTCATATTAATTTTGCCTCTAATGAATTTGAGATCTTGGAACTAATAATGTAAGATGTCTCTTACTTCTTCTTTTTCTTCCTAGTGTAACCCTTGAGGCCTGTTTCTTAACAAATTAACTACCAAAATTACTTTTTGTTGCCAACCGTAAATGACCAAACACCGATTAGTCGGTTTTTCTACCCTGTATACTGGAAATAATTCTCACAATTACGTGAATCACTAAATTGATTTCAAATTTGAACTATTAATTTAAAAAGGATATTTACTACCAACTTAAAATTTCAACAATAAATATGCTTTAAAATTCGTTGGTAAATAAAGTGTTAAGAAGTCTTCTTTTACATGCTTTCAATAAACTTTTTCTGTACTTTATAGAGTGTCTACATTATTTATATATCGCACCTTCGGTAAGACAAGGGCATAATTGTTAAAAATTCTCAAAATGAGTTAAGTATGGCAATGTATTATAAAAACACCCCTTTATCTGGAGGAGCAAAGTCACTCATTAAGTTCAGTCTCATTTTGTCAGAAGGTGATACTGTATTTCATTTCATTTCATTTATTTTGCTAATAATCACAAACATTACAGACATACAATTCCAAATCATTTGCAATTACATTATAAACAGAGAAGCATTAAAAAAAATAAAAATTAAGCTTAAGAGTAAGAAAAAATCATAACATTGATATTGCATCCCTGAGGCAACTCACACTATCACGAAATATGTCGACCTCCGAGGCGATCCGATTAAGCAATAAGATTGCCCTACCCACAGGCATTACCATTGGCAGGTTGGTTCTGCAGCGTGGCAAATAAAACAATCTGTGCTGTCTTTGACGAAGGTAATTATCAGGGACAAATAGACCTACATCACTCAGGACATCCGAGTTCTGTATACGGCCGCCAATCAGCTGAAAGAAGTGAACTCCCAAGTGAATGTTCCTCCTTCTCTCCAATGATTGGTAGCTTAGCATACCTAGCAAGAATTCAGTCGGAAAGAGCCACGGGTAATAACCGCGCTCCCTGAGGTAAAGAAAGCGCAGAAATTTTTTCTGCACTCGCTCCACCATCAGAGAATATCGGATCCCAGGCGGTGACCAAATAACGGAACTATATTCCAGCCGACTTCTTACCAGGGAATTATACAACACCCGAAGTACCTGTGTGTTCGAAAATATCTTGGCATTCCTGAAAACAAATCCAAGCATTTTAATGGAACTATTACATAGAGCAACTATGTGAAGATTGAACGATAATTGAGCATCGAACAGAACACCGAGATCTCTGGATGTAGAAGCTCTTTCAAGCTGTACCCCATCCATAAGATAGCGAAAGTATAATGTTTTCGATGCCCGTGTGTATGACATAACAAAGCACTTGGAGACGTTGAAGAATAATTTATTACGTTTACTCCATTGGGTTATGCTCTGAATGTCACACTGAAGCTTCAAGCAATCTGAGGGATTCTCTATTTCAGAGAAAACTTTTATGTCATCAGCAAATAATAAAAAATTTGAAAACTTTATTTCGTTAGAAATATCATTTATGAATATCGTGAAAAGCAATGGTCCTAAATTAGACCCTTGTGGCACCCCTGATGAGGTGTGAAAGGCTGAAGACTGAATAAGTCCATATGACACATATTGTTTTCGAGATGTTGGATAGCTAGAGAAAAGCTTGAGCAGATTGTCACTAAAGCCAATCCTTTGAAGCTTTCGAAGCAAAAGTTGGTGGTCCACCTTATCAAACGCTTTTGAAAAATCGCTATACGAGCAGTCGACTTGTGCACCTTTATCAAGGCACTTAGTGACAAAGTTCGTAAATACCATCAAATTTGTAATGGTTGAACGCCCTGATCTGAATCCATGCTGTTCATTAATTATGAATGGTTCTATCTTTGGGTTAATAAAACGATGTATTAACGCCTCAAATACCTTCGCAGGTGTAGATAAAATTGCTACTGGTCGATAATTTTCAACACATGATTTTGTGCCTTTCTTGAAAACTGGAGAGATTTTAGAAATCTTCCAAAGTTCCGGAAAGACACCCGTTTGTAGCGATCGATTAAAATATGATTAAAATATAAAATATGATTGTATGATCAATATAGCCAGAATAACACCATATTATTTTTCAAAAATCTTAAAATGTCTAATGACAAATTACAAAACGTGCAATTGTGCCCTTGTCTTACCGAAGGTACGATATAATGTATCAAATGCCAAAATATTGGAGAATGCATTATCATTTGAAGTAAAATAGATTGTCTTCCTGTTTGAAATGTTTTGTTGACACTTGAGATTTAATTAATATATTTTATTTTTAGAATTACCATTTCATTCAATGTCAATCACACCGTGGACTCTGAACCCACAGAGGTTGATGAGGGAACTGTTGAAAAACAGGAATTTTCCGAGATGAGATCCAAACCACAGTTTGAGGTTGATATCATTCGAGGGAAGACTACCGTCAGCTTCACATGTAGTTTTGTGCAGGACAATGAGCCAGTACAAGAAGGCGATGGATACAGTAAGTATTTTGCCCCAATTGAATTATTATTTTTTAACTTTTCAGAGTAATCCTTTTAGATTGACCCATCGGCTAACCTTTTTTTAAATTTATTTATTATTATTTTCTCTCACTTTGTATTGATGTAGATCCGATCCAGGTGCCGGGTTAGCCTATGGGTTAAAAGGTACTATTATAGTGAAGTTATAACAATGTTCTATTTTTTATATACATATAAATGTTTTTCTTTTCTTTCTATTATAGATGATGTCTTTGGAATCGATGAAATTACCGTTTATGATGGAGAGTGGAATGATAAAAATTATGCTGTTGCCGGAGATGTGCTTGATGGGGTAGGCTATTTTATTTTTACTAAAATATCATACTTCAGTTAATATTATTATTGTGAATCTTAAAGGATAGGTTAGTAAGGTCAATTCTGGGCTTAAAGTGCGAGTGCGTGTGCCTATAAAAATGATCTAGATATTCTAACTAGCGATGCGATACAATTTTATAAATATATCAAAATGTATACATGCTAAAGCTGATATAAACATTAACACATTGTGGTTACTCGGTACTTAAATGGTTTTGTTTGGCAATTTAACAATTTATAGGATTTTCTTGAACTTTTTTTATTTATAACTAACCATATTATTGCCTATAAATTATCCAAAGATTTTTAACTTCCACTTGCCTATATTTTTTTAAAAATCAATTACGTAAGTTTAAAGTACTATTAGGTCACTTTTTTATACACATTGCCCAAGTACAACTTGTTATATCCACAATATCTCACGGGATGATCAGCCTTCGTAATATTAATTTTATCCCACTAATATTGAGTGTTTTTTGCAGTACCTATACGATCTGCTGATGAACGTGCTGGAAGAGAAAGGAATCAGTAATGAATTTGCAGAGAAGCTGGCCGATTTCAGCACCAGCTATGAGCACTCAGCCTACATCGGCCTGCTTGAGGGATTGTCCAAATTTACCATAGGAAAATCATAAATCTCAATATGATTACGTACTAGTTAAAAGTGTTCACATTATCGTAGTTATGATGTAATATTAAATTACCATATTATTTTTATGTTAAAGGTCGTTTTTATTTTTTATTATTAATATTAAGTGAGTAGTGAATGTTCCCCTACTTATATAATATTCATTGAAATAAATATTGCTCTTCTGCAAGTCACAATACATATATATTTTTTAATTTTCTGTATTATACATATACGAGTTGTATGCAAAAAAGGCGCGGTAGATTTAAGTTAACTTGTTTACACCTTTTGATTAAAAGCTTGTCATTAATAAACCCACCGGATATAACTAGCTAACCATCACACTGTTTTCTTGGAGGGGTAGGCAGAGAGGATGGACTGCCGCACTGTTCTGTCCTGACTTAACTCTCACGCCTCCTTCACATTCACTCACCACACGTGCACGTTTGTCGATTGTTACTACTTCGAACATGGCGGCCTTTCAGTAACCTGCCCACTAGTTATGATGGTATTATGCAACCTTTCAGGTTGAGGAAAGTGATAGAGTGAGAGTGAAAATAAACTATACCCACCTTTCTTATTCAAGAAAATTATGCATTCGTTTAAATATTTACGAACATTTTGCTACTCCATGAAATAATAAATTGGTCAGAAATGCCTTCGCTAAGGGGGTATTTTAGTGTAGAAAATTGAATAAATCTGTTTTTCTTTTTTTTGCACATGCACCTTTAAAAATATGACCCTAAGAGGATTTTCTTAAATTCTGTATATTTTTGAAGTTACAGCTATTTTTATGACGCACCGACTAAATCGGAACGGCCGAATGAATGAACGATAGACGACAGGCAAACTCTGATTACCTGGGAAAAGCCCACATTACGAAAACTCTTGTATCCATTAAATCATTATAAATTGTCGAAAATGGTAATGGCTGAGATCACTGGTTGAGAAAGTGTAAGTATAACACACCATTAAACGACTTACATCGTGCGAGACTCGACTCAACATTAAACGCGTTTTTCCAAAACAGACTTTTCGATAAGGTTGAAATGATATCTCAAATTCTAATATACCGATTTACTTGGAATTTTGCACAGAGCTACTTTATAAATATAATATATCCGAGTATCGCATGACGTAAGGTTTTTTGAAAATTTTTGTTCGTTACTATTTAAAAAAAAATTCAAAAGTTAAAAAAAATAGGGCAATAGTGATTTTTTTTTCAAATCGCCGCCATTTTGCGAATTTTTTTTTCTTTCAAAATTTCCCTACGTCATGCGATAACTACATCCTTTTTTTATTTTATTTTAAAGATTTTTTTTTCTCAGATCATTAGAAGGACTGGAATCATGTCAACCAGGACGTACTGTTATTTGTGGGCTCCCGCTTTGCCGGCCTGTACCTTTTTGGATTATTGATTTTATTTTTAAATTGTACATTTTTATATTGCTGAAACATTAATAAATAATTTATGGAAAAATGTATACTAAAAATATTTATAGGTTTTTTTTGTAGCGCCCAAAAAAAACACCTAAAATTCGGGCGTCTAGACTAGAATACCCTCTTAAGGATTTCAATGCTTGTTTTTTACAGATTTTAATGTATCAAAAAAATTAAGTTAATGTTTAGTTTAGGTCCGAAAAAAACATTTGTGTTATGTGACATGTGTTTTTGTAGGAAACATTAAAGAAATACTTTTTCTTAATTTATTTTTATTGTCAACATAGGTATATATGAATATATGTTGAATTGGGCTCTAATTAAGCTTCATGAACAAAGTAAAGATTATATTTAGAAAACAGTTTTAAACTGCTAATAAAAGTACATACAAAATTCACATAACACATTTATAACAGATGCATGTACGATTATGAGTGTAAAATGTGCTTATTTGTTTTCATACAAACAATGATTGCAATGCGTTATTATGAAACTAGATTTTTGAGTAATTAATTGAAGAGGCAGTGTCGAGTTTTAGCTACCTATTTTATCCATAATTTTATGCGCATTTTTTAGGACTAATTTTGAGCTTCTCCTTTACTCATCTTCCACATTTCATCAAATTGATCTCTAAGACCATCGTGTTGAACGGTGAGTTCGTCACCCTTGTAGCATCTCGGTGGCCGCTTGCTCTGTTGACTCTCGTCCCAAGCAAAGTCGAAAGGGTATAGGGGAGGCTTGCCGTCTTCTGTCTCGTCTTGGAGCTGGTTTGCTTCTCGAGATGTTGCTTTTTGATGAAGTCGTTCTCGGATGTCCAACTCGTGACCCTGCAATCCTGTTATACTCTCAAATAGTTCCTCTGCTGATCTGGTCTCCGTTACACCTCTCTTTGAGAAGAAAGAAGATATATTGCTGCAGTCCCTCAAGAGGAATTGAAGAGCGCTGGGGTGATCCGGTTCTACCGATTGAGACACATCAATAAACCAGCAATGATGATCGTGCCACAGGATGTTGTATTCTGAGAGATCTGCGTGAACGAGGTGTCCTTTGTTATACAGTACGTCCATAAAGTGGAGTACCTGCCTATAGGCTGATCTCCATTGCCAAGTGCTGAGGGTGGCTTCTCGGATCTGCGGAGCCGGGCGATGGTCCACCCCTATAAACGACATTATGAGAATGTGCTTCTTCAGACAAATCATTTCCGGACATTTTAATCCCAATTTATGAATCCTCATCATGTTGTGCATTTCCTTTTCAGCCCACATATTAATGACCTTCCTGTGATTAAGCTTTGAGAATCGTTGCTTGAATCTGTAATCATCCTTAATATACTTTTCTCTCGTCTTAAATTCGTTGAGTGTAGTTTTAAAAATCTTTATAGCACATTCCTTTGGGAGGATCAGGGCGGTGTAAGTCGGATCACTATCACCGTGAACAACTACAGATTCTTTCCCTGTAGCGATAACACCATTCACCTTCTCCAACATGCCATTGTTGACAAACTTATAAAGTAGTAGACGAGTGGGTTCATCCACTCCCAGCACAGCTGTAGCGTGGCTCTCCTTCCTGTCCAGCATCTTGTTTCTCTTGGACTGTTGTGATCTAGAATGGGCTTTCAAACTATTGAACACTTTATTGGGCAGTTGCATATCAAATGATGCGGCATCACCGGTCTGGAACTCGGGCGGGAACTCCATGAC
Organism: Lepidostoma basale; assembly: GCA_022606425.2. Lineage (NCBI taxonomy): Eukaryota > Metazoa > Arthropoda > Insecta > Trichoptera > Lepidostomatidae > Lepidostoma > Lepidostoma basale. Next base: position 596,726 of record JAHDVF020001018.1, on the reverse strand, counting down.
TTTACTGGCATTCCTTCTGCCAGAGATAGTTTTGTCATGTTTGGTGACAACTTTACCATCATGCATTTTGTATCCACGGGAAGGAATGCTGGCATATTCTTTTTCATTTGACTCAAAATGGTCCCAGTCTTCGCGCTGGTCGGTCTCTTCCTCTGGTTCGTGAAGTAATTGATCAGGAAACAATTCGTATTTATAGAGACCGTTTCGCTTCATTTCATTAATTTTTATTTGCTCAGAATATTCCTGGTCAAATTGAGCTTGCAGGAGTTGAGCAATGGTCAAGTCTGAATCACAGAAACCTGCTTGTGATTCTTCCAACTGTGTTGTGAATTCAGGAGGAATTTCAACATCATTATTTGACACGTGATGAGAATCTGCCACAACTTGTGCGTATAAAATATTTCCTCTGGTTTGAGGCTTAACTACTTCTTCGGACATTTTCACTAAATTATTAATGTTCGACAAAAATGAACAACTTGCGAGCATAAAATAGAAATAGTAAATAACTGTTACTGGATTGAATTTATACACAAATTTAAAACTCGACCTTTTTTCACAATGACAGATTGGTGAGGAAAACTGTACTTATGTTAGGATAGCTAATGTTGGTAAAACTGCGATGTATTTCACAATCGGCTGCAATCATGAAAAATGATAACTTAAAAAAATTCTCATAATAATAACTTAAAATAAATATTATAACACGGGTGCATTTACAGTTCAAACATAAATTCGCTAAATTATAAATTGTGTATCTTCAAATCAAATCAGTTTATTTTCTCAAAAGATATTACAAACATTTTTTATGGTTTAAGACATCTATTGAGAACAGGTAAAATATAATAAATATATAATACCAGGAACGCATGAGAGATGGTTCGACATTAGGAATACAAGATAGTCTCCAAAGTCAAGAGTATTTGTCTTCTGAACGTACTTTCACGAATCACGTAACGTACTTTCACGAAGCGATCATGTTCAGCAGTTTGCTTGCTCTCCCCACCGGCATCACCAGAGGCAGGTTGGTTCTGCATGCTGGGAAATAAAACAGTCTGTGCTGACGCTGTCGAAGATAACCATCCGGAACATAAAGATGGATAGCCTCCAAGATGACATGGACATCTTTGGACATGGTACACCCTTGTGGGATTTTCTTAAAATATATAAATATCACATTCACCAAGCATCAGAATTAATGGTACATATATTACAATTTAATATAAAATCACCAATGTAAGCGGAGAGAGCCAATTATTATGATTAAAGAATCAGATCGGGTCCAGGCTAGATCTCCAGTCTGTCAATCTAGAGCTAAGTCTCGTTTGATGGATTTAGGGTTTAAAAATAATAATAACGATAATTCGTCAAAAATAATATTTAAACAAGCTCAACTTCTTTTTCATATTTTTTTATTATTATAACCTTACCTATATTAACCTTCACAATCTTGTGAGCCTCAATAAAAAATATTTAATATTTTTATTGAAACTTCTGGATAGAAGTTCATTTTAAATATTGAAAACAAAAAATATGTACACAAAATTTCTTTATTATTTTATATTACCGGAAGATGGCAGCAAGCTGCCGAAACCGGTCGACGTTAAACACAAGTGGAAGCACACTAAATTTAGAAAACAGGAGTGTTAGACCCAGAACAGGAGTGTCGGTAAAGTAGCAACGCTAAAATGGTCCTGGGCAGATAGCTCGCAGCTCTGACGATAAATGGACAAAACCCGTATTTGCTGGCATCCTAGAACTGTAGTCAGAAACCCCAACCTCAATGAAGGGATGGCATTAAAGAAACGGCAGGGATGCGTGTTGCCCATGATCGACAGATATAGAAGCAGATGGAGGAGGCCTGCGTCTATGAGTAGACGGATACAGACTGATAATAATGATATTTTTGAAACATGTACCTATTCAACTTCTAACATAATACATATTTTATTGCAGAGAAGCATACATGTAAATTCACATTCGTTTGAATTTTAAGTAGGTACTATTTAATGTATATATATATATATATATATATATATATTTGTTTAATTTTTCCGATTGGCATTCCGATTGTCAATTTTAGTTTTTATCAGTTTTTATCGGCTCGTGTGTGGTCGGCGGCGTTTTGTTGGGCGGTAGACTTTGCAATATTTTTGTATTATATTTTATAAATACTCAACCTTTTTGTTTACCGTTGATAAATTTGCACCTTTAATAAGTATTGCGTAAATTTTTGCTCCCGGATGTCTTCCGAGGACTCTGCGGCAGGTAAAAATAATGAAGGTAAATATTTCTTTTTGTCTGCTTCCCTTAATTTTGTTTATTAAAATATTTTCTATTGTTGTGCACTTATAGAAATATGACAATTGATTCTGTAACACTAACTATATTTAAAAAGATAGCTAGGAAAATTTATTAAATAAATATATTTAAATACCTATGTATAAATCTAGACAATTTGATTATTTTTTAGAATTGTTTTTGAATGTTGTTATTCATGTTATATAAATGACAATGTGCGCGCCGAATTGTACGCCTCTCATTTAAATATATTTTTTTAAATACGCATATTTTTTGCGGGTGTTTACATTTTGTTTAATAAAATAACATTGATTGGAATATGCACATATTTCTGATTAATATTTAATATTTCTGTTTAATACAAAAATGCCGCGATTGCCGATAATGTACCAATAGTAGTTTTGTTCATGATGTACCAAATATATTTTCCATTGTCTGTTATTGATTTTGTGCAGTGCATCATTAGAACATTGTGATACCATACATCAGAATGGACCTTTATTTTATATTAGATAACCCCTCGTGAGGAATATATTGTAAATTGTTTAATTAAAATATTATCATTATCTGCTCCAGTTCTATTAATTGTATCTTTAAGTTTACAATGTTACATTATCTACAAATTTGTGGAAATAAAATCATTTGTTAGACCCAGATAAGTCAAATCAACATTCTGCAGATATCAATCAGGTTGTTTCTTATACAATTTTTTTATAATAATTTTAAACCAAAAATATATTTTAAACATAAATTATTTGTGATTTATAAAATCTAATAGCTCTTCTACAGAATTATATATATTATTTCTTGGTTCATTATTAATAAATTATTTCATAAAATAAATTTAAATTTGTGTTTTCAGAATTTTTGTTTTTTACCTTACTATGGTGGCTGTTAATGCATTGAAGGCTGGGAACTTTTTTATGATATGTATTATTAGTCACATTGAAAAAGTAAATATCTTTGATAATTATTTTTAAGAAAATTAATTAATTAATATTGTATTTATGAGTAATATTTTTACAACTATGCTCAGAAAACAATAAACTATGTGATATTGAAAATGCACTTCGATTCTAAATTAAAAAAAAACTATTTTTCAGCCTGTATATTACAATTTTATTGTAAAATACAAAGGACTGAAAAGAATGGTTCATCATTCAATAAACTTATATTTCTCAGGAGGCCGAGAGAGAAGGCCTTACTTTTATATTTTGTCTATGTAAAACAAAAGAAAATTAATGAATATTTGCATACAACCTAAATTTACCTGTTTATTCAATTTCTTTTGCTCAAGTAAGTACTAGGTAAAATGAACTATTGATTTACATAAATAGTAGTTAAATTTTTAAAAACTGCTATGGCCAGTACGTTAATGATGTTAATTCTATAATAAACCTTGTCATATCTAATGTTTAATTTACGAAGTTGCATATGTATGAGGTACCTATATTGATTTTATCTCATCATTTTCATAATTTGTAGGATTAAAAGGTGCTCCGTTTCAAAATGTTTGGGACTACAAGCGGTTGGTGGCGACACTCTATATTCCGACACCGCCTTGCAAAACGTTCGTTGAATTATCGCGAGATGACTGTTTTCTGTTTTTTTATTACGTATAAAGTATATAAATAATTGGCTCGCTATAACAGGTTACCCCTGTTGGGAGGTACAAAATCCATTTACTTGGTAAATGATCAATAAAATGGTAACCCTATAATTTTTACCTTGGTCACATATAACCATACTTAAATTTATATTATTGGTTAAAACAGCTCTCAACTTCATTCGATTGGCGGTTGTAGACATAATTTGTATTTTTTCAAAGACAACATGGACTGTTTTATTTGCCATTATATATAATATATACAATGGTTATGCCTGTAGGTAGAGCAATTTCTTTGCTTAATCATGTCGCCATGGAAGTGGAAATTTTTTGTGATAGTGGGAGTTGCTTCAAGGATGCACTGTCTGTCTTATGATTTATTATTATATTTTGTTTCATTGTTATATATAACTTTTTTCTTTCTGTAACTTGTTCGTGCATAAAATTCTTATGTTGGATCATAAGTGTGTTAGAATGTTGGAATTTTGTAATACTTTTGATGCTTAACCCTCCGCACTCCGCACTCCTCAATCATTATTGTTTTATGTGCCACCAACTGCTTAATTAATTTACAAAAAAAGACATAAGGAAGGAGTCTCCATAAAAAGCCGTATTAGGAAGGTGTAGAGTGTGTAATCATTATTAATATTTAACTTAAAAAATTGCATCATATAATGTGGAGTTCAGTTCGATTTGACGTAGGAGTTGGTGTAAGAAATACTATGTGGAGTCACACTCAACATTGGAGTGGTGAGGGTTAAATAAAATAAACAAATGATGACGAACAAATGCTACCCGCTATGGTTATAAATATTTATATATAAAACTCCTTATGAAAAATTTGCGACAAACAGACTTTATAAAATGTTATCAATTTCCTATTTATACATTTTTATGACCAGGTGGATCATTCATCCCGGCATCACAGCGACCCGATGGGACATGGCGAAAGCCCCGGCGCGTAAGGGATGGCTATGTCCCGCAGGAGGAAGTGCCCTTGTACGAGAGCAAGGGCCGGCAGATTGCCGCCAAGCAGAATTCCAATTGCCCCGTAGGCATCCCACCCGAAATGGTGGCGGAAGCCAAGGCTAAGAGAGAGGCCAAGTTGGCAGAAGCCAAGTTGGCGGAGGCCAAGAGGGAGGCTAAGTTGGCAGAGGCTAGAAGGGAGGCTAGACTTACAGAGGCCAGGACCAAGGAGAAGGCTGTGATGAAAGCTTTTAATAATTGCCAAATGCAAGGGTTTGCCACTAAAGTCGACAATGGAAAGAAGGCAAAAAAGAGTGGTGAGCTTTATATTTATATTTTTCTTGATGAAATTTGTTGAATTTATAATAAAAATATCATATTATTGTAAATTTTATTCGAAGATCATTTAGATGTGTTGCTAATTAAAATTTATATCATATTTAAATAGTACATTAGTTTTTTCATGAATTACATCCATTAAATCCACTGAGATTATTTTTCTTAACATGTTTTGAAGGTTTGTTGGTGTACCGAAAATAAATAAATAAATTATGGAATTCCACTACTTAGTTACTATAAAAATGCAATGCAATATAAGGTTTTATTCAATTAAAATATATCTAATCAGCTTACTATAAGTATTCCCACACATTTAGATGTGTATTTTTTAACATATTTTTATTATTATTTTAGTTTGGTTATCGTTTGTTAATAAACTGTAAAGCTTGTAGGAATATAAATGACACTATTGATTCCTTTTCACTAATATGTCGACAGGGATGTAAGATGTTATGTAATTGCTGGTCCCCGAATAGTTTAGATGTTATTTTAACCCACTGTAGAATAATACCCAAGTTCTACTATTTGCGGTTCTTAAGCCTATTAATTAAACAGATAGGGACGTGAATTTATTATGTTTAATGAGTCTAACCATGTGCAAATAATATTTCCCAACTTTAATAAATAAATGGATATATTTCTTCTATATTCACACTATCAATTTCACAGCAAAAGAATGTAGGGGAAATCCAAAATTTTCAAGTTATTTAACACGTTGACTTACATGATATTTTTCAGGATTTCTATTTAGACTGATACTTTAAAGAATTTCTTTATAGCTGCACAAATATGGCAAGTAAATTAAGCATAGAGATAACTCAAAGTTGACGTCCTAGGTAATAATGCAAACCTGCGATTTATCTCGTAGTTGGCAGTCAACGTGTTAAATGAACAGATTAAGTTCCCTTTTAAGTATTTATCCAGTTGCATATAATATTATCCTACTTACCTTGTGCAAAAAAAAAAAACATTCCTTTAAGTCATATTTTTCATAAGTAATTTTTTTTCTTCTGATGTGTGATAATTGAATTGTTTGTTTTTTTATAGATTTAGAAGAGGTATCCGATTATTTGGCCCGAGCCTCCCTAGGCTCATCCAGCAGTGCTAATAGTGCCAGCAATGCCAGAACGATCCCACCTCCAGAGATGATGTTCGACCCGAATAAGAAATTAAAGAACCTGAAGAAGAAGCTCCGGGAGATTGAAGTCCTCGAGGCTAAACTTGCAAATGGAGAAATTGAAAATCCCGAAAAGGACCAACTAGAAAAAGTTAAGAACAAGCATGTGGTCGCCGGTATGATTGAAAGATTGGAGGAATTGATAAACAACTGACCCGCGCTTTCGGAATCAGGTAACGTCGCTGATTCCCAATGTCTCTGGTATGTCGGTACCCCGAACCAATGGTTTCCTACATTTAACGGCTATTGAGACATGAAAACTGGTTGCGGTACCAACAGTTGCGGTGTGATGTGTTTTAGAGTTTGTTTTGGATATCCAAGAAACAAATTATTCTACGGATATTTGATATGAAATCGATTTAAGATTAATTAGATTTAAAATCAAGTTAATCCCATTTTTTTTAAAATCCTATGAACTCATGAAAATGCTGCGAAGCATTTTATTTTCCTAAATGTTATCATGGCCACAGGCATATAAATATTTTATGAAACAAATTTGAATAGAATGTGATTTGGATTTAAAAAAAAAAAATATTCTTTGTTACTCTCGGCGATTTTAAAATTGTATATTTGACCACATTTGTCAACTTGAATGAAAGGATATTCATTCCAGTACGTAAATAATTAATAATTGGTACAAGTATATGTGTTAATCTAGGGTGTAAGTAAGGATTAAGTGTCAATGTGCTTCAATCTATAAATACCATATAATGAAATATAAATAGCCCCCTTTTTATTTTATAACCAACCAAATATAATACTTATTTGTAACTTTTTTATATCAAAATACTGTTTGTATTTTTAATGTGTGTAAATGTATGAACCAGCGAAAATCTTTGAATGATTCGAATAAAGTTTTTAGATCATAGTGTGTATTTTATTTTTGTGAATAACATTCGAATCTCACCATTTTTTGTCAGGTAATGAATGGATAAAGAAGAATGTACGGGTATTTAGAGTTTATACAGTAAAGCTTCAATTTGTACAAGCCGTTAGAAATAAACATAATCAAGAATGTTACCAACATTAGAATGAAACATTGGTATATATATATCTCACATTTTCATCCACTTGTCTAGTTTTACCATAATTAAGATATTAATAATTGTGTAGAGTTCGTTGATATTGGAATTCAATTAAACAAAAATGAAATAATTTGCATTTTTTTTGCCCTAATTAATCCACTACTAAGTTGCTCAAACGTTATAAATTTTTGACAAAGAGGCATGGAACTGGCAAAAGAAGGATGAAAGTAGAATAAATGCAGTAGAAACTAGATCTCTCAGACAACTGTGTTATAAATCTGTATATGACAAGTGTCAAATGCAAATATAAAAAGTGAATGAATGTGTTATGAACAAAATAATGAAAGGCTCATTAAGATGGTTTGGATACATTGAAAGAATGAAAGACCTTCGTGGCAGAGTGGTAAGAGCTCTGACTTCCATACGAAGGTCCCGGGTTCGATTCCTGGCGATGGCAGTGTGATTGTCACACTGTCTTTGGTCTGGTGTAGAATTCATGTGACAATAAAATGGCGATAGATTGGCTACCTATCACATGTCACGAGAATCAATATAATAACTAAAAAAATAAATTGTATACAGTAATTGGGTTCAAACAACCTGTAGTATACATAAAAAAAATAAAGACCGAAGAAAATGTGACATGATCAAATTAATCAAATATTAAGTGTTAGCCGTGTGAGGAGTCTAAGAAATTGACACGCGTGCATGATGCGATGTATGAATGTTGAGGAAGTGAGAGAAGTATGTTAGAAAAGAACATTGCTGCGGTCCATTTTTTCTGCCTACCCTTTGGAGAGACGGCATGATGGTTTGTTAGTTTTAATAAAAATATGAGTAAAAAAAAAAAAACTCTTCATGTTTACATACTTATGTAATTGGCATTTATTTGGAATAAATTATTACGAATCGTAATACATTTAAAAAATATATTCATATAAACATATTTTTTATGCGTTATTTTCATATTTGTCTTGAGAAAGAATGATCTCGAGTTTTAACATAGTGGATTAACCCCTATAGTGCCGCTGGCTAAATTTGCAGTCCAAAAAAAAGGTACTAAACAAACTACATTTGCAGCTCATATTTTGAACGTATCTTATAACACTTTTTACTTTAGTTCCTCACTAGTCTGAGCTGTAAATGTAGCCAATTGCAATTTGAGTCCTTTTTTTTTTACTGCAAATGAAGCCAGTCACACAATGGGGGTTAAAGACTAATAATAAATTACATGAGGTGTTGATTTGACACCTTTAAGTAGCATTCACTTTTGTTAATATTTTCAGTGTGTTGGTGGTTAAATGTTTATATGCACCACACATAGAATTAAATAACTGTTTTGGAGTTTTTAAAAAAGATTTAAACCTTAATGTGCGGCTGGCTAAATTTGGAGTCCAAAAAAAAAGGTTTTGGATTGCAGCAGACTACATTTCGTCACCTGAGAGTAAGAGGGTTCCAACTAACAAAATTTCACATTTGGCTTTTTTTCGTGAAAAGGGTTCTTAATAACCTTATCTATACGTACAATAAAAAAAACATGTAATAGTATCGTTGTTTTGATGTTACGAAAATAATCAAGATCCATCTGATCATTCAAAACATATGATTCACTGAAGAAGGATTCATTTACACTTAGAACTTTATTATTCCAACTGTCGCCAGAGAAAATTTACACGCTTCTCGGTAAAAGAGTTTCATCTGCTTCAGATGGAACCCTTTTATTCCAAGATACACACCCGAAACCAACAAAACTTTGACTTAATTTTTCTCAGCTTTTTACTTTTGACAATTGGAACCTTCTTACTCTCAGGTGACGATTTGCAGTTCATATTTGAATTTATCCTGTAAACCTTTTCACTTTATTTCTTTACTATTGAATTGTATGTTATAATATTGTGATGATCTGGGACTATCTGTCTGGGTTGTAAATGTAACCAGTCGCACAATTTGGGTTAAAGAACTTGTGTTGTGATGAATGATCAGCTTTAAAAAAAATTCAAGGTACCTGTCTTTTTTAATCAAAAATCCACAAACTTAATTCATTACCGAAATCAAATTATCTTAACAATTTTCATTAAGTATAGAAACAACTACTTAAATGTAAAATTTATATTATCTTTAATCCCTAAAATAATGTTTATATTTTCACCATGTAAACATTTGACTATGTTAGATCGTGGGAAAAGTGAGTTATGATTGATAAGTATACAATAAACATGCTTTTCAATGCCGTGATTCATTAACCGCAAACATGCACTTTTGGACATTACAAATGAGTGAATTTTTGCTTGTTTCAGTGTCCATAAACAAAAGAAGACAACTTCATATTCACAAATTTGTAAAACTGTCAAAAATGAGTTAAACCATGCGGCATATGATTTGAAATCATTATTTATAGTATACGATTAACTCCTAGACACGTAAATACAGGTATACCAACACCCTAGCAGGGTTATAATCATCACAACAAAAAGCTAAAATTAACATATCAAATTTGGTTAATTTGGCAAATTGGTTATCAATAACATCACGTAACGTTGTACTCACAATTATTTATACATACACAATATAAAAAAAAACAAAACAAATAACGTGTCTAGGGATTAAATTACCAATCAAAATGTTCTCTTTTAAATTTTAAAATGATATGCAGATGAAGTTTATGATTAGACATCTTCTCGAAAGTCTTTCTGCATTTATAAAATTTATTTACACCGGGAATCTATATTATCCATGTATCTACGACGCAGGAGCATGTGCAATCTTAATTCTTGATATATAATTTTTTTACAGTGAGGTAGTGTGTCTCCTTATTCCCATCTGCTTTTCTTGCCGCTCTTCCTCACTCTCTCCGGCTGTGGCTGCGGAGGTCCGCCGGGGGGCGGGGGTGGCGCCATGGGGACGACGAAGCAGGCGTCATCATTAGCACTCGCGCTGCTCGCTTCCTCGGCATCCGAGGTGTCGACGTGAGTCTTGTGCCAGGAGTGGTCACTGGCCGCTGTGAACTATAAAAATAAAATCGTCAATATTAGTCAATAATATTAGAAAAAATAATGTTTTTTAACCCTTAAAGGCCGGCAAGAATTTGAAACATCGGAACGCTCTTGTAAACAATTCAATTACTCTTCACACAAAATAATGTTTTACATTGTGTTCACAAATGTTTTACATGTTTTATATTATAAAAATAATCCGACTTTTTTTGTTTAATTTAAAGAAAACAGAAAACAAAAGAGTTTAAGAAAACAAATAGAAATAATTACATTGAAAATGTTGTTTATAAATGAAACCAAAACATCGCACCGTTGATAATTAATAATGATATAACAGTCACCCTAAGTAAACACTCAAAATCAATGATTCCGACACAATACGAGAAACCAAAACTTCGTAGCTCGGCGGTTATGCAACTGTGTGTGTGTGATGATTGGCCGCGAGCCGTGATCCGTATGGGACACGCAATACAAAAAAATTAAATTGAATTAAATCATTTTACAAAAAGGATGAAAGTTTAACTCTAAATCATAGAGAATACATGTACGTATATAATACTCTTTTTTACTTTTGGTCCGTCGTAGCAAATTTACGAGATATTACGCGTTAAACACGGAGAATATATGCGGACTGCTGTTGTAGCCAGCCGGACCATAAGGGTTAAACCAAATTTTTACTAATAAACATTTCATTTGGCTGATTATTTGCGTGTGAAAGTTCCTGTAATATTTTTTTATTTTCATTAATTAAAAACAAAACATATTACATATCTTATATTATACAATTTATTTATAGGGAACTGATATCCCAACAGGTAATTAAAGAAATATAAAAATAAAAACAAACATTATTCAGCATTTTTAATATAAATGAATAATTATAATAGTCGTAAAAAATTGTGTGATGAAGTCTAAATGTAAAAAAAAGAAAAACAAGAATAAACAAATATAAAAAGGTAAAACTCAATCATATCCAGCTAATATGAAGAGAACATACCAAAATATTGCGTAATGTAATTAACTTCTTAGTTCAATGAAAGGAAGTAACAAATCATTACCTGGCCATATTGTGTCTTGAAAGCTGCTTTCATGGCCGCCAGCCTGTCGGTGGCGGGGCCTCCCTTGCTCTCCGAGTAGGCCAATCCCACCTCCACATCCTCTTCTGGAGCCGGGGCACGCAGTCCCGGCCGTTCCTTGAACCCGAGCCCCGCTCCGCTAATATTAAGGTTCTTGCCTTTGCCGGACTTGAAGCGGGACTTTCGGAACCACCCGTTCTGCATTGCCATCTCTAGTAATACTTGGGGCACTTCCTACAAAATAATACTCACAATTAGATTGATTACAAATACAAAGAATTGGGTTATTACTGAAGGTGTGTGTGGCTTTCAAACAGCTAAGATAAACAATTTGATGATAAAATTAATATTCACAAAAGAATATTTTTTGTAATTAATCGCCCTATGCATATGAACGTAAGTGATATGCACACTTTGACTGTATCATTCTGCGCTATCCCGATCACGTACGCGCTTGAGAAAAAGTAATGTACCTAAAATGTACAAGCCGTTATGGATATGCGCGTGTGCCAACTGCACATGAATACAAGTCTTCACAAGTATGATAGTTTTACAAGGGGCAGGCGAAGTGTGCAGTTGAGTTTTTGACGTTTCGTAATTTAAATAATAAAATTGATATATAATTAAATTTAATAAATAAAAAACGTGATTTTTTTAGCATGTTTCACGGAAAGTTACCTGGTGGTAGGGCGGTTAAAAAGACATTTTATTATATTTTTATAGAATAACATGGTTCGCCTTGCTAATGCATCAATCGCTTTGATTTGATGATGCCTTAGTAAGGTAAAATAAGTAATTCCCATAAAATATAATAAAACTACTAGAAAATATATGTTTTCATTCACATTAACTATTTTAAATAGAATTTTACATCATTAATACTATTACTACTACTATTATTAATATTTTGTTGAATCGCTCTTAACATCACTACAGCGCAAGCTAAATCCATGTAAAGTTATCATATTGATTCTCGTGACATGTCATCGGTAGCTAATCTATCGCCATTTTATTGTCACATTAATTCTGCACCAGACCAAGTACTGTGTGACAGTCGCACTGCTATCGCCGGGAATCGAACCTGGGACGACCTTTGGTATGGCAGTCAAAGCGTTTACCATTCGGCCAAGAAGTTCATCGAAAACATAATTTTCTTGTTATTTTGAGTTAATTAATAATTTATATCAAGTAATAGAACAATAGTCAGGTTGAAATAGATTCTCGAAGCCTCATGTACCATGGGGGTGTGAAATACTAAAAAAAAAAAAATATGAAGATTAATAGAGTACTGACCTGACTAGCTCCCTCCAGATTCCTTACGAGATGCCCCGCGAAGTCTTTATCCTTGTCAGACAGCAAGAGAGTGATAGCATCTCCCCGCACGCCAGCACGGCCCGTGCGTCCCACGCGGTGTGTGTGCGTGTCAATGTCACGTGCCACGTCGTAGTTCACCACTGTCCGGATATGGGGGAAATCCAGACCACGAGCTGTTCAAAATAAACCATATTGAGTTTCAGAAGTGACCCTTCTTTCAATATCTCTCTCCACTCGCCCATCATTTATAAACATACTACCCAAATACACGAACTCATCTACTTGCTCCAAATTTTCACTCAAAGAAGAATGCGTACTTTATTTAATCTTCTATGCAAATGTAATGCAAAGTGTCGGAAGAAAGATATAATCCTGGGAAATCTTTGCAAACGGTTCAGTTGCAGCACAACATCCCTGTTTAGAGCTGCTATTTCAAGGGTAAAAATAGACATAATTTTGTCCAACCTCCGATTTAATCTACAAATTAGGTTACCTGCCACATCCGTAGCGACCAATATCTTGGATTCCTGTTTCTTGAAGGCTGTGATGACCTTGTTCCTCTCCGACTGGTCCATGTCCCCGTGCAGCAGAAGGACATTGTACTCCTGGACGGTGAGGTTGCCAGCCACTTGTTCAGCATCAACCTGAGATTCAAATCAACATTTATGTTGATTACTTATTGTTTTAATCTAAATTTGCCATATACAGTACACTCCCGATTTTCCAGGGTTGGGTTAACCGGGAAGCGGATTATCCGGGACACTTGAGTCATTGAAAAAATATTTTATAAAAACAAAAATATTTCCCAATAGTACTTATAATGCAAACAAAAACTCAAATCTGTCACAACGACATAATGCGTTTAGTTCACATTTGCGCCACCGCCAAAATAAGTTTATGGCTCTGTAGTTGTGTCATAAAGTTTCAAGTTTGCAATAAAGCACCCGCAGCATAGTTCATACTCATAAAACATTGTCATTAATTATATTTTACTGTGAAAAAGAGTCTATAATAATGGATAAACACAAACAATTCCTACTTTAAATTGAACAAAAACCCGAAAAATATCAAGTTTGAAAATGGCGCAACCATTGCAACCATTCAATTGGTGGAGATCAAACTATATGGGACATTATTAATAAAAATAAAATTTTGATAGATTTTGCGCGAACATCGGATAGTGCCAAAGGCATTTTTTCGGATTTACCGGTTAATCGATTATACGGGATTTTTTTTTCACCAACCATCCCAGAAAATCGGGAGTGACTGTACTATGAAACTGATTCAGTTGGAATTATGTATACAAATGATATACATTTGATAATGTCCTAGTTAAGGGACACATATCATTCCCATTAAATATAATTTTTTTTTTTAGAAAACAGACATCATAATTTATAAGAGGTCAAAAGCACTTACTTTTTTTGTAACAAATATTAGAACACTTCCAGCAGAAGTGTATTCAACCAATGATTTTAGAAGCCAATTCCATTTTTGTTGCTGGTTTTTGAATATCCTGGAAAATAAAATTATATTACTATATCTGTTTATGTAAACACATTTTGCAAAAAATAAATAAAAATTAAAACATTTGTTAACCCCCATTGCGAGGCTGGTTTCATTTGCAGTTGAAAAAAAAAAGATCTAGAATGGCGGCTGGCTACATTTATAGCCCCGGTTCTTCATGATATTACAAATAATTAAATAATTGAGTAACCCATTGCCTCAAGACCAAAGTCTTCAACCCGTACGTCTTGCCAGCCACGATTTTCCGGAACGGAGACATGGATGCTGATAAGGGGTCTGGTGTACAAGTTCCAGGTTACCCAGCATGCCATAGAAAGAGTTATGCTAGGAATAACTACGACAGAATCGGAAATAAATTTATTCGACAACAAACCAAGGTGACTGGGGTGGCTCTGAGGATAGGCGGGCTTAAGTGGCAGTGGGCTGGCCATTTTTGTCAGAGCCAACAGCCGATAGGGAAGATAGGTTCTGGGGTGTATACTGTATACAGGATTTCGTAAAGTCAGATGTTGGACAGACGATATTATAAGGATTGCTGGACGCAGTGGTGGTACTACTATAGAAGCCTAGAAGCTCGGCTTGCATAATAAATTTTGAATTAAAACCCCCCAAATCTAAAATTCGTGTTCCCACATAAACCAACAACTCACCAAATCACCTTCCAACAATGTTCCCATCAGACGTAAGAGGAATAGCCACAAGGGCTGAACCTCTGTAAGCCAGAAGAGGTTTTGATTCAAAATTTCTTAAGCAAGCCGGGCTTCTCTTAAGAGTGGCAGTGGTGTTCTTTGAGAGGACATTCAGCAGTAGACGACAGACGTCTGATATTTATTTATTTATTATTATGATGATTTGTATTTTAAGTGCGCCGTTTTGTAAAATCAATTACTCCAAGGGCGCACTAGGAAATGACTGACCGAACAGTGCAGTCTTCAGATGTTTCTTAAATTTAACGTCACTATCCTCATACTTAATACTAAC
The DNA here is from genome assembly GCA_022606425.2 of Lepidostoma basale. Classification (NCBI taxonomy): domain Eukaryota; kingdom Metazoa; phylum Arthropoda; class Insecta; order Trichoptera; family Lepidostomatidae; genus Lepidostoma; species Lepidostoma basale. The sequence goes on along the minus strand of JAHDVF020001018.1, from coordinate 581,424 downwards.
ATGGAGGCTATTCCACGCCAACGGACCCGCAACGCTGAAAGCACGATCATAGAAACATGCTTTATTGGCTCTGACTGGAATCGCTATGTTGTTTGCACTTGTTTCTACTGATCGGAGTGAACGTTGCCTTTCCGTTGGCATGGGTGTCACGCAGAGGTCCGATATATACGCTGGCGCTCTCTGGTGTCGAGCCTTAAACACTGTCAAACACAATTTATATTTTACTCGCTCTCGGATTTTAAGCCAATGAAGGTCCTTCAGGAGCGGCGTGATATGACAGTATTTTTGTTGCCCCATAATCAATCGGGCAGCAGCATTAAATTTGTATTCTGCTTAATTGATTATTTGGCAATCCAGCGTACATTCCGTTGCAATAATCTAACCGTGACACTACAAAAGAATTTACGAGGGTCCTAGCTTCACCAACAGGTAAACATCTCCGTATGTGCTTTAGCTGTCTCAGTTGGAAGAAACCAGACTTAACAAGCCCTGATAAAGCAAGTAATAAGGAACTAAAGCAAAAGGGTTTAGAAGATACATTCATATATACACTGCAAATGTAGCTAGCCGCACAATAGAGGTTAATAAAGGGTGTATGTAACAATGCATTTGGATTCACCATAAAATATTGTAAAATTAAAAAAAGTATTGATATATGGCAATAGTTACCTAACACACTGTGTGACATCGGCATTAGCTTCACCCGCATCACCCTGCTGCACACGCACTGGGTCTCTTAGGGCATCTCGGGTGAGACGCTCCACCCGACGTGGGAAGGTGGCGGAGAACAATAGTGTCTGGCGGTCAGGACGCACGTGCCCGCAGATGGAGCGGACTTGGCTCTCTATAATTACACAATGAATTATTATTTGGTTCTCAATACAAAACATTTCAGATATTTATTATTAACCTTTTCCAGTCCTATGTTGAATGACATTCGACATCGACTTTATTCCAGTGAGTCCTATATCGAATGTCATTCGAAATTTTTCTTCTTCATTAGTTTAGTGTCAAAATACAAGCAAACATATTTTTTTCTCGCTCGTATTTAGTGTAGCGGTATACTGGGATGAGTATTCAATGGTTTTTTTGAACATTGGAATGTGTAACTTTCTACCTGATAATGATACAAAAGTTTTGTTTTAGGGGCTGGCTTGGTACGTGTCACTCGGATGCCCGGCCGCCGGCATCAGTTACACTCGACCCGTGCGCGTGCATACAACTTGATAATTATTATCACCGATAATTACTATTATTCTAAAAATTAGAACCCCTCAAACTGCCTAGAATTACAAAAAAAAAACGCGTTGACGAGTTTGAAAGTAGTGATGAAGAATATATGAAGGAAGTGAACAGCTATCCAACTATTTGTGTATATAATGTAATAATTAGAGCATTATTCCATACATTAAAAAAAAATTGTCAACATAAATATATGTAGTTTTATTATAAAAAAACCTGGATGTATTGTTTTACCCTGTAATTTTGTAAATCTATGGTGGACCTGATTGTGAAACTTTTTTTTGTGGACCGGAAAGGGTTAACCTTCTTAATTCTAAACAATGATATGTATACCATTCACATAACCATCGATATATACATAAGACAATCACCGTTGCCTAAAATATGACACTTAAATGCACGAATTAAAATATTTTCTGAAATATAAATAACGCATCTCATTTATCGACCCATTTCTGAAGCGGATGGTGACTGGTGATGAAAAGTGGGTCACTTACTACAATGTCAAGCTACAGAGATCGTGGTAGAAGTCAATGAAGCGGCCCAGACTGTGGCCAAGCCAGGACTGACGGCCAGGAAGGTGTTGCTGTGTGTTTGGTGGGATTGGCAGGGAATACTTTACTAGGAGCTGCTTCCCTATGACCAAACGCTTAATTCTGCCCTCTACTGTGAACAACTCGACCATTTGAAGCTAGCGATCGAACAGAACCGGCCAGCAGTGGTGAATAGGAGAGGAATCGTGTTTCATCAGGACAACGCCAGGCCGCATACATCTTTGATGACGCGCCAGAAGCTACGGGAGCATTTGACTTAAATCGGATGATTGTAATACTTTTTATAAAGCATCAAAATAAAGCGAAAAATGTGTAAATACTTTTTCCCCAACCTAATATTAGACAAGTGAAATCTTACAACAACAAAAAAACACTAAAACATTAAAAACACTATGTTTTTTACACATAATTTACTATAGTACAATTATGTTAATTTTTTTAGGTAATGTTTCCCTAACATTTTTAATCATGGATATATTTTATAATGATACAGGTACCCACCGAAACCCATGTTGAACATTCTGTCGGCTTCGTCTATGACCAGGTATGTGACACGACCGAGGTTGGTAGCCTTGATTTTGATCATGTCGATCATGCGGCCGGGGGTGGCCACCACAATCTCGGCTCCGGCCTCCAGCGCCTTGGACTGCTCCCACTTGGAGCCCCCTCCGTAGCAGCACACCACTTGGATGTTGTAAACTTTACCAAATCTTTTAGCTTCCAAGTAAATCTGAAATATGAACACATTTATTAAAGAAATCTCTGCTTACTTACTGTATCTTCAACAATTATGAAAAGTTTGCTTTTCATCACATTGCAATGGCATTATTGAATTTTTTTTAGATAATGCCCTAGCATGATGAAACACTCCGCTCCCATAAAATATATTTGTATTATAAAACAGTTTGCAAATAATGAAACACTTCGAGTTTAAAAATGGGCCTATATTTTAGATGTAAATTTATTAATAAAAAATTTACAAACAAAAAAATTATATATACATATAAAGTAAATACAGACTAATAAAATAAGAGCAATGGTCAGACATTAAGGCAAACATTTACATATTGAATAGATAAAGATAAAGAAATAAAAACAGATACAGAAACTTAGTATAGGAATAAAAAAAAACTGTCAGATCATGTAAACAATTACAATTTTATAATATTTTTATAAATATGTATCTTTACTGAAGAAGGACTGTTTGTCCGAAACATGTCTATATAATTTTATACTAACTAACTAACTTACCATCACGCCGTCTCCCGGAGGGGTAGGCAGAAAGAATGGAATGCCACACTGTTCTGTCCTGACATACTTCTCTCGCTTCCTCTACATTCATACATCTTGTCATGCATGCACGTCGATTTCTCCGACTCCTCACGTGACCGACATTCAATATTTGATTGATTTGATCGTGCCACGTTTTCCTCGGCCTTGCTCTATTTCTAGCTCCGTTCACGCCGTTTACATATACCTTCTTTACCATTCTATCTTCACTCATTCTTTCCATGTGTCCAAACCATCTTAATGACCCTTTCTTTATTTTGTTCATAACACTTTCATTCGCACCACATTCACTTCTTATACTTGCATTTGTCACTCTATCATATACAGATTTGCCACACATTCGTCTTAGAGATCTCGTCACTTCCATACATAAGGGTCGGCACAAGAACACCATTGTGCACTGCCATCTTAGCTTTTTTGGATAGGCTTTTGTTTGCGATGACAACTTTAAGTGCACCATTTATTCTGTTGCCTGCCCCAACCCTTCTTTCAATATCCTTCTCCACCCTCCCATCCTTTGTAAACATACTTCCTAAAGAAACAAATTCATCCACTTGTTCCAGATTTTCACCGTTTACACTAACGTTGCAGACTGTCATGCTTCCTTCTTTTTCGAAAATCATTACCTTGGACTTATTCACATTCATCATCAAATCGTATCGCTTACATACCTCATACATACTAGACACCAGGGCTTGCAGTTCATGCTCGTTGTCTGCAAGTAGCACAGAGTCGTCCGCATACAACAAACAGCTTACTGACACACCGTTCATTTTTGCACCTGCTTCCAACCCTTTCAGCTCTTTCATACACTTGTTCATATATAGATTAAACAACCATGAAGACATTACACACCCCTGTTTGACACCTTTATTGATATCAAACCAGGCATAATTTTTTTTTATAATATATAAGTGTTGTATATACAAAGTGTATAAAAAATAAAAATAGAAATAAAAAAGCTATATTAAAAAATGCTACAGCAAAAGAAGAATAAAAAATGTCAATGGATGGGACACATAAAAAATATAAACAACTGTATGAGAATATTTTACAGGAGATGCGCTAAAAAAAAGATTACCTGTTGCGCCAATTCTCTCGTTGGAGCCAGGATGAGTCCAATGGGTCCATCTCCTTCAACCAATTCCTTCTGATCCATTATATGGACTAGGAGTGGAAGTAAGTATGCTGCTGTTTTACCCGACCCCGTTCTCGCAATACCTGAAGTAAGACACCAAATTATTTCACTGAAATGATAATTTATTTGGTTATTTCTGAAAGCAATATGTTGAAATAATGTTTTATACTTCATATTTAAGATAAAAAAAATATTACACCAGTAATGTAATTGACAACCTTTTGATTAGGACATTTTTAATTAAAAAAATGTAGTTATGTATTAAAAGTTATGATATCAACAAGGATAATTAAATACAAATAAAAATGTCTATTTCCTAGAAGTATTATTATATTTTGTGGGGATGACTTGTTTCACCTTACTAAGGCATTTTCAAATGTAAATGCCTTATCAAGGCGAAACATATAATAAAACTATACAAAATAAAATTTCTTGAAACACGTGTTTTCATTCATATTAAAAATGTAATATGGAGTTTTAACATATATGTATCATCATTCAAGAAACAGTAAAATTAACAATGATATTATCTTTTGTTGATATTTAGAATAATGATATTTAGAATAAATAGTGTAAGTGTGAATATATGCACAAGTGGGTGAATTTATATATGGAATATTAAAAACACATTAAAACAAAAAAAATATTTCAATTAGAACACTAAAGAAAGGAACGTTTGAAGACTATAGTATTTAAATTAATGTTTCTTTCTGTTGCTACCACATTTAATGGATTTTAGAGCACAAGAGGGAATCTCTGTCCTGCAGAAGAATATTGGTAATGAATAAAAACCTTTAATTATTTACCTACTAAATCCCTTCCAGAGAGAGCGACAGGTATCCCGGCTGACTGGATGGGCGTGGGCTGGGAATATTCCGCTTTCCGAATGCTTTTCATCAGATTCTCATCGAAGCCAAAGTGCATGAAGCTAGCCACGGGCTGTGGTGGCTGGGCGCCGGTTAACTTGATATCATAAATGTTATAAACATTAAAACAGTACATAAAAAAAACAGTAAACAGAAGATTCGGGTAAGAAACACATTTTAGGTCTGAGGCTTTATACAAAATAATACTGTCTCCGGTAAATACTGAGAAATATTCATTTATAATTAATTCGAATGAAAACGTCTGTTTGCAAGAAGTTTTCATTCGTATTAATTATTAAATATGGAGTTCAGGTGTTCAATAAATAAAATTCTGTAAATTGAAAATAAAAATGAAGTCAAGGTTTTCCTAGTAGTGTCATTAACAAATTTGGAAATATTTAGGTTTTAATTTTTATCTCAGACAATGTGTGTGCAACAAATCAACATAAAAAAAAGAATCAAGTTTAGTTACTGAATGAATTATAATAGAAAATCATTTTTTTTTTTTTTTTTAGTTTTTAAAAAAAGACTAACACCAAAGATTTAAATCAATGATATTAGAATTTATTTTACAATCTTCAATGTGAGCAGAAAATAGCTCATTATTATGAAGAAGGAATCTGGTCGTGTCCAGGCTCGAACCCAAGTCCCCTGGATCAGGAGCCAAGCGTTCTATCCCCTAGACCACCACCCGGTTATATTTTGTTATGATAGTTCAGTCATGTAGAAAGGATGACTAAAGAGCATGTTTTCTATTTATCCAAAAGAAAATGTTTCCGGAATAGTGGTATGAAAAAATGAAAATCAATTTATGTAAACAAATGAATAGATAGTCTATTTTAATCTATTTTAATTTAAAAGAAGGTTTTGGTGAGATACACAATATATTTACCTTGATTCCTAAAGCCTTCTTCAAGTCATCCGTTTGATCCTTGGTAAGGGCCTGAATCTCCGGGTGAGGAGTGTAGAAATTTCTTTCAAACGGTGTGTATGTGATCTGGGAGTGATCAATAGGGGGCAAAGGATCAATGAATTTCTTCTTGGCAGGAGCTATTGGATTTCCATCTTCATCATATTCAACTTCGATGTCAGATCCATCATCATTTGTATTCAGTGGATTCTCTTCCATATATCTAAAAAGAAAAAGAAGCATTATAACATTTTTCCGAATGTAAATGACCCCAAGTATCATTTTTGTGAGGACAAATATTTTATTAACTAAAATATTTGTGAGGAACAATACAAAACCTAAAAATTATATATATAAAGATAAAAAATATTTATTTGTGCTTATTAAGTGTTATTTAATACCAAAACTAAGTGGAATAAAATAATAATAAAACATAATAATGATCTAAATTGTACTATTCTCTTCCATAAATCCTGATATATAAATAAACTAACTAACTAATTATCACACCGTCTCCCAAAGGGGTAGGCAGAAAGAATGGATCGTCACAGTTTTTTCCTGACATACTTCTTTCGCTTTCTCCACATTTTCACATTGTGTCATGCACACACATTAATAAATGAATGGACATGTGTTTTTGTCTTGCCACATTTGATAATGACCAAATGAAGCGATACGCATTACTCAAATATAAAATAATATTTTTTTTTATAAAAGACTCAATTTTGTCAATTTAAAAAAATCTATAAAAATGACGATTTCATCAATATTATTTAACACAGAGTTTTACACCGTTGTTCAAGAAACAATAAATACTTAAGTTACCTGTAGTAGCTCTCTTCATTGTCTTCTTCATCTATGTCTCCTCTGCTCCCGCGACCTCCAGCTTTGCCTTTGCTCTTGGGTGGCGGCTCATCTCCCCGGCCGCTGTGTTCCTTGAGCCCTGCCATAAAGGCATCCAGTGGATCCTCTTCGTCTGAGCTGGGCGCCGGGGCCGGTTCACGGTACGAGGGGCTCCCAGGGGCCGGAATGTACTCCAGGGTAGGAGCCGCTGGTTCATCTTCTTCTTCAAAATATCTAAATAAGACACGAAAAAATTCAAGATTTATTCAGGTGGTGTTCTAGGGGATAGAATTCCTGGCTCCCGATTCAGGGGACTTGGATTCAAGCCTGGACACAACCAGATTCCTTCTTCATAATAATGAGCTATTTTCTGATCATATTGGAGATTGTAAATTAAATTCTCATACCAGTGATTTGAATCATTGGTGTGGTTGAATCATTTAGTTCAACGGCTCGGGTTTCTGACCTGAATGCCGGCAGGTTGATATTATTTATCCATTGTTAAACATGTGGAGAATAGAGATTATTGAAATTCTATTATAAGGATTGGCCATATTATGTGCTATGGGGGTCTCCTGTATGACATAATGGGGAGGATGGTTGAGGGGACAAATTATAGAGAGCGCCCCCTGATGCCATGGGAATATCTGAAACAGGTGTGCAATGACATAAACTGGGTCTCATATCGTCACCTGAGAGTAAGAAGATTCCAACTGTCAAAAGTAAAAAGCTGAGAAAAATGAAGTCAAAGTTTTGTTGGTTTCGGGTGTGTATCTTGGAATAAAAGGGTTCCATCTGAAGCAGATAAAACTATTTTACCGAGAAGCTATAAATTTTCTGGCGACAGTTGGAATGATAAAGTTGTAAGTGTAAATGAATCCGTCTTCAGTGAATCGTGTGTTTTGAATGATCAGATGGAACTTGATTCTTTTCGTAACATCAAAATGACGATACTATTACATGTTTTTTAAAATTGTATGTATAGATAAGGTTAGTAAGAACCCTTTTCACGAAAAAAAGCCAAATGTGAAATTTTGTTAGTTGGAACCCTCTTACTCTCAGGTGACAATATGTTAAGTTGAAGAGGGCTGCAGTAAAACAAGCGCAGTGGAGGACGAGGTGCAAGACTTTGCTGAAAAACAATATTTAGGATTGAAACTGCGTAGAGGAAGATTATAAACATATATTAATGGCACCTTTTTCGGGAAACAGATTTCTTCCTATTTATTAATAATGTTTTTGTGGTTTGTACTGTGTAAAGACACATCTCCACGTATATAATGTAAATAAGTATCTTTTGGTATAAAGATCATAAATGAAAACCAATACAAAATAATTTTGTTTTTTATGAATGCCGTAGAACATCATTTATCCGGACGTCAGTTAATCGGAATAATTAACGTCAATTATCGGGATAAGCCGAGATGATGAAGAGGTTTGTACCGTGACCTACGCTATCATGGTTTGAAGAGCAAGAGGAAAGCAGCTCAACTCAATTGCTTTTTTTAGCTGCAAAAAATGACGAGGAAATCTTGTTAAAAAAACACTCTGAATCCAGTACTGTAGAGTAATGTAAGCCTTTTTTATGTACATTTACATACATACTTGTTTTTGCAGTAAAATTTGTAATTTCATAATCAATAAAAAAATGAGCCAAGGAAAAAAAATCGATTTACACCTTATTATGCTAAAAGAATTAGTGCCCGTTTGATTATCCGGAAAAATCGGTATCTGGAACACCTCCGGTCCCAATTAGTTTGGATAAACGAGGTTCTACTGTTATGTTTACAATTTTAATACAACTTTCATCACATTTTATGTATTTATTTCAAATGTAATGTCTGTATACATATACATGGTGTTTAGGGCATTGCAAACACCACCTTATATTGAAGTCATAAACATCAAAAACAAACAATAGCCACAAAATAAGCTAATTTAAATGTAATGAAGTAAGTGAAATATTTTGGAGCTAGGACCAAAATTATTTGTCAAAGACTCACTTAAGCCCTAAACATTGAGTAAAATATCTCTAAATCTAGAGCAACTAGTGCTGTCAACATTGCTCAATTATGTTTTTTATCTTTATTACAACCCAAAGCATTGTTTGTAGATTTCGATTAAGTCATTTGGGATTTGTATGAAACTTACTCGTCTTCTGTTTTGGTTCTCTTTCGACTGACTCCTCCCCAATTAGCCGTCATAGCATTCTGCGTTATAGATGACATGGTGGAGTATCCTTGCTTAGAGAGTCCAGTGGATGGTGGTGGAACTGCATTCATGGAATGAGCACTCGGCTGCCTCTTGGGCAGCTGAAAGCCCATAAACTTCCTATAGCCCGAGTTGTTGCCATCTCCTCCTCGGTTGTAACTCATTTTGAAATTCACGTAAAATCAATGCTTATCGAACGATATTTAACGAACAATAATCACTGCCGCATAACCTTAGTTTATTATTTATGTCATTATTATATGTTTTCTATGTTATAAGAAATCGATATAAGAGTGAAAAACTACTATTAGATTTAATGTAAGTAGTGGAATTGGTTTATCTATTAATAAAACAAGTGAAGCGCGGGATTTGGTCGACGAACGAGCTAAACAATGTTATTTTGCTTCGTTTCACCAGCCGCCATTGCTCGGTCGGTAAAAATTTATTGCGAGTAAATGTCAAAAATAATACAAAAATTCTCCGATAGGGTATATCGATACAACATTCAACGGCGGTATTTTCAAAAATATTTCTAAACGTTTCATATACTCGTACATATCGTACTATACTAGAGCCGCTCAGAAGTGAGTCTTGGGGCCATAAATCATTTCCCTATGTCTATCTCGCTTGCACTTACGGGCCTTATGGAGCGGTTTAGGGATGGGCGTAACAATAAAATAAATATATCGATAAGTAACGTTTATTATCGGCCCCATTCCGTCCTTCTTACGACCGCCACGTCTGACAAAATCTTCACATTTTTTAGTTCACTCTACACTAACGTCATCTATTAAGATTGGGAAGCATTAAGCAAAAAGCTTTATTAATGCACTGTGAAAGGGTCTGCAAATCATACAGTACTAGATTACGCCTGGAGATGTCTCTCCAATTTTTATGCCTTTACTTGGACCAATTATTTTACACAACATTTTGAATGTATACAAATTATTGTAGAAAGACTAGGTACATGCGGCGCCCAGTTGACCAAAAGTAACGAATCATCACGCCGTTTCCCGAAGAGGTAGGCAGAAAGGATGGACTGCCATACTGCTCTATCCTGACATACTTCTCGAGCTTCCTACATCGTATCCCCCATACTAGAATGTTTTATTTTTAACAAAAATGTTTATCTTTAACAAAATGTTTGTTTTTAACAAAATGTTTATTATAACTAAATATTTATTTTGACAAAATGTTTATTTTTAGCAAAAATATTTATTTTCCACTGTATGCTTATTTTTTACAAAAATGTTTATTCTTAACAAAACGTTCATTTAATTTTTTTTAAATATTTTAAACAAAATGTTTATTTTTAACAAAATCTTTATTCTGAACCAAAATTTTCGCTTTAACTAAAATATTTATCTTCAACTAGTTCATAAAATGGAGCTACATCGCCCTTGAGATGATTAATTCATAAAAAATGGCCATTTCACGTGGTTTGTTGAAATTAAGAGAAGCTATTTTATTCGGATCACTTTTCAATTCATTGACAAACAAGAATACGTTGTGAATCACTGTTCGAGTTTGAGGGCTAATATCGCCATGTAATTTCTTCAAATCAATGTTGGAAAATAAAGTATCCATAGTGCGTGACGAGTGGTGACACACGAATGAATTCATTTAATTGCAGTAAACACATTTATAACAAAAAAGCACTGCATTCGGTAAAAACCAATCATTAGTGACTCATCGTACATATCATAACGTACATATCATTACAAAATCATTATAGTGACTCATCGACACCACGAGAGCAGGTAGCCGTATACCGATAACAGTCCTGGGGCTTCCCATCCCTATTTCTATTGACATTTATGGCCCCACGACTCCGTTTCAAACGGCTGTAGTATAGTATTTTTAAAGTGATATAAGTTAAGGTTAACATATCATATTATAATTTCTAAAGTAAGACAAATGTTACTTTAGAAATTATAATATGATATGTTAACCATTATATTTTACATCACATATAAAACATATCTCACGTATGGAAAACTCGTTAAAATACTCTTAGGTACCTAATCGATTTTTTTTTAAAGATTAACAGATCATATTAGTATTTCTAAAGTGACACTTGTAGTTACTTGTAGACACTTATAATTTTGACTTGTGTCACCTTAGAAACACTGTTGCGATATATCAAATCCGAATACATTTGCATTCTAAAATATTTTCACCAATTAAGATTCTATTACATTTATTTCTCAATGTTGTTTAAAAATTTTTTTTTCTTCTCAGTTTTTAATTTACAATATAAAGTAAGAATTTTTTCTGATAAATTATGTATTACAAATTGTATTGACTGAGAGAAATATCAAGATATCAAGATGGCAAACTGTCATTACCAATGTCTTAAAACATTATTTTTTTCGTTTTGGACATTGTTTTAGTACTTTTCAGAATGTGCAATGATTTAACAATATTTCATTTACGTGTGTCTGCATCAGCGTGGGTTGTTTGTTATTATATGGTTCTTCAAAATGGAATAAATATAACATGGTATAGATACGCTCTAAAACTCACTCCTGCCTACTTGGTTAGTCAGGTTCAAATGTCAGACCCATGGGCAGCAAGGAAATTCCGTTGTAAACAACGTAGATTACTCCATGGCACAGATGCAAAGCGTCCTACCTTCCTGAAGGATTCCTCATCTACCAACGCATGTGTGCATTCGGTTCAGGGTCCTCCAGGTTCTTCATGGCAATTCGTGTCCCGGCGGCAATAATGGTGGCCTACCTTTATTTAGAAAGCTATTAGAATTTTACCATTTCCATGTGCACGTCAATGTCTGTTTTATAAAAGGTACTATTAAATCCTTTAGATTGCAGATAAACTTGAACAACATAAAACAAATCCTATCATTATCGTATCGTTCCGGTCTAGAATGAATTTATGCGTCTAAATGCGCTTTATCACGCGAATATGCGATGGGTTATCCTGGGTAGGCCTGCATGCATAGGTATCTAATCAAAGAAACATTCACGGTTAAGTACTAGCTAATAAACCACGGAATATGCACAAAACAATTAACTATTTTAAATGTTCTTACTTTTAGTCGGTGTAATTGTATTCATATATTCGAAGAGGGATACATACCGAAAAATAAAATATCGTGGGTATTCTGCGAAAAAGCACTAAGTCAAAATTTTGCTGTTTTGACTTAATGATGAGGTTATACTGTTGAAAAAATACTCTACAATCTACAAAAACTCAGTAAGTCCTATCTACACTACAAGTCGAGATATTTTCTGTGATAAATCAATAAAACATAAATTCGTTCAGGTAAAAAGCACCAAGGGACTTAATGCAAATTCCCTGGATAAATTTTTGATGATAAATTATCAATAACAATATTTCGGGTGTATTCAGCGGAGCTTATGGAGCAGTACTGACTTGAAAAAAGGTGAGATTGTTGGTCGGCGACATGATATCCTGGAGATGTCTAGTAAGTGATGTGTAGGTACATGCTTCACTCAGGGGCAAACGTGTCAATATTTTTTTCTTTCTTTTCTTTTTTTTACTAATTAATTATTATTTTACCTAATGTAATATGTACTGTACATAAGATAAAATTATTGCATAACTTTTTTAAATAAAGAAAAAAAAATCATTTCTCACAAAGTGACTATAGTAGGTTCAATGTGACTTCAATTTGAATACCTTACTCTGGTATTATGTATCAGCGAAAATACACTAAAGGCAGAAACATACTATTAACACGCGACGTGGCGTGTTTACTCCCACCACCGGCAACACGTCGATCTAGCTCGTCTGGATCGGGTGGCGTGTGCGCGCATGGCGTCGCGTCGGGTGTTCATAGTGTGATTCTGTCCATAGAAAACAATTCAATTTGATTCGACTCAACACGCATCACGTGGCATCGGGTGGCGTGGCGTGTTAATAGTATGTTTCTGCCTTAAGTCATGTCAATCGACTTTTATTTTGAAAAAAATGTGCTGATAGTTCAGTTATTATTTAGTAAACCATTAAATAAAATGTACTTAATAGATCAATATACCATTTTTTTCAAATTGGCTTAGTAATGTTTAGTATAAAAAAAATTGTGATATCCTTACAAACTTTTTAAACTTCAATTATCTCAGAAGTATTGTAGTAATTTTGACTTAGTGCTTTTTCGCAGAATACCCACGATATATTTAATACATTATAATATTGCAAGATGTTAACTTAGATTGATATTGAGATACTTGGGCAAAAAAGAAAAGAAACATATACATTATATTGATCATAAATGACAACCATATTTTAAAACAGAAGTCAACAGCATTTATACAATGCACACGTGTTTTCATGTTTGTTTTTAACCTTTAAACTATAGAATAAACCTGCCAATGATAATGAGATTTTTAGAGCAATTAAGCGATTGAACATAATCAATTTGGAGGTCGATATTTTCTACATCATTTAGCGAAATTATCCATGCCCTTATAACGTTGGACTAATAAAATAACTTGTTGTCATTCGTTGTCTCAAATAAATACGAATAACATGAATTAAAATATAACACCGTTACGAATAAAATGCCTTGTCACCCCAACTTGGTGTGAGTGTTTCAGAAGTGGTATATCATTAGATTTATCTACTCTAGGCACCAAAGTGGCGACCGACTTATCTAGGATATTCTTGAAGGAATTCGAGTAGCGGCTGTTATTTTGTAAATAAGCAAACTTTTTGAAATATGTCAAAGTTCATGGCAGCTCAGGTGACCTTTGGGAATAAAACGACCTAATTAGTATGCAGTTCAAGAAAGTTAATACTTAACATGCGACCCAACATGTGTATAGGACCGCACTGGACTGACTTTTGCCAGTTTCTTGCTTCGCTTCCGTACTTATGTACGGAAGCGAAGCAAGAAACTGGCAAAAGAAGAATGAAAGCAGAATAAATGCAGTAGAAATGAGATCTCTTAGACGAATGTGTGGATACTCTGTGTATGATAATGTCGAATGAAAATATAAGAAGTGAATGCGGTGCGAAAGATGACCTTTGGTAAAAAAAAGTATATCTTAACGTTGTAAATGGAACTAGAAATAGAGGAATACTGAGGAAAACGTGACACGATCAAATAAATCAAATATTGAAATCGACGCGCGTGCATGACACAATGTATGAATGTTGAGGAATCGAGAGAAATATGTCAGGAAAGGAAAGTGTGGCAGTCCATTCGCGTGATGGTTAGTTAGTTAGTTAGAAATGATATAATTATAATATAATAATGTGACTTTGTGATAATGCAATCCATTTGCTCATCCTTCCGGAGAAAACGAAGGTATTGATACTCGTATTTAGACATTTTTGATAAACTTGATTTTTGACACTGCGGAATTTCATAATGACGATTTTTAATATGAATGAAAACACAGTTTTTTTTTTACATTTGAATTTATTTTTCTCGACATGTTTCGAAGGTTTTACACCTTTGTCACCGGGAGAACGATATAAACGAGTGTCGAAAAAATTAAATAAAATGTGGAAAAAACAGTTTTTTAATTCATAAAAAAATCGTGAAAATTAGAATTGTTTCAATATCTATTAAATATAATTTCTGCGTATATTTTAATATTATCAATTCTTCTTCTTTCGGTGTCTTGTCAGGTCTCCCTAACGTTGACTAACTAACTAACCATCACGCCATTTCCCCGGAGGGGTAGGCAGAGAGGATGGATCGCCACACTGGCCTATCCTGGCATACCTCTCGAGCTTTCTCTACATCCGTACATCTTACCATGCACGCACGTCGATTGTTCCGACTTCGAATGTGGCCGCCATTTAGTAATTGATTAATTTGGTCATGCCATGTTTTCCTCGGTCGTCCTCGGCTTCTTTTCCCACTCACGCTGCTTGTGTACAACTTTTTAACCATTCTACTCTCATCCATTCGTTCCATATGTCCGAACCATCTCAGGGATCCTTTTTTAATTTTATTCATGATGCAGTCATCTGCCTTACATTTCTTTCTTATTTCATCGTTCGGTATTCTATCATACAACGTTTTCCCGCACATTCTTCTTAGTGATCTCATTTCTACGGCGTTTATCCTGCTTTCATCCTTCTTTTGCCAGCTCCAAGCTTCACTTCCATACATGAGGGTTGGCACTAGAACTCCATTGTGTACTGCCATCTTTGCTTCTGTGGATATATTTCTATTTGCAGTAATGACTTTGAGTGCGCCATTTATTTTATTCCCAGCACCAACCCTCCTTTCGATGTCTTTCTCCATTTTTCCGTCCCTTGTAAACATGCTTCCCAGATACGTAAATTCAGTAACTTGCTCCAATTTCTCGCCCATCGCACTTATATCACAAATCGTCATACATTCTTCTTTCTCGAAAACCATCACTTTAGATTTAGATACATTCATCACCAAGTCACTCTTTTTGCATGCCTCATACATCCTTGACACTAAGACTTGCAAATTTTCTTTACTGTCAGCGATTAACACAGCATCGTCTGCATATAACAAACAGCTGACTGACAAACAATTCATCTTAGCACCAGCGTCTATGCCTTCAAGTTCTTTCATACACTTGTCCAAGTATAGATTGAACAACCACGGGGACATCACACAGCCCTGTTTGACACCTTTGGTGATGTCAAACCAAGATGTGACAGCCCCATTAACCCTGACACAAGCGGTGCTTCCCTCATAGAGGGATGCGACCGCGCGAATCAGTTTTGTGCCCACTCCATACTCGGCCAAGACCTTCCAAAGTTTTTTCTTATCAACTCGGTCATACGCTTTCTGCAGATCCACAAACGCACAGAAAAGTTTTCGGTCCTTGGCCAAAACCTTCTCTGTTAGACTGCGGAGTGCGAAAATCTGGTCCATGCATCCACGTCCACTCATGAAGGCTCCGTTGACTATCACCCTTGAATATGCCTCATGGTGATGACCTGGGGAAAATATCCAGAGTGGTATCCCCTTGCCTTCTCTGGAGGATTTTCTGTCGGGGTTACCTTCCCTTAGCTGGTGTATCCAGTTTTATGGCGCTGGAAGCTCGCCATTCGTTCTCTCTCTAGCTGCTATGGCACTAAGTAATATGTGCCATATTGCCCGGGGTTCGCGGGGTCTTTAAAATACCCCTCGTGGACGCTAGAGGGTTGGACTTGATAGTAGTGTTGCTGTTGTAAATGCAACATGGCGCCTTACGACATTTTGTAGAGGCTTATTTTCCAGCAAAATATACCCCATAGTAGCCCTACTACCCCTTTGAACCCCAATTAATACCATTATCAATTAATACCATCAAATGAAATGATAAAAGTTTTGTTATCCCAATTTGTAGAAATGAATGATTGAATTAGTTTTTAAAAATATATTTTAAAAAGTGCGCACCTGTTTTCTCACGTTATCTGCGTGACCCATTTTTAATTATAAACTACATACACACTGCTTTCAAAGTAATTCTGTTTTAAAAAAACATTTTCCATAGCGTGAGCATAAGTAGTAAGTAGAAGAAAACCCAAATTTGTCAGCTTTATTATGTAGTGTGAACTTTTTATAAGATTTTTGTCGATTCAATATTCCGAATACAAAAAATATATGTTTTATATGTATTTTATTAGAGTATATTCGTAATAATGATTTATGATAAACTTATATTCACGGAGAACATTAAGATGGTTTGAACACATGGAAAGAATGAATGAAGACATCATGGCAAAAAAGTATATGTTAACGGTGTAAATGGAACTAGAAATATAGGAAGACCGAGGACGCGGAACGTCGGCCACGTGAGGAATCGGAGAAATCGACGTGAGAGACAAAGCGAGAGAAGTATTGATAGAAAAGAAAAGTATGGCGGTCTATTCTTTCTGCCTTCCCCTTTCACAATTATTACAATTATATGTTTTTTGTATTCCAACAGGATTAACATAGCATTTTGTGTCTTGATAAAAAAAACACACACACACAAACAGAATAATGTAAGTAGCAGAAAGTTATTTTTAATAATTTTATATAACATTTCTTCTTTTTCTTCTTCTTCTTCCTTGCTATAAACCTATGTGTCCTGTTCTCCAGAGAGTTGCTCCCTCCGTGGGGTGGATTCCCAGTTGTCCCTCCAACTTTTAGGAGGTCTTCCACGAGGACGAGTCCCGTAAGACTGAGTATGTAATAATAATAACATTTCTCAAACACAAAAATTAGTTTAAACATTTGAATGAAATTAAACGAAAATCCATTTTAATTCCTAATGAAACTTCTGATTTTTCTTATAATTACAAAAACGATAAAATAAAATATTATAAACGAAACTAAAATATAATATAAACAAAAAAAAACGATGAATGAACAAAACAAATTTCGTTAAATTTTAATACAATATAATTTCTAAAAATATACGTTTTTCGTATTTCTATCTATGATCTTGTCTTTCGGGAGTATCAGCCCGAAGGCTATTGCTCCCCCACCTGTTGGAAGTGACTTTGTTGGGAATGAGGATATGTTATGTAGGATGGGGTAATGAGGGAAGGATTAGGAGGACATTAAATAGTTAAAGTACATTATTTGTACTTTTTTTTTACACGTCTAAGGTGGATCTGGGGGGGTGATGGTTGGGAGGGGTTCTGGTGGGAAAGAGGGAAGTGACTGTGAGGTGTGGCCCGTGGTGTATCTCTGAAGGAGAATGTGTTTTGGGCGCTTGTGACGGTAGTGAATGTCGGGGGTGTAGTTAGAGGTTTCTTGTATAGAGGGGTTTGGGTGTGTGGCGACCCCCTGAAAGAAACGCTCGGCCAGTGTGTGGATGTGTTCGTCTAGAGTGGGGAGACCCGCCTCTAAGTGAAGTTGTGTAATCCTGGTCCAAAAGGGAGCACCCAGCGCAAGCCGGATGACCTTGTTTTGCAGGATTTGAAGTTTGCGTGTGTGACTCTGAGCTGCGTGGCCCCAGATGGGGGCTGCATAGGTGATTATGGGTCTAATTATAGATTTATAAATCAGGAGTTTATTTTCGGTGTTTAGAGAGCTGTTTTTTCCTAACATGGGAAGGAGAGTACCAATGGCTCGTGACGCGGACATGACTTTATTTGAGATATGTGCTTCCCAAGTTAGCTTGGAGTCCAATGTGACTCCAAGGTATGTAGTTGTGTTAGTCCAAGGGACTGATTGGCCAAACATTTGTATGTCAGGGGGGCTGATACGGGGTGCATGTCTTTTTGTGAATAGTGTGACTGCGCTTTTGCTTGGATTGATGGTGATTCGCCAGTTCTTGCACCATTGTTCTAGCACGATTGCCTGCTTTTGGACGCGTTTAGTAGCTAGACGGGCACTCTTGGAGCTTGAGAAGATACCCGTGTCGTCGGCAAATTGTGCAATGTGGGTTTTATGGTCTAAGGGAGGAGGGATATCGCTAGTGTAGATGTTAAACAGGGTTGGGGCCAGGACGGACCCCTGGGGGACTCCTGCACTCATGGGACATTTAGAAGATTTTGTTTGGTTTAGTTTAACCCTGAATTCACAGTTGGCAAGAAAGCTGGAAATAAGTTGGATTAAAGACAGGGGGATCGATGATTTGTACATTTTGTAAAGCAGGCCGTCGTGCCAGACCCGGTCGAAGGCTTTGCTGACGTCCAGCGAAAAGAATGTGGTATATTTGCGTGTGTTGAAGCCCAGGGTGATATGTTCAACTACTCGAAGCAGTTGATGTAGAGTGGTTTTCGTATTTCACGACTTCAAGATAGGTACTGTAATAATTAGCTGAATAACGAAAGACGTTAATGAAAAGTCATTTAAATCTATTCTAAATGGAGACAAACGATTAGGCATAGATAAATAATGCAAACCAACAATATTAGTCTGACGTCATCAATGTACAGTACCTACCTACATACATGCACGTAGTAATGTTCTACACATATTTACTTAATATTATCTTCTACAAATTTCCTTACTAAATGATCTTGCATCACGAGATGGTAGTGTAGATAAACGTATCAAACCTCGTTGGTACCTTCAAACGTAATTATTGTTTTCATAATAGTGTAATAATTGCTTATCGCGGAGTATGGGAGAAAAATTAGACGGTTTACTCCAGTAATGATAGGCATAGACAATCTATGTTTAAACGCGAGATTGGTGTAATAAATGCCCGGAATAGCGTGATAATGACGGTTCATTTGGAAAATAAGGCAAGTTTATTTTATTTGTGCGCCGTGGTTTCCTTGATAGCGCACCGCAGGAGATTATCCTTGGCCGTTGAGAAATAACTTCGTCAAACTTGACGGGAACGCGATTAATACAAGGCGTTCTGGAAACGTCTACGGCGGAGTTCAAGATTCTCTTTGTGCTTCAGGATGAATCGATGGAATCGTGAAAACTCGTGGGAAATGTTGACCCATTTAATGCGAGAGAGAACGTTAAATAATTTTAGATTATTATCGACACATTATGGTAGATATGTATATTAGGTACCTACTTGGGCATGTATAATAACAATTTTGCTTGTCAGATGGCGCCAAAATGCAAATAAACAATATCAAAAATATTGTTAATGACAGAAAAATTGACAATATGAAAATAAATTTAAATTGTCAGGAGGTCACTCTTAAATTCTTTACTACATCCTATATTTTATCATCGAAATAAAAATAAATAAATATTTTTTAAAACTAACTAACTAACTAACCATCACGCTGTCTCCCTGAAAGGGTAGGCAGAAAGAATGGACTGTCACACTTTAACCGATGCGGCACTCCATCCTTCCCTTTTCGCCCCGCGGGAGACGCGGTGTGATGGGTTGCGAACCTCATCGATCGTCCAACATCCACAAAATAAATCTAAAACAAATAATATAAAATACAATGATATAAAATAAAATAACAAAATATAAATAATTTAACGCAAAATGTTATTTTTAGATGGTGCACATTTATTGTCTTTTTAATTAATGTTCCACGTATCCACCGTTTTTTGTAAATTAGCAGTAATTAGGCACTTAAAACAAACCAACACCAGCATTGAAGAAATTATTCAAATAGTCGTTAGAACAAACGAAAATTTTATTTTTTCACCTGTCAAAATTCTTTAAAAACTGCATAAAAATAAGAATTATATAGGGAAAAACGTTTACTATCGATATTTATTGGTAATTTTGTAATGTCGTGTACAAATAATTAAACCAAATTTAAATTTTATAGTTGGTATTAATAATAATTAAAAAGAAAACTTATTCTTCGTATTAATTACAAGAAAACTTTATAGGTGGCGCTAAAATGGCATATTTATCCTCTTTCTCTTGTATTGTGGTGAAATGGTGAAATTTGGGCGACTGTGTCGTTTCCAGGGGCGCCATTATAATAGTTTTAAAATAATCTGGAGGCATCTTTCTTGCCCCCGATACCTTGCAATGATACAAACATGAATTTTCTAAGCGAAGCATCCACTTGAAAAATAACTTTCAAATGTGGATTTCACTTTGTAAATACGTGAAACAAGTCTGCTTCTGCAAGTTTTGCAATAGAAAATAACTAACTAACTAACCATCACGCTGTCTCCGTGAAGGGGTAGGGAAAAATAATGGAACAGAACATTTAAACATTAACGTTTCAGATTGCTAGATAACTAAGTTATCTAGCAATACGTTAGTGGCGATAGCCTTTCACATTGCATTAATAAAAAGATCTTCTGCTTAATGCTTAAAAAATCCAATCTTCATAGATGGCGCTAGTGTGTAGATTGAAACTAACATGTGAAGTTTGGTGTTACAGATTAACATATATACAACTTCCAAAAATTTGTCAGACATGGTGGTCGTAAGCAAGGTGAAATGGGGAATGTTGTATTACATAAAGTGTGCCCTTAACCCAACCAATGACAGGTCATAAGTCCCGTAAACACCTCGATCATCATATTCTGTTTCCAATTTGCATCTTCGTCTCTATTGAGATACAATTAATCCTTGAATTAACGTTTCAGTCTACTTTTAAAAAATAGAATTAAACGTTATAATTATGTTTAAATGTTCTGTAATTATTTATGAGGGAAGTGTGCCATTAACAATGCAGCAATTTTGTGTTCAAGTTGTATTTGTGGAACGTTGTGGTGGGAGTCGCAGGAATAGTTAAATCTGAGATAACTTTCTGCGTATTGTAACTGTCTGTAAAGTTTGTTTTCAATTTGATCTACATTTTAGATAACTGCGACGTACAGGCGACGGGGTGTTCGTACGGAGTCACGGGAGATAGGGTTGGAAGCGAAAAATTTATAGTAAATGAAAATTCACGACAAACAACACAACAAAATATTAACTTTTAACAATACTCACACTTCAATTGGTATTTAACAAGTCAAACCTATGAATTCGTAAAGTCATAGACAAATTTCAGTTTGATTATTGGTGAATCAAGATTAATTTAATATGTTCACATCAAATTAAAGATAAATTGCTTTACGCAATTATAAACCAGCATTTAACTATTATTGTATTTATAATATTAAATACATCACCCAAATAATATCCCATAATATGGAATAATTTTTTTCACTCACATTGATAAGTAAAAACACTGTTTTGATTTTTTTTTTAATAATTAAACTTTCTTCTTTTGTTGTAATTACCTGAACCCCAATAAGAACTTTAAATTGTAAGTAATTACCTGAACCCCAATAAGAACTTTAAATTATTCTTTTAAATTTTAAATTGATTCATAATATTAGTTATAACAAAAGCATAAACGTTACAAAATAAATCTTTATAACATCTGTCAAAACTGATCATATTTGTAAACAATTTTATAATATTTTAAATATGTATCTTTATAATATGTATCACTGAAGAAGGACCGGTTGTCCGAAACATGTCTGATATGTAATTTTAGTTTTTTTTTTAAAGTTAGTGTTGTATATACAAAGTATATAAAAAAGAAAAAGACAAATAAGGTAAACACTAGAATACTCGTACATGGTAAAATACATTGAATAAAATAAAATACAATACTAAACGACTGTGATTTTTTAAATATATTAACGTACTAAATAACTATCACACCATCTTCCTGAATTAATAGAAAAAAATATTGGACCACCACACTGTTCTTTCCTGGCACACTTCTCTCGATTCTTTAACAATCATAAATCGTGTCATGCATGCACGCCGATTTCACCGATCCGTCACGCGGTCGACCATTAATATTTAATTGATATGATCGTGCCACGCTTTCTCGGTCTTCCTGTATTTCTTGTTCCGTTCACATCGTTAACATATAATTTCTTCGTTCTTCCTCCCATGTGTGAAAACCATCTTAATGACCCCGTTTGAATATTTTATGAATATATAAAATGGTTGAATAAATTTAATTAGTTTCAACATGATTATTGTAATGGTACATTGACTATATTATTGTATATAAGAGTATAAGTAAATACTTAAAAAAATCATATTGTTCATTTAACGCTTATAGTGTGACTGACTACATTTGAAGTAAAAAACATTGGTTTCAAACTACAATTGCAGTTCATATTTGAAGTTACCGAATAAACCTATTTACGTGTACTTAGGTTACTTTACTACTAAATTGTACTTAATATCACGATGACTCTGTCTGAGCTGTAAAATGTTGAAAACCGCAATTGGAGATCTTTTTTTTACTGCAAATGAAGTCAGTCAAACAATGGGGGTTAAAAGTTATGCTTATTCTCTGTTTTTATGTACCTACAAGCATGCCTAAGACAGATTTAAAAAAAAATACTAATGTTTTTAAATGAATTCTCGCGGTGGATGTTAAAAATATAAGAAAAAAGGTTGGACCACCACACTGTTCTTTCTTGACATACCTTTCTCGATTCCTTAACATTCATAAATCATGTCATGCATGCACGCCGATTTCACCGATTCGTCACGTGGTATAAATATATTTTTTAATGTTATTTAAAAAAAAATACAGAAAAATTCTCCAACCCTTGAAAATGTTTGCAAACGATTCGCATTATATATGTTGAATAGTAAACTATGGTTCAGCGTAAAAAAATATCGGGACTTTATGGCTTTGTTTTATTTTATATAAGAATGGAACGCACCCTTCTACAAGCATCATAGATATTGCAAGCAACTATAATTGAAGGCCTCCGACACGGAGGGTGTGAGGTCACACTTTCCCAGGAGGATTCAGTTGAAGTGAAACTTTTCTGACGTCATGTATTGTAGATGTAGTGGAGAACTTTTAGTAAAACGCTTTTTTGATATTTTTTTTTTCGAAAATAATAAATCAAGACGAAATATAAAGTTCTTAAATTTCTATTACGTGTACTATATTTTTTAAAGTTACAATTTTGATTGACTTCAGGTAGTCAATATTTTCACCATGGTGAGTTCAGTGTGTCATAAATATATGCAATATGACTTTTTATATTACTGTTACCCAAACGATATATCACAATATAAAACAAAATTAAATATACAATAAAATAAAATTATCTCTCTATTTTTGCAATATTAAAAATATTTTGGACCATTTGTATACAATGTGTATATTCGACACTTGATCAAAGCAAAATGTGCGAACATTAGAAAAAAATATCGATGAAAATGCGTTTTTTTTTAAAGTTATCTACTTAAGAAATAAGGACGCATTAATTTTTTTAAATTGAAAAACTCGTCATATGTTTTTTATTTTTTTCTCTCTTCAAGTAAGCGGCGTATTTTCTTTAAAGTAGTCTCATTTAAAAGCTAGAAAGTCAACCTAGCTAAAAAAAACTAGCAATATCTAACAGAAACTTCTTAAAAAAAACTCTGAAATTTGTAAAAAAAATTTACTTATAAACTGGATCATTGAGATAGACTTATTTTTACATGTTTTTATTAAATTTCATAATTTAATCTTTAAAAAATCTTGTTTTTATCGATATTTTTTTGTCTAGTATTTGTACATTTCGTTTGACCAAGTGTCGAAAATACACATTGTATTATTGATTTTAACTAACTAACTAACTAACCATCACGCCGTCTCCCCGAAGGGATAGGCTGAAATAAAGGACTGCCACACTTTTCTCTCCTGACACACTTCTCTCGCTTCCTCAACATTCATACATCGCGTCATGCACGCACGTCAATTTCTCAGACTTTTCACGCGGCCGACGTTCAATATTTGATTTGTTTGATCGTCCACGTTTTCCTTGGAATTCCTCTATTTCTAGTTCCATTTACATCATAAACATATACTTTTTTACCATTATTTCTTTATTCATTATTTCCATGTGTCCAAACCATCTTCTGTTATAACACTTTTATTAGCACCTCATTCACTTCTTATATTTTCATTCGACACTGTATCATACACAGTAGAATTAATTACCATTAAATTTGTGATTACACATGATTACTACTTGATTTCATAAAACTGTAGTTATTTTTCTGATTAATTTTTCTGTTGATCGAAACCGGTCAGCAGTATAAGTGATTGGCAGTTAAAAAAAGAAAAGCAAATGAAAGTGCAGAAAATGTTTATAAAAATTAAAGAGTTTGATTCTAATAATTCCAAGGAGAAATCGGTTTATGATTGTTTAATAATAATAATAATATGCTAACTTTTAAAGCGCCGTTTTTGTGATGTAATCACCTCAAGGGCGATTTATTAATTCAGTAAGGGCAGCATACAGCGATATCAATATATTAATTAAGAAACATTAAGAAAAATAATAAATAAAGCCAATTACATGCTACCACAAATACAATAAACAGTTAATTGAATTTAAGCTAAGGCAAAATATGGTCAAACAAAATGATTGAGAGTTAAACATAATAATAGTAGTAAAAAATAAAAAAAAATTAAAAGTTAAAATAAAAGTAACATATTATAATATCATGTAACATTATGGTCTCATCCACGCCAAAAGGTTGCTCCTATTGTTATTTTGAAGTTTCGTTAATTGAAGGACTCAAAATGTGCATCATTTTTCAAATCAAATCAAATCAAATCAGTTTATTAACTCAAAAGACATTACAAACAGGAAAATGTTTAAGGCATCTATTGAGTACAGGTAAAATATTATAAAAATACAACAAAGTACCATGAACGCATTAGAGATGGTTAGACATTAGGAAGACAACATACTTTCTAAAGTCAAGAGTATTTGTCCCCTGAACGTACCTTCACTAATATAAAAGACGTCGATCTCCGAGGAGACCGCGTTCAGCAGACTAATTGCTCTTCCCACCGGTGTCACCAGAGGCAGATTGGTTCTGGTGGCCGGTTGGTAAAACAATCTGTGCTGTCGCTGTCGGAGAAATCTATCAGGGACAAAAAGACCAACACCCTCTAGCACGGCCGAGTTCTCGAAATATCCCCTGATTAATTTAAAGAAATGGGTTATGAGATGTCCATCTCTTCGAAGCTGTAAAGAATTGGTTCCGAGCATTCCTAAAAGAAATGCCGTGGGATAGAGCCACGGATAACTACCATACTCCCTCATGTAGAGATACCTCAGAAATTTTTTCTGAACTCTCTCCAGCATAACGGAATATCTCGCCTCGTGAGGACTCCATATCACAGAACCACTTTCGAGTCTGCTCTGAACCAACGGCGTTGTATAGGACTCTGAGCACATTGGGATTTCTGAAAACTCTTCCGGTCCGAATGATGAAGCCCAACATCTTCAGTGCAATGTCACAAATCCTCTCGATATGTGCACGAAAAGTCAGCCTACTCTCATAAATGATCCCAAGATCCTTGATCGTAGATACGTGTGTTAGTTGCTGGTTGTTCATTGTGTATCTATAATACACAGTTCTCAATGCTCTAGTAAACGATAGCATAGCGCACTTAGAGACATTGAAGTACATTTTATTACTGTGACTCCAGTTAACAATATTATCAATGTCAGGCTGGAGGCGAAGACAGTCGTCGGGATTGTTAATTTCTAGGAATAATTTCAGATCATCGGCAAATAAAAGAAATCGCGAGAAGTTTATCACCTTCGCAATATCATTTTGATTCCTTCAGTTTATATGATTCACCGAGAGATGGCGCTAGAGTCGGTTTCAATAATAGTTGTCAATTGTCATGACTTTACTGCACATATAAGTAATTGTGCAAAAAAAAAGTATGGATTTCATTGTTAAACATCATGTATTAAACATCAGTATCTTCTTCTTGATGTACTCCTCCGAACGATGTCCTCTATTACGCAAGTTTTTCTGATGTCTGCGTTACGGACACGACTCGGAGAGTTATTCCAGTACCTAATGGATCTTAGAACCTTTATTTCAGAAATTCTTAGCAGACCCTTGGTTCGTAAATTGTCGCCCGCGTCTCGACAGCATACGTCATGATAGGTCTCACGCATATTTTATAAATTCTGACCGTGCTGTCAATACGCATTTGGTAATTCTTCCAGATCAGATTTTTCAGACACCCTGACAAGTAAGTTATATCTTCTTCTTCTTTTTCCTTATTGTAGACCTATGTGGTCTGTTCTCCAGAGTGTTGCTCCTCCTGTGAGGTAGATTCCCGGCTGTCCTTCCATCTTTCAGGAGGTCTTCCACGAGGGCGAGTCCCATGAGGTTGATTATGCAATGCAATGTAGGGGAGTCTGGTGGTGTCCATTTTGAACATGACCGTACCAGTCCCCTTTTCGCTGTCTGCTCTATCTAATAATATCCTCAACCTCACATATCTATGTTATTCTGGTGTTCCTCACGCGATCCCTCAGTGTCTTGCCTGCTATCGTCCTCTGTGTCTTCATTTCGGAAGTCCTCAAAACTTGTTTGGTCCTTACTGTGTCTGCCCTTGCTTCAACGCCATATGTTATTATTGGTTAAGTAAGTTATATGATTTTTGAAATATATGAATTTTGTACTTGTAAGTATGTATACATAATGTGGTACAAGTATATATACCTACCTGTTTATTATACGTAGTTAATGAGAACGGCAATTGTATTGGCCGGATGCTTGGTAAGAGCTAACTGCTCTGGTCTCATTGTCCAGCCGCCTCGCCTAATGAAAAGCGTTGAACAATGTCCAATTTCGGTCATTGTGTTTGCATTATTTCAAATCGGACCTTCTGTACGTAGGAACAAGTGTATTTTAATCATTTGCCAATGCGATATTAATTTTATGTACGAGTCCACCTCTTAGTGGACTGCTATAAACATAATTTAAGTAGGTACTTTTTTTGAACTATATTATCTGTTCATTTTTCGAATTCAAATGTATGGAATTCAATAATATACATTTTTACAAATTATAATAATGTTTTTTCTTCTTGTATGATTTTATTTATCTAGCATATTTCCTAAAACAACATAATAATTTTTTTTGGGAAATTTTTTGGGGGAAACACTATAGTATTTCAACAACATCAACTGTTTAATTTGAAACATTGTTGTAATATCACAATTTATTTAATCGATTTTTTCTGATATTTTCACGATAGCTGTTTTGCCAAACCATGTCGGCATCATCAGATGTTCCAATCAACATGTCGATAATGCCAAAATCAGTTGGTGAAACAGCTCATAGCGACAATTTTGACATAATTTTGCTGATATAGAAATATAATTTTTTATTTAATTTTTTAAAATAATATGGGTTTGAGACAGAGACTCCTGATCTAGGGACTCGGGTTCTATTCTGTGCGTAACTAGATTTTAGTTCCATATTATTTAGAAATAATTTTACTTAGGTACTATAGAAATATTAAGAATCAGTCTTACATGAATAAATAAGTTATCACGAAGAAAAAGGCAGTATAAATAGAAAAAAGCAAATCGATTCCGCCCTCGGAATAAATAAATTAAAAAACCCTTTTAATGTGATTGATTAAAACAAAAAAAACCCATATATTTGTTATTGTAGCTGATTTTGTTCAAGTGTTTAATTATGGTGATTTAATACGAATTTTTTTAAAGTAAGTTATTTCTTAAACAGTATGTAAGTCCATCAGAAAATGTATACGTATTATCCGTAATGTTCCCAATTTTTCATCAACAAGCTAGGCATGCGTGTAACTGAAAACTGTTGATTTCCTTTGGGCTTCGTATTGAAGTTTTTATGAATAGAATAAGATTGAAATAGTTCGGAGGTTAGAGTGGGAGGGGGAGGGACGCACCTTTCAACAGCGCGCATTTAAACTTTTATAAAAGGAACAAAACAAAACGATATCGCGTGTGACGTTTACAGAAAATTTCCCTCGCATTACAGGATAGCTCACACGTGATAAAAATAACTTTGGAGTCCATAAAAGTGATAGCCGTAATTCTATGCATGAAAACTATATGCGTAATTATAATTTACACTATTTAACATACAATAAATCTTTTTTTTTTTTTTTTGTATACAACAGGTCGTTTGAACCCTATTACTGTATACAATTTATTTTTTAGCTAATACGAGTATATTGATTCTTGTGACATGTGACATAGGTAGCCAATCTATCGCCCCATTTTATTGTCACGTGAATTCTACACCAGATCAAAGACAGTGTGACAATCATACTGCTATCGCCGGGAATCGAACCCGGGACCTTCAGTATGGAAGTCAGAGTTTTTACCACTCTGCCACGAAGGTCGTCGTTTTCTTTCCTATATATTCATTTATTTATTTTTCTTCTATATACGCCATATTTTGGATTGTTAAGATGTTTTTTTTTCAATTTTTCTTTTTTATACACTTTGTATATACAACACTTTTATTAAACAAATAAAATTATATAGACATGTTTCGGACAAACAGTCCTTTTTCCAGTAAAGAAACATATTTATAAAAATATTATAAAATTGTTGTTTACATAATCTGACAAATATTATAAAGATTTATTTTGGACATTATTACATTAATATGATTTTGAAAATTTGGTTTGGTTCATATGGAGCTCCCGTAAATTTGGAGATATTTCGTGGATAAGTGAATTGTTTTGGTCAATTTGAGTATTGCCGCTCTTTATGATAGTTATTTGTGACAAAAAATACGTTTTCACTGTTTTGGTGTTAAAATTATATAAGTTTTTTCGTTTATAAAAATAATTTTGACAGGTGTAAAAATAAATTTTTCATTTGTTCCAATGACAATTTGAATAAATTTTTCAATAATATTTTAAAGTTCTTGCTGGTGTTGGATTGTTTTAAGTGCCTAATTACAGTAAATTAAAAAAAAATAAACAGTGGATAACGTGGAATTAAAATTAAATAAACACAAATGTCCGGATCGTCCAGCTGACGACAAGTGCACCATCTAAAATAACAATATGTGTCAAATTATTTTTCTTTGTTATTTTATTTTATATTATTGTATTTCATATAATTTGTTTTAGATGTATTATGTAGACGTTGAACGATCGAAGTGTGCGCGGGAGATGCCTATTGGTGGCGATGAGGTTCGCAACCCATCACACCGCGTCTCGCGCGATGGCGAAAAGAGAAGGATGGAGTGCCGCATCGATTAAAGTGTGGCGTTCCATTCTTTCTGCCTACCCTTTCGGGGAGACGGCGTGATGGTTAGTTAGTTAGTTTTTATTTTGGAACGTTTATGCTTTTGTTATAACAAATATTATGATTCAATTTAAAATTTAAAATAATAATTTAAAGTTCTTATTAGGGTTCAAGTAATTTCTTACAACAAAGGAAATAAACCAAATATTGGATTGACGTTAAATTGATTTATTCATTTATTTATTTCATTTACTTATTTAAACATATCAAAAGCATCACAGAACTACATTCCAATACACCAATGATACATAATATTAATATCAAAAAGTTTGAGATACAACTGTAAATAACATATAATGAAATAAAATGATGAACTCACAATTATAACAATGTCAGAGACAGCGCCTCCCTCAGGTCAACTTCACTCTCACTAAATACGTCGACCTCCGTGGTGACACGATTTAGCAAAGATGTTGCTCTACCTACCGGCATTACCATTGGCAGGTTGGTTCTGCATCGCGGGAGATAACCTACATCACTACATCACTCAAGATTTCTGAATTGTGTATACAACCGCCTATCAGTCGAAAGAAGTGAACACCCAAGTCTCGTCTCCTCTCAAGTGACTGGAAGCTCAGCATCCGTAGCAAGTAATCAGTCGGAAAGAGTAATAATATCCATACTCCCTAAGATAGAGGTATCGCAGAAATTTCTTCTGCACCCTCTCCACTATCAGGGAATATCGAACCTCTTGCTGCGCCCAGATAATGGAACTAAATTCGAACCGACTTCTCACTAGAGAGCTACACAGTAACTTCAGCACCTGAATATTACGAAAGATCTTGGCGTTTCTGATGACAAAATCAAGCATTTTGAGAATAAATTTCATTCATTTTTCTATTATATGTCTGGTCTATATCTGGTTTTGGTCTGGTGTAGAATTCACGTGACAATAAAATGGCGATGGATTGGCTACCAATCACATGTCACGAGAATTAATATAATAGCTAAAAAATAAATTGTATACAGTAATTGGGTTCAAACAACCTGTTGTATACATAAAAAAAAACAAAAAAAAAAACTGACCACATTCCTAATAAAATTTGTTTTATTTTGTATATACTACATGTTTAATTACACTGATGAAGGGCTACTGTGTCCCGAAACATGATTGTAAATTAATAAAATTTTATTTGTATGTAAAAATAAAGTATTGTTACAAAGAAAGAAAAATATATAATCGTTATATTCTTTACTTTTATATGAAGCACTTTATTAGTGGTTAGGCGTCATAAAAAATAATTAAAAAACACCTTTCTACTTGAAATTCACTACTTTATTTTTGTTTTATCAAACCAATCTATATTAATCCTTAGTTTGATTTGTATGTAAGCGAAGCTTTCCGACGAAGCTCCGTCGGGAGCGAAACAAGTTGATTTGATAAAACAAAAATAAAATAGGGAAAAACAACAAAGAAGTGTTTCTAGATTATTATCGTAATTTTCTTTATCTAGCTATGGCGGGAAACAGTTTCAAAGAAGTCCAGTGGACAAACGATTGACTCTAGACCTAAGAATCATTAGTTTATATCAGAATCATTGACAAATCTATTGAAATGATAAAATACACTTTTATATATGATAAAATACACAAGCGGCAGGTAGAAAGAACGGAATGCCACACTTTTCTTTCCTGACATATTTCTCTCGCTTCCTCAACATTCATACATCGTGTCAATTAATAAGTATTTGACTAACTAACTTACCATCACGCCGTCTCCCCGGAGGGGTAGGCAGAAAGAATGGAACGCCACACTGTTCTGTCCTGACTTACGTCTCTCGATTCCTCTACATTCATACATCTTGTCATGCACGCACGTCGATTTTTCCGACTCCTCACGTGACCGACATTCAATATTTGATTGATTTGATCGTGCCACGTTTTCCTCGGCCTTCCTCTATTTCTAGCTCCGTTCACGCCGTTTACATATACCTTCTTTACCATTCTGTCTTCACTCATTCTTTCCATGTGTCCAAACCATCTTAATGATCCTTTCCTTATTTTGTTCATAACACTTTCATTCGCACCACATTCACTTCTTGTACTTGCATTTGTCACTCTATCATATACAGATTTGCCACAGATTCGTCTTAGAGATCCCATTTCTACTGCATTTATTCTACTTTCAACATGCGTATATGAAATAAAATATAATTTCAATAAGAATTTCAAATATACTAAACCAAGCATTCACATAATAAACGATTAAATGTTTTATTTAGATATTTAAAAATTTGCGTACAAAAAAAATATTTATTTTATTTATTTTTGTTTGAACAATGATGTAAAATTCTACATTAAATATATTATATATTTTATTCGTGTTTTGTCTTGCTAGTATTACACCATTAGTATTATCAAATATAAACACCTGATATTGCACTAGCAAGGCGAAATATGGCACTCCCATAAAATTTATTAAAACTCCTAGAAAACTAATATTTTTAAATATGACGTCTAAAGGTGGTGATAGACGTACGAACTTAAAGTCTGCGGTTTTTAAGATCGCGAACTTACTTGACTCGACGTCGGCGATACACGCGCCAACTTACTCATACCGTATCGCGATGTCGTCCACTGAAGAAGCTTTGTGTTATTTAGGAATTATATCGTATTATAATTATATCGTATTTATTATATCGTATTATAATTATATCGTATTTAGGATCGTATTTATATCGTATTATAATTATATCGTATTATAATTATATCGTATTATAATTATATCGTATTTAGGAATTATATCGTACAAAATGGCGGCTCGCGGCTCGCAGTGCTGCCACACGTACGAGCCAAGACGAGCTACGAGTAAGATTTCAAACCGGTTGGATCGCCGACGAACTTACTCGGCGGTTTTAAAGTACGCGTACTTACGGTGACACACGAGCGAAAAAGGTCGTCGAGCCATAAGTACGCGTACTTGCTCGCCCGTCTATCACCCACTTTAGATCATCATAAATTTAAATATTGTATAAAAATAATGTTCTGATGCTCTCCTAACAAGGCGACACATTTCAAACGGATTGAAAGAAATTAAAGGAATAATAAAAACCGAATTTCTTAATATCACTTACATGTCGGATTTTAATTATTTATTATTAAAGAATGAGTGAAAAATTGAAGGTTATTTTACCTACATTTGCACTGATTATACACTTATACATACATACAATTACAAACTAATTTTTATGTACACACAGTATTTATTGACGAATACCTATGAACTCGTAATTTAACGCGACATGTAAGTATGCATATATGCATAGTATGGATGTGTGCGTATGGGCAGATTATTTCAATAGACACGCGTTTTTAACAATGTAAGTACAGTCTGCCACAATTGTATTAGAGCAAATGATCTACCAGCATGTTCAATGCTATTTGATTTTACACGAAATTTGTTTACAATTACCTGTTATATAAAAAAAATCCAGCTTATTTTCTATCCTGTTCCTGCCATGTTATTCTTGGTCTTCCTTTATTTCTAGTCCCGTTAACGTCGTCGTAGGACTTTCAAACCAATCAAATATAAAATGTCGGCCATGTAAAGTGTCGGAGAAATCAACGTGCGCGCATTCCACGATTTATGAATGTTGAGGAATTGAGAAATTTATACCAGGGGATAGAACAGTGTGGCGGTCCATTATTTCTGAATACACCTTCAGAAGGCGGCGTGATGGTTAGTTAGATATTTTCTGTTCGTTATTATCTGCATAATTAATGTAGGTACATGTGAGTGAGAGAGAATGGAAGTGTGTCTGTAATTTCTGAAGTCGTCTTTGTCACTTTTTAATGTAACAAAAACATCTGCACATCTGCACATGTGCAGATGATATTGTTACGTAAATATGGGACTTGTCTATATCTCCAGTATACCTACATATCAATGTTTACATCTTTTTATTTTTACATTTTGGAGTACCTAATCGTGTAGTAGATTCCATATCAAGATACGTGATAAAGTCTAAAAAAATTACCAAAAAAGTCCTGAGAAAAAAATAAAAAATAAAAATAACTATCGCATTGATAATTTACGCACATGTTTATACCAAGGAGTTTCAAAACAAATAACGAATAGCTGATTAACTTATATTATAACAAAATAAAATAATTCAAAGCCAAATAATAGAATACTAAATTACTATACATTTTTACTTAGGAACTATTATAAAAATCAATATGAATCTATTTAAAAGAAAAAAAAATAATGT
The DNA here is from genome assembly GCA_022606425.2 of Lepidostoma basale. Lineage (NCBI taxonomy): Eukaryota > Metazoa > Arthropoda > Insecta > Trichoptera > Lepidostomatidae > Lepidostoma > Lepidostoma basale. Next base: position 547,716 of record JAHDVF020001018.1, on the reverse strand, counting down.
TTTTTTTTCATAAATAATCAACTAACAAGAAATGATTAATTTATTTAACACAAATAGAAGTACCAAATCTTTTTTCTCTTTCCAGACAAAATTATTCAAACACAATAATGTATGTGTAACACCGCAGCATGATATTAAAAGGTTGGCAATTAACACGAGAGTGATGACGTCACGTAATTTTTTAATATGAGAATTACTCCGTCGGTATTATAGTTACATTTAAAAAAATGTGACAAATGGTTAATAGATGCCGGTATCGTTCGGTACTCGGAAAATTATTTGTTGGTGCAATAGTACTGGTACTGTCATACCAGCGGACAGGTTAATTTAAAGCGTTGTATATATATTTTTATAATTGACTGTATCGGATCCTACCTAAGTACCTACGTGCACAATAAGGTAGATAGAACATCAACAAAGGTGAATTACCATGAAAAAATTATCTCCACATACAGTCAACACAAACGATTTAGTTGTCATCTAGTTTTGGTGGCGATTAGTTTATCGGAGAGGAATGCGACCGAGCACCACCTAACGTGTTCGAATGCTCCCTAATGTGGCGATGTCATGCAGACTGAGATTTTGACTAGAGATTATACGTATTAACTAACTATTTGTTTCTAGACTAGTCTAGTGTTTGCAGTGAAGTTTTATGGGATAATCTTGTGTTTCGTGCTATTTCGCGTTTTGTTATAATAAAAAACTCATCTAGTATTAGGTAGGTACAAAAATACATATATGTTTTAAACTGTGCGTTTCTAAAATATTACGTATTTTATTATTTGTTCAGATAAATTCACTAAAATATTTTTACTAGAGTAATATAATACAAATAGAAGTTTTATTACTTATTAATGAGAATAACATATTTCGCCTTGCTAAGGTATTATCAAATGTTTAAACAATATAAAAATTTGATAATGCCTAAACATAGCGAAACATATCATGTTTACTACATATGTTTACTTTTATTTATCATTATGCGAAAAAATAATTAAAAAAGCTGTATTGGTGATACAATTCTAAATTAGACTAGTTGATAATGAAAACAAAAAAAATATATACAAAATATCTTTTTTATTGTTTCTTGAACAATGATGTAAAACTCCATATTAAATTATTAATATGTATGAAAAAAACCCGATACTTTTCAAGGAGTTTTATTATAATATTTATGTATGACATGTTTCGCCCTTCTAAGGCATTATCAAAGGCTTTATCACATTTGATAATGCCTTAGAAGGGCGAAACATGTCATACATAAATATTATAATAAAACTCCTTAAAAACTATCGTTTTTTCATACATATTAACAAAATTTCTTTATTTTTATATATTTAGTGTGCTTCCACTTGTGTAGCACAATTGGAAGCATATTTAATCTATGTTATATACATATACATATATAAAACAAAGTCGTGTTAGTTACACCATTAACTCAAGAACGGCTGGACCGATTTTTATGATATTTGATTTGTTAGATTTGTCTCCGTCCCGAATAGCAGAATATCGGAAAAAATCACGAAAAAAGTATTAATTTAAACTTAATATAATAAAAAAACTGAATTTAATTCAGCTTATAAGTTAACGCAATACTTATTGATTCTGAAGCGGTACGAAGTTCGCCGGGTCAGCTAGTATATAATAATAAATATATTTTATATATTTTTTTGATTTCATTTTATAAAATGAACTTCTACCAAGAAATTTCAATTAAAAATATTAATTATTAGACAAGATGACTTGTATAAAAGCTAATGCGTTATCGTTATTTAATTGGAATAAATCTTGCATAGCCTTTTCGCTGATCTACATCTTATTTCACATCACACGAGACATGCACTTGTTGAAATTGTACGCTTTATGGTCTGGGTTATCGCCGTTAAACACAATTTTCAATTTGCAAAACTTTTCATATTAAACATTCTGGACCACCATTATATTATAAATCCAAATATATATTTGATACGTGTGTATTTAGATTTAATATCGTTTTACATTTGTTGATTAGTATACTTTTTCTAAATGCCATGATTCTACGATTTAAAACAGTTATAGTATGATTTACTCGTATAATTGAAAACAATCAGCTAATGAGTCCCATTTATCTATAATTCTAAAGTAAAATCGATCTTTTGAGATAGATTTGATTAGTTAACACTTGGGCTAGCATACATGGTCACAAACACAAATCTATTTCTCAATAACACAAAACACAATATTTTTAATTACAGCAAATAAAAGATCTTAAGAATACGAGAATGAAACATTTTATACAGAGTTAGTATGTCCTTTTAAGTCTGAATGACGAGTGAAAAGTTCGTTTATTTCATCATTCGTCAATAACATATTGCCTAGGATTCTGACTACCTATTCAGTAGTCTTACGTATACACATCAGGATTCTCTTGTGTGTGTTTATTTATTCTTTGATATTCGAGGAAGATACTGATATATTCAGTTATTGCTATAGTGATTTGGTTTGTAAGAAAATATCGTTTAAAAAGTGATTTTATTCAAAATGCGTTGACGAAGAATGTCCCACGTAACGATGATAGAAAGAGTACTGTTTGCACAAGTTAATCCAGTGGAAATGAGATCACTGAGAAGAATGTGTATGAAAACGATGATAGAATACCTACGACGAAAGAAGGAAGAAATGTAGAGCAGATGATTGCATTCTAAGTAAAATTTAATAAGGATTACTTAGATGGTTCATAAATTGTACATAAGTAGTGTGAATGGAAAAATAAGTCGAGAACAGCCGAGGGAAACATTGCATGGCTACATTCGAAGTCGGAAATATCGACGAACGTACGTGTAACGATGTATAAATGCAGAGGAAACACGAGAGGTATGTCAGAATAAAGCAGTGTGGCGGTCCATTCACTACGCCTATTCCTCTGGCAAATATGATAGGTAAAAACCTATGTCGTTAAGAAAGAGCATGAGAACATTTTAAATACGAGACAGCGAGAGAGGAATACTTAAATTCTCTCCGAAAGTAATTCGAAAACACGGTGCGCATGCCCGAAAACATTTCTGGATTATTTTGAAATTTGTTCTGATTATTGTTGTATGAAAGTAGTGTAGAACACAAATGGAGAACAATTTGGTGTTGTTAATTGTGAAAATTTTCACGTGTGTGAAAATTTTTTTTACAAAAATTACAAAAAAATTACAGTTAAAACTTTTTAATGATAATGGTTGTACAGTGAACCAATTTTCGAAGGATAAACAATCTTTACTTCCGTGTATATTTCACGGGTAGCAACAAGGATTAAATATTTAAGGATTAATTGTATCTCAATAGAGACGAAGATATAAATTGTTTTATTTTTGAAAACAGAATATGGTAGCCCTTTACATTGCATTAATAAAGACTTTCTGCTTAATGCTTACATTTATTCTTAATAGATGGCGCTAGTGTAGATTGACCTAAAATGTGAAGTGTTTTTAACATAGTAGCATATACACATCTTTCAAAAATTTGTCAGACGTGGTGGTCATAAGGAGGGCTGAATGGGGATGTTGTTAACATAAAGTGATCGCTTAACCCAACCAATGACAGGTCATTAGTCCTGTATACGCCTCGACTACCATATTCTGTTAAAAAAAAAATTTACATCTTCGTCTTTATTGATATACAGTTAATCCTTAAAAATGATTAACCCGAAATGGGTGAAACCCGGTATTTGTCTACAAGTAGGTATTTGTATACATTAAAAAAAAACAATTCTGGTTCTGATTTTGAAAATTTGGTTTGGTTCATGTGGTGCTCCCGTAAATTTGGAGAAATTACGTGTATAAGTGAATTGTTTTGGTCAATTTGATTGTTGCCGCACTTTATAATAGTTAATTGTGACACGTAATACGTTTGTGCTGTTTTGATGTCAAAATTATACAAGTTTTTTCGTTTATATAAAGAATTTTGACAGGTGTAAAAATAAATTTTTCATTTGTTCCAATGACAATTTGAATAATTTCTTCAATATTCTTTTAAAGTTCTGGCTGGTGTTGGTTGTTTTAAGTGCCTAATTACTGCTAATTGAAAAAAAGGTGGATACGTGGAACATTAATTAAATCATATAATATACAATATGTGCACCATCTAAAAATAACATTTTGTGTTAAATTTTTTTTATTTTATATCATTGTATTTTATATTATTTGTTTTAGATTTATTTTGTGGATGTTGGAAGATCGAAGTGTGCGCGGGAGATGCCTATTGGTGGCGATGAGGTTCGCAACCCATCACACCGCGTCTCCCGCAGGGCGAAAAGAGAAGGATGGAGTGCCGCATCGGTTAAAGTGTGACAGTCCATTCTTTCTGCCTACCCTTTCGGGGAGACGGCGTGATGGTTAGTTAGTTAGTTAAAAAAAAAACAAAGTATTACATAATTTACATATCGCACGCTTAATAGAACACTATCTTAACTCAAAAAAACAAGTTTTGCTCAATCTGACATGAGTCGGTGTTTTAACAAAAACAGTCGAAAAACACGTACGAATGGATAGCGTTAACATTGTGAACGATAATCGTACGTACGAATGGTAGCGTTAACATTGTGAAAAATAGATGGATAGCGTTAAAACAAGCCTCTGTCAATGTTAACTCAATTATGACCTAAACCATAATCAGTCAGTTTACTATTAAGCGTGCGATATATGTATAACACTTTGCGTTATTTTCGCTTTGTTCAAACAATATTATTAACAAATCTTTTAACTGGAAAAATTGAAGAGGTGATATATTACTTTCAGTCGGACTTGGAGGCCGAAGCCGAAACTGGAGTTGTAGAGATGGGGTGTACTCCAAGTGCTGTGCAACCCCCGGACGTGGCGGGAACCACGCTCCATCTGCCCAACTCTAAGCTCCGGTTCTCGCTCAAGCAGCTAAGGGCGCTCAACACTCAATTTGAAAAACTGACGGATGATGAGAGGGAAGGTAAGAAACATATATTGATACGTTTTATATTACCACAATAAAATAAGAATGCTAAGGCTACGGACACACCGAAGTGTTTCGGTTGCTGTCTGTTGAAATTGATAGAGATTGATTTGACAGCGTTGTCAAATTATTTTATTTAAATAAGTTTATCATGCTATTGATAAAGCTGTTATATTTAATTTAATTTATGAATTGATCAATTAAAGCAAAGCACAAAGTTAAAGATTATAAATTTATATACCTACTTACATTTATTTTCAAATCGAATATTCGAGTAAAATTCAACACTTTGGTGTGTCCGTAGTTTTAGTGAAACAAGTGTTTGAGTTTAATTTTTTTGTTGATTAAAAAATACATAAAACTTTATATTTTTCATCTCATTTCATTTATTTTAATAAAAATCACAAACATTACAGACATATAATTCCAGATCGTTTGCAATTACATTATAAGAATTTATAAGAGAAGCATAAAAAAATTAAGATTAAGAATTATAAAGAATCATAACATTGATATTGCATCCCTGAGGCAACTCACACTATCACGAAATATGTCGACTTCCGAGGCGACCCGACTAAGTAATCAGATTTCCCTACTCACAGGCATAACCATTGCCAGGTTGGTTCCAACAATCTGTGCTGTTTTTGACGAAGGTCAAGAATCAGGGACTAATAGACCTACATCACTCAGGACATTCGAGTTATGGATATGGCCGCCATTCAGCTGAAATAAGTGAACTCCCAAGTGCATATTCCTCCTTCTCTCCAATGATTGGTAGCTTAGCATACCTAGCTATAATTTAGTCGGAAAAAGCCACGGGTAATAACCGCGCTCCCTGAGGTAAAGAAAGCGCACTCGCTCCACCATCAGAAAATATCGGATCCCAGGCGGTGACCAAATAGTGGAACTATATTCCAGCCGACTTCTTACCAGGGAATTATACAATACCCGAAGTACCTGAGTGTTCGAAAATATCTTGGCATTCCTAAAAACAAATTCTTTAGTTATTAAATATTGTGAATAACAAGCGATCTATGGAAGATGAATCATATTTTATAAGAGTGGTGTGTCTCGCCTTAGTAGGATATTATTAAATGAGCAGATATACTCGTATATAATATAATCACGTAGAATCGGAGATCGACGTCTTTCATGTTAGTGAAATTACGTTCAGAAGGCAAATACTCTTAATTCTGGAGATTATCCTGTCTTCCTAATGTTAAACCATCTCTCATGCGTTTCTGGTAGTATACTATACACAATATATTATTTTACCTGTTCTCAATAGATGCCTTAAAAATAAATTTTGTAATGTCTGTTGATGAAATAAACTGATTTGATTGATTTGATTTGATTGATTGATTTGAATCAATAATTTATTTAGTGCTGCCAAAATAATGAAGTACAGCTCTTTATGTTTCACATTTTGGTCATGATTCCAACATACAAGAGCAAATCATCTCTCTTATCATTTATAAGTTTAATCTACCTACTAATGCTGCAGAAAAAAGAAAATTGTATATTTAAATATGATATCAATCAAAGTGGATTATTTTGTGAAGAAGAATACAGTGATACAAGCAGGAAACATAATATTTTTAAATATTAAATATTAATAAAAAAAATGGAAATATCCGGTTATCTCGTCTCTCATTACTCGCACAGCATTGATTAACTTCCGTTATTCAGGGCGCTCATGTGCTTACTTCCGGTCGGCCGGTCATTATTATGTTAACAATGGCCATATCTGTACACCTTCATACATTAACATCACGTACGAATTTAAATTTATTATGTAATATAACATTTTATTTGCTAATATTGAAATGATACGCACGCTGTTCTAATATAATTGGGTAAGTAGGAATCTCATATTGACCTTATTTAGAGTACTTAAATAACATAGTAAGAGTTTCCTAAGTGAGAACTTCAATATATTGGATTGTTAGATAATGTAAAAGATGAATGGCGATAGGATAGTTTTAAATTATTTAACATAAAAAAAAAAATACTTTAGAATTACGTTTGATTTTAGATGTTTCATCATATTTTATTGGAGTGATATGTTTTCCCTTTCTGGGCCATTATTAAATGTTGTCAAGAATGCGATGCGAATAAAAGTGTTATGAACAAAATAATGAAAGGGTAGTTAAGATGGTTTGGACACATGGAAAGAATGAGAGAGAATTTATTAAGTGTTTTAGTTAAGACGTAGTTAAATAATACGTTTTTGTGGTTCTTAGTTGTACACAAATATTTTATTTTTAAAAATAGTTGGCTGCCTTTGTATATGGCTAGAATGTTGATATTGTTTTCAGCTTTCATTTTATTTGTGTTGTTCACAATATCCAAATCTGTTTCAGAGCCTTTATCCGAGGAAATGGAGATAATTGCAGAGAAATTGGTGCAGGGAATTATATCCGGAGCAGCAAAAAAGGATTCACGTTTCAAATCCAAATACATCGTCTATTTGAACAATCATAGAATGGTGAGGATAATCAAATGTCATCGGTTAATTCTATTTATATAGTGTCAAATGCAAATATAAGAAGTGGATGCACTGAAATGAAAGTGTTATAATATGTATGTAATATTGAGAAAGCGAGAGAAAAATGTTAGGAAAGAACAGTGGGGCGGTCCATTCTTTCTGCCTACTCCTTCCGAGAGACGACTTGATGGTTCTTCTTCTTCTTTTTGTCGCTCGCTTTCTCTTTCCCCCATAGGGGACCAGTCTAGTGCGCCCTGAGCGATGCAGGCTGGGTTTTGTCTCAGAGTGTGAACGATCCACTGCCATTTGCGTCTAGCGACTTGTTCTCTAATTGGCTTTTCGCCTGCCATAGTCCAGAGAACGGCATTTGACACCGTTTGGGGCCAATAGATTTTGAATATTGAGTGAAGGCACCTATTTATAAACACCTGGAGTTTACCATTTGCATCGTTAACATATACTTACTTCACATATTAACTAATGCCCCTTTTCATTATTTTCCAATTCTTTATCGGCTCCAAGTTGAAAGGGCAATATTGGCAACAACAACTGTACAAAGCTTCATCTCAGTCGGATGAACGATGCGTGAACGCATAGGGAACGAACACACAAACATTAATTTGTATATATAAGATTATTTGAATAGAGGCATGGACTATTGCAATCATTTTTTTACGTGTATTTATGACTTGCAGATCAAATCCCGTTCTCTGGAGTACCTGGTAGTTATGGAAACCTTGAAGGGGCACTGCGCGGTGGCGGAGGGACCCCCGGGCTGCGCGCGCCTGCGCCCCGAGGACACGCGACTCTGGGAGGACTTCCTCACAGAGAGCGGCTTCTTGAGAAGGTAACTACAATATATCATTTTTAATTAAGTGTTGCCATTAAAACAAAGGTTTCTTTGTTGGATACCTGTTCACAAATGCGGTTTATTTAAAATCGGTAAAAATAATTAAAAATCTTAACACCATTGAGAATAAAGGCCGTGCCACACTGTTTGAAACAAGCTCTCCACAAGGGTGACATTGGTGGAATGTGGAGCCCAACATGTGGAATGCGTGTTTACAACACGCATCTATGCGCGTCCGTCCACAAAGGTTGTTGAAGGTCAAACGAATTTTGATTTCAAACAAGTGTCTACACAGTTTTAAACCGCCGGTGGAGACCGATGTGGAGAGCTTGTTTAAAACAGTGTGGCACGGCTTTAAGTTTTAAATTTTAAAAATGGAAATGATTTTAATATGATGTTAAGGCGTTAACACTGTGGAATTCCATTTTTAATTTGGTAGAAAAATTTCCACAACACCGTTAGTATCCACTTTTTATATTAAATATTTAGAGTTTATACTATATCATAAATGATAATATATTGTGTTGTGAAAAATATTTTGTACGAGTAAATCAAAGTTGAAGATTGTAAAACAAATTCTAATCCTATTTATTGATTTCAATCTTTAAAAAAAAAAATGGATATTAACAGTGTTATACATTATTAAATAACGAAACAGTAAAAATACAATTTTGATACATATAACAATGTTTTTTTATTTAACAGTTTATAATAATATAAATACTCATTCCAAGTGAAGAGTGATAAATTCACTTATTTATATAAGTAGAGCTTTTGGAAGTGAAAACTATTTCCCGCCTTTTTGCTAACGCATAATTTTTTCAATTTATATTGTTTTGTTTAGTTCGATTTCGTTTACATATTTTTTATATCAGATTATGACGAAACATAAGTTTATGAAAAATATCCTAAAAAATATTTAATTTTCATGTTTAAGTGTATTATTTAGTAATTGTGTTTCTTAAATAATGGTGTAAAACTCCATATTAAATAATTAATACGAATAAAAACGTCTGTTTTATAGAAGTTATATTATAATTTATGGGACATTTGGTAATGCCTAAGAAAGGCGAAACATGTCATTTCCATTGATTATAAAAAAAACTTCTAGGAAAGCGGCGTTTTCATTCGTATTAATTGTTATTTAATATTTATTTCAGGGATAAAGTTGTAGAGAGATGGGTGGAAGTCTTGGCTTGGGCTGCTGGGAGTTCTGAGTGCCCTGAAGGCGGTGACCCAGGGCTTTTAGTGCCGCCTACGGTATACCCACACCTGAGGGATTTGCCCTCAGAGCAGCAGTGTCACTATGGAGATGGTAATAATTAGATAGAAGTTCTATTCTCGTACAAAAATGGCGTCGACTCGATTTCGCCATCTTTATTTTAACGTGCCATCAACTAGCACATTTGCTTTGGGTAGATTTGACTGCTAGTAGTCACTTGTAGCTTGTACCTGAAATATTACTTAACATTGAACTATTTATTGTTTCTTAAGCAATAGGAATGACATGTTTCGCATAGCTAATGTTTTATTTATACACATTTGATAATGTCTTAGCAAGACGAAACATCCAATTCCCTTCTATAAAACAGACGTTTTCATTCGGATTAATTATTTATTATGGAATTTTAAATGAAAATAAATAATTTTGTGTGCTGCCAGTTGCTTCTTATGGCCTCGAAACTGTAACATTGTCCAAACAAAGTGCCGAGAAATATGAGTGACCCAAAGAGCCATGTTAGGAATAAGCCTTAGAGACAGAGTCAGAAACGATTCGTTGAGAGAAAAAACAAAGGTCACTGACATCATCCACCGGGTAGCGACTCTAAAGTGGCAATGGACAGGTCACGTAGCCAGAAGCTCGGACGAGTGTCCAGGAGTGCACGAGAATAGGCTGAAGAAGAAGAACAAGAAAAATACGGAGAAGAAGAAGAGAAAGAAGAAGAAGAAGAAGAAGAAGAAGAAGAAGAAGAAGAAGAAGAAAACGAAGAAGAATAAGAAGAAAAAGAAGAATAAGAAGAAGAAGAAGAAGAAGAAGAAGAAAACGAAGAAGAAGAAGAAGAAGAAAACGAAGAAGAAGAAGAAGAAAAAGAAGAAGAAGAAGATGAAAAACTTCAAGAATCAATAAATATGCAAATGTTGTTGTAGAAGGTACGTAAAAAGTAAATCGATTGTATTTAATTAAATGTATTGCAGCTCACGAAGACTGCGAGGCCGATCAGCGAGGATACCGTGTGGCGATAGTGGAGGGGTCTCCCTGGGTTCGGGTCCGCATGGCTGGAGGGGTTCTGGGGGCGCAGGGGGCGGAAGCCAAGCTGCTTCTAGCGGTGCCCTTTAGTGGGTGGCCGGCTGGAAGCGACTTCCCTAACAGGGCCCCATTGGGCCATCCAGATGCCTTGCTCTTCTATAGTGCAGCACAAACGGTAATTATACAAAAAATAAACTTTTTCTTCAGCATATAATACTAAAAAAATAACATCAATAAACGAAATGATTTCAGGAATATGCATTGTTGTAACCAAAGATTATGGTACAATATATAGAGCTGTTGATAAGAATGTTTAAAATGTTGTTCTCCCATTAATATTTTTATTTTTTATTATTTTTATTTTGTGTATACAACAGGTCGTTTGAACCCAATTACCATATACAATTTATTTTAGCTATTATATTGGTTCTAGTGATATGTGATAGGTAGCTAATATATCGCCATTTTATTGTCACGGGAATTCTACACCGCTACTACTTTATACCTTAAACATTGTTTCATTTTAATTAATAATCTAATAGTGATAATGTTAGGCAGTTTGAATGCTCTCCCCATTTCCATCACCAGATGAACGTTGATTCTGCATATTGGGGGATGAAACAGTGTATGCTGACGCTGTCGAAGTTTAAACAAATTTGATTGACTTTTTCTCAATAGATTCCTCAAACCTTAATTTTGTAAGGTCTATTGATGAAATAAATTGATTTGATTTGATTTGATATTCTGTGAACATTTATTATGCCTGAAAGCATCCGAAATATGATTATACGGAAGAATGATTTAAATAACTTGGAACAAATTTGGTCAGGAAACCAGAAATCTTGAAGAGAACTCATTGCAGTGGAGAATATAAAAATATAATAAGGTCCCTAAAATTTTTCAATATGGGTCACATCTTGCGTGGTGACAGTTATGAGCTATTCCAACTTATGATAATGTGTAAGGTTGAAGGACGACGTGTTCTTTTGAGAAGACAAACGTCTTGGATGCTCAAACGATTATGATTAATCATAGGTGCTAAAGACTGGACTGGAATAAGGAGAGTGGAGCCTTTTCAGAAGTGATAACGAACAAAGAAACTGGATATGACAAAAGAAGAAGAAGAAGTTTTCATTTTATTTATTAATGTACAAGACAACATAATATGAACATTGAAGGACACAAAATCGTGCAGTTTCGCCTCCAACCAATTAATTAATAGCAGAAATAAAAGTCTAGCATTAATTCCTATATACTTATTATCCATTAAAGCCGTTCCACACTGTTTTAAACAATCTCTCCACTTCGGTCTCCACCGGCGGTTTAAAACTGTGTAGACACTTGCTTGAAACCAAAATTCGTTTGACCTTCAACTAACTTTGTGAACGGATGCGCATAGTATGCGTGTGGATCCACCGTTTAAACACGCATTCCACATGTGGAGAGCTTGTTTACAACAGTATGTGGACACTACACCAACCGTGGGCTCCACAGCTCTCCACCAAGGTCACCCCTGTGGAGAGCTTGTTTCAAACAGTGTGGCACGGTCTTTAAAAATACTCTTTATATTCAGGGCTTCTACATCGTTGGTGGAGCCCCCGCGACTGGCGTGCAGTGGTCAGAGCGCTGTGCGGGCTGGCAGCTCTGGGCCGAAGGGGCCCGGTCCTTACTAGGATCTCGAGGGGAGGCCGCGGCTCGAGTTTCAGAAGCCCTGGGAGCAGTTCTTAAACACCTCAGAGAAAACGGACAAGTGAGTCTGACAATCTGACATTAAAACAATTTCAACAAGGGGTTTAGAGAAAACATATTATCAAATGTATAATTATAATATAATCTTGTATATCTGAACTTTGTGTTGCTGATAGCCCTAACTTGCGGCAATCTAGGCTTCGATCAGCAAACTCCGAGTCAGAGAAATCGACGCGCGTGCATGACACGATGTATGAATGTCGAGGAAGCGAGAGAAATATATCAGGAAAAAAAAGTGTGGCAGTTCATTCTTTCTACCTACCCCTTCGGAGAAACGGCGTGATGGTTAGTTAGTTAGTTTAAATAAAAAATATTTTATTGATGCCATTTCAGCCACCCTTAAGAGCCGTGAGCCGCTACATGGTAGAGGAGGCTCTACTGTGGAGGCTAGAGAGGCCAGCAGCTCGTGGTCCAGCAGGAGATCTGCGCGCCTGGTCTTCCACGCACCTCGCGCACCATGTTCTCTGCATCATAGATACGTAAGTTGTCTGTCCAAACAATTTCGCACATATGTAGAGATCGATACATGCGTAATACTAAAAAAAGTTTGAGTATACAGCCCTCTTGAGATGATTAATTCAGAAAAATGGCGCTCTGTAAATCATCCAATTTATAACTGTCAATTCAAAAACTTTGTTTTATATCACAATTGTATTTATTTTACTTTACGACAGCAGTTTCATCAACTAATGTTGACATCATCAGGTTGCCGTCATTAACACTAAAATAAATGAAACACTTGATGATGTCAACATTGGTTGATGAAACAGCTGTTGTAAAGTAAAATAAATACAATTGTGATATAAAACAAACTTTTTGAATTAACAGTTATAAATTGTTAAAATATCATAGTGTTTCGGCCAAAACAATGGACCATCCAATTTTTTATTATTATCTTTTCCTTACTTGAGTTTGCTTGTTCCTATGCACCTTCGTCGTTCAAGTATCATTAAATAATTCCCTAAATCGTTACAGAATCTTAGGTCAGCTGATGGCTAAGAGTGGAAGAAGTTATTTCTTCCCTGGCTGTGACATCGTCAAGCTGTCTGTGTGGAGAGGAGCGAGGGTGGGGGAGAGGGATTGGAGAGGGGACGCGGCGTGTCTTGTAGGATTCCTCTGCAGGATGCACACGCAGGCGACGCAGATGGCCAACGGTAAACATTTTAATTGTTGCCGTCACTTATTTTTCACAGTATTAATTGCAACATACAGGTATTTATTCTTCTTCTTCTTTATCACTATTGGTAGACTCAGTACACTTGTAGTTAGCCATCCGCCATGACACTTTTCAATTCGACTTATTCATAACATTATAAGTGCTAGCTATTTTTATTATTAGTTTTCAATAATTATCGTTTTATTGCGCAATCACGAGAAATTGAAACAGTTTTTTTTTTAAATTAAATAAGTATAATTGTAACATAAGTATTGAATTTTAATTGTCGTGAAATGACGGCTAATTGGCAACGTGTATTGGAGTGACAAAACGTATCGCATAAGGTTAGTTTTTTAAATATATTTTTCTATGGAATTAAAATGACATCAATACCATAATTTGCTGAGTGTTTAGCAATCCCCTTGTAAACTATTTTGTGTGTCATCAAAATATGGAAGCAAATATTTGCAGACTATAATTATTCTGGCAGTATAAACATGAATATAGATAGGTAGGTACATATATTATTAATAATGTGAAAACCTGACAGTTTTTTCTTGATATCTTCCAACTGTCTTCTTGATTTGACGACTATTATTTTTTCTGGCTCATTGCAAAAAAGTGTCAATGGCGTTCTAGTTTTAAAGGGGTGGCCCTGCAAATGGGGTTATCTCTCCTATTCTTTTGCCACTTGAAGGCTTGACCGTCGTTTCCAGGGGCGCCGGGTGCAATCGTTATATAATAGTAATACCATATGTGGAGGAATCTTCCTTGCTCCTGAAGGATATTATGATCGTACATAATTAATAATATAACTAGTTACATCCCGTGAAAAATTCACCGAAGTAAAGATTTTCTATCATTTAAAAACATTTTTTACAGTAAAATACGCGGTTCACAGTAATTTACAGCTTTACGTTATAAGTTTGAACTTTTAATGGAATTTTTTTTTTTAAACATGTTAAATTTTTTACAATAAACTACCCTTTATTGTTCTCTTTTTGTTTTCTACACTATTTTCATACAACAATAATCAGAACAAATTTCTAAATAAATCAGAAACTTATTAATATGTATGAAAAAACTATAGTTTTCAAGGAGTTTTATTATAATATTTATGTATGGCATGTTTCGCCCTTCTAAGGCATCATCAAATGTTTGATGCCTTAGAAGGGCGATACATGTCATACATAAATAATAAAACTCCTTGAAAACTATCGTTTTTTCATACATATTAATAATTTTATATGGGGTCTTCTATCATTATTCAAGAAACAATAAATAAATCAGAAACGTTTTTGGGCTTGCGCATTGTATTTCGAAAAACTTTCTGAGAGAATCGGAGTATTCCTCTCTTGCTCTCTTGTATTCAAAATATTCTCGTAATCTTTCTTGACGATATTCGGGCTTTTGGCTATTTATGTTTTGATATAATTTAAAAATATAAAAAGAAATTTTTCATTTGATCCAATGACAATTTGAATAAATTCTTCAATAATATTTTGAAGTTCTTGCTGGTGTTGGATTGTTTTAAGTGCCTAATTACAGTAAATTAAAAAAAAACCAGTGGATAACGTGGAATAAAAATGAAAAAAACCCAAATGTCCGGATCGTCCAGCTGACCATCTAAAGTAACAATATGTGTTCAATTATTTGTCTTTGTTATTTTATTTGATATCGTTGTATTTCAGATAATTTGTTTTAGATTTTTTTATGTAGACGTTGAACGATCCAAGTGTGCGCGGGAGATGCCTGTTGGTGGCGATGAGGTTCGCAACCCATCACACCGCGTCTCTCGCGATGGCGAAAAGAGAAGGATGGAGTGCCGCATCGATTAAAGTGTGGCAGTCCATTCTTTCTGCCTACCCTTTTGGGGAGACGGCGTGATGGTTAGTTAGTTAGTTAGTTATATAATTTAGATGGTGGCTTTTCATTGTAGATGAAGATGTTGCATGGGGCCGCTCGCGTTTGGAGGCCGCCCTGGTGACTCGCTGGGCGCTGCTGCTGCAGGAGACGACGCCTGCCGGGGGCACGCGAGGAGGGCGGCTGGCAGGCGCCGGGTCTGGAGCGGCGCCCTACTCGCCCAGGCAGCTCGCCTACCTAGCTACGGCGGCGAGGGGGCTGCTAACTGCAAGGCAGGTTGTTATACAGGTGAATCTTAATAATGCACACTTAGTAAGTAAGTTCAAAAACAAAATTTCGTGAATAATTCGAATTTCATTTTGATAAATGCAAACCATCGCTCTCTCGTCTCTTCATAGTCGTTTTCTTCATGACTGAGAGTCGTTTTCATCCCGATAACCATTCACCATGTAAAGATTAAGCCTAGAGTCAGAAACGATACGGTGAGAAAAAAAAAACAAAGGTCACTGACATCATCCACCGGGTGGCGACTCTAAAATGGCAGTGGGCAGGTCACGTAGCCAGAAGCTCAGATGAAAAGTGGAAAAGAAGACTGCTAACTTGGAGACCGTGGACGGCAAAGAGAAGTGCAGGGCGACCGCAACTACGGTGGAAGGATGATCTGAACAGACACGTCGGAATAACCTAGATGCAGTCTGCACAGGACAGAGTGACATGGAAGCGAATGGAGAAGGCCTTTGTTCAGGAGTGGACGGGAATAGGCTGAGGAAGAAGAATAAGAAGAACCATCCACCACGGTCATACGATTCCGTCATCTTCAGGCTGCAGCTGTGAAGAGGCCAGTCAGTGCCCCGATTTGATTGTACCAGCGGGTCAGTGGCCGTCCGAATGGTCGCTTTTCTTCTACTTTGACCGTTATTAGAAACCTTTCAAGGTTCTGATCTCTCAGGGCTATGCGACCAAAATATTTGAACACTCTCTGAGAGCACACCTGCGAGAGAAATTATAATAATGGATCACAATGAAGTTCCTATTCCAACTTGAAGGTGTGTAGAATATGATAATAGTGGAATGAATGTGTTAGAAATATTATTTACGAGTAAATAATGAAAAAAAAGTGGTCTTATTCAACTTGTTCTTCAGTTCCGACTTGTTTCAGTAGCTCGCTGTAGAATTTCTAGTCCAGATTTTATTTAAATGGGTACTTTTATTTATTATTTTTTTCATTTTTTACGACGAACCGTATGGAAAAATTTCTCTAACCAATATTAATATTTTTTGTTATTGTATAGGAGGTTAGGATAGCGTACGAGATTTATACAATTTGTGAATGTGTGATTTTTTTTAAATTCGTAATTTAGAACACTAAATTCTACTTTATGCAGATAGTAGAGCGCAGATGAATGTATTCACTAAGATTTTTTGAATATATAAAACTAATGTAATAAATATTACTTGAAGTCAATGAATAACAAAGAAAAGCACAGCACGAGACATTGAATTAAAACCATTACGTCCGTACTGAATTCTTAGTTAATATCATTGAAGTTGTCTAAAACGTGTGATTATTTATTTTAGGATTCCAACGAATGGTTTCAAGGCGGACTTTCAACGACTATAATTCAACCCCAAGATCCAATTGAAGATCTGATCCACCTGCTAGCCATAATATTGGATCAAGCTAGAGACTATTTCCTTAAAACTCACGTATCAGGTGGTATATTTGATGAACTGCCTAACAAAGACTTAAAAAGAACATCAAACACCCCGAAAGCTTCTTCCAAAGATACGCTCAAACGCCACAAACTCAAAAGCTGTTACGACGCTTCTGCTACGTATTTAATTGACGCAGTTCGAAGAGATTCAGATACGCAGAAAGAAGACCTGACTGACGATTGCATACTTATAAGAACTTTGTTAAAGTGGCTGTACAAAGCTGTCGACGAAGATAAAAAATACCTCTCACCTGTATTAAAACCTTATTTGGAGCTGCTGTTTGTGACTTCTCACGAAAACAGCTGGCATCTTGAGGAATTCAAGACGAGAATTTGTAATAAGGAATTTGATGCTTTGACATCTTTTGCTAAATTAGTTCATGACGGAAGTATTAGTCCAGCGCAGGGACTAGTCGAAGCGGCGTCGAAGGGTTGGCAATGGGCAGAAAAAATGTTGGATACTTTAGAAACAGTTACGGAATCTGGAACTGGTAAGTTTAAATCAGACAAACAAGTATGTGAATAATATATTAAGAATTTTATATTGATGAAATCGTAGTTCTATGATATTATAAGAGACTGGGAGAGTGAGAGTGGCATGTTTCGCCTTACTTAGATTTTCGAATGTCATTTGTTACTTACTTATATTAAGTTTCTTGAACAACGATGTTAAACTTCATATTACGTAATTAATACGAATGAAAACGTCAGTTTTCTAGAAGTTTTATTATATTTGATAATGCCTTAGAAGGGCGAAACATGTCATTCCCATAAAATATAATAAAACTTCTAGAAAACTGGCGTTTTCATTCGTATTAATTATTTAATATGGAGTTTTACATCATTGTTCGAGAAACAATAAATTCATATTACGTATTTATTATTGATGAAAACGTCCGTTTTCTAGAAATCCAATTATTTTTTTGGTAGTGACCTACATTATTTTTATCGATGATACAGGGCATATTAGATAAAGGCATACATAAAGGCATATTAGATACAGGGCATAAAGACATTTAAAATACACTTGCAAAAAGAAGCACTCGTGTTTTCACTTCATCCCACTTTTAATTGAAAGTTTCCCATGCATTGTGTAAACAGCGACAAAATGCAAGGTTAAATTATTTAATGGAAAAGAGTTACAAGATATTAAGTGTAATAGTTGTAGCAGTGCATTAATTCAACCACGAAAGCCAATTACATATAATTGTACTATGTAATTTACAAATAATTTAAAAAAATACAAATTTGAGTTGTGACCAAATTGATGAAATCATTTTTAAAACTAATTAACTAACTAACCATCACGCCGTCTCCCCGAAGGGGTAGGCAGAAAGAATGGACTGCCACACTTTTCTTTCCTGACATATTTCTCTCGCTTCCTCAACATTCATACATCGTGTCATGCACGCGCGTCGATTTCTCTGACTCCTCACATGGCCGACATTCAATATTTGATTTATTTGATCGTGCCACGTTTTCCTCGGTCTTCCTCTATTTCTGGTTCCATTTACATCATTAACATATAATTTTTTTACCATTCTTTCTTCATTCATTCTTTCCATATGTCCAAACCATCTTAATGATCCTTTCATTATTTTGTTCATGACACTATCATTCGCACCGCATTCACTTCTTATATTTTCATTCGGCACTCTATCATACACAGAGTATCCACACATTCTTCTAAGAGATCTCATTTCAACTGCATGTATTCTACTTTCATCCTTCTTTTGCCAGTTCCATGCTTCGCTTCCATACATAAGGGTCGGTAGAAGAACACCATTGTGCACTGCCATTCTAGCTTTTTTTATAGGTTTTTGTTTGCGATGACAACTTTAAGTGCACCATTCACTTTGTTGCCTGCCCCAACCCTTCTTTCAATATCCCTCTCCACTCGCCCATCTCTTGTAAACATACTACCTAAATACACGAACTCAACTACTTGCTCCAAATTTTCACCATTCACGCTAATGTTGCAGACTGTCGTGGTTTCTTCCTTTTCAAAAATCATTACCTTTGACTTATTAACATTCATCATCAGATCATTTCGCATGCATACTTTTTATGTGATGATTATTAATTTATTTTTTATATTTTGTGTAGTGTTAAGGTTAGTTTTCCCAAAATCGAATGGAGAGGACATGAAATTCGATCTAAGCCTACCGGAAGACGCCCGGGAAAGAGATAAATGGAAAAGTTTTCATGCCAATAAGAAGAATAGACTGACTGCCAAGTTGAACATGGCCGAACAATGTGTTGTGGAAGCATTCATCTGTAGTTTAGATAACGAAGCAATGGGGTAAGCTGAACTTTGGTTTATCACGACACGAAGTTCATTGCAATTAATTATTTTTAATGTATTTATTTTTATTCTGCCACCAGACGATCGATACTCGGTAGAATAAAAATCTTATTCTTCTTCTTCTTCTGCTTTATTTAGGACTGTGTCCTGTTATTTCTCGGAGCCTGTTCCTGGGATGCATATGTCCAACTGTCTCGCCATCTTTTAGGTGGTCTTCCTGCAGGTCGATTTCCTGTTGGTACTTTTTTGAGGCTATATTTATCACTCTTTCAGAACATGCTTTTTACACATCTCTCCAGTAGCGTCTTCTTAGTCTTCCCCATCGCACGACATCTTCTACATTGCAGATCTTTCTTATTTCAGAATTTCTTATTTTGTCTCGGAGTGTCGTTCCCGCAACGGATCGGAGAGTCTTCATTTCTGTGGTTCTTAGGAGACTTTTTGTTCTGATGGTGTCAGCTCTCGTTTCTATTCCATATGTCATTATAGGTCTTATTCTTGGAGATTCGAATAAAATGAAATAGAAATGAATATAATAAAACTATTTACAACTGTTGATATTTAAACGCTGTTATGATATTACAATTTTTAATTTTTTTTTTATTTCGGCAAAAGATGTTGGCATTATCAGGTGTTACACCAATTTTTTCGTTCATGTGGAGAGTTTCGACAACTGTTAAAATTAATTTTCGTGATTTTTCGAACCCTTATGTGCATTTGTTCCAATGTCAATTTGAATAATTTCTTTGATAGAATTTTGAAGTTCTTGCTGGAGTTGAGTTAGGTACCTAATTACCTACAGTTAATTAAAATAACAGTTGTAATAATTATACGTCAAAAAACTCATTATTGTGATTAGTTATAGTTACAATTAAGTATGCGGAATCTGTTGACAATTTTACAAAAAAAAATATAACAAAGGTGGGAAAAACAGTGATTAGAAATGACAAACGCTCTAAAAATAAAGTGGTGTAAAAAGAACAAAAGTGTTTTTAAATTATTTTTAATAATGTCACATCACTAAATAAGTTATTCTAACGGAAGTTCAAAAAAAATCTTTTGGGATTAATAATTAAATTATGACATAAAATTGATGACAAGTGCACCATATAAAAGAACATAATGTGTTAAATTATTTTTATTTTGTAATTTTATTTTATTTTGTGGACGTTGGACGATCGAAATGTGCGCGGGAGATGCCTATTGGTGGCGATGAGGTTCGCAACCCATCACACCGCATCTCTTGCGGGGCGAAAAGAGAAAGATGGAGTGCCACATCGGTTGAAGTGTGGCAGTCCATTCTTTCTGCCTACCATTTAGGGGAGACGGCGTGATGGTTAGTTAGTTAATTAAATTATTTTTATCACAGATTTGAAGGGGTTGTCCAAACAAGCAAGAGCGAGGAAATACTTTCGAGCGATAAAGCCGACTGCAGTGCGTCTAACGGGGATATTTCTAAAACGCATACATTGAGGAGTACAACTGGAACAATCGATACTGTGGCGACTGCAGATAGCAAATACCATACCCTGCGAAGTATTTCTTCAAAGTACAGCACCTTGAGGAACTCAGAGAAAATCTTTGGTTCCTACTGGTCTATAGGTGATACAATAAGATTGAAGAATGGGGTGCCGAGACCGATGGTTTTGGAAGAAGTCAATCATAGCGGGGAAAAACGTTGTCTTGACTATGGTAAGCAATTCTTTTCGTTTTCAATATTATTAGTATTTTTATAAGTGTAAGCTATCTCCCTTATGAGGATGTTATTGTGCTACTCCCACTCGTGCGTTTCTTGTTATAGATTATATATTATCCTTAGACTCTCTCCAAGATAGACGAACACTAAACGATATGATGCTACTTCACAAAATCATACATTTCAGAATTGATAACTCCGAACTTCTTAGCAAATTGACCATTAATACCCCTATGTTTCGTACAAGACACACCGCGAGCCAAGTATTCCACCTTCCTGCTTATCGCACCAATTACGCTCAGAGCGCGGCAATGTACCGGATATATGACACTTATAACAAATCCTTTAATGCAATCGATGTTTTCCACCTAAACACTCGATTTAAAAAAAATATTTGCAACAACTTTTCGGTGTGTATAGTGCAATAATGTAATATTCCTTTACTTGTATTATTATTATTATCTTTTTGTTAATTTTTATACTATTACCTTAGTTAGTTTTATCTTGATTTTAGTTTAGTTAAATCTCGTTTCATAAGTCTATAATGTTAACTCTGTTCATTCATTTATATTTTTAAACATGTAATTGGCCTTATTTGAGTACTTCTTTGTGTATTTTTATATATATGCTCATTCGCTGTTTGTTACCCTAAAATAAATAAATAAATATTATATTTGAGCTATGAATGTATTCTAAATAACCTGACGACGAATGTAATTCGTGATTTAAACAATAAACATACAGTAGAACTTGGTTTATCCGGTATAATTAGGACCGGAGGTGTTCCGGATCAAAAAGGCGCTAATTCTTTTAGCAAACTAAGGTGTAGGTAAATAGATTTTTTTTTCTTGGCTCAATTATTGATTATTAAAATTATAAATTTTACTGGGAAAACAAATACAGGTACTTGTATGTACGAGTATATAGCATATGTACATAAAATGGCTTACATTACTCTACAGTACTGGAGAAATAATTAGAGGTTTTTTTTTTAACAAGAAATTCTCTTCTATGTTCGCCATACTCTGTGTTGTCGATGTTTTACGAGTATTTGTCTTTTTCTTTTTTATATACTTTGTATATACAACGCTATATAGTCACATGTGGACCCACAACCGTGAAGGACAGTCTTCCTCGGACACGAGGGACAGCCGATGATGATATACAACACTAACTTTTAAAACAAATTAAATTAAATATCAGACATGTTTCGGACAACCGGTCTTTCATCAGTGATATTATAAAGATACATATTTAAAATATTATAAAATTGTTTACAAATATTTATGATCAGTTTTGGCTGATTTTGAGTATTTTTTTCAAAACTGATAAAATTTGTAAACAATTTTATAATATTTTAAATATGTGTCTTTATAATATCACTGAGGAAGGACCGGTTGTCCGAAACATGTTTGATATTTAATTAAATTTTTTGAAAAAGTTATAATAGTATTGTATATACAAAGCATATAAAAAAAGACTAATAAGAAATTCTCGTCTTTTTTTGCAGCTAAAGCACGGATTCGTTTTTATAAAATCAATTGAATTGAGGTGATTTCTCCTTCCTCTTCAAACCATTATAGCGCAGTTACTAATGCTGTAAAAGCTTCTCCATGACTGATACGTTCTCCTTCATCATCCTCTTTTGAGCTTTCATCATCATCTCATCCTCACTCTCTTTTTGTACTGGAGAAACAATTTCACCATCGTTCAACCCAATATATATAAAAATAAAAAAAAACTCACACCCAACGTTGTGTAGGTGTGGTGGGGTAAGCTGAGGAAAACGTGGCACGATCAAATAAATCAAATATTGAATGTCGGCCACGTGAGGAGTTAGAGAAATAGACGCGCGTGCATTACACGACGTATGAATGTCGAGAAAGCGAGAGAAATTTGCCCGGAAAGTACAGTGTGGCAGTCCATTCTTTCTGTCTACTCCATCAGAGAGACGGCGTGATGGTTAGTTAGTTTTTAACGTATAATTGTATTTATAAGTTTTTTTGTGTTAATATAGATGATGACGAGTCGAGTTTGCATTGCTGCCTACGTGATGCAACTCCTTTGAGCTTGGTATTAGAACGAAAGCAAGCTTTAGCCCCGCACCGTGAATATAAGGGTGTCATTAGGGCTCTTATTAACATGCAGAGATATAGCGTAAGTCCTTTGATATTAATTAAAAAAAATAATATGAAACTTAATTGCTATCATCTTCGTCAGCCTTCATCGGTCCACTGCTGGACATAGGCCTCTTCCCTTCCTTTCCACTCGTCTCTATTTTCTCCCAGCTGCAGCCACATTCCCCCCCCCCCCCCCACGGCAGCAATGTTGTCGGCCCACCTTTTTTGCGGCCTGCCGACGCTTCTCCTATTTTTCCATGGTCTCCACCTTATTATTTTCTGGGTCCATCTATCCTCACTTTGTCTCGCCACATGACCCGTCCATTGCCACTTCAGTCTCGCTAATCGTTCCATGATGTCCAATATTTTTGTTCGGCGTCTAATCTCCTCATTTCTGATTTTATCTCGGAGACTGACGCCGAGCATATGTCTTTCCATGGAACGCTGCGTGAGGCTTAATCTCTTTACATTTCTGCTATAATTGACTAAAATTGCTATATTTTACTAAAATATGTTGATGAGTAGCATAATTTACTTTACTATCAGCGTTTCATTAATTTCACCATTAATAATAATATTTTAATTGACTAATTAATACGAATGATAATGTCCATTTTATAGATGTTTCTTATATTTTAAACTTATAGACATAAAATAGTAAAACACTTTGTTTTTAATAAGTATGGTTAGGAATAAGCCTAAGAGACAGAGTCAGAAACGATACGGCTAGAGAAAAAACAAAGGTCACTGCCATCATCCACCGGGTAGCGACTCTAAAATGGCAATGGGCAGGTCACGTAGCCAGAAGCTCAAACGAAAAATGGACAAAAAGACTGCTGACTTAGAGACCGTGGACGGCAAAGCGAAGTGCGGCGTGACCGCAACTACGGTGGAAGGAGGATCTGAACATGTCGGAATAACCTGGATGCAGTCTGCGCAGAACAGAGTGATACGGAAGCGAATGGAGAAGGCTTTTGTCCAGGAGTGGACGGGAATAGGCTGAGAAAGAAGAATAAAAAGAATATGGTTATAATAATTGATGCCAACTAGTTTCGCTTGGACAGTATAATAACTAAACTTTGGTTAAACACAAAGTGTTTTATTATTTTATATCTGTAAGTTAAAAATGTATGTGATAATATGAAGCACCACAAAGTGAGTGCTTCATATTATCATTACGACCTTCGTGTCAGAGTGGTAAGAGCTCTGACCGCCATACCGGAGGTCCCGGGTGCGATTCCTGGATATGGCAGTGTGATTGTGACACCGTCATTGGTCTGTTGTAGAATTCACGTGACATTAAAATTGCGATAGATTAGCTAGCTTTCACATGTCACGAGAATCAATATAATAGCAAAAAACAAATTGTATACAGTAATTGGGTTCAAACAACCCGTTGTATTAAAAAAAAATCTGTTTATTGTGAATAATATGTTTTCCTGTATAAGGCATTATCCAATGTAGCGAAAATCAAACGCGTTGTTTTTGGAGCGTTGAGCGGAATATGGTAATCAAAATAATTTACGTGGCCTAATACATAAACCCCAGAATACATTCATTCATATCTCGGCGCTACATCACGGTGTAGGACTTGGCCTCCTCCACAACAGTCCTCCACTGACTTCTGTCTCTGGCCATCTCTCTCCGTTCCCCAGCTCCTTCCATTTTTTTCCCAATCTTCTTCCACGCAATCCGCTCATCTTTTCCTCGGTCTGCCTCTTGGCTCTCTTTTCGCGGGGCACCCATCTGGATATGATTTGTGGTGTTCTACCCTCTGGCATTCTCTCCACATGGTCAGCCTACCGTAGGCGTTGAGACTTACAGAATATCACTACTGTTTCCTGGTTAATCAGTACTTCAAGTTCAAGGTTTCTTTTAATTCCTTAAGTTCCATTCTCCAGCGTGGGTTTAAAAATTTTTCTCAGTATTTTCCTCTCAAAAACTGCCAGCCTGCCTTCCTCTCTCTGCGTTAGAGACCATGTCTCACAGCCGTAGGTGACTACCGGTCTTATGATAGTCTTATTAAAAACCCAGAATGTAGGAGAGTTTATTCCTTAATTGTTTTAAACAATGTATTGGGCCACGGCAATTACCTTAATTATTGTATTGTGCTCCTTTAACTCGTGTATATAAACAAAAACGCGTATGATTTTCGATACATTTGATAATGCCTTGGACAAGCGATACATGTCATTCAAATATAATTTAATAAATCTTCTAAACAAGAAGTTTAAATTCGTATTAATAACATATCTATTCCATACATAAATGTATATATGTTTTAACATTTCTGATTATCTTAACCAGGTTTTACAAGAGCTGTCGGGATGGCTATCTGGTAAAGAGGAAAGAGCCGGAGCTCTGAAAGCCCTACACCGCCTTGCAAGAGGAGGAAGGAGGGCATCTGGACCTCTTCCACACCCCCCACCCTCTACACACAGGCATAATTACACTCTCAGGTGCTGACACTGATATGATTTGTATACTCTACGACTTGATTGATTAGTCATATTAAACTGTGAAGGACATTTTGAAAATAGAACAAACATTAAACTTAGATGAGTATGGTATAACAAGTACATTGAAGATAACTGTGTTTGCTTAGTGATATATAGTAACGATTTTTTTATGAATTAAAACACAGTTCGTTCCAATTTTAAGTTAATTTTTCTTACTTTCTTCTTCTTCGCGTGCCGTATCAGGTCCCCCTGACGTTGGCAATCACTCCGGCGAAGGCTTCTCTATCTTGCGCAACCCGGAACAGCTCCCCCACATGTCTCATCCCGGTCCAGTCTCTTATGTTGCACAGCCAAGACGTTTGCCTTCTACCAGGACCACGCTGCCCCTCAATTTTTCCTATCAGTATTAGTTGGAGCAAACTGTATTTATCTCCCCACAGAATGTGACCCAGATATGAAATCTTACGGATCTTAGCGGTTGTCTACTACAGTTGGCTCTCCTCAAAACCTCCAAATTGCTGACGGAATCTGTCCACGGTATGCAAAGCATTCTCCTGTGCAACCACATCTCGAATGCTTCCAACCGGTTCAAAGTGTGCACTTTCAGGGTCTAAGTCTCCGAGCCATAGAGTAATACAGGCCAGACATGGCACTTCAACATTCTCTGCCTTAGTTTCAAGTTCAAGTTGTCATTGCAGAATATTGATCTCATTTTGTTGAATGAGCTATGGGCTGCTTCGATCCTGCACTTCACTTCCATATCTGGGTCCATAGATTATGTAATCATAATGCCCAGGTACTTAAAGTGTTCCTCTTTATAGGTTATATATTATACATTCATAATCAACTGAGTTGAAATCGTTTTCCCGATGATGAAGGTGTAAAACCTTCGAAACATGTCGAGAAAAATAAACTCAAAAGTGAAAAAAAGTTATTCAATCCATTAAAAAATTGTTTTAAGGAATTCCACAGTTTTACTCCCTTGATGCAATATTTAAAAAAGGTTCGTAGTAACTTTTTCAAATCAAATCAAATCAGCTTATTTTCTCAAAAGATATTACAAACAACAATTATATTTTAAGGCATCTATTGAGAACAGGTATAATATAATTAATTTATAATACCAGGAACGCATGAGAGATGGTTCGACATTAGGAATACAAGATACATTCCAAAGTCAAGAGTATTTGTCTTCTGAACGTACTTTCACGAATATGAAAGACATCAATCGTCAAAGCGATAATAACTTTGCAATAATTCATTTCATTATCTCGAAGTTAACTTTAAAAAATAGTGAACAATGTAAAAGGAGCTTTAAAAATAGTTTTTTGGAAACAATAATTTATCAATGAAAGCGAAAACAACCGTTCATAATAGAGTTCTGGTCCTAACCCTTATGTATGGAAGCGAAGTATGGAACTGGTAGAAAAAGGATGAGAGCAGAATAAATGCGTGGAGATGAGGTCCCTAAGACGTATGTGTGATATAACGATATACGACGGAATCTCAAATGCTGATATAAGAAAGGAATGTAGAGGGGAAGAAGGTATTATGAAAAAAATTATGAAAGGATCGCTGCGTTGGATCGGACATATGGAGCGCATGGATGGAGAAAGAATGTTTAAGAAAGTATACGTTAATGATGTAAATAGAGTACGGAGTCGAGGTAGAGCGAGGAAAATATGGCGTGACCAAATTAATACAATTTTAAAGGTTGATCATGTTAGAAGTCGGAAGAATCGACGTGCTTGTATGACTCGTTGTATGAAGGTGGAGGAAGCTAGAGAGTTGTGTCAGGATAGAGTAGTGTGGCGGTCTTTTCTCTCTGCCTACACCTGAGGAGAAACGGCGTGATGGTTCGTATGTATGTATGTTAACTCTCAACCGATTATCTTATGAGAGATACTATGACAACCTGTAGTGGATATATTTTTAATACAACAACCATTTTGTATAAATTTTTCAGTCCCAAAAGAACAAGTCTGCAGCAAAAAGTTCGCGCTTCTGTGAGGCAATATTATAGAAGAAGAAACATCGACGCAATGTCTGGGGATGAGAGCAGTAGTAAAAAATCTGAAAAGAAAGGTCTTTCGAGTCCGGATAGCTCTACAGAATCCGAGGTAAATGAAATTAAATATACTCGATAGTAATTTAAAAAACTTACAATTTTAAAGCACAGTGACTAAAGAGAGCTACAAATCGTTCCCTAAGTTGCTAGGGGCAGTCAGATGTATGAAAAAAACTAGTATTTTAAATAAACAAAAATTTACAGTAATTTAATATATTTTATAAAACCAAAAATATAAAATTATTATATTTTGTTTTAACTTGATTTGACCCAAATTTGAAAGAAAAAAAATATATATGAAGTTATCGCCATATTTGTTGGACCCTGTTCCATAAGTGGTGCTTTGCGGTGATCTATAATAATTATTCATAATTATTATTAATAATTATTAATTATTAATAATAATTATTAATTATTTATAAATATTATTTATTATTAATAATTACAAAAGAATATGTGGTACAACAATCGTAAACAATTCAGCAAATTTCATAACACAGACTTAAAAACTAGAACATCTTACAAAATTACAAAAGCAATCAGGAAATATCAAAGACATAGAAACTAAGTATATTACAATGTTTACAAACTTATAAAAGCATTTAGGAAATATCAAAACACAAACTTAGAAACTAAAATATCTTACACAATTACAAAAAAACATTAAGAAAATATAAAAACAAACACTAAGAAAACACAAACTTAAAAACATGCAAAGTTTACACATCACCTTTTAAGGTTCTAACTTGAGTAGTAAAATTAAATAGATATGTCAAGAACATGGTAAACCGTATATGATCGTTATTTTCTTATGGTCAACTTTACAAAATATTCATTTGATGATTCCATTTGTTATGTACTATAATAATATCATTTAAATATATTAAATTATTTCAGTGCCTAAGTCCATCATCACGCACAAAAGACGACCGACTAGATCTAGAAGTGCAGAAAGAATACTTGAGTAACACTACTCTTCGGGAATTAGAACAGAACACTACATTATCAGACCATTATATGAACCTTTGTAGAGAAGCGATTAGAGATTCAAACATGAAAAAATCTCACGCGGCATTCTTAGAATTCAACAGAGATATAAGCAAAAAGGCAAGACCTGGCAGAGAAAAATATAGGGCCTCTTCTGTAGGAAGAAAGTCCGGGAACAATGCAAAAATAAATTTTGATAAGTATGGAGTTGTTAATACTTTGGGAAGGAATTCTGCTTCTGAGTTGAAGGTTTCGACCGACTCTTTGTTGGGAACTTGTAGGGAAGCGAGATTGCATCACGCAGCAAGAAGATCGGCTCTTCCTGGTGTTAGTACAACTGATGTTCCTTTCGGAGATGCTTTTAAGGTTTCTCCTTTGTATTCTAGTGGACATTCGGAATACGATGTGGTAAGTTTTTACACTGCTTTAATTTGGTTAAGAAAAAATCGATAGCATACCTAAATATACAGTCGAACTCGGTTATTACGATCACGGAAATAGCGAGATCTCGAATATAACGAGGAAACAGATACCTCATGTCTTCATGTGATGGGTATTTTTGTAAGCATTTAAAAATACACAATCTCTGATATAACGAGCAAATTCAGTTGGTCTGTCGAGTCCAAGTTCGATTTTACTCGTATATATTGTAATTTGGAGTGAGCTAAACAAAGATACCGAGAATTTAAAAAAATTATCTTGAAAATGAAAGTACCTATTTTTGTTTCATGTTTCATAATTATATCTAGGCATATTTTCAAAAACGAGATATATTTTTTATTAATAAGAATAGTACCTACGCTTTTTTTTAAAGCGCCGTTTTCGTGATTATTCACCTATAGGGCGCATTGAGACGTGTTTTAAATCTAAAAATCTAAATATGAACACTTTGTCTAATATTCGTGATCAGTTGGAAAATAATATAATATAATATATAAATTGGGTTTTACTTTGGGTATGAAAGATGAAAAATAAGGGTTCTCAGTTTAGATCTAAAAAAAGTCTCAATAAAACCAATAATTGATTATTTCTTTCTTATTAACTAAATTGTAATTGTATACTTAGAAAACGGAAAATAAATTTGTTTGATCCACAAAATATTAAAAAACACGACATGTTTCGGAGGAAACCTCCATCTTCAGGTCTAAAAATATAATAAAAACTAAACAATGAAAGACTAATATAAAAAACGCATTTAAAATTCGATATAACAATTCAAATTTAAAAATCAACCTGGGCTATTTGTTATAAGTACTATTAATTATTTTTTTAACTGTAAGAACTAATAAATAATAATATTAAACAATAATAATACATCGCACCGTGAGTGTAAAACCGAGATAACTGCAAATATAAATTTTGGAGATATGGGAGTTTAAAGACTTCATATTGCTTGGAAAAACTGATTTTTTAAAAATAAACCAATGATTTTCGGTTTATATGTATATTACTATAAACCGAAAATCATTGGTTTATTAAAAAAAAAACAGTTTTTCCAAGCAATATAGTCACTGAACTCCCATATCTCCAAAATGTATATTTGCACTTATCTCGGTCTATACACTCACGGTGCGACATGATGATAATATAAAAATATAATAAATAAAATTGTAATTTAGAAAAAAACATTTGAAAATTCATAATTTATATAGATATTAATAAATGTTGAATTTGCATATGATTGGGAATAGGAACTTGGGAGAAATGTAGACAGAGTATTTAAGGAGAAAGGAATAAAATGAGGAATCTGATTATTAATTATGTTTTCACCCAATTAATTTCACAGACTTGAGGATTTCTAAATTGTCAAATTTGTTTAATTTATTGCTATTGTTTTTTGAAATTGTAATTACATTATTCGTTTATTTGATATAGATATTTGACACAAGATACTTAATTACATTTTATTTCATTCGCAGATGACCCATTCAATTTTGCAAGGCGCAGTACCCCATCCTGGACGCGACAGACAACGCCATCTCTCGGTTCCTAGAGATAAACTTTATCCATGACGCAAACCATATTTTAATCGTGGGTCAGTCGTAGTTGTAGCCGTAATCCGTGTTAGACATTTCCACATTCTTTTTTTGAATCGTAATAATAATATTGACAAGTCCATAATACGTATAGATTCGTTTTGTAGAAATGCTTACAGTTTATAAAGTATTTTGTATTATATAAAAGTTGCTCGAATAGAATAATATTAACTTAATTACATTGGGTCCATTGATTTTAATTGTGTTTATAATTTTCCCATACATTTAAGAAATTTGATAAAATATTTTAATTAAAATATTCGCCGCGAACATGTATTTAAAGTAGTAAAGTGGACAAAATGATTAATAATAATGATAAAGTCTGTTTTCTAGAAGTTTAATTATATTTAATTTGAATGACATGTTTTTCCTGTCTAAGGCATTATCAAATGTGATGTCACATTTTTTCATAATGCTTTAGGCGGGTGAAACATTTCATTTATATAAAATATAATAAACACACGTTTTCGTTCGTATTAATTATTTAATATGGAGTTATACATCATAGTTCAAAAAACAATAAATAAGTAGACAAAATGCTTAATTTCTTATCAATTTGTTGATCAGTGCAGATCAACCTTTTCTTAGCTATTAATTCAGTTTACATTTGATAAAATCTATTGTCCATTTTTTTTAATTTTCATTCAAATTATTTCTCGAGATTCATTAATGGAAAGGATGATGCATCCAAGTGCAGTGTTACTATAACATTAACTATAATGGCAAGAGTGAAATATGGTCCTATTTTTGAACTCCCTAGTTTTGTATAGCTTGCTGTTTAGACGACGAAGAAGAAGATGTACCATTTCCAATAAAAGATATTGTAAAATTACATGAATACGAGTATCATCACTGTTTACATTTTCATGTATTTATTTTCAATGATATGAACATTTTATTTTGGAAAAATATAATATGTACCAAAAATACAATTATGTTTTATTTTATTATTTAAATACCAGAATTACATGTAAATATTATAATCCGCTGTTTGGGGGGAAACACTATGACACTTCAATATTATTAACTATTTGAATCAGAACACTATTATTCCAACACTATGTATTTATTTTAATTATATGTAATTGTCGCGACAGCTGTTTCGCCAACCAACGTTAGAATCATCGGGTATTACAAACAACAGATTTTGTAACACCTTATGATGCCAACACTGGTTGGCGAATCAGCTGTCGCGACAATTTCATAGAATTTAAATAAGTTAATTGTCATATAATAACAGTGATCCAAATTAATATCTTCTTCTTCTTCTTTTTCCTCAGCCTATTCCCGTCCACTCTTGGACAAAGGCCTCTTTCATTCGCTTCCATGTCACTCCGTCCTGTGCAGACTGCATTCAGGTTATTCCGACGTGTCTGTTCAGATCATCCTTCCACCACTTAATATCTAATATTGATAAAAACATCATTTATTTAAGAGATTTTATGATATTTTATCGGAGTGTCTTGTTTCGCCTTATAAAATAATTTAAAAAGACCTTAGCAAGGTGAAAAATATTACTCACATGAAACATAAAATAAATTCTAGAAAACAGCAATTATGTAATTTTACATAATTGTTTTAAAAACTATATATTTATTTATCAAAAATATTTTTTTGCGACTTTGTCATAATGTCTATGGTAAAACGGCATTTGTCACATTATTAAAGCCGTTTTGTTCCATTATGAAAGTATAAACTAAAAAATATATATCGTTACGTTTCATTCTCAAATACATGTGACCACGTTAATATAATATCTGTTTCACTTTAAAATATATTTGCACTTTAAAAATATTTTTATTATTTGACGACCTGAAATGGTTATGAACATTGTTTACAATATTTGTATTTTTACTACTCTCAAAGTAAGTACATTTATGAACATCAACAGGAATTGTAACATTACAAGAGTAGGTAAGAATAAAATTAACGTTACGCGTCATATTTTACTCTTCAATAATTGACGACTGATCAGTACAAAGTTTCTAAGTATTATAAATGTCAAAAATAAGTTTTTGATTCCAATTGGTGTTAAACATAAAAGCCAATAACTGTGCAAAGTGATTGAATAATATTATATAGTTCAAACATCACCTCAAGGATGCCACCCGTGAAATAAATAATATTTCTATGTTTCATGTTTAAACTACTTTGTAATCACCAGCCTTCAATTTTTCTTCTTCGTAAGCCGTGTTAGGTCCTACACTGGCGATCATTGTGGCAAATGCTTCCCTGTCATGTGCTTTACAGAACAGTTCTTCCACAGGTACGTACCATTGATTCAATTATCAACTGATTCACTGCAAAATACTAACAAAAAGTAAATTTTTCATTAACTTTTAAAAACATAGTCGAACTCGGTTATTAAGATCATGGAAACAGAGAGATCTCGGATATAATGAGAAAACATTCGTTGACATTTGAGTTTAGGATTTTATCCATATACTTATTCACTTTTATAACGAGCTACTTCTCGGGCATACTGAGCAAATTTATCGTTATTTTTTTAAAAACTAATAATGTGTTGATCGTTTAACGACAATTTTTAAAATTAATATTTAATTTAATGGATCGAGTGCTTTGAGGGGAAATCCAGAACAATAAGACTGAAAACAATGAAACAAGCATCAATTAAAAATGTTGTAACAAAAGTGAATTAAGAGAAAAATGTAATACGTTTGTAACGGGAGTGTAATTTTTTCTAATTCTGTATTTTTGTTTGAATTGCAACTTTTAGTGTAAAATTGAACGCCAAGGCATTACACTGTGGAATTCCATAGTAAAATACTTAGGAAATTAAAAATAACTTTGTTTAAACCACTAATTATTAAAAAAATATTAAAAAAACACGACATGTTTCGGAGGATACACCTGAAGATGGAGGTATCTTCCGAAACATGTCGTGTTTTTTAATGTATATATTATATATAGTAGGTATATATAGTGTTATATGACCGCTCCAGATACTTCATGTCTTTATGTGATGGGAATGTTCGAAAGCGTTTAAAAATACCTCTTCTCTGATATAACGAGTGATACTTATAAAGAGCAAATTCAGTCGGTCCCATATTTCTCGTAATAACCGAGTTCGACTGTACATTTACTTTCCAATTCAACTTAATACTATCGAAAGATATAACAAGTGAAAAAATTCTGAAAAAAAATATTTGATTTGTTTTGATTCGATATTTAAAATTTCATGTATGTATGTGTACGGAATACATTTATATTTTTATATACGGAATATATATCGACTCACGGTCGCGAGATTTATAGATTCGATTGTGAATAGCAAATTTATTGAAGGTATGGAGGTAAAATTGAAACCACCGAACGGAAGGGCATTGTTGTATTATACAAAAAGAGTTATAAAATATCTTCCCAAAAGAGGTCTCATGAATTTCCTCGGTTTAATCAGGTAGTCTGTGGTCCTCTTTTTGTATATTGATTTATAAATAAATGAATCAATATGAGACATAATAAATCGTTCGCATTTTGGGAAAATACGTTTTGTCAAAAATGGACTGTTTTGAGATTGCGATATCAGTCAATAAAATTTATTGTCCTGTAGTATTTGGTAAAACAATTTAGGTAGACATCAGTGTGCGAATTTAATAAAAGACTGTTGCCGTAATGCTAAGTCTTCTTCTTCTTCTACTTTATTTAGGATTGTGTCCAGTTATTTCTCTAAGCCTGTTCCTGGGATGAAGATGTCAAATTATCTCGGTATCTTTCGGTGGTTTTTCTGGAAGTTGATTGACTGCTGTCGATTGCTGAATACTCCATCAATTCAACTAATGTTGGTGCTGGTTTTAGATAATATGAAGATTTCCTGCAAGGATTATTTTAAACGCTTATTTGCCAGTAATCTTACGAAACTATTACAATTCAATATGTCTATATATTATACGTCTATCTATAATTAAAAAAAACGTGTTTTACATCATTTCATTTGATATTATTTAAAATTAAAAAAATGTTGAGAACAAGCCTTTAACCCATATTCATCCTGACATACATATACGATTACATAAAATATCTTTAAAAAATCAAATAGAGGAGTTGTCTATATCGCAAATTCGGTAAGACAAGGGCATAATTGTTAAAAATTCTCAAAATGAGTTAAGTATGCCAATGTATTTTAAAAACACCCCTTTATCTGGAGGAACAAACTCGCTCATTAAATTCAGTCTCATTTAGTCAGAGGGCGATAGTGTATGATCAATATAGCCAGAATAACACCATATTATTTATTTAATATTGATAGTCTCTAATGAAAAATTACAAAACGTGCAAGAACAACGAAGATTATGGAAAATATAGTAAAAAATATATATTTTTTGTATTTTTCTGGTATGTAATACATTATAAGTAAAAAAATAAAAAGAATAGTTAAGACTTGGAACACATTGTTTCTCGTTAACTCATCATCAACATCATCGATTGTTCCAGGTATCCAAGAAAGACTGTCCATCACGAATGTCGGTCCTCATATAGTGAAAGAGTCAAATCCTGGACACATAAACTCTGAGGCATCTAGAGCAAGGGAAAATATTGGCAGTGGGTTCGCCAATGTCTTCAGAGTATCCCTCCTTTCGAATCCTTTTCTTAACTGCGTCCTCGGCTCTACGGTGTGTTTCGAAGTTTTGCGTGCTTTTTGTACTGTTGTTCTACATGTAACATGTAGGTATATCCCCTGTAGTCTTGGCCCAGCATTCACTATTAATTAATAAAACACATTTGGAGGTTCGCTTTCAGGTAGTCATTGAAACGTTTCCACTGTTCTTCGTTTTAACATTTTCTAGATTAAGCTGAGAGTATAGAATTTTCTTTGGGACTCTAGTCTCAGGCATTCTTATGACATGGCTAACCCAGCGCTATTGACGTTGAATAATGACGACTTTAATTCTCAAGAGCAATTAAGACCCTGTACGCGTCTAGACCAACTGGAGTAAGACCTCTTGGAAGGTTTAGGACTTCGCCTAATGGATAATGTTCTGGGTGATCTGACTAGGTTGGGCGAATCGGACTGCTGGGAGCAAAAGGCGCAGGATCGAGGAGCTTGGAGGAAAATCATCAATTTCGTATGGTCATAGGAAATAAATAAGTAAATTCTCATTTTTATTTATTTATTTGAAAAGACCAGCATCTATTATGTAAATCGATGATATTATAACTGATCATACAATCTCCAATATAAGCAGAAAATAGTTAATTATTATGAAAATGGAATCGAATCGTGTGTTGCTTGCCCCTGCATCAGGGGCCAAGCCTTTTGTCCCCTAGACCAGCGGTCCCCAACCCCCGGGCCGCGGCCCGATACCGGGCCGTGGACCAAATGGTACTAGGCTGCGCAAGGGCCTGCTTAAAAATCAAAATTACTTTTGAAAAATCGAATATATCCAATAAAACTTAATAACAGCTTAAAATTGTTATTTCGTTGAAAACCCATTCACACTTTAAATAACTTTCAAGTTAATATATCTGCAACTGCAAGATATCAGAATAAAATTAAAATCCCGATATTAAACCCTAAGCTTTCTCAAAATTCTTTTCTCTATCTTGGAAAAAAATACTTTCAACCTTCCGTTGAACCTTAAAAATATTGAAAATACCCATGAATCCAAAATAAAATTAAAAAAATATCTGAAACTTAATAATCCTTCATTGTTATTATATATTTTTTCTTAATTTTTCCCACAAACCTTGCGTTTTCTCTACTATTATTTGTCACTATAACTTATGTACCACAGTTGTAAATTTTATTATTGTATATTGTTATTAAATAAAAAATAAACACTTCATTCAATGTGCCCCCCCCCCCTAGCGGGCCGCGGTAAAATTATGAAACAATAATTAAATAAAACGATGTTTTTTAACTACTTCCACTTTTGGTGACCAGTCTGTCGATGCCAGCGAGCCTGGCGAAACCGGTCGCTGTCTAAATAAAGACAAAAGTGGAAGTAGTTAAAAAACATCGTTTTATTTAATTATTATTTAAAATGAACTTCCATCAAGAGATTTCAGTAAAATCATTTGATTATCTTAAAAAAATTATGAAACGTTGACCGGTCCGCGGCGACAAAAAGGTTGGGGACC
Organism: Lepidostoma basale; assembly: GCA_022606425.2. NCBI lineage: Eukaryota > Metazoa > Arthropoda > Insecta > Trichoptera > Lepidostomatidae > Lepidostoma > Lepidostoma basale. Next base: position 510,927 of record JAHDVF020001018.1, on the reverse strand, counting down.
ACTGCCCTAGACCAACACCCGTTCAGTAATTATGCTGTTTTTTCCTCTTTTCCCGCTCTATTTATCTTTGGGTTCTTGTGTCGCCACTTGGGCCTTTACAACATGGTAGTTTCCCGTTGCTTTCAAAGCTATTGTATACATCAGGTTATTTGAACCCAATTATCGTATACATATTTTTAGCTATTTATTCTCATGATATGTGATAGGTAACTAATCTATCGCTATTATTATTGTCACGTGAATTTTACCAGATCACCGGGAATTGAACCCGGGACCTTCGGTGTGGGCTCTTTCCGACTGAATTCTTGCTAGGTATGCTAAACTACCAATCATTGTAGAGAAGGAGGAATATCCACTTGGGAGTTCACTTCTTTCAGCTGATTGGCGGCCATATACTCGTACATAACTCCGATGTCCTTAGTGACGTAGGTCTATTTGTCCCTGATAATTACCTTCGTGAAAGACAGCACAGATTGTTTTATTTGCCGCGCTGCAGAACCAACCTGCCAATGGTTATGCTTGTAGGTAGGGCAATCTCATTGCTTAATCAGGTCGCTTCGGAGGTCGACATATTTCGTGATAGTGTGAGTTGCCTCAGGGATGAAATATCAATGTTATGATTCTTTCTAATTTTTAATCTTAATGTTTTTTATGCTTTAATGTAATTGCAAACGATCTGGAATTATATGTCTGTATTTAATTTTTTTTTTTATTCAAATAAACGAAAATGAAATGAAATGAAATAGCTGTTGCCAGTATGCCACAAAGGTCTATTATGCTGTTATTTGCCTGTTAGTCTCATGAATTATGTGATATTTGGTAACGGTAAAAAAAAACGATGGTGAGTTTATTTCGTTTTCATTTGATTTGGTTTGTTTCCCGTAATATGTCAGTCTGGATACATCTGACCTATAGATGAGACCACTAGGACAAGAGTGGTCTAACCAACATCTTTTGAAAAATTGAGTTACTGGTCTAACCCACACCTATTTGTGACCTACTATAAAAGAAAAATCAATCTAACCACAATTTTCAAGTGGAAACATAGATATCGCCATAAATACTTCTTTTGCTCTGACAAAAAATCAAAATATATGGAGTCAAATGTGGTCTATTAAAAGTATCCATCAAAAAATATCCTTAAACTTTATATTTCCCAATATTTCAAAATACTATTCTAAAGACATTCACCAAACAAACAAGGTTTATCACTAAAGAAGACCCTAACCCATATAGTTAAAAAAAATGGGGAAAAAACGTCAAATTTTCAATCGCATTTATCTCCATTGTCTAAATTTGGGGTTAGACCACTCTTGCCCTTGCGGCCTCAGATATGACGCATATTAATGTACATTATATTCAAGTACCTATGAATATTGCGATTAAACATAGAATAATAATTTAAAACATTTTAACAAATGTTGTAAAAGCTTCTATACGCATTATTTTTCTTTGACTTTTTGTGGTTGATTACAAAAGTTGGCGTTATTCCGAGTTGAATCGATACTTGTTAGCAAAATCAACAGATCAGTTCGATTTGTTCCCTCTGATTTCATTATTTTAATTAGTGAACATCCGCAAAGTTGATTGCTAAAGTTTGCAGAGTTGCCTGAGAATGCTGTTCTAATAATATATAGGGGCAGTGGCGGAAAGCCTCACGTGGTGCGATGGATAAGTTAAAATGGAATAAAAATCAAGTTTAAATTTTGAATGTGAATCAACTAACCATCACGCTATTTTCCGGAAGGGGTAGGCAGAGAGGATGGATCGCCACAATGCTCTGTCCTGGCATACCTCTCGGGCTTTCTCTACATTCATACATCGTACCATGCACGCACGTCGATTATTCCGACTTCGAATGTGACCGCCTTTTATTAATTGATTAATTTGGTCATGCTATGTTTTCCTCGGTCGTTCTCGGCTTTTTTAACCATTCTACTCTCATCCATTTGATCCATATGTCCAAACCATCTCAGGGATCCTTTTTTAATTTTATCCATGATGCAGTCATCTGCCTTACATTTCTTTCTTATTTCATTGTTCGGTATTCTAGCAGACAACGTTTTCCTGCACATTCTTCTTAGTGATCTCATTTCTACGGCTTTTATCCTGCTTTCATCCTTCTTTTTGCAGCTCCAAGCTTCACTTCCATACATGAGGGTTGGCACTAGAACACCATTGTTACTGCCATCTTTGCTTCTGTTGATATATTTCTATTTGCAGTAATGACTTTGAGTGCGCCATTTATTTTATTCCCAGCACCAACCCTCCTTTCGATGTCTTTCTCCATTTTTCCGTCTCTTGTAAACATGCTTCCCAGATACTAAAATTCGGTAACTTACTCCAATTTCTCGCCCATCGCACTTATATCACAAATCGTCATACATTCTTCTTCCTTGAAAACCATCACTTTAAATTTAGACTCATTCATCACCAAGTTACTCTTTTTGCATGCCTCATACATCCTTGACACTAAGACTTGCAAATTTTCTCTTCTGTCGGCGATTAACACTGCATCGTCTGCATATAACAAACATCTGACTGACAAACAATCATCTTAGCACCAACATCTATACCTTCAAGTTCTTTCATACACTTGTCCAAGTATAGATAGAACAACCACGTGGAGATCACACAACCCTGTTTGACACCTTTGGTGATGTCAAACCAAGATGTGACAGCCCGTTAACCCTGACACAAGCGGTGCTTTCCTCATAGAGGGATGCGACCGCGCGTATCAGTTTTGTGCCCCCTCCATACTCGGCCAAGACCTTCCAAAGTTTTTTCCTATCAACTCGGTCATACGCTTTCTGCAGATCCACAAACGCGCAGAAAAGTTTTCGGTCCTCGGCCAAAACCTTCTCTGTTAGATGTGAATCAAATTTTGATAATAAAACATATTGCTATGTGTGTACGACGGGACATCGAGGGAGATTAGCGTAGCTTAAATGTGGTCTGGGTCTACCTTTGTTGCAAATATACGTACTTTTTTTTTTAACGTAAGTCCCGCGTGGACGGGGGACGGGCCTAGGGAGTGCACAAGTGAAGCTGACGAAAGGCGCCGCTACGCCCATAACAGCTTCGGGTAGGCGAAGGGAGCCATCTATGGCTCGGCCATAATAATAAAACATAGGTTCTTAATTATCTTATAATATCAGGGTATAAGTTGACTTCCACATAACTGAACCGTGTTTTTAAATTTCATCTTTCAGAAATATTTAGAAAAAGTATTTTTTTCCAGTAACACAATCAAACGTGTCGAACGTGACCATCTTGCTCACTCTTTAAGTATTACTCACGCTACATATACATGCATTGCTCAAATCTGTGTCAGCTGTACTCTCGCTACTATAATATTCGCGAGCACGAGAGAGATAGATATTTTCCAGTGGTTATTTGCTTTTTGTATGAGCTTTTGCCAATGACTCGTGTTTAGAAATAACATTAATATTTAATGCTTTTTGGAATTACATTGATAAAATTTGCAGTAATTTTTAATGAATGTTTCATTTTTCAGATTTCAAACTCTCATTTAGAATTGTGTAGTGTTTAAACAATACCGTAATACGCGGACAATTTTAGAACAGTAAAGGAAAGGTTAACGACTATTTATGTCAATTTTAAATGATTTTAGAAACTTCCGATTCGAAGGATCACCGGTCGTCTCTGGGGGAATGCGCCCACGCAGGCATGTGAAGGCAGAGGTCGATCGCTTGCGTCACAGTCCTGAGGTCACGGCTCGAATCTCCAGTGAATGCATAATACGGAGAATCATTCGCCGTAATAGGGGTAAGTTTTCCATTTATTTAAATGCTTTAAAATTGTCGTCATTATTGTATTAATTCATTTATTCTTCTTTATATTCATATTAAGGTTTCATTTCTCCTCATTATCTTGGTATTGTGGTGGAAGGTTTGTTCGACTATGCGTCATTTCCAGGGGCGCCAGGTGTTATATTTTTAGTAACATTACATGTGAATCTCTCCTTCTTCTTCTTTAACAGCCGTTGTCGTCCACTGCTGGACATAGGTCTCACCCATACTTCTCCATGTATGACATGTCATACGGAGGGTAGTCGGCATTACAACGCCACGCTTGCCAGGCGGGTAGGCGAGGTGTCCTTCCACGTTAGCCTATGCATCAATATTATCCACCGAGGTTATTCACACTCGATCTCTAACATTTCGCATAGTTTCCAAGGGAGACCAAAGTCGATGAGGTGTGGATAGGTACTTGGGATCAGATCAATCCTCCAGCGTAGCATGGCCATCACCACGGTGATGGCCATGCACCGCTCGAAGAGTCAATAGGATCCCCTTTACTCCCCCTTCTCTATTAATTCACCATCTCTCCTACTCCCCTACCCTCTATTAATTCATTTAAATATATATGTACTGTCGATTGAGTTGTGAAATGCTTAATTTCACATTCGATAAAAAAAAAACATAGATATTTGATTTTTATCGTTAAATCAAAATAGTACAAACACGATTTTCGAAAAAAAAAAAATATATATATATATAGTTGAATATTTTGATTTGAATAAATACTTCAAAGCAAAGCAAATATTTTGTTTTCAGAATTTATTTTTTAAAATGAAATATTTTAAATGTAGAATTAATATTTGTTTATACAAATGAGAAATTTTGTCTCTATTTTGCATTATCACACTGTTCGTAAAAAAATGACGATTCCTTAGAGTTTATTTTATATTCGCTATCACTTGTTGTGGATTTACATTTGAATAACGCGTGTATTATTTTTACAACACTTATTTACAGTTATCGCAAATATTTCGAACGCCAGACGTCGTTCCACGGTGTAAAATGAGGCAATACTTTTACTTATATATCAAATGAAAGGGTGTTGTTGTTGTTCCTGTTCATTTATTGTTGTTCATTTATTTATGCTCGCTGTAAGTTTTTTGTTATATTAAATTATAATAATATTTATTAAATTGAATGTATAATATACACACAAGTCACATTTATTACAACGTTTTTTTTAGTAACATTTTAGTATACAAATACTTGTAGACGAATACTGGATTTTATTGATGGCTAATCTTCATAGATGGCGCTAGTGTGTAGATTGAAACTAACATGTGAAGTTTGGTGTTACATATTAACATATATACAACTTCCAAAAAAATGTCAGACATGGTGGTCGTAAGAAGGGTGGAATGGGGAATGTTGTATTACATAAAGCATGCGGTTAACCCAACCAATAAAGGCCATAAGTCCTGTAAACACCTCGATCACCATATTCTGTTTCCAATTTGATCTCCGTCTCTATTGAGATACAATTAAGTTATTTTAGTTTTAAAACGGAACGGTCAATGAAACAACTTTATACTATAAATAAAGTTATTTTCAACAGACTCAGTTAACTGATATGATACGCTCACGATTTTAATATTGACATAAATTTTCTAATTATGAAAGATTGGACAGGGTCTAAGTGCTTAAGTACATGAATATTGACCCTTCATGAATAGGGAATCTAATCTCGATATAAGCATACTTGGCTTGGATAAATCCGGGATTCTAATTACTCACCGTTCATTTTACATACATATTTTTTGTATAGAAGCGAAGCATGGAACTGGCAAAAGAAGGATGCAAGTAGAATAAATGCAGTAGAAATGAGGTCTCTTAGACGAATGTGTGGATACTCTGTGTAATAAGAAAACATAATAAGTGAATGCGGTGCGAATGATGGTGTTATGAACAAAATAATGAAAGGATCATTAAGATGGTTTGGACACATGGAAAGAATGAATGAAGAAAGAATGGTAAAAAAGTATATGTTAACGATGTAAATGGAACCAGAAAAAGAGGAAGACCGAGGAAAATAAATCAAATATTGAATGTCGGTCATGTGAGAAGTCAAAGCAACGACGCGCGTGCATTACACGATGTATGAATGTTGAGGAAGCGAGAGAAATATGTCAGGAAAGAAAAGTGTGGCAGTCCATTCTTTCTGCCTACCCCTTCGGGGAGACGGCGAGATGGTTAGTTAGTTAGTTTATTTTTTGTATTTATCAAAACGCGCAATACAAATAATTGGATTTCGATGAGATAAAATAATTCATTATATGAACATTATTATTTTTATTATTATTAATATTATTTATTATTATTGTTACCATTATTATTAATTGTACATAACAGGTCCTATGAACTTAATTACTGTATACAGTTTTGTTCTTACCTATTATATTGATTTTCATAACATGTGATAGGTAGCTTTTCTATCACCATTTAACTGCCGTGAACGTGAATTCTACACCAGACCTAATAAAACAACGTGACAATCACACTGCCATTAATTATTAATTCTCCTTCTTCCGGTGCCGAGTCAGGTCCCCGTAATGTTGGCGATCATTGCAGCAAAGGCATCTCTGTCCTGCGCCACTCGGAACAGGTTTTGGACTCTGGTCATTTCTGCTAAATTTTTTATGTTCTGCAGCCAGGACAACTGCCTTCTACCAACTATTAATATGTATATTTCTTATTTTCATTTATTTATTTATTTTTATTTCAATATTTTTTATTGTTGAATCAGTATGAGCCAAATCGATGTAAATGGTATTATAGCTATCTTAGTGATTCTCGTGACATGTGGTAGGTAGCTAATCTATCGCCATTTTATTGTCACGTGAATTCTACACCAGACCAAATACAGTGTGACAATCACACTGCCCTCGCCGGGAATCGAACCCGGAACCTTGAGGGTGGCAGTCAATGCACTTACCACTCAGCCACGAAAGTCGTCATTTTGTTTAGAATTGCGTTTAATATATAAATTTTCTTTAAAATCATTCATTAGGGCTGTACACAAACTATTTATAACAGTTTGTGTATAGCCCTGATGAAGCTCGCTACAAAGTGAAACCGGCTGGCGTTACTAGCTATATAAAATGGTTTTTATGATACTAAGTGAGTGTTTATTTTTTTTTAAATATGTCAAACCACCAAGTAATGGCTTCCTACCAGAGTTTAAAATTCTCTTATTATTTAAAGATTATTAAGAAACACCAAAAATTGTAGATTAAAAAATATTGCTGTGAAATTTTACTTTAAAACGTCTACTCTTTCCATTAATCAGTCATAGAAGGTTTTTATTAACAACTTATATTTGGCAATAAAACAATACCAATAATTAATACTACCCAATAATAACACCCGATGATGACAGCATCGGCTGACAAAGCACCTCTCGAAACAATATCATAGAAATTCTTCTTTCTTTTCTTCTTTCGGTGCCGTGTTAGGTCTCCTTAACGTTGGCGATCACTGTAGCAAAGGCATCTATGTCCTGCGCCACTTGGAACAGGTTCTGAATTCTTGACATTCCTGTCTATATTTTTATGTTCTGCAGCCAGGACAACTGCTTTCTACAAACTCTCCCACGTCCCTCCACTTTACCCATTAATATCAGTCTAAGGAGGTGGTATTTTTCTCCCCTTAGCACATGACCCAAATATGAGACCTTTATAACTTTCACACTCAACAACAGCTCTCTATTAGCTCTGGTACGTATTCTCTGTGGTACGTCTGCATTACTGACCGTATCGGTCCACGGTATACGGAGAATTCTGCCGTATATCCACAACTCAAACGCCTCCAACCGGTTCATTACATTTACTTTCAGGTTTAACAACCATATAGTAGAACAGACCATATATAACATTTAATCATGCCTTGTCGGAGTTTCAGGTTAAGATTATCGTTGAAAAAGAAGGTTCTCATCTTTTTTAAATGCAGCTCGTGCAACTTCAGTTCTTTATTTTATTTCAATGTCCGGGCCAAGCGCTTTAGTAATAATGCTTAGAAATTAAGTTGTGATATTACCGTGCTTCCAATAAAACTGTTTATAAAGTTGTAGTATGATATAAAAGTGTTTCCGACAAAAATGGATTATCCAAACAATAATTATGTTTTTGCGATGATATAACAAACAAAAAAAAAATCGTAATTCTTAAGGGTTTCATAAGCCGTAATCTCGGGCTTAATTTACGGGAGCATATTCCCGGGATTGAACTCCCTACTTAGAAGTGAGTAGAAGTGGGAGTGTATGATAACTAGAGGCGCACACCCTATAGTGAGGATTTACGATCGGTGATAAAACCAGAGAGGAAAGGTAACAAACAACCAGTGTGCTAGTGTTCAAAGGTTGTAATACTTTCATGTAAGATTTACGCAGAGGTGGAAATATTCTAGGAAAAAATGATGGAGAACTATCTTAGAAAACTGGAGAAATGTATTATTTCAATACAACATGTATTGTGTGGTTACCACACACACTATAATTTAAAGAAAATTTTGTTTGTGTTCTATTTTATACTGTTCAATTGTTTCGAACGGTTCATTCTGAAAAATATACTACCCCATTGATCATGTTGTAACTAACTAACTAAGCATCACGCCATCTCCCCGAAGGGGTAGACAGAAATAATGGACTGCCACACTTTTCTTTCCTGACATATTTCTCTCGCTTCGTGTCATACACGCGCGTCGATTTCTCTGACTCCTCACGTGGCCGACATTCAATATTTGATTTATTTGATCGTGCCACGTTTTCCTCGATCTTTCTCTAATTCTGGTTCCATTTACATCGTTAACATAGTTTTTTTTTTACCATTCTTTCTTCACTCATTCTTTCCATATGTCCAATTTGTTCATAACACCATCATTCGCACCGCATTCACTTCTTATATTTTCATTCGATACTCTATATTTTTTCGGAAGTTTTATTATATTTTAAGAGAGATGCATCTATCATTTGGCAAGGCGAATCATGCCATTGACATATATTAAAATAATTTTACTTGATATGCATTTTCATTTACAAAAGTTATGCCAGGAAATAACAGTGTGGCGGTCGTCTTCCCTTCCTACCCCTCCGGGGAAATCGCGTGGTGGTTAGTTTTTAGTTCTTTATTTGATCTGTATTTTTATTTGTACCATTCTATTATCTTATGTGACCTGATTTGAATATATCTTTTTTATATTCTGCTTTTGCCTTTTTGCACTTGATTTTTGTACGTTTCTTTATCTTATGCTTATATCTTATTTTACCTGACAGTTGTTTACAATGAAGGGTGGTGAATAACAATTGCACTGTAAGTATTACAAACTTGGTGTGCACATCTAATTGAATTGTTTTCTTTACGGTTACAATCTTGAGGATTGGTCTGCAACAAGCCTCCAATCGTTCGTTCCACTCAGTTTTGTTTCAACCAGTATTTTCTTGATCCATATTGGGGTCTCTAAGGCGACCTCTGCAGTTTTTGCCCCCAGCTAATCCCTCCGCGATGATAATAAGTAGGCCCGGTTACCTTATGATCCAGCTTATCCAATATGTTTTGAAAATGCATTGTTTTGGCCGAAACACTATGATACCTTTACATTTTAAAACTGTAATTTTGTAAATTTTATATAAAGATTCGAAAAATCACGAAAATTTGACATTTGATATATTATTGTAACGCCTGATGATGTCAACATAGGTTGATGAAACAGCTGTCGCGTGAAATAAAATACAATTGTGATACAAAAACAAAGTTATTTAAATTAACAGTTTTCAATATGTTTTTTGTGATTTTGGATAACAACGTGTGATTTCTTCTTCTCGACTGTCCATCTTCAGGGTGGTGGTATCTTTATTATTCATTACCACCACCACATTACCCTGAAGATGGAGACTGCAATGATCTTCGAAACATCGGTCGAGAAGGAGAAATCACACGTTGTTACCCAAAATCACACAAAACATATTGCTGCCAACAGTGAAAATCTACGCAATGATAGCTTATCCAGTTTGTTCGTTGCTAATAAGATGCGAGTATATGTGTTTTGTTACTTATTACAACTATACTCGTACATTATCCGCTTTGTTTGTATACCAACAAAATAAATATTCATAATGTCACTTTTGGGTACCGATAAATAGTAAATTAAATAAAAAAATCAAAATGACGATAATATACAGATACATAATATTTTTCACGCTTTGTTTTCTTGGCTAACATTCTGAACTCTCTTTCCCTGTAAACAAACAGAGTGCAAGTGTAACTTTTGTTTGCGATCATTATTTTTTATGTCTTGTCACTTATAATGATATATAGACCACGCTGTCCTTATTGTATTAGTTAAATGTCAGCAAGGATAACAGTTGTGGTTTATGGATCATAATTCTCCGCTGTTTTGTTACATCATTAACAGAATTCTCTCGTTCTCGATTCTCGTAGAATTTTCAATACGAATTTAGTAATTACGTTCTTTACACTTCGCATCACTAACAGGTGTGTAAGGTAAAAGTTTCGTGCAAGCTTGCGTTTGTACAGAGGTAGTTACTTTATACATGAAAAATCGGCGAATGGTAGGAAAAGGAGAAAATGTTAGTACCTACGTACGAGTATATGAATGCTCTTCGTTAATACGTTAAAAAAAGTGAACTATTGGTTACTGAATTATAAAAAAGTAATTAAAGATTATTCTTATTTATTGTTTCTTGAAAAATCATATAAAACTCCATATTAAATAATTAATACGAATGAAAACGTCAGTTTTTTAGAAGTTTTATTATATTTTATGGGAATGACATGTTTCGCCCTTCTAAGGCATCAAATGTGACGAAATTTCAGCTCGTTGTTGTTGAAATACACTAGTAAATGGAGAGAATATGGTAATTAACGAAAATTGATATTAACTTTATGGATTTTTAACAAATAATTATTTATACATTTGATCAAAATTTGTTTCGTTTGCTTTTTATTTTCAAACGGTCTTCACTTAAAAAACAGCCCTCGTATATTAAATATCGATGCTTTCTCGCCACAGTGATTTCCTAAGAAGTGTGTTACTGGAATGGTTTTCCGCTGCCTTCTTCATTTAGTTCTTAAAAAATAAAAATGAAATTACAATCTTGAAAGGGTCGATTCTTAAAAAAATTGTTGATATCTAGTTGAGGGGGTACTTACCGTACTTTATGAAATTTTGAGACAGCATCAGTCTTCCGTGTATTATATATTACGTAAAATGAAAAATATCAATTTAGCCATTAGTGAAATCAATCAAGTGCAGAAAAGCATATAAGTCGATCTCGGTTATTACGATCACGGAAATAGCGATATATGTAGGATGTAACGAGGAAACTAAAAAAAATATATAATTTATTAAATTTCATTTTGTTCATAATGAAAATATTTAAAAAAAATACATACTTTTTATAATTCCGTTCATAAGCATTATTATTAAAAAATTGCCACGGAGTGGAAGAGGAGATGCGTCGCCTTGCTGCAGACCAATCATTAGATTGAGATCGGAAAAGAAGTCATGTTCGCACGTGACGACTCCTTACGTGGCCGACATTAAATATTTGATTTATTTGATCGTACCACGTTTTCCTTGGTCTTCCTCTTTTTATAGTTCCATTTAATTCGTTAAGATATTATATAATATCACAAATTTATCGCTTCCTGCAAGAGTATAATAAAATTCTTTGGAGTCTGCGAATATCAATACATTATATAATATAAGAAAATTAATTGTATCTCAATAGAGACGAAGATGCAAACTGGAAACTGAATATGGTTGATCAAGGTGTTTACAGGACTTCTGACCTGTCATTGGTTGGGTTAAGCGCACGCTTAATGTAATTACAATATTCCCCATTCCACATATTTCTTTATAACCATGTAAGACAAATTTTTGGAGGTTGTATATATGTTACAAATCTATGCTTAGCTTCACATGTCAGTTTCAATACGCTATCTATGTAGATTTTGATTACATATGTTAATCTTTTTAAGATTAATCTATATAATCCACACACTAACGCCATCTATGGAGATTAATTTTTAGCATTTAGCAGAACTACTTTATTAACACAATGTGAAGGCTGTCGCCATTAGCGCATTGTTAGAAGCCGCCTGGAGATGTCACTCCTATGTATATTCCAAAGAATTGACCAGCATGATTACAATATTTTTTGTGAATGTATACTTACACTTGTATACGAATACTGGATTTCACCGGAATACTGAATAACTCAGTTTCCAGTTTGCATCTTCGTCTCTATTGAGATACAATTAAATTTCATGAATTAATCACCCACCATGGGTAAAATCCAGTATTCGTATACAAGTATAAGTATACATTCACAAAAAACATTATATAAGATTTTTGTATACCTAACGCACGTAATTGCGGGAAATTCCGGGAAACTGTGTCGTTATTACATAGCATTATGTACAGCATTATGTGAGGTTAATGTATTAAATAATGGGCTACCCCCAATATATGCGGACCCTCGCGGAAGTAAATCTTAGCAATTTATTCTCAGATTTCAGGGGACAGTGAACCCTTATAATATTTTCATTTTTCTCCCATCGTCCTTAATTCAGCGCGTGATGTATCGGTGGAATGACCGCATTAGGGAACTTCTTCTCAAATAATGGGTCCGTATATTAAGAAACGGTTTGCAATAGAAAACAAAGAATTTCATTATTTTTCATGGACCATTGTGGGTACCTTAGTAATACGTACGTATCAATCTTTTTTATGCTCCGTTTGGGTAAATGAATGAACCTTTTTATTCTATCCACGGCGTCCATTAGAAATCATAATCATACAATTCATGATTGGAAATTTCTTCTCAATCTTTCAAAAGTATTTTTTTCTTTTTCACTATTTACCTTCACTTTTATTGTGAATAAAAATTTTGAAAATTGCTTCCTGAATAATGATGTAACTAACTAACTAACCATCACGCCATATCTCCAAAGGGGTAGGCAGAAAGAATGGCCTGCCACACTTTTCTTTCCTGACATTTTTCTCTCACTTCCTTAACATTCTTACATCGTGTCATGCACGAGCGTCGATTTCTCTGATTCCTCACATGGCTGACATTCAACATATGATTAATTTTATCGTGCCACATTTTCCTCGACCTTCCTCTATTTCTTGTTCCATTTACATCGTTAACATAAACTTTTTTTTAACATTCTTTCTTCATTCATTCTTTCCACGTGTCCAAACCATCTTAATGATCCTTTCATTATTTTGTTCATAACACCATCATTCGCACCGCATTCACTTCTTGTATTTAATAATTATAATGATGTAAAACTACATATTAATAATTAAAACGTATGAAAATATAACGATGTAAAACTATATATCAATAACAAGTACGAATGAAAACGTCCGTTTTCTAGAAGTTTTATAATAGTTTATGGGAATGACATGTTTTGCTTTTTTAAGGCATTTTCAACATTTGATAATGCCTTGGAAAAGCAAAATATGTTGTTCCTATAAACTATTATAAAACTTCTAGTAAACAGACGTTTTCATTCATATTAACATTGTTTATTCACAACACGATATTAAATTGCTTACAGATTTGATTCGAATGGTTCTCATATCTTCACAGTGCAAAAATCTTCAATTATGTTTTAATTTAACAATGAATGTAAATTGGTATTCATGAAATTTTTTTAATGTTTAATTATAATAGAAACAATTAAAATTCTAAATATTCTATTAGTATGACGTTATTTTTTTAAACATTTTTGTAACAATTGATAATACGAGTAACAGCATTAGATTTTTTGTAGTATTATTCAATAACAACAACAACAAACCGTCACGACGTTTCACCGCAGGAGTAGGCAGAGAGAATAAACCGCCACACTACTCTATCCTGACACACCTCTCTATATTTCTACAATTTCATACAACGAGTCATACACGCAAGTCGATTCATCCGACTTCTTACATGACCAACGTATTTACCATTCTTTCTCCATCCTTGCGCTCCATACGTCCGAACCAATGCAGTGATCCTTTCATAATTTTATTCATAATATCTTCTTCCGCCCTGCATTCCTTTCTTATATCAGCATTTGAAATTATGTCGTACATCATTCTACCACACATACGTATAAGGGACCTCATCTCTACCGCATCCTTCTTCTGCCAGACCCATGCTTCGCTTCCGTACATAAGGGTTGGGACCAGAACCCCATTATCAAATATGTTTTTGATTTTAAAATATATTGTTAAGTAACCAGTATCCATTTCATAAAAGCATCAAACATCATAACAATAAACATCTAATTTAGACTGAAAAAGCTTTTGACTTCAGGCTGGCACGTGGAAATACACTTCAATAAGGAAATAATAATTATTTAAATTGAAGCAAAAGTACTCGTTACTAAAGGATACGTTTCTTGAAAACTCGAGTAGAACATGTAGACGTATAAGGTATTATGTGAAAATTCTCAAAAGTCGTCGAGTTATGCGTTTTTTTTTAATATTAGCCTTTCCATTGTGACGTATTACCGCCCCTTGGGAGTCGAGAGTCGTGGAGGTCCCATTGACAACACGGCAAATATATTCCGCGTGGGATTCATTGAAGTTAAAAGAAGAAACGCTATAACTAAGAAAAAAAAATGAGGAATTGAAATTCCTTGAAGTTCATTGTAAATAGTAAAAATAAATATTTTGACAAACTTGACCACTATTTATGACATGAGTTCTTTTAAACATTATTATTATTATTATTATAACCAGTAAATATACTTATTGTATAATAGTTTATAAAAAAATATACATTAAATGACTTAAAACTAACTAAGCTAATGACAAACTTATGGCGTTGACATGAGTTCTTTTAAACATTATTTTTATTATTATAACCAGTAAATATTTAGGGTGTTTTTTTAGAGGTTTACAATACATATTAAAAAAAAAAAAACACATTAAAATAACGTTAATGCCTGTGATATTGGCTTTATTTAATAGATAATTTTATGCCATTATTGTTTAAATATGATTTCGGGCATATGAGCGCCACGGGTAGCTCGAATGAAGCGCAATCGTGGAGTCCAATTTTCGACAATTGTCGTCTTTGTGGATGTGTATTATCCACTAGAGTGTACGTCGTGCGAAAACGATCCATGGTCTTCCAAATTAATTGCTCGGATGGACAATTATATCGATCGTAAAATGGACGTAGTGCACGATAAGTTTGGCGAACCGAACCATGATTTTCATAATAAATTTGTACAATTTGCAAGCACTATTCTGACGTCAGTCTATTCATTGTAAAATGGCAAAACGTACTGACTACAAATCAATTGACAGTCTGCAGTAACAATGTTGCCAGTTTAAAAACCAAACCTCTAAAAATAACACCCTATACTTAGTTTGAGTTTGTCAAAAATTATACACAAAATACCGTAAAGCTAACTAAACTAAACAATCAACACCGTGGAATTCCATGAAGACGGTTCTTTAAGAATTAAAAACAGTGTTTTTCACTTTTGAAAAGTGAAAAAAAAAAACGGTGGGATGATTCAGAAAATAATCGTGATAAGAAGTCATAATAAAACATATTTAGTTTTAATTTTTTTTTTTGGTTTCGACCAGTCTCGGCCCGAAAGCTGCTGAAACCGGTCAAATACAAAAATTCACGAGAAATAAAACTAATTATAAATGGTAATATATTAGCTACCTATCATGTCATAGGATTCAACATAATAGTTTAAAAAAAGTGTATACAGTAATTGGATTCAAACGACTGAGTAAACAGCTTAAAACAAAACCACTTTTAACTACACATTTATCATTTGCTCTGATGTTAAACGCTTTTAGTGTCCGATCTGCGAAAGATGCTTCAGGAAAAAATTACAAATAAAAAGTAATTTGCTTATGCACTTTGGTGGAAAACAGTTTTCGTGTTCGACATTCAATTTAAGATTCGCTCGCAAAGCAAATTAAAAAGAACACGAGCTCTTTAATTCTCCCGAAAAACTATTTGAATGTTCGACTTGCGTTAAACGGTTCGCGGTAATATTGCGGTTAAAGAACCATTTGCTCATTCACTCGGATAATAAACCGTGTTCATGTTCTATGTGCCACAAACAATTCATACCAAAACTCCTTTTGTTATATAAAAAAAGAGAAATTAGTAACAAGTATTAGGTGGGTTACAGCATTTCTTCAAGTGAGCGAATTTCGAGTACTTGTGTCATAATGTTGTGAGCGAGTATATAGGAAATTGTTTTCCTGGAGGAAAATGATCATTTTTTCTGTATAAACACTTTGGACTGTATCTCATTACGTGAAATATGGATATTTCACGTATCCTGTCTAAAAATAGTTCTCATAATTTTCTTTATCCGATAAAAACGAAATATTCAAGGGGTATATCTTTTTCGTTGGTCTGAGTAATGTTAATTAAATTAGATTTTATGTAGCCATTCGTATGTATCTCTCGGAATAAATACATGGATATTTATTATTTGTTGAACAATGTATAATTTCATAATAAATAATTATAAGAATTAAATAGCTATCTGCTATCTAGAAGCTTTATTATATTTTATGGGAATGACATGTTTCTCCTTGCCGAGGCATTGATTTCTGTACTTGATTTCATTGGTCAATAAATATCTTCTGGTACTGACAAGAAGATGGCAGCGTCTCACCTAAACTATTTGGAACGAAATGAACAAATAAAATAAAACAAAATATTCTTCTTTTTCTTCTTCTACCTTGTTGTAGACCTACGTGGTCTATTTTCCAGAGTATTGCTCTTCCTGTGAGGTAGACTCCCAGCTGTCCTTACATCTTTTATGAGGTCTTCCACGAGGACGAGTCCCATGAGGTTGATTATGCAATGCAATATAGGGGAGTCTGGTGGTGTCCATTCTTTGAACATGTCCTTTTTTTGCTGTCTGCTACATCTTATAATATCTTCAACCTCACATTTTATAATATCCCATACCTCACAAAATATTCGTTGTTAAGAATTTTGGATTCTTTTTGTTAATTTATTGTTTCTTAAGCAATGACGTAAAACTCAATATCAAATAATTCATACGAATGAATACATCCGTTTTCTATAAGATTTATTATATTTTATGACAATGACGTGCCTCTTCTTCTTCAGCCTATTTCCGTCCACTCCTGTACAAAGGCCTCCTCCATTCACCTCGCCATCTATAATATCTTCTTCTTCTTCTTCTACCTTATTGTAGACCTATGTGGTCTGTTCTCCAGAAGGTTGCTCCTCCTGTGAGGTAGATTCCCAGCTGTCCTTCCATCTTTTAGAAGGTCTTCCTCGAGGACGAGTCCCATTAGGGTGATTATGCAATGCAATATTGGTGAGTCTGGTGGTGTCTATTCTTTGAACATGACCGTACCAGTCCCTTCTATAATATAATATATATTATATCATGTTTTATAATGCCCCAGCAAGGCGATACACGCTAAGTTCATAATAAAACAATACTTCTTGAAAATATGCGCTTCCATTCGTATTAATTAATTATTTATGGTATATTAATTATCGGCTTAATTCACAAATTATTTCCAGGGGTGGGGTTGTTTGATTGAGCCTACACCCACATGTCATTGATTTTCGAATTAACTTTAGAATATTCTATTGTTAATAATAATTAATTGAATAATCTACAGGCGTTAAGGTTCAATTAAGCCATTTATTAATATTAATTATAACTAGACCCGCTGTAACATAATAGTTTACTATACAACACTTCCTCGTTGCGAGTGTTTATATCCTGAATAAGAGCTTAATGCCCCGGAGCGTTAATTAACATCTCGCCTTTGAAAAAAGCTAATTTAATAATGAAGGGACTACAAAGATGAAGGGACGATGAACAAAAGGACTTCACACCTCCACCCTTCGCCTCTCCGGCCCATCGCCGGGTACTTAAGGGCTTCGAGGTGGGGAGCATGTCAAAGATAAATACATCATAATCTACCTCTTTACTCGACAGGCTTCTGAGAATAATTACTGGCGATATTAATTTTAATCAAACAGGGAAGGTAATATGGAAATTTTATTTATCTTAGTGTAATATTCGTACTGTATAATATAATATAAAAGTAAGCTGTATATCTTTAAAATTCTTTTTCCTTTGCATGGTGTTCTCAAATTCGAATTAGTTAAAATGTGAATTATCCTTGCTGTTGTTTAACTCAAGGACATTGATATAATTAAAAAAAAAAATTATTTATCATACCATAAGTCTAGAAAAATTCGACAGAGCTCACTCAGTCTAGATCTGTGGTCCATGGACTATCTACTATATAAAGTATATGTTCCGACTTTTGCGTAACAGCTGAGGAAACTATGGAAAACCTCAACATTAGAGTGAAGCGCTTCAATTTCTCTTACCTTTCTAGGAAAATGCCCAATAGATTTTTTATAATTTAATTTATTTAAAGAAGGATGAAAGTAGAATAAATGCAGTAGAAATGAGATCTCTTAGTCGAATGTGTGGATACTCTGTGTATGATAGAGTGTCTAACGAAAATATAAGAAGTGAATGCATGTGTCATGAACAAAATAATGAAAGGATCGTTAAGATGGTTTGGACATATGGAAAGAATGAATGAAGAAAGAATGGTAAAAAAAATATATGTTAATGATGTAAATGGAACCAGAAATAGAAGTAGACCGAGAAAAACGTGGCACGATCAAATAAATCAAATATTGAATGTCGGCCATGTGAGGAGTCAGAGAAATCGACGCGCGTGCTTGACACGATGTATGAATGTTGAGGAATCGAGAGAAATATGTCAGGAAAGAAAATTGTGGCAGTCCAATCTTTCTGCCTACCCTTTCGGGGAGACGGCGTGATGGTTAGTTAGTTAGTAATTTATTTATTTATTTTCCTTCTAAGTAACTTGTTCGTGTTCTGCGACAAGAAATTATATGTAGGAAGCTATTGCGATGTATAAAATATTTATAAAAATTAAAAAAAAAATGTGAAAAATATTGTAAACTTTATCTTTTAATACTGTAAACTTTATCTTTACCTGGTTCTGTGAAGCGGTGAATATCACACCAGTGGTCCTATTCATATGTAAAAAAAATACTTAATTTTTTTAACCTTTTCACATAAAATAATGACATACTGAAAAGGTTCACGAATTTAAACCTTCAGCAGATAACAACGCATACAATTGATTTGACCTTTTGACCAACGGTTTAAGATTATGAGGTAAAATGTTATCAGAAGTAGGAAGTGCGCCCAAAAGCTGAAAACATCAAAACGTGGTTTACAGTTGCGGCAATGCAGTCTTCATTAAAACTGTCAAATTCATGAAACAAGTTATGATAATACGGTTATATTTGATATTGCATGGGATGCGTTTCAGTTAAGTTCGCTATGTTACGGGAGGGAAAAGCTTATTTTAGAAAAGGAATCGTCTCTTCCCTCCTGTTCCCGCCCTTTCAGAGGGGCGCGCGCATCATCCGCGCAGCATCTCGGAAAATCTGGCGGTCCAGTCGAAGCTTGTACGCGGATTATCTCGGATGATAAACTAGTTCGTGGCAAACTTGTTTTTTAAATTTACAATTATAAAATTAATTAAGGCAATATTTTAACAATTAGAATCTTCATTAGTTGATATTTAAAATAACTTTTTCGAATGGAAATGATTTAAAAAATTTATTTCGTATCTTCTATTTACGAATCATAATATAAATATGCAAAAACCCGGATGTCATAAAAAAAGAGAACGAAAATATTTTGAATATAATAGAGCGAGAGATATATTGTTGTTTTTATTATTTGAATTTTTTTCTGAGTATTGTTGAATGACAGAAGGGTAAAAAATAAATGGAGAACAATTTGATGCTGTTAATTGTAAAATTATAACGTGTGTAGAAAAACGATAGATTTTTTCGATAGATAGAAACGATAGACGGTCTTTGAGGCAGAGTGGTAAGAGCTCTGACTTCCATATTCTCTGCGATGGCAGTTTGATTGTCACACTGTCTTTGGTCTGTAGATAGATTGGCAATCTATCACATGTCATAAGAATCAATATAATAGCTAAAATAATTTGTATACAGTAATTGGGTTCAAACGACCTGTTGTATTCAAGCTGTTTATGATTGTATAGTGAACTAAGTTTTTGAATGGTAGAAAATCTTTATTTCCGTGAATATTTCATGGGTTGTAAGCTAGTTAATAATATTCTGCATAATAAATAGTTTTCAATTTATCTTTTCAAAATTTTATTCTTAATCTTGAAAAACGCCGTAGAGTTCATGGCATTTATGCTTATGATAATTAAAATAAATATTTAGTGTTTTTTTAATTTGTTATTTGGGAGTTGCATTATTATTTATCTTGCTTGTGATATACAAGGTGTATGTTTCATCAAGTGGATTTTTCAGCATTAAGTTTTATCTGTAAAATTTATCTAAAAGTGTTGGGAGCTGGAAGGATATACTAAAGAAGACCAGTCAGAAACTTCTCAGCATTTGTTCTTGTGGAGAGGAAACCAATAAAAACTCTCCAGGAGAAGCCGGCCTGTTGACAGTAGTCATCAGGCCTTCCGTTCCACTAGAATAGTGTTTGGCCTTTTTTGTCCTACTTTGGCTTATTTTAACAATGTCCTGCACTAGCTTTACCATGAATGACACTACCTCTCGTGTTAGTTCCTTGTGAACAATCACCGATGGGATATCGTATAGATCTTTCCCCAGGCTTCTGCATCGCGCCTCCAGCTGATGTCTCTGAAAGCTGAAAAGGGAATATTTAGTATTGATTTCATTCTTATTTAGTTAAATAATGTTGAAGCATCGTAGTGTTTAGACTCAAATAATGGATTGTCTAATTTTTGTGAATAAAAATATTTTAGAATTAAATATTAGATAATCCATTGTTTGAATCTAAACACTACGATGCTTCAACATTATTAACTCTTTTAATTTAGAACCACTGTTATAATCTTCTTCTCGGCGCTCCACAACAGTTCTCCACTGGGTCCCGTCTCAGGTCATCCCTTTCCATTCTTCAGGTTTTTCTATTATAGTTTCTGCCAGTCCTCTTCCACGCAGTCTACCCATCTTTTTCTTGGTCTGCCTCTTTCTACATGGCCAGCCCACCGTAGGCGTTGAGACTTACAGAATCTCACCACTGTTTCCTGGTTAATCAGTACTTCTAGTTAAGATTTATTTTGATTCTATGAGTTTCATCCTCTAGGGTCCATGGGTCCTATGGGTCCTATGGGTCCAAATTTTTTCTTCAGGATCTTTCAATTACAAATTGCTAGCTTGCTTTCTTCACCCTGTGTTAGGCACCATGTCTTTTGATGGATTTGGTTGACAGCTTGATGATACCAACATAGGTTGACGAAACAGTTGTGGCAGCAATTACATAAAAGTAATAGATAAATTCCTATTCTTCTTCTAAAATTAAGAATTAATTCAAGGAATGGTTTTGCAGCAAAGTGTAGCATTTTTGCTGGTTCTTGGAATGCCACTTGGCCCCTTAATGTATCAGTTTATCGTTGTTTTTTTCACTTTTTCGTATGCAAGATGTTATTTAAACGCAATTATTGTAAAAAAATTACCCATTGATTCTCATGACATGTGATAGCTTGTCTTTTGGCATTTTTGTTGTCACGTGAATTCTACCAGACCCAAGGCATCGTGATTTTTTCTCACAGTCGAATTGAACCTTCGTTACTAACCATCACGCCGTCACTCCGAAGGGGTGGGCAGAAAGAATGGACTGCCACACTTTTCTTTCCTGCCATATTTCTCTTCCTTCCTCAACATTCATACATCGTGCCATGCACGCGCGTCGATTTCTCTGACTCCTCACGTGGCCGACATTCAATATTTAATTTATTTGATCGTTTTCCTCGGTCTTCCTCTATTTCTAGTTCCATTTACATCGTTAACATATACTATTTGTTACCATTCTTTCTTCATTCCTTCTTTCCATGTGACCAAACTATCTTAATGATTCTTTTATTATTTTGTTCATAACACCATCATTCGCACCGCATGTACTTCTTATATTTTCATTCGACACTCTATTATACACAGAATATTCACACATTCGTCTAAGATATCTCATTTTTACTGCATTTATTCTACTTTCATCCTTCTTTTGCCAGTTCCAGAGTACAGGAATGTTTATTCTTTAATTGTTTTTAACAATGTACCTTAATTATAGTATTCATTCGACACTCTTTCATACACAGAGTATCCGCACATTCGTCTAAGAGATCTCACGACTTCTGATCTGGGACCTGACCTTCTGATCTGGGATCTTCGTTGTGTTATTAATAGCTGTTGCCACTCTGAATAATTTCGTTTTTAAAATTGAAACTATTAATAAATATTTTCGTGTATTCAGTTATGCAAGCTTGTGCGGGAGCGCATTCCGGATGACGGGAACGTAACAATGGTCGAATCTAGTTTAGCGGAGAAAAGCGGCGACCGGGTCTCTAGTATGGAGCAGCCGGCCCCCCTGGAGTGACCCGGCCGCTAGGGCGCATCTCGCATCCATATCACAGGCAAACATCAAAAACAGCCGGTGAATCTTACCGCTTTCCCGCGGAGGGCGTCCTTTGTCAGCGCTCGCAAATTGCCCGGAATAATTCTAGCCGCGCGCGTTCCATATTTGAGCGATCGAAATGTATGTGACCGAGTCAAGTCGTCCGGAGTGGCTCGCGAAACAAAAGACCGTCTGAAAAACGTCAAAGTGTCAAAAGACCAGTTTCATTTGATTGTGCGGAGTATTGTGGTTATATTCGTCCTGAAAATTGCTAAGGACTTTGGACTTTAAATTAATAACACGAGTTATATACGCACATATAAAAAATACCAAAAAAGGATTGTATTTTTGTGGTAAGTACTAATAACTTTATTATATATAAATATACAAATTGCAACACTTTACTAATGGTTCAAATATTAAATATGGATTTTAATAGCGTTTTTAAAGTTGACAATTACGCAGTATTTTAAATATTTTAGGTAAGGGAAATGCAATTTAATTTTTATAAATAAAGGATTTCCACCTGAAATACGTGTGCTATATCATGAATGAACGTGTCCTTCCAGTACCAAATAGCATATACAATCAGCTGTAAAAAATCGACATTTAAAAATGAATACGGTATAAATAAACGTTTTAAAATGTTTTAATTGTATCTCAATAGAGACGAAGACGCAAACTGGAAACTGAACATGGATGATCAAGGTGTTTACAGGACTTATGACCTGTCATTGGTTGGGTTAAGCGCACGCTTTATGTAATTACAACATTCCCCATTCCACCTTTGTTATTTGTGATCATGCATGACAAATTTTTTGGAAGATGTATATATACTTCAAAATCCATATTTATCTTCACGTGGCAGTTTCAGTCAGCCATCTATGTAGATTTGGTTGCACTAGTGAATTTTTTCAAGAATTAACCTATACAACCGACCCACTAACGCCATCTATGTAGAATGATTTTCGGCATTTAGCATGTTTTTTTTTACATATTTAAATAACTTCTGATTGAAAAGGAAACGCGACCTTTGAATTTAAAGTTATTTTTTAAATAGATTTAATCATGTTTATACAGTTAATGCCATTCTATTTGAAGAATGAATAAATTTTACATATGGTCAATATACATAGTGTTAATATAAAATTATTTAAACAGATATTTTATTTAAGTTGTCTAATGAAATGATTAGATGAATGTTGATTGTTGATACAACATTGAAATATTTGGGTAACAACTCTAGTGTCCTAAAAGGGCTATTTGAGATCTGCTTAATTTCAATGTCAGATAGGTGGCATTCTTCGCTAAGGGTGGAAACTACAAAACGAGTCAAATTATACTGAATAGAATGATCGAGAAACCCCGTTTCGTCAGCAAAATACAAATAACTCGCCCTTTACACATTAGTTGGAGGACAGATTGGTGACTGGAATAATTATATTGCGCAGCTGAAAATATGAAGCCTTTCGTCTACGTTATAGTTAAAACAGAGGGACACCATAAAATATGTTAAGATAAATATATATAGCATAAGAAAACCAAAAGGTTTCACAACATATTTGTAATTGTGAAATAAGTCGAACATATCAATTATTTTATGAATGTATTGTAACACGACGTCAATTTTCACTTAGTCACTTAGCTATCAAATCCTTGGGGTTGTTCATCGATAAATATCATAGTTTTAAAATTATTATATTCGAATTTAGAATCGATTAAATGTTCATTAAGGAAGTGAATGTTTAACTACGTGATTTATATTTTAAATCTGTGGCATAACACATACACACACATAAACACATACACACATAAATCACACACACACACACAAATACAACACACGCATTATGACCCACAAACACACACACACACACATAAAGACGCATAAACATATACACACACAAACAAACACAAACACACACAAAAGAGACACACAAACACACACATAACAACACACAAAGCCACTCACACATACAAGCAAACACACAAAAATACACAAACACACCCACTAAAACACATAAGCACACACACACACACACACATACACACACACACGCATAAAGACATAGACATACACATACACATATATATATACACAAACACATACGCACACATACGCACACATACACACACATAGATACACCCAAAAATTCACACAAACACCTACAAACACTTAAATACACACACACACACACACACACACACACATACAGGCTCACAAGCACATACACACAAACTCACAAAGGCACACACACATATACACACACACACACATACGCATTTTAAAGTATTCTTTATGAACTAACTAACTAACCATCACGCCGTCTCCCCGAAAGGGTAAGCAGAACGAATGGACTGTCACACTTTAACCGTTGCGGCACTCCATCCTTCTCTTTTCGCCTTGACGCGGTGTGATGGGTTGCGAACCTCATCGCCTCAATAGGCATCTCCCTATGAATATTAAAGATATTATGTGTACATATGTATGTGATGTATAGTAATTATTCAAATAACAATTTACAATAATGTAAACTCTAGCTATGAAATGGTTCACAAGAGTTATTGCATTATACCCGGAATGAAATTCACACTGGATTCTGGTCGGGGGTTGGGAGTTCTAAGGCACTATTGTAAATGGATTAAATACACTTTGTCCCGTTTTCTCTCAGATTTACCCGGAGACTAAATTGAGATTGATTATGAGGGCTTTAAGGCACTATCTGCGGCCCGAGGACCAAATTATTTGGCGAACAACATTAAAACTGCGTTAAATGTTTCCAACTTTACGCGGCTTTAGCCTGCGTAATTTGTGAAGATTTTTATACTTCGTTTACTTTAATCGTGATTCTTACCACCGTGGAGTTTGACGTTTATTTATACTTTATTACTTAGGCAAACATTAAATACTATTCATCTTCTTTCTTCGTTTCCTCATTAATGAAGGTCGTGGTCTATGAAACTGACCGTGGCTAAAATAAAACGCTTTTAATACTCTCTGTTCTCCACAAGGTCTAGAGGTCTTCCCCAGCTATCTCCTTAATCTAGTCACACCACCACGGAGCAGATCTGCCTTTACTTATTTTATTTGGAACACTTTCACACAATAATAATTACAATTGCCGTAGCGGGACTTATGTTACCCGGGGAATGGAACATTCCAGCAATAGCAGGATGGTATCAGGCTACATTTAATCTAATTTATTTTTAACTTCTGTGTCCCAATTTAACAAAACAGAATAAAACATTGTAAATGAGTATAAAAAAGGAAAAGGTGGGCGGATTGCGGGTAAGAAGATTGGGAAAAATGGAAGGAGCTGGGGAATGGAGAAAGATGGCCAGAGACAGAAGTCAGTGGAGGACCATTGTGGAGGAGGCCAAGTCCCACACCGGGATGTAGCGCCGAGAAAAGATGAATGAATGAAATGAGTATAAAATATAAAAAAAAACTTTTTAATAACTATTTACACGTTTGAATTTACTTCATGAATGCTAACTAATAAACTAACCATCACGCCGTCTCTACAAAGGGGCAGCCATAAAGAATGGTTTGCCACACTTTTCTTTCCTGACATACTTCTCTTGTACCCTCAACATTTATACATCATGCACGCATGTCGATTTCTCCGAGTCTTCACGTGGCCGACATTCAATATTTGATTTATTTGATCGTGTCACGTTTTCCTCGGTCTCTCTCTATTTCTAGTTCTATTTACATCGTTAACATATACTTTTTTACCATTCTTTCCATTTGTCCAACCATCTAAATGTTCCTTTCATTATTTTGTTCATAACGCCATCATTTGCACCGCATTCACATCTTACATTTTCATTCAATCTATCATACGCAGATTTTCCACACATTCGTCTAAAATATCTCATTTCTACTGCATTTATTTTACTTCCTCTCTCTTGCCTCTTCCTCTTGGTTTTGTGGGAATGCTGAGGGCTTTTTGGACAATGTGTTCACTGTCTCTTATATGTAATACAATATTATTCAAAACAACAAACCTAATACTAATAAGTACGTACTTATTTTTTTAACTTCTGTGTTATACAATATATTTTATTTGAAAACGATAAGACTTGAAATCTGCTTTAGATCATTTAAAATATATAAACCCACTGAATATTCCAATAATTTATATCTCAACTCTGTAATCACTTTGAAATACGTATATTAGTTAAATTTAGATCCAATCCTTCCTAATTGCTTGTGATTTAAGTAGATTATTACGTCATAGTACGTGTGCGAGTTGGGTGTTGATTTTGATCTATTAATTGCGTAGAATACTAAAGCAAGTATTCACAGAATACTTAGTTGTTTTCTTAAACTGCTTTATAGGTAGGTTCACAAATACTTATCTTATTTATGAACACATTATTTAGGCCGCAGTAAGGAGCAATTTATCATAAAACAAGTAAGGATGTTGAGAGCATAAATCTCTATTTATAAAGATACGATGCCGGGTAGACGTGCAATTTTTACAATACTTAACAAAAAAATTCTTCTAGATTTGGTTGATGTCATAACTCATATAAAATAGGAAGTAATTCTAATAAAAATTACACATTAATTCATTCATTCATTTATCACGTTTTTTTTTCTATAAACTTCTTTCGACAATCCCTCATTCATTTCAGATAATGACATCTTTAAGAAATAAATACGTCTGTGGATTAAATCTACAGAAGAGATTTGGAAAGTTTTTCCATTTTAACGTTAGGCCATTGCTCTTGTACTTTTAGGTTCATGTGATGTTACAAATTTACTTAAAATAAACGGATGAAAGTAGAATTAATGCAAGGGAATTGAGATCTCTTAGGCGAATGTGTGCATCAATACTCGCCGACTGTTTATTACATATAATATTCCTGTTATATTGAGCTCATTAAGGACTGAGTACCCAAAAAAGCTAAAATGGCAGTGCATAATCTGTACCGACCCATATGTATGGAAGCGAAGCATGGAACTGGCAAAAGAAGGATGAAAGTAGAATAAATGCAGTAGAAATGAGATCTCTTAGACGAATTTGTGGATACTCTGTGTATGATAGTGTCGAATGAAAATATAAGAAGTGAATGCGATGCGAATGATGGTGTTATAAACAAAATAATGAAATGATCATTAAGATGGTTTGGACACGTGGAAAGAATGAATGAAGAAATAATGGTAAAAAAAATATGTAAACGATGTAAATGGAACTAGAAAAAGAGGAAGACCGAGAAAAGCATGACATGATCAAATAAATCAAATATTGAATGTTGGCCTCGTGAGGAGTCAGAGAAATTGACGCACGTGCATGACACGATGTATGAATGTTGAGAAAGCGAGAGAAATATATCAGAGAAGTAAAGTTTCTTTCCTACCCTTTCGGTAGCCAACAATGTATAATAATATAAATATTCGAATTAAATTTTATTAAATTTTATAAAATGACCTAATTATTATGCGTATGTAAGATTACACATGTCATTTCCATTAAATAAAAAAAAACTTTTCGAAAAATCTATGTTATCGTCAATTTTTAATATTTAATTTAGAGTTTTTCGTCATTGTTTTAAATAAATGCATTCTTTGGTTGACTAAAAATATATTAACTATTAATCCAAATTATTCCGAACATTTATTTTAAATTTTTAATTGTATCTCAATAGAGACGAAGACGCAAACTGGAAACTGAATATGGATGATCAAGGTGTTTACAGGACTTATGACCTGTCATTGGTTGGGTTAAGCGCACGCTTTATGTAATTACAACATTCCCCATTCCACCATTGTTATTATGATCATGCATGATACATTTTTGGAAGTTGTATATATACTCCAAATCCATACCTATCTTCACGTGTCAGTTCCAGTCAGCCATCTATGTAGATTTGATTGTACTTATTAATTTTTTAAGATTAATCTATACAATCCACCCACTAACGCCATCTATGGAGAATGATTGTTTAGCATTTAGCAATTGTTTAGCATTATAGTATACATTTCACAAATATTTATTTTAAAATTGGATTTATTTAGTTCTTTAACCAAGCGAATAGGGCCACTTTTGTAACGTGACGGTTTTTAATTTCATCACGTACGTTTTTATTATTCATGAAGTTTTTGGATCTCATCATCCGACGAGAAATGATTTCTGTGTCACAGATCGTCAGATCTATTAAAAGAAGAAGAATATGAAGTTATTGATGTGTTAGATTTACTACAAGGTTTTCAAAGATGTTTAAAATATTCTAAAAAAAAACATCTGTAAATGGATTTTTCAGTATTTAAAATATTCTCTTTCAAATTGCCGTTAAATACAAAAATAAATATAAGAACGGTAGCCTTTCATATTGCGTTAAAGATATTCTGCTTAATGCTAAAAATACAATCTTCATAGATGGCGTTAGTGTGTAGATTGAATAAACTACCATGCAAAGGTTGGTGTTGCCGATTAACATATACAACTTCTAAAAAAATATACTTACAACTCGTATACAACTTCTAAAAAAATTGTCAGACATAAGAAAAAATGTGGAATGGGGAATGTTGTGATACATAAAGCGTGCGCCTAACCCAACCAATGACAGGTCATAAGTCCTGTAAACACCTCGATCAACCATATTCTGTTTCCAATTTGCATCTTCGTCTCTATTGAGATACAATTGATTCTTAAAAAAAATGTTTGTAAATATCTTTATTCGGAAATTTATTCAAACAGGTTGTGTATAAAAACAGACTATTGCCCCTAATTTCCAACAATACACACTCCACACACCTACGCGAATGTTTACAACCCTTAACACTGTTAACTACAGCCTTCTGTAGAGATGGGAGTACCTATTTTCGCTGACGTAATCAACTGTCGGCATTTTCGTTACGTTTTGTTTTGACATATAGATCCTACAAACCGGACGGGTTCGGGAGCGTAGCGGAAGCCGGGAAACCCTTTACGGGGTCCTATGTATACACGGTATCTTATATGGCCTAGAGAAGCTGAATTGGAATAATTCAATAGGAGTTTTTACTGCTATTTATTCGGTCTACTGTAATATATTATTATAGTATTTTTTAATCATATAAAAGTTATCTTTCTTACCTTATGTATGGAAGCAAAGCATGGAACTGGCAAAAGAGGGATCAAAGTAGAATATATGCAGTAGAAATGAGATCTCTTAGACGAATGTGTGGATACTCTGTGTATGATGGAATGTCGAATGAAAAGTGAATGCGGTGCGAATGATGGTGTCATGAACAAAATAATGAAAGGATCGTTAAGATGGTTTGGACATATGGAAAGAATGAATGAAGAAAGAATGGTAAAAAAAATATATGTTAATGGTGTAAATGGAACCAGAAATAGAGCAAGACCGAGGAAAACGTGGCATAATCAAATAAATCAAATATTGAATGTCGGCCACGTGAGGAGTCAGAGAAATCGACGCGCGTGCATGACACGATGTATGAATGTTGAGGAAGCGAGAGAAATATGTCAAGAAAGAAAAGTGTGGCAGTCCATTCTTTCTGCCTACCCCTCGGGGAGACGGCGTGATTGTTAGTTAGTTAGTTAGATATTTTTTTTACCTTACTTAATATGGTGTATTTAAGTTACAAGAAGGTTACATAAAGCGATCGCTCAACCCAACCAATGACAGGTCATAAGTCCTGTAAGCGCCTCGGTCACCACTTTCTGTTCCCAGAAAAACAATTTTCATCTTCGTCTCTACTGAGATACAATTAATCCTTATAAAAAAAAAATTATTCGCAATGGGTGAAAATCCAGTATTTGTCGACAAGAATTTGTATACATTCAAATTGTTGTAGTAGGTTTCAAATTCACGATTCGCTTTTCAAGGTCTATGTCATTATTGTTTATGTATTGTGCCAAAAAGTATTTTGTCATCGAAAAAAAAAGTTTTACCAACCATTCAAAAATATCATAAATCATCCAAAAAATAAATTGTATACAGTAATTAGGTTCAAACGACCTGTTGTTAACAAGGAAAAAAGGTTAACACCTAGGTTTAAACATAATACATTGGAACTTTTATCATGGAGGAAGGCGGAACAGTACTTTCTCTTCTTCTTCTTCTGCTTTATTTAGGACTGTGTCCTGTTATTTCTCGGAGCCTGTTCCTGGGATGCAGATGTCCAACTGTTTCGCATCTTTTAGGTGGTCTTCCTGCAGGTCGATATCCTGTTGGTACTTTATTTGCGGCTATATCACTCTTTCAGAACATGCTCTTTCCACATGATCTCTCCAGTAGCGTCTTCTCAGTCTTCCCCATCGCACGACATCTTCCACATTGCAGATCTTTCTTATTTCAGAATTTATTATTCTGTATCGGAGTGTCGTTCCCGCAAAGGAATGGAGAGTATTATTTCTGTGGTTCTTAAGAGACTTTTTGTTCTGATGGTGGCAGCACTCGTTTCTATTCCATATGTCATTATAGGACGTACGCATGTATTGTAGATTCGAATTTTGCTCTCCTTTAGTACTTTCTCAGTATGGTTAAAGTAAAGTAGAGTGAAGTTAAGAGACGCAGTGAAATTAAAATACAATAATCTAAATGTTTAACAGGAGGGTTAGAGATTACTCCGCTGCGCTACTAAGCGGCGTATTACGTATTTATTTGGTCTCCGTTCGCAGGAATACTTGGACTTTTGCCAAAACCGACTACGGAGAAACATGTGGCGTCTGGGAAAGCTTTTATCGACTGAACTGATGCTGGGCCAACGAATAATAACAACCCCCTCGGTACGCCATCAGGCGGAGAGCATCCGCCTTCAGATGAAACTGCAAGACATACACATCTAGCTATTTGGTAGACGCATCAAAATTTTCATCATGTGTAAAGCGTGCAAGTTAAATGTGAATTATTTGTAAACAATCGTTTTTAATTGAACGTATTACATATCACATATATTAATTAATAATATTCTTTTCCAATCCGTTACTCCCAATTTTTTCTCTAATTCGTTAAATGGCATGACAAATTTGTTCTTTTAATTTTTTTTATTTCTTTTCTTCATAGCACCTGGAAAAATGTCTTTCAAACATATTTCAAAATTTTGTTAAAATATGTATACCATATTATATGTTAATACTTACATACTTTACTTGGACAGCCGTTGTCGTCCACTGCTGGACATAGGCCTTCCCCATACTTGTGCCTTGTGTCTTGTGCCTTTTGCACCCAATCGCGAGCAATTCTTCTAATGTCATCGGACCATCGTGTGGGGGGTCTCCCTCTGTTTCGTTTGTCTTCGCGGGGTCTCCACTCTACTACCTTTTTGGTTCATCTATCGTCTGCCAATGAATTTTGTGAACATTTTTTGAAATTTTCAAATACACACGTGTAGTTTAAATGACCGTATCATTTTTGTAGAGTTTGAGGAGCTTTTAAGATGTCTCCTTTTCATCGAGCCAATTAAAAATTTGTTTGATTTCGCTATCTTTAAGGGTCCTGAAATATTATAATTATTACATTTATTATGAATATTCATATTAAAATTACTTGGTAGAAGTTCAATGTAAATGATGAAAAATTATTCATTCAAATATACAATTAGTATCATTTCACTTGTATCGATAGTTTCGATCGGTTTTTTCAACCCGTTGCCATCTTCGGGTGACAGACCATCCGGTGACAGATCTTCGGGTGACAGAGCTTCCGGTGACAGATCTTCGGGTGACAGATCTTCCGGTGACAGATCTTCTTAATACAGACCACATTTCTTATCTTGCTAAATAACACGATTTACTTTATGAATCGTAAATTAACAACTTAAGGGTGTAATAAATATAAACAAAGTTTAATAAAATTATTATGTAGCAAGTAAGTTATGCACAACATGACGCAACATACACAAAGATTTAGTTCTGCTTTCAATGAGCATCTAAAATTCAAGAATCTGTATATAGATGAATAATAATTTGAGTTTTCTCTCAAATTTGTTGCGGAATCTCTTCTTAGCTACACGAAATTACAGGTTTTTCGTATTTCATACAATGTACAATAAAAGAAGGTATTTTCTATGAAAATTTCATACACTCGTAAATAACAGAGCTCTCAGGAATGCCATGAATAAAATACATATCGTAAATATTTTTGTTGTTATCCTTGAGGGAAATCTTTACATTCTATCTGGAGCTAAGGGCGCCCTTTCTTTGCGTCATATCGTATGCATTGGGACGAGTTAACGAAGTCACAACGGGTGCATGGCAATATTATTATTCCAGTAAAATTTATTCATACGTAATAAGTGCACGCCGCTGTAATCAGATGGCATTTTGTGAACTTCTTTCAATGTATTGTGAGATGCTTATTACAATTTTGTATTTTTTAAGTCAATCCTAGGGATTGGTTTGAAGCAAGTTTAAATTCTTTGCTGGCTCTAATGTAGCCACTCTGGCCTTTTATAAGTTGCTATTCACATTTTTTGTATACAACAGAATGAATATTATTGTATTCCAATAATCAAATAAATCATTAGGGACCAAAAATGATACGTTGCATATACTATAATTATGAACAATAAAAAAATAGTAAAAATATAGACTTAAAACTAAAACATCTACCAATATACAGAGTTCATTATTAAAATGGTTGAAGTAAAATAGGGATTCAATACCAAAATAAAAACGAAAATCTAAGTATGCAGTTTCATTAAATATGAAAAATATATGAACACTTTTTTTTTTTTTTTGGTACTTAGTGCCTATTTTACTTCAACCATTCATTTGATCATCTTACTCATAATATATCAAAGAGACAAAAAAAACAGTTTTTGAGAGACATTTTAGGAAGGAATATAGAGTGAAAGAAAGTATTTTGAACAAAATTATGAAAGGATAACTGCACTTGTTTGGACACCTGGAACGCATGGATGAAAAAATAATGTTCAGAGTTCCTATGGCCATACAACTCTTGAAGAGTTTTAGCCTCCTTGATGATTTTTCGCCAAGCTCCTCGATCCTGCGCCTTTTGCTCCCAGCAGTCCGATTCGCCCAACCTAGCCAGGTCAGCCAGAACATTGCCCATTAGGTGCTGTCAAGGCCTTCCTAGAGGTCTTAGTCCATTCGGTGTAGACGCGTACAGGGTCTTGATTGTTTTGGTCTCTTCGGCTCGGCATACGTGCTCAATCCATGCTAGGCGACCGGCTCTCACGGTGCTCGCTGTAATGAAAAAATAATGGTTAAGATAAAATACGTTAACGTTGTGAATGGAGTACGGAGTTGAGGAAAAAAATGGCGTGACCAAATTAATCAAATTTTAAAGGATAATCGACGTGTATAACTTGTTAATGTAGAGGAATCTAGAGAGGTGTGTCAGGATAGAGTAGCGTAGCGGTTCATTCTCTCTGCCTACCATTCTGGGGAAACGGCGTGTTGGTTTGTTGTTGTTGTTGTAAAATAAAAATAAATTGGTGTATGAAATTTTCGAGTTTTTTGTAACAGCGTTGTCATATAATCAAAACGAAAGACCTGCTCATCACGCATTTTGTTGTCTGGCTCTGCCTCGTCGCCGCTCGGGATTTTAGTCGGGATCGTTAAGGAAACAAACACGACTCAAGAAAGGGTATTCGGTCACACGCGTGGGGAGTTAGGAACGCCAGAAATATGGGCCGTGAAGGCAGGCATTGAAAAAAATCTCGAAATGGATAGGCAAAAGATGTGTCTCGCACTTCGCTTTTTAGGATCTCGCGTAAATACATAAATTCTTACATTAGCCGGCTATTTGTCAGAAATATGGCAACATATACGAGATCACCTTGGTAATGATGTTAGCCCGAAATTTGAAATGAAAATATTTAAAAGCTTATGGCGTCGTAACCGTAGAATTCCATAACGTCGAATTTTTTGTAATGAATTAAAACACAACTATTTCCGCTTTCGAATTAATTTTTTTCGATATAATTCTAAGATTTTCTCAACGAGCTTTCATCATTACGAAAAAAAACTACTTGTACCTTGGGAAAGAAGCTATTACTTGGTGGTTTGACATATTTAAAATTAGAATCAAACACTTTTAAAAACTGTAACGAGCCTCGTTATAGAGTGAAACCGGTTGGCGCTCCTGACTCAAAATACAGTGGTTTTATACAACGTTTCTAAAAGTGTTTGATTATAATTTTAAACTACTTATACCGTTTATTTATAATAGTTGCTTAAGTGTAGTGAGATTTCATAGGCGAATGTGGGTTAAATTGCATCACTTCTTATAAATGCATTTGAGAGTGTCTGTTTTATTGTTTGGATGTGAAACGTGGACCTTCAAAGTAATCTCAATGAACAGACTGGAAGCATTTGAAATGTAGCTCTATCGCCGATTGCCAGAATTCCCTAGACATACATGGTTACCAATACCGTAGGATAGAACGTTATTATCGTAGGAAGGCAATTTTATATATAATATTTAGAATCGTTTGTCACCTTGAAATATGTTGAATCATTTGTAGCCAATTTGTAAAAGGCTGTTTTTCTTAGAAACACTTTATTTCGTTCTACCTCAAATAACTTTTTTTTGGTTTATATAATGTCATTTTTGTATTCCTTAACTAAGTCATCATTAAATAGTCCTTGTTTTGGCCGAAAAATTATTGATATATTATTGTAACACCTGATGAAGTCAACATAGGTTGACGAAACAGCTGTCGCAAAAAATTAAAATTCATAACAAACACCAAAGTTCTTTTAATTTATCAGTTTATATGTAATCATTGTCATAAAATTTCTTAATGAGTTCTAAGAAACACTTTCAGACATTTCTAGGCCTACTCAAATAACTATTTGTTAAAAATGTATAAAGCCATATCAATTTTCGTTAATAACCACATTCTGCTCCATTGAATAGTGTATATAAACAGCAACGAGCTGAAATTTCGCCAAAATTGATAATGCCTTAGAAGGGCGAAACATGTCATTCCCATAAAATATTAATATTTTTAATTGAAATTTTAAATAATGAAAAAAAAAAAATTTTGATACAAAATTTCTCTATTCTTATGTAACACAAGTTAAAGAACACTAAATATTTACATAATTATAAAGAAATTTTGTATAATTTTTTTTTGTTTTCATTACCCATAAAATATTATAAAAATTCTAGAAAACTGACGTTTTCATTCATATTAATTATTTTTTTTTTTTTAATTTTATTTATTTATTTAGACATACAATAGTAAAACTGTATTCCCATGAGTATAATACTCATTATGGGACAAAATAACTAACTAACTAACCATCACGCCATTTTCCCGGAGGTTAGGCAGAGAGGATGGATCGCCACACTGGCCTGTCCTGGCATACCTCTCGAGCTTCATCTACATCCATACATCGTGCCATGCACGCACGTCGATTGTTCCGACTTCGAATGTGGCCGCCTTTTAGTAATTGATTAATTTGGTCATGCCATGTTTTCCTCGGTCGTCCTCGGCTTCTTTTCCCACTCACGCTGCTTGTGTACAACTTTTTAACCATTCTACTCTCATCCATTCGTTCCATATGTCCGAACTATCTCAGGGATCCTTTTTTTAATTTTATTCATGATGCAGTCATCTGCTTTACATTTCTTTCTTATTTCATCGTTCGGTATTCTATCATACAACGTTTTCCTGCACATTCTTCTTAGTGATCTCATTTCTATGGCGTTTATCGTGCTTTCATCCTTCTTTTGTCAGCTTCAAGCTTCACTTCCATACATGAGGGTTGGCACTAGAACTCCATTGTGCACTGCCATCTTTGCTTCTGTGGATATATTTCTATTTGCAGTAATGACTTTGAGTGCGCCATTTATTTTATTCCCAGCACCAACCCTCCTTTCGATGTCTTTCTCCATTTTTCCGTCCCTTGTAAACATGCTTCCCAGATACGTAAATTCAGTAACTTTCTCCAATTTCTCGCCCATCGCACTTATATCACAAATCGTCATACATTCTTCTTTCTCACAAAATAACAATTAACATATTTAATAATTACAAACAGATACACAACAATTGTAATACTTTCAGGAAATATCGAAACACAGACATAGAAATTAAAACATCTTACAAAATTTACAGAAATACAGAAACATTTAGGAAATATCAGACACATACAAAGAAACTTAAACATCTTACACATTTTATGGAAATGTAAAGTATTACATCATTGTTCAAGAAACAATAAATATACAGTGTTTATTTTCATATTTCCAACAGTACTTTTCGCATAAATCAATTCATTGTTTACAGTTTTAAAAAAATATATTTAAAAGAATCGTATATTATGCTTGCAGCATCCCTGCTGCATACCTATAAATATTATATAACGGCTTCCCGTTTTGAGAAAAGTAACAAAATCACGTTTTCTCGAATTGGTAATAAATTTATGTAAATCGAAAAAGCTATAAATATTTCTGAGAATCCTGCTCTACTAGACTCGAGTAAAATGTTTCCAATTTTCCCGACTTTACAATGTTTGGTTGCCGCACATTCTGTAAGAGTCTTTTTTTGCTTACTTGTTTTGAAACTGTGTGCACATTGTATGCAAATGCGCGTGGAGTAATGGTAGTGTACATTGACTGTGCATACAAATTAGTGGGGTTTTTACTGTGCTGGATAAGAACTTTCCATTTAATAGTGTAATTTAAAAATACGGTAGTTAAATGAAATATTTCTTCTATATTCGCCATAACTTTGTGTTGTAGATGTTTTATGTTTCTTTTTTATATATACTTAGTATACAACACTCACTTTATTTAAGAAATAAAAATTAAATACCAAACATGTTTTGGACACACAAAACACACTATATATTTTTTTCACAAATGTGGTCAGTTTTGACTAATAAATCATTTTAATATCTGTCAAAAATGACCACATTTGTGAATTTTTTTTATAATATTTATATTTATTGCTTAGTGCCATAGCAGATAGAGAGAGGACGAATGGCGAGCTTTCAGCGTCATAAAACTGAATATACCCAGCTAAGGGAATGTAACCCCGACAGAAAATCCTCCAGAGAAAACTTTGGGAATCCCCTCGGGATATTTTCCCCCAGGTCATCACTATGAGTATATAAAAAATAAATATTAAATGAAATATTGTTTATTTCATTTATGTAAAATTCCGTATTCAATATAAAATGAACCATCAGTTTTCGAATATATTAAATCTAACTTACTAATTAACAACGCACCCAACCCATCAAATAAGGTAAAATAAGTATATGTTAACGTTGTAAATGGAACTAGAAATAGAGTTACACCAAGGAAAACTAATATTGAATGTTGCCCACGCGAGGAGTCGGTGAAATCGACGTGCGTGCATTACATGATATATGAATGTTGATATATGAATGTAGAGTTGTTTGTCATTATTTTTTTCATTTATTCCTCCTTATACCCAACCATCTTAATAATCCTGTCTTTGTTTTTATAAGTTTTCGTATATAATATTTAATAGGAGTGACATGTATTAGCTTTACTTGGGAATTTGATAAAAAAAAAATACGTATACATTCATTTAAAAAAAATCACTTTTTAGAAATAAACTACAATACTGTGAACAGCGTTAGTTAAAAAATGATAATTTTTAATCACAAATTCGAGTACAAAAGAAAACAGAAAAATATCAACGGTTTTCAGTTATAATGAAAAAATAAACAAACCCCTATAACGAATTTCTGATACAACCGTTGATTACAAACAACAGATGGAGCTTTTCAGCCCGATTTGGCTCAGATAATTTGGCAATATTTCATTCGGTTTTCCATTAAAACCCAGCGGAAAAGCGATAATATTATTACAACAATTAATTGTTTACTTTCAGCTATTGATTCCAAACGAACAAAATTAGTTCGTCCAGGACACTCCGACTTCCCTCGAAGACATTTGTGGACACTGATTTTTATTTATTTGTTGCCCTTTTCCTTCGAGACATTTTATTTACCCTTTAACGACAAATGGGTTTTTATTTCCCGAGTGGATTCGCAGTACTAACTAACAGTTTGTGGATTGTAGAAGGGAATAAATTTCAATAACACTTTCTTCCGGAGCGTTAACTTTCCGAGAAATTAATTGCAGATACAATAATTTATTTTGAACTAAACATATTTTTCCCAGCCGTTCCTTCCATCTTTTAGGAGGTCTTCCACGAGGACGAGTCTCGTGATACTGATTATGTAGTGCAATATAAGGAAGTCTGGTGGTGTCCATTCTTTGAACATGATCATACCAGTCTCTCCTTCTCCATCTTGTAATATCCTCAGCCACATAAATCTCTTTTATTCTAGTGTCCCTAATGGGATCTCTTAGGCTATAGCCACACCGAAATGTTTCGGTTGATGACTCGCTTGCTGTCTGTCCGAAAATGACAGAGACTGATTTGATAACGTTATACAATTATTTTAATTTTAGATAAACTTAAGGCGTTAACACTGTGGAATTCCATAATGACGAATTTTAATGAATTAAAACACTGTTTTTTCCACTTTAGTGGAAAAAACAGTATTTTAATTCATAAAAATTCGTCAAATTATTTTATTTGAAAATGTCAAGCTATGGATTAAGATTATATATATTTTAATTTAAGAATTAATCAATTAAAGTAAAGGGCACTAATATTTTGTGATCACAAAGTTAGCGTTAAAAAAAATATTAGTTTAGATTCATTTCCAAATCTAATATTTCTGTATTTTACAATGAGTACGATTTGCTAACGTTTGAACTATTTTTTTTTATTCTGTGCAAGTAATTAGCTAATTGTGGTCAATGTAAAATGAAAAAATGTTCGATTTGAAAATAAACGTGAGTTAATATTTTTACCATTATCTTTGTGATAACAAATCATCAAAGTAAATGTGAAAACATAATCAATACCGTGACATTTTCAAATAAAAAAATTGACAACTTTTTTTTTTTCATTTATTTAATTTTTTTTGTTGTATACAACAGGTCTTTAGAACCCAATTACTGTTTACATTTTACATAATACATACATTTTACAAAAATAACACAGACATACATGTTAAAATAAAACACATACGTATATCAGCAATTGTGGTATGTACCTATATGATCCTCAAAGGACGCATAGGTCATTTGGAGATTGTCCACATCGACTGACACCTCATTCAAGAGCACCATACCCCAGGTCATTGTATGCTGCGCCATGACATTTGTTCTGCTATGCGGTATGCACAACAGATCGTGTCTTCTAGCGCGAGCATACCTGTCCGGTGCATTGAAGCCACAACGCTCTAAGAGCTATGGGCTATCAATGAGGTTACCAATATACCTTTTCTTCTTGATTCGAGACTACGTTACTCTGTGCTAATCAATAGATCATTGTGGTGCATAAACCTCGGATAAACCCCATTCATCCGCATGTAGAGGTATCTCAGATTTTTTTCTGGGTTAGTTGTAATACATCCACATACTTGTGCTGGTATGGAGACCATACACCACTCGCGTATTCTAATTTTGATCTAACGATGCCGTTAAACATTGATGTCATCGATTTAGGATTTCGGAACTGTTAAATCAGTCCCCTTAATTTTCGGAGAGACAGCAAGGGAGTCACCAAGCGAAACACTTCGGTGTGGCCCTAGCCTGAGTGTCTTGTTTGCTATCATTCTCAGGGTCATAATTTTTTTGTGATCATAAATATGAATTAATATTTCGAGGATTTAAACGCTTGTGTTCCATATCTAATTTAATTGTCGTTTCGTGGATGAAATCACACGCAAGTCATTAGTCACGTGATAGGTGTTTTAATTAGGAGCGAATATAAACACGTGATCGACTTTATGAATTGCACGGATTCAGTCTGTTGTCGATATTTAATATGTCTGACTCTCGTATAGACTAACTATCTAACTTACTCACTGAAGGGGAAGGCAGTTAGAATGGACCACCATACTGTTCATTCCTGACATACTATACTTTTATTCGTCGTGTCATGCACGCACGTCGATTTCTTCGATTCTTCACGTGGGCGACATTCCAGGGATTGGTTTGCAGCCAACTCTTCAGTCTTGTCTTCCACTGTGTTCAGTCTACTGCAGCCCTCTTCAAACCAACATATGAGAAGCAGTTCATGTCTTCGCACACCTGTTTTACGTATTCTTGTCGGGGACGCCCTCTATGATTTGTTCCCTGAAACATCCCTTCCATTATGTTCGGCCGACATTTAATATTTGATTGATTTGATCGTGCTACGTTTTCCTTGGTCTTCCTCTGTTTATTGTTTTCTTTCTTAACCATTCTTTCTTCGGGAATTATGTGCATGTCGCACGCTTAAAAGAACACTGGTATAACTCAAAAAGCAAGTTTTGCTCAATCTGACATGAGTCGGTGTTTTAACTAAAACAGTCGAAAAACAAGTACGAATGAAAAATACCGATATAGTGTAATGGAGGTCAATTGGCGGAATTTTGACTTAATTTTAACGCGAAACGATGGATAACGTTAACACAAGTAGTAGCCTCTGTTTAATGTTATCTCAATTATGACCTAAACCATAATCGGTCAGTTTACTATTAAGCGTGCGATGTGTCCAAACTATCTGAATGATCTTTTCATTATTAAGATAATCGAAAGATTTTGCTGAAAACTCTTGATAGAAGTTCATTTTAAATAATAATGAAATAAAACGATGTTTTGAACGACTTACAATTTTGTCTTTATTTCGACACAAACCGATGTCGCCAGACTCGCTGGCATAGACAGATAAGTCTAGCAAGCCTGTCGAAACCGGTCGCTGTTGAAATAATCACTAAAGTGTAAGTAGTTAAAAATATATCGTTTTATTTTATTATTTTGTTCATAACACTTTCATTCGCACTGTATTCACTTCTTCAATTTACATTTAACACATAGTATAGTGTTACCAATTAAATCTTGATGCGTCAAACTTGGTAAATTAGTGCCGCGTCTCC
Source organism: Lepidostoma basale (assembly GCA_022606425.2). Lineage (NCBI taxonomy): Eukaryota > Metazoa > Arthropoda > Insecta > Trichoptera > Lepidostomatidae > Lepidostoma > Lepidostoma basale. The sequence continues at coordinate 469,671 of JAHDVF020001018.1, read as the reverse complement.
TACAGTTGGTGTATACTTAGTAATTTACATCTGAGTTTTCACGTTATCTGGAGACTTTCATTATTCACGTGACGTAGGGTGCTGAATAAGCTCTCCGCCAGAAGTTCTCAATCAAAAGGAAATATTAAAACACTACGCAAAAAAAATATAATAGTCAAAAATTAATTGAATGAAAACAGTTTTATTTTGAAGGATTAATTTTATCTCAATAGAGATGAAGATGTAAATTGTTTTTTGGAAACAGAATATGGTGGTCGAGGCGTTTACAGGACTTATGACCTGTCATTGGTTGGGTTAAGCGATCGCTTAATGTTAACATCCATCCCCATTCCTCCCTTCTTACGACCACCACGTCTGCCAAATTTTTGAAAGATATGTTGAGGAACACTTCACATATTTTTGTTCAATCTACACTAGCGCCATCTATTAAGATTAGGTGTAAGCATTAAGCAGACTTTTATTTTGGTCTATTGAACATTGTACCGTATGGAAGGTCTAAAAAATATTATTTTAACTATATTCATTAGACATATTTCACCTTTATATTATTTCAACAGTATTGTTGTAACTAGATATATACAAGTAGTGTGAATGGAAAAATAAGTCAAGGAAGGCCAAGGAAGACACGGCATGACCAAATTAATCAACTATTAAAAGGCGGCCATGTTCGAAGTAGGAACAATCGACGAGCGTGCATTTCACGATGTGTGAATGTAGAAGAGGCGCGAGAGTTATGTCAGGATAGAACAATGTGTCCATCCATTATCTCTGCCTACCCCTCCGGGGAAATGGCGGGGAAATGGTCTCCTCGATTTACGCCCTCTTTTTATATTCACACATGTATAGGTATATAATATATCCATTTTTACCATTATTTCCTTATGCATTCGTCCCATATTTTTAAACCATTTTAGAGACCGTTTCTCAATTGTATATAGGACGCATTTATTCGCCTGACAACATTTATACGGTATTGATCATACTTTCATCCTTCCTTTGCAAGCTTCATTTTCCTATCATAAGAGTTGGCACTCACCTCCATTATATACTACCATATTTCTCCTTCTTCTTCTTCCTAGCCTCATTCCTTTTACTTGGGGTCGGCTCTTTATGTCTGGCATCTCCAGGACTCTCCTTGGTGCCATCTGATACTCTATCATATACAGAGTTTCCACACATTCGTCTAAGAGATCTATTTTTTATTGCATTTATTCTATTTTCATCCTTCTTTTGCCAGTTCCATGCTTCGCCTCCATACATAAGGGTCGGTAGAAGAACACCATTGTGCACTGCCATTTTGGTATTCTTTTTTGGATAGGTTTTTGTTTGCGATGACAAATTTAAGTGCACCATTCACGAATGATAATTTCATCGATCGCTTATTTTTTGATACATTGCATGTGATTCGCGAACCGTTGGTTGGGAAGCATGTGATATACAGCGATGTGACACGTGTAAGTGTCTGTGAGCATATGAAATGTGACCTCTGTTTTTAAATAGTCTAGTTACGATCTCGTCTCGGCAAATGGGGCACGTCCCTCGGATGATGCACAAAAGTTTCTCCACTAGAGCAGATAGGTTAACAGAGTATTTTAAAATCTTTAAATATTGGATACATGGTAGAATAAAACACACACATCGCTTCTCTAGTCTTATTCTTCTTCTTTTAATAGATCTGACGATCTGTGACACAGAAATCATGTCTCGTCGGATGATGAGATCCAGCTGTCCCTCCATCTCTTAAACGGTCTTCCAGGTGGGCGGTGTCCGGAGGGGATTTCATAAGCGGCTGTATATGCAAGTCTGTCACCATCCATTCGGGCTACATGGTCCCTCCAGTATCTTCTTCTGGATCTACTCCACTGAACGATATCCTCTATTTCGCAAGTTTTTCTTATGTCTACGTTGCGGACACGATCTCGGAGAGTTTTTCCAGTAATTGATCTTAGGACCTTCATCTCCGATGTTCTTAGTAGTCCCTTGGTTCGCAAAGTGTCGGCCCGCGTCTCTACAGCGTACGTCATAATAGGTCGCACGCATGTTTTATAAATTCTGATCTTGCTGTCGATACGCAGTATCTCAAAGGCTAAATATGGCTATATCAGTCAACAAAACAAAAAGTCTCACTTCACTTATAAAAAATACATGTTTCGAATTCTACACATCTTCATCATCGGGAGAACGATATAAATTCAGTCTACTATATATAAGTTAATATGGTTCTCTCAATGATAAAGGTGTGAAGCCTTCAAAACATATCGTGAAAAATAAACACAAAAGTAGAAAAAAACACTGTTTTATTGTTTCTTGAACAATGATGTAAAACACTGTATTAAAAAAATAATACGAATGAAAACGTCAGTTTTCTAGAAGCTTTATTATATTTTATGGGAATGACATGTTTCGCCCATTTTATACTAATGCCTTAGAATGTTTTAGAATGTTTAGATGTTTTCGTTCGTATTAACACTGTTTTAATTCTATAAAAAACCGTCATTACGTAATTCCACACTGTTAATGCGTTAAGTTTATCTAAAAAAGTCTTTAAAGTTTTTTTTAAGAAATTGTTGTACAACTTTACATACTCGTAAACGCTTTAAAATATGTTTTCATTAATATTTTTTAATATTTTTCTTAATCTATAATACAATGAACTTCTACATCAATATTAGTCTGTTAGATTGTAATACGTACGAGTAATACATACTCGTATACATTAGTTAGTAGCCCGCAGTACCTACGAAAGGGAATTTTTTCAACTTTTAATTTCGATAAAACCCAACCATGAGCCTATTAAGTAAACATGGTTGTACTTTTTACCTATGTGGCGCTGGGGATGCTGTAAGAGAGATGAAAAATGTTTATTTACGTCGAAAAAAACAGCTGTAATGAACCGGTATACAATCTGCGCACCAATCTGCGAGCAATCCGGTTAACGCAAGGAAACCAGACTCTTGTTTGTACGCGGTTGATTAGAGACGAGAACTAGGAGAGTCTGTTGTAAAATAATAATTATTACGACGCATCCAATCTTCTTTTATCTTGTTCTGTGACAGGAATTTGGTGTGAGATAAGTCATTAACTAAAAACTCGTCTTTAATGATAGTACTGCTTTTCTAAAAACTTTGGATATTTTTTGTTCTTCTTCATCGTATTCTTTTTCTCCTTATAGACCTTTGGTCTGTTTCTGAAATCAGGCTGGCCTCTCTTGGCATGTTGACTCCCAACTATCTCTCCATCTCTTCGGCGGTCTTCCGGGGGGACGGCAGCCGGCAGGAATCTGATGCCCCACAGCGTGTGGGATTCTGGTGGAATCCATCCTCTGCACGTGCGCATTCCAGAATCTTCTGCGTTGTATGCTCCATCTTTTGACATCCTCCACCTTGCAGATCTCGCGGATAGCCGTGTTCCTCAACCTATCTAAAATAGTCCTTCCTGCTATCATCCTCAGCGTCCTCATCTCTGCCACCCGTACTTTAGCCTTCGTTATTGTGGTATCCGCTTTGGTCTCAATGGTATATGTCATTAAAAGCCTTTTTTTGTTCACATTTCAATATTTAATATCAATACCAACGATCCAGAGGACGTGGTAGGCCCAAGTTGACGTCAATGGAATTTTCAAATCAAGTCAAATTGAATCAGTTTATTATCTTAACGGGCATTACAAACCATATTAATGTTTAAGGCTTCTATTAAGTACAGGTGAAATATGTCTATTAAATAAAATTGTTCAAAATTGTTAAAAAAATTCAAATGCTGATATGAAGGTATTATGAACAAAATTATGAAAGGATCGCTGCGTTGATTCGGACATATGGAGCGCATGGATGGAGAAAGAATGGTTAAGAAAGTATACGTTAATGATGTAAATGGAGTACGGAGTCGAGGCAAACCGAGGAAAACACGGTGTGACCAAATGAATCATATTTAAAGGTTGAAGTCATGTTAGAAGTCGGAAGAATCGACGTGCGTGTATGACTCGCTGTATGAATGTGGTAGTATCTAGAGAGGTATGCCAGAAGAGAGTAGTGTGGCGGTCCATTCTCTCTGCCTACCCCTACGGGGAAACGGCGGGATGGTTTGTTTTTGTTTTAAAAAAATGGTTTTATCGGAAATATATTTGGGAACGAGACTCCGAGAAAGAATAAGAAATTCTGAAATAAGAAAGATCTGCAATGTAGAAGATGTCGTGCGATGGGGAAGACTGAGAAGACGCTACTGGAGAGATCATGTGGAAAGAGCATGTTCTGAAAGAGTGATCAATATATCCGCAAATAAAGTACCAATAGGAAATCGATCGGCAGGAACTCCACCTAAAAGATGGCGAGACAGTTGGACATCTGTATCCCAGGAACAGGCTCCGAAAAATAACAGGACACAGTCCTAAATAAAGCAGAAGAAAATGGAAATATATTCAGATATTTTATTATATTTAAAATCGAACAATCATTCTCGCTTGAATAAAATAAAATAAGAAAGAGAATTTTATTTTTAAACTTTCTGCCGCGTTCAAAAAAAAACTGAAAATCTTATTTTGGAAAACACATTCCTTTAGAACTTCCACGATCACACGAGTAGTAAGGTGATGGGGAGGAGAAAAAAAAACCGCTTCAGAAGAACAGGATTATACATCGTTACGGGAGTTTTATGAAAATGAAAAGAGTTGTTATCGAGAATAAAATGTTCAAATAGGTTCATTAACATATCCCCGAGGCGTGCTCATATACGCCATGGAGATTGCGATGTGTTGATCTCTACCTAATTTGAATATGAAAAGAGGTCTCCGGGTCTCTAGAACTCAGGCGCCAGAATCTAAAGAGCTGTACTGTCATGAGAATTTATTGCTTAAAGCTAGGAAATAAATTAAAGAGTTTCTCTGCCTTGAGAAATGTCGACATATTGTTCCTCACCGTGCCGCTCGCAAGCTGAGCAATGTGTTTTGAACCTAGATACGCGTTTAATATGAAAAATCGCGAAATAAAACGAGTCGTGAGCTTCGCTTTGATGTTATTCCAGCGGGTGCTTTGCCACAAGTATTCCGTTAGAATGTGGCTCGCGAGTACGGGGATGAGAGTACGCACCTAAAAATGCCTGTCTTCTAAAGGGAAAGCGGTGTGAAGTGAGACGATGGTCACAGAGAATATGTGGCGAGGTTCTGACGCATTCTAACCAGTGGCGGTACTCCCATAAAAGCCCCGAAGCCCGGATTGTGTAAGAAATTTTGAATCAAAACCTCTTCTGGCTTACAGAGGTTCAGCTCTTGTGGCTATTTCTCTTACATCTGATTGGAACATTGTTGGAAGGTGATTTGGTGGGTTGTTGGTTTATGCGGGGGCACGATTTCTTAGATTTGGGGGGTTTTGATTCAAAATTTCTTACGCAAGCCGAGCTTCTGGGCTTCTATGGTAGTACCGCCACTGAATCTAACCTCTGCTCGAGGCTGGACTCGCTGGCAAGCCAAGGAGAAAAGTAAACTAAATCCAAACAAAAGCTCGGGCATGCTACGGAATTAGAAAAATTATGTAAAGCTCCCGCTACGAGACCGCTCAGAGCAAGTTTAATTTCATTCTAGAAAGTTTCAACGCTGGAGGAATATACTCTATTGTCGTGAAGTGCTTATATGAACGAGTTATAGACCGAGTGGAAATGCCAGAAACGCCGAGGTGGATTTGCTGAATAATTAATCGTCATGGGATGTTTAGAAGTGAACCTTGGAGTTGGCAAATAGAAGGATAAATAAAGGATAAATGCCGTAGAAAAGAGATCATTAAGAAGAATATGCGGAAAAATAATGTATGATAAAATACCAACCGAAAATGTTAGGCGGATGAATGCATCCTAAATAAAGTAAATAAAAGGTCACTAAAATGTTTTTAACATATAGAACGAATGGATGAGGAAAGAATGGTAAAAAATGTATATACAAGTAGTGCGAATGGGAAAAGAAGTCGAAGTAGCTAAGGAAGACACGGCATGCCAAATTAATCAAATACTGAAAGGCGGCCATCATTTTCGAAGTCGGAATAATCGACGAGCGTGTGTGTCACGGTGTGTGAATGTTGAATGGCTCTATCCCATGGCGTTTCTTTGGGAATGCTGGGGACCAGCTCACCGCAGTTAAATAATTAATTATTAATCTGGGGATATTTCTGATAGATATCTCCGACAGCGGAAAGCACAGATCGTTTTACTTACCGGCCGCCAGAACCAATATGCCTCTGGTGACACTGGTGGGAAGAGCAATTAGTCTGCTGAACGTGGTCTCCTTGGAGGTGGATGTTTTTCCTATTAGTGTAAGTCCGTTCAAAATACTTGACTTTAGAGAGTATCTTTTCTTTATAATGTCGAACCATCTCTAATGAGTTCCTGGTATTATATTGTATATATTATATTTTACTTGTACTCAAAAGATATATTATATTTTACTTGTAAAATATTTACTTGGTGATGCCGGTGGGGAGAGCAATCAAACTGCTGAACATGATCGCTTCGGAGATCGACGTCTTTCATATTCGTGAAAGTACTTCAGAAGACAAATACTCTTGACTTTGGAGAGTATTATGTATTCCTAATGCCGAGCCATCTCTCATGCGTTCCGGGTATAATATAATTTTTATGTTTTACCTGTTCTCAATGCCTTAAACTATAATTGTTGTTTGTAATATCTTTTGAGAAATAAACTGATTTGATTTCATTTGATTTGAAGATAATTTAAACATTAATATTGTTTGTAATGTCTGTATAGATAATAATAATCCAATGATTGTTTAACAGATTTGATCTGATTTGATTAGAAAGAGACGCGAGAGTCAAGATAGAACAGTGGCAGGGGCCAACCTCTTTGCCTACTCCTTCGGGGAAATTGCTGGATGGTTGGTTAGTTATTTAGTTAATTGTCATGTATGTGATATAAACGAACGCGGTAAAATACATTCCAATTAAAAAAAGTAAAATTTTGCACGAGAACTCGGTTTTCCTCAATTCAATCAACCTTCCTTATCCGACATGTTTAGGTATATCCATTCCCCAGAGAAAACACATGTCGCAACCAATTTTTCAGGTAGCTTTTATCGGTAACTGGCGTCGTAGACACCTCCATATCGTATCTCGTTTTCTAGGATACATGCTGTACCATAATATTATATCGTAGGCAGCGCCTTCCCTTCAAGTGAAACACAATCAATTATCTAATACTTTTTATGTTCATATTGTTATGTAAACGGTGTTCAACATTAGTGTAAACGGTGAAAATCTGGAACAAGTGGATGAATTTGTTTATTTAGGAAGTATGTTTACAAAGGATGGGAGGGTGGAGAAGGATATTGAAAGAAGGGTTGGGGCAGGCAACAGGATAAATGGTGCACTTAAAGTTGTCATCGCAAACAAAAGCCTATCCAAAAAAGCTAAGATGGCAGTGCACAATGGTGTTCTTGTGCCGACCCTTATGAATGGAAGTGAAGCATGGAACTGGCAAAAGAAGGATGAAAGTAGAATAAATGCAGTAGAAATGAGATCTCTAAGTCGAATGTGTGGCAAATCTGATAGAGTGACAAATGCAAGTACAAGAAGTGAATGTGGTGCGAATGAAAGTGTTATGAACAAAATAAGGAAAGGGTCATTAAGATGGTTTGGACACATGGAAAGAATGAGTGAAGACAGAATGGTAAAGAAGGTATGTAAACGGCGTGAACGGAGCTAGAAACAGAGGAAGGCCGAGGAAAACGTGGCACGATCAAATCAATCAAATATTGAATGTCGGTCACGTGAGGAGTCGGAAAAATCGACGTGCGTGCATGACAAGATGTATGAATGTAGAGGAAGCGAGAGACGTATGTCAGGACAGAACAGTGTGGCGTTCCATTCTTTCTGCCTACCCCTCCGGGGAGACGGCGTGATGGTAAGTTAGTTAGTTTTGTTATGTTTCATACATTATGAACATATTAAAACTGTTAATGAATAAACTTTGTTTTTTGTATCACAATTGTATTTTATTTTACGCGACAGCTGTTCCATCAATCTATGTTGACATCATCAGGTGTTACAATAATATATCAAATGTCAAATTTTCACGATTTTTCGAATCTTTATGTGTATTTGTTCCTATGTTAATTTGAATAATTTCTTTGATATAATTTTGAAATTCTAGCTGAAATTGAGTTAGGCACCTAAATTTTTTAATTAAAAGAAAAATTTTCGTTCTGATAAACACCTGATGATGTCAACATTGGTTGATGAAACAGCTGTCGCGTAAAATAAAATATAATTGTGATACAAAAAACATAATTTATTGATTAACAGTTTTAAAATGTTAAGATATCATAGTATTTCGGCCAAAACAATGGACTATTTAATTATGAACATAATGTGAGAAACATAAATTTATTTATTTATTAATGGTAACATACAGCGATATTATTGACATATATCAGATGTGAAACGTGGACCTTTAAAGTCAACTCAATGAACAGACTGGAAGCATTTGAAATGTGGCTCTATCGCCGAATGCTCAGAATTCCCTAGATAGGCATGTTTACCAATACCAAAGTCCTGAGGCGAACTAGAGTTGACAGGGAGCTGTTGTTAACTATCAAGGTTCAGAAGATTTCACATCTAGGTCATGTACTGCCTGGGGAAAAGTACCACCTTCTTCAACTGATATTGGACGGGAAATTTGAGGGACGCCGAGAGCAGACAAATGTCCTGGCTGCGAAACGTGAGGGAATAGACCGGCATTGGAAGTGTGGAGGAGTTGTTCAGACAGGGCACTTGAAGAAGAAGAAGAAGAAGAAAAACTTGAAAAAAATAAAGGAAGGTCAATTATATGCTAGGACAATGCGAAACGAGATTGAAGTTGAAGTGTCATATATCAGAGAAGCTCAGAGTTGTCAATTTTAGAGTGAATAATTTTATGAAGCAACATCATATCATTAAGAGTTCGTCTATTTAGATCAGTAATTAAATATTAACGTTGTATTTAATGCTTGTGATATTTATAATATTATGTTAGCCTAAATTCACGAAAATTGATTTCTTAGCAAATATTTTGGAAAATACTATGTGTCATAACTAAAATAAAAAAGGATTCCTTAGATGGTTTGAACATATTTTATATAATGAATGAATGAGAGAAGAATGGTTAAAATGTTGTATGCAAGCAGTGTGTGAGTGGAAAGAGAAGCCGAGGAAGACCAAGGAAAGCATGGCTTGGCTAAATTATTCAAATATTGAAAGGCGGCCACATTCGAAGTCGAAAAAATCGACGAGCGTGCATGTTACGAAGTATTAATATAGAGGAATCTGGAAAGGTATGTGAGGAAATAGCGGTATAGCGATCTCTGCGTACAGTGCCTCAGTTAAATGGCGTGATGGTTAACCAGTTAGTTTTAAAAAATATATTGTAATCATGTTTCTCGTATTAATTTAATTTTAAAAATGTGTTTATATTCTCTCTCTCTCTCTCTGTATTCCTCTTTCCCTCTCTATTCTCCTCTCCCTTTAAAATATTACATACATTTAGTTTAACTTCGATTTCGATTCATTAGTGTGTACTATTAACTCCTCTAATCATTTTTATTTGTGGTAGCACGTAATTATTGATTCAATGTATTTCTTAATCCCAGTACAAATTTCGGGGATCGAGCGTTCGCGGTAGCCGGTCCATCAGCTTGGAACAATCTCCCTTCACACCTCAGATGCATAAATGATCCGACAGATTTCAGATCTAAACTGAAAACCCATCTTTTTTCATATTTCATACCCAATTTAAGCGTTTATACTTTGTTCTACTATACTTTTTAACCGATTGCGAAAATCAGATGCAGCGTTCACATTTAGATTTTTAGATATTAAACACGTCTTAATGCGCCCTTGAGGTGATTACATCACAAAAACGGCGCTATAAAAGTTAGCATATTATTATTATTATTATTATTATAACCCTTAATAAATAAATAGATAAATACGAGTATATAACACATTTTAAGTATACTGTAAAATATGATATTAATTCTGACAATATCGTAGCACTTTTTGTTGAAGAACTGTCACATACATACATATACAACACATTTAATATCGATTTTTTTATGAATCAAAATAAGTTTTTTTTCCATTTTTAATTTTTTTTTCTTGACATGTTTCAAATGCTTTACACCTTTATCATCAGGAGAACGATATAAACATTTACGAGTAATATCGGTATATTCTTTATTCCGTATAATCAATATATACGAAAAGCGTTTTATATTGTAAAATTTGATATTGACATTTGTTATCTTATTCATTTGACAAGCTATCAAAGCATTTTGTTATATTTTTCTCCCATTTTCAGTACTACTGAAACGTTTATTCAATAATAAAATTGGTTACTAAGAAAGTAGGTCTTTAGACGTTTCATCGAACCTCACAGGCTTCTGCTGATTGGGTACGATAAATTCATGTTACTTCATACGATGTTTTCAATTTCCTTCGATTGTTATTATAAAGGTATCAACATTTGGGGCACGCGTGGAGTTAGGTCTCCGCTGCTCTTGGCGAAGACGGGTAATAAGATTGTGAAAACCATTTCCCTCGGATAAGGGTGGCCAGCGGCTCGCAAAGGGGGGGCCGGGACTGTTGAAAGGGTGCCGATCCTCGGTGATTAATCGGCTCAAGTCGGCTAAGAGCAAAATAAAAAGATAGTCCCCACTTTCGAGAAAGTTATTTGCTTTTTTAGTGACTTTACATTTTGGCTTCGCTTTGATCACCCCGCACCATACTTAAGTAAAAAGTTTATCTTTATTGATTTTCGAGCGGTTGACGCATTTAAAAAAAATCCAAGATGACGAAAAATTACCTTTATGATTTGAAATTATTACAATATAATTGTATTATAGTAAATTATTGTTTATTCTCTATTCGCATTCACTTTGTGTTTCAAATCAAATCAGTTTATTTCATCAACAGACATTACAAAATTAATTTTTAAGGCATCTATTGAGGACAAGGTAAAATAATATATTGCGTATAGTATACTACCAGAAACGCATGAGAGATGGTTCAACATTAGGAAGACAGGATACTTTCCAGAATTAAGAGTATTTGCCTTCCGAACGTACTTTCACTAATATGAAAGACGTCGATCTCCGAGGAGACCGCGTTCAGCAGATTAATTGCTCTTCCCACCGGTGTTACCAGAGGCAGTTTGGTTCTGGCGGCCGGTAGGCAAAACAATCTATGCTGTCGCTGTCGGAGATATCTATCAGGGACAAAAAGCCGAAAACCCTCCAGCTCGGCCGAGTTCTCGAAATATCCCCTGAGTAATCTTAAGAAATGTGGATCCATATAAGAATAAATAAAATTAAACTTTGTATTTTCAACACTTAATTTCACTTTACGCAAACATGTTATTAACAGCCAAATTTTCAATATTGTACAATAGAAATAAACATTAAGTAACCTTGAAATTTTAGATATTAAATGAGTAATTAATACGAATGAAAACGTCTGTTTTCTAGAAGTTTTAGTACATTTTATGTGGACGACATGTTTCGCCAGACTAAAGGTCCATTTACACTGGACCGTCATCAACCGATACCGACATGTCACGCGTTTGCGTTGAGCAAATAACCGTTTTGTTTGTTTTGATCGTGTCTTGTTACTTTTAATTAAAGCCGATTCCGTTCATATTATATTTAAATTCTGAGATAATCGCCTTTTCCCCGGCGAATTTAAATGGTAGCAAAAATAGTATTCTGTAAAAAAGGATTATATACTGTAGGAAACACATCCTGAAAAATATTGATAATTTTAATTAAATGTCAATTTTATGTAGGTTGGTGTTTTCTTCGGCAACCCCCGACGGTGATTTTATTAGAGCATTTGAGATAACGAGTCGGTGAGATTCAAGGCTATTTTTATCGTGACGTGTCGGTATCGGCTGATGACTGTCCAGTGTAAATGGACCTTAAGACATCTCCAAATATAATTTGGCTAACATCGGTTAGCGAAACAGCTGTCGCGAAACAATATAATCAGTTGTGATATTTATAACAAAGTTTTTTTACTTAAACAGTTAGTAATTTGCCTGAATTAACCCTAAAAATATTTGATAATGCCTTAGTCAGGTAAAACACGTTCATAAAACATAATTAAACGTTCAGAAAACGGACTTTTAGACGTTTTCATTCATATTAATTATTTAATATGGAGTTTTATATTATTTAGAAGTTAATATTTTTTTACAATAATTTTAAATAAAATAATTGAATTTGGCACAATAAAATTTTCGATTTGTGTACTGTATTTAAATGTATGCATTTCAATTTACTCTGATATAAAGAGATTACGTATTAAAACTATAAATGTCATTTGTGCCATCGGTTGTTATGTTTTTAGATTAAAACGGTAACGTGTATCTATTATCTTCTTCTTCTGATTGTAGATCTTGCGATCTGTTTATGCAGGATATAACATTCTTCCTGTGATGAAGACGACCAGCCTTCTCTCTATCTCTTTGGTGGTCGTCCTGTCGGTCGACGACCCTCTGGAGTCTTGTGCATCACGATATTAGGAATTCTTGCTGGATCCATTCTCTCTATGTGGTCCCTCCAGAATCTTCTTCTCTGCCTACTCTCCATCTCACTATGTCTTCAATTTAGTAGGATTTGCAAATTTCTTCATTGGTTATCCTATCTCTAAGGGTTCTCCCCACAATAAGTCACAATGTTCTCATTTCTGCTACTCTTAAGAGATGTTTGGTTCTGACAGTGTCTACTCTTGCTTCGATTCCGTATGTCATTATGGGCCTGATGCATGTTTTATAAATTCTAACTTTGCTTTCCACTAGCATATGCTTATTGTCCCAGACAGTGTCCCTTATACATCCGGAGATAACTGCAGCTTTATCAGTCTGTTTTTTATTTTCATTATATAGATCGCTGCAACTATTATAGATATCTCCACACCCAAATATCTAAACTTCATGACCTGTTTCTTTTATGAGATTCTTAATTGTTTTTTTTTTTTAAGTTTATTTATATTGTTGCCTCACATTTCGAGAGCCACAGAAGCAGACGGTAGGCCTCCTGCTTCTAACTTAGCTTGTCAAAAAGCGGCATAGGTTTCTATACATACTCGTATATGGCTCATTCATATTTACTACGAAGAGATAAAGGTTTTCACGTTTTATATGTTTTCTAGGAAACTTTACGAGAATAACTCAACAACTGATTCAAGAAAAGCGCTTGATATCAGAATTGACTTTGTATCTGTAATAAAGGTCTATAAATAAGAAAAGAGACGATATATTTTTTTATTATACTTCGAGATGATTACGTAAAAGGGTGAGTCCTGACAGATTTTCATATTTTTTGTTACCGTGCTCTGTTATATAATATTATTAACTAACTAACTTACCATCACGCCGTCTCGCCGAAGGGGTAGGCAGAAAGAATGGACTGCCACACTTTTCTTTCCTGACATGCTTCTCTCGCTTCCTCAACATTCAGACATCGTGTCATGCACGCGTGTCGGTTTTTCTGACTCCTCACATAGCCGACATTCAATATTTAATTTATTTGATCGTGCCACGTTTTTCTCGGTCTTACTCTATTTCTAGTTCCATTCATATCTTTAACATATACTATTTTAACAATTATTTCTTCATTCATTCTTTCCTTGTGTCCAAACCATCTTAATGATCATTTTATTATTTTCTTCATAGCACCATCATTCGCACCGCATTCACTTCTTATATTTTCACTCGACACCCTTGTGATACCCTTGAAAATGTTCTATTGATTCTAAAATTTGTATTGTTTCGTCGGGTACCAAAAACAACAACAAACCATCACGCCGTTTCCCCGCAGGGGTAGGCAGAGAGAATGGACCGCCACACTACTCTATCCTGGCACACCTCTCTAGATTCCTCCACATTCATAGATCGAGTCATACACGCACGTCGATTCTTCCGGCTTCTGACATGACCAACCTTTAATATTTGATTAATTTGATCTTGCCATGTTTTCCTAGGTTACCTCGACTCCGTACTCCATTTACATCGTTAACGTATACTTTTTTAACCATTCTTTCTTCACCCATGCACTTCATATGTCCGAACCAACGCAGCGAACCTTTCATAATTTTGTTCATAATACCTTCTTTCGCTCTACATTCCTTCCTAATTCTGTCGTACATCGTTCTACCACACATATGTCTTAAGGACCTCATCTCTACCGCATTTATTCTGCTCTCATCTTTCTTCTGCCAGTTCCATGCTTCGCTTCCATACATAAAGGTTGGGACCAGAACTCAATTGTGAACGGCCATTTTCGCTTCGTCGGGTACCCATCTACATATAAATAAAACTCAATGTCCCATCTGTGTGTCTCCTTCTTTCTCGGTGATTCCTGAGCTGATCCTTTTGAAATTTGGAGAATGGACTAAGTGGAATTCAGCGGTCGTCATAGGCATATTTTTGTTATTAATCGAGCTCTAATTAACTTTATAAATTAATCAATTAATTGAAAATTTTCGTAGTGCAAACGAATATAGACCTTAATGTTCGTATCACCTGAGTATCAATCTTTTGAGTCTATATTCGTTTGACACGGTCTGGAGAGAATTCAGTCTCCATGTAATTTTGTGTAGTGGCAACAATGTGTTTTTCATTCTGACAGTCCAATATATTGCGTTTTACTTTGGGATGTATAATACTTAATACGTTTTACTTATTACGTACTAAAATAATTGGTTGTTTAATTGGTACAGTCTATTTTATTGGCCACATTTTAATGTACATTAATGTAGACAGGTAATTATACTTCTTAATTTTGGCGAGTATAATTTTAACGCGTCATTTTGAGGTTATGAACGAAATTTTATTTTTTCGTGTGGCTGAAACTTATTCGTTTCTCTTACGTTCGACGGTGATTACTTCATGATATTCGTTTTCTAGAATTCTAGCCGTTCGATTGGTCACGTGGTCTCCTGTCAAAACGTAATTTACGTCGTAATATTTTGTAGGTATGAAGTTTCGGTACTTTTAGGTTATGAAGTTTCTGGGATTAAAAGTAACGTCGAGGCTCTCTAAAAGAATGTGAAGAAACTTGCTTCCGTAAGTATAATATAATATTTATATTTCTAATTCATAAATATATTTTCAGTTTATTCTATTTTGCCGTTTTCTTTATACGCATACTTTCGTCAGGGAAATTGTTACATTACCACAGCAACGGTAAGAAAGTTCTAATGATATACAATATGAATTACAATATGAATGAATGACACAATTCTTATGACTTTTTCCGTTTATTTCTCCAATGCAGCGTGCAAAATAACTTCGTTAAAATGGAATTAGATCAGTCAAAAAACGGATGATCAGTGAATTACATGTACCCTGGAGTGGCGAATGAGAACCGGCTCATTTTCACATTACACATAAGCTATTTTTAATAGTTTTCATTCATATATGAAAATTACATTATTAATTTCAGGTAAGGTTTTTAAATTTACAGTTTATAGACAATTGATTTATTCGTTTTACTAACGTGTCATTTTAGGTTATGACGTTTCGTAGTGTAATAATTAGTTATTTAATTGGTATAATCTATTTTAATAATGTTATTTTAATGTAAAACTATTCTGGCAGGGCGAAAATCTATATCTTTGGGATAAGATATTAAGTTTTGATAAAATAATTCACTAGAGGAGCCTGGTGTGAGAGACCACTGGTCTAATGGGGATATTTTTGTATTGGGATTGAAATTATTTTGTTAATGAGCCATATTGGTGCATCTGCATGTTGCAATTCTACTTTCTTTTCCATTCCACTCCATTAAATTCTACATTATGCTGAGATTTAAAATATTCAAAGATAATTAAATTGTTTTCAGGTTATTTCATTTGCTTAAGGATGGGGAAGACAACGCAGAAGATAATGGATTGCGCATGTGCAGAGGATGGGGAAAACAACGCAGAAGATACTGGAATGTGCATGTCCAGAGGATGATATCACAAGACATGTTGTTATCTTTATGAACTAATTTGGAATGGTATGTACAGGTTTACATTGGATTAATTGGTTTAATTTGTTACATAATAATATAGACAATTTATGTACCACTGGTCTGATAGGGGGGTGTTTGTTTTATGAAGTTTGGATAGGCCATATAACCTAGGGATCTACGAGATCTATAAATTAGGGAGATTATTTGAAGAATGGACCTTCTTGATGTGTAATGCTGACCATTCACGATCGTTGGACTTAGCGCTATTTGAATGCTTTTGTAAAAAGGTTGTTATTTCTTTAGCACAATCGTAACTCCATTTATTAGCATAGTTTTTGGTAGTTATTTTTGCCGTTCAGGTAATGTATCTAAAATCTCCAGCATGTAATAGGTGAGCTATTCACGAAAACGGCGCTATACAAATTAAACAAACAAACAAACCATCATGCCGTTTCCCTGCAGGGGTAGGCAGAGAGAATTGACCGCCACACAACTCTATCCTGGCAAACCTCTCTAGCTTCCTCCACATTTATGTTTCACGCGTCTCCAAAATTAAATATACTGCTTAGTGAACACTTGGAATTCATTAATTGAATGGAAATTGAAAATTTGCCATATGCGCCTCTTCGATGTCCGCCTTATGCCAATTCCAATATTTTTTTATTTTATTTCTAGGAAACAATATGAATTAATCAGAGATCGGAATGGAATCGGTCATATAGCAGGGACAACGGATGATAACATGCACCCTGGAGTAGCGGGCGAGCAACGGCTATACAACTGGCAGAATTTTGAATGGTATTGCGCTATTTTATTAATGTTATTTAATTATTATGATTTTAATTAGTTATTTAAAATACAATTAATATGACATTTGATGAATTCAAACATAAAGGTGTTCTTTATACGCGTACTTTGGTCAGGGAAATATTAAAATTACCACAGCAACGATAAGAAAGTTCTAATGATATACAATATCAATTTATTCGTTTTACTTACGTGTCATTTTAGGTTATGACGTTTCGTTGTGTAATAATTAGTTAATTGGTATAATCTATTTTAATAATGTTATTTTAATGTAAAATTGTTCTGGCAGGGCGAAAATCTATATCTTTGGGATTAGATATTAAGTTTTGATAAAATAATTGCCTGGTTGTGAGAGACCACTGGTCTAATGGGGATATTTTTGTATTGGGATTGAAATTATTTTGATAATGAGCCATATTGGTGCATCTGCATGTTGCAATTCTTCTTTATTTTCCATTCCACTGAGTAATTCCAGCAGCACACATACCCAAATACACTATGAGTTACTTCAGCTGTTTTAGTTTTTCTCTGAAAACAAATGCTGTGATAGGTAAACATATCCTTATATGCAGCATTAGCTGCCTCAGTTGGAAGAGTCCAGTAATATTCCATTTTTGGCCATTAAATTCTACATTATGCTGAGATTTAAAATATTCAAAGATAATTAAATTGATTTCAGGTTATTTCATTTGCTTGAGGATGGGGAAGACAACGCAGAAGATAATGGATTGCGCATGTGCAGAGGATGGGGAAAACAACGCAGAAGATACTGGAGTTCGCATGTCCAGAGGATGGATCCCACACCTCGATATATGCGTAAGAATATAGACAATTTATGTTTACTACTCCATGATACATTCTCATCTGTCTTACCTTTCCTGTATTTGGGGCTTTATTACAAAGAAGAAAGCTACTGAGATTCAGGTGATCCAAAATCGGGCTGTTAGAAATATTTTCCGTCTACCGTGGTACACTCATGTAAGGGCCCTATATTCTCAGACGAAAATAATTCCATTTCAAATCCATCCAAAATTAGAGATCACTAAAACTATACTACAAATAATAAAGTCATCAACGCACTCTAATACTCGACCAATATTCAATACGGACGTACACCAACATGATACGCGCTCACAGAATAAGAAGCATTGGGTTCAACTAGATTCGGTGTAAAATCCTTACAATTTATAGCCTCTACAGAATTTAATAAACTCCCTATTGATTTAATAATGATGTCGAACCAAAAACTTCAATCTGATCAACTTAAAAGTAATTTTTACATTACATTTTTACATTTTTACATTACACATAAGCTACTTTTAGTAGTTTTCATTCATATATGAAAATTCCATTATTAATTTCAGGTAAGGTTTTTAAATTTACAGTTTATAGACAATAATTAAGCACATTCCCAAACGTGCCACCTACATATCTGAATTTTGTGTTGCTCGGGCTTTCACAGTAGCAGGTTATCACGCCGTTTCCCCACAGGGGTAGGCAGAGAGAATGAACCATAACACTACTCTATCCTGGCAAACCTCTCTAGCTTCCTCCACATTCATACAACGAGTCATACACGCATGTCGATTCCTCCGACTTCTAACATGACCAACCTTTAAAATCTGATTAGTTTAATTAATTTGACAAATTAATCAAATTAATCAGATTAAAAGGTTTTATTTGTTTTATCGTTTTTGTAAAGAATTTTGACAGGTGTAGAAATAAATTTTTCATTTGTTCCAATAACAATTTGAATAATTTCTTCAATATTATTTTTAAGTTCTTGCTGGTTAAGTGCCTTATTACAGATAATTTAAAAAATGGTGGATACGTGTAACATAAATTAAATAAACACAAAAGTCCGGATTGTCCAAGTCAACATGTGCAACATCGAAAAAAACATTATGTGTTATTACATTATGTGCTAAATTAAAAAACAGTGGATACGTGGAACATATTATAAATTAAATAGACAATATGTGCACCGTCTAAAAAGAACATTTTGTGTAAAATTATTTTTATTTTGTTATTTTATTTTATATCATTGTATTTTATATTATTTGTTTTAGATTTATTTTGTGGGTGTTGGACGATCGAAGTGTGCGCGGGAGATGCCTATTGGTGGCGATGAGGTTCGCAACCCATCACACCGCGCCTCCCGCGGGGCGAAAAGAGAAGGATGGAGTGCCGCATCAGTAAAAGTGTGACAGTCCATTCTCTCTGCTTACACTTTCGGGGAGACGGCGTGATGGTTAGTTAGTTAGTTAGTTAATTTGACAAATTAGCCTAATTATTATTATGCATATAGCATGAACTGCCTTTTATATGAAGAATATCTTCAGCAAACAAGTGAAAAACAGTTGTAATTCATTCATTGTATGGAAATTTAAATTTTGCCTCTTCGGTGTCCGCCTTATGGCAATTCAAATTTTTTTTTTTTTAATTCCAGGGCCCAAAATTGATGAATCAAAGATCGGACCAAAGTTGCCGATGCAGCGTGTAAAATAACTAATGTTTAAATGGAATGGGATCGGTCATAAAGCAAGGACAACGGGTGATAAGATCTTCTGGCCTGGAGTGGCGAAAGAGAAACAGCTACACAAATTCTGGCAGATCACAAGCAAGATGGTCTGATGACATTAAACGAGTGGCAGGAGGTCAATGGCGCAGAGCGGCGAGGGATACAGTTGTGGAAGTCGGGAAGGGAGGCTTTTGTAGTATTATCATCTATATTACTATTCCACGCCAGCGGACTCGCAGTGCCGAAATCACGATCGTAGAAACTTACTTTATTGGCTCTGATGTGAATTTCATGGACAACAAAATCAAGAGTTTTGTTTCTTTAATATAATGAATGTTTTCTGCAAATGTGATATAATATTGTTTATTTGATTATTAAATTTCATATAAAATATTCAAAAAATAGTTTTTCAATTACATTAGTAATATGTATTCAAGTTTATAATTCACAGCGAGTTTGCTTGGATTGAAACTTTGTTTTAAAGATATAGACACACATTTTTGCATCCATACACATGGCATTTAATCCAATAAATAAACAAATTGTTATTGAACTTTAATTGTATTTGTTTAATATATATTGGGTTTATTTATATACTCGAATTTAGCAATAGCGAAGCGTTGCCGGGTCAGCTAGTGTAATATATAGTTATAGCAACTATAGAAGACCACCCATTTCAATATACTATAATACATTAATATTTTAAGCACTATAATATTTGTGTTCGTTTTCTGTGTTATTAAGTCGAACTCTTTTCGTTTAAAAGGGATCAAATTCCACGGATATACGTGAAACAAGGGCCGGGAACATTCTCCAGCAGATCATCCCGGGTTTGATTGATTACATGTCATACGCGAATGAATCGCTTGAAAACACACACTTTCCGTAAGAGTTTTATTTGATCCAGTGAACAATAATACTTTGCTCCAATACCCACTCACCGAGAGTACCCACCCTGGAGATGGAGGTGTGGTATGATTGATAACCTGTTTTATACCACTTTTACACATGTGTATAGTAAACTTCAAGGATGTTGATCACATAACCAACTTTCAGTATAATTAATACGAATGGAAACGTCAGTTTTCTAGAAGTTTTATTATATTTTACGGGAATGACATGTTTCACCCTTCTAAGGCATTATCAATCTTTCAGTATTTATTTATTTTATTTATTTACTTATTAAGGGTAACATACAGCGATATCCTTAACATATACATAATAAAACATTTAGAATAATTAAAGTAAGGCCAATTATATGTTAACAAAGTGTCGATGTGAACTAATATTGTAACTTTTTTACTAAGTTCGCCATAACGTTGTGTTGTAGATGCTTAATTTTTCTTTTTTATATAATTTGTATGTAAAACACACATTTATTAAAAAAAAATTAAATACCAAACATGTTTCGGATTAACCGGCCCTTCATCAGTGATATTATTTAAAATATTATAAAATTGTTTACGAATGTGATCAGTTTTGACAGATGTTATAATGATTGATAACTTAAGTCATAAATCAAATATAATTGAAATCATTTTAACATCTGTCAAAACTGACCATATTTGTAAACAATTTTATAAT
This sequence comes from Lepidostoma basale, assembly GCA_022606425.2. Classification (NCBI taxonomy): domain Eukaryota; kingdom Metazoa; phylum Arthropoda; class Insecta; order Trichoptera; family Lepidostomatidae; genus Lepidostoma; species Lepidostoma basale. The sequence continues at coordinate 448,773 of JAHDVF020001018.1, read as the reverse complement.
ATTTAAATTTATTATTATTATTATTATTTGATGACTTGTATTTTAAGTGTGCCGTTTTGTAAAACAATTATTCTAAGGGCGCACTAGGAAATGACTGACCGAACAGTGCAGTCTTTAGAAGTTTGTTAAATTTAACGTCACTATCATCATACTTAATACTAACATGGAGGCTATTCCATGCCAACGGACCCGCAACTCTGAAAGGAAGATCATAGAAACTTGATTTATGGGCTCTGACTGGATTTATTATGTTGTTTGCACTTGTTTCTACTGATCGGAGTGAACGTTGCCTTTCCGTTGGCATGGGTGTCATGCAGAGGTCCGATATATACGCTGGCGCTCTCTGGTGTCGAGCCTTAAACACTGTCAAACAGAAAATCATTCTCCATAGATGGCGTTAGTAGGTCGGTTGTATAGGTTAATTCTTGAAAAAAAATTCACTAGTGCAACCAAATCTACATAGATGGCTGACTGAAACTGCCACGTGAAGATAAATATGGATTTTGAAGTATATATACATCTTCCAAAAATTTGTCATGCATGATCACAAATAACAAAGGTGGAATGGGGAATGTTGTAATTACATAAAGCGTGCGCTTAACCCAACCAATGACAGGTCATAAGTCCTGTAAACACCTTGATCATCCATGTTCAGTTTCCAGTTTACGTCTTCGTCTCTATTGAGATACAATTAACAATTTATCTTAATAATATAAACTCAATAATATCACTGATGAAGGGCTGGTTAGTCCGAAACATGTTTGATAGTTATTTTTTTAATTTTTTTAAAAATAAATGTGAGTGTTGCATACAAAGTGTATAAAAATACACATTAATATTGTTACACTTACCTTAATAGCCAATGTCGTGCTCTGCTGGACATACTTTTTCCCGGATACCTATCTTGTGTCTATAGCATAGATACTGAAATAGTTCTATCAGAGTTAATTAATTATAAGTTCTGTGTATCGAAACAACGTCAACTGAGCCATTTGAAATGTGGTGTTGGCGTCGCACGCTGAGGATACCGTGAACTACAAAAAGGAAGAACGACTCAGTCCTTAATGAGCTCAATTCAACAGGAAGACTATAAATGTGATATACAGTCGGCGAGTATTAAGTTTATAAGGTCATATTGCTAGATGAGAACCTGGTAACCTGGAACAAAATATTGTCACAGGAAGAGTTCCAGGCAAAAGAAGTAGAGGCAGACCTCTTGCGCGGTGGTGTAACTAGATTAAGGAAATGATTTGGGAAGACCTCTACTCCGCGGTGTGGACTGCAGAGAATGGAGAGGATTTTGTTTTAGCTGCAAGCAGTTCCATAGATTATGACCCTCAGTAAAGAAGAAACGAAGAAAGGAAAATAATACAAAAAACATATTAATTAATATTTGTGAAATGTATACTTACATCTGTATACGAATCCTGGATTTTCACCTGTGGGTGGTTAATTTAAATTTTTAATTGTATCTCAATAGAGACGAAGAAACAAACTGGAAACTGAATATGGATGATCAAGGTGTTTACAGGACTTATGACCTGTCATGCCACGTGAAGATAAGTATGAATTTGGAGTATATATACAACTTCCAAAAATGTATCATACATGATCATAATAACAATGGTGGAATGGGGAATGTTGTAATTACATAAAGCGTGCGCTTAACCCAACCAATGACAGGTCATAAGTCCTGTAAACACCTTGATCATCCATATTCAGTTTCCAGTTTGTTTCTTCGTCTCTATTGAGATACAATTAAAAATTTAAATTAACCACCCACAGGTGAAAATCCAGGATTCGTATACAGATGTAAGTATACATTTCACAAATATTTGTAAATATTCTGGTCAATTATTTGGCGTATAAAATAGGAGTGGATACTCCAGGCGACTTCTAACAGTACGATAGGAGGCGGTAGCCTCTTCGTATTGTGTTAATAAAGTAGTTTGCTAAAATGCTAAACAATCATTCTTCATAGATGGCGTTAGTGGATGGATTGTATAGATTAATATTAAAAAAAAATTAATTAGTACAATCAAATCTACATAGATGGCTAACTGGAACTGCCACGTGAAGATAAGTATGAATTTGGAGTATATATACAACTTCCAAAAATGTATCATACATGATCATAATAACAATGGTGGAATGGGGAATGTTGTAATTACATAAAGCGTGCGCTTAACCCAACCAATGACAGGTCATAAGTCCTGTAAACACCTTGATCATCCATATTCAGTTTCCAGTTTGTTTCTTCGTCTCTATTGAGATACAATTAAAATTTAAATTAACCACCCACAGGTGAAAATCCAGGATTCGTATACAGATGTAAGTATACATTTCACAAATATTTGTAAATATTCTGGTCAATTATTTGGCGTATAAAATAGGAGTGGATACTCCAGGCGACTTCTAACAGTACGATAGGAGGCGGTAGCCTCTTCGCATTGTGTTAATAAAGTAGTTTGCTAAATGCTAAACAATCATTCTTCATAGATGGCGTTAGTGGATGGATTGTATAGATTAATATTAAAAAATTAATTAGTACAATCAAATCTACATAGATGGCTAACTGGAACTGCCACGTGAAGATAAGTATGAATTTGGAGTATATATACAACTTCCAAAAATGTATCATACATGATCATAATAACAATGGTGGAATGGGGAATGTTGTAATTACATAAAGCGTGCGCTTAACCCAACCAATGACAGGTCATAAGTCCTGTAAACACCTTGATCATCCATATTCAGTTTCCAGTTTGTTTCTTCGTCTCTATTGAGATACAATTAAAAATTTAAATTAACCACCCACAGGTGAAAATCCAGGATTCGTATACAGATGTAAGTATACATTTCACAAATATTTGTAAATATTCTGGTCAATTATTTGGCGTAAAAAATAGGAGTGGATACTCCAGGCGACTTCTAACAGTACGATAGGAGGCGGTAGCCTCTTCGCATTGTGTTAATAAAGTAGTTTGCTAAATGCTAAACAATCATTCTTCATAGATGGCGTTAGTGGATGGATTGTATAGATTAATATTAAAAAAATTAATTAGTACAATCAAATCTACATAGATGGCTAACTGGAACTGCCACGTGAAGATAAGTATGAATTTGGAGTATATATACAACTTCCAAAAATGTATCATACATGATCATAATAACAATGGTGGAATGGGGAATGTTGTAATTACATAAAGCGTGCGCTTAACCCAACCAATGACAGGTCATAAGTCCTGTAAACACCTTGATCATCCATATTCAGTTTCCAGTTTGTTTCTTCGTCTCTATTGAGATACAATTAAAAATTTAACATATTAATTGTTTTGTTCAGTTTGTCATTCGGTCATTTTGCTAAAATTATATTTGAATTATATTTATATTTATAGATGAAAGTAGAATACATGCAGTAGAAATGAGATCTCTTAGACGAAAGTGCGGATACTTAGAGTGTCGAATGAAAATATGTATAAGAAGTGAATGCGGTGCGAATGAGGGTGTTATGAACAAAATAATGAAAGGACCATTAAGATGGTTTGGACATATGGAAAGAATGAATGGTAAAAAATTATATATTAACGATGTAAATGGAACCAGAAATAGAGGAAGACCGAGGAAAACGTGACACGATCAAATAAATCAAATATTGAATGTCAGCCATGTGAGGAGTCAGAGAAATCGACGCTCGTGTACGACACGATGTATGAATGTTGAGGAAGCGAGAGAAATATGTCAGGAAAGAAAAATGTGGCAGTCCATTCTTTCTGCCTACCCCTTCGGGGAGATGGCATGATGGTTAGTTAGTTATATTTGAAATGATCTATGGAAGCCAACTCTTTGATCTGTAGTCCATTTCGTAGAAATATCTGTTCTTAATAGAAACAGTTTACTTCAAACTAATGACATAATTAGTTTGGGCAACATTTCAAACATATTGAAACTAACTTATGGTACGGATGGTAATGTACCTACCGGGGGTAGTATATATTATGTACATACGAGTATATCAGGCTTAAAAAAGATATATTCAGTCATAATCGGCTTAATTCGTCCATGTAGAGCGGCATCTCTGTCACACGATGCGCTAAGTGCTCTGTAACTAAATTCCTACGAAACACATGTATGAATAACAGAGACGACGCTCTATAAAGCTATAGAAAATTCTAATGATTCATTTCTCCTACAAAATGATATTAATAGGTTGTTAAAGTGGTCGGATGACAACAACTTGCCATTTAGTATACCAAAGTGCTCTGTAATTACATATACTCGATCTGGAAATACTCAATTATTCCCATACCAGATGAACAATACCTATTTACAGCGTGTTGATCATATTAAGGATCTGGGTATCACGTTTGAGTCCAACTTCACATTTAAAATACATCTATCTAACATTATCATGCGAGCCAACAAAATGCTTGGTTTTGTTTTACGGAACGCAAGATCTTTTTCAAACACAACGGCGATCCGTCGACTGTATGAAGCGCTGGTTCGCAGTAACTTGGAGTACTGCTCTATCATTTGGGACCCCAGAGAAAGAACAGTCATCTTGAAGCTGGAAAGGATCCAGAAACGATTTTTAAGGTTTTTATACCTCAGGGAGTATAACTGTTATCCTTTTATGTACCCCTCACTGTTTCTCTCAGGAGTGTTGGGTTTCAACACTCTTGAAGCTCGTCGAATGATCTTTCTGGGAAAGCATTTTTTTAAACTGTTTTCCGGAGGTGTTTTCAATCCAGGAGTGCTGAGAGAGCTAAATCTGTACGTTCCCCATAGTTATAGCAGAGCAAGGGGGCATATATTATTTTATGCCCCAAATTGCCGCACAGAGGCCCTTCGAAGTTCTCCTGTATTGAAGGCGATTCGTCTCTTAAATGAGGTTGCAGAAGAGATAGACCTCTTTGGATGCAATTATGGCGAATTCGTTAATGCCCTTATGATAAAGGCAGCAAGCAGATAACTGGCTTTTCCTATTCATAAGGTTCTATGTATATTTCCTTTGATATTCTTTTTTTTCACCCTTTACATCGATTTGGCTTGCGCTGTAATGATGTAAGGAGTTTTTTCAACAAAATAATAATAATAATAATAATAAAGCCGAAGTTAGCCGATTATGCTCGAGAGTCTCTTTTTTAAGCCCGATGTATATATCTTACCGCCGAGGTGTTGGCATTTACATTGAATGGCGGTAGGGAACATCTTGCTTTGCAAATGTTCGGTGTAGGTATTCGAGATAAAACACGAAATTAAGAAATTAGATGCCGAACCGAAGTTGCTGGTATAATGTATCGAACATCTAAATTGAAGTGGCAATGTAAGGGACATATTGCCAGAAAGATAAGTACCAGATGGACATTCAGAATACTCTAATGGAGGCTTTGGACAAAGAAAATAGTGTTGGGAGACCACCTAATATATGAAATTGCTCGAATAGATTGAACGAACTGGATGAGGAAGGGACAAGACAACAATACGTCACGAGAACTTACTCTCCTCATAGATAGATGTCTTCCGAATGTCGACCCATCTCTAATGCGTTACTGGTTTTATATATTATATTCACCATAATCAAATGATTTTACTGAAATCTCTTGATGGAAGTTCATTTTAAATAATAATGAAATAAAACGACGTTTTTTAACTACTTCCACTTTATCTTTATTTCGACAGCGACCGGTTTCGCCAGGCTTGCTGGCATCGACAGACTGGTGACACCATTGCATACCGAGTCCTTTATATTCATACATATCAGTGTTAGTAAACCAGGTATTTATTCAGTAAATTTTACATGAACATTTGAAGTTTATTTTTGTATAGAATCATGTTTACCACCCCTGATCTGTATGTATATAAAGGACTCGGCTTGCAATAGTGTCACCAGTCTATCGATGCCAGCGAACCTGGCGAAACCGGTCGCTGTTGAAATAAAGACAAAAGTGGAAGTAGTTAAAAAAACATCGTTTTATTTAATAATTATTTATAATTTACCTGTTCCTTATAGTTGTCTTAAACTTTAATTTTGATTGTAATTTATTTTGAGAGAATAAATTGTTTTGATTGATTGATTTGAAAGACAGAGACAAATGGAAAAAATAAAAGAGACCTCCAGCAGTGGAGGGAAGAAGGCTGAAGACGAAAACGAAGAAAGGAATATCTATTTTGATAAATCTCACGAATATGATATCAACAAGCCTAGAAGCGTTGATATGGATTTTCAATAAATTTGGCTGAAAACCGTTGAAACTAATTAAACGATTCATGAATACTCGTCGGCGGTCATTAGTTACGGGGAGAGGTAGGTACTCTAATTTGTCTGGGTAAGTATCATCCGATACCCTACTCGGGCATAATTCGACGGAGGCGAACCCACGTCACTCCAGGGGAATGGCGAAGCCGGTGGGAAGGACGGGAGACAAGCGTAAAACCAGGGACACTTATAAAATTATAATGGATACCTAAACCAAATTATATTAGATTATTGCGTTCATATAACAACATGATAGGATAAATGGATTATAACGTTTGAAAGGCTTGGGGAAATGAGATCACTGAAAATAATTCGGCGAAAGACGGCTATAACTGTAAGGTTCCGGCTTCGATTCCCGACAATGACATTCTGAAGAAAATTCACACGATTTATTTATTTATTTATATATAATACTCAAATGAGACATAACAAACGAAAAACATTATAACGTTTGAAAGGCTTGTGGAAATGAGATCACTTAAAATAATTCGTCGAAAGACAGCTATAACACCAAGGTCTGGGATTCGATTCCCGGCAATGACATTGTGAAAAAAAATCACACGATTTATTTATTCATTTATACATAATATTCAAATGAGACGTAACAAACGAAAAACATTTAGGCGACTCATTTGGAAACAAAACAGCGTTACAAAGATAAGATAAAACAACATGAAACCTTAAAAATCCTACATATCAGAAGGAACCCAAATATGTCGACGTCAGGGAGGCAGTACTCTTTCCAGAATTTGTAATATTTTTTTTATGAATACTGCCTCACTGACACTGAAAATGTCCAAATCCGAGACGATTTGATTCAACGTCCGAATTGCTCTTCCTACTGGTATCACCAAAGGCAGGTTGGTTCTGCGTGACGGAGCAAAGAACAATTGATGTCGGCGTTGTCGCAGGTAATTATCAGGAACAAAAATATCTATTTGCTCCAGAACATAGGGCTTCTCAATAGAGCCCCGAATCCGAATTAATCCTTCCCTCCTCAGTTCGAGGGAGTTATACCCCAGCATACCCAAAAGAAATGCCGTTGGTCCCGATGTTTTTGGTCTTGTAAAATTCACGTAGAGATCAGGACAACCTTGAAAAGCTCATTATCATGGGCAAAGTACAGGGAAGGCGATCACAAGGACGACCGCCAAGTCGCTGGTTCGATTAAAACAGGACGCTAATTGGTCTTTCATTAGCTACAGCCTGGAGACTGACGGGTAACAGGAGCGCATAGTGTATATACCATGGTCAAAAGAAGGATTACATAAGGAACACGATTGAAAATAATAAGAATTTACGTGACAATAAAAATGGCGTAGACTAGCTATATATCACATGTCACGATAATCAAAAGCTAAAAAATTGTTTACAAGTAATTGGGTTTTAATAACCTGTTGTGTTAAAAAATTGAGGTAGAGATGAGGTCCCTAAGACGTATGTGTGGTAGAACGATATACGACAGAATCTCAAATGCTGATATAAGAAAGGAATGTAGAGCGGAAGAAGGTATAATGAACAAAATTATGAAAGGATCGCTGCGTTGGTTCGGACATATGGAACGCATGGATGGAGAAAGAATGGTTAAGAAAGTATACGTTAATGATGTAAATGGGGTACGAAGTCGAGGCAGACCGAGGAAAACATGGCATGACCAAATTAATCAAATTTTAAAGGTTGGTCATGTTAGAAGTCGGAGGAATCGACGTGCGTGTATGACTCGTTGTATGAATGTGGAGGAAGCTAGAGAGGTTTGCCAGGATAGAGTAGTGTGGCGGTCCATTCTCTCTGCCTACCCCTGCGGGGAAACGGCGTGATGGTTTGTTTGTTTTGTTTGTTTGTTTGTTTGTTAAAAAATTTAGAAAACATTGTTACCAATTACCACATAAGGCCAAAGTATCTAAAAAAAAACAGGAAAAATATCAAACATTGCTGCAAATCAATCCCTAGGATTGAAACGTAAAAAAAAAAAAGAAATAAGGAACATGCTTAGAACGAAACATAAATAAATGTGCCCTCGTCAAACTTCAGAAAGTTCTCAGATGTAATTATAATAAAACTAGTTATCTCCGAAATATGTTTTGAAATATTTTTATTTTTTGAAATATTATGTATGGAAGCGATGCATGGAACTGGCAGAAGAAGGATGAGAGCAGAAAAAATAGGGATGAGGTCCCTAAGACATATGTGTGGTAGAACGATATATGACAGAATCTCAAATGCTGATATAAGAAAGGAATGTGGAGCGGAAGAAGGTATTATGAACAAAATTATGAAAGGATCGCCGCGTTGGTTCGGACATATGGAGCGCATGGATGGAGAAAGAATGGTTAAGAAAGTATACGTTAATACTGTAAATTAAGTACGGAGTCGAGATAGACCGAGGAAATCATGGCATGACCAAATTAATCAAAATTTAAAGTTTGGTCATGTTAGTAGTTGGAAGAATCGACGTGCGTGTATGATTTGCTGTATGAATGTGGAAGAATTCAGAGAGGTGTGCCAGGATAGAGTAGTGTGGCGGTCTATTCTCTCTACCTACCCCTAAAGGGAAACGGCGTGATGGTTTGTTGTTGTTGAAATATTAAATAATTAATGTTTGATATAAAAGTGTTACAAATTCTCCTTTAAAATTAACAATGAAATGCTACAATGTTAACGTCTTAACCTTCAAAAAAATATTCCATTTGTTTTTCTAACTTTAATCGGTTTCGGCAACTTAATGCCATCTTTTGGGTGACTAAAGATGGCAGTGAGCTGCTGAAACCAGTAAAGGATTCTCATAGAAAAAATCAAAATGTACATTATAAAGATTTTTGTTTATTTATTTTAATTTCATGGTGGATATACTGAAACACTAATACAGTCTTTGGATTAAATAAAATAATATGAAACACATCTCTTATTTCAAAAGCATCGCCATTAAAACAAATTTGTTTTTCACGTTTTATGTAAAAGTATTATTTGATTTGGCGGGCTTTGGAAGGCCCCCATTCAGCAGTGGATGACGGACGGCTGATGATGATGATGATGATTATTATTGGATTCAAGTTAAGACTTATTCTACTATTAACTTATCTACTATCTACTATTAACTTATCTACTTATCTACTATTAACTTATTCTACTGGCACCGTGTCAGGTCCCATCAACGTTGGCGATCCCTGCAGCGAAGGCATATCTGTCCTGCGCTACTTGGAACAGGTTCTCAACTCTGCTCATCCCTGTCCATTCTCTTATATTTCGCAGCCAGGACAACTGCCTTCTACCAACTCCCCGCTCTATTTTACTAATGATTATCAGCCAATGGAGGAGTTGTGTTTCTTCCCTTAGCACATGACCCAAATATGAGACCTTTCTAAAGTTAGGTCCCTTTCTAACCTTCACACTCGACAACAGCTCTCTATTGGCTCTGGCTCTCTGTAGTACATCTCCATTACTGACCCTATGGTCCACGATATACGGAGCGTTCTGCGGTATATCCACATCTCAAACACCTTCAACCGGTTCATTACATTAACATTCAGAGTCCAAGTTTCACAGCCATATAGTAGAACAGACCATTTATATTATTTAACTATTCTTTGTCTTTCTTATTCTTTCTAATTTTTATTCCAATTTTAAATATAATATAATCCAATGATAAGAACTTGACACATAATTTCCGTTAACAGTATTAACACCGATCTGCCGCGCGTATGACTTCCACACAAAAGCTTAAAATGTTGAATTCCGTTAACTTAAGGAGCTTTGGAAGTCTTGCAAACTTTAAATTTACTTTTAAATGAAGGGGTCCTACCAGCGTAAGCTCGCGTAATTATTCATACGAAAATTATTTAACTTCCAAAAGATAGTAGGTACGCACTCTTTACTTTCGGTTCGAAGATTCAATTTATCTCTTTTGAAAAGTTTTAATTTTTCATCTGCGCTAGCGAGATTTCCTTGTTATAAGATATTAATTCCGTGACCTTTTGCGAAGTCAAAAACCCAGTCGGATGCGGTTGTAATAACGATAACTGAAATAATATACCGTACAACTATTTACGCATTTGTTCGATACCAACCAATAAATCATATTTTTTTTCAAATATGGAATAAAATGCTTTCCTTGTAATTTCCCGCACACGAAGAAAAGTCATTTGTCTTATTTAGTTCTCATGTTAACGTACATATCCGTATGTGTTCGTAATTTTATTTCATGACCTGAAAATGGTAACAGAGTGTAACATGAATATATTATTTGTATTTTTAACGATAAGTTTGTAAAAGCTTGTTTATAGAATGTTTTTTAATCAAATGGACAAAATAAATGGTTGTAAAAATCAGTTTTATCTTACAACATATAAAATTTTAATACTTCGGCTAAATTAAAAAAATCGTATCGTACCATATTCAAAACAGTAATTTAAATATAGTGTACGTACCTTATATTAAATCAACGTTTTTGATTTAATACCATCTATTGAAAAAATATGTAATTACTCGTGAAATAAGCAAACACGCAACTAATTTCGAGATACAACCGCAACAATACATGTTGAAACTTTATACGTAAGAAAGTGACAGTTTTGTGGTAATATTTGCAGTCATTCAAGGATCATTTTTAATATGTAAGTCTTGACGAATATCGTACAATCATTTTGGATGCACAAGTACATTTGTATATTCATGGGTAAATATTGTTTCTTTATTTCTTTATATTTAAGGTTAGAATAACACTTTTAATACAAAACTGTCGGGTTGCTTAGATCGTCAAAATTCACACGTCCGCCATTAATCACGTTAGTGTCACTGCGTTGCGCTCCACGTTTTCTCAGATATAACTGAGCTTCCAGTATTCAGTTACGTTTATTCTGTTCCTAAGTTTTTCTAATATGTATTGTTAGTGTTAAATTGTGTTTTAATAATCGTTCCATGCCTAAAATTCGTACAAAAATGTGTTCTCAAACTGTTGTGCAATAGTTTTTAAGTCACCGCCATCTTGTTTCACAACTTCGTTCCTGTGCTGGCACTTGCTTGACCGACCGCCCGGTCGCCATCTTGCCCGCCATCTTGAAACATACATCGCGAGTGAAGTGACAATCAGTGAAATAACAGTCTACTCTGTGCCTGATCCATTCCACCATCCAAACACTCGCATTACCTCATCACATACGCTATCACTCACATTCCATCTCCATAACAGTATACCAGTGTCTCAAAATGCATAAAAAAAATTAGCGCAACTGACATGGACGAACTGAACAAATTTATAAAACTAATAACAGAGAAACGCAAAATGAAAAATACCGATGTTCAGGTCCTCGGCGAGATTCTCCTTCGCTCTCTAGAGAGGGAGGATGTTATCGAGGAAGGACATTCGGTGTCGTACAATCACCCTATCTACCGAGAAATGTTGGCATCCTTGCCTGACATAAGACCCCCTTTATCCCACTCTTCAGTTAATGAGAAATCTCAAGTCTCCATCAATGGCCCCTCCATTAACAACCATTCAGTTATTACGCCTTCTACTACTACCGCGCCCTCCGCCTCCTTCTCCGCAAACGATACGGCCAAAAAAATTGTGACCAACTCATTATCTACCACAATTACCAGCACCATCTCCACTCCCACCAAACACCTTGTCCAATCAAGATCGTGCTCACCCCCACCAACCTCTGATCATTCTATGGAATGGGAAACAGCAACAAACAATCGGAAACGAAAAACATCTGCCTTCCATGACCAAAATTCTTCACCTGAAAGCCCCTTCCACACTTCGCCAAACAAAATTTCTTCTCACACGATTATATCTCCCACTCCCTCTCCTCTTCCTTCCACTTCCCCTTCCACTTCCTCTTCTCTCCCTTCTACTTCATCTTCTCTCCCCTCCACTTCCTCTCCTCCCCCTTCCTCTTCCTCTTCTCTCCCATCAGACTTTCTCTCGAAAATAACGAGAGTGCCTCCAATCATAATTTACAAGGCCAACATCAACTGGCCTTCCATCAACGCAGCCCTGATCGAAAATGGTGTTGACTTCGTCGCCAAAAACACAAAGGACTGTATCAATATAACTCCCAAATCCGCCCTCGCCCACACAATGGCCACCAAACTCCTGATTGAGCGAGGTGAAAAATTCCATTCCTTTAGATTGAATGGCGATAAGCCACTAAAAGCTGTCATTCGAGATGTTCCCGAATGGGTCTCCACGACCCAATTCCACAACCAGCTTAAGGAACTAGGGTTTCCCATTCTTAAAGTCCAGAGAATGAAAGCCGGTCCCGAAAGGCGACCCATCGCCATGATGATGGTCGACCTGGAGCGATCGGATCAAGGCAAAAAAATATTTTCCGACCTCCAAGAGGTCGACAAATTTAGGGTGCGGGTGGAGTCACCCCACTCTAAAACAAAATCCAGCCAGTGCTTCAACTGTCAACAGTTCGGTCACGCAACTTCGGGCTGCCATGCTGATCCGAGGTGCGTGAAGTGCGGACAGAAGCACCACACCTCCACCTGCACAAAATCTCGCAATACTCCGGCCAAATGCGCCCTATGCGCAGGGTCACACCCAGCCAACTTCAGTGGGTGTCCAAAGCACCCGAAAAGAACCCAGCCTTGCGGACAAACAAACCCTCAGCCATCACCACCTAAAATAATAAGTACCCCTGCCTTCGTGAACACACAATGGCCAGCGCCTTCATATGCCAAGATGGCCGCATCAACTAGCCCCCCCACACAAACATCGATTCCACAAATTTTCCCTCCACAAATTGATCCTTTCCATGCACTAATCCAAGGTTTTTCAAGCTTGGTTAATGAGCTAAGAAAGACTGTCACCTTCAACGCCATCAACCCATCTAATGTCTAACCCTACACCTACCCTACCAACCAACCTCCAAGTGGCATTTTGGAACGCGGGTGGTACCCTGCGATCACACCGCCTGGAGGTAGAACACTTCCTCTCGACCTACAACCTTGACATTCTTCTTGTCACAGAAACGTGGCTTAAACCTAGCCTTCGCTACTCTATCCCTAATTACCTCATCTACCGAACCGACCGCCTTGATAACAAAGGAGGTGGTACAGCAATCCTAATAAAAAAATCCCTCCAGCATTGCTCTTCAACAACACCTTCTAACATAAATATTGAAACCACTGCTATAGTGATACAAACAAAAAATTCTGGTCCCCTTAAATTCATTTCCGCCTACTCTCCACCTCGTAGACGATTCACTCCAATAGAACTGGACGATATTTTCTTCGAAAACATTCCCACAGTCCTAGCTGGAGACCTAAATTCCAAACATGGCGCCTGGCACAGTTTCAAAGATAATAAGAAAGGCAAAGATCTTTTCGACTATTTCCAAAATCGACCAGACATATTCATCACAGCTCCCGATACTCCGACAATTTTCAATAAAAATCCAAAACATTCCCCGGACGTCATCGATATTGTCATGACTAAAAACATTACCCTCCCTCTCACCCTACAGGTAGTAGACGAACTATCCTCTGATCATATCCCTATACTTATCTACATCTCTGATGAACCATTCCACCGTGACCCCCATTTCCCCACCAGAAATAAAATTAATTGGTATTCTCTTCCCGAAATCATCCACGAAATGATCAAAATCCCAACAAAAATTCCAGACCCAGAATCTCTCGATCAGGTCACGAATGAAATGACATTTATCCTACAGACTGCTCTAAAAATGCAACCACAGTTGTAGACAACGACATATACAGACCAAATCTACCTGCCGATATCCAACAGATAATACGCCACAAAAATACCATTAGAAAAAGATGGCAAAAATATCGACAACCTCAGGATAAAACACTTCTCAACAAACTAAACATTGACGTCAAAAAAGCCATCACCGACTTACGCAATGACCGCTGGATGGATTATCTAGAGTCATTAAACGATGACGACAAGACAGCCTTCTGGAAATTATCCAAAAATCTTCGCAAACCCCACTCAAAAATCACACCGTTACAAGGTCCAAATGGATTAGTGTACTCCGACGCCGACAGGGCAGAAACATTTGCATCGAGCCTAGAAGATCAATTCACGACAAATAACGAACATGACAATCCATTATTCGTGGCCTCGATCGAATCTCACGTTTCACAACTCTTAGCCAAAACTCCTTCATCCCCACCGATCCCATTCACCTCACCTAGAGAGGTGAAACAACAAATAAAATATCTTAATACCCGCAAATCACCAGGTCCTGACTCAATATCTAACAAAATTCTCAAATCTCTCCCTCTCAAAGGCATCTGTGCCCTGACAGCGATCTTCAACGCATCCTTTAGACTCCGATACTTCCCGAAACCTTACAAAATCGCAGACGTTATCCTTCTTCCCAAGCCAGGCAAGGACCTAACAGCTCCTTCAAATCATAGACCAATTAGTCTTCTTCCTTGCACTGGTAAATTGTTGGAAAAACTCATACAATCAAGACTCAAAACAACACTTCACGAACAGAGTACCATTCCAGATTTTCAACACGGTTTCCGTGCCCAACACTCCACACAACATCAGCTACTTCGTGTAGTTGAACTTATTGCCACAAACTTTAACACGCGCAAATTCACCACTTTCTTTTCCCTGGATGTCAGTAAAGCATTCGACCGCGTCTGGCACACCGGCCTGTTATACAAAATGGGAAAAGCAAACATCCCACTGCCTATGATTCAACTCATAGCCAGCTTTCTGTCCGATCGCCTTTTCAGCGTCAAAATCAACAAGGCCAAATCCCTTGTACGCCCTATCAGAGCAGGAGTTCCCCAAGGTTCAGTAATGGCTCCTACTCTGTTCAACATCTACTGCAGTGATATCCCTCTTCCCCGAGATCAGAACACCCACATTGCCCAATTCGCTGACGATACGGGCATCATCTCCAGTGCTAAAAGGCCGCTTCTCGCGACCCGCAGGGTGCAAAAACAGGCCGATGTGCTAGAGGTGTGGTGCAGAAACTGGCGCATTACCATCAATCCGAGTAAAAGCGCAGCGACCCTTTTCAGTAAAAGACACATTCCTCCAAACATTTCCAACATAAAAATGTTCGGCCAAGACGTTCCTTGGACCAAAACAATCAAATACCTTGGGGTTACCTTGGATTCTAAGCTGACATGGAGGCCACACATTACAAATAAAGTCAAAGCCGCGTCAAAAGCAATCTCAGCCCTCTACCCAATGTTAGCTAGAAACAGTAAACTAAGCATCGACAATAAACTCCTGATATACAAAACGGTTATAAGGCCGATCTTCACTTATGCAGCCCCAATCTGGGGCTATGCAGCTTCGAGTCACATACAAAAACTCCAAATCCTGCAAAATAAGGCTATCCGTTTATCGCTTGGTGCGCCTTCATGGACCAGGATTACACAACTGCACCTAGAATCGGGAATCCCGATGATAGATGAATTCATTCTGAAACTTGCCGAACGTTTTTACAAAGGACTCCCTTCACATCCCAACCCCACAATAAAATATATCTCTAATTACGACCCAAACACTCCCAGCCGCCACAAGCGCCCAAAATCGATTCTCCTTCAGAGGAACACTCCGGGCCACACAAATCATGCCCCCGAATAAACTAACAACCCACCAAATCACCTTCCAACAGTGTTCCCATCAGACGTAAGAGGAATAGCCACATGAGCTGAACCTCTGTAAGCCAGAAGATCCAAGTCCAAGTCCAAGCTTAGATCGTGACATTAGGTGGTTGCCACGAATTCTGAATTATATTTACGTAAGTAGATATTATAAACAATGTGTTAATTAAAACATTAGAGCATTGGTATAAACGAGTGGTGTTTCAAATATTTACAAAATAAATGAAAAATTCACTTGCAACTTTTAATTGGCAGATGCACTGTTTTTCTTCTGAATAACTAGTGAAAGACATTTCATTATTCGAATAATGTCTTATTGGACTCTTATTGGACTTGAAATAATAATGTCTTATTGGTCTTGAAAATGAGATATGAGGAATCTTAACTTTAATATTATGGTTGCTAATATATTTTTTAATAAAGATTCATTGTGATTACACAATCTGCTGAAATAAAATGCAAAACGTTTTTTTTAGAAAATAAACGAATATTTTATTAATGTTTATTGAAAATAGTTGTAAAACTGCAAATTAAATAATTAATACGAATGAAAACGTCTGTTTTCAACAAGTTTTGTTATAATTAATGGATTAATATGTTTGGCCTTAATAATATATATGTTTTTCATAAATGTGATCTATTTGACAGATATTATAAACTGACTACATTCATGAACAGATTTTTTTAAATTATTTTTAATACACAATATGAAACTACATATTATACAAAGATGAAGGGCTTATTTGTCCCGAATCTTGTTTATTTAAATTTTTAATTTTATTTCATAGTCCATTGTTTTGGTCGAAACACTACGATACTTGACATTAACTATTTTTATGTATCACATTTTAATTTATTTTTATTTTTCGCGACAACTGTTTCGTCAACCAATTTTGATATCATATGGTGTTACAATAATTTATCAACTGTTAAAATTAAATTTTCTTGATTTTTCAAACCTTACGTGTATTTGTTCCAATGTCAATTTGAAAATTTAAAAAAATAATAATTTGAAATTATTCAAATTGACATAGGAACAATTACACATGAAGGTTCGAAAAATCACGAAAAATTTATTTTGCCAATTGGTAAAATATTGTAACACCTGATGATGTCGACATAGTATAGACATAGACGAAACAGCTGTCGCAAAAAAGAATAAGAAAAATGTGATACATAAACAGAGTTTTATGATTAAACAATCGTTTTATTTCTATTTTAAATCATGTGATATGTTACAAAGTTAAAAAAATAAATTTCAATTTAAAATAAGCAAAATAAAGTAATGGTTTAATATAGAAGAAAAAAAAATTATGTTTTTAATTGAAATTTCTTGGGAGAAGTTCATTTTAAATAATGAACACAAAAAAAAAAAAATTATACAAAATTTCTTTATTATTATGTAAGTGCTTCCAGTTGTGTTTTTGTTCGACTGGTTTCGGCAGCTTGCTGCCATCTTCTGGTCATCAGAATCACACTAATACACAATAATAATGAAATTTTGTATCCATTTTTTTTGTTTTAATTATAGAAGAAAAATGTGGATTTGTCTTTTAAATTTTTTTAAATGTTAAATGAGGCTGAAGTTTTGAATTTGATTGCTTTTCTTTATATAATACTTTTTTTTGACAATTCTGTATAGAATTTGTATTGTGATTCTGAGTAAATTATCATACGGAAGATCAGTCGACATATTGTATTTTCGTTGTCGCAATCCGCTTTCCTTTGCACGGTACGCTAGTAGGTACTCGTAACATAATATTAGTTTGAGTGGTTTGTTGACTTGATTCCCGCGGCGTATGACGGGACTCTTATTGTCCAATCAAGATATGCAAATCTCCTGCCTCCTGCAGCGTGTTGCGAAGTTCATTACTACGTCACCAAGGAGACGAGCTGATTGCCCTAATAGAACGACTGCGTACCCAGATGCAAATATTCAAAGTACGTATCTCCAGTTCAATTCGTTTTACAAACGCGAAATATTTCTTTGTCTCGTGCGCGATTTAAGAAATTTCTTATATATTGATTCATTTCAATGATGGCAGATTTACAAATCTTATATTAAAAGTCATTTCTACAATAATCATAAATAAAACATATTTATTGGTTATTGAATAATGACAAAACTCATTATAAAATGATTTATACAAATGAAAACGTATGTTTTCTAGACAAACAAATAAACCATCACGCCGTTTCCCCGCAAGGGTAGGCAGAGAGAATGGACCGCCACACTACTCTATCCTGGCACACCTCTCTAACTTCCTCCACATTCATACAGCGAGTCATACACGCACATCGATTCTTCCGACTTCTAACATGACCAACCTATAAAATTTGGTTAATTTGGTCATGCCATGTTTTCCTCGGTCTATCTCGACTCCGTACTATTTACATCATTAACGTTTACATTATTTTTCCATCCATGCGCTCCATATGTCCGAACGAACGCGAAACGCAGCGATCCTTTCATAATTTTGTTTTCTATTGTAGAAGCTTTATTAGCTAGTCGGCTTGACTGAAACCTGGCTCAGTGATAGTGAAAGTAAACTGTATAATCTAAACAACTACACAGGAGTGCACTCCTGTAGGAATGGTAGAGGTGGAGGGGTGGCTATTTACATCAGAACACAAATAGACTTTAAAACTATAAAAGAAGAAACATACCTAAGCATCAACAACCTCCTGAAAGTACATATTAATGAAAGAGATCTTACAATAAATGCAATATACAGACAACCAGGAACCAGCAACAAAAAGGAATACATAGAATATTTAGACAGAATGTTAACGGGAGAACACAGGAGTGCAAAATGTGAGATCATAATAGGGGACCTTAAATTCAACCTGCTTTCCAGTGATAAACTCACAAAGGACTATATTAATACAATTAAAGGAAGTAATCTTGGATTTATCAACTCAATAAAAGACGACCTTCGTGGCAGAGTGGTTACGAGCTCTGACTTCCATGCCGAAGGTCCTGGGTTCGATTCCCGGCGATGGCAGTGTAATTGTCACACTGTCTTTGGTCTGGTGTAGAATTCACGTGACAAAAAAAAAAAAAAAAAAAATTGATTATACACGGAAAAATGACAAAGGAAAAAATACTATAATTGACCATGTAATGACAAACCAGGAATTAGCTGATTCAACGACACTTGAACTATTCGACACACCACTGAGCGATCACAGAGGAATAAATATTGAACTAAAAACCATACCCAGACAGAGAATAAAACATCAACAATATACCACAAAGAAAATTAACTACAACAAACTAAAAGAAAGCCTAGGAGAAACAACACAGAAAGAAGAACCAGGAACCTTCAAAGCGCTTCAAGACATAACAAGAGAGGAACTGAAGAGACACACTACGAGCAGGAACAGAAAAGACACTCCATCGCTTCAAGAGGGCTGGATGACGAAGGATATTTACAACAAAATAGAGAAAAGAAATTACCTTTACAAAAAAATTAGCGACCAGCATAATCACAAGGAAACTCACTTCAACTCAATATAAAAAATATCTGAAACAATACATAATTAATAGTAAGATCTTAAAATGTAACCATATAACCCAATCGGGTTTTTAAAAAAATAAATCAAATAAAAAAATAATAAAAAAAAATTAATTTTTATGATAATGGCAAGTTCCGCCCACCAAGGCAAATGTCACATTTGATAATGCCTAGGCAAGTCATTCGTATTATCAATAAATAAAACAATAATGTTTATATGAGATATTTTTATTAAACAATGTTTATAACTTTGTAAATTAATAACACAAAATTTATTAAAAATTCAAATTAAAATTCAAACATGTTTCAGACAAAGAAACTTTTTATCAGTAGTTTATTAGTTTTTGCATGTACAAAATAAATATTTAAACATATTGCTCATAAATGTGGTCAGTTTTGACAGATATTACAAAATACTGATAAAAGGGTTTCTGCGTCCGAAACATGCTTGTATTTTAATTTTTTAATAAAGTTACTGCTGTTTTCAAAGTAATAAACATTGTTCAACAATGAATCCACAACGTTTTTATTAATTTTATTTACATATAATTATTTGCCACGGTTTTAAACAAGACCTTCCAAAGCTTGGGTGGAAAGAAAACCGGCGAATAATTACATTTCCGTGGAATGGTACAAAAAGTGTTGATTTTATTATGTTTATTTATTTATTGATTATTAAAAAAAAAATTATGAACCAATTTACTTTTCCACATCAACATGTTACTACAGTTTGAATTAATATTATTAGCTTTGTATATTCACAACTTTTTGTTTCATTTTGGAAAAGGTTTGGAAACTATGTTAAAAATTAAATATTATTGTTTACGAGTTAGGGTACATACTACGTAGATATTCAGTATTATTAATAATTTCATCCCTTCTTATTCTTTCGGTGCCGTGTCAGGTCCCCCCAACGTTGGCGATCACTACAGCAAAGGCATCTCTATCCTGCGCCATTTGGAACAGGTTCTAAATTCTTGTTATTCCTGTCCACTCTTTGATGTTCTGCAGCCAGCACAGCTGCCTTCTACCATATCTCCGACGTCCCTCCACTTTATCCATTAATATCAGTCGAAGGAGGTGGTATAAGTGATTTATTTCCTACTAACATAAATTTTTTCTTGTTAAAAAGAACGCATGCAATCAAAAACAACATTTTATTCTTTTCCTCACATAATAACCATGTATTAAAATGATATAAGTAAAATTAAATTTTACCTTTTGTTAAAAGGCTAACATGTGAAATATCCGAATAATAAAAAAATAAATACGTGACTTGGATTCATCTTATTTACAAATAATATTAAATTCAATTGAATTATTCGAAAAATGTGTTTGTATTGGTAAACCTTTTCAATAAAAATATATATTGAAGTTATGTCATGCGCTCAATGTGTAATATGTAGAAGTATCTTTTTAGCAAAGATACGCGTTTGGGTCCTTTATCCTCCGCGCTGACCCTAAATCCTTATTTAAGGACGCATTATAATGGGTTAAAAAAAGGTTCATTTATGTTGGAACGTCCTTTGATACTTCGCTCACCGTCATCCAACCACGATGACTCGCAAAAGTTTAATATGAGAATTTAATATAAATATGAAATATCAACATTAAATATGTGTAATGTTATGAATTTAATAACACAACAAAAGAATGCTTACAATTTGAAAAGTAGCTAAATAATTTTACGTATCTTTAAACAAATAAATCATACTTAATAGTGAATTGCTACTTTATGATTTAAAATAAGATTATTTGAGCCAAAGCCCCGGAAACTTCCGGACCGGAATTTTCGGAGATCGGGCTTTGCAGTGGCAGGTCCATCCGCCTGGAAAATGCTCCCTGCATGGCTCAGATGCATTGACAATCCGATTGATTTTAAATCTACCATTGCAAAATATTACATAAATAAAAATAACTATTAACTGATTAATGGTGTCAGATGCTACCCTCGTGACTAAAAAACATTTTTAAAACGCCCTTGAGGTGAGTTATTCACGAAAACGGCGCTATACAATTTAGCCTAATTATTATTCATTAAATAATCCATTGTTTTGGCGGAAACACTTTGATATTTTAAAATTATTCGCTGTTAAATTAAAAGCACAGTTTTAATATAAAAAATTGAGTGTATTTTTTTATAAAATCGTCGCAACAGCTGATTCGGTAACCGATATTACCATCGTCAGGTGTTGCAATAAACTCTATAAATATCTCAAAAATTAAAAAGTGTTAAATCGATGAGCGTTTGTAAGCGATCTGTGAATAAAAAAGTAATATCAGGATAAAATATACTGGCCTTCTGTCCTTTTGACTCATTTTAAAGAAAGCATTATAATTTGGTCCAGCGTGTATTCTGTAGTCAATAGTTACGAGAGAACGAATCACCTACCCATTTTGTCACTTGGTAGAGTTTGGTATTATACAAACACTATGCATTCAGAGCACACACCGTCTTATCTAAATACATTATTTTGTATGCAGTTCAACGAGGCAATTTTCTGTCATTACCACGTGATCCCCCACCGTCTATTGCGGCATTAATTCGTGTCAAGTTTAGTGGGTAAATTGATCTGCACTTGTCCGGTGTTAAAGTTGCTCGTTTAGTTACATATAAGCGCCAAAATAATGCTCTTAAGAAACACATTGAGCTCTTGTTATTCCATTTTACGTATTTACTTTTATTTATTATGAAAATTGAAATAAAATATGATAAAAAAATATTAATATGAATTAAACGTTTGTTTTATAGAAGTTTAATTATATTTTTGGAAATGAAATATTCCACCTTACTAAGGTATTATCAAATGTCATAAAACGTTTGTGTTATTAGGGCGAAAAATGTCATTCCCCGAAACTATAATAAAACTTCTATAAAACAGACAATTTCATTCGTATTAACTATTTTATATGGAATTTTCCATCATTGTCCAAGCAACAATAAACCGGATAAGAGCTGAATCAATGCGGTAGCGATAAGATCCCTTAGACCTGTGTGTGTAAAACGATGAATGACAGAAATTATTATTGTGAGAAGCCAATACTTGGTGGTTTGACATATTGAAAAATTGAATTAAACACTAAAAAAAACACTTTGTATAAAACCACTTTATATTGAGTAAGGAGCGCCAACCGGTTTCACTCTGTAACGTGCTTCATCAGAGCTATACACAAACAGTTTGTGTATGAGGCCACTAGGACAAGAGTGGTCTAACCAACATTTTTTGAAAAATTGAGTTACGGGTATAACCCACACCTATTTGTGACCTATTATAAAAGAAAAATTAATCTAACCACCATTTCCAAGTGGAAACATAGATATCGCTATAAATACTTCTTTTTCTCTGACAAAAAATCAAAATATGTGGAGTCAAATGTGGTCTATTATAAGTAACCATCAAAAAATATCCTTAAACTTTATATTTCCCAATATTTCAAAATACTATTCTAAAGACATTCACCAAACAAACTAAAGAAGACCCTAACCCATATAGTTTTAAAAAAAAAATGGGGAAAAAATGACAAATTTTCAATCGCAATTATCTCCATTGTCTAAATTTGGGGTTAAACCACTCTTGCCCTGGCTGCCTCGTATAGCCCTGGTGAATCTCGTTACAGAGTGAAAAAGGTTGGCGCTCCTTATTTAAAATAAAGTGGTTTTATACAAAATGTTTCATTAAATTTTTTACAGACAGAAATTAAAATATTGATTATCAGAAAGGAAAGTAAAGCGGAAGAAATATCACTCCAATGGGTAAACTGTTATTACCCAAAATCAGTTGTGAATAAAAATACGTTATTAACATTTTATTTTATTTCCATTGATATATTTCGCAACGCGTATTTTTATACGTATATGTTATTAAAAAAAATGTTTTTACTAAATAGCCTTTGATGGTAAAAATATTATATAATATTATTTCTAGCAGAAATAAGCCGTAAGAATTTTTTCTTTAAGCCTAATGTGCTGATCTTGTAGGTTTCTTTCCGAGAAATTTAAGATGGTCGACGTATTACCCAATACAATATTACTTACTTACTTACTTTCTATGGCCATACAAATTTTGAAGAGTTTTAGTCTTCTTGATGATTTTTCGCCAAGCTCCTCGATTCTGCGCCTTTTGCTCCCAGCAGTCAGCCGGAACATTGTCCATTAGGCGCTGTCTAGGCCTTCCTAGAGGTCTACTCCAGTCGGTCTAGACGTGTACAGGATCTGAATGCTCTGGTCTCTATGATTCGGCATACGTGCCCAATCCATGCTAGGCAACCGCCTCTTACGGTGCTCGTTATAAGGGGCTGCTGGGTCATCGTACGGATCTCTTGGTTGGTCCTATGCCTCCAAGTTTCCGCTGCAACACCGGGTCTGGGTCCCAGGATCATTCTAAGTATTCTATTCTCAAACCAGTAGATTATTTGTTGTTCTTTTAGAGTCATTGTCCATGACTCAGAACCATATGCCACCACTGGCTTGATGATGGTGTTATAAATACGCAGCTTGGTGTTTCTGGATAGAATTTTGGACATTAGGAACGTTCGCATGGAGGCTGCAGCTCGTAGGCTTTTTTGAAGTCTGTGTTCCAACTCTGTCATATCCAATACACTATCTATTGAAATTATTATTTTTCGGATGAATTGAGCAAAAATAAAGTTATTTGGTTAGTATTTCCAGGAGTGACTGCACGTTTTCAAAGATGAGGGATGAGAAATAAAACAAAAATGTTGAAAATCTTTAGTTACTTTTAACACAATATATTTTATGTTTTTTATATTTATATACTTAAAATAGTACACGTGTACAGGTACATAAACAAATATTTTAATAAAAGACGTTCAAATTTAAAAAAATACTGTATAAATATCATTATAATGCTACAAAATTGATTTAATTCTACTCTAAATTTGTTCATATTCTTGTTACTTCTGTCATCCCCCGGAATCTTTTAATATATTTTCAATGCTTTATATAAAATATAAGAGAATTTAAAGATTTGGTTTTTTTTCTGAATGGGAGCCTTAGCTTATTTTTCTTTTTTGTTTTATAGTGATGTTAGTGCTGGTTAACTTTGATCTTCCTTAATAATTCTTTGGAGGTGTACCCATTAAAATTTTTGTATAGGTATGAGGAATAAAACATTGCATTTACTCAATTATTTAAATGTCTTCATTCTTTCAACATCACTATAATCTTGGAATATCTGCTTCTCCTTAAAATTATTCTCATTGCTTTAATTTGGCGAACGGTTAATCCTTGCATATCTTCTTCATTTGCTTAAAATTTCATAATATGTTTTGAGATTGTATAAAGATATATGTATAAATATTTTGGATTTATACATCCATAGTACACCTTGATACAATTTATGGGTTGATGATGAAAATATCGAGAGGACGCCACAATAGCTCCGGATAATAAGCCACAAAAGTTAACAATAATTGGAATATTTTATATCTCTTATTATAAAATATAAAAGATATCTACTTGATAAGTTCACAATAATAGCAGTCGTTCCAGGAAAGAATTAAGGAAATGGGAACAGAAGACATCAAGCGAAACGAAATATTTTTTTATTCTGTGTAGCTAATCGTCCTTTTAGGATATCGGGTAATCATCCCCAAGGGGCTCTCGAGACATAGAGCCCCCAACCCAGGCCACCATCTCTCATTCCTTATCCCAAGCCACCCCGTATCTACCAGGACCATCCTCCGACGCCCGAGATGAAGTATTTTCATTCTGTCGAGTCGTTTACGCTGCGGAATAGAAGATTTTGTTTTTGCATTTTGTATGGTCTTATGGTAATTGCTTGTAAATGATTTTAAAATTACTCTCGCATTTTTAAGATGGATCTTGTTATAGTAATGTACATATAGTCAAGAATTGTGGCCTATTAAGTTTGGATTTACTGATATTTTAAATGTTTTGTGTCACAGTATCCCCATTACAAATTAATAAATAAATATGTTACAACGAATTTTTATTATTATTTTTATTTAATTTATTTAAAAAAAAACTCAATTGGGTTACATGGATACATTTTTAGGTCTTACTTGTAACTATATAATGTTTCAGGTATATTTTTAATTGATTTGTATTGAGACTCCTTGCGTCTTTTGGTAGTTCATTGCAAAGTTTCAGTCGATATCCTTGATTGTCCTGTCTTAGTTCGTGCATTCGATAAATGATATCTGTCTCAGTTCCTGGTCCAGAGTCTGTGTACGTCTGAATTTTTAGTTAATTTGTAGCTGCTGTCTGTTGTCTCTTCCATTAATTTAAACACTTTTTTTCCACTTTTGAGTTTATTTTTCTCGACATATTTCAAAAGTTTTTCACCTTCATCACCAGGATAACGATTTAAACTAAGCAAAAATATGTTAAACCTTATAGAATAACCTAAGCATATAATTTAAATTAGACCGAGTACTAGGGACGTAACGTTAACAAGAGCTCAATAAGATAATATTTCAGGTTTAATTTTTTTTAGATGAAAGTTTATAGGGGAACTTATTTCACTTTAAGGTCTCGGTTTAGCAAATGATCTGTCAATATTTTAAGACATGGAGCTAACTGCAGATTCGTATACTTTTACATGAATTCAAGTAATTGATAATAATATATTGTTGTTAATCGTGATCACAAAGTTAAAAGTAATAATATAAAAAATATTAGTTTAAAATGAAAATAAAAGAATTAAGATTTATATCGTTTTTCCGATGATGAAGGTGTAAAGCCTTTGAAGCATGTCTAGAAAAATAAACTCAAAGGTGTAAAAACCAGTGTTTTAATTCATATAAAAATCGCATTATGGAATTCCGCAGTGTTAAAGCCTAAAGTTTATCAAAAATTAAAAATGTTATGAATAAAGCAATTTTATTTGAGCTTTATACGTATTTTATCTTTTTAACTTATTCAAGCTTAAAACGATATTAATTTTATTACCATAAGTTCTGAATTGACGGCGCTTACTTGGTTTTTCTTTTCTACATAAATCCTAAAACCATGGTTGTATACGCATAAATAGTTTATACGTTTCTTTGTTGGGGATTATCACATTATGACAGTTAACCTCTTCTTCTTCTTCTTCTTAGTTTAGGTCGTATGACCTGTTTGTGACGGTGGGCTCTCCTGCGATGATTATGTCCAGCCATCTTTCCATCTCTTCGGCGGCCTTCCTGGTAATCTCTTGCTGCTGGGTTTTCATCTTTAACAATTTTTGCAATTATTCTATTCTCCATGCGGTCCACTTGGTCTCTCCAAAAGCGCTTTCTGCTTTTTCCCCATCTCACTTTGTCTTCAACACCACAGACAGACCTTATCGTTTCATTTCTGATCCGATCTCTGAAGGTTTTGCCTGCGATGGAGCGTAGGGTTCGCATTTCTGCTACTCTAAGAAGGTTCTTAGTTCTATTGGTATCGGCTCTGACCTCTACTCCATACCTCATGATAGGCCGAACGCATGCCTTGTGTATCTTAACTTTACTTTCAATTGCATGTGTTTGTTCCTTCATAAACATGTAAAAATGTAAAGATGTAAAAATGAATAAAAAATCACGTGAAAAAGAGACATATAAAGGGTTGAATTGATATGAAAAAATAATATAGCATATTTACGGAAATCTCACTAACAATAACGACTCGTCCGTAGGTACCACTGATATTATTTTGAAATAAGAATTTTGGAGATGTTCATATTGTTGTTGATGTCATTTATAGACTCCAGAGCCAAGTACCTACTTGTATATCGGATCTCATCGTTACCTCAACACGAAAGGAAAGTGTTGTATAGCGCTGGATGACTGGAAATTGAATTAGGATTTCGGGGCGAAAGGGATCCGGAGTTCTGATCTCATTTATATTGAATAACTCAATTTGAATACACAAACAGATTCCACAGTACTTACTTGGTTATTACGATTGCAATGGTTGAAAATACTCTTCTGTCGTGACTTAAAAGCCTTCCAAATGGTCTTACTCGTTCTAGGGAAGCGTTCATTTTACTATAAAACCATTAAAAATGGAGTTTTTTTATGTATGCAACAAAATAAATACAATTTAAATTGTCCATTGTTTTGGCCGAAACGCTATGATACCTTAACATTTTAAAACTGTTAAATTAAATAACTTTGTTTTTGTACCACAATTGTATTTTATTTTACGCGACAGCTGTTTCATCAACCTATGTTGACATCATCAGGTGTTACAATATATTATTGTAACACCTGATGATGTCAACATACGTTGATGAAACAGCTGCCGCGTAAGATAAAAAAAATGTGCTACAAAAACAAAGTTATTTAATTTCACAGTTTTACAATTTAAATCTTAAACTTTTATATGTTCTCGTTGCTCAAAGCATATTAAAAGCATTTTCATTAACTTTTGATTAATATT
Source organism: Lepidostoma basale (assembly GCA_022606425.2). Lineage (NCBI taxonomy): Eukaryota > Metazoa > Arthropoda > Insecta > Trichoptera > Lepidostomatidae > Lepidostoma > Lepidostoma basale. The sequence continues at coordinate 421,001 of JAHDVF020001018.1, read as the reverse complement.
TATGAAAACGTCCATTTTATATAAGTTTTATCATAATTAATGGGTATGACATGTTTCACCTTGCTAAATAATTATCTAATTATTAATGTTTATGGTTTTTATTTTGTAAAACTCCATTATAAATTATAATGCATACCCGATTGTTTTCTCGGATTTACAGCGATTTATATTTATACTCATAAAAATATTATATTTGTGGCAAATTTGTTTCGCCTTGCAAGCGCATTCTCAAACAATTTGAGTTTAAGAATACCCTCGCAAGACGAAACACATTTGTCACTAATATTTTTAAATAGTCCATTATTTTGGCCGAAACACTACGATACTTCAACAATATTACTATTAAAAATTTGACATGAAAAAAGAATGAAGACATGAAGAAATTTATCAAATTTTAAAGGTTGGTCATGCCAGAAGCCGGAAGAATCGTCGTGCGTGTATGACTCGCTGTATGAATGTGGAGGAAACTAGAGATGTATGTCAGGATAGAGTAGTGTGGCGGTCCATTCTCTCTGCCTACCCCTGCGGGGAAACGGCGTGATGGTTTGTTGTTGTTGTTGTCAGTAAACAGTGTTAAAAAAGTAATGTGAAAATTCAATGTTTTTTTAGTTTTCTTTTCTTTGTTTGTTATATTTCAATATATATTATGTTTAAGGAATGATATATTATATTTTATGAAACATATGAACGTCACATTATGCACTAGTAAATGTAAAAATCAACTGTAACTATTTCTTATCTATACATTCCCAGTCGTTATTAAAGTATTCGTGAATTTTCTGTAGCTATTTTGAAGCACATTTCTGAAGGAGAATTCTCGCTAAGTGAGCCGGCCTCGTGCCTTATCTTCCCATCGTCTCTCTTGTCACCCTGTCCGTCCCTTATATGCTGATCTCCAGATTGGACATGCTGTAAGTGATAAGAAACCGTGTGCTATCTCCACACTCTTAAGCCTATTTAAACTTTAAGGGCCGATTTACAATGAGACAGAGAAAGAGAGATCAATTTTATGTTATAACGATTAACTCATTTATTGATTTAGTTATAGTTGTAAGTTTCTTTTCAAATGTGACCAAGACTTTAAAATTCCGTTTTCTATAAGTTTTATTATGTTTTATGGAAGTGACATATTTTACATTTATTGGCTTGTTAAGACATTTAATATTATAAAAACATTACTGACATCAAGGATTTACAAATATCTTATATACGAGTCTATATCTTATTTACAAATATCTTACAAATATCTTATATAGTCTTCATACGAAAATCATTGGCACATTGATCTCCATGAGAGGTGACATAAATTGCTCTCCATGTAGTCCTGATTTATCTCAAATCTAAAGTTTACGCCAATAAACTGACTTCCCTAGCGCATTTTAAAGAAAATATTCGTCACGAAATGGCAGCCATCACGAAGTCTATCTGCCGAGCCGTTATTAGAAAATTTACTGTTCGATTATATGAGTGCGGCGAACGCGAGGGCTTACATTTAGACGATATTCTATTCACTATATATAAACATTCTTTTGAGACACCTTGTATAATAACATTAATGAAAACGACAGTTTCAGCGATATTCAATTTTTTTTAAATGATCTCATGTAAATATGAGTAAAGGTGTCCTGTTGTTTCTCGGAGCCTATTATTGAGGTGTAGATGTCCAGCTGTCTCGCCATTTTTAGGCGGTCTTCCTGGAGGTCGATTGCCTGTTGGTACTTTATTTCCCGGGTTACTTATCACTCTTTCGGAACACTCCTTCTCCACATGGTTTCGGCAGGAACGTGTTCTTGTTTCTCCCATCGCACAAATCTTCGACATCGCAGATCTTTCTTATTTTAGAATTTCTCACTCTGTCTCGGAGTGTCGTTTCTACAATGGATTCATTTCTGTGATTCTAGGAGACATTTTGTTCTGATGTTGTCAACCCTCGTCTCAATACCATGTCATAATATGTATATGCGAGTATAATACTATAATTATATTTACAAAATCTATGAGTATATATTTGGTAAAGCGGAAAAAAATGTCAATATTTTTTAATGTGCCATATAAATTATTTAAACAAAAACTATACAATATTTTTCCGTTAAATAATTTCTGTTCTTATCGATGATCTTACTTTATTATTAGAATATGTAGTTTTTTTATTATCTTTTTCGTAAAATTCTGGGAGTCTGATAAAAGGACTCCAAGTGATTACGGCTTTGTTCGACATTATATTTTTAAAGCTCTATTCACTTTGTTACCCGCACCAACCTCACTATCCATTCACCCATCCGCTGTGAACATCATTATTGTAAACATTATTATTCAATATTTGTCTTGAGATGATTCTTAAGCAACGTTTACGATTATTTTTTCCCGCATAACCAGGCCCTGCCCTCAATAGTGATAAAGCAGTCTAGTATGAACAATTTATCGCGAAAAAATGTTAATTAACTTTTTCCAAAGCCCGCCACTGAGTTATCGAATCCGCAATCTTCCGCTTTCCGGGTGATTGCTTTAACCCCAAAATTTCGGATATCTGTCGTAAATCTCAAGTTTACGTGTAACGATAGACACTGGCAAGTTAAATAATTCTTCGGAATAGTTTATAAGTGGAATTATCTTAAATTTGATTTTATTATTTGTTGAAAATGATGTAATAAAAATATTTATAATATAATGTATATTTAGTTCAGGTTAACATGAATTAAATAAACACAAAAGTTCGGATCGTCCATGTCAACATGTGCAACATCGAAAAAAACATTATGTGTTATTACATTACGTGCTAAATTAAAAAAAAACCGGTGGATTCGTGGAACATAAATTTAATAGTCAATATTTGCATCATCTAAAAAGAACATTTTGTGTTAAATTATTTTTATTTTGTTATTTTATTTTATATCATTGTATTTTATATTATTTGTTTTAGATTCATTTTGTGGGTGTTGGACGATCGAAATGTGCGCGGGAGATGCCTATTGGTGGCGATGAGGTTCGCAACCCATCACACCGCGTCTCCCGCGGGGCGAAAAGAGAAGGATGGAGTGCCGTATCAGTAAAAGTGTGACAGTTCATTCTTTCTGCCTACCCCTTCGGGGAGACGGCGTGATGGTTAGTTTGTTAGTTAGTTAGTTCAGGTTTTAGCTGCTCGCTAATGGGTCCACATGATTACTCCAAAAACGCCTTTTGCTCCTTCTCCACCTCACTATGTCTTCAACGCCACCGGAAAACAAATATTAATTTTTAAGGATTAATTGTATCTCAATAGAGACGAAGATGCAAATTGCTTTTTGGAAACAGAATATGGTGGTCAAGGCGCTTACAGGACTTATGACCTGTCATTGGTTGGGTTAAGCGATCGTTTTATTATTATTATTATTATTTTTTATGTATACAACAGGTCGTTTGAACCCATTTACTGTATACAATTTATTTTAGCTATTATATTGATTCTCGTGATATGTGATAGGTAGCCAATCCATCGCCATTTTATTGTCACGTGAATTCTACACCAGACCAAAGACAGTCAATCACACTGCCATCGCCGGGAATCGAACCCGGGACCTTCGGAATGGAAGTCAGAGCTCTTACCACTCTGCCACGAAGGTCGTCAATGTTGTCGTTTTATGTTAACAACACTCCCCATTCCTCCCTTCTTACGATCACCACGTCTGATTATCTATTTTTGTTCAATCTACACTAGCGCCATCTATTAAGATTAGATGTAAACATGAAGCTAAAATCTTTATTAATGCAATGTAAAAGGCTAGGCAATTATCATACAGTGCTAGACAACGCCTGGAGATGGCTCTCCAATTTTTATGCTTTTTAACTTGTACTAGTTTTCATACAACATTTTGAATATATACAAATATGAATACTCGTAATCTACATTTTTTAAGCTTTTGTTTTTGGCTATATTATATTTTGAACGAAAACTTTTGTTTTGGGCTATATTATATTTTGTTTATTTGTTTGAAAACTACAATTTCCAAAGACCGTGCGTTTCACCGTTCAGATCGAAATTGAAATAGAAAAAGATTTGACCTCTGAGAGGAAAGCGCTGGTAGTGTATGTGAAATATGTTGAACAATACTCGAGGGTGTTTCTTTATCCCAATAAAATACACTTCAAATCTAAGAAGTGCAATAAAAACTTCAAGCGAGAAACAAAAATACGCGGGAACAAACATAACGGTCGCTTTCTTTGTGAATACAAGTTGGTACATCTGTATTAAGGAAAGTAGAAAATGTCCGGAGTCGGCGGGAAGGTGGGGGAGATATTATGATTAATGCTGTGGGCGTTCAAACAATAAGCTTTTATGGTGCGGTGACCGATAACTTCGTTCCGATACTTGTATAGGGCCTTGTTATAAAATAGAACTAAGTTTCTGGTTTGCCTTACAGCGCTACAGCGTAACAACGATGTCACTATTTTTGAAATATGAATCTACATTCCACATTGAAATTACATTTCAAAATAAATTGTCATACTGTCAACATTTTAAACACTGTTAAAATTCGGAAACTACTGCATTTCTGCAGGAATCATCAATCAATCAATCAAATCACCTTAACAGACATTACAAACAATATTTAAGTTTAAGGTAGATATTGAGTACATGTAAAATACAATATATAATCATGTTTATATTGTACAATACCGTCAGAAGAAGACGTATATGTGGTAAAACGATATACGACAGAATCTCAAATGCTAACATAAGAAAGGAATGTAGAGAGTAAAAATGTTTTATAAACAAAATTATGAAAGACGTCGATATCTGAAGAGACCGCAGACTAATTTCTCTTTATACCAGAGGCAAGTTGGTTCTGGCGACCGGTAGATAAAACAATATGTCGCTTTCGGAGATATCTATCAGGGACAAAAAGACCAACATCCTTATAGCTCTTTATACTTAATTCAGTAGACATATTGCTCTTTCTACCAGAAACAGGTTGGTTCTGGCGACCGGTAGATAAAACTATATGTGTTGTCGCTTTCGTAGATATCTATCAGGGACAAAAAGACCAACATCCTCCAGCACGACTGAATTCTCGAAATATCCCCTGATTAATCTAAAGAAATGAGTTATGGGTCATATGTCTTCTTATACTGTATTGGGTTAACCATCAATGATAAATAACGGCCAGACATTTCACAGTGTGAACTCACGAATTGCGAAACAATTTCATGAACAGTGGCGTGCCTAGGGTCAACCAGTAAGGCAAGCCCGTCCGACTTTTTTGTGTTATAATATTAGTAGAGGGTCACGATAATGTTTTTTGAAACATCGAATAGTAACATACTTTAGAGTAATAAAGCCCAGCTTCAAATCCATACTAAATTTTTTAGATATCTTCTGGTATATATGCACCAAGCTTCATGATTACAAGCCATGTGGATGTAGGCGAAACATGTGGATGTAGGCGATTTCGTGGGTACCTCACCTACGGTACGTAAAATACGGCGCGAATGAGTGGAACAAAACATACACTTAGGTCATTTATGTGCATGTCAGGGGTATTATTTTATTCGCAGACGGCTCAAACGCGCAAAAAATATCGTTTTATTATGGATTTTTTAAGGCATGCCCAGCTTTTCGGCTTGTATGGAAGTACCGCCACTGTTCATGAAAGGTGTAGAATAGTACCGACGAACTGTCACAGTTGAGTGGGGCAATTTCGAATATGTTGAGCAATATTATTTGTAAAAAAATTTCATAAGAAGAAAGAACTTGTACCAAATGTAATATATTAGTACAATCGTCTTTTCTAGCAATGTAGAGTATTGGCACGCCTGATCTAATTTTTGAAGTTATTTTTGTTATATTGTATCAAATAAGTATAACTTAAAAAGTCCATTGTTTTGGCCGAAACATTATGATACTTTAACATTTTATAACTGTTAATGTAAAAACTTGGTTTTATATCACAATTGTATTTATTTTACGACAGCTGTTTCATCAACCAATGTTGACATCATCAGGTGTTACAAAAATATATCAAATGTCAAATTTTCGTAATTTTTCGAATCTTTGTGTATTTGTTCCTATGTCAATTTGAATAATTTCTTTAATATTATTTTGAAGTTCTTGCAGAAATTGAGTTAGATACACAATTAAATACAAAATTTGACATTTGATATATTTTTGTAACACCTGATGATGTCAACATTGGTTGATGAAACAGCTGTCGTAAAATGAATACAATTGTGATATAAAATAATGTTTTTGCATTTACAGTTTAAGTATAACTTCTTACATACGTATATGTACACACAGGTTTGCGTTTGCTTAACTTTCAGTCTTAGGGATTGGTTTAAAGTAAATTCTATTCACACCTCCGTGATGCCATTTGTGCCTTTTTTAAGTTTTAGTTTCCCGTTGCTCTTTACATGCTTACACACGTACCTTACGAATACTAATAATGTTGTTATTTGTTTCAGATATGTGGAAACATGCCGCTAGATCACATCGTTCTACGCTAGGAAATCTCTTCCCGTCTAGAGAGCATGCTGAATGACGTGAATAAATCTTTTGAGTAAAGTAAAATCCGATATTTTGTGCAAGCGTTATATTTGAATATTTGCGTTCACACTGAAAGGAAAAATGGATTTTCAATCAACGAGAACGACGTGCCAAAGAAGAAACAAATTTAGGTAAACGTCGTAATGCTCCCATCCATCTTAGAAAATTGAGATTTTCGATACAGCGACTCAGTCATGGACGTGTCGAGATTATACTTACTCTCTTGTTTGGCGATATTCTCCGCCGTCGGCCGGGCGAGTGGCACGTCACGATACAATGACTCTTCAGAAATTGTCCCACATTCCACTTTAAATACAACCCGGCAGTGGTCTCCTTCTTTAGTTTCAGCCGCCAACCCGGTCGAGGAGGGCATATTGAATTCCGAAAGGAACAGAGAAACCTCAGTCTCCGATTTGAGCGTCAAATCAATCGTACCGCCGAGCGATGACAAAATTGTTGAACTGGAAGACGAGTCGTACGAGATCCCAGACATCGACGAATTTCCTCCTTTCGAAGAAGATGTTATAGGAGTAGAACTAAACCACGAAAGCGGTGTCAATGATAATTCAGACTCTCTTCCATTCCAAGAGCCATCCGATACGTTTTTTCAAAGCAAAGGAAAAGAGTATACAAATGCCGAGTTGGAGAAGCAGATAAACGCCACCTCATCTCTAAGCAACAGTCCCGTGGAAGAGGGAATACTTGACGCAGAAAGAGATCGAGACGAGACATTGTCAGATATATTCCGAACAAGTGAACAAAAAAAAGAAAATTATGGAACGGAATACAACACAGATTTAACAGACAAGGAGACACAGGGAGCTGAAGAACCGAAATTCGAATTTTTAATCGGGCTTCCGTTAGAAAATTTCACAGGGAAATCAGTTAACAAGGATGGACACGTGGAAGTGCAAACAAGGAAGCCGTTTGTTCCGCCGAAATCCGCTTGGCCAGTGCCAAGAACGCAGCCCCTCACTGTTGATCCTAGGCTCAACCACACCACGGGCCTTCCTGCTGCAGAGGAAAACCCCGTGCCCGCGGAGGACTACGTGGAGCTGGTCGAAATAGGCAAGAATGGAGACATTCTTGGCAATAGGAGTTCCGATGTGCTCACATACCTCAACAAGAGAGGATATTTCCCAGAGAACGATGCTCCCGAGTCAAGTTAGTATACATTTTTTTGATACAGTTAACTCCATATTTTTAATGTTTTTAATCCTAAAGATTGGTTAACAGCAAAGTGTTACATTTTTTTCTGGTTTATAGATGCCACTTGAACCTTTTAATATGATAGTTTACCGTTGTTTTCCACATTTTGTATTCAACAAGTTATTTGAAGCAATGATGATTCTCATTGCGTGTGATAGGTAGCTAGTCTTTCGCCATTTTTATTGTCAAGGGAATTCTACTAAGCTAAAGACGCGTGATTTCACATTGTCGTCGCCGGGAATCGAACCCAGGACTTCTGGTATAGCAGCCAAAGCTGTTGACATTCTGCGCAAAGGCTAAGTTTTTTTTTATTTTTCATCAAAAGTGACGTGTGATTTTTTTATGAAATCAGCTTTCAAATTTTTATATGAGCATATTTTCTAAAACTAACTAACCATCACGCCATTTCTCCGGAGGGGTAGGCAGAGAGGATGGATCACCCCAATGCTCTGTCCTAGCATACCCCTCGGGGTTCCTTTACATTCATACATCGTACCATGCACGCACGTCGATTATTCCGACTTCGAATGTTGTCGCCTTTTAGTAATTGATTAATTTGGTCATGGCATGTTTTCATTGATCGTCCTCGGCTTCTTTTTACACTCACGCTGCTTGTGTACAACTTTTTAACCATTCTACTCTCATCCATTCGTTCCATATGTCCAAACCATCTCGGGGATCCTTTTTTAATTTTATCCATGATGCAGTCATCTGCCTTATATTTCTTTCTTATTTCAATGTTCGGTATTCTATCATACAACGTCTTCTCGCACATTTTTCTTAGTGATCTCATTTCTACGTTGTTTATCTTGCTTTCATCCTTCTTTTGCCAGCTCCAAGCTTCACTTCCATACATAAGGATAATCTACATTTCTATAATCTAGGAATACTGATACAACTAAATCTATATGTTTCCTACAGCTAGAAAAGTATGGGGTTATATCTTATTCTGTGCCTTAAATTGCCGTACAGAAGTACTTGGAAATACTCCTATATTAAAAGCGAAGTAGATGTAGTTATAATGACAATTTCGGCCAAATAATGATAACAAAATTTACTTTGTAAAATCTTCTTGCTAATGAGTCACTAATTGCATTTTCAATTAGCTTTTTGATCATTTGTACCCATTTTGTTTTTGTTTATTATTCAGCTGATTGTACGAATTGTTCTCAAACAATTCATGAATAATTACGTTTCCGCTGAATTTTAATTTGAAAGAATATCTAAATATTACATGAATAATGTAAAATTATTTAAAGCAAGACACATTTTCCGCATCTGAAGTATCCTTTGTACAATAATTCGTACCTACATAAATTTATTGAAGTACTTGTGAGAATTTATTACGACTACATTCCGGGTAGGTGCACGATCAATTCCGAACCGAAATTTCTCTTTTATTGAATTTTCGTTTAACGGAACTTCAATAGTGAAACTAGAAATGGATTCTGGTGATAGAACCCTTTAAACTTTTTGGTCCCTACTTTATTTATTTGTTCTTAGATACTGGCTTTACGCAAAGCTCTGGAGACTGATATCTTTAGATTGACATCAATCGATTCAAATGTTGCGCAAACTAAATAAATACAATAATAATTTACGTATCTGGGAAGCATGTTTACAAGAGACGGAAAAATGGAGAAAGACATCGAAAGAAGGGTTGGTTCTGGGAATAAAATAAATGGCGCACTCAAAGTCATTACTGCAAATAGAAATATATCCACAGAAGCAAAGATGGCAATACACAATGGAGTTCTAGTGCCAACCCTCATTTACGGAAGTGAAGCTTGGAGCTGGCAAAAGAAGGATGAAAGCAGGATAAACGCCGTAGAAATGAGATCACTAAGAAGAATGTGTGGGAAAACGTTGTATGATAGAATACCGAACGATGAAATAAGAAAGAAATGTAAGGCAGATGACTGCATCATGGATAAAATTAAAAAAAGGATCCCTGAGATGGTATGGACATATGGAACGAATGGATGAGAGTAGAATGGTTAGTTGTACACAAGCAGCGTGAGTGGAAAAAGAAGCCGCGGAACCAAGGAAAATATGACATGAGCAAATTAACCAATTACTAAAAGGCAGTCACATTCGAAGTCAGAATAATCGACTTGCGTGCATGGTACGATGTATGAATGTAGAGGAAGTCCGAGAGGTGTGCCAGGACAGAGCATTGTGGCGATCCATCCTCTCTGCATACCCCTCCCGGGAAATGGCGTGATAGTAAGTTAGTAAGCTAGTTAGTATAATGTTAACGAGCATAAACTACAAGTCCCGGTGAATAGTATGTATGAGGTATGCATGCGAAATGATCTGATGATGAATGTGAATAAGTCCAAGGTAATGATATTTGAAAAAGAAGAAATCATGACAGTCTGCAACATAAGCGCGAGTGGTGAAAATTTGGAGCTAGTAGATGAGTTAGTGTATTTGGGTAGTATGTTTACAAGAGATGGGCGAGTGGAGAGGAATATTGAAAGAAGGGTTGGGGTAGGCAACAAAGTGAATGGTGCACTTAAGATTGTCATCACAAACAAAAACTTATCAAAAAAAAGCTAAAGCAGTGCACAATGGTGTTCTTGTACCGACCCTTATGTATTGGTTAAGATCTTAGATCTTATCGATCTGGCAAAATAAGGATGAAAGTAGAATAAAGTCAGTAGAAATGAGATCTCTTAGACGAATGTTTGGATACTCTGTGTATGATAAGATGTCGAATGAAAATATAAGAAGTGAATGCGATGCGAATGATGGTGTTATGAACAAAATAATACAAGGATCATTAAGATGGTTTGGACATATGAAAAGAATGAATGAAGAAAGAATGGTAAAAACAATATACATAAACGATGTAAATGGAACTAGAAATACAGGTAGACCGAGGAAAACGTGGCGTGATGTCGGCCACGTGAGGAGTCAGAGAAATCGACTCGCGTGCATGACACGATGTATGAATGTTGAGGAAGCGAGAAAAATATGTCAGGAAAGAAAAGTGTGGCAGTTCATTCTTTCTGCGTACCCCTTCGGGGAGACGGCGTGATTGTTAGTTAGTTAGTTACTTATAATGTTAAAAAAAGTCTAAGTAATTTTTGTAATATCAAACTGACTAACTAATTAACTAACTACACTGTTTTATTTGCACCTACTTATCACTTTGCAGCTTTGCATAGTTATTGGCTTTTATGTTTAACACCAATTGGGATCAAAAACTTAATGTTACTTGGCACCTTTGTAATGTCCAGGCCTTAATTCATTGTATGAATATTAATAAATATGATGACTTTACAAAGACGAATTCTGCCTAATAGCATATTCTGTTAATTAGCTTTTCAAATATCATTTCCCAATAACTACTTAATTTGAATATTTTATATACAAATGGCACGAGGTGGATTCGTAAAGTATCTCTTAATAAACCAAATATCCTGTTTAGATGTATTTAGATTTTCAGTCACGTTCAATTCAACAGAAGCTAAGCATTTTGAACTATTCTCCAGATTATATATCAGATTTATATATAACTAACCATCACGCCGTCTCTCCGAAGGGGTAGGCAGAAAGAATAGAATGACACACTGTTCTTTCCTGACATCATTCTCTAATTTTCTCAACATTCATACATCGTGTCATGCTGCACGTCGATTTTTTCGACTTTTCACGTGGCCGACATTTAATATTTGATTGATTTGTTCGTGCCACGTTTTTCCGGTCTTCCTCTATTTCTTATTCCGTTTGCGTCGTTTTCATAACTTTCATAAATATTCTTTCTTCATTCATTCTTTCAATGTGTCCAAGCAATCTTAATTTCATTATTTTGTTCATAACACTATCATTCTCACAGCATTCACTTCTTATGTTTTCATTCGACATTCTATCATACACATATTTTTACACATTCGTCTAAGAGATTTCATTTCTACTTTATTTATTCTACTTTGATCCTTATTTTGCCAGTTCCATGATTCATTTCCTTACATAAGGGTCGGCACAGAATACCTCTGTGCACCGCCATCTTAGCATTTTTGGATAGGCCTTTGTATTCGATGACAACTTTAAGATGAAAATATTAAGATTATTTGGACACATGAAAGGAATGAATGAAGAAAGAATGATAAAAAAAACTGAATCAAATTTGAAGTACATTCTTACTTTTTAACATAACACCTTATTTTATGAGGGCCAAAGGAGGGATATTTTTTTTTCATAAAAATTATCCATAATGTATACATTTACTACATATATTACGTAAGACACGTTTTCTTAAATTTAAATATAATCCATACTTCAGAAGTTATAGCTATTTTACGTGAAACGTTATTTTGCGCGCGAATCTGAAAAAATCGCCCGCTATAGAGGGGATTGATAAAATTACAGTCGTATATATTGTGATAAATAAAGTATTGTGTTTCAAAGTAAACAATATTGTTTGATAATTAATCCGCAACACAAAACTTATTAAACCAAATACTGCTTTTTCTGAAAGGGTATAATGATACACTTAATTGTAGATAAGGTTGGTAGCACTGGCGACACCGAAATAAGGGAGACGTCACATTAGCAGGGTGTCTCTGGAGAGGGTGAGCTCAGTCTGGGAGGGGTGACGGCGCCAGGGGGACGGGCCGACATGCACCGGAACATTCTCCAGTTATATCATGTTTTTCGGTCCTGCTACGTAAGCCGAATTGCATCCATTTCAAAATAAAACCTTCTTATTTCCAAGACGCTCTTTGTGAACGCTGACACCAGTCTGAAATTAACGAAAAACACGTTTTATGCTTTGGAATGCACTGTTTTAATGAAATAACACAGGTTTTAACTCTTGTTACAGGAAACGATTACACCAAGTAATTTTCTTTCTTGAATATGTATCTACTTTTTCTTCTATATTTAGCCTTTACCTTGTGTTGTGGATATACATTTGAATAAATAGAATTTGTTCTATGTTCGTCATACTTTGTGTTGTAGATGTTTTATTTGCCTTTTTTTATATACCTTGTATATACAACACTAACTTAAAAAAAAAATTCCATATCAGACATGTTTTCGGACAACCGGTTCTTCTTCAGTGAAACATATTATAAAGATACATATTAAAAATATTATAAAAATGTTTACAAATATGATCAGTTTCGACAGATGTTATAAAGATATATTATATTTTGGAACGTTTATGTTTTTTTTGGAACAAATATTATGAATCAATTTAAAATAATTATTTAAAGTTCTTATTGAGGTTTAGGTTATTAATAAGAAAAGAGAATAAATCAAATATTGGACTTGACGTTAAATTTATTTGATTACTAATAATGTTTTCTTTATTTTTAATTGCTTTTTTAATATCTAAAATTTTGAGATTGCTCAAAATTATAATTATATTATTTAAATGCAAAGTTTCAACGCCATTATCATTATTAAATGAATTTATTTTTATTTAATGAATGAACCCCAGTAAGAACTTTAAGTTATTTTAAATTTTAAATTGATTCATAATATTTGTTATAACAAAAGCATAAACGTTCCAAAATAAATCTTTACAACATCTGTCAAAACTGATCATATTTGTAAACAATTTTATAATATTTTAAATATGTTTCTTTATAATATGTATCACTGAAGAAGGACCGGTTTTCCGAAAGATGTCTAATATATAATTTTTTTTTTAAATTTTAGTGTTGTATATACAAAGTTTGTAAACAAGGAAAAGACAAATAGAATTTGACTTCTATTCTTTCAAATATGATGTCGCTGATTGCTTCGGATAGGCTATAAATACCCATCTCGTATTAGCTGTCTTAAAATTAAAGATACAAAAAAATATGAATACAAAAAATCGTTTCCGGAAATTTGATTTAAAAAAGGACACACAGGATTTTAGAGAATTTTTTTGTTCAGAGAAGGACATACTTAATTTTAATGGTTCATCTTCGACATATGGCAGAGTAGGCAGACCGAGATCGTGATGGCGATTGAAGCTGTGGATGACATTCATACTCTGGGCGAACTAGACTGGAAACTAACTGCACTAGACAGTAACTGATAGATTACGGATTTTGTAGGCATCTCGGCCCATCCCGCGTTACATCACTATTGAGTGAATATGTCTTGCTATGTAAAGACCATGCCACTAAAATATTTAGTATTACTTCTTCTTCTTCTTCTCCGACTTCTTCCTCTTCGACTTTAATTAGGCCGTATGACCTGTTTATGAGGGTGGATTCTATTCTTCTCCCAAGGTATTATTAACAAAATTATGAAGAGATCGCTGCGTTGGTTCGGACATATGGAGCGCATGGGTGAAGAAAGAATGGTTAAAAAGTATACGTTAACGATGTAAGTGGAGTAAGGAGTCGAGGTAGACAGAGAAAAACATGGCATGACCAAATTAATAAAATAATAAAGGTTGGTCATGTCAGAAGCCGGAAGAATCGACGTGCGTGTATGACTCGATGTATGAATGTGGAGGAACCTAGAGAGGCATGTCAGGATAGAGTAGTGTGGCGGTCCATTCTCTCTGCCTACCCCTTCGGGGAAACGGCGTGATGGTTTGTTGTTGTTGTTGTTGAATTCTCCTGGTATAATGACGTCCAGGCCTTCCTGGTAGCTTCTTTCTGCATTATTAATATTTTAATTTGAAACGAAATACATATATCATAAACAGTACATGACATTATCATGATTGAAATTGCTCTGAGAAAGCAATAAAAATTCACTTGTAAAAAAGCAATATTTATTTTATAATTAATACTAATATAAACAAATGTTTCTTAGATGTTTAATTATATTTAATAAGTCCATTATTTTGGCTGAAACACTATGATACTTCAATATTTTTAACTGTTAAAATATAAAACGTTGTTTATGGTGTCACAATTTTTATTTTTTGCGATAGCTGTTTTATCAACCTATGTTGACATCTTATGTTAAGTTAGGTTCTTTTAAGATTTAATTTTATTTATGTAAATTACTCTTGTAGTTGAGAAACCGAGAGAAAAATGTCAGGAACAAAAATTGTGACAGTCCATTCTTTCTGCCTACCCCTTTGGGGAGACGGCGTGATGGTTAATAAGTAAGTTTTTAAGTTATTATATTTTATACGAATGACATGTATTGCATTACTTAGGCAATATTATATGGCGTAACAATGCGAAACATGTCCTTCCTATAAAGTTTCTCGAAAACAGACATTTTAATTTGTAATTTATTTATATGTATCAATGTTGTAGAAACAAAAAATTGACAAATTTATTTATTATAATTTACCTCATTGTTTAAACAACGGAAAATTGTTTTTTTAAACAGTACATGACACGATATATGAATGTTGAGGAAGCGAGAGAAATATATCAGAAAATAAAATAAAACTGTGGCAGTCCATTCTTTCTGCCAGAGCTGATAGATAAGGCCTGATGGTTAGTTAGCTGGTTAGTTTTTATATATTTATATAAAGAAAGATAAAAAACAGAACTTTAAAGGCGTAGCAGTAAAAATATAAGTATAGGAAAATTGAAAACATTTTTTTATAAACTTAACCCTCGAATAGCAAACGAGCAGCTGTAATAAAGATGAGCGATGAGAAAAAACGATCATGGAATTGTCCTGAGAGTGGTTTAGGTTGGCAAACTGTAAATCTGAACGCCCTTCTTGAGATTGCTCAACCTCTAGATATCCAGATTTATTACATAAGATTAAACTTATCTACTATAATATATCTGCGATTCGCGATTTATTTCGTCAATGTTGAGTAATGGTCGTAATTTAAAATTGATTCATTTGACCCCTTAAAATATGACATTTTCATGCGAAACGCTGACTTAACTTTGCTTTAATACCGCAATTAAATATTAAATTAAGTTAATCAAAATTGAATCCTAAAAATAATACCCCCTTTATGAGGCAGTGTTGCCATGGGGTGAAAATTTCATTTCCATTTAAAATCTCAATTAATAACCCCAACAGCTAATTTTGTCGGATATGGCTGATGGAAGGGTGGACCTATTTTTTGATATCTTAATCGGAAGTTTTATTTTTTTTTAACTTAGGCACTTTGTATATTTGCTAACCAAAGTTTTTTCAGAATATTGTTTTGGCCGAAACACTATGATACTTGAACATTATTAACTGTTAAATTTAAAAAACTTTGTTATATAGGTATATCACAATTTTATTTTTATTTTACGCGACAACTGTTTCGTCAACCTATAATATGTTGACATCTTCAGGTGTTACTAATATATATATCAAATGTAAAATTTTCGTGATTTTTCGAACCATTATACATAAATGCACAAATTATTATTATTATTATTATTTTGTTGAATCGCTCTTTACATCATGACAGCAAGAGCCAAATCGATGTAAAGGGTATTATAGCTATCATAGTGATTCTCGTGACATGTGATAGGTAGCTAATCTATCGCCATTTTACTGTCACGTGAAATCTACACGAGATCAAAGACAGTATGACAATCAATCACACTGCCCTCGCCGGGAATCGAACCCGGAACCTTTGGGGTGGCAGTGAATGCCCTTACCACTAGGCCACGAAGGTCGTCAAATACACATAAAGGTTCGAAAAATCACGAAAATTTGACTTTTGATAAATTATTGTAACACCTGAACATGTCAACGGGTCGCGTAAAATAAAAATACGATTGTGATACCTACATAAAACAAAGTTTTTTAATTTAACAGTTTATAAAGATTTTTTAAATTTCAAAATATAGAAACTATATGAAGTTTATTTGATAGCTTACGACAAAGGCAATTGAAGGCTGTTTATTACAAATGTGCTAGTTGGTTTAAACATCAATCAAAGGAAAATAGAAAACACCGTGTTTTATAACGTGTGTCATGAAACACGAGTGACATCTTTACGATGAAGTAACTACACTTTATTATCCAATTACTTTGCACCTTTGCACAATTGTTTGGCTTTATCTTTAACACCAATTGGTATCAAGAACTCTATTTTATTTGATATTTGGGACCATTATATTGATCTGTCTTCAGATGATGAATGATTATGATTGAAATAGAGTTTAATCAACATAATAGGTATTAACCCATCACACCGCGTCTCCCGCGGGGCGAAAAGAGAAGCATGGAGTGCCGCATCAGTAAAAGTGTGACAGTCCATTCTTTCTGCCTACCCTTTCGGAGAGACGGTGTGATGGTTAGTTTGTTAGTTAGTTAGAGTTTAATCTTATCTTCAAGAGCGATTGAATGCGATGTATAATAAAATTGTGTATTATCACCGGACGCGGTGGTCTATATAACAAAAAACTTGGCTTCTGATACAGGGAACTAGGCACAATATTGTGCACTACACGGTTCCTTCTTCATATAATAATAATAAGCTATATAATAGAAAAGGTTGCTTTGAAAAATTATTTCACTTCATCTTCTGCTGCCGTGTCAGTCCCCCCAACGTTAAATATCACTGTCACGAAAGCATCTCTGTCCTGCGCTTTTTGAAATCGATCCTCAACTCTCTTCATTTCATTCCAGTCTCTTATACGAGTATATCATAGCAAACACAGCTGCATTCAGCCAACTCCACGTTGTCCCTCGATCACATTGATTTCAAATATTAATCTTCAGTCTTTAAAAATACACGTATATTCAATGAAAAAAGCCTTTCTAATATATATTTAATTTATAGTAATTCCACTTGATTTTGTGACTCCAACCGGTTTCGTCAGCTTGCTACCATCTTTTGAACTCTGTTTTATTTTTATTCACATTTTTTTCAATGTGTGTAAATTCCGTGCGAAGTTTCTAAAATCCATTACTGGAAAAACTATCTGTGTTTGTATACGTTACGCAGACTTGCAAAATAGAGGACATCGTTCAGTGGAATAGATCCAGAAGAAGATACTGGAGGGACCATGTTGCCAGAATGGATAGTGACAGAGTTACATATACAGCCGCATACGAAATGCCATCCGGACACCGTCCATCTGGAAGAAATAGAGAAACAGCTGGACCCCATCATTCCAGGAGACAAAATTTCTGTGCCACAAATCGTCAGATCTATGAGAAGATGAAGATTATTTTCAATTAACTTCTACAGAGAAATTTCAACTGACAACGTTGATGTATACATATCCGTTCACTTATTTTTAAATCTGGAACACATGCCGTTGAGTTTGCGTATTTTACGTGAATACATTATGTATGATAAGTAGGTACCTACGGTATACACGGATGCGCATTTATTACTATTTGTTCAGAGCAATGAAGTTACGTACGGTAGAGTGAAGGGGCGCACTAAATTAGATTACTCCACACACAGAGCGTTTCGCAAAATAAATTCAAGAATGAGGAGAAAATTCTGAATAAAAAGGTTCTTTGAGAGAAACCTTTCACCTGGAGGAAAATCGAAAATCCGCCGGGGACGGGGATACATGTAGCGGAGGAGTCAGCCCCGCTGGAGGGGATTGGTTCTTGTTCGCGCTGCGCAGATAAGGAAAATACGTTGACACGTTATGAGTTTGTTGAGAACGTCTGCGAACGCCCAATCGTTACAAGTTATTATACAAGGAAATATAAGTGTCCCGCAAGCTTAATATATACAATAATTCGTTTGTCTTACTTTATTCGATTTTTAATGTGATCTTTAATTAACGATTTCTTTTAACTAACTTATAGAAAAAGTTATAGTTATAGTTTTATCATTTTTATGAAGAATTTTGACAGGTGTAAAAATAAAATTTTCATTTGTTCCAATGACAATTTGAATAATTTCTTCAATATTATTTTAAAGTTCTGACTGGTTAAGTGCCTAATTACAGCTAATTTAAAAAACGGTGGATACGTGTAACACAAATTAAATAAACACAAAAGTCCGGATCGTCCATGTCAACACATGCAACATCGAAAAAAAACATTATGTGTTATTACATTATGTGCTAAATTAAAAAAACGGTGGATTCGTGGAACATAAATTAAATAGACAATATGTGCACCATCTAAAAATAACATTTAGTGTTAAATTATTTTTATTTTGTTGTTTTATTTTATATCATTGTATTTTATATTATTTGTTTTAGATTTATTTTGTGGGTGTTGGACGATCGAAGTGCGCGCGGGAGATGCCTATTGGTGGCGATGAGGTTCGCAAACCATCAACCCGCGTCTCCCGCGGGGCGAAAAGAGAAGGATGGAGTGCCGCATCGGTTAAAATGTGACAGTCCATTCTTTCTGCCTACCCTTTCGGGGAGACGGCGTGATGGTTAGTTAGTTAGTTAGTTAGTTATAACTAACTAAACTAACTAACCATCACGTCGTCTTTTCGAAAGGGTAGGCAGAAAGAATGGACTGTCACACTTTTACTGATGCGGCACTCCATCCTTCTCTTTTCGCTCCGCGGTAGACGCGGTGTGATGGGTTGCGAACCTCATCGCCACCAATAGGCATCTCCCGCGCGCACTTCGATCGTCCAACATCCACAAAATAAATCTTAAACAAATCATATAAAATACAATGATATAAAATAAAATAAAATAACAAAATAAAAATATGTTAACACATAATGTTCATTTTAGATGGTGCACTTGTTGACATGGACGATCCGGACTTTTGTGATTATTAGATTTATGTTACTCGCATCCACCGTTTTTTTTTTAATTAGATGCAATTAGGTACTTAAAGCAATCAAACACTAGCAAGAACTTAAAAATAATATTGAAGAAATTATTCAAATTGTCATTGGAACAAATGAAAAATTTATTTTTACACCTGTCAAAATTCTTTATAAAAACGATAAAACTATAACTATAACTTTTTCTATAAGTTAGTTAAAAGAAATCTTTAATTGCAGATCACATTAAAAATCGAATAAAGTAAGACAAACGAATTATTGTATATATTAAGCTTGCGGGACACTTATATGAAATAATTAATTATTTAAGATTTCTTATAAATATTATATATTTCGTTGCACAACGTTTTTAGTAAACAACGGAGTTCTAGTGCCAACCATCATGTATGGAAGTGAAGCTTAGAGCTGGAAAAAGAAGGATGAAAGCAGGATAAATGCCGTAGAAATGAGATCACTAAGAATAATGTGCGGGAAAACGTTGTATGATAGAATACCGAACGATGAAATAAGAGAGAAATGTAAGGCAGATGACTGCATCTTGGATAAAATTAAAAAAGGATCCTTGAGATGGTTTGGACATATGGAACGAATGGATGAGAGAAGAATGGTTAAAAAGTTGTACACAAGCAGCGTAAGTGGAAAAAGAAGCCGAGGACGACCGAGGAAAACATGGCATGACCAAATTAATCAATTACTGAAAGGCGGCCACATTCGAAGTCGGAATAATCGACGTGCGTGATGCATGTAGAGGAATCCCGAGAGGTGTGCCAGGACAGAGCATTGTGGCGATCTATCCTCTCTGCCTACCCCTCCAGAGAAATGGCGTGATGGTTAGTTAGTTAGTTCGTTGCATTTTAAACGCGCTAATTAATTGTTTAATCTTGGCCATTTTTTTTCTGAATTTAATTTTGAACTTTGTTCTGATTATTGTTGTTTTATAGAAGGAAAACAATTTGGTATTGTTAACTGTGAAATTTTATGTTCCACTTTAATTGGTTAAAAAACAGTGTTGTTTTTTCAATTTCATGGTTATTAATTATTTAATATTGAGTTTAACATCATTATTCCAAAAACAATAAATACGAAATTATTGTTCTTATATATTCGCCATAACTTTGTGTTGCGGATGTTAAATGTTTATTTTTATATACTTAGTATACAACACACACCTATTAAAAAAATAATAATTAAAAACCAAAAATATTTCGGACACCCATGACCTTCATCCGTGATATTATAAAATTATTTAAAAAAAATTCACGATTGTGGTCAGTTTTGATATAAAAAAAATATATTTACGTAATTTTTTTAAATATGTGTCTTAACTGTTTTAATATTTGTCGAAACTGACATTTATTCGAGAAATTTAATAAATGAATGTTTTTAATATTCATATAATGACGACCTTCGTGGTCGAGTTGTAAGTTCTACGACTGCCACACCGAAGATTCCGGGTTTGATCCCCGGCAATGGCAGTTTGATTGTCACACTGCCTTTGGTCTGATGTAGAATTCACTGGATAATAAAAGAACGTTAGATTGGCTACCTATCTCATGTCATGAGAATCAATATGATAGCTATTCTCTTTACACCGATTTGGCTCGCGCTGTAAAGAGCGATTCAACAAAATAATAGTATCACTGATGAAGGGCTTGTGTGCCCGAAACATGTTTGGTTTTTAATTAATTTTTTTTTAAAATAAAGTGTGTGTTGTATATAAAGTATATAAAAAAAGATAAACTAAATTATTCGTTAAAGTATAATTTTATCTGTTAAATTTTTTAACACTGTTATAATATAAAAAAAAATTTTATTCACCGAGACTGTCGCGACAGCTGTTTCGCCAACCGATGTTGGCATCATCAGGTGTTACAATAAACTCAATGCCTACATCGGTTGGCGAAACAGCTGTCGCGATACTCTCAGTGAATAAAAAGAAATTGTGATATTACAACAGTGTTTTAAATTTTAACAGTAATAATGTTGAAGTATCAAAGTGTTTCGGCCAAAACAATGTCTATAATTTTCTCACTACTCGCATTAGGGTTAATAAGCTAAGTATTTGTCACCCACACATAGCAAGGTTTTCAGAAACTCTCTGACACTAGCTTCCACATATTTGAAAGTACAAATTGTTTCGCGCGTAATTAAAACGTGAATGGAAGAGTTATTGGCAATGGTTGCCTTTACGTTTAGGTTCGTACACTCGCCCGTCCTTGAGAGACATCAAATTTAAATTTCCTAAAGAATCGTCTAATTTATATGACAAATTCCCTTTTACGACCTCACGTCCCGTGAATAACTTCAACCGTTGTTTTTCCGAATACTTAATTTACCGGATAACGTTTTGGCTGGGCTTTTAATGTTTATTCCGGACATTTGATACCGAGATGTTTCGACAATTAAGATTTATGTTACTTTTATATAAATAACGTGATTACGTTTTACACGTATGAGTATATTTACATTTATGATATCCTTTCAAAGTTGAAAGCGCAAATAAATCTTTTTATCTGTTTTTATATATGTTTGTATCTGTCGGTCCGCAAAATAGAAAATAAATCTTTGATACGAAGCCGTTGCTTGGTGATTGGACATATTTATAAATAAAATAAGTAACTTTTTACATAATTTTGAATGTAAACAAATACTTGTAGACGAATACTGGATTTTACCCATTGCGGGTTATCATTTTTAGGATTATTTGTTCTCAATAGAGACCAAGATGCAAATTGGAAACAGAATATGGTGGTCGAGGCGTTTACAGGACTTATGACCTCTCATTGGTTGGGTTAAGCGCACGTTTTATGTAATACAATATTCCCCATTCCGCCCTTCTTATAAAAAAACAGACGTTTTCATTCATATTATCATATTTAATATGGAGTTTACCATCTTTTTTGAAACAATAAATAATAAATTCGTATATTGTAAACGAATATTTAGAGCTCCAAATATTCAGCAGTAGCGTTAAAAGCGTACTGCTGTACGGATGTGAGACATGGAAATCTACCGCAGAAGTTATTGGAAAACTCCAGGTTTTTATAAATAGGTGCCTTCGCCCAATATTAAAAATCCATTGACCCCAAACAGTGTCAAATGCCGTTCTCTGGACCATGTCAGGCGAAAAGCCAATTAGAGAACAAATTGCTAGACGCAAATGGCAGTGGATCGGTCACACCTGAGACGGAACCCAGCCTGCATCGCTCAGGGCGCACTAGACTGGTCCCCTATGGGGGGAAAGAGAAAGCGAGGCAGACCTAGAGCCACCTGGAGAAGAGCCCTGCAGGACGAGGTTAAGGCAGCAGGCCTCACTTGGGATGATGTCAAAGCATCAGGCATGCGATACTGTCGGATGGAGAAGGTTCCTTGAGGCTCTATGCACCACAGAGGTGTGACAGGACAAAAATAATAAGAAGAAGATATTGTAAACGACATGAAGTCAACAATTTTCTTTTCTAAGTTAGGTCTTGTCTACTTTGGTCTGGAAAACTTATTAAACTCTTAGTATCTTGTCTTCCTTAAGTCGAACCATCTCTCATACGTTCCTGGCATTTTACCTGTTCAGAAATAGATGCCTTTAACTATAAATATATGTTTCTAATGTATTTTGAAAGAAATAAACTAATTTGACAGCATTATAAAATGAAGCCCATTCAACTGTTTAATTAAATGATATTTCAATTCCATAATGTACAAAAAAAACTATTTGTACTATGAAAAATATTCAGAATCAAATCTTAGTAGAAAGACCTTTATCAGTACCTCAGAGATCTCTTTCTTTTTTTTCTTATATCACCTAGCCCGGATATAATTATTAGTATCTTTTCTTATTTTACGTCTTTACTTATTTTGTACGATTATTAAAAAAAAGGTTATACTTCAAACACCAAACGAATTTCTTTATTAAAAAGCGAGTTTCCTTTTGTTTTCAAATACTTAAAATAACGATTTTCTAAGAATTTAAAATTGATGAAAAACGCCCTTTTTCTAGAAGTTAAATATTATTTTTGGAGTATGATGTTTCTGTTATTACCGTTGTATAATGGAACGTTAGAATCCCATAAAATATAAGGACTTCTTCTTATTATTATTATTCGATGGCTATACAGCTCATATCGAGCCTTGGTCTCCATCAGTCTTCGCCTTCAACCACTTCTATCACCTGCTGCGGCCTTCTAGTCTCTCATTTGAAGTAGTTGTGTTGAAAATATAAGAACGTTTCGAGAAAATTTATGTTTTCATCAATAATAATAAGTTATTTTGTAGATTTGCATCATGTGTCAAGAAATAATCAATAAAAATACATAAAAATTCAACATGCTTTTTAAACATTTGATATGAATGTAAACGTATATTTTCTTAAAGTTTTATTATTATATGTTAAATAGTAATGTTATTTGCCTTAGAAAAAAGAAACAAGTTAATCCCATAAAAGATATTATTATTTTAAAATTTTTATAGTAAAAAATTTAAAAGTTTATTATAGTAAAAAGCCTAACTAACTAACCATCACGCCATCTCCGCGAAGGGATAGGCAGAATGAATGGACTCTCACACTTTTCTTTCCCGACATATTTCTCTTGTTCCTCAACATTTATACATCGTGTCATGCACGCTCGTCAATTTCTCTGACTCCTCACGTGGCCGACATTCAATATTTGATTTATTTGATCATGCCATGTTTTTCTCAGTCTTTTCCTCTATTTCTAGTTCCATTTACATCGTTAACATATATATTTTTTTACCATTTTTTCATCATTCATTCTTTCCACGAGTCCAAAACCATCTTAATGATCCTTTCGTTATTTTGTTCATAACACCATCATTCGTATCGAATTCGCTTTTTATACTTTCATTTGACACTCTATCATACACAGAATATCCATACATTCGTCTAAGAGATCTCATTTCTACTGCATTTATTCTACTTTCATCCTTCTTTTGCCAGTTCCATGCTTCGCTTCCATACATAAGGGTTGGTACAAGAACACCATTGTGATAGTATATTTATCAAAATTGAAATTAAAATTGTCTAGAACTATTGACGTAATTAAGTACCGCTCTAGAGGAAGCGTTCGATGTGATAGTTAAAGAATCATTCATTTTTTTCAAGTATTACAATATAAGAAATAGAGGAAGCCCAGGAAAAACGTGATACGGTCAAATAAATCAAATATTAAATGTCGATCACGTGAAGTGTTGGAGAACTCAACGTGCGTGCGTGACATGATGTACGAATGTTGAGGAATCGAGAGAAGTATGTCAGGAAAGTCAATTCTTACTACCTACTCGTTCGAAGAGACAGCTTGATGGTTTGTTAGTTAGTTTATTAAAAGTCATTTTTGAGAAAGTTTCCTAGCTTAGTCCAATTTTTCTTTTGAGTTTGGCTGTCTGAATTTTGACAGCATAATCGAATATTGCGTCATAGGAAGTTGTGTTCTTGAATATTCTTAATTTTCTGCCATCAACGTTGATTCGGAGCCCTTCTGTGACAGCAATATTGTTTTTTGTTAAATTCATTCATTCATCAAATTCACTGACTTGGAAACCTCGTTCATTTCTTTTAGTTTCTTATTTTTCTTCTTTTAGACATTTGGTCTATCCCTGTTGTCAGGCTGGCCTCATTTGGGAGGTTGACTCCCAGCTATCCCTCTATTTCTTTAGCGGTTTTCCGGAGGGACGGTAGCCAATAGGAATTTTTGATGATATTATAAACCTTGTACATTAAAAGCAAGGTAAAAAAAACTCCCATCTAAAAAAAAAAAAAAGCCAATAGGAATCTGATGCGCCATTACGTGTGGGCTTCTCGATGGATCCATCCTCTGCACTTGCACATATCAGTATCTTCTGGGTTTTCTGCCCCATCTTACGATATCTTCTACCTTGAAGATTTCTTTTAGCATTTATTTTTCCGGATTGCTCCTAATGGGTACGGTGTGGGTGTTCAATTGATAATGTTCGCAAAGAATTCTAATTGCTTCTTCTTCTTTTAATAGATCTGACGAGCTATGACACAGAAATCATGTCTCGTCGGATGATGAGATCCAGCTGTTCTTTCATCTCTTAGGCGGTCTTCCAGGTGGGCGGTGTCCGGAGGGGATTTCATAAGCGGCTGTAATGTTCGCAAAGAATTCTAAGTGCTCTAATAAATCCCTTTCATATACATTTTGCAAGCTGTGTTTAATTTAAATATTATTTTTGTCACAAATCATATTGAAAGTGTTGAGAATTCAAGAACACCTGAAACAATACTCTGGAAGTGGAAGCGAGAGGCGTGAGAGAATCATTAATGGATAAAATAATATTATTCAACCCTTACGCAGTTACCAAACAAGACAAAAGACGCTATAACAATACGACAGAAATTGATACGGTTGGATGTTATGATCCCCTTTGACTAACTAGGGTTTCACTAATACATTAATTACAAAGCATATAGTACAATATTATTATAATGTTTTGGAACTAAACTATTAAATATATTCAGTTTGAAGCAATTCACATTTAATAATAAATAGCGCTACTCGAAAAAATGTGATTTTATGTAATATAAATTTGTCTATAAAGCAAGGATTCAAGAAAAAATTTACACAATACAATTATAATAATAAGGGTTCACCAATACCTTCTTCTTCTTCACGTGCCCTGTCGGGTCCCCCGAACATTGGCGATCACCTCGGCGAACCTGTTCCTGTCCTCCGCCGCTCGGAACTGCTCCTCTACACTTCGGATGCCGGTCCACTCCCTCACGTTTCGCAGCCAGGACATTTGTCTCCTTCCGGGCCCTCGGCGTCCCTCAATTTTCCCCTAAATAAAGCGCCGTTTTTGTGATGTAATCACCTCAAGGGCGCACTTCCTTTTATAAGGACATTTTGAGAGTTGGTATTGGTTCTAAATGGAAGCCTTAGTACAAATTATTTAATATTCTAATAATAATTATCGCAAATTTGTATATAAACCACTTTCTTTAATAAATATGTAAATTTTACAAGTGTGTTATTATTATTATATAATATTTAATAATGTCATACTACAAATTAAGTGTTTCACACAAAAGTATTCAGATTATTTTTTGATTTATAATAATGTTTATATTGAATCACCTTGAGATTTGTACCCACAGATACTTTACAAACTTCTTCCATTGATTGCTAAGTGTATTTAATTTAGTAGACACTTTTGGCAGCGATTGACGTGGTTTCAAAACCGTGTGTTGCCACCAGCAGAAACGAAAAGAACACATGCATCAGTCTTCAAATTGTTTGGGATTTCCTAATTTTTGACAACTTACGTTAATAAAGCTCTTCTGCTTAATGCTTACATCCAATCTTAATAGATGGCGCTAGTGTAGATGGACCTACCAACAGTAAAGTTATTAAAAATATTAACATATGTATATACAAGTTCCAAAAATTTGTCAGACGTGGTGGTCGTAAGAAGGGAGAAATGGGGAACGTTGTGTTACATAAAGCGTACGCTTTACCCAACCGATGACAGGTCATAAGTCCTGTAAACGCCTCGATCACCATATTCTGTTAAATTTGCATCTTCGTCTCTATTGAGATACAATTAATCCATAAAATTTGTTGTTTCTAGAAAAGTGATGTAAAACACAAAATAAAATAATGAATGCTATTGAAAACGTTTGTTTTCTAGAAACTAAAAAATATTTTATGGGACTGACATATTTCGCCTTTCAAAGGCACTATAACATTTGTTAATGCCAATAAAATATAAGAAAACTTCTAGAAAACAGATGTTTTTATTCGTATAAATTATACAATATCTTATATATAATATTTTGATTTTCAATTTATAGAACAATATTTTATAAATAATTATGGTTTGCTCGTATTTATAGTGAGCACTGCAGGTGTCAGAAATGTATTTATTTATATCAATAATAGTAAAATGCAATTCGTTTGGTTATTTTCAATTGGGGATTGATACCTGATTAATATATGGCGTTGAGAACATATAGGGTGTTTTTTTTAGAGGTTTGGTTTTTAAACTGGCAACATTTTTCTACACATTGTCAAATTGACGGTTTTGTAGTCAATACGTTTTGCCATTTGACCCAATTGCTCAATAAAGGTGTCGAAACTTGGACTTCACGATTGCGCTTCATTCGAGCTAGCCGTGGCGCTCATATGCCTGAAATCACATTTAAATAATAATGGCATAAAATTATCTATTAAATAAAGTCAATATCATAGACATTAAAATTATTTTAATGTGTTTTTTTTTTCATTTTGAATTTGTATACCTTTAAAAAAAAATCATTATATAACAATGTGTATAAGGGTGTTTTGTTAGAGGTATAAAAATTCAAAATAAAAAAAATTCGGGCATATGAGCGCCACGGCTAGCTCGAATGAAGCGCAATTGTGAAGTCCAATTTTCGACAAATTTATCGAGAAACTGGGTGAAATGGAAAAACGTACTGAATCAATTGACAGTCTGTAGAAACAATATTCCCAGTTTAAAAACAAAACCTCTAAAAAAATCCATATATTTCAATTAATAACTTTGTATGAATGAAAATATAAGAAGTGAATGCGGTGCGAATGATGGTGTCATGAACAAAATAATGAAAGGATCATTAAGATGGTTTGGACATATGGAAAGAATGAATGAAGAAAGAATGGTAAAAAAATTATATGTTGATGATGTAAATGGTACCAGAAATAGAGGAAGACCAAGGAAAACGTGGTTCGATCAAATAAATCAAATATTGAATGTCGGCCATGTGAGGAGTCAGAGAAATCGACGCGCGTGCATGACACGATGTATGAATGTTGAGGAAGCGAGAGAAATATGTCAGGAAAGAAAGGTGTGGCAGTCCATTCTTTCTGCCTACCCCTTCGGGGAGACGGCGTGATGGTTAGTTAGTTAGTTGGTTATAACTTTGTAGGAAGGATACTTTGGCTACAAGAAAAATGTTTGAAGGAAAATTTCAGAATTGTTAACCCCCTCGTAGTATTTTCCTTTTTTGCAGGCTTCTCATACCTTCAAACCTTGTTCCTGGCCTGTTTCGCCACACTGGTGCCCTTGCTGGTCGCCCTTATCTTCGCCTGCGTACTGAGGTAAGATATCTTTTACATTTATTTATTTGCTAAGATAAGTGATCTGTCTGTAAATTGTCTGCTTTACGCGGACGATGCCGTTCTCGTTGCGGATAGTGCGGACGAATTTTAAGTCTTGGTGTCGAGAATGTATGAGGTATGCAAGTCGAACGATTTAATGATGAATGTCGGAAAGTCAAAGGTGTTAGTTTTTGAAAGGGAAGAGCAAATGACAGTTTGTAATATAAGTGTAAATGAAGAAAACTTGGAACAGGTGAGGGAATTTGTGTATTTAAGTAGCATGTTGAACGGATAGTGATGTTGAAAGAAGGGTTGGTGCGGGTAAAAAAGTGAATAGAGCTTTAAAAGTAGTTATTGGAAACAAGAATTTATCAATGAAAGCGAAAATGGCCGTTCACAATGGAGTTCTGGTCCCAACCCTTATGTATGGAAGCAAAGCATGGAACTTACAGAAGAAAGATTAGAGCAGAATAAATTCGGTAGAAATGAGGTCCCTAAGACGTATGTGTGGTAAAACGATGTACGACAGAATCTCAAATGCTGATATTAGGAAGGAATGTAGAGCGAAAGAAGGTATTATGAACAAAATTATGAAAGGATCGCTGCGATGGTTCGGACATATGGAACGCATGGATGAAAAAATAATGGTTTAAAAAGTATACGTTAACGATGTTAGTGAAGTAAGGAGTCGAGGTAGACCGAGGAAAACATGACATGACCAAATTAATCAAATATTAAAGGTTGGTCATGTCAGAAGCCGGAAGAATCGACGTGCGTGTATGACTCGATGTATGAATGTGGATGAAGCTAGAGGGATATGTCAGGATAGAGTAGTGTGGCGGTCCATTCTCTCTGCCTACCCCTGCGGGGAAACGGCGTGATGGTTTGTTGTTTAATAATTTAGATAATAGCTTAAATTTGTAAATATAAATGAATAAAACGCTTTGTCTTTCATCACGGTATGGTTATTATGTTTTTTTCGCTTTACTATGATATTGTTCAATATATTATCTTTCAATGACATCTTTTAGACGAATGTGTGTATACTCTGTGTATGATAGAGTGTCGAATGAAAATATAAGAAGTGAATGCGGTGCGAATGATGGTGTTATCAACAAAATAATGAAAGGATAATTAATATGGTTTGGACATGTGGAAAGAATGAATAAAGAAAGAATGGTAAAAAAATTATATGCTAACGATGTAAATGGAACCAGAAAAAGAGGAAGACTGAGGAAAACGTGGCACCATCAAATAAATCAAATATTGAATGTCGGCCATATGAGGAGTCAGAGAAATCGACACGCGTGCATGATACGATGTATGAATGTTGAGGAATCGAGAGAAATATGTCAGGAAAGAAAAGTGTGGCAGTCCATTATTTATGCCTACCCCTTCGGAGAGACGGCGTGATGGTTAGTTCGTTAGTTAGTTTATGACATCTTATACAGCACACTTCGTTTCGACGCACGTTTTGTTGATTATAAAAATTCGAATTTAAAAATAAATAATATTTTAATTTTATTCATATATCTTTTGAAATCTATGTACCAAATGGAAAATATTTAGGCGACTCATTTGGACACAAAACGGTATAATAAAACAAAAATTCAATATCGATATTTGAAACTATGAGATATCATACGATTATCTAAGAAGGATCCTTAATATATCGCCGTCAGTGAGGCAGTACTTTTTACAGAATTTGTAATATATATTTTTATGAACACTCTCTATGTCAATAAAAATGTACAAATCCGAGATGAATAAATTTAACGTCAGATTTGCTCTTTCTACTGACATCACAAAATTAATGACGGTAACTAATTTTTGTTATTTACGTTTTTTTTTAAATAAACACTTTCGTTTTGTATATAATCTGGAGTGATGTGGGCGCCGCGGCGCCGCGCCGTACTGAAGGCGGGTGTGCGGCGAGGAGTGGACGCGGGGATTGGTGCGCAATCTTAGCGTCCGTTTCTTTCTAAGGGAGGTATTTTTAATTTTACCCCGAAGGGAAATGTTTTATGAATTTAACGAATTAAAAATAAACCAGAATTAAAAATGCCGTAATCGGATCATTCGCCGGAAACAGTGGTGTATAAAAAATATATATATTATACGAGGGATTTTGAAAATATTTATAAGATATTGATAACCTACATAAGTTTTTAATATTAATAATATAATATTAATTACTACAAATAAAAAATCCGTTAAGTAGAAGTTTTATTACTATTTTTGAAATGCCATGTTTCGCTTTGCTAAGAGATTATCAATCGTTTTAAAAATAGACGTTTTTATTCAGATTAATTTTTTAATCAAATCAAATAAAATCATTTTATTAACTCAAAAGACATTACAAACAGCAACATGGACAAAAAATTATTGTTAAAAAAACAACAAAGAACTAATCTTCTATATTCACAATAAAAAAGATAAAAAGGTACGTGTATAATGCTTTTCACTATATTTTATTCTATATTCGCCTTAACTTTGTATTGTGGATTCATAATTTAATAAATATAATTATTCTTTGTATAACAACATAACATACATTTAATACATGCATACATATATATACATTCAATGATGAAAACGGTATTGAAATTTTGCATATTAATAATAAAAACCTCACATTAATTAATATAGAAATTATAGAAATGAAAAAAGCAATAAAAAATAATGTAAATATAATAAACAATCAGTCAATTTGAATTCAATTCCCATGTTTGAAATGTTCCCGTTACATCTCTCATCTCCTCAATCCTAATTATACCCCCTCCACTTTATTACAAACGCCACCCCTTTTAGTATATATGTGACCAGTCTGTTTTTTATTGTTAAAATTGTATTCATTGACAAAGTGTTCAGTGAAAATAAAAAGTGCTACAATACAAAGTATAATTATATAACTTTATCTCTGTAACTTACGTTTCGATTGCCGTTGGAATCATTTTCATGGTAATCCATTGATTATTATTTTTCACAGATTTATACTACAAAGAACACAGATGAGTCTATGCGAAGCAATAAACGCATATTACTTTTGTTCAATGTTTAGTTATTTTAAAATATATAACTGTTGCCATTTAAATCCTAAAGAAATCGGAGGGTTATTTTTCAGTGACCAGATTATTATTTTTTTAATTCTACGTGACGACAATGCCGCGGAATTATCTTATCTCAGTTTTCTCGAAATAAATCATTGAAGCTCTCACACTTTGCGTATAACGATACTTTAATATAGATTCATAAAACAGGATTTAAAAAATATATTTATAATTTACAACATCACACTTTGGAAGATATAAAGGTGTCAAGTTTAAAATTGTTTATCATATTTACAATTTTATAAAATCCATAAAAATCACTTACACTTATTTTATTTTTAAGAATTGCTTTTTTGAAATTGCGCAGTGAAGGTCTGTTTCGACGTAAATACTCGTAGTATAACTTATATTTACGATTTAATTTCATATACAAGTTTTTACATATACTTGCAGACAACAAGCATGAACAAAAAGTCCTGGTGAATAATATGAATGAGGGATGCATGCGAAATGATCTGATGATGAATGTTAATATGTCCAAGGTGGTTTTTGAAGAATAAGAAATCATGACAGTCTGCAACATACGCGCGAATGTCGAAAATTTGGAGCAAGTAGATGAGTTTGAGTATTTAGGTAGTATGTTTACAAAAGATGGGCGAGTGGAAAGGGATATTGATAGAAGTGTTGGGGCTGGCAACAAAGTGAATGGTGCACTTAAAGTTGTCATCGCAAACAAAAACCTATCCAAAAAAGCTAGAATAGCAGTGTGTTCTTCTAACGACCCATATGTATGGAAGCGAAGCATGGAACTGTCAAAAGAAGGATGAAAGTAGTATAAATGCATGATATGCTCTGTGTATGATAGAGTGTCGAATGAAAATATAAAAAGTGAATACGGTACGAATGATGATGGTATGAACAAAATAATGAAAGGATCATTAAGATGGTTTGGACATATGGAAAAAATCAATGAAGAAAGAATGGTAAAAAAATTATTAAATGGACCCAGAAATAGAGGAAGACCAAGGAAAACGTGGTACGATCAAATAAATCAAATATTTAATGTCGGCCACGTGAGGAGTCAGAGAAATCGACGCGCGTGCATGACACGATGTATGAATGTTGAGGAAGCGAGAGAAATATGTCAGTTAGTTAATTTTATGACCAGTTTCGTCAGAATCACGGTCATATTCAACTGGTGTCCGTAAAATTGACGATACAGGACACAGTAATAAAATAAATCGAGAAAGAGATTACAAATATTATAAAGAGTTTATAAACGATTGTTGGAATATCAATTTTATGACTTTTTAATGTAGGAATAAAATATATTTATACGATGTGAAAGCCGATTAAATAGTAATAGAGGTCTGGAGGCAAAAATTAAAGCTATCAATCCAGGTTTTATGTGATTATTCCTTTAAGCTTTTGGATTTTCTCATCAATAAATTGTGTCATTATTTCAGTTCACAAAATATATTGCAAAATACTTTGTTAGCTGTAGATTAAGTCATATGGATTACGTAAAATATATATAAGTACTCAAACTTTATGTCAGAATTGCGGGTTTTCATACTAATATGCATAATGCAAATAATATTAACTTTTTTTTAATGTATACAAATATTTGTAGACAAATACTGGATTTTACCCTTTGCGGGTAAATCTTAATAGATGGCGCCAGTGTAGATTGACATAAAAAATGAGAAGTGTTTCAAACATAGTTGCATATATACATCTTTCAAAAATTTCTCAGACGTGGTGGTCGTAAGAAGGGTGGAATGGGGAATGTTGTTAACATAAAGCGATCGCTTAACCCAACCAATGACAGGTCATAAGACCTGTAAACGCCTCGACTACCATATTCTGTTAAAAAAAAAATACATCTTCGTCTCTATTGAGATACAATTATTCTTTAATATTTACTTTTTTATTGATAAAAGTGGACTGAATATACA
The DNA here is from genome assembly GCA_022606425.2 of Lepidostoma basale. Lineage (NCBI taxonomy): Eukaryota > Metazoa > Arthropoda > Insecta > Trichoptera > Lepidostomatidae > Lepidostoma > Lepidostoma basale. The sequence continues at coordinate 387,570 of JAHDVF020001018.1, read as the reverse complement.
TTACTATCTTGTACAAATGAACGTAAATTTACTAAACAAATATAGACTTGCGTAGATGGTCGATTCGTAAACAATTTTGTATTTCTGTATTTAAACGTATGAACGCGTATGCACAATACAACGTAACCATTATTGTATACTTATTTGTAATCTAGGTAAGAAACTTTTTAAAAAACATATTGTTTTAGGAAATAGTATAATAGCAAATGAGATCTCTTAGACGAATGTATGTTAAATGTGTGTGTATATGAAAGAGTGTCAAATGATGCGTATGGCCAAACGGACAGTGACGTCGAAAGAAGGGTTGGTGGAGGCAACAAAGGAATGGAGCCTTAAAAACTGTTTTTGGAAATAAAAGTTTATCAATGAAAGGAAAAATGGCCGTTTACAAATGGAGTTCTATTTCCAATCTTTATGTATGAAAGCGTAGCATAGAACTGGCAGAAGAAGGACTGGAGCAGAATATTGCGGTAGAGGTAAGAGATTTTTTTAGACGTATGTGTAGTAAAAGATGTACGATAGATGTACGACAATATAGAGCGGAAGAAAGTATTATGAACAAAATTATGAAAGGACAACTGCTATAGTTTGGTTACATGGAATGTTGGATGAAGAAAGAATGGTTAAGAAAATATATGCTAACGATGTAAATGGAGTACGGTGTCAATGACGACCAAGGAAATCATGGCATGGCCAAGTCAATCAAATTTTAAAGGTCAGCCATTTTAGAAGTCGAAGGAATCGACGTGACACGCTGTATGAATGTGGAGGAATCTAGATAGGTGTGTCAGCATAGACTTGTGTGGCGGTTCATTCTATCTGCCTACTCTTCCGGAGAAACGGAGTGATTGTTGTTGTTGTTAGTTCCAATGAAAATATAAGAAGTGAATGCATTGCGAATGAAAGTATTATAAACAGCATAATGAAAGGATCATTAATATGGTTTGGACACATGGAAATAATAATTGAAGGAAGAATCGTAATAAAAACGTGTTTGAACATTTCTATTTGGTATTTAATAATTTTATAGCTTATTCTTTTATTATTACCACATTGAAAAAAAAGTGAAAATAAATCAATCGAGTTTTAAAATCTCTGTGATGAATAAGTCAAACAGGGTGAATAAAATATTTGATTCGACCGGTCGTGGAGATGACAGGTATATTATTCGTTTGTGAATAGGCACACTTCATCATGTAGTTTTTCTACCTCTGGTATTCTGGGTACGCCCTATATTTCAACCCCCGTATAAATAGACACCTCTCCATCCCATTAACCCATCAGATCAGCTAAAGCGAAACAATTTAATTTGTGACCGCTAGTTTGATTATAAATGTATGTTGAAAATATACCAAGGCTAAAATACATTTATAAAACCACGTGTAATAAATGTACAATAAAAATAGTATATGCGTATACAAAAGCTAACTAACTAACAAACTAACTAATCATCACGTCATCTCTCTTAAGTGGTAGCAGAAAGAATGAACCGCCACACTATTCTTTCCTGACATTTATACATCGTGTCATGCACGCAGGTCGATTTCTTCTACTCCTCACCGGTCCGATATTGAATTTCCTATTTATTTGATCGTGTGCCATTTTCCTCGGTCTTTTTCTGTTTCTAGTTCCGTTTACATCGTTAACATATACTTTATTTATCATTCTTTCCTCATTAATTGTTTCCATATATCATAACCATCTAAATGATCCTTTCATTATTTTGTTCATTTCATATTGCGTTCATTTTTTACATTTGCATTGAAGACTTTATCGTTTACCGATTTACTACACATAACATCTGTCAAAACTGATCATATTTGTAAATAATTTTATAATATTTTTAATATCTTTATAATATCACTGAGGAAGGACCGGGTAGTCCGAAACATCTTTGATATTTAATTATTTTTTTAAGTTAGTGTTGTATATACAATGAAGATAAAAAATAAAAAAGACCAATGAAACATGTACAACACAAAATATGGCGAATATAGAAGAAATACTGCACATTCGTCTAAGAGTTCTCATTTCTACCGCATTTATTCATATTTCATCCTTCTTTTGCTAGTTTCATGCTTCACTTCCACACATAAGGGTAAAAGAACTACCATATTAGTTTTTGATTGCAATGACAACTTAAAATGCACCATTCGCTTTTTTACCTGCCCAAACCCTTCATTCAATATTCCTCTCCACTTGCCCATAATTCGTTATAAATATAGTATTTTACAAGCTGTTTTTTTATTCAACAATATTTTAGATAACATGTCAATGACATTAACGGAATTAGAAATAGAGGAAGACGGATGAAAACGCCACGTGAGGAGAAATCGACGTGCGTGCATGGCAAGATGAATAAATGTTGATTTATTGTTTCTTGAACAGTGATTTTCAATTTTTCAATTTATTTATTTTTTAAATCATAAACATTACAGTATATAACCAAAGCGCTTATGACTATACAGGTAGGATACAAAAACAATAAAAAAAACTATTTTAAACAGTAAATACAATTATGAAATTTAAAATTAGACAAAAACACAAAAAAAAACATGAGATAATTAAAAATTAAGACCAAATAAGTAATTAGAAACAATAAAAAGAACAACACATTATATAAGAGATAGATGTTTTCTGAGGGTAGCCTCACTATCGTGGAAGATGTCCACATCCGAAGAGATGCGGTTTAATAGGATTATTGCCCTGCCCACGGGCAGGGCAATGTAATGAGTGATGTAAAACTTCATTTTAAATAAGTAATACGAATGAAAACGTCTGTTTTCAAGAAGTTTTATTGTATTTTATGGGAATGACATGTTTCCTCCTTGTAAAGCAATATCAAATGTTTAACATTTGAAAATGCCTTAGAAGGGCGAAACATGTCATTCCCATAAAATATAATAAAACTTCTAAAAAACTGACGTTTTCATTTGTATTAATTTATAAATGTTGAGGAAGTAAGAGTTTGGTAAGAAAAAACGGTGTGGCGATCCATTATTTCTGCTTACCCCTTCAGAAAGACGGCCTGATGGTTAGTCAGTTAGTTATGAAGAGTCTAAAAAAGCATGTACAGAAATAACAGAAGATGACGCTCATATATATCTACTACTATTGCTTCACAAAAACATTGTTAGTTGATACAAATTTCTCGATGTGAGCTATAGGGGTTAGAACGGGTGTATCTGTAGCTCTGGCCGTGACCCAAGGTCTATCCCGGCGCAGATCTCACCCCCAGCCGCTAGCCGGTAGAGCCGTACCCGCTGACCTCACCCGCTGATCTGAATAACAGGCTGTATGATGGGCTTAATTGAAATCATAAAGGTTGTGTTCACACGAGCCTTTGGGTAGAATTTAGCCTAATATTTGTATTATTTAGCTGTAACGGATTCATTTGTGTTACACGTCACGAGTATTTATATATTTGAGATTGAGTGAAACGTATATTTAACGGAAACTTTTTGATTTAATAATTGAGTGCCATAATTCGCCTTATTCAATATAGATAAAAAGTCATATTTCTTGAAGTTTTTTTTTACATCATAGGATAATAAAATATTTTGCCTTGCTAGTGCATATCATTTATATAACTCTAGCAATTACAAATATATTTATAAACTTGTAAATATTTAATATATTTTATTTATCGTTTCTTGAATAATGATGTAAAACTCCATAAATGAATTCAAATGAAAACGTCAGTTTTCTAGAAGTTTTATTATATTTTATGGGAATGACATGCTTCGCTCTTCTAAAGCATTATCAAATGTCATGTTAACATGTTAACATTTGATAATACCTTAGAAGGGCAAAACATGTCATTCCCATAAAATATAATAAAACTTCTAGAAAGCTGACGTTTTCCTTCGCATTAATTATTTAATATATTGTATTTATTGTTTCTTGAACAATGATATAAAACTCCACATTTAATAATTTATATAAACAAATAAAAACGTACGTTTTCTATATATTTATTAAATGCCTTGGCAATTAAAAATATATCATTCCCATAAGATATAATAAAACTTCCAAAAAACATTTTTTTTTATTCGTATTAACTAATATTACATTAACTTATGTACGAGTACTCGTACATTAATCATCATCAAACACTCTTAAAAAATATTTTTTTTGGTACACTACTCCATATTAAGTTATTAATACGAAATAAACGTCTCTTTTTTCTAGAAGTTTTAGAAAAACTTATATTTTCATTCATGTTAATTAAGCAATATTTAAAATGGAGTGTTACACAATGGTTTGTGAAACAATACATGCGTGTTACTAAATACTAAAACATTATATTAGATATAAAATTTGATGACGTCCTAGTATGGCTTAACAAATCAATTTTATAACACCACAATTGTAAATCAATTATTTTAATTATACTTTTGTCTATTTTAAAATGTAAAAATGAAAACTTCCGTTTTCTAGAAGTTTCAAAATATTTTCAATTTTTGCTTAATAAACCGTTTAATAAACTGTTGAAATACGAATCATATATGCAATTGATTTATTAGTTTCTATGATTTTCACGACAAAGGATGTAAATCATAGGTAATAAATATATATTACAATCTTTCATATGAGCAGAAAAAAGCTCATCATATGAAGAAGGCATCTGATAGTGTTCAAATTTGAACCCAAGTTCACTGGATCAGAAGTCAAACGTTCTATCCATTAGATCACCACCCAATGTTGGCATCATCAGGTGTTATAAACAAATACTCTCGATTGTTTCTGCTATCATTCACTTGTTTCAAAATTATAACAGTTAATAATACTATTTATGGTTTGTTCCAAAAATGCATAATTTATCTTGAGAGTAAATATTATTTTGTTTTGTGCTCTTTCACTTGGAAGATGCGGCTCGAAAAACTTAATTTTCACGAAACACTTCATTTCTACAGGGAAGAGAATATTTCGGGAACGGTCTTTATAAGAAGTTAAATATCCGCCCGATCAACCGTTAAAAAGGTTTATAACCGAAAATTGAAGGGAGCTTACCGAAATGAGGCACTTACCGGATCAATATATTTATTTTGCGATTTAAATATGATAGAACCTCATTGCGGAGGTGTAACCATTAATGGGGGAAGCATCTTGAAGTCATTTCAGAGAATATTATGTCACTAATTAAAAGGGAATATTTAGTTTTTTGTATTAATAAAATACTCTTAAACAACAAGTTCTGCCAGTTGGTACTTATGGTCTTGAAACTGTTACTTTGTCCAAACAAAGTGCCGAGAAACTACGAGTGACCCAAAAAAACCATGGAAAGAGCTATTTTAGGAATAAGCCTAAGAGACAGAACCAGAAACGATACGGTGAGAGAAAAAACAAAGGTCACTGACATCATTCACCGGGTGGCGACTCTAAAATGGCATTGGGCAGGTCACGTAGTCAGAAGCTCAGATGAAAAGTGGACAAGAAGACTGCTGACTTGGAGACCGTTGATGGCAAAGAGAAGTGCAGGGCGACCGCAACTACGGTGGAAGGATGATCTGAACAGCCACGTCGGAATATCCTGGATGCAGTCTGCATAGGACAGAGTGACATAGAAGCGAATGGAGGAGGTCTTTATCCAGGAGTGGACGGTAATAGGCTCAAAAAGGTGAGAAGAAGAAACAACATGATAAATCTTCTAGGAAACGTTTGTTTCTATTAATACTGAATAATTCTAGCTTATTAAAATGAACAAATCAAGTTTTGAGAAGCCCATTATAATGAGCTCCATGAAAGCCAATCGCCTAGGATTGGGCACGTATGCCGGGCCGGAGAATCCAGAGCAATCAAGACCCTATACGCGCCAAGACTAACCGGAGTAAGACCTCTAGGAATGCCTAGACAGCGCCTAATGGATTATATTCTGGCTGATCTGACTAGGTTAAGCAAATCTGACTGCTGAGAGTAAAAGGTGCAGGATCTAGGAGCTTCAAGGAGGCTAAAACTCTTCAAGAGTTGTGTGGCCATAGAAAGAAAACAAGTTTTGAGAACCTCCGAGATGAAGACGATGAGGATAATAGTAGGCAAAATACTAAGAGATCGCATTAAGAATAAAGAATAGAGATATACGTGAGGCTTAGAATATTATAAGATGGAGTATATAGCGAAGTAGCGACTTGTACGGTCCGGTACGGTCATGCCCAAATTATGGACACCACTAGGCTCCCCTATATTGCACTTCATTATCTGCCTCACGGAACTCGAACTCCTAAAAAGTGGAAGGCCAACTAGAAAGCCACTATACAGGAGGAAAAACTATCTCGAGAAGAGACCACTTTGGTCAACAGCAAGGAAGAAGAAGAAGAAAATGAACGAAAGCATCTGTTTTCGGGAAGTTTTATCATTTTCAATAGAAATGATTTGTTTCTCTTTGCTAAAGCGTTAACAAGTGATATTATTTGATAATGCCTTAGCAAGATGAGACAAGTCATTCCTATAAAATATATTAAACCTTCTAGAAAACAGTCGTTTTCAGTCATATCATTATTATTCCTCTTCAGCCTTCTTTCCACCGCTGCTGGATATAAGCTTCTGCCATTTTTCTCCGCTGGTCTCTGTCTTGTACCTTTCCCATCCAAATCGTTCCAGCTATTCGGGCAATGTCATCCGTCTATTTTTTAGATGGCTTCTCGACACTACTTTTAATTGTTCAAGGCCTCCATTGTATACATACATAAGCCACAACATAAAACTAGGAAAAGAGAACCAAACAACCGAACTATCTAGAAAAGTAGGACCGGGCTTGCTTGCCTATGGGAAAATGAAACATATTTTTGAAAACAAACAGATTCCACTCTTATTAGTAATATGTGATAATTAGATTGATAGCCTTTCAAATTACATTAATAAAGATTTTCTGCTTAATGCTTACCTCTAGTCTCAATAGATGGCGCAAGTGTAGATTGAACTAAAATATGTGAAATGTTTCTCAACATGGTAGCATATGTACACTTTCAACTTACAAATAATTGTCAGACGTGGTGTTCGTAGAAGGGCGGAATGGGGAATGTTGTATTACATAAAGCGATCGCTTAACCTAAACAATGACAGGTCATAAGTCTTGTAAACGCCTCGACTACCATATTCTGTTTCCAAATAATTTACATGTTCATCTATATTGAGATACAATTAATTTTAAAGATTCCACTCTGTTTAAAAACAAAAATGTTCGATGGATATAACATAACAATCCATAGACATAACAAATCCATGCACATAACAATCCATGGACAGGCAAATGCTCGGCGTGAGTCTTGGAGATAAAATACGAAATGAATAAATTAGACACCGAACTAAATTTCCGACATCATGGATTGTTTAGCTAAATTGAAGTGGCAATGGGCTAGACATATAGTCAGACAGACAGGGCAGCTCCAGAAAAACACACATAATCATTGTTCTAAAAGCAACAAATATTTTTAATTTTTAAAAATGTTGAAATCTAATTTCAATCATCTTTTATATTTTTCTTTTTCCTTTTTATATACTTTGTACACAACACTAACTTTAAAAACATTTAAAAAATGTTACATAACATCTGTCAAAACTGATCATATTTTTAAACAATTTTGTAATATGTTAAATATCTATATAATAGCACTGAGGAAGGACCGGGTTGTCCGAAATATGTCTGATTTTTAATTTCATTTTTTTAAAGTTAGTGTTGTATACAAAATATATAAAAAAGAAAAAGAAAAATATAAAACATCTACAACACAAAGTATGGCGAACATAGAAGAAATTTAAACATTTATGACTGAGTCTTGATCTCAATCAAAATCAAATCAAATTAGTTTATTTTCTCAAAAGACATTACAAACATTTTTTATAGTTTAAGGCATATATTGAGAACAGGTAAAACATAATAAATATATAATACCAGGAACGCATGAGAGATGGTTCGACATTAGGAATACAAAATACTCTCCAAAGTCAAGAGTATTTGTCTTCTGAACGTACTTTCACGAATATGAAAGACATCGATCTCCGAAGTGATCATGGTCAGCAGTTTGATTGCTCTCCCCACCGGCATCACCAGAGGCAGGTTGGTTCTGCATGTTGGGAGATTTTCAGTGCAACTCCACATATTCTCTCAATGTGAGCATGGAAAGTCAGCCTACTTCCATAAACGATACCAAGATCCTTTATCGTTTAAACACGCTTAAGTTGCTGGTTATCCATTGTGTATCTGTAATAAACAGTACGCAATGCTCTCGTAAAAGATACAATTACGCATTTAGAGATTTTGAAATAAATTTGATTCGTTGTACTCAAGCGGACGATATTATTTACATCTGACTAATATTATGAGATTTATATATGAAAGCTCTCTCTCATTCAATGCAACCCCTTTTGATCCCGACCTTATTTGCAGAGCTTCACTTTTATCAATTAAAAACATTAAGTTACGTGAGCATATACTTTGGGTAGGAATCAGATTAATTGAATTATCGCAAATTTCCCGCCAGTTTGTTCCCGGGTAGGTGCGCACCTCCATAGACAAGTTTAGTCCAATTACTCAAGTTCTGAATTAATTATACGTAAATTAGATCGAAGAAAATATTTCTCGGTAACTTGGGAGCTTTCGTTTCGTAACAGCTAGATATTAGTATTCCTTTTAAGTCAAAATTAGTCCACGCCCAATCACTCATTGAAGGCTGCGTGAATATAATATTTCAAGTTGTATAGATGGTGTGATATCCTAATTAATTGCCCGCTCTTGGTAATTGAGTCACTATACACGAAACATGAAATACTGTTACCAAAACAATGAGCTTTGATAAGCCCTATAAATCTCAATGATTACGTAATTAGTAGAAGGTAAGCCTCGCATATACTTGATATAATGATAGTTTACATAATTATAATGTATCTAATTGCGTATCTTACAACGGAATAGAGTATTATGAAAGTATCACAGTGTTGGTTTGGACATATGAGTACATATGCTTGGATGAAAAATAAATTAATACGAATGTAAACCTCTGTTTTCTTAGAAGTTTTATTATATTTATTGTTTCTTGAGCAATGCTGTAATACTCCAGAATAAATAATTAATACGAATGCAAACGTCTGTTTTCTAGAAGTTTTATTATATTTTATGTGAATGACATTATGGCATAAGAGTTTGTTAGTTTATACAAATTTTAAGGGTCACTCCCATTGAATGTAATTAAATTGATATAAAACAGACGTTTTCATAAATTTTTTTTTCATGAATTTTAATTGTATCTCAATAGAGACGAAGATGCAAACTGGAAATTGAATATGGTTGATCAAGGTGTTTACAGGACTTATGACCTGTCATTGGTTGGATTAAGCGCACGCTTTATGTAATTAAAACATTCCCATTCCCATGTAAGACAAATTTTTGGAAGCTTTATATATGTTACAAATCTATGCCTAACTTCACATGTCAGTTTCAATATGCCATCTATGAAGATTTTGATTACATATGTTAATCTTTTTTTTTACATATGTTAATTTTTTTTCCTTAGCTATCACTCCACTCAAGGATGTAGGCTACTTCAAACGTTCTCAATTTTTCACTATCATCAATGAAACTATAGTACTATGAATACTATATTGATGTTATAGTTTCATTGATGATAGTGAATGTTTGCAAAGCGAAACGTGTCATTCCAAAACTAGACGTTTTTATGAGTATTAATGATTTGTATGTAAAATGAAGTTCTGTTTTCGTCGAATACGATGGCAATTATTAAAGATCAACAAACATTACTCGCTGCAAATGATCGAACGAGTAATAAGTTAAGGCAATTCGAATTTATCGGAATATATCGAGTCACCCGATGAAAAACGTGTTCGCCTTCGGTGTATGACGTCACCGGAGGTATTTGAGTGTAGAACACGTGACAGGGATGCGAGTGGACGGGTGCTGACATGTCGCAACGGATCGGCTCACCCCTTCACCGGTTCTTTCTACTCTTTTAATTCCCTTCCCCGTGTCTGCCCACGGACGTCGAGTCGTCGATGGAAGCGGGCTGGAAAATTGGATGTCACGTCTTAATATCGTCGGCGCTGCCAAAATCTGTTTTACCGGCTGGCAATTTGACCGAACTTGACAAAGGGTGCCTTTTAAAATGGAGGATACGCGCCCGTGCCTGTTTTACTATTCACGAAATTATGTACTCACTAGAGACGGAGTGAATCTATTAATACGCAAACTTGTTGGAGGAATTTATCGTTTTTGGGAAGCAAAAAAAAATTGAAAGGATTCATTTATCGATTTAAGATTTATTAACTTCAGATATTCCCAGGTAACATAATAAAATTTTAAACTATAAGGTTCTTTTATATACGAGATTTTTCATGGTAATTTCAAATTAGCTTTTTAAGTATTTGCATAACTAAATGAAATATCGAATTTCAGTATTGAATTATAATTTAAGAGAGCTCGGCTTTGAGCATTGAGAGGGATTTCTAAATATGTATTTTTGGTTTATTTTATTCTTAACATATTACGGTTTTCAATTGATATATATTATTGGGAAATATTTATTATAAATATGTATACTTTTCGAATCGAAAAGCCAATTATAGAACAAGTCGCTAGACGCAAATGGCAGTGGATCGGTCACACTCTGAGACGGAACCCAGCCTGCATTGCTCAGGGCGCACTAGACTGGTCCCCTATGGGGGAAAGAGGAAGCGAGGCATACCTAGAGCCACCTGGAGAAGAACCCTGCAGGACGATGTAAAAGCAGCAGGCCTCATTGACTTGGGATGATGTTAGGCATCAGGCATGCGATAGAGTCGGGTGGAGAAGGTTCCTTGAGGCCGTTGTCTTGAGTTCCGTAATGCTGATTTGCTGCCTTAACCTCGTCCTGCAGGGCTCTTCTCCAGGTGGCTCTAGGTCTGCCTCGTTTTCTCTTTTTCCCCATAGGGGACCAGTCTAGTGCGCCCTGAGCGATGCAGGCTGTATTCCGTCTCAGAGTGTGACCGATCCACTGCTATTTGCGTCTAACGACTTGATCTCTAACTGGATTTTCGCCTGCCATGGTCCAGAGAACGGCACTTGACACTGTTTTGGGCCAATAGATTTTGAATATTGAGCGAAGGCACCTATTTATAAACACCTAGAGTTTATAAATAACGTCCGCGGTAGATTTCCAAGTCTCACATCTGTACAGCAGTACGGTTTTAACGTTACTGCTGAATATTTGGACCTTGAGTTTTCTCGAAATGATACTGGAACGCCATACAGAGCGAAGCATTGCGAAAGCTCTCCTAGTCTGCTGGCTACATCTTTTTCCGTACCTCCCGAGCCTGCTATCATACTACCGAGGTAGCAGAAGCTGGTCGTGGTCACAAGGGGGACACCGTGGAGCAAGATTGGGGTGGAGTCATTTATGGTACTAAACTACGTTCTACTGAACTTTTAATCAGTATGTTTTGTAACCATGACGACGCTCCGGCGGGAGCAAATCCGGTTGGTTTGTCAGAAAAAGTGTCGTAAAAACAAGTTAAAGTGTTTTTAATTTATTTTTAATAATACCAGACAATAAATTAAGTGGTTTAGTTGAAAGTATAAAAACAGAGGAGGTTGTTATGTGTGATCTTGGTGTTAACTAACTAACTAACTAACTAACCATCACGCCGTCTCCCCGAAGGGGTAGGCAGAAAGAATGGACTGCCACACTTTCCTTTCCTGACATATTTCTCTCGCTTCCTCAACATTTATACATCGTGTCATGCACGCGCGTCGATTTCTCTGACTCCTCACATGGCCGACATTCAATATTTGATTTATTTGATTATGCCACGTTTTCCTCGGTCTTCCTCTGTTTCTGGTTCCATTTACATAGGCTATAATCGTTTAAAAACTATCAAACATTAAAAAATAAACTCAAATTTTGATATTAAAACAGCGTTTTTAATTTAACAGTGAATAAGTAAGTGTTTTAAATATATTTTTAATAATGCCACACAACCAATTAAGTGCTTCAGTTGAATGTATAAAAACAGAGTTAATATGTAAATAAAAACATGCTTATAAAGGCGTGCCTCCCATTATTGGGAAGAAGATTTACACTGATAATGAAACGATTACAGCCGTTATTAATAAATTAAAATTTAATCTGTTAACTTTGTTTGCCAACACTCTCGTGAATTCGGCGACTGTAAAGGGCATTCGCAATGTGAATAACATTTAGATTTACGCCGCCAGATGGTTTTCTGCCTTTATTTCGTGCAGAGTTTTACGAACTTTAAATAAAATATAAACTTTCATAATAACCAATCTCAGCTCCGGTCGTGCAGTAGAAATCAAATCAAATCAAATCAGTTTATTTTCTCAAAAGACATTACAAACATTTTTTATAGTTTAAGGCATCTTTTGAGAACAGGTAAAACATAATAAATATATAATACCAGGAACGCATGAGAGATGGTTCGACATTAGGAATACAAGATACTCTCCAAAGTCAAGAGTATTTGTCTTCTGAACGTACTTTCACGAGCGATCTCTAAGACGAATGTGTAGCAAATCTGTATATGATAGAGTGACAAATGCAAGTATAAGAAATGTATGTGGTGAGAATGAAAGTGTTATGAACAAAATAAGGAAAGGGCCATTAAGCTGGTTTGGACACATGGAAAGAATGAGTGAAGACAGAATGGTAATGAATGTATATGTAAACGGCGTGAATGAAGACAGAAATGGAGGAAGGCCGAGGAAACGTGGCAAGATCAAATCAATCAAATATTGAATATTGGTCACGTGAGGAGTCGGAGAAATCGTGTGCACGACAAGATGTATGAATGTAGAGGAAGCGAGAGAAGTATGTCAGGACAGAACAGTGTGGCGTTCTATTCTTTCTACCTACCCCTCTGGGGAGACGGCGTGATGGTTAGTTAGTCAGCTCCGGTCATTTGATTTTCGAATCATTTTTAATCGAATCAACATCATCATCAGTTGTCTGTCATCCACTGCTGAATGTAGGCCTCTCCCAAAGCACGCCACCGCCCCCTATCCATTGCCGCTTCCATCCATCCATGTCCAGCAATCCTCTTCAGATCGTCGGTCCAGCGGGCAGAGGGACGTTCAACTCTGCGGAATCCTGTACGCGGTCTCCACTCCAGAACCCGTCTCCCCCATCGGCCGTCGGTCTCCATCTCCGACAGACATGGTCAGCCCATCGCCACTTCAGCCACATTGTAACACCTGATGATGTCAACATCGGTTAGCGAAACAGCTGTCGCGATACTCTCAGTGAATAAAAAGAAATTGTGATATTATAACAGCGATTTAAATTTTAACAGTAATAATGTTGAAGTATCATAGTGTTTTGGCCAAAACAACGGACTATTTAAAATAATAATAATACACGGCCTTAATAAAGAATAAAAAAAGGCTTTGTGTATTAACCGTGGAATTGTTATTATATTTGATACCAACTAGTTGCGTACGTACCCAAGCTTTATCAGGCAATATAAAACTGAAAAAAAAGTTTAATTTACATATTATAATATGATGATGAAAGTGTAAAACGATTAAAACTTAAATTTTCATGTGAGGAACTCACTTTGTGGTTAGACATTAAAAAAAAAAAAAAAACATTGTAATTAACCACAGTATGGTTATTATAATTGATGCCAACTTGTTTCGCTTGGACCCAAGCTTCATCAGGGCAGTGTAAAAACTAATTGATCAAATTTACTCTGATGAAGCCTTGGGTCCAAGCGAAACTAGTTGGCATCAATTATAATAACCATACCATGGTTAAATACAAAGTTTGTTTTTATTTTTATATTTTTAGATAGAAACTTGTGAAAATTAATCTCAAATGTGAAAAAATCGGCAAATATCGTAAATAATTATTTATACCACTGCGCGCCACAGTTGCGGAAGAACCGGATTGGAGGGTAAATATGCGAATGAGGAAATTATTTACCGTAGCGAGTCCTTGTGCAAACCTTTTCCTGACCTCTGAATAAAGAATTCTTATTCATTTTAACCACTTTTATTTATAATACCCTCTGTACACAGGGGTATCTTTCACCTCCGAGCGCTACTGCTCGGTTTAAAGTGAGCAGTCGCTCCGTAATGAATATTTAATACCGTGAACGGCACTGTAATACATACAATAAAATGAAACCGATGTTAGACACATCCGAGGCTGTAATTATGCCTTAATTATTATAATTATGAGCGGTAATTGTAATTAAAGTTCGTTGTCTAAATGTGTCATACGGAAAACGTAAAAACAAATTTAATTTATTTATAAAAAGGCGCATCGTCATAATGAGAACGTACGCTATTAAAACAATATTATTATTATTATTATTATTTAAAAAAATGAGATTAAAACCAAAGATTTTAAATCAATGATATTAGAATTTATTTTACAATCTTCAATGTGAGCAGAAAATAGCTCATTATTGAAGAAGAAATCTGGTCATGTCCAGGCTCGAACCCAAGTCCCCTTGATCAGAAGCCAAGCGTTCTATCCCCTAGACCACCACCAGATTATTATTATTATTATTATCATTATTATTATTGTTACTTTTTTCAAGTTTGACGTCGTCGTCGTCGTTGTTGTTGTTGTCCTTGTTGTTGTTGTTGTTTTTGTTGTTGTTGTTGTTTTTGTTGTTGCTGTTGTTATTATTTTGTTGAATCGCTATTTTCATCATTACAGCGCGAGCAAAATCGATGTAAATGGAATTGCTATCATATTGATTCTCGTGACATGTGATAGGTAGCTAATCCTTACCCATAAATTGTCACGTGAATTATGCACAAGATCATAGAGAATGTGATAAACACACTGCTTTCGCCAGGAATTGAATCCGGGACCTTCGGGGTGGCAGTCAAAGCAATTACCACTCGGTCACGAATGTCGTCATATAATAATCTTCAGATATATATAAAATATGTGATTGCGTAAACATGAGTTTTTCTTCCTAAATGCACCTTTCGAGTGACACAAAATCTTACTACTGTAGATTCGTACGCACGATGTAAAAAAATGCAAAGCCAGCAGCCACCATTCGTAAGCCCACCGTAAAATTTGTAAGCCTTGCCATTAATTAAACTTCATCTCGGCTTGTAAAAATATACTCAGCCGAGTCCGAACACTACAAGTAATGTATAATAAATGTATGTGATCTCAATAAAACTGATAAATAATTAATACGAATGAAAAAACTTATGTTTTTCTAGAAGTTTTATTATATTTTTTGGGGATAACATTTTTCGCCCTTCTAAGGCATTATCAAATGTGGTTATACTTAAGCGTGTTACTCTTTATATACTCTATTGAGAGGAGCATAGTATGGCAAATTAACAATGATGTGACTTTATACAATGGACAAGATAATTATTGGGGGAAGTCCAGAAAAAAGAAAGTGTATCCTGGAACTCATTATGAAATTTTTCCTCGTTAAGGAGTACTAAATGCAATTATATAAATCAAATTAGTTATTTGAGGGAGCTCATTATTAAAGTATTTCTAAGAAAACAAATGATCAGTTTATAAAACGATTTTACTTATTTCAAAACCAAAGAAAAAATAATTATTGGGAAGAGCCTAGAGATATGAATTGTTTCCTGGAACTCGTTATCAAATTGTTGGCTGTAATGTTTACGTTATTTAAGGAACATTTGTTTTCTTAGAAATACTTTAATAATGAGCTACCTCAAATAACTAATTTGATTTATGTAATTGCATTTAGTATTCCTTAACGAGGTAAAAAAATTCATAATGAATTCCAGGATACACTTTCTATTTTCTAGACTCCCCCCAATAATTATCTTTTCCATTGTATAAAGCCACATCATTGTTAATTTGCCATACTATGCTCCTCTCAATAGAGTGTATAAATAGTAACACGCCCAAGTATAGCCACATTTGATAATGCCTTAGAAGGGCGAAACATGTCACCCCCCAAAAAATATAATAAAACTTCTAGAAAAACATAAGTTTTTTCATTCGTATTATTTATTTAATATGGAGTTTTACATTATTGTTCAAAAAACAATAAAATAAAACTGATAAACATCAGACCCTTAGTGGCTGGCTCTTCATTGTTCACTTTGTTTTGCTATGCGGTGCTACTGACAATCTTCAAGCAAATAAAAATCCTCCAGTGCTAGCGGAATGCCTTGGGTCTGGATGCACCGTGTCTACAAAAATATTTTGCCAACTGTGAAAATATTACATATGCACACATATCTCCGGATGGTTATCTTCGACAGCGTCAGCACAGACAGTTTTATCTCCCAGCATGTAGAACCAACCTGCCTCTGATGATGCTGGTGGGGAGAGCAATCAAACTGCTGAACATGATCGCTTCGGAGATCGATGTCTTTCATATTCGTGAAAGTACGTTCAGAAGACAAATACTCTTGACTTTGGAGATTATCTTGTATTCCTAATGTCGAACCATCTCTCATGCGTTCCTGGTATTACACATTTATTATATTTTTCCTGTTCTCAATAGATGTTTTAATCTATACAAATTGTTTGTAATATCTTTTGAGAACATAAACTGATTTGATTTGATAAGTAATTGTATTTTTTTTCATATCTTCGCCAGTCTTTTCATAACCCGACCTCTCTAAAAACAAGCTTTATATTTTCTTTCGAGTCTTGAAAAATGACTTCATCAAGTTTGTAGAACTGTTCGTGTAAAAATATATACTTTGAGTAATAATATGCTAAAACTATTTAAACTTTTCCATTTCAACTGCAACTGAGTATGCATTTACAAGTACCTTTATGGGTAAAGAACTTCTTGCGTTAGTTATAATGAAAATACATATCCTTTAACTTTTCTCTTTTAGTTTTAACAATTTCTACTGCGAGTCGTAGAGCAATGTGAAATTATTCCTTTTAATAATTTACATCAGAAGCGCACGTTTTGTTTGGTCATAAAATTCATAAATCTTACAACAAATTCCAAACAATTTTAATATGAAAACAATTTATAAATGTTTCGTTTTTATATACTTTGTATACAAGACTGACATTTATTAAAAAAATAATTAATTATCAAACATGTTTCGGACTAACCAGCCCTTCATCAGGGATATTATTTAAAATATTATAAAATTGATTACAAATACGATCAGATTTGATAGATGTTATTATATAACTATAACATCTGTCAAAACTGACCATATTTGTAAACAATTTTATAATAAACTTTCGTATGAAGCACTTAATTTGTGGTGTGACATTATTAAATAAAATAATAATACACATTTAGTTATTTATATTAACACCACTCTATTTGGTATGACCAACCGGTTTCGCTCTTGCCGGAGCTTCTTCAGGGTGCAAGAGTAAACTAAATACAAAATCAGAGAACAACCTATGAAGATATAAATATAATGTGGAGTGGAGGAAAAGTGGGTGAATTTTATAATATTCTAAATAATATCACTAATGTAGGGCTAGTTAGTCCGAAACATGTTTGATATTTAACTCAAGAAACACACTTCAATAAGAAACTAAAAACATTCAAAAACTTAACTGCACGTACACTAGGGTGTCCCTTATTTTTCAAAGTTTTAATTTTACAACGCATAGGCTATTGTTTTATTCATTTGGGCCTAAAACATTCGAAACCAATTTTTTACCTTATTCGGAACAGTGTAACCCGTGCCGACTTACGCGCAAAGATGTCCCATACAAATTGCGTCACAGGAGCGGCGCGTTGTCGTTGTTATTATCATTTAGTCTCGGCTTGTGAGGTAATACCACGGATTGTTTTATATTTCGAAGATGTCAGTGGAACTAAGAAGCAATTTAAAAAGTTTTTCCTTGGTTGATGAAGTAAATCACCAAATATCAGGTGTAAACTACCATGTAATCGTCTAGTTCTCGCAGTTCTATTTTTCAACATACGTGAAGTTAATTTGACTGTTAATGGAAGCGCAAATCTTGTCATTCTGGAGTGAAATATATTATGAAAAAAGGCTAGAATACCTACCAGAGCTGTTCCTAATTATGTTAAGAAGTTAGTGGATCTTTTTCAGGTCTGACGAGAACTGCAAAAAATAGCAAGAAGATTCAGGACTTACATAGGCACCGCGAAGAGAACTTTCAACTTGAATTAGATAATTTATTCAATATCACACACGCCGATGCTCTTGAATGTGCTGTGATACGACAGCATCTTATACAGATTGCTTGAACGGAGCTTGTGTGCAAAAACTAGAAAGAGATTTGTTACTCTTTGCTTGCCGCCATCATATATACGAACTGATGCTCAAAAGTGCGTCTGAATCGGAAAATCGATTGTATGAGATGATTATAGCGAACTCATTGAGCTTGCTATTGTTTTTCTGGGTGAAGACAATGAAAATAAAATAAAAATCAAACCTGCTGGCACAACGCATCAAGCACGATGGATGGCAAGAGCTATTTACTCCTTAAAAATACGTTTACTGCAGTCCCAGTTTAAAATGTGCGCAAAGGACAAATAAGCTTTACGAGATGTTTGTTTATTTATTGTGGCAGTTTATGTGAAGCCCTGGCTTGAATATAGTTTGACGATAAAAGCTCCGAATGAAGATTTTTGTTTTTTAAGGACCTTATAAGATTACGAAGAAGTTGACAATTTCCAAAGCGGCTTTAAACAAGTTCAGTCAACATTTGTGGTACTTGTCAGAGGTAATAGCTATCCTTTTTAACTTTTGATGACAACGTTGATGAGTAGACCGAAGGAAACATTGTAGAAAACTTACAAAAATAAAGTTTTGGTGATTAAGGAAAAAGATATGTTCCATCGAAGGAACAGCTGTCTGGCTCTCTTTATGGTACGTAAATAGTGTTTAATCTAGTATTTAATTTAGAACTTATTTGTTTTATTTATAGGTACTACAAGTATTTGTTATCTTGTTTATAGGAAATATTTGAGTGATTTTGTTTCTGTCAAGAGTAAAGATTTATTTTCACGACTGAAACTTGATAGCAGTTTCCTTCAAGAAATTGTATCTTTATAGAAAGACAGCGCGGCGTTTGTGGAAGCTAAAAAGAAGGTTACTAGCTTAAAAGCAGTTAATGACACAGCTGAAAGAGCTGTTAATCTAATGACAGACTTTCATGGTTTGACTACCGCAGATGAAGAACATAAGCAGTTCACATTATGTTGTGTGCAAGAACATAGAAAAATTTACCCAGAGTGTAAAAAAAGAGACTTCGAATAGGAAATATCCAAGTAAATAAATATAAATTTGGATCTTTTTTGATAATTACAAGAAAAGTATTACATAAATATACGTTTTCATCAATGTTTATCTAACATAATGGTTTTAAGTGATCATCTACAACTACATGTAAGAGACACCTAAAGCAGGTATTTTCTAAAACTTTGAGGCCAAGTCGGCACGGGTTAGAATTAACGTAGGAAGTTGAAATTCTGTATTTGGGTAACTAGTAGGCTATTTAACACAATTAGGGGGTATGCGTTTCAAAAATCCAAAAAATTTTTTTTTTGCCCATATAAGGGACACCCTAACGTACACCTTATATTCCTGATTTTTAAACACTTTCAAAGTCCTTTATGAGAATCAATATGATAGCTATACCCTTTACATCGATTTGGCTTGCGCTGTAATGATCTAAAGATTGATTCAACAATATAATAATAACTATAATTATAATATCTTAACAAAGTGAAACATGTCGTATCCATAAAATATTTTTTTTTTTTCGAAAATTTACGTTTTCGTTCGTACTAATTATTCAATTACGATTTTGTTTAATTTTTTTAGATTTGTTCAACTGTAAAGGTACATCAAACATTTATAAAAATCTTTTTTCAAAGTGTGAAGTTAGCTTTATTGATTTTTTATTTTTTATTTCGTTTAACACACATAAAACAAAATTCCCATTTATCATAAGCGTTTTTAGTTGTCGAAAAAAATGTCAACATAAATTTGTCTTAGATGATGCTTTCAAGGACAGCTTTGTGACAATGTCACTCTCAGTGACTTTTAAAAATGTAGCGTTTCATTTCGGTTGCCGTGAAGAATAAACCCCACTGCTTTATGTTACTTGAACCGAGAACTGTCACAGGAAATCCGGTGTGTTATAACCGAGTTCAACAGAGACTATGTGCGGGGACAGCAGAATAATTTATCGTGGCTTTTATATTATATAAACACAAGAATATGAAAACAATTTCATGTTCATTTAAAACTCGCTGGACGGAGACGGACACCGAGTGACCAGAAACGTGCAAATTTCTGAGGTATCTCCATATGAGAGAATATGGTAGTTATCCGTGGCTCTATCCCACGGCATTTCTTTTGGGAATGTTTGGGACCAACTCTCTGAAGCTTCGAAGGTATGGACATCTCGTAACCCATTTCTTTATATTACTCAGGGGATATTTCGAGAACTCGGTCGTGCTGGAGGGTGTTCGGCTTTTTGTCCGTGATAGCTATCTCCGACAGCGACAGAATAGATTGTTTACCTACCGGCCGCCGGATCTAACCTGTTTCTGGTGACACCGGTGGGAAGAGCAATTAATTTGCTGAACGGGGCCTCCTCGGAGATCGACGTCTTTCATATTAGTGAATGTACGATCAGAAGGCAAATAGTTACACTCTTGATTTTGGAGAGAATCTTGTCTTCCTAATGCCGAACCATCTCTCATGTGTTTCTGGTAGAAAAATATATATGTACAATATATTATTTTACCTGTTCTCAATATATGCGTTTAACCTTAATTTTGTAATGTTTATTGATGAAATTAACTGATTTGATTTGATTTTAAGTTCATTTCCGTTATGGTTGTTGTGGGTTGTACATTTAATTCTGGATTTAATTTATAATATTCGACGTATCTTTATAAATCATGTTTTTTTAGTAAAAATACTTACTTACTTAAACAACTGTTGTCGTCCACTGCTGAACAAAGGTCTCCCATACTTCTCGACATATTCCTCTGTTTTGTGCCTTTGCATCCAACCATCAGCAATTCTCCGAATGTCATCGGAACTCTCGAGTGAGGGGTGTCCTTCTGCTACTTCAACAGCGAGGTCTACACCACACTACCATTCTAGTCCGTCCATCTTTGGTCCCCTAGTCTGGCTACATGACTCACAAATGACCATTTGAGCTTAGACATTCTTTTGACGACATCTCTTAATCCCGACATTCTACGTATCTCAGTATTTCTTTTTCGATCTGAGAGATGTAAATAAATCAATGTTGTTATAATTTACTATACAAACTCTGATTTGAGCAGAAATATCTCATTATTATGAAAAAAGAGTTGACATCAATTCAGAGTAGTTAGGTAGCTAATCTATTACAATTATATTTTATTGACACGTAAAACAATGACAGTGTGACTATCACACTGCCATCGCGGGGAATCGAATCTGGGAATTTCTGTGTGGCAGTGATAGCTTTTGCTAATCTGCCACGAAGGTCGGGTTTTCTATAGAACTTCTTCTTCTTCTTCTTCTTCCTTGTTGTAGACTTATGTAGTCTGTTCTCCAGAGTGTGGTAGACTCCCAGCTGTCCTCCCATCTTTTAGGAGGTCTTCCACGAGGACGAGTCATATGAGGCTGATTATGCAATGCTATATAGGGGAGTCTAGTGGTGTCCATTCTTTGAACATGACCGTACCAGTCCCTTTTTCGCCGCTCTATCTTATTATATCCTCAACCTCATATATCTCTCTTATTCTGATGTTACTCACGCGATCTCTCAGTGTCTTGCCTGTTTTCCTTCTCAGTGTCTATAGAACTTGAATTTGTATATTCGTTTTATTATTTTCAGAGTGGCATGGCGACGCTATCGCCGGGGACGCCGCGGTGCGGGCTACTCCGGCGGCTTACGGGGTGGCTGTGGAGGCAGCGCTGATCCCATACAAGACAAGAGATTGCAGGCTAACAGCACGCAAGTAAGATATCATATTGTAGTATACTGTGTATAATCTTCTTGTTCTTCGTATTGGTAAGTAAGTCCTGTCTATCGTAGGAGAGGCGCTAAAAAGGGTCCTATCTCTCCTCTTTATTTGCCATTATGGTGGAAGATTTGGCCGATTTTGTGTCATTTCCAGGGGCGCTTGCATTTTGTTGAATCGCTCTTTACATCATGACAGCATGAGCCAAATCGATGTAAAGGGTAGTATAGCTATCATAGTGATTCTCGTGACATATGATAGGTAGCTACTCTATCGCCATTTTACTGTCACGTGAATGCTACACCAGACCAAAGACAGTGTAACAATCACTCTACCCGCGCAGGGAATCAAACTCGAAACTTTCGGGGTGGCAGTCAATGGTCTTACCAATCGGCCACGAAGGTCGTCATTTTGTATTTTATAAACAATAAATTTGATTCAAAAACGTTTTTGTTATCGGATCTTATTTGATGCAGAAACGTTGTTCAACTTTTTCTGTCATTTTGGTAAAACTAAAATCCGACAACAATAGCGTACACGTGCTCACTCTTCAACGGCGTGGCAGCGACTGAGTGGCGCTAAGGTCGTGAAAAAAATTGAACATGCTCACTAGGTATACCTACAAACGGTCATTTGAGTTCCGCCTTCAAAGCGTTATTTGTTTTGCCAATAAAAATTACGGTCGGATACTTTTTAAACAGACCTCGTATATATTAAAAAAAACATTTGTAGATATTAAATTATCTAATTCTTATTGGAATTCTATTAGATAAGTTAAAAATTAACATTTAGTGTGCGTTTTCTTGTTCGCACATTCGTTTTATACTCTATACTACGCCTACGACGAGGAAATTATTTTCTAAGCTGCTACCGGTCCCAATACTCAGTATGTAAAACAATATTATACAGGAAAACATATCTTTAAACCTTTTCGAAAAAAGAATACCATAGACAAAATAATAAAATCTTAGTATTCTGAGAACAAACGATTCAGTGTCGTATTTTGAACAATTTTATATTGAATTGGAAGAAGAAAATAATTTTCTAATAATGTCACGATATAAAAAAAATACGTTTACGTTTTTGGTAAATGATTTCAATTATCATCATTGAAATTTTCTTTAAAAAATATCATTCGCTTGACTGCAAAATGTAATGGCATCTTTATACTCGTTCTGTATTTTTATGATAATGTAAACCAATTCGAACGAAAGAAGAGAAATGAAAACTCCGAAATTCGTAGAGATTTGATTTGGAAATCCTTATATATTCTAATGATTCAAATACCATAGAGCAGTGATTTTGGGAGTTTTGTTTCAATGAATAATTAGTTTAATTTTAATATGAATGAAAACGTCCGTTTTCTAGACGTTTTATTGTTATTTAAATGAATGACATGTTTTGCCTCTCTAAGGTTTAGGTTTTATCAAACGTAATAAAACTTTTAGAAAACAGACATTTTCATTTGTATTAATTATTTGAAATGGAGTATTATATCATTGTTAAAGAAACAATAAATCATTCAATTTTATAAATTTACACTAAAACTTGAGAAAATAATGAGATTTCTAAGAAGAATGTGAGATAAATCGGTAAATGATAGAGTGTCAATTACAAATAAGATAAGCGAATGCGGTGCGAATGAAAGTGTTGTGAACATAATAATGTAAGGGTCTTTAAGATGGTTTGGATACATTGAATGTAGATAGAATAGTAAGAAAGAAAGTAAAATTAATTCCGTAGAAATGAGATCACTGAGAAGAATGTTCGGTGAAACAAGATATGATAGATTACCGAACGACGATATAAAGAAGAAATGTCAGGTAAATGATTGTATCATAAGTAAAATTAAAAATTGATCCCTGAGATGGTTTAGACATATGGAACTAATGGACAAGAGAAGAGTGGTTAAAATGTTGTATACAAGCAGTGTGAGTGGAAAGAGAAGCCGAGGAACCAAGGAAAATATGGCATGACCAAATAAATCAAATTATGAAAGGCGGCCACATTCGAAGTCGGAAGTTAAACGTGCCACTTTTTCCTCGATCTTCCTCTATTTCTTTTTCCATTTACATCGTTAACATATAATTTTTTACCATTCTTTCTACATTCATTATTTCAATATGTCCAAACTATTGACATTTACAAACACTTAATGATCCTTTCATTATTTTGTTCATAACACCATCATTCGCACCGCATTCACTTCTGATATTTTCATTCGACACTCTATCATACACAGAGTATCCACACATTCGTCTAAGAGATCTCATTTCGACTGCATTTATTCTACTTTCATCCTTATTTTGCCAGTTCCATTCTTCACTTCCATACATAAGGGTCGGTAGAATTATATCATATCGATAAAGTAATTAAAACCACAAAATACAAACCGCAATGTTATTTGCATATAACATTTAGGTAAGAACCAAATCAAATTCGTAGAACACCCAAATTGAAATGGGTCCACTGATAAAACCATCGCGCTAATCTTTATAGATGAATATTTCAATCTCCCCTTGATCTATTTTAATTTTCAACTGATTTTTTACCAGTCTCCCAGTTCACCAAAATTCTACGTGAGTAGAGTAAATTAAACTAACTTCGTGATATATTATGTAGGTGGGGGTATTGTGTTTCGTAATTTTGTTTCATAACAATAGAAAGTTGTAATGAAACGAGCATAGTTCAAAACAAGTATTGTGTATACTCCAATTAAAGCGGAAGATAACTTCCAAAAACGTATATTTTTTTAAATTATGATAGACTTAAAGCATTTAGTGGAAAAGCATTTTTTAACTTAAATAGATTAAATGTTAAGTCTCACAAATAAGGTACATTTTTCTTGTTATACTCGTATAACAACTGATATTTCGTATTATATATTATACTAATGAAATTGATTTCGAGAAAGAAGCCGACCGAAGAATTCAGTTGGGTTGGGCGGCCTTTGGAAAATTACGCCATGTTCTCACCTCTAAAATACTACAATGCCTCAAGACTAAAGTCTACCAGTGCGTCTTGCCAGTCATGGTGTATGGAGCTGAGACATGGACACTGACAAAACGTTAAGTCTATAGATTCAAGATCGCCCAATGCGCCATGAAAAGAGCCATGCTTGGATAACCTTGAGGGACAGATTTAGAAACGAATATATTCGACAACAAACCAAGGTGACTCTGAGGATGGACGGGCTGAAGTGGCGATGGGCTGGCCATGTCTATCGGAAAACCGAAGATCGATAGGGGAGACTGATTCTGGAGTGGAGACCGCGTACAGGATTCTGCAGAGTTGGACGTCCCCCTGCCCGCTGGACCGACGATCTGAAGAGGATTGCTGGACATGGATGGGTGGAAGCGACAATGGGTAGGGCGCGGTGGCGTGCTTTGGGAGAAGCCTACATTCAGCAGTGGATGACAGACGGCTGATGATGATGAATGGAATTAATTAATATTATTATTTTAGTTCAGATGTTAACAAACAAACAAACCATCAAGCCGTTTACCCGCAGGGGTAGCCAGAGAGAATGGACCGCCACAATATTCTATCCTTGCACACCTCTCTAGATTCCTCCATATTCATACAACGAGTCATACACGTACGTCGATTCTTCCGACTTCTGACATGACCAACCTTTAAAATTTGATTAATTTGGCCATGCTACGTTTTTCTCTATCTGTCTCGACTCCGTACTCCATTGGAGCGCATAGATGGAGAAAGAATGGTTAAGAATGTATACGTTAATGATGTACGAGTATGTTAATAAAATAATAAAATTTCGGTTTGAGTTTATTGAAGAATAAATGGGACGAAACATTATGCATGTAAAAATATTTATTTTTAATTATAAACTACCACTTCTGTTACCAATAAATTTTAATAGTAACACTTAAAACATTAAAAGCTCTTCATACTGTAAAGGTACATTCACATTTTTGATAGGGTTTTCTTAACCTTTTTTCTCCGCCGTGTATCACGAAGTTAGTTGAGGTCGCCGTTAAAGCCAGCACGTACCGAGTATTATGGAAGTATCGAGTATAGCCGGCACTATATCAGAGGTTAGAGGGTCAAATGCCGGCCAGTCTAATTAGCCTGACCTCTGTAGCAAAAAACCGCAAATAAATAGTTTACCGCCCATTTATCTCTGAGGGCCCGGCCCTCAGTAATCTGGGAGACTGCTCCACGAGATTGCTTTTATTTTTTTTTGATTTTCCATCCAAAATTTTCCTAAAAGGTTATATTTAAGTATAATTTATCATTAATAGATATACGCATTTCTAAAGCATTTCGGATTGCTGCCCTCTACTTATGTATAATATGAGTGTATTTACAAAGATGAATTTAAAGTCCAATCCAGAAAAAAAGCCGTTCTCGTTGCGGATAGTGCGGACGAATTACAAGTCTTGGTGTCGATAATGAATGAGGTATACAAGTCAAATGATTTAATGATTAATGTCGGAAAGTCAAAGGTGATGGTATTTGAAAGGGAAGAGCAAATGACAGTTTGTAACATAAGTGTGAACGAAGAGAAGTTTGGAGCAGGTGATTGAAATTGTGTATTTAGGTAGCATATTCACAGCGGATGGCCGAACTGTGTGATAGTGACGTCGAAAGAAGGGTTAATGAGGGCTACAAAGTGAATGGAGCTTTAAAGTGGTTATTGGAAACAAGAATTTATTAATGAAAGCAAAAACGGCCGTTCTTAATGGATTTGTGGTCCCAACTGCGTATGGAAGCGAAGCATGGAACTGGCAGAAGAAGGATGAGAGCAGAATAAATGCGGTAGAGATGAGGTTCCTAAGATATATGTGTGATAGAACGATATACGACAGTATCTCAAATGCTGATATAAGAAAGGAATGTAGAGCGGAAGAAGGTATTATGAACAAAATTTTGAAAAGATCGCTGCGTTGGTTCGGACATATGGAGCACATAGGTGGAGAAAGAATGGTTAAGAAAGTATACGTTAATGATGTAAATGAAGTACGGAATCGAGGCAGACCGAGGAAAACATGACATGAACAATTTACTCAAATTTTAAAGGTTGGTCATGCTAGAAGTCGACGTGCGTGTATGTGGAGGAATCTGGAGAGGTGTGCCACGATAGAGTAGTGTGGCGGTCCATTCTTTCTGTCTATCTCTACGGGGAAACGGCGTGATGGGTTTTTATTGTTGTTGTTGCTGTGTTTACAAAGACGGATATAATATCCAATCCAGGAAAGCATATTTTATTCGATATAGAAGATTTCATTTATTTTATTCGATATAGAAAGCATATTTGTGGATGTTGGAAGATCGAAGTGTGCGCGGGAGATGCCTATTGGTGGCGATGAGGTTCGCAACCCATCACACAGCGTCTCCCGCGGGGCGAAAAGAGAAGGATGGAGTGCCGCATCAGTAAAAGTGTGACAGTCCATTCTTTCTGCCTACCCTTTCGGGGAGACGGCGTGATGGTTAGTTAGTTAGTTAGTTAGTTAGAAGATTTCACGATAGTGTAGTAGAATCTTTTACATCTATATGTATTGTAGTGACTTACCGAAGGGCCTTTGACCGACAATCATGAATGAAATGTATGAATGAAGGAAGAATGGTTAAAAAAAGTGTATGTCAACGACGTAAACGGAACTAGAAATAGAGGAGGAAGGCCGAGTCAAATTTTCAGTATCAGCTACGTGAAGAGTCGAAAAAATTTAAGTGTGTGCATCCCACTTAATCAGTGTTTTCTTATTATTTTTACATCATTGCAATTGGCCTATAATAGAAGTCGGAGTTCCAAAACCGAATTTTCAATTCAAATATTTTCCCCCAGTTAATTTACTTTAAATGAAATGGTGGAAAAAAATACAACTCAAACTATTTTTAAGACCGAATCTATAACCGTGATTTAAGAATAACGATTTTAAAAACGGTATCTGTGTTACCTTTATGGTACCTTTTTTTAGAATCACAGTATGGAATGGCGCAATCGTTCCCAACTTTGAGGTTAAAAACTTTTCCAATATGTCGAAAAAAATCAACAAAAACTGATGACGTCTGTTTTCATCAAATAATATACATTTGATAATGCCTTAGTAAGGTGAAACATGAAAACAGACGTTCATTATTTAATATGAAGTTGTACAAAATTGTTTACAAAATAAATAAGTATTATATATTGAACACTTTTAAGGAGATTTAATGAAATTTCTAGAAAACGGACGTTAACCCAATTTAAAATATAGAATACCGAATAAAGATAGAAAATGGGAATAATGTGGTTAAATAAAAAAGTATAATTTAAAAAATCAACCATAGGGGAGTCTGGCGGTGTCCATTTTTTGGATATGACCGTACCAGTCCCTTCTTCGCTGTCTACTCCATCTTATAATATAATATTCTCAACCTCTCACATACCTCTTTTATTCTAAGACCAAAGGAAAAGGTGGCAGGATCAAATAAATCAAATATTGAATGTCGGCCACGTGAGGAGTCAGAGAAATCGATGCGCGTGCATGACACTATGTATGAATGTTGAGGAATCGAGAGAAATATGTCAGGAAAGAAAAGTGTGGCAGTCTATTCAGTGATGGTTAGTTAGTTATAATCATTGTTCAAACAAGTATCAAACTTATCATTAGGTTCATGTTAATTGTGTTTACGTATTATTTCCCATTAGGAGTCATCTCCCCATTAGGTATTAGTCATGCCAATCTGATCAACATGAAAGGAATAATATAACTAACTAACTAACTAACCATCACGCCATTTCCCCGGAGGGGTAGGCAGAGAGGATGGATCGCCACACTGGCCTGTCCTGGCATACCTCTCGGGCTTCCTCTACATTCATACATCGTACTATGCACGCACGTCGATTATTCCGACTTCGAATGTGGCCGCCTTTTAGAAATTGATTAATTTGGTCATGCCATGTTTTCGTCGGTCGTCCTCGGCTTCTTTTCCCACTCACGCTGCTTGTGTACAACTTTTTAACCATTCTACTCTCATCCATTCGTTCCATGTGTCCGAACCATCTCAGGGATCCTTTTTTAATTTTATTCATGATGCAGTCATCTGCCTTACATTTCTTTCTTATTTCATCGTTCGGTATTCTATCATACAACGTTTTCCCGCACATTTTTCTTAGTGATCTCATTTCTACGGCGTTTATCCTGCTTTCATCCTTCTTTTGCCAGCTCCAAGCTTCACTTCCATACATGAGGAATAATATTCATAATTTTATTTGAGGATTTCGTTTTACTCACGGTCCCCGCTATCATGATCCATATAAAACTCCCAAAATAGAGTATTAACGTATACGCTTAGGCGAACTTTCTTCATTATCCATAAAATATACAACGCAATAATACAAACGGTTACGAAATGCGTTAAAACTTTTACGGTTTATTATAAGTTGGTGCTCAAACCAATTTGTATGTAGCATCCAAGTTGTTTAAATGTATGCGAGCAGTCGTTGAGTTAATATTTACGTGGGCTAATTATGAATTATTTCCTATTTGATAATTTTCAGCACTCACTATTTGTATTTGTCGAATTAACAAACCGTGTTATCCAACATACATGCGTAACAAACATTGGCGTTTCATTGTGTTATCTCTGTTAAGTAATGTATGAGTACACAGTTTAATACTATACTTGTTTGTTCTTTCGTACAAATTAAATGTTTCTTTAATAGTAACCTAATACAGATCATGTAAAAGAATTTTTTTGGCCCTATATCTAGAATCTCTCTTGATGTTGAGATTATGTCTGGTGTGTGTAATTTTGTATTATCACGTTCTTCTTCTTCTTCTGGTGCCGTGTCAGGTTCTCCAAACGTCGGGAATCACTGCAGAGAAAGCATTTTCAAGGGAATCATAGATTTCTCCGACAGCGACAACACAGATTGTTTTACCTACCGGCCACCAGGACCAATCTGCCTCTGGTGACACCGGTGGGAAGAGTAATTAGTCTGCTGAACGCGGTCTCCTCGGAGATCGACGACTTTCATGTTAGTGAAGGTACTGCTATATCCTAGTGGTGAGTACACACCATTCCTCAAGCAGACCTCCACAACGAGAACTTCTCAGTCGAGATATTCTCAATTATATTCTCCAAACCTAAGGGAGGATATAACAGTACGCTCAGGGGACAAATACTCTTGACTTTAGAAAGTATCTTGTCTTCCTAATGTCGAAACATCTCTAATGCGTTCCTGGTATTATGTTGTATTTTTATAATATTTTACCTGTACTCAAAAGATGCCTTAAACCTTTTGCGGTTTGTAAATGTTTGTAATGTCTTTTGAGTTAATACACTGATTTGATTTGATTTGATTTGATTACCGTCCTGATCTACTTGTAACAGTTTCTCAACTTTCCTTATTTCTCTCCAACACTTTATACCTTGTTAATGATTAGTTTTTACTTGTGAACTATTTCATTACCTAGTGAATAAAAAAAAATGGATTTGAAAAAATTGAAAAAGCGAAGAAAAATATTTAGAGAATAATTGAAAACAGGTATGTTGATGCAAGATGTGTGAACGGGGGAAGGAACAGATGAAAACCGTTCTTATCTGCTATGGCTCTGATAGTGGAAACGCGGGACCACGAGGACTATTCTAGGATGCCAGGGAGTCGTATTTACTGAAAATGTGTCTGTCATGCAAGGTGCTATTTCACGAGATTTAATACGTATATATGCCTTCTAGTAGGGTATATCCGACTGTGGCACTTCCAGCCATTAAGTCTAAAGATTTTTGTTTAGGTCCTAAATCTATGTGTATAATACTATTCAACGTCAACGGACCCGCAACGCCGAGAGCACGATAGTAGAAATTTGCCTTATTGGCTGTACGATCGTAGAAACTTGCTTTATTGGCTCTGACGGGAATCTCATGGACAACAACATCAAGATATTTATTTCTCTAAAAATTGTATTTCTAAGAGCATTATAATGATCTTGAATTATGTACACATGAATGTTTTATGCAAATGTGATATTGTTTTATTTATTTGATTATTGAATTTCAAAAAAAAATATTCAAAAAACCGTTTTCAATTCACGTTAGTAATATTCAAGTTACAAATTCACAGCGCGTTAGCTTAGATTGAAACACTGTTTTATAGATATAAACTGAATTTAGTATTCTTGCACCGATACACATGTCATTTAATCCAATTAACTATATGATATTGAACTTCAATCGTATTTCTTTAATAAATATTGTTTTTATTTATGTGCTCGAATATAGCAATAGCGATGTGTTGCCGGGGCAGCTAGTAGTACATAAAGCTTTCGACACAATCTCTATAAAGAATATTCCTTACTTACTAACTAACTCACCATCACGCCGTCTCCCCGAAAGGGTAGGCAGAAAGAATGGACTGCCACACTTGAACCGATGCGGCACTCCATCCTTCTCTTTTCGCCCCGCGGGAGACGCGGTGTGATGGGTTGCGAACCTCATCGCCACCAATAGGCATGTCCCGCGCTCACTTCGATCGTAAAACATCCACAAAATAAATATAACACAAAAAATATAAAATACAATGATATCAAATAAAAATATTTTAACACAATGTTCTTTTTAGATGGTGCACAAGAATATTATTTTTTTCTTCTTCTCTGGTTTCAATCCTGGGATTGGTTTGCAGCAATTTCCTCCATTATTCTCTTCCATTTTTCCCTGTCTTGTGCGGCTCTTTTGAAATCTGCATATGATGAGCAGCGTACGTCCACCAACAGGTCCTCCAGGTACTCTCGGCGTGGGCGTCCCTTAGAGTTTGTCCCCTCCATCATACCTCCATTATGGCATGCAAGAGACCTTCTTGACGTATTACATGGCCGATCCATCTTGCACGCCTTTCGGACAAGGTCCTGAGCAGGTGCCTTCCTCCTTCGATTCCTTGAAGAACTTCCTCATTCGTGATGTGGTCTCTCCAGGAAATTCCAAAGAGTCTTTTATAGGACCACATCTCAAAAGCCTCTAGTCTCCGCTTATCCCTTTCGGATAGGCACCATGTCTCGCAGCCGTACATCAAGACACTCCATACATAGGTCTTGATGAGGAGTATTCTCAGTTTTAGGTCTATATTATTTGACTCTATTATTTTCGACCTTTTATTAAATGCAAGCCTAGCCTGATGTATACGGCTGTCGACCTCGCTCTTAGACCGACTGTCCCATGTTATTTTGCTCCCGAGGTAGACAAACTCCTTGGTGTTCTTTAGTGGAACTCCTGACATCACTACTCTCATCTGATGTTGTGTTCGGCCTACAGTCAGCAGCTTTGTTTTGTCCTTATTTATCTTCATGTTGTAGCTATCTTGAAGAATGTCTTGCAAAGTATCTAAGGCCTCTTGCAGTTCCTCCTCACTTTCAGCAACCATAGCAATATCGTCAGCAAACCTTGTCATGTCTATCTTTTGCCCGTGTATCCTTACACCTTCTCTGTGACTCATTCTCTCTCTCAAGTCGTCAATCGCATTCTGTATGTAAACGTTAAAAAGAGCAGGTGACAGAGAGCATCCCTGTCTTACCCCTTTCTATAAATGAAATAACCTTATGTGGGCACAATAAAATAGTAATTTTATGAAGTCATATCAATATTCAAGTAGGTGTGTTGTGACTTATGTGCGAGAATCAACACATCTCTTATAAAAAATGGGTTTTGTGACGTGTATGAAGTGGTCGTGTGTATGAAAATCGATACGAGAATATTCGCGCATCCCAGTTTCCCACTGGGTTTCTGTGGGAGTCACTTGAGTTAAATCTTTGATCAGTTCATAGTGGCCGAGGGACGAAAAAAGGTCGGTTTTATCCAAAACACGGCGTTAAATCTGCGAATAATTTTTGCCTGTCCTGTAAATTTTTCGTTATAAAAATACTCTACACAAATTTATAAACCACGCATAAAATATTTTTGTATTTTTTTATTATTCAACATTAGATAAGAGTTTTTATTAATTTAATCTGGTCCGGACATGCCTTAAAATGGGTAATTTTAATCAATATTATATAATATTGATTAAAATTATATAAATATCAATATATAATTAAGTAATGAAAACAACATTGTTGGTACAAAATTTCACTATTATTATGTATTTAGTGTGCTTCCACTTGTGTTTATGTTCGACCAGTTTCGGCAGCTTGCTGCCATCTTCTGGTGGCAGCAAGCTGAATCCAGAACACATACCAGAAGATGGCAACAAGCTGCTGAAACCGGTCGAACAAAAACACAAGTGGAAGCACACTAAATATTATAATAATCTACTTCTGGAATTAAAAAAACATTGTTGAAACCACTTTTTAATAAAAAAATATTAAAATACACGACATGTTTCAGAGGATACCTCCATCTTCAGTTGTAAAAATATAACAAAAACTAAACAAAGAAAGACTTTAAAATTGGATACAAAAATTAAAAATTAAAAATTAAGTTGGGCTATTTGTTATAAGTAGGTACTATCAATTATTTTTTAACAGTAAAATAATAAATAACATTAAATAATAATAATACATGATGATAATATAATTTAGAAGAAATTTCTATTAAAAACATTCATTATTTCAATATCATTACGGTATTTTGTATGATTAAAAACAAAACAATATTCTTCTTCTTTTAATAGATCTGACGATCTGTGGCACAAAAATCATGTCTCCTCGGATAATGAGGACCAGCTGTCCCTCCATCTCTTAGGTGGTTTTCCAGGTGGACGGAGTCCGGAGGGGGTTTCGTAAGCGGCTGTATATGCGAGTCTGTCACTATCCATTCTAGGTACATGGTCTCATCAGAATCTTTTTATGGAGATTTTATCTACTCCATCGAACGATATCCTCTATTTCGCAAGTTTTTCTTCTCTCTGCGCTACGGACATGATCTCGGAGTTTAAACGAATAAGTAACGATTAATTTGATGAAAAAAATTATCGTTTTTTGATTTTTTGCAATAATTGAAACGAATGAAAACGGCTGTTTTCTAGAAGGTTTATTATACTCGTATGTTATGTGAATGACTTGTTTCACATTATTTAAGGCATTATCAAATGTCACCAGTCTTGTTTTGTCTGTCTAAGGCGTTATCATTTGATAAGGCATTAGACAGGCGAAATATGTCATTCACATAAAGTATACTAAAACTTCTAGAAGACAGATGATTTTATTCTTATTAATTGTTCAATATGGGGTTTTACATAATTTTTTAAGAAACAATAAATGTTTGCCAAATTTACAATACTGTCTGAAGTCTCTATCTACCACTAATAGAGGTTTTTTGAAAATATTCATTAATTTAAAATCAGTTTTGACTTTAAAAAAAAAGTCTTATAGATATAAAATAATAATAAGAGTACAGCTATTATACTGCCCTAATGAAGCTTGGGTCCAAGCGAAACTAGTTGGCATCAATTATAATAACCTTCTTCTTCTTCTTCTACCTCAGCCTATTCCCTTCCACTCTTGGACAAAGGCCTCCTCCATTCGCTTCTATGTCACTCTGTCTTGTGCAGACTGCATCCAGGTTATTTCGACATGTCTGTTCAGATCATCCTTCCACCGTAGTTGCGGTCGCCCTGCACTTCTCTTTGTCGTCCACGGTCTCCAAGTCAGCAATCTTCTTATCCATTTTTCGTCTGAGCTTCTGGCTACGTGACCTGCCTATTGCCATTTTAGAGTGGCCACCCGGTGGATGATATCATTTATCTTTGTTCTTTCTCTCACCGCATCGTTTCTGACTATGTCTCTTAGGCTTATTCCTAACATGGATCTTTTCATGGCTCTTTGGGTCACTCGTAGTTTCTCGGCACTTTGTTTAGATAATGTTACAATTTCAAGACCATAAGTACAAACTGGCAGAACACATACTTCATAGACTTCTTGTTTCAGGTTGATCGGTATTTTCCGGTTTTTAAGGATGTAACCCATTTTTCCGTGCTTAATTACAGACCGTACCGTGCTTAATTACAATCTGTTTTATTATAAATAGTCCATTGTTTCGGCCGAAACACTATGATCCCTTAACATTTCAAACCGTTAATGAATAAACTTTGTTTTTTGTATCACAATTGTATTTTATTTTATGCGACACCTGTTTCACATGATATATTATTGTAACTCCTGATGATGTCAACAGAGGTTGATTGAAATAAAATACAATTGTGATACAAAAAAACAAAGTTTATTCATTAACAGTTAAATTTTTTTCATTATATTATATCTATAAGTTTAAAATATCTAACTACAATGTGAGTGCTTTTTATGAAAATGTAATATTTTGTCGTTATTTTTCGTTTATGTAACCAATAATATTTTTGCCAAATTGATCGAAAAACTGTTATTTTTTTGTTTTTGTGAAAAAGGGCATTAAGAACCTCTTGAATATTTTCAAACGTTCGCTGTATTTTATTGTACATTATATAATATATATTTTAATGATTCCTTTGATGTGCACGTACCGGCTTCATATTTCATTCATAAATAAAGAAATACTTCTATTAAGCCTGGTTCTAACATCACAGACCGGCCCCCCCGCGAAGAGTAAGGGCGGATCGTAAGATGTATTTGTAATATCAAATCTAAACTGTTTAGACCTGACATATTAACTATTTTTAGGCCATTCAGTAAAGACTGCAATAAAATATTTTATTTCGTTTACAAAAAAACTCACTCATGTTTTTATGGAAACTTACGAATAAAGTTAATCCCATAAGAGCGATTTGGCCGACATGTTTTACACTCGAATTAAGCAGCCTAATGTTTATTTATAACTAACCGAATGTTATACGGTGCTGTTTACTTTATTTTTTTATAGTTAAGAAGATATCTATATAGTAAATACGATATAAATGTTACAAAATGTTAAATTTCAATATTACATTATTCAAGAATCAATTGTATCTCAATAGAGTCAAAGATGCAAATTGGAAACAGAATATGGTTGATCAAGGTGTATAATTTTTGGAAGTTGTATATATGTTAATCTCCAACACCACCCTTTACATGGTAGTATATTCAATCTACACACTAACGCCATCTATAAAAATTGTATTTTAAGCATTAAGCAGAAGTTCTTTTTATTTCATTATTATTCTTATTTTTTAACGTAAGTCCCGCATGGACGGAGAACGGGCCTAGGGAGTGCACGAGTGAAGCTGACGAAAGGCGCCGCTGCGCCTATTACAGCTTCGGGTAAGCGGAGGGAGCCCTCTATGGTTTGGCCATATAGAATAAATATTGTTAAGAAGATATTTTACCGACCTTGTACCGACCCTAATGTATGGAAGCGAAGTATTAAACTGGCAAAATAAGGATGAAAGTAGAATAAATGCAGTAGAAATGAGATTTCTTAGACAAAAAACTAACTAACTAACTAACCATCACGCCGTCTCTCCGAAGGGTTAGGCAGAAAGAATGGACTGCCCCACTTTTCTTTCCTGACATATTTCTCTCGGTTCCTCAACATTCATACATTGTGTCATGCACGCGCGTCGATTTCTCTGACTCCTCACATGGTCGACATTCAATATTTGAATTATTTGATCGTGACACGTTTTCCTCGGACTTCCTCTATTTCTGGTGTGGATAATTTGTGTATGATAGAGTGTCGAATGAAAATATAAGAAGTGAATGCGGTGCGAATGATGGTGGTATGAATAAAATAATGAAAGGATTATTAAGATGGTTTGAATACACGGAAATAATGAATTAAGAAAGAATAGTAAAAAAGTATATGTTAACGATGTAAATGGAGCTAGAAATAAAGGAAGACCGAAGAAAACGTGGCACGATCAAATAAATCAAATATTGAATTTCGGCCACGTGGGGAGTCGGAGAAATCGACGCGTGTGCATAAAACGATGCATGAATGTTTTGGAAGCAAGAGAAATATGTCAGGGTAGAAAAGTGTGGCAGTCCATTCTTTCTGCCTACCCCTTCGGTGAGACGGCGTGATGGTTAGTTAGTTAGTTAGTTGGTTTTACCTAACCGTTTTTGAACATTGATTTTAAGGCTTGAAATTTGCCTTGATATAAAAGTCAAATAATAAGCCTTGAAAAAAAGTGTTTTCGTGAATTGTTTAAATGAAATCGTATATTTATAGTAGGGATTAAAAAAAAATAAGCTTGAAATATATGATAATATTTTAAAATAATTGATGCAAATGAAAAACTCCGTTTTCAAGATGTTTAATTATGTTAACGGGAATGACATGCATTGTTAAGGTATTATCAAATTTGATTAATAATGCCATAGTAAGGCGAAATCTGTCATTCCCATAATATAAATTAAAACATGAACATAAAATAAAATAATAATAATAAACTTGTTCGGTTTCGGCAACTCATTGGTATCTTCTGGTGGAAACTGTAGCATGAGTGGAATAAAAGTAAATATATATGAAACCATTATTTGTAATAATAATTCTATATTTTCACTATTTACAGTAAACTTCTCCCTAGAAATTTCAATTAACAACATTTAAAAAATAAACTTCTAGAAAACATCCGTTTTAATAAATATTAAATATCAAATATGAAGCTTTACACATAAGAAACTTATTTTTCATTATTAAATTTTACGACAAAGTAAAAAAATGTCTTTTCGGTTCACGAATATGTTTTGAGTCAATTTAATTAAAATATATTGATATATTTAATAATAAACTTTATTTTCAGGTCAAATCTAAAAGTTTTGCTTTGGTTAAACGAGAAAGTTGCATATGGCAAAAACCCGGATGTCATAAAATAAAGAGTTCGAGAATATTTTTAATACGAAAGAGCGAGAGAGAAATACTTCTGTTCTCTGGGAAAGTTATTCGAAATGCACACGATGCGCATGCCCGAGAACGTTTCTAGATTATTTTAAAATTTGTTCGGGTTATTGTTGTATGGCATTAAACAAACAAACAAACCATGAAACTTAATGTAGAATTTATTTTACTTCCGTGAAAATTTCACGGGTTGCAACTCGTTCACATATGTTCGTGATCTTAGTCAATTATTTCTATACCCAATCGCTTCTGGACGCGTAATGTTGCGATTTTACCCTAATACTTGTATTATTGCCAGAAATGCAGAAATGAGTAGCATTTAACATTTTGAAATCTCAATCAATCCATAATACACGACCTACCCCGCTCGTGTAATGTTATCCTTAAGAAAATTGAAATAAATTTACGAACCGCCAATGCTGGCCTCTGACCAGGGGGTAGTGGAGCATTGAATAAGGAACCCCTTTGATCCTTTCGAAGGTATACAGGTTCATGGAAGTAAAATCCTTCAAAGAGTGGTGAATATGTACGTATCTTATACCTAAATCAGACTTGATTGGTTAAAGGTTTTACGGGTTTTTCTTATTTGTATTTATTCAAGTCTTTGTTTAAGCTCACAAAACTCTGAATTGAGGTTTATTATTCACGATAGCTCCCGTTTCTCGAAAAAATTGAATGAAAACTCCAAAGAACGTATTTGTAATGTTTTTCTTTCTTTATTTAAGGCATTGAAAAAATATTGGAAGATTTATTTCAATCAGGTGGTTAATTACAGTTTTTTTAAGTTTCATTCCATTCATTAACCCTTAGACCATAGGTTTCCTTACTTTTTTGACCCATGGCCCCCCTTTCAGATACAAAATTACATAAGGCCCCCCTGGAAAAAACAGAAAAATGTAGTCAACCTATTCTTTATATATGAGGTGTTCCCGGAATTATTGTCGTTTTTATAGAAAAAATTAAACTATTTTTTTTATTATAAATTATTTTATTTTTTTACAAAGCAATTTCCAGTATTATCTATGACTGTTTGCCATCTATTTACTAAATCTAAAAAACCTCTCTCGTAAACTGCTTTTGGTTTATATTTGAAGACCTCCGAGAGACCTGATTTCAGTTCTTCGATATTGTCGAATATTTCGTTCCTTCATTGCATTTCTTAAGAGAAAAACAGAATTGAATTTGCAAGAGCTACATTTAATAAAATGAGAACATTCTTTTGCAACGATAAACTTAACATGAAACTTCGACAAAGAATGATTAAATGGTATATATGGTCTGTTCTACTATATGGCTGCGAAACCTGGACTCTGAAAGCAAATGTAATGAACCGGATGGAAGCATTCGAGATGTGGATATACCGAAGAATGCTCCATATACCGTGGACCGATAGGGCCAGGAATGCAGACGTACTACAGAGAGCCAGAGCCAATACAGATCTGTTATCGTGTGTGAATGTTAGAAAGATCTCATATTTGGGTCATGTGCTAAGGAGAGAAAAATACCACCTCCTTCGACTGATATTAATGGGTAAAGTGAAGGGACGTCGGGGAGTTGGTAGAAGGCAGCTGTCTTGGCTGCGAAACATTAAAGAATGGACAGGATTAACAAGAGGTCAGAACGTGTTCCAAGTGGCGCAGGATAGACATTCCTTTATTACACGTTGGGTGGACCTGACACGGTACCGAATGAAGAAGGAGAAGCACTCGATAATGCCAAAATAGGTTGGTGATACAGTTGTCGTGCCAATCTCATAAAATAAATAGTGATAATTATATTTACAGTGTTTCAAATTTAAAACATTTAATAAGTAATTCTATAAATATTTTAATTAAATTCAGCAAAAGTATCTACCTTCCGAACTTTAACCCATTGTCCTATGCGCTATATCTCGATAGCGTGGGGCGTAATCAACAGGGTCGTTTTCCCATCAAGCCGCTAAGCTTTCCCATCAACCGTGTACTCGAAAGAGTACAAATCGTATTTTGTAAATAAATACTTAGTTAAAGCAATATTGTTTTGAAAACAAACTTGCAGGAATTTCTTCGTCTCAAGTTTTAAACGTCTATTCCCAAACGTAGGCTTCTTCCAATTGCTTAATATCATCCCTCCATCTTGCATGTTGTTTCCCAATACTTTTTCGTTGGTATATTGGTCTCTACTTCAATACAGTGTTTTTTCATTTAGTTCGACCTCTAGCCAGGTTACAGACCTATCCTTTGCTCTTTTAAACTAGACAATTTGTCTTTCACATCGGTCTCTCTATTTCTGAAACTTATTATTTATTGTTTACTGTATCTATATTAAATAACTTTATTATACCAATAATTTTTTTTGTTGATAATTTCTTAACATGGGTTACATCCTTTAAAACCGGAAAATACCGATCAACCTGATACGAAAAGTCTATGAAGCCTGCGTTCTGTCAGTTGGAACTTATGGTCTTGAAACTGTTGCAGTGTCCAAATAAAGTGCCGAGAAACTACGAGTGACCCAAAGAGCCATGGAAAGAGCTATGTTAGGAATAAGCTTAAGATACAGAGTCAGAAACGATACGGTGAGAGAAAAAACAAAGGTCACTGACATCATTCACCGGGTGGCGACTCTAAAAGGGCAATAGGCAGGTCACGTAGCCAGAAACTCCGATGAAAAATGGA
This sequence comes from Lepidostoma basale, assembly GCA_022606425.2. Lineage (NCBI taxonomy): Eukaryota > Metazoa > Arthropoda > Insecta > Trichoptera > Lepidostomatidae > Lepidostoma > Lepidostoma basale. The sequence continues at coordinate 347,260 of JAHDVF020001018.1, read as the reverse complement.
CAAGCAGACTGCTAACTTGGAGACCGTGGATGGCAAAGAGAAATAGAGGGCGACCGCAACTACGGTGGAAGGATGATCTGAATAGACATGTTGGAATAACCTGGATGCAATCAGCACAAGACAGAGTGACAAAGAAGCGAATGGAGGAAACCTTTGTCCAGGAGTTGACGGGAATAGGCTGAAGAAGGAGAAGAAGAATGCCTTAACAAGGCTAAACATGAATTTCCATAAAATATGATAAAACTTCTAGAAAACAGACGTTTTTATTCGTATTTATTACTTTTTACTTCGTTTCGCACTCTATTTCGCAAGCTTAGTCCAAGTATAACACATTAAATTTCCCATTAACAGATTATCAGTTGAATGGTATTTTATATCTTAATATTATTTTTCATAACAATTACTTGCATAAAACGTCGAATTCGAAGGGAAAACTCAGATAGGCTAGTGTTATACTCGTATACGTTTTGTCTGATCGAAGCACAACGAATCACGCTCGTGTAACTAGTTTTGAGCCGGATTTTTTGCCACGAGTCTCACTCGATAAAAGTTAAATACGTAGATTAAGGGGTTAATTTACGTATTTACCTTTTTTATGTTCGGCTTGTACATATTATGTATAAAGAGGAAACAAGTATATAAATTAAGAGGAAATAATTAGGTAAAGACCCACGCGGATTTGTGTTTCGTTATTTATTTTCATAACAAAGGAAATATTTCACAAATGGGCTGGATCGAGTAACTGAAAATTTTCCATTAAATTTATGAACACTTCTCATTGTGCCGAAGGAAAATATTAGCGATCTTTCATGGCGCCCCTTCGCCGCCCCCCGTCCGATAAATTGTTACGAGTATCAAATTCTATGGGAACTTTTCAAACGTATCGCATCTCAAATAATCATTAATTTTTTAAGTTGGTGGCGACATGACACAATAGACGCCCTCTAGCGCCATTCAAAATGTCCCTTCAGATATTCTTGATTTATAGAATTTTATAAAAATATTCCGGGCTACGTTGAGTTTCAATATAACATTTAACAGTATCATAAAAAGCGTTTTTGTTTTCTAACGTAATTAAGGAATGTATATATTGAATGAGGCTCGGAGTTGGCAGAAGAAGGATGATATTAGGCTATACCTATGCCGTAGAAATGAGGTCACTAAGAAGAATGTGTGTAAAAATAATGTATGACAAAATTTCTAATGATGAAGAGGAAAGGAATGAAAGGCAGATGAATGCGTGATAAATAAAATTAAGAAAGTGCCACTAAGACGGTTTGGTCATAAATAACGAATGGATGAGAGAAGAATGGTTAAAAAGTTGAATACAAGTAATGTGAATGAAAAAAGAAGTCGAGAAAGTCTAAAGGAATATATGGCATGACCTAATTAATCAATTACTGAAAGGCGTTCACGTTTAAAGTTGGAATAATCGACGACGTGCATGTCACGATGTCTGAATGTACAATAGAAGAGGCGCGAGAGTTATGTCAAGATAGAACATTGAGGTGGTCCATCCTCTCTGCCTACCCCTCCAGATAAAAGGCGTGATGGTTAGTTAGTTAGTTAGTTAGTTAGTACATATTATGTTTTAACACCATTACAGCGCGAGCCAAATCGATGTAAAGGGTATAGCTGTCATATTGATTCTCATGACATGTGATAGGTAGCTAATTTATCGTTATTTTATTGTCACGTGAATTCTACACCAGACCAATGACAGTGTAACAATCACACTGCCATCGGCGGGGCTCGAATCCGGGACCTTTGGTGTAGCAGTTAAAGCACATATCACTCGGTCACGAAGGTCGTATATACCCGATATCACTAAATAACTTAAGTATATTTAAACAAGATATTTTAATAACTTTCAGTATCTTTATCCTACCGCATTCTTCGTAGCTTCGTAGGCATGTTGGAACCAATAATTTGCAGATAGGAATGGATGAGTTTATACTTATTTTTATGTATTATTATGTATTTTATATATTTTTAGAGACTTTTTAAGAATATTAGCAACTTGAAGAGTATTAAATGACATTTGATTATGTCCCATTAAGGCGAAACATGCCACTTCCATGAAATATTATAATACTTATAGTAAACAGATGTTTTCATCAATGGTGTTTATAATCAATACGAATTAAAACGTCAGCTTTATTATATAATATTTTATGGGAATGAAATGTTTCGCCCTTCTACGGCATTATGAAATATCATTTGACAATGCCTTAGAAGGGCGAAACATGTCATTTCCATAAAATATAATAAAACTTTATAAAACTGACGTTTTCATTCGTATTAATTATTTTATATGGAGTTTTACACAGTTGTTGAAGAAACAATAAATAATGCTTTTTATGTTCCACTTGTTTTTATTTTATTAAATATCTTCATACAATATAATACAATTATTAAACACGACAATATTTGAGAGGTGACTATCATCCTCAGGTGCAAATAAATATATAATTGTTATTTATTTACAAATATTGAATTCTACTACCGAGGAAAACGTGGCACGATCAAATAAATCAAACATTGAATGTCGGTTATGTGAGGAGTCAGAGAAATCGACGCGCGTGCATGACACGATGTATGAATGTTGAGGAAGCGAGAGAAATATGTCAGGAAAGAAAAGTGTGGCAGTCCATTCATTCTGCCTACCCCTTCGGGGAGACGGCGTGATGGTTAGCTAGTTTTTTTAATTATTTATTTACATATTTATGTTAGTTATATATTTACACCTGAGAATGGAGGTCACCTCCGAAACATTGTCGTGTTTAATATTTTTATTATGTAAAGATGTTTTCGTCAATATCAAATATGAAACCAATACATTTTAGTGATTCTTCCGTATATTGATATAAAGTATGATATGTGTAATGAAATGTTTATAGTAGAATGCAGTATTCGATGAGTATGAAGCAATAACTATACTTTATTCGTAGCATAAAAGCTGTTTGCTCGGTACATCTGGGTATTACTTACAAGGTAAAGTGAAAAAGTAACGAGGAAACATTTGACAGGGAGAACGAATTGACGCAAACAGAGCACCCCGCCATCGCCCGGCTCCAGTCACACAGCTCATTGTTTCAATTTGAAAAGAATTGCCATTTGAGATGAAACAAGAGACGAATATTCTAAACGATTCGCTGAAACTTCTTTATTCTATGACGTCACTGAGTTTTATTTTACCAACCAAATTATAACGACGTAAAAGCATTTATGGTACGATACCAAAATTTAATATACCGCTTCCGTATTTTATTACACGACAATGTTTTGGAATAATTTCAAATATTATGTTTCTTCTATATTCGCCATAACTTTGTGTTGCGAATTAATTAATCAATGTTTCTTTTTTTAACTTTGTACACAACGCCAATATTATTAAAAATTAAAATATTAAAAAAAAAAAAAACATGTTTCGGACCCAGTAGTCCTTCATCGGTGATACAAATCTTTAAAAAAATTCAAGAATGTGGTCAGTTTTGACAAATATTATAAAATATATAATTTTTATTATTATTTTCTTCTCAGTCGTTTTCCTCGTGATTGAGGGTCGTGTACATCCTGTAAACCATTGACCATGGCACGCCATGCGCTCCTGTCACCCTTCAGTCTCCAGGCTGTACTTAATGAGAAAACAGTCAGCGCCCTGATTTCATCGGACCAGCGGTTTGATGGTCGTCCTTGTGGTCGCTTTCCTTCCACTTTGCCCTTGATTATGAGCTTTTCAAGGTTGTCCTGATCTCTCCGCGCCATGTGCCCAAAATATTTAAACACTCTCTAAGAAGATTTTTATTATACAATTTATAATATTGAAACTATGACATTCTCAAAATAACCTTAAGAATGCAGGTTATCCATAAATGAGAGAATGCTGGAACAGGTTCATTAAAATATCTGGGAGTACGAGGTCCGTTCAAAAAGTATCGCGAATTTTGTGTTTTTTCAAAAATTATTTATATATTCATGAATTTCTATTTTGTCCCCTTCAAAGTAATCCCAACCAGATATTATACACTTGTGCCAACGTTTTTTTCAATCCTCGAAGCACCCCAAAAAATCATTTTTTGTGATCTTGTTCAGCTCCTCCTTCGATGCCGTCTTTATCTCCTCAATCGTAGCCTAGCGTCGTCCTTTCATGAGCCTCTTCAGTTTCGGGAACAAGAAAAAGTTACAGGGGGTCAGATCTGGGGAATACGGTGGCTGCGGCATTATTGGTGTGTTGTTTTGGCCAAAAATTCGCGCACAAGCAGATGCGAAATTGAGCAATTTTGGTACGAATTTCGTGGCGACCGATCTCATGCCCAAATCATTGGTAAAAATCGAATGGCACGAGCCAAGCGATATGTTTAAGTCCTCAGCAACTTTTCTAGCGGTGATTCGACGATTGGCCAATACTATGTTATTCACTTCATCAATGTTTTCGTCTGTTGTTGACGTGCTCGGGCGTCCGGCAGGCTCTTTTTCGTTCACATCTTCTCGGTCCTCTGAGAACATTTTGTACCACCGATAAACGTTGCTTTGGTCCAAGATAGCTTCACCATATGCCACAGTCAACATTCGGAATGCGTCCGGGGACTTAATTTTGTTTTTCACTCAAAATTTGATACAGATTCTTTGATCCATTTTTTTGGAGTGGGCAAAAATCGAAGACGAGCCAAAACACGTGCAAGCAAAGTGGCTCTCAAAAATTAACTGAACATTCAAACTGGCCGAACTTATCGGCATAAGTGAGAGACATGAGTACCAACATAACGCCATAAAAAAATCAAAAATCGAATACACGTAACCGGCGGAAATTCAAAATTCGCGATACTTTTTGAACATACCTCGTAGATCCAACAAGTCAACAAAACTTCGGCGGTATCAGGTTGCTTCAAGGAGATCATATGGAAGAATAAATATTATATATGAGAACTGACAGTAAGGTCAATATACAATATATCAAACCTGCGTTAGGCCTATATTGACATATGGCATTGAGACCAGAGCGGATACCATAAGAACGAAGTCTAAAGTGCGGGTGGCAGAGATGCGGACGCCGAGGACAATAGCAGGCAAGACTCTGCGCGATAGAGTGAAGAACACGACTATCCGCGAAATCTACAAAGTGGGAGATATTTTCAGATGGAGCAGAATCCCACACGTTGTGGTGCATCAGATTCCTGTTGGTTAATGTCCCCTCGGAGGACCACCAAAGAGATGGAGTGACAGCTGGGTTTCAACTTCCTAAGAGAGGCTAGCCTGACTACAGGAACATACTAACTTTAGGACTGCGTCCTGTTATTTCTCGGAGCCTGTTCCTGGGATGTATCCTGTATTCTTCGCCATCTTTTGGGTAGTCTTCCTGGATGTTGATTTCCTCTTTCAGAACATGCTCTTTCCACATGATCTCTCTAGTAGCGTCTTCTCAGCCTTCCCCATAGCACGACATCTTCCACATTGCAGATCTTTCTTATTTCATAATTTCTGACTCTGTTTTGGAGTGTCGTTTACTCAACGGATCGGAGAGTCTTCATTTTAATGGTTCTTAGGAGACTTTTTGTTCTGATGGTGTCAGTTCTCGTTTCTATTCCATATGTTAATATAGAACGTACGCATGTCTTGTAGATTCGTATTTTGCTCTCCTTTAGCATATTTTTGTTTTTTCCAAACAGTGTTTTTGAAGCAACCAGCCACATATTTTTATTTTATAAGTTTATTGAATGATTTGGAAAATAACTTTTTTCAATTTGCTGTTTCTTGGACAATGATATAAACTTCCATATTAAATAATGAATCCGAATGAAAACCCTTGTTTTATAGAACTTTTATAATACTCAAAGTTTATATGAATGACATCTTTCGGCTTTCTAATGCCTTAGAAAGACGAAACATTTCTTTCCCATAAACTATAATAAAGCTTCTAGAAAACAGACGTTTTCATTCGTATAAATTTATTATCGATCGATAATATGTATCATAATATATCACAAGAATTAACAAAGTACTGTTGAATTCGAGTGTTTCAACAGGTTAATGTGTGTCAAGTGTAATTGTTGATAACTCATTTAATTTAAATTCTCGTTTTATTCTAAGCTTCTACTGTTTGTTTCAGATGACTAGAAGTACATTGTTCTGAATAATCTGTGTGTTTATGTAACAAAATAATAATTTGTTGAGTTTTATTTAGCGTCGCTGTAAATAATCCCATCATCCCATGTTCCGTTCTGTAGGTACATTATGCGAATGTAATTCCGCCCGAGTACCCGCAGTTCGGGACAGGCATAATCTGACTAATGTTTCCGTTTTGCGCTTAATATTGGATTAAATTTGATACCGGAAAAATGAGTTTCCTCATCGTCGGTAGAATTTTTTCTTCTGCAGGATTTCCACTGTTTAATATTCGCGGTAACTTAAAATGGACGCACGCTTTAATAAGGAAGATAAATACGCTCGGATGAAATTTCGGTTTCGTATTAAGTGTTTAAAGTTAGGGTAAATACGCTTGAGAGTGAGTGTAGCGTATTTCAGCGGATTAATTAAAATATAAACAAGTTATGGAGGAGCATAAAATTTATCCTATATATGCGGAAGGTTTATAGTTCGCATGATTATCGCCATCGTTCGTAGGCATAAAAAATGACTTACGCACATTTCAATAAGCGCCATAATCCTATTGAATTATTGATATACTTATACCATTATGATTAACTAAGTTTATTCAAATCAAATCAGTTTATGTTCTCAAAGGATAAATCAAACACCAATTAAAGTTTAAGGCATCTATTGAGAACAGGTAAAACAAAAAAATATAAGAATCAATTGTATCTCAATAGAGACGAAGATGCAAATTGGAAACAGAATATGGTTGATCAAGGTGTTTACAGGACTTATGACTTGTCATTGGTTGGGTTAAGCGCACGCTTTATGTAATAAACCATTCCCCATTCCACCTTTTTTCTTATGACCACCATGTCTGACAAATTTTTGGAAGTTGTATATATGTCAATCTGCAACACCACCCTTTGCATGGTAGTTTATTCAATCTACACACTAACGCCATCTATGAAGATTGTATTTTAATATATTAACTAAGTTTATTTAAATCAAATCAAATCAAATCAAATCAGTTAATTTTCTCAAAGGATATATCAAACACCAATTAAAGTTTAAGGCATCTATTGAGAACAGGTGAAACAAAAAAATGTATTATAAAATACCAAGAACGCATGAAATTCAAAATGATAGCTATATCCTTACCATCGATTTAGCTTGCGCTGTAATGATGTAAAGAGGGATTCACCAAAATAGTTTATAATAATATTAATAAAACATTTAAAAATTGCAAGTGTTATACGTTTCTATATACATAAGTTCAAATACGATTTCTTGTTTTATACATACATACGTGGTATGTTCAAAAAGTATCGCGAATTTTTAATTTCCGTGGGTTACGTGTATTCGATTTTCGATTTTTTTGTGGCGTTATGTGGGTACTCATGTCTTTCACTTATGCCGACAAGTTCAAGCCGAAATTTTGAGTGTTCCGTTAATTTTTGAGAGCTGCTTTGCTTGCACGTGTTTTGGCTCGTTTTCGATTTTTGCCCATTCCAAAAAAACGGATCAATGAATCTGTATCAAATTTTGAGTGAAAAACAAAATTAAGTGCGCGGACGTATTCCGAATGTTGACTGTGGCATATGGTGAAGCTACCTTGGACCGAAGCAACGTTTATCGGTGGTACAAAATGTTCTCAGAGAGCCGATAAGATGTGAACGACGAAGAGCGTGCCGGACGCCTGAGCACGTCAACAACAGACGAAAACCTTGATAATGTGGATAACAATGTATTGGCTAATCGTTGAATCACCGCTAAAAAAGTTGCTAAGGACTTAAACATATCGCTTGGCTCGTACCATTCGATTTTTACCAATGATTTGGGTATAAGACGGGTCGCCGCGAAATTCGTACCAAAATTGCTCAATTTCGCATCGTTGCTTTTGGCTAAAAACAACACACTAATAATGCCGCAGCCACCGTTTTCCTCAAATCTGGCCCCCTGTGACTTTTTCTTGTTCCTGAAACTGAAGAGGCCCATAAAAGGACGACGCTACGCTCCGATTGTGGAGATAAAGATGTCATCGAAGGAGGAGCTGAACAAGATCACAAAAAATGTTTTTTTCGGAAAAAAGTGCTTCGAGGATTGGAAAATCATATCGTATCTGGTGGGGATTACTTTGAAGGGGAAAAAATAGATATTCATGAATCAATAAATAATTTTAGAAAAAACACGAAATTCGCGATAATTTTTGAACATACAGCGTACAAAACATTGTATTATATTTATGAAATTTTTTCTTACGTTTGAAAAAAACCCCAAGAAAACATCTAAAAGCCTTTAACGAAATACGAGCAACAGCGGCGTGATTTCAAGTTGCTAGTACCTGTTTTAGTTTCCTCTGTTCGATCATGAAAGTTACGGTTTTGCGATAAGGGATATTCCACAGAGTATGCTGTGCGTTTTAGCGAGACACAAAACTCAATAGAAACAGGCCGATCTCCTATCGCTCAACGAAGTCTTCACCCACGTGTCATTCAAGTGGATTGATTATTTTGGCTAGGCGTACTACCCAGTTGCGGCGAAAAGTATCGTGTAGGAGCATCTAAAGAGTTAGATTGAAAACCGCCAAATTGTTTGTGGTAACAGCTGCCACGCAGTTTCACGAAGGCAACTATTACACTCTCACCCTTCTTTTCAAACTTCTCACTCCTTTAAGCCTCGGTTTGCCATTTTAGAAATAACGAATTAAATGCATTTTAATTCATATATGATAAGATGAGTTTGTATATTTGGGTAGTATGATTATATAAGATGGGATATTGAAAGAAGATTTGAGGCAGACAACAAAGTGAATGGCGCACTTAATATTGTCATCGCAAACAAAAGCCTATCCAATTTTTTTTAAATGCCAGTGCACAATGGTGTTCTTGTAACCACGTTTATGTATGAAAGTGAAGCACGGAACTGATAAAATAAGGATGAAAATAGAAAAAAATGCAGTGGATATGAGATCTCTTTGAAGATTTTTTAGGAAAATCTGTGTATGAAAATGTCGAATAAAAGTATAAAAAGTGAATGCGGTGCGAATGATAGTGTTATAAACAAAATAATTAAAGGATCATAAAGATGGTTTGGACACATGAAAAGAATGAATGAAGAAAGAATGGTAAAAAAGTATATGTTAACGATGAAAATGGAACTGGAAATAGAGGAAGACCAAGGAAAATGTGGCACGATCAAATAAATCAAATATTGAATGTCGGCCTCGTGAAGAGTTGAAGAAAATGACGCGCGTGCATAACACGGTGTATGAATGTTAAGTGAGCAAGAGAAATATGTCAGGAAGGAAAAGTGTGACAACCTATTCTTTCTGCCCACCTCTTCGAAGATACGGCGTGATGGTTAGTTAGTAGTTAGTTAATACGAACGAAAACTTTTTTTTTTTATTATGTTTACTGAAATGATATGTTTCGCCTTGTAATACCAGGATAAAAAATTTCATTCATTCCCATAAAATATAATATAATAAAACTTCTAAAAAACAAACCATCTTAATTATTTTTTTGTTTTTTGAATAATGTTTTTAAAGACCATATAAGATATGTAGATATAAATGAAATCGTATATTTTATAGAAGCTATTTTATATTGTGTTTATTTAGAAAACAGATATTTGCGTTAGTATTTATTAGTTTTGGATTATATTTATTATTAAATTAGATGTTTTTAATCATTGTTGAAGAAACAATAAATCAAATGTTTTTTTTTATCATTAACATTCCATATAGAGTTTTTATTATGAAAAGTGCAAACACGTGTTGTAAAAATGATCAAATGTGAAATCACAAAACAAAGTGTTGGCGAATATGAAAGAAATTTAAGATAATCTAATGATTTTACTGAAATTTTTTGATGAAAGTTCATATTAAATAATAGTTAGATATAACGATGTTTTTAAATAAAACTAATTCCACTTAAGTCTTTGTTTCGACAACGAGCCCGATGAAACCGGTCGCTGTCGAAATAAAGACAAAAGTGGGTGTAGTACTTTAAAAAAATCATCGTTTATGAAAAATTGATATTTTTAGTAATTTATTTCGTAATTTTTACATGTACAAAAATAACTTTCGTCTAACTAACTTGAATGAAAATCGAGGCCTTTGTAATAGTTGCTCAGAGTAGACCCTAATTTTTAAGGGTATCGGAAAGCTATCAAAACACTGCCATCCACGTTTTGCCAATTTTGAATGCGATTAGAAAATATATTGAAGCCCTAATGTAGTTTCGATGATTATGTTATCCAATCCCTTCACCGTAAGTCTCACAGTGAAATGTTAATTTAGTTTATTGATGGGATTATTTTATCCGATAGTTCAATCCTTAAAACAAACCCGACCATTCCTTAGAATAAACAATTATTTCAGATCTCATATAGGTTTAATAAAAAAACAAACACTTTTACCTAAATAATGGAATCCTTTATTTTTATAAAGAAAACATTAATCTCGCTATTTATTTAATTTCTATTATGAAAGTATGGAAGCTTAAAATTTCTACTCTGAGGTAGATCTTCTTCTGCCCAAAATACATTTGTGAAAAGTGCAAAAATGTTTAACGAAAATACGATGTTTAAAAATATATTTATAATAAAAATTATTCAAAACTTTCAAAATACTACTAGTATATATATTTTTAAACCTACAATGATTTAAAAAAATTAAGACAAATTTAGATTTAAAAAAAAGATATTGTGAAAATAAATTCAATTTATGATTTTTCGATCGCTTTTTAAGAAGCGAGCGTTGATTGACGATATCAGTATCGCTGGTGAAACCGGTCAGGAAAATTGAATCAATATTGAACCACCAATTTTAAAAAATACAATCAAGTTTGTATACTTGGGAATAGCGTCTGTTTCCCAAAACATGTTTGTGAAAAATGCAATCAAATATTGTGAAAACTCATTGCTTTTTCAAAAATATTCATACGATGCTTTTAAATTTCGAATCCCGTGAAATGAAAACACATCTGCATGCTTAAATTAAAGACATAGTAAGAAAACACCTTAATATTACATTAATATTGTTATAATTCATTCCTATATAATATTTGTTTAAACCAAAGGTTTCCAAACTTTTTTATCCCGTAGACCCATTGCTGATCTTTTTTTTTAATGTAGACCCCTTGCTTTCCAAATATAGATTTTTTTTACCAATTTATCAACTTATAAATTTGACACCAAACTACAAAATTTGATAGGGTTTTCTAAAGAAAATAATAATTTTTCGTACATATAATTAGGAAATTTATATCTATTACAAGAAAGTACTACGTAAGGACCTACATAGGTAATATCTATGAGATGGATTATTATATTTGCAGGAAGCCAAATGTGTTTCACTCTCGTGGACCTCCATTTTATATCTCATAGAACCCCATTTTTTTACATGACGTGACCCTTTGCAGGATGCAATTGACCCCTGTGGGTTGGTATAAGACTACTTTGGGAATGACTGGTCTATGCAAAAAAAAAAAACTTTCAGCAGTTCGTAAAACATTAAACACAAGAGACATATTATAATAAACCTGTTATTTACAATCAGTTCTAAGATTCAGAATTTCAATTAATGATGACAATAATTGTAAAAGTTTGTTTAATTATTTTAAAGCTTGCTCATTTTATACTAGACTCGATGTGGCCTGAGGTAAACATGAAATAATGTAAAATAGAACCGAGGTATTGTCCTCGCCTGTATACACCAACTAATATCTCATCTCAGGAGATAGGCTATTATAACAGTACAGTGAGATAATCTGGGCACTCGGCTGCTTCCGTATCCACCTATTGTATGGAGTACAACCCTTACGCCACCAGGGTTGCTCAAAATATTATTTTAAGCATTTAATAATCACACAACTTTTTGGCTAATTGATGAAAACTTCTGATTTCGAAAAGTTTTATTATACAGGTTGCGGCAGCATAACCTCCCCTTTTCAAAACTAAATAAAATCCATTGTATGAATCCGAAATGGAAAATGTCGTCCCTGATTCTCCATACACTGAGTAAACTGATTTTTGGCGTTTGTCATGACTCTTGCCAGCATATCAGGCGTTATCTTGGCAATTTATTCCTGGATGTTGGTCTTCAAATCTTTCAGATGACTCTTTAATTTTTTTGTTCATTTCACTTCATTCGCACCACATTCACTTCTTTAATTGACATTTGAAACGTTATCATATATAAATTTAACACATTCAAGAGGACACAACATTTTATTTGAAATATAAATAATATTTAAAATGAAAACAAACATGTTTTGGGAGACAGGCTTTTTATGAGTGAAATTACTTATTATAGATACAAAAAAATAAACAAATTTATTATGTTTAAGTTTTGAGACTTGATTTTTTAACATCTGTCAAAACTGACCACGTTGATGAAAATTTTGTTTAAATATTTATTTTGTATATTTAATATGTAACTACATCGATGAAGGGCTTCTGTGTGCCGAACCATGTTTATTTTAATATTTTTTTTATTTCTATTTAAAATAAAGCGTTGTGTTACAAAGTAACTATTTAAGTAACTAACCATCACGCCGTCTGCCATGGACTGCCACACTTTTCTTTCCTGACATATTTCTCTCGCATCCTCAACGTTCATACATCGTGTCATACACGCGCGTCGGTTTCTCTGACTCCTCATGTGGGCGACATTTAATATTTGATTTATTTGATCGTGCCACGTTTCGCTCGGTCTTCCTCTATTTTAGTTCCATTTACATCGTAAATATATATATTTTTTACCATTCTTTATTTATTCATTCTTTCCACGTGTCTAAACCATGTTAATGATCCATTAATTATTTTGATAATATCAAGCCTGGTTTTATATCAATAAACTTGTCAAACAGGGTTGCGTTATGTCCCCGTGGTTATTTAATCTATATATGGACAAGTGTATGAAATAGCTGAAAGGATTGGATGCAGGTGCCAAAATGAGCGGAGTGTCAGTAAAAACAAATATATTATAAAATTATGAATCTGCAACACAAAGTAATGATGAATATAGACAAAATAATTAAACAGAATCATTAGATTACCAAGTGATTAATATAAATTAAGATCAAATGTATCTTTACCGTTTTGAACTCCTACCTTCTTCGCAGTCTTGGTCAAGTCACGGACGCGGGTAGCTACTGCCCCACGTAGAAGACTACCGAACTATTCCCACTTGAAGCATGAAGAATTCTCCGCTGACAGAAACAAATAACACATGGAACGCACGCGTTTTTCCGCACGACCTGCCTCGCTTGTTACAGTTTTTTACTCTATTTATTTACGGTAGATTTAATCAAAATAAGGATAAGCCAGACGAATTGTTTACTCGTTCACTATTGGTAAAATAATAACGGCGGAACGTGAACTATTGCAGTGTTCAACAAATTTTTTTAGAGCTTTATAAAACAACACTTTATTAAAATTAAAAATAGAAATACATCCTAAAATTAAAAACAAGAACGTAAAGGCGTTGAAATTTTAAATGTTTTTTTTTTAATAAATTTTTTAATAATATTAATTTAACATTTTATTAACTTAATAATAAAAAAATTATAGAAGTAAATAAAAATACAAGAAATATCATTAATCGAATAAATTTAACTTCATTTTCAAAAGTTGATTTATTTCCTTCGTCACATAATCAAATCAGTTTATTTTCTCAAAAGATATTACAAACAACAATTATAAGTTAAGGCATCTATTGAGAACAGGTAAATGTATATAATACCAGGAACGAGAGAAAAAAGAAATATATAATGCTATGAACGTACTTTCACGAATACGAAAGACGTCGATCTCCGAAGCGATCATGTTCAGCAGTTTAATTGCTCTCCCCACCGGCATTACCAGAAGCAAATTGGTTCTGCATGCTGGGAGATAAAATAGTCTCTTTTGAAGCTGTCGAAGATAACCATCCGGAATATAAAGATGGAAAGCCTCCAAGATGACGGAGTTCTCAATGAATCCCCTGATATGTCTGAAGAAATGGATAAGGTTGCGACCATCCCACCTTATCTGCAAACTATTGAAACCTGAAAAAAATTAAACCTGGACCCTTAAGAACTTGAAGATATCATTTCAGATTTATTCAAAATATATGTTATAGTTAATTCATGAAATTAAAAAAATTAAATCTGTTTAAACTGACAACATTCATAACATTTTTTAAATATATTTTTATTCTCTTCTTCGATGGCCCTACAGCTCATATCGAGCCTTAGCCTCCAGTATTCTTCGCCTCCAACTCCTCCTGTCCTCCGCTTCGACCCTCCAATCTGACACTCGTAACAACTTTGCCCCATCTCTCCTGAATTCATCCTCCCATCGCAGCCTTGGTCGTCCAATTGGTCTTGTACCACCTGGGTGCCACTCCAGCAATCTTTTTGGGGTTCGCGATGACGGCATCCTCTGCACGTGACCGGCCCATCTCAGTCAATTCAATCTGACCTGGGTTTTTATTAAGTATTTATAATATGTATCTACACTGATGTAGATGTTTTTATTTTAAATTTTATTTCTATAAAGTGTTGTATTACAAAGTTTAAAAAAATAATGTTCAATTATGAATTCACAGCACAAAATTAATATATTGTAGAAAAAAGAATGAAGTGTTGTTTTAAGTTTATATTTTTAACTCCAATATTGTCCGAACCGCTAAAAGGTTGCACAGTAAAGCTGAGACACCTCATTTTCAATGTGTACAGCGATAAGGGCTTGGAAAAAAGCCACTTTGACTTTACGGCTTGAGTTACAAAATTATGCTTTGTTGAACCGACGCAACGTTTCGAACGTACGAGTATTCATGAAAATAATCGTAAGTTTTTCGTTGAAATTACGCCAGAAAAGCTCTATCAGAAATAGACAAGCCTTTTTTATTTTCATTTTTTTGTATTCATATGAATGCAAACGTCTGCCTTATTTTTGAAGTTTTATTATATTTTAGATGGAATGACATGTTTCGCTGTTTTAATGCATTATCAAATGACAAATGACATTTGATGATGCCTTAGAATGGCGAAACATGTCATTCGATCTAAAATATAATTAAAATCCTAGAAAATAGACGTTTTCATTCATATTAATTATTTTATATGGAGTTTTATATAGTTGTTCAAGAAACAATAAACTCTTTGAATTCACAAGGCGAAACAGATTTGTCGCTACTATTTGTATAACTTATTTCACAAATTAAATCCAAGTAAAACCATTAAACAATCGTGTTTACTATTATAAATTCATAATGGAGTTTTACAACACAAACATATAACTCAACCATCAATACATTAATAAGTGCTTAATGGGTTAATATTTTATGTATTGAAAATGATTTATTAAATGGCAGTTCTTGGTGATTTATTATACAAAAGTTATTGATTCTGATTTTGAAAATTTGGTTTGGTTCATGTGGTGCTCCCGTAAATTTTGAGACATTTCGTGTATAAGTGAATTGTTTTGGTCAATTTGAATGTTGCCGCACTTTATAATAGTTAATTGTGACACGTAATACGTTTGTACTGTTTTGATGTTAAAATTATACAAGTTTTTTCGTTTATATAAAGAATTTTGATAGGTGTAAAAATAAAATTTTCGTTTGTTCCAATGACAATTTGAATAATTTCTTATATGTTATATTTAAGTTCTTCCTGGTGTAGGTTTATTAAGTGCCTAATTACTGCTTATTAAAATAAAACGGTGGATACGTGGTACATTAATTAAATAGACAATATGTGCACCATCTAAAGAGAACATTTTGTGTTAAATAATTTTTATTTTGTTATTTTATTTTATATCATTGTATTTTATATTATTTGTTTTAGATTTATTTTGTGGATGTTGGACAATCGAAGTGTGCGCGGGAGATGCCTATTGGCGGCGATGAGGTTCGCAACCCATCACGCCGCGTCTCCCGCGGGGTGAAAAGAGAAGAATGGAGTGCCGCATCGGTTAAGTGTGACAGTCCATTCTTTCTGCCTACCCTTTCGGGGAGAGCGTGATGGTTGTTAGTTAGTTAGTTATGTTAGATTTAGCAAAGGAACTGTTCTTATTTTAAGACATGAAGCAAATGTCAAACGAAACGTGTTGGGAAAATTGAAAAAAAAAAACGGTGTTTTTATCCATAAAAAATTTAACAACTCTATTAAAAAAACACACACTTTCATTCCTGAATCAACGCATTGATATTAACTAAAAGCTTTAGTAGTAGTAATACCCGTGCTTATTATTATTTCCAAATTAGAGGAGCTTTATTTATGCACGTAGATTGTACGGGTAGATACGAGTACGTTGGCCAGAGAAACGATCCACAACCGCGAACCTTTGTCCGACCAGACAAATGGGAAAAGTTTTGATTTCCCAAAAGTTATTATTATGCCTTTTATTACGGACTCAGTTTACTTTTAATATGTTGCTATTAATAATGAGAACAGACACTTTTGTGTTCTGCCGAGGTCTGCGTGCTGATGTTATGAAGGTCTTTTATCTACACAATATTGTATTCTTGCAATTGTTACTACTGTATATTAGAATAATTCCCTTTGATTGCTTTTATTTATTACAACCATATGTAATGAATATTTTCATATACTACGTAGATATATTTAGATCGTAAATAGTTTGATGAAAAATCGTGTTAAAGATTATTATTTCATGTTTTTTAAATTAGGCACTGAATGACATTTATTTCATATCATTTCATTTATTTTGATAATAATCACAAACATTATAGACATACAATTCCAAATCCTTTGCAACTACAATATAAACAGAGAAGCATTAAAAAAATAAAAATTAAGCTTAAGAATAAGAAAAAATCGTAACATTGATATTGCATCCCTGAGGCAACTCACACTATCACGAAATATGTCGACCTCCGAGGCGATCCGATTCAGCAATAAGATTGCCCTACCCACAGCCATAACCATTGGCAGGTTGGTTCTGCAGCGTGGCAAATAAAACAATCTACTTAAGTATTAATATGGCCGAGCCATAGAGGGCTCCCTCCGCTTACCCGAAGCTGTTATAGGCGCAGCGGCGCCTTTCGTCAGCTTCACTCGTGCACTCCCTAGGCCCGTCTCCCGTCCATGGGGGACTTACGTTAAAAAAATAATAATAATATACGTATATTTGCAACCGAGGGGGACCCAGACCACATTTAAGCTACGCTACTCTCCCTAGATGTCCCGCCGTACACACATAGCAATACAACAGTAAAAGAAAATACACAATTGATACATAATAACATATGTTAGAGAAATAATAAAAAAATAAATAATGCACAGCAGGGGGCACTGGAGGGAGGGAGGAGACAAAATGCAGGATTTATTATGTGGAATAGGGAAGGTAACATAGGAAGTTTATACTATATATTATACTGAATGACATATGCAATCATGCTTCTATCTTCTTCTCAATCGTATTCCTCATGATTGAAGGTCGTGTCCATCCTGTAAACTATTGACCATGGCACGCCATGCGCTTCTGTCACCCGTCAGTCTCCAGGCTGCAGCTAATAAGAGACCAGTCAGATCCCTGATTTGATCGGACCAGCGGCTCGGTGGTCGTACTTATGGTCGCCTTCCCTCCACTTTGTCCATGATGATGAGCTTTTCAAGGTAGTCCTGATCTCTCCGGCTATGTATCCAAAATATTGCAGCACTCTCTGAAAATACATCCTTCTCGAGAGTCTTGCCTTGATACCCAGCTGGTCAATGATTGACTAGTTTGTTATTCTTGCCGACCAGGGTATACGCAGTATTTGTCGCCAAAACACCACATTTCTAAAGCATCAATTTTGGATCTCTCTGATATTCGCATAGTCCAAGACTCGCAATCGTAAAGGAATATGGAGAAAACAAAAGTTTGAACCAGTCTCATCTTGGTCTTGTTGGAGATATTCTTGTCTTGCCATATCTTGGTGAGCTTTGTCATGGCAGTTTTAGCCATTCGGGTTCTGCGTCGAATCTCCCTCTCGCATCCCTCCATGTCAGTTATCAGCGATTCAAGATAGACAAATTCATTCACAACTTCCAAATCTGAGAGAAGGCCCGTTATGAATTGGTTAACTCTGCTTATCATGCTTCTATCAAAAGATATTTAATTTAAAGTATATGTGATGCATTTTTTTTTACAAAAACGTGTACCTACATTTTAAATAGTGATAAATTTTTTTTTCGTAATATGCGTTTGTTTAGTTTAATTCAACTTGAGTTTTAGCTTAGACAGTTTTCATCGTCGACTCGCTGCCATCTTCTGTTCAGGATCAGATCAGGTCATGTTTATATTAAGAATAAATCGAATTATTAATATATTGGATTGTCTTACTCTTACTTTTTTCTCGACAAGTTTGTGCAGCAGCTTTCTCATTAGTTCAGAGACCAGAAGATGGCAGCGACCTGTTGAAGCTGGTCGAAGCTAAAACTAAAGTGGAATAAAACTACATAAATACATATTAATATACAAAGAATTTTTTCAATACTTTAATAAACTTCTACTAAAAAAATTCAATTAATAACATTAATTCTTATACATTTGATAAAACTTTTGTAGACCGAAATATGCCAATCCAATTAACAAACGTTTTCATTAATATTGAACATTGTATAACAGGTTATAAGTCCTGTAAACGCTTCGACCACCATATTCTGTTAAAAAAAAATCTATTGAGATACAATTAATCCTTAAAAATGATTAACCCGCATTGGGTAAAATCCAGTATTTGTCTACAAGTATTTGTATACATTCAAAAACACATTGTATTTCGATTACAAAAATATTCGTACTTAAGACATCAAATTGGGGCAACATTGATCAATCCAAAAGCACAAAACAATAATCCGGCGTTTGTAAATAAACAATAAATTATCGATGTTCTAAGTGATTGAATGAAATAACTGTGGCATCATTAACAATAAAATATGGATGCCTTAAGTGATTGCTTTCAATTACTGTCTACACCGGCATATCTACAAATAGTTGATTTAGCAAACTTAAACAATCTACATACTAAAGTTATCGTAGATCACTTAAACTAAAGATAATTGTTCTATAAAATTGATAGACATTGAAATATAATTGATTCAATTTTATCGAAATTTTCTAAGCATTAAAAATAAAATAACGTTAAATTTTTAGTTTTAGTTTATGTCCAGAAAATCAATCAACAAAATAGAACATAACGTATATATGTATTGTTTCTATTCTAGTGTTAGAAATCAATTGATAAGTTTAAATTGATTAAAACCGTTTAATTTAAACCATAAGTTTCCAATATTTTCTGGGCCACCGCCCCCTTTACAAGAAAAATAAACGTTCAACGCACCCCTCCCATAAAAGTTATTCGAAATATGGGAAAATGATTACAATACATACATTAACAAAATAAACCAATATTTAAGTTTAATTTGCTTAATTAGTACCTACGTGATTTGCGCGTTTTTTTTGTCTTTTTAGACTATATTTTTTTATCTGCCCACGCTCTCTGTTTTTTCTGGGTTTTATACTGCCCCCTGAAAGCCTCAAACGCCCACAAGGGGGCGTTATCGCCTACTTTGAGAATCTGGGATTAAAACTCTAGAAAAAAATGTTTAAAAAGTATACCAGTCTCATTTTGACTTTAGCGATTGTCTTGGTCATTATACAAACAGTTTCGAAACCAGTTGAAAGTAGATATGATGCATGAGAAATTAGATAAAAATGGTTTTCTCTAAATACCTATAGAACATTTTGCAGATTCGTTATAAAAACGACAACAATATTAAGCCATCAAACCGTTTCCCGGAGAGGTTGGCAGTTATAATGGATCGCAACTACTCTACCCTGACACACATCTGTAGCTATTGTTACATTCAAACATCAAGTCATACATGCATGTCGATTCTTCTGACTTCTAACATAGCTGAGATTTAAAATTGAATCAATTTGGTCATGCCATGATATTGTGGGCTTTCTACATTCAAATCATTAACGTATACGATCTTAATCATTATTTCTTCATCCATACGTTCCGTATGTCCAAACGAACGCAGTGATCATTTCATTAGTTTGTTTATTCGCCAACAAATAAACTGATTATGAATATTGTAGATACAGTTAACGATATCACGAATCATATTAACTTTAAAAACTAAAATGTATCATTCCGAAAGGTAAAATGAGAGAAAACATTGTTCCGTTAATGTTCTGCAATTTGAAATCGTAATGCAACAGTGTTAATTTCGTCTTATCATTTCACGTAATGCTTTCTTCCACAGCGAACAAAAGAAACAACCGTTAAGAACACATGTTAAAAATAATTGCGAGAAAATGCAACATCATTCGCCGCTGTGGCGTGCGCTATCGCCATCTAGGGACATATTCAGGAACAAAAAAATCAATGTCAAACTTTAGTTAACATCCTTGTCGCTAGATGGATATGAGAATATTTTCTTTGTTGCCGCTCGTACTAAATTTTCACTTAACAGTATATAATGATTTTATGTTAAGTAATTACAATTGTTTAAGTGTTTTTCAATAGTTGGAAATACCATTATAATTAAGATGAGTTCGTTTGTACTGCTCTTCATACATTATTTGAACTCTTTGAAACATGCGTAATGATTATTAGCCTCTTCAAGTATTGAACCTAATAGCAAGACTTTTCAAAGACTTTGAAACGATATTTTGTCTGATTACTTATAAATATTTTGTAAGGATATACATCTGATTATAAAGGTATTAGATATATATTAGATAAATCGTATTTTTATTTAAGTATAATTTTTACATGTCGAAAAATGTTGTATTTTAATTTCAAGTAAATGGATGTTTTTGGACATTTTTTGTATCATTTTAAATTCAATTCATCAACATTGCTTATTTATAGACATTAAATGTAGGCGTTTCTATGAAACGACGTAAAAAATCTTTACTAATATTTCGAAATCACTACGAAAAAAGTGTGTTTTATTTTATTTTTATTTTTCTTATAATAATATACTAAAACCATTACAGTCTGTTTTCTAAAAGTTTTATTATATTTATGTGAAGGACATGTTTGGCCTTGCCAAGACGATATAAACAAAATTGATTAGCGGTATTATGCAGGATTATCAAGGATTTTCAGAATATTAGAATTTTATCAGATTTCAGAAAGTTTTGAATTTGATAATGCATTAACAATGCGTTACGTGTCATTACAATAAAATGTAATAAAGCTTTTTGAAAATAAACGTTTTCATTCATATCGATTATTATTAATAATATATAGTAAATATAAGTGATCAAAAATCACTTTATCTAACACATTATGAGTTCCAGTAAGAAGTTTTCACATTATTTTTGTTGTATTATATATTAAAAAATGTAATCGTAAACTAGGTTTATAAGTAACTTACTAACGGGTAGAAATAATGGACCGCCTTTCCTGACATACTTCTCTTGATTACCCAACATTCATACACCGTGTCATCCCATCTTAATGATCATTAGATTTTTATCAGCTGGATTCAACATGAAAATCTCCATAGACAAGAAAAGATTCAACATGAAAATCTCCATAGACAAGACAAAGAACATGGTTACATCAAGGCAACCAGTACGATGCAAGCTTGAATTAGATAATAAAATAATAGAACAAGTGATGTATTTCGAGTAGCCGAAGAAGAATAATATTTTTGAGAATCAAAAATGTTTTTTACTGTTCAATATTTTCCTAATATATTGTATATTTAATACGAAAACATTGATGATTAAAATAATACTATTTAGGTTTTTATTACGCAAATGCTCAATTTATTTCTGTTCTTCAAACCGGATATGTTTGTTTGCGAGAGACTGTAATAATACTATAATTTAGGCCCATTTTGTGGTAGTGGCCCACGGTCCAGGACGAGATTTGGTTTTGGAAGAAAGCAAGAATTGAGAGAAAGTTGTTTCTCGCTCGTGAGCCGCGTAAGACGGGGTTCATACGACATCGTTCGATTTTCGAAACATTATATTTTATAAATAATAATTTAATAAAACGATGTTTTTTAACTACTTCCACTTTTGTCTTTATTTCGATAGCGACCGGTTTCGCCAGATTCGTTGTAATCGACAGAGAGTCAGTCGACACCAGAGAGCCTGGCGAATCAAGTCACTGAAATTGTTGAAAAACACAAATTTATTAAATTATTATTTAAAATAGATAGAGCGATAGAGCAATCAAGACCCTCTACGCGTCTAGACCAACTAGAGTAAGACCTCTAGGAAGGCCTAGACAGCGCCTAAAGGACAATGTTCTGGCTGACCTGGCTAGGTTGGGCGAATCGGACTGCTGGGAGTAAAAAGCGCAGGATCGAGGAGCTTGGCGAAAAATCATCAAGGAATCCAAAACTCTTCAAGAGTTGTATGGCCATAGGAAGTAGTAGTATTATATAAAATGAACTTCCATCAAGAGATTTCAGTAAAATCATTCGATTATATTTTTTAATAATATTTTATAAACATTATATTTTCACAACACTTTTTCGCAAACTTGTTTCGGGCCACAGACGGTATAGAAACAACAAAATGAGAGTCAAAACAAATGAGGAGTCGGAGTAATCGACGTGCGTGCATAACACGGTGTATGAATGTTGAGAAACGAGAGAAGTATGTCAGGAAAGAACATTGTGGCTGTCCATTATTTCTGCATACCCCTTCGGGGAGACGGTGTAAAGGTGTAAAGTTAGTAAAAAAATATCATTAAACATTTACAACATTTTGAATGTATATAAATACTTGAAGACAAATACCAGATTTTACCCATTGCGGATAATTATTTATTTTGATAAGGATTAATTGTATTTCAATAGAGACGAATGTGTAAATTGTTTCTGGGAACAGAATATGGTGGTCGAGGCGCTTACAGGTTTTAATGGATGGCGCTAGGGTAGATTGAACTAAAAAATGTGAAGTGCAGCGCAGCATTCTAGCATATATACATCTTTCAAAAAATTGTCAGACGTGGTGGTCGTAAGAAAGGCGGAAGGGGGAATGTTTTTAAACATAAAGCGATCGCTTAACCCAACCATTGACAGGTTATAAGTCCTGTAAGCGCCTCGACCACCATATTGTGTTCCCAGAAAATAATTTACATCTTCGTCTCTATTGATATACAAAATGTTGTAAATATTTAATGATATATTTTTACTAACTTTACACCCTTACACCGTCTCTCCGAAGGTATATGCTGAAATAATGGACCGCGACACTGTTCTTTCCTGACATACTCTTCTCGTTCCTCAACATTCATTCACCGTGTTATGGACGTACGTCGATTTCTCCGACTCCTTATTTGTTGTGACTCCCATGTTGCTGTTTCTACACCGTCTGTGGCCCGAAACAGATTTTACTAAAATCGCTACAAACTGTGTTTTTCAACAATTTCCATTTTTGTATTCATTTCGACAGCGACCGGATTCGCCAGGCTCGCTTGCATCGACTGACTGTCTGTCGATTACAACGAACCTGGCGAAACTGGTCGTACAACTTCGTCTCTATTGAGATACAATTAATCCTTATGAAACATTTAGTTTTGTGATTTGAGACTCTTTGAAGCTAGTTTTTAAAATGGAATGCATTGGATGTAAGGAATTTGTTATGTTCTGTATCGTGTGAACTTGGCTTGATAGTTGTCAGTCGTTAGCGATATTCTGGGAACGGTTCTTGCAAAACGTTATTCATGATTCACGTAATTAATGGCTGAAATTAATATTTGTTTGCAAACACGGCGGGCTTATCGCAAGGATCTATAAAAATACAAGTTGGGAAGACAATTCGGAGGAAATGGTCGATGTTTATTCAGTGCCGGATTAAGCTAGCAAATGTTGCCAAGAGGCACTGGGTTGTATATGATAATATAAATTAGAATACGCGAGTATTGTATTGTCTGCGTACCAGCATATATGTTTGTTTATGTATTAGAATAGACACCATGTCTGGCAAATGTCTCCAAAATAGATAAACGGAGACTAGAGGCTTTTGAGTTGTGGTCCTATAGAAGACTATTAGGAATTTCCTGGAGAGACCACATTACAAATGAGGAGGTTCTCCAAAGAATCGAAGGAGGAAGGCACCAGCTCAGGACCTTGTCCGAAAGGCGTGCAAGATGGATCGGCCATGTAATACGACAAGAAGGCCTCTCGCATGCCATAATGGAGGGTATTATCGAGGGGACAAACTCTAGGGGACGCCCACGCCGAGAGTATCTGGAGGACCTGTTGGACGTGCGCTGCTCATCATATGCAGATTTCAAAAGAGCCGCGAATAGAGGAAATTGCTGCAAACCAATCCCAGGATTAAAACCAGAGAGAGGGATTAGAATAAATCCAGAAAAAAAAATCTGAGATACCTCTACATGTGCATGAATAAGGTTTATGCGAGGCTTATGCACCACAATGATCTATTGATTAACACATAGTACCGCAGTCTCGAATCTAAAAGTAAATATACCTTGATGATCTTAGGATTTAAAATCCTCCGTAACCTCCTTGATACTCTGTACGTCTTGGAGTGTTATGGCTTCAATTCACCAGACATGCTCGCGCTAGAAGACACGATCTGCTCGATCTGTCATGGCGCAGCATATCATGACTCGGGGTATGGTGCTCTTAAATGAGGTGTCAGTCGATGTGGACATTTTTAAAGTGACATTTGCGCTTTAAGGACCGTATTAGATCAAATCTTTTAATTTGCTGATGTATAGCAACCAAAAGCGTAAATTGTGTACAATAATTTGGTTAATTATTTTTAATAACTAATTGACAATCACGCCGTCTCCCCGAAGGGGTAGGCAGAAAGAATTGACTGCAACACTTTTTTTTCCTGACATATTTCTCTCGTTTCTTTAATATTCTTACATTGTGTCATGCACGCCTGTCGATTTCTTTGACTCCTCACGTGGCCGATATTCAATATTTGATTTGATCATGCAACGTTTTCCTCGGTCTTCTAGTTCCATTTACATCGTTAACATATATATTATTTACCATTCTTTCTTCATTCATTCTTTTCATGTGTCCAAACCATCTCAATGATATTTTGTTCATAACACCATCATTGTCACTGCATTCACTTCTTATATTTTCATTCGACACTCTATCATACATAGAGTATACCTACACACATTCATCTAGCGGGGCTTCCAGAAACGCGGGGGCCGTAGCACTAGCTACTTCTGCTATACCCCCTAATCCGGCACTGCGTTTATTTCAGAAGAGTTGCGGAACAGCGGATGAGACTTAGTTATACAGCGCGCTATCTTCATGACTAGAGTAAAGACGAACTAAAGTGTTTCATCATCATCAGCCGTTAGTCGTGCTGGACATAAGCTTCTTTTCCCGACTACCACAAATCTCTATCAATCTCCACTCCGCGCCATTTTCCTCCTGCCAGGTTATAAATGTATTATTGTATAACTAACCAATTGGTAATTTCTTACAACCAGTATGTAACATTTTTAATATAACATACATGACATAATAGTTAACACAAAAATGCATAAAACACACAAATAATAAATTTAACCAATAAATCATATAAGCATGGAACTGGCAAAAGAGGGATAGAATAAGATCTCTTAGACGAATGTGTGGATACTCTGTGCATGATAGAGTGTCGAATGAAAATATAAGAAGCGAATGCGGTGCGAATGATGGTGTTATGAACAAAATAATGAAAGGATCATTAAGATGGTTTGGACACATGAAAATAATGATCGAAGAAAGAATGATAAAAAAATATTTGTTAACGATGTAAATAGAACTAGAAATAGAGGAAGACCGAGGAATACGTGGCACAATTAAATAAATCAAATATTGAATGTCGGCCACGTAAGGAATCAAAAATCGACGCGCTTGCATGACACTATGTATTAATGTTGAGGAAGCGAGAGAAATGTCAGGAAAGAAAAGTGTGGCCGTCCATTCTTTCTGATTACCCCTTCGGGGAGATGGCGTGATAGTTAGTTAGTTAGTTATCTTTAAATATAATATATCGACGGGGCAAGCTCTTATGAAATCACGATATTATTTTTATTTTCTATAAAAAGTGGTTGGCAATATAAGCACGTTCAAGAATGCATTAATGATGTTCATCGAGTGAGTCCGTTCGTGCGGATTCACCTCGGGCATACAATATCATCCGGAATCGCTGCAAATGGCATGTTATACCCGGAGCAAGAACCATTCAATCCGGAACACCGCTGCATGCGACTGTTATTGTATAATGCGCCGGAGATATCCCGTTAGCCCACCCTTTGAATGCCGAAGATGATGCATTATAATTATTGTATTTTTGCAGCCTCCGCAGCCATGAGAAACAGCGTCAAATAAATCTCGCCTGACCCACTAACAACGGAGTTAATTACACGTACAACAGTACAGGTAATTCTCGCGTTTTCGAATAATTCGTTCCGTTCCCTTTGCGTAATGCGAGATATAAAATGTATGAAGTAACATTCAATAGACACAATCTACTAAAATGAGCATATTTGTAGGCGTTGAAACAAAAATGTATGTATACATGGAAGTGCAGCATGGAACTGGCAAAAGAAGGATGAAATTAGAATAAATGCAGTAGAAATGAAATTATAGCATATAGATTGGAGTGACATCTCCAGGTGGTTTCTAGCAATGCGCTAAAATGGCGGTAGCTTTTCACATTACGTTAAAAAGATATTCTGCTTAGTGCTTAAAATATAATCTTCATAGATGGCGTTAGTGTGTAGATTGAATAAACTACCATGCAAAGGGTAGTGTTGCAAATTGACATATATACAACTTCCAAAAATTTGTCAGACATGGTGGTCATAAGAAAAAAGGTGGAATGGGGGATGTTGTATTACATTAAGCGTGCGCTTAACCCAACCAATGACAGGTCATAAATCCTGTAAACACCTCGATCAACCATATTCTGTTTCCAATTTGCATCTTCGTCTCTATTGAGATACAATTGATTCTAGATTTATTTTCATAACTCCAAAAAACTTTTAGCAATGATTTACAATAATTGTGATATTTATGAATGTGTATTACACAACTGTCATATAACACAATAGTCTGCAACATTAACGTGAATGTGGAAAATTTGGAGCAAGTAGACGAGTTCGTGTATTTGGTTAGTATGTTAACAAAAGATGGGCGAGTGGAGAGGTATATTGAAAGAAGGGATGGGGCAGGCAATAAAATGAA
The DNA here is from genome assembly GCA_022606425.2 of Lepidostoma basale. Lineage (NCBI taxonomy): Eukaryota > Metazoa > Arthropoda > Insecta > Trichoptera > Lepidostomatidae > Lepidostoma > Lepidostoma basale. The sequence goes on along the minus strand of JAHDVF020001018.1, from coordinate 319,958 downwards.
TGGTGCACTTAAAGTTGTTATCGCAAACAAAAACCTATTGAAAAACGCTAAAATGGCAGTGCACAATGGTGTTCTTGTACCGACCCTTATGTACGGAAGCGAAGCATGAAACTGGCAAAAGAAGGATGAAAGTAGAATAAATGCAGCAGAAATGGGATCTCTTAGAAACATGTGTGGATACTCCGTTTATGACATAGTGTCGAATGAAAATATAAGAAGTGAATGCGGTGCGAATGATGGTGTTATGAACAAAATAATTAAAGAATCATTTAGATGGTTCGGACACACGGAAAGAATGAATGAATAATGAATGGTAAAAAAGTATATGTTAACTATGTTAATGGAACTAGAAATAGAGGAAGACCGAGGAAAATGTGACATGATCAAATAATTAAAATATTTAATGTCGGCCACGTGAGGAGTCCAAGAAATCAACGTGCGTGCATGACACGATGTATGAATGTTGAGGAAGCGAGAGAAATATGTCAGGAAACATGTGTGGCAGTCCATTTTTTTGCCTACCCCTTCGGAGAGACAGGTTAGTTAGTTAGTTAATAATGTCAATACAATGCTTGGGTTCCCCCAATACCCGTCTAAAATATTTGGGTATACATAAACGCGTCTTGTAGATTTAAAAATAATCTCGTATACTGTTATTTAGATGCAATCTTACTGGTCGGCATTGCCTTAGTAGAATTGTGAAAGGTAACAGGAGACGTATCTTAGCCGAGAGCTTTTCTCTCAATCTGCATCTAGGTCAAACAACGGGTCCTCTCAGCTCCAGACTTAGAGTCGCGAGTTTGTTGCCTGCCACGGCACCCAAAGTGATTCCTAACGTAAACCACTTGTTCGTACATTCATGGAGATGTTAAGAGCTTTCAACTCGAAACCTCCGAGTTCAACGATTTTTTGTTATATCTGAGAATCAAACTGAATCAAAGAATAAGAAAGCTTTTCTAAGAAATTTAAAATTTGTAATAAGATGTTCGCATTTTTGTGGTTTAGTTCACCAAAACCTTTATTGAAGGCTTTTCGCATGTGCTTAAATATAATATTGGTGAGATTATAACACAGAAGAATAAAATGAGGAGTATTTTATATTATTTTATTTATTATTGTCTAATTCATTAAAATTACAGTGTATTTAAACGGTAAATATATTCTGTAATTTAAGGAAAACAATTTTTTAAAATAAATTTTACTTGCTTATCAATGAAAGCAAAAATGGCCGTTTACAGTGGCGTTCTGGTCCCAACCCTTATATATGGAAGCGAAGCATGGGACTGGCAGAATAAGGATGAGAGCAGAATAAATGCGGTAGAGATGAGGTCCTTAAGATGTACGTGTTACAACAACAACAAACCATCACGCCGTTTCTCTTTAGCTTTCTCTACATTCATTCAACGAGTCATACACGCACGTCGATTCTTCCGACTTCTAACATGACTAACCTTTAAAATTGGATTAATTTGATCATGCCATGTTTTCCTCGGTCTACCTCGACTCCGTACTCCATTTCCATTGCTTACGTATTCTTTCTAAGCCATTCTTCTTCCATCCATGCGCTCCATATATCCGAACTAACGTAGCGATGCTTTCATAATTTTGTTCCCTACATTCCTTTCTTATATCAGCATTTGAAAATCTATGAACATTTTAAGAGTAACGGTAAAAATTAAGCCTAAGTTGTTAATGAAAGGACACTATTATAAATGAGAATACAGGTATGTTGAACAAAAAAAAGGACACTTTTAAATTTAAGAATGATATTGATTTAAACGATATTATATCATCATCATCGGCTGTCCCTCGTGTCCAAGGAAGACTGTCCTTCACGGTTGTGGGTCCGCATGTGACTGAAGAGCCTGATCCTGGACCCACATATTCTAGGGCATCTGCGGCAGGGGAAGGCGCTTGTAATGGAGCCGTCACCGTCTCCCAGTGGTCTCTCCTTTCTCTTCCTCCTCCTCTCTGCCACGTAGTCTCTGCGCTGTGCTTCACAGTCTTGCGTGCCTTAATGTACTGTTGTTCTCCACCTAGGTCTGTCTTCTGCAGTCTGTACGATATTATATATGTTATCATAAAATATATTATAGTATCATAAACTTAATTTAACTGAAGATTTTGAATACGTATGTCTTAAATATCATGGAATCCTTTTTTAAGGCTTCGTTCATGAATCATAAATTTGAAAATGACATGGAATTTTTTATTCAAGTCATTTCTCATCTTCACAGAACATGAGGAAATATTCTCATTCAGCATCATTAAAAAATATTTAAAAATAAAACCAATCCGCCTTCTCGACTCGCCGTACCTGTAAAACACATTGGAAACGGAAAGAAAGTAAATTAATACGTTACGTCTTATTATGCAATCTCGTAATACGATTTTTACACCGATCATAACGTTGATAGTCAATATGTATAAAGTGAGTTAATTTTACCACGCTTTTAAACGGGTTCAAAATGACCTATACTCACGTTGAATGGAGCAAGTTGAGTATGTGTAACATGTGATTATACGTTTTTATACATGTATTGAACTTTTACTTATTGATTCATTAATTTATATTAAGCAATTAAAACCAAAAGGCGATGAAAACATATAACAGTTGGGCTGAAAAGTTCGTAGGCTAACATGGTAAAACAGATTTTTTGATAAAATTCGATTTTGTTATTCAATATATAATAAAGGAAAAAAGATGTGGATTAATTGTGCATATGAAAGTAAACAATTATAAATGGGACATATTTCTCACAAACTATTTATGATGAGTACTTTTACTGCCGAGTTCGAAGAGAACCTGCAAATACTTTTGAACCCATTCCATCTTGACGATATTCTTCTTCTTCTTCTTCACCAGGGTATTCCCGTCCACTAGTGGACAAAGGCCTCCTCCATTCGCTTCCATGTTACTCTGTCTTGTGCCTTCGAGGGCGATACAACGATTATAGCGGTCATACAATTTTTCGATACCATATTTGTAGTACGATTTCTCTTTAGCCTTAAAATAAGCCTAAGTTTCGGCGATTACCTCTTCATCCGTGCTGAAGCTGCATCCCGGCGAGCATTCTTTTGAGATCTGCAAATGGGAAAAAGTCACTGGAGGCCAGATCTGGAGAATACGGTGGATGGGGAAGCAATTCGTAGCCTAATTTATGCAATTTTGCCATCGTTTTCATTGATTTGTGACACGGTGCATTATCTTGATGAAACAGCATTTTTTCTTACTCAAATGGTGCCAATTTTTCATGTATTCATCCTTAAAACGCTCCAACAACGCTTTGTCATAATCGCTGTTGATGGTCTGTCAACAGTTTTTTAATTCATGAAAAGTCGAACCTAATGTTAGTTATAGTCGTATTCTAAATTGTGTCTACTGTATTTAATATTTGTCATTTGTTTTTCTTTACATTTATATCCATTGTTTTGTTTTATACATATAGGAAGTTTTTTTTATTGTTTCTTGAACAATAAATAAATTATTATGTTAAATCGCTCTTTACATCATACAGCGCGAGCTAAATCCATGCAAAGGGTAAAGCTATCATATTGATTTTCATGACATGACATCTGATAGTTAGCTAATTTATCGCCATTTTATTGTCACGCAAATTCTGCACCAGACTGAAGGCGGTGTGACAATCACACGGCCATCGCCGAAACCGGGAATCGAAATCAACTTTCGGGTTGGCAGTTCAAAGTATTTACCATTCGGCCACAAAGGTCGTCGCCATAATGTATCGGGCCACGTCAATTACCCTTTTTACCGTCTTATGCTCCTTAAACTTGTGTATAAAAACAACAACGCGTTTGATTTTCGCTTCATTTGATAATGCTTTAGATAGGCGAAGCATGTCATTCACATACATTTTAATAAAACTTTAAGAAAACAGACGTTTAAATTGGATTTTTATTTATTTATTTTTTATTTACTTTATTTTTTGTCATACACATGAAATATGTTGTGTTAATTTATTTTAATGACAATATACATGTTAAATATAATTAATTCAACACAAGATTAAATGTTATTTAAGAGTTTTTAGTAAAGACAATATTTTCTATAAATGTTATATAAAAAAGGTTTCAAATAACTCTCTTAATTATTCTGTGGTTAAATCTCGTAGTGGTTGCGATTTTTATATTAATTTTAACAGTACTTACCCCATAAATATTTTAAAAGCTTAAAACTTAAGTGAAAGTGTGCCCATAGTAAAAAATTAAAATTAAATAAAATTCCCGAGGTTGATTAAAGAACCGTGTAGTCAGTAATAGAAGCGAGTTCCCACAATTGTCGGGCTTCAGTAGAGAAGTTAAAAAAACAACCTTCTGGGATTTTATATAACTTTACTAAAAACCCATTTCCCTTTTATACGCTCAATATGCTTTAACTTCTCTTTGAAAATTTAAACTATCACAAGAAAAAGTTCATGGACTAAGTGACTATTGACTTAATATATGACATGTTAGTTAAGAACGTAAAATGTATAATGTCTATTGAAATATAGTGACATTATTTTGCGTTGCATAGTTTATTTGGAAGGAGAATATTAAGCACTCATTATATTATTAAATATTTTTACAAAATAAAAATATTATCCACAACATGTTTCGGAGATGACCTCCTCCATCCTCAAGGGATAATAAATTGTGTTTTTTTAGAGGTATACAATAAATATTCAAAATGAAAAAAAAACACATTGAAATATTGTTAATATCTATGATATTGGCTTATTTTGATGCCATTATTTTGACCGATATTTTGATGCCATTATTGTATAAATATGATTTCGGGCATATGAGCGCCACGGCTAGCTCGAATGAGGCGCAATCGTGAAGTCAAACTTTCGACAATTATCGTCTTTGTGGATGCGGATTATCCACTAGAGTGTACGTGGTGCGAAAACGATCCATGGTCTTCCGAATAACTTGCTCGAACGGACGATTATGTCGACCGTAAAATGGACGTAGTTCACGATAAGTTTGGCGCACCGAACTATGATTTTCAAAATAAATTTGCACAATTTGCAAGCGCTATTCTGACCTCGGTCTATTCTTCAAATGTCTTAAAATGGCAGAACGTACTGACTATAGATCAACTGTCAACTCTCAAATTGACAGTCTGTAGAAACAATTTTGCCAGTTTAAAAAACAAATCCCTAAAAAAACACTATATAACTGATTTGTTATATTTACACCTGAGGATGGATGAGGTCATCTCCGAAATATGTTGTGGATAATATTTTTATTTTGTAAAATTATTTAATAAAGTAAGTGGATTATACAGTATAAGATGAAAATCCCAGCAGCAAGAGACTATCAGGGAGGCCGCCATCAGCTCTCTATCGGTTTCGGTTCTCTGATGTATGTCTGCATTACTGACGTTATAGGTCTACGGTATCCGGAGCATTCTACAGAATATCCACATCTCAAATGACTCCAACCGGTTCATTACATTCACAATAAAGGTTGTTTAACCATTTGGTTGCTGAAATCTGATATATCGGCCTTCCCTATACTAGCAAGAAGTGCCGAATCCAACGGATCGAAGCCATGATTGATAATAGAATTTACGCTTTACACAGAGTGTGAGGAAGTGAGTCAGTGCTACATTTGTATATTTTTTTAATAAAAATCATATTAAGAGTTAAAATATTTCATTTAATAGGAAATTAAAGTGTTGTTATTTTGTAGTATAATGTGCATGGCATAAAAAAGAACAGTGGACAGCCAGCTACTCTATCAGTTATGTTAAGATCACATACATTTATAATACATTACTCCTAGTGTGGACTCGACTGGGAATATTTTTTGCGCGCCGAAATAAATCTAAATTAATAGCACTGCTGACAAATTTGACGGTGATCGCAAGAATGGTAGCTGCTGGCTGTGACCTTTTTTACACTGTCCGTACGAAGCTACAGTAGTAACTTTTTGTGTCGCTCTCGGCCCAGAAATATTATATATCCTGCATCTCTATCAAAGAAGTCGACAAAAAAATGGATTTGTTTTAATTTCTACAAATTAAAAGATTTATTTGAGAGCCAACTTCAATTTGATGATCTCAGTTGAAAAAACATAAACCATGACATTCTCAAAAGAACCCATAGGATGCAGGTAATCCTTAAATGACAGAATGCTGAAACAGGTTGCAAAGTTTAGATATCTGGGAGTGGATCTGCTCAGTCAAAATGATCTTTTCAGTGAAACAATAGGACAAGTCAACAAGGCTTCGGCAGTATCAGGTTGCCTCAAGGATATAATATGGTAAAACAAGTATATGAGAACTGATAGTAAGGTCAGAATATATAAAACCTGCGTAAGGCCTATACTGACATTTACCATTGAGACCACAGCGGATACCACAAGAACGAAGGCTAAAATACGGGTGGCAGAGATGAGGACGCTGAGGATGATAGCAGGAAGGACTATTCGAGATAGGGTGAGGAACACGGTCATCCGTGAGATCTGCAAGGTGGAGGATGATGTGAGATGGGACAGACAACGCAGAAGATACTGGAATGCGCACGTGCAGATGACAGATCGCACCAGAATCCTACACGCTGTGGCACATCAGATTCCTGCCGGCTGCCGTCCCCCCGGAAGACCGCCGAAGAGATGGAGAGATAGTTGGGAGTCAACCTCCCAAGAGAGGTCAGCCTGATTCCAGGAATAGACCAAAGGTCTATAAAGAGTAGAAGAAGATTTGAGAGACGGTTCATGATTTTTTTTTTCTTTGTAATTACTTTCTCTAAAATCGCGGCTATTTTGGCATCGTTTTCCCTTAAGTTGCCGGCAAACGGGGTTAATAAAAAAGTAGATTTCACATAAAATGTATAATATTAGTGACCAAATCAGGTTAATTCAATTATTTATTTTGTCGAAATCATAATGTATTGAAATGTCTCTCTAAAAATGATTTTTTAATTAGCCTGTCAAGTGGTGAACAAAATTATTTCCGTATTTATATATAGATTTACCACCAAAATATTCTGGTGTTTTTCAGTTCCAATAATATATTACCGACTGGGAAAATGTTATGAAAGGATTATGCAATTTTAACTTTGATCCGGGTTTTCTTTTTTGCTTGGCACTGCATCAGACGGGTAATTTGCAATTTTCTAGTGTTACCGAGAAAGTGGGTTAATTCAATTTTTAGAAGAAAACTTTTCTCACCAAGGCGATTTCAATTTTATTGTAAATAAAATCTCAAATTGTATACTTTAATAATTATAATTTTTTTTTGATAAATTGCTTACTTTTTTTATAATGATTAATTGTATCTCAATAGAGACGAAGATGCAAATTGTTTTCTGGCCGAGGCGCTTACACGACTTATAACCTGTCGTTGGTTGGGTTGAGCGATCGCTTTATGTTTAACAACATTCCCCATTCCGCCCTTCTTACGACCATCACGTTCTTACTTTTATTTTCATTTATCCACTAAATATAAACTTTCTTTTGAGACTCTTTGTATGTTTACTTTTATTACGGCGATCATCTAGCCTAGGATAATAGTAAATAGTTGTGCGTGTTGCCTAGCAGTAGGAGTTAAAAGACTATTAGAGCAATAATGATAAAATAGTATCATTATCTCTCCTGCCATGGCCGTAATATAGTTATTTATAAATAGATCATTTAACGGGTACATTCTAATCAACAGATCTTATCCTTTCTACAGATTAATGTTAAAAAGCGAAGAGAAATAGCGAACAAAATGTATCTTAAATGTGTAGTACTTTTAAATTAATCAAAATTAATAAAGTTAATTTTTAACTTTTTTAAATCAATAAGTTAATTATATATTTTTATTGTTTACAATGTTGTAAAACCCCATATTAAATATTTAATTTGAATATAAACATTATCATGATAATTCATAAGACAGACGAAACACGTTATTCACATAAAATATAATAAAACTTCTAAAAAACAGATGTTTTCATTCGTATTAATTACATAATATTCCACGTCAATTCAAGATTTCAAAATATGTTATTTGGTAATGTGATTGTTAATAGAGTATCACGAGTTCAGTTATAACTATGCGTATTAATACTGTATTTTTAGACAAATTATTCCGTGGTATGAATCCGTGGTATCCACATGATCAAATTGAATAAATATGCTTTAGATAAATTAATTCATCACTTGTTTATCAGTTGTTTAAAGTCAAACGTATTCGTATTTTTCAATGTTCACAAATGATTTACTAAAACGTTGTTTCTAATCTTAGAACAAAGCTTTTAAATTTTGAAATGCATTTTGATAATTAATATAAAAATTGCATCGCAATAATCTTTGGCCCGCGTTTCACCTGTTTCAAGGGTTCAAAGAACTTCTATGTAATGAAGCGTGCTTGAAAGGATTGAGTAAACGGGTTGTTCAGCTGAAGTGAGTCTTAAAATTTTGACATACGAAGAGTTGGCATTTTAGAGCTAACAATAATAGCGGCCAGAGCAAGCTCCGAGGCCATTGCCCCGCCCGTAGTGCAAAAAGTTGTACGAACTTTCGGAGCTCACTTGCCCTTAGGGTGTTGTAAGCATCAAAAAGTGTTTTCTGGGACGTGCCCTGACTATTTTCCCTACTCCGCGATAAAAATAATTAATTCAGCTTTAAAAATCCAATTAAATTGTGTTCAAGTTTGAATTTCTCATTCAATGTCCGTGCCGTGGCCTGATTGTAAGACACTCTAATTATGAAATAAGATCAAATTTTGAAATTCTTTTATTACCATTACAATATCTAATGAAACCTTTGTTTTTGAAAATTCATTTAATTTTATTTGAATTATTTATTGTTTCTTTAACAATGATGATGTACTCCATATTGAATAATCAATACGAATGAAAACGCCTGTTTTCTTAAAGTGTCATTTTATTTTACGGAAATGATATATTTCGGCATGCGAAGGTTATATAAAATGTTTGATAACGCCAAACGCCAAATACTTAAGCTTGGCGAAATATGTAATTTGAATAAAATTAAATAATCTTCTAGAAAACATGCGTTTTTGTTCGATTTTGATAAACTTAAGCCGTTAACACTGTGGAATTACATAATACAGATTTTTTTATTAATTGAACCCAGTTTCTATGAATCAGAAGTGATTTTTATAAATTTATCTGTTCCATAAAAAATCACCGTTTTTTTATGAACCAAAAAAAAAAAAAAAAACATGTTTTAATTCATAAAATATTTGTTTTTGTTCGTATAAAGTATTTGAATTAATTCTGCTTGTCTAAGGTTCTGACCTGTTTCGGAAGAATGCTGCTGTCGTCTGGTAACCATGACGATGACAGAGAGCTGCTGAAAAATTCGACATTTAAAATAATCACGAATAATTATGAAGTTAATTTTTGTGATTAGTTTTCATGATCTTATTATAAATTTTTGTTACAAAAATATAATAAACTGAGAGCTTTATGGTACTGGTTATTTATAAAAATCATAACATAGAGGCACTCTTCTGAAGGATAAAAAATACGAGTGACAGACTCATACTTTAATATTTCTTCGTTTCATTTTTACTTTTACGAATGTGAATGAACAAACTTTATAACACTAAGATTCGGATAGTAAAAGTTTCGCGGAAAATTTTTTCACTTTGAATTGCTGTATTTAAAAGTTTTTATGTAAAAATAATGTTTCTATCACACAGTAACAGTAATATGAATATTTATAAAGTTACATTAAATAATTATGTTTTTTTCTTAAACGTTCCACATACGAATGTTATTTTGAATATCTAAAGGCTTTTTTTATATATATATATATCATATTTGATTTATTTTAAACATTAATATTGCAATATTTAAATGTTCGTAATTGTTGTTTTTTTTTCAAATAATGCTTTGGGTAAAAAATATCAAGCGTTTTAGTTTTTATTTTATTTTAATTACGTAATATTTCTTTTACCATCACTAAGTGTTGTGGATTCATAATTGAATGATCTTTAAAAAAATATCTATCACAACACTTTATTATTTAATTTATACAAACATGTTTCGGGACAAGGAAGCCTTTCATCAGTATAATTATTAATTAAATCATTACATATATACTAAATAAATATTTAAACTTAAAATCATTAATATGGTCAGTCAAATTTTAAATTGTTAAAATAAATAAGTTTGTTTTATGTATCACAATTGTATTTTATTTTACGCAACAGATTTTTCGACAACCTATGTTAACATTATCAGGTGTTACAATAATATATCAAATATAAAATTTTCGTGATTTAAAAAAAATAAATAATAAATTTTAATATAAAATCTGTTAAAACTGAACATATAATTTGTAAGTTTTTTAAAATGTTAATTTAGTTAGGTTGCTTTGTCTTGAAACATGCCTGTGTTTAAATTATAATAAAGTGTTGTGAGACAAAGTTTTTAAAACATTATTCGATATGTATTTCGTTCGATTTATTTTTACCGCTTGAATGCGTTTTGATGTAGCCTGTTATAAAGCAGCTCTCGCACTGCTCCCGGGATGAGTGATGTCCGTTTGTTGTTTCGAGACGATTCACCGCAATGTTAAATCTCGAATCGGCGGACACGAACCAGAAATAAACCGCGGTCCTCGCGAAGAATGTGCTTTCACAAATTCGAAATGGCGATCTTCGTCAAATAAGGGTATCCCAGCGCCGGAAATAATGAGATCGGAGCGGAGATTGGAGTGGTGAAGTGAGAAACCGACTTATGTGTAAAGTACCTACTGATCTCCCTTCTCAAGAGGCATTTTCAGCATTTTTAAATCGTATTAAAATGTGTCAGAAATTATCTCAATTTGCCTTTTTATGGATTATAATTTTTCTTCAATTTTTATATCTTCTTCTTCTTCTTCTTCTTACTTATTGTAGACCTATGTGGTCTGTTCTTCAGAGTGTTGCTCCTTCTGTGAGGTAGATTCCAAGCTGTCCTTTATATGATCTTTCCATCTTTATGGAGGTCTTCCACGAGGACGAGTCCCATGAGGCTGATTATGCAATGCAATGTAGGGGAGTCTGGTGGTGTCCATACTTTGAACATAGCCGTACCTGTCCCTTTTTCGCTGTGTCCTCATTCAATTTTTATATAATTATTATTAATCTTCTTTTTCTAGTTGCAAGATACTTCTAAATTTGATAAAGCAGCTCTAAACACCAATAATGTGCTGCAACTGAACCATTCTCGAAGGTTTTCTAGCCAAGATTTATTCTTCTCCCCACACTTCGTTTTCCGTAAATTTTACCTCAGATAATCATTTGCAGTACTTTGCATTTATTTTTCTCATAATGCGCATGAAGGGTTCTAGCTTCCTGTGATTTATAGTCTTGGAAAAAATATTTTTCTCTCTTAATTCAATTTGCGTTTTGCCAGTCATAACATACGGAGCCGAGACGTGGACATTGACAAAAGGTCTAGTCTACAGATTCAAGGTTGCCCAGCGCGCCATGGAAAGAGCCATGCTTGGAATAACCTTGAGGGATAGATTTAGAAACGAATTTATTCGACAACAAACCAAGGTGACTGAGGTGGCTCTACGGATAGGCGGGCTGAAGTGGCGGTGGGCTGGCCATATCTGTCGGAGAACCGACAGCCGATGGGGAAGACGGGTTCTGGAGTGGAGACCGCGTACAGGATTCCGTAGAGTTGGACGTCCCCCTGCCCGCTGGACCGACGATCTGAAGAGGATTGCTGGACATGGATGGATGGGAGCGGCAATGGATAGGGGGCGGTGGAGGGCTTTGGGAGAGGCCTACATTCAGCAGTGGATGACAGACGGCTGATGATGATGATGATGATGATGAATTCAATTTGGTTGTTCATTAAACTTGTAGACCTGTCTATGATAACAAAATTATCTTCATTTAAATTGAATACACATTAATTTGTTAAAACCACTTTTATTTTTGAGTTCGTCGACCGGTTTCGCTCACAACCGAGCTTCCTCAGGACTGATTAATAACTAAACTTAAAATTAAATACAATATCATGGCTTAGGACTAGAGTAAGATGGGACTAGAGTGTTAGAGTGAGAAGACTGTGGGTGATAAGGAATTGACAGAAGAGAGTGGGGAGGATTAGGCAGTGGTACAGGGTTGTTCAGAGGGAACATATTTAAAATAGGGCTGTAGGACAAATTGGTTTGGTTATTTATTATTTTACAATTAGAATTTATTGATTTTTTATCTCTAGTGCTTCTAGATTGTTGAGTTTTATTCCGTTGCTGTTTTTATGGAGTAATTTGGCACCTAAAGTTTTATTGAAGGTATGATCGCATTCTATCAGGTGGTTCGCAAACTCTGAAAAGCCATTATTATTAAGACATCGTAGATGCTCTGTGATGCGTGTATTAAGAGATCTGGTAGTTTTTCCTACGTAGAAGCTAGGACAATCGTTACAGTTTAGTTTATATATACCGGCGTGATTAAATGTATCTTCCTTGTCTTTCGAGTTAATTAGAAATTTACCTAGATTATTGTTGGTGTAATAAGCTGGTTTTATTGTAGGTGGGAACGCGTCAAAAATATACGAACGCGTCAAAAATATACGAATACGAACGCGTCAAAAATCTATCTTCGACGCAATTCAACCCAGAAGAATTAGCTTTATTATCAAAAGGATTCAAATACAACCTTAACTACAACCCAAATAACTATGATAATGCAGTAGAAAACGTTGCAGTGGACATAGAAACAGCACTTTTTAATCAACCAAAAAGTTTTTTATACAAAAGTGCTGAATCTATTAAAACTAATCTATCGTCGTGTAAACCAATTATCAACCCAGAAGTGCATATTCTCAAACAAATACAGAAGAAAATAAATCAAGATGATCTAGTGGTTACAAAAGCAGATAAAGGAAATACAGTAATTATTTTAGAAAAAAGTGAATACGTTTCGAAAGTAGAAGATTTCATCAATAATGACAGTTTCACAGTGTTACCAAAAGACCCAACAAACAAATATCAAGAAAGTGTTAAAAGTGTGTTAAAAGATTGTGTATCAGATATGTTTATTGATAATTCATACAATAAGACAAAATTCCTAACCAAAAATCCAAAAACACCCAAACTCTACGGTTTCCTTAAAATCCATAAACAAAATTCCCCAATAAGACCGGTCGTATCCTGTTGCAATGCACCTAATTTCAAATTGTTATCTTTCATGACCGACAGTTTAAATAAGTTAAACATATTCAAACCCGAATATTCTATAAAAAACTCATTCCAATTAATTGAAGATCTCAAAGACATTGTACCCCCGGATAATTGCAAATTAATATCATTTGACGTAGTCAATTTGTTCCCAAATGTCCCAGTAGAAGAAAGCAAAAATCTCCCTTTCAATTTGCTTAATGATTCTATGTTACCCAAAAATCTTATCACAGATTTTACTAATTTATACAACGTATGCTTAAAACAAAATTACTTTCAATTCAATAATAAAATTTTCAACCAAAAGGAAGGCCTGATGATGGGAGCATCGTCTAGTCCCCTTTTGGCAGATATATTTATGAATAATCTAGAAAATAACATCTTCACATCGAATATTCCCATCTTAAAAAACGTATTCTACTGGAAAAGATATGTAGATGATATACTTTGTTTATGGACTGGTACTGACAGACAATTAGACTCATTCCTAAAATACATCAACTCACTTCACCCCAATATACAATTCACTTTAGAAATAGGAAAAAACTCCTCAATAAACTTTCTAGACCTAACATTATCAATTATTAATAAAAAAATCGATTTTGACATTTACAGAAAACCAACATATACAGACATGACTATACACAACTCTTCGAACCACCCGGTTACTCATAAAAATTCTGCCTTTCATGCTATGATTCATAGGCTCATTACAGTCCCATTATCTCAAGACAATTACTTCAAGGAATTATCTACAATCAACAAAATAGCAGTTAACAATGGTTATTCCCCGACCCTTATTTCCAATATACTCAATAAACATAACAAACGACTTTCAACCCAAAAATTCTTATATACTTCTGAAACTAAAACTCACAATAAAAATGATGACAAACCCCCTTTTCAATGGAGAAAAATCCTATTTATAAACAAATTCTCTTCCCAAGCCGTTCGAAATTTCCCACCTACAATAAAACCAGCTTATTACACCAACAATAATCTAGGTAAATTTCTAATTAACTCGAAAGACAAGGAAGATAAATTTAATCACGCCGGTATATATAAACTAAACTGTAACGATTGTCCTAGCTTCTACGTAGGAAAAACTACCAGATCTCTTAATACACGCATCACAGAGCATCTACGATGTCTTAATAATAATGGCTTTTCAGAGTTTGCGAACCACCTGATAGAATGCGATCATACCTTCAATAAAACTTTAGGTGCCAAATTACTCCATAAAAACAGCAACGGAATAAAACTCAACAATCTAGAAGCACTAGAGATAAAAAATCAATAAATTCTAATTGTAAAATAATAAATAACCAAACCAATTTGTCCTACAGCCCTATTTTAAATATGTTCCCTCTGAACAACCCTGTACCACTGCCTAATCCTCCCCACTCTCTTCTGTCAATTCCTTATCACCCACAGTCTTCTCACTCTAACACTCTAGTCCCATCTTCCTCTAGTCCTAAGCCATGATATTGTATTTAATTTTAAGTTTAGTTATTAATCAGTCCTGAGGAAGCTCGGTTGTGAGCGAAACCGGTCGACGAACTCAAAAATAAAAGTGGTTTTAACAAATTAATGTGTATTCAATTTAAATATTGATAACTCCACAAAGTGATGGCTTCATACCAAAATAAAATTATCTTCCTTTTCCTGTGGTGCCGAACTCCAGCTATCTCTCTCCCTGGTGGACGCCGTCCATCTGGTATTTCATGGGGAGCCATGTATGGAATTAATATGGGATTCATTTTCTAGACACATCTTGAATCTCACGGATTGTGGTGTTGCTTACACCATTACGCAGAGTCTTCCCACCTTTGCTATCACATTTGCAGCACATTGTGCTATAATTTATTTTGTCCTTGGCAAACTTATGGTCTTGGCATTGTCCGTCCTCGCCTCACTGCTTTATGTGAGGATAAGTTGCTACCGCTACTTCTCACAGGTCTTACAGATTTGTACCTTACTCTCTAAAGTGAATTAAAAGAAAACCAAATATAAATGATAACCGCGTTATTATAAAATAGAAGTTTAATCAATAAAAAAAATGTTATAATATCACAATTTTTTTTATTCACTGAGAATGTCGCGACAGCTGTTTTGTTAATCGATGTTGGCATCATCAGGTGTTACAAAAATCTGCAATACCTGATGATGTAATGATGCCAACATCGGTTGGCGAAACAGCTGTTTCGTCTCAGTGAATAAAAATAATATGTGATATTATAACAGTGTTATAAATTTTAACAGTAATAATATTGAAGTATCATACTATTTCGGCTAAAACAACTATTTATATTTAAAAAAAAAATGAGGTCTTCGCAATCAATGTAAACAGTAACAGATGATAATCTTTAAGTAATATTCATTTATTTATTGTTAGTGCCCCAACAGAACATATTATTTACAATAGTTATAAGTAATAAAAATATATATTAAATCAGATTAGTAGACGCCTCATTTAGATTTGCACACCATATTCATAACATTGGCAGTGCAGTGTCCCGAATCAACTCTTCGTGTAAAAAACCGTCAGGCAAAATAATACACAATTAAAGAAACATGCAAATTAATTAAACAAGGCAAAAGCAAAAGTCAAAGAAAAAATATGCAAATCTGGTAAAATAAGACAATTGCACGAGACAAAGAAAAAACAATCAAAACAAGGAAAGCAAGACAACAGCATATGATATGTTAACATAATAAGTAATGTTTAACTTATTTAAAATAAATTTAGTTTGAAGATATTCGTCTATATTCCTCGTGAGCAAGGTTTCATATTAAATATTCATTCTTCAAGGAATTTTAAAAGTAAGATTTTTTTTAGATTAATAGGCAGAGATATTTTTAGATTCGCCAAGGATACAAGTATTTACGTAGAATGAAAGGACCTCGGAACTTAAAGGAATAAACTACACGGTGTGTTGTAATCCCGAATAGCGAGGGCACGTTTACATTCATAATACATCGCCAAACATTTCCAGTTTTCCCAGAAAATTTGTTCAGAATTTCTAAAAGGTTTATTGGGGTTTAGCAACTCCGAAAATTCTTACATTATTTACCGCCTAACATTTGGGAATTCCCTTCTGAACTTTTAAATTTAGAATGACATTTCGTTGGCGTATTTTTTATACCAATATCAGGAAGGTGGATATACTTGTATGAGTGTGGTTCTTTCAATCTTTTAAATTAAAAGGTTTTTTTCTTTTTTTCTTTCAAGGTCGCCATATTTGAACATATACTTCAATTATTTCAAATCCTCTTAAGCGTGAATTTATTATAAATATATTTATATTTCTTCGATTGTTTCGATTTCTTTAAAGAAATCAAAACAATCGAAGAAATAATAGCGATTACCGTAAAGAAATCAAAACAATCGAAGAAATAATACGAAAGTGTCACAATTTACATTCTTCTTTTGCGATTTCCCAACAATATGATATTTCGAGTTGAGTCGTTTTCGTCCTGAAGGTACGATTTATGAATATATATTTAAACACTGTTCTTTCCACTGTTTAGTATATTTTTCTCGACATGTTTCAAATGTATTAAGTCTTCAACGTTGCTAGAACTAAATAAAATTAATTGTGTAAAAAAATAGATGGATTATTTAAAAGTTAAATAACTTTTTAATTATCGAACAAGTCGTATCATTCATTTGTTGGACTCCTGTAATGCGCCATTCATTATTGCACGTGCAATTTATTTTCAAACATTAAAAAAAATATTTGTTAACATACTCAATAAAATGACACGCAGAATTACATTCAATAATCGATGTAGACGACTTCTAGCACTAGCTGTGAAAGGAGAGATTAGTTTACGAGTTTCTAAAGCTTTATGGATGCCTCTCAGAGCTAGCTACCTAACGCATTAAGTTTAAAACTTGTGGATTATAGCTTGCTACTCGGTTTTTCCGTAGAGTAAAGATACAAGTATTTAGCGACGCTCCGACACGACAAAGATCAGAGATCAAATGAAACAGGGGTCAGCTTACTGGATAATGGAACTCAATAGCACTGATTTTAAGATTTAGATTTCTCTCTCTGGTTTCAATCCTGGGTTAAAGATTTTTTTTATAGTTTGAACATTTTTATAAGGTTAATACTGTACCAGTTGAAGTTTACTATTAAGGTTCTTCTTTTCTTCTCTGGTTTCAATCCTGGGATTGGTTTGCAGCAATTTCCTCTATTATTCTCTCCCATTCTTCCCTGTCTTGTGTGGCTAGTTTGAAATCTGCATATGATGAGCAGCGCACGTCCACCAACAGGTCCTCCAGGTACTCTCGGCGTGGGCGTCCCCTAGAGTTTGTCCCTTCGGTCGTACCCTCCATTATGGCATGCAAGAGGCTTTCTTGTCGTATTACATGGCCGATCCATCTTGCACGCCTTTCGGACAAGGTCCTGAGCAGGTGCCTTCCTCCTTCATTTCTTAGGAGAACCTCCTCATTTGTAATATGGTCTCTCCAGGAAATTCCTAATAGTCTTCTATAGGACCACGTCTCAAAAGCCTCTAGTCTCCACTTATCTCTTTCGGATAGGCACCATGTCTCGCAGCCGTACATCAAGATACTCCATACATAGGTCTTGATGAGAAGTATTCTCAGTTTTAGGTCTGTATTATTCGATTCTATTCTATTTTAATAACTACCATGTATTTTTCTGTTCGGAACTGTAAACATATGTGGCTCATTGATGGATACTCTATGAGTTATACCTTAATGAACATGACCAGCTCGATGAAGTTGATTACATACAAATAATCCACTATCATTTATAATAATACCATACAAATCAACTATTACTGCTTTTTATAAAAATTGTCTAACATCTCAGTAGTAAATTTAAATGATTTTTTAAAATGAATTACAGCACTGTTAGTTCACCTTTGGGTTTATTTTTCTCGATATATTTCGGCACCTTCATCGTCGGAATAACGATATTAAAGATGACGTCATTATGGAATTCCAAAGTGTTGACGTTTTAAGTTTATCAAAAAGTTTATTTGATTTATATTTAAGCATGATTCCAATATAAATACAATCTGGATTACACACTTAATGTTTAACTGCATGGGGAAAAGTACCACCTTCTCCAACTGATATTGGAGAGGAAAATTAAGGGACGCCGAGGGCTCGGTAGGAGACAAATATCCTGGCTGCGAAATATGAGGGAGTAGACCCGCATCCGAAGTGTGTAGGAGCTGTTCGGAGCAGCGCAGGACACGGACAGGTTCGCCGAGGTGACAGTCAACGTTGGGGGGACCCGACAAGCCGCTTGAAGAAGAAGAAAAATTTAATACATCTTTTTAGGTCTTTATTATTTTTGGGAAATGTTTTCATATACGAGTATCAGTGGGTAAAATATATTTCCAATCGTATTCAGGTTATAGAACAATATTTATTGCGTATATGAATTTGACAGTTTAGAGTTTAAAGAATTAACCCACAGCGAACCATTTACAATAAAAACACGGAAATGTTTATTTATATTCTTCTTCTTTCTGTGTCTTGTCAGGTCTCCTTAACGTTGACTATCACCCTAGAGTAAGCCTCATGGTGATGACCCGGGGAAAATATCCAGAGTGGTATCTCCTTGCCTTCTCTGTAGGATTTTCTGTAGGGGTTACCTTCCCTTAGCTGGGTGTATCCAGTTTTATGGCGCTGGAATCTCGCCATTCGTCCTCTCTCAATCTGCTATGGCACTAAGTAATATGTGCCACATTGTCCGGGGTTCGCGGGGTTTTTAAAATACCTCTCGTGGACGCTAGAGAATTGGACTTGATAGTAATGTTGCTGTTGTAAATGCAACATATTTATGCATATTTTCAGCATATTTTCTGCATATTTTCCAGCAAAACATACCCCATCGTAGCCCTACTACCCTTTTGAACCCCATTCATTTATTTATATTAGATACACATTTTTAACCATCTAATGATAAAATATTTTTTTCACGGAAAGCTTTTAAATGTTTAAAAATTGTACATTTTTAATAAGGGTTTCTGGCGTCGAAAACATCAAAATTTAGTTAAAATGTAATGAATTTAAATTAACTTATTTCTTTTGACTTCGGTAAGCACCATTTAAAATGTAGCTTACGTTAAAGCTTAATGAAAACGTAATGTTATAAGGAAGCTGGTTATGGAGGCACACCTAGCGACCGGCCGTAAAACCTTCGGGCTCAGGCGTTAACGATCTCGAGTGATGTTGCCAAACGAACTAATATTCTTACGACCTATGTGTTTCTATGCCATATATTATATTGCCGTATTGGGGAGATTTCACTATCAGAACAATTTTGTTTTACGAAGGTTCAAGTTGATAAATATTAAAAAGTTACATAAAACTAACATGTCAATGGAAAATAAAAATTGTTTTATTAGCAAGTTTTATTTTTTGTTTTGCACCATGTTCCTACTGTTTTATGGCCAAATTGTATTTGAGTGATATATTTAACACATTATAGGCATTCTCTGGGGACCAATAGTCTACAAATAAGGAGCGATGGGTTAACACTTACCATTTCTTTAGAATTATCAGGGGATTTTTTGAGAATTATGTCACCTTGGACAGCGTTAGCATACTCGTATATGTTTTATCTCCCAACATGCAGGGCTTACTTGCCTCTGGTGATGCCGGTGGGGAGATCAATTAAACTGCTGAACATGATTGCTTCGGAGACCGTCTTTCATATGAGTGAAAGTACGTTCAGAAGCCAAAAAAATACTCTTGACATTAGAGAGTATCTTGTATTCCTA
Source organism: Lepidostoma basale (assembly GCA_022606425.2). Lineage (NCBI taxonomy): Eukaryota > Metazoa > Arthropoda > Insecta > Trichoptera > Lepidostomatidae > Lepidostoma > Lepidostoma basale. Next base: position 300,038 of record JAHDVF020001018.1, on the reverse strand, counting down.
AAGTCGAACCATCTCTTATCCTAGTATTATGGACGAGTATTTTACACACTCTCAATTATCGATAATTTTTTGTCTAATATTCGCACATATCGTTTGATCAAGTGTCGAAGATACACATTGTATAATAATAAAGAAATTTTGTATCAATTTAATTTTATTTTCATTATTTAAAACCAAGAAATTTCAATTAAAAACATAAACCTTTAAAAGTCTCTTGGTTCTTGGGTCGTAATTTGTGTAATTGTTCCTTCTAATTACTGTTTTATTATTATTATTATTATTTTATTATTATTTATTTTTCCACCTTTAATATTTTCTCCTATGAATAGTAACTAACCGTACTTTTAATTAAAATATTTAGGTACATAACTCAATTACAGCAAGAACTTTAAAATTATACCAAAGAAATTATTTAAATTGTCATAGGAACAAATACACATAAAGATTCGAAAAATTACGAAAATTGACTTTTGATATATAATATTAAATTATATAACACCTGATGATGTCAACATAGGTTGATAAAACAGCTGAGGTGTAAAATAAAATAAAATTGTGAAAACAAAGTTAAAAAAATAAAGTTATTTAGTTCAGCAGTTAAAAAAGTTTTTTTTGGATAAAATCAATATCAATATTTTATTGAAGTCACATTATTTTTTCCCTGGTGCCTTTTCATCTTTTAGATCCAAATATATATGTATATATTTAGTTTTCAACGGTATCATCCACCCTACATTATCTTAATATACATAGATAAGTTTAACATTTATATAGTTGAGTTTTTAAAAAAAAACGTATAATATATTTTGTGTTTTACCGTAGCTATAATATAATGTTTGCAAGAGTAGTCTTATCAGAGACGTCAAAAATCTTATAAAATGTTGATTCTTTTGACTCGCTGTGAAATCCTTACGATCCACTCAAAAGAATGATTCAAACTCTTCCAAATCGAATAATCTTTGAATATTTGGGTAGGGATTATTCCTATGATGGCGGAATGCAATGTGCAAGCCCCCAAAGTGCATCTCCGAGCAACTGTCAAGCGGCCCTAGAGAGGTTCGAGCCAGGGCGGGCCGAGGTCGCTGACCGGACACTGAACCCGCCAATAAATTTGCGGACAGGGGTAAAAAGCCCGCGAAATATTGCCATCGAGATAAAGGGGTTTCATGGGCTCTACTAAGTTTATAAAATGCCAACGAAATACAACGAAAAATGCGCTATCGATACCAAAATTCTCGAGGTAAAAACACACGTGTTGGAAAAAAATGCGTTTTTTTTGTACATTGATAATTCTTCTTCTTCTTCTTCCGAGCCTTTTCCCATTTACTTGGGGTCGGCTCTTCTTGTATGGCGTCTTCAGGACTGTCTGTCCATCTGAAGGATCCGATCTCATTTGAGAGTGCTTTGAATAAGTCACATCGATATCATCTTGGGCTTACCACGTCCCCTAGGTCGCTGTTCTGCTTCCATTACCCTCTTTGTAGCATGGTCAGCTGGGCGCGCATGAGGTGGCCGTACCATCTCAGGCTGAACATTTGTAAAATGAATTTAATATTGGGACTGACAGAAATGTATTTAATATTGGGATATTTCACCCTGCTGCGGTATTATGGATTGAATTATCAAATGTGACATTTATACATTTAATAATGTCATATTAAGGCAAAACATGTCACTCTTAAAATATTCTAAACGGATGTTTTCGTCAATATTAAATAAGGAATTTGACATTATTTTCTGATATACTCGTACAATAAATAAACTGTTGTAAAAAAATCTTTCTCTCAAATGATGTTTGAAAAATGTGAAATACCAAATAAAAGAATTTTAAGACCCCAAAAATAGACAGATAAATAAAGTTTTTACCATAAAAAATATTTACCACGATCGGCTATAGATATGGAAAAAATTGAAATGTTTAAATTTTTATTGTATCTCAATAGAGACGAAGACGTAAACTGGAAACTGAACATGGATGATCAAGGTGTTTACAGGACTTATGACCTGTCATTGGTTGGGTTAAGCGCACGCTTTATGTAATTACAACATTCCCCATTCCACCTTTGTTATTTGTGATCATGCATGACAAATTTTTGGAAGATGTATATACGAGGAGTTCAAAATCCATATTTATCTTCACGTGGCAGTTTCAGTCAGCCATCTATGTAGATTTGGTTGCACTAGTGAATTTTTTCAAGAATTAACCTATACAACCGACCCACTAACGCCATCTATGGAGAATGATTTTCGGCATTTAGCAAACTACCTTATTAACACAATGTGAAGGCTGTTGACCAACATATTGTTAGAAGCCGCTAGGAGTATTATTCCATTCTATATGCCAAAGAATTTTGACCAGAATATTTGAAGACCAAATATTTGTGAATGTATACTTATACCTGTATACAAATCCTGGATTTACACCAAAGGGTGGTTAATTCAAATTTTAATTGTATCTCAATAGAGACGAAGACGTAAACTGGAAACTGAACATGGATGATCAAGGTGTTTACAGGACTTGTGACCTTTCATTGGTTTGAAATGTTTAAATAAATAAAAAAAATATTTTCTTGGCAACACCTGTTTTTAGATCTATAGAGATGGATGGCCGAAGATCAAATTCTTTCGAGCCACTCTCAGGAAGATCTTTGGGCTAAGTAACCAAAGAGGACCGGTTAAGAGAGTACAGACATACAAATATATGTAATATGCACATACATACACCCATAGAGCGTTAAACAAAGAACATTTTTATGTCTTTGCGCACTTCTTTGTTGGTTATTTTGTATGTATAAAAATACTAATAAAAATATTTAGTCCTTTAGATTTACCTTACCCACGTAGGTTAATAAGAGAATTTTATAAATATTATAGTATGTAAACGATTTTTTTCTTTTTTCTTTAAGTAGCCTTCAGTAAATAACTTAAATTTTCTTCGTTATTCTATTATAATATTTTAATGTTCCGCCATTTAAGAAGTCGGAAGAATCGACATGCGTGTTTGACTCGCTATATGAATGTGGAGGAATCTGGAGACATGTTTCAGGATCGAGTAGTGTGGCGGTCTGTTATACGGATGTGAGACTTGGAAATCTACCGCGGACGTTATTCGTAAACTCTAGGTTTTTATAAATATGTGCCTTCGCTCAATATTCAAAACCTATTGGCTCCAAACAGTGTCAAATGACGTTCTCTGGACCATGGCAGGCAAAAAGCCAATTAGAGTACAAGTCGCTAGATGCAAATGGCAGTGGATCGGTCACACTCTGAGACGGAGCCCAGCCTGCATCGCTCAGGGCGCCCTATGGGGGGAAAGAGAAAGCGAGGCAGACCTAGAGCCACCTGGAGAAGAGCCTTGCAGGACAAGGTTAAGGCAGCAGGCCAATCTCGGGATAATGTGAGGCATCAAGCATGCGATAAAGCCGTGTGGAGAAGGTTCCTTGAGGCCTTATGCACCACGGAGGTGTGACAGGACAAAAAGAAGAAGAAGAATAAGTGTGGCGGTCAATTCTCTTTGCCCATCCCTTCCAAGGAACGGCGTGATGGTGTGTTTATTTTGAATAACGTGTTATTCATAATATTTTTTAAGAAGTATGTTTTATAATACAAGTTTATATATTATATATGACACTAGATCGATCGATTCATCTCCCGTACCTGCCTCGACAAGTCAAACAAGAAGTCCAACTATGGTTAGTCTATAATTAACTGCCCCAATTATCTCTGGATAATCCCGTAATAGTTTAAATTCATAGATTGCTCCTCGGTGCTAATCCCTTGAATAACATTATCCAAGTTAGATAACAATTAACCCAACGGAATGACAATTGATTCTCAGCAGCCCTCGCGTTACTTGTATACAACCCTATTTCAAATGATACAGGTTTTGAATTTATAATTTTTATTTAAGTTTGGGTGAGCTTGTAAACAAATACAATAATTATTCTAGGTCCCTTTTTTTTAAATAAACTTAATAAAACACTAACTAAACTACCTTACCATCAAATTGTCGACCTGAAGGTGTAAGCAAATATAAAGGACCGCCTTTCCTGAAATACTTCTATCGATTCCTCGACATTCATATGTCATGTCATGTACACACGTCGATATCTTGGAGTCCTCACGTGGACAACAAAACGATGTCAAAAGTGTAAAAAAATGAAACCATAACGGCTAGAGCATAATTAAATACAAAGTACATAATGGATTTCTAGTGCCAACCCTTATGTGTGAAAGTGTGGCCTAGAGATGGCAAAAGAAGGATGATAGTAGGACTAATGCCGTAGAAACAAGATCAGTAGGAAGAATTTACGAGAAAATAACGAAGAAGGCAGATGATGGCATCATAAGTAAAATTAAAAAAAGATCCCTACGATGGATTGGAAATATGGAAGAAATAGATGAGAGAAAAATGTTTAAAATGTTGTATACAAGCAGTGTGAGTGGTAAGAGAAGCCGTGGAACCAAGGAAAACATTGTATGACCAAATTAATCAAAAACTGAAAGACGGCCACATTCGAAGTCGGAAAAATCGACGAGAGTGCATGTTACAATGCATGAATGTGGAAGAATCTAGAGAGGTACGTCAGGACAGAACGGAATTGCGGTCCATCCTCTCTGCCTACCTAATGGTCAAATTGTTGTAAATTAAATGATTAAACAGTGTAAGTGGAAAGAGAAGCTGTTGAAGACCAAGGAAAGCATGACACGACCTAATTAATCAAATACTACTAAAAAGTCGACGAGCATGTATATATGTGAAGGTGTATGGAATTAGGGGAATTTCGAGAGATATGTCAGGACACATCAATATTTATAGCGGTCTGCCTACCTCGTAAAAACGGTGTGATGCTTAGCTAGTATGTTAGTAAAATATTTTCCCGACAATTTGAAAACTTTTTTGCTATCTCGTTCATACGAGCATCTTGAAAAAGGTGGCTGGCACTGCCATGATAATTTGGTTCAGAGAGAGTTCTAGCATATACTTCAGGGAGGTACCAACATGACGGCCTCAATTTTCAACAGCTCAGCTCTTCGAACTTTAAACTCAAACCCACAAACCGCACGAATTCACCACCGCTGGAGAGGTGTGCTTGTCGAAATTCCTCCACGAAAATATGTATACCTACTTCCTCGCTCTTTGTTTGCTATAAATGAATTTAGTTCAGTGTATTTTTTTGTTTAATTCGAGATATAATTTCGCAAACTCGTACTCTGTCAAATTGGCCTTTTTAGCATGTATTTATCGTTATCTAAATATGTTGTATTCCTGTAAGAATCTATAAACAAATTTCAATCTATATTACATGCTTATTTATTGAAATAGATTACTAAATGTTTAAATTTCGAAACACATTTGTTATAATGAAATATAAATTTAAGGTTTTAACACTGTGGAATTCTGCAATGACAAATTTTATTAATTAAAACACTGTTTTTTCTTCTTTAGAGAAAAATGGAATAAAGTGTTTTAATTAATAAAAAAAATGTTAATAATAATATGTTCAAACGTATCATAATTCATGTTGATGTCTCGGCAGCTGTTTTCCAACATTTGTTGGCATCATCAAGGATTATAAACAATAATATCGTTAAAATAATTTATGATACGTAAAGAGGAAAAAACAGTGTTTTTGTCGTTGAAACAGTTGGAAAAACAGCTGCCGAGACATCAATATGAAATATGATACGTTTGTGCGTATTATTATTAACAGTTTTTTTTTATTAATTTTTCTATTTCCTATGTTTAAATGGAGACATCCTAATTTACAAATATTGAGATGATCAAATGATTTTACTGAAATCTCTTGATGGAAGTTCATTTTAAATAATAATTAAATAAAACGATTTTTTTTAACTACTTCCACTTTTGTCTTTATTTAGACAGGGACCCTGATCTGTATGTATATAAAGGACTAAGTTTACAATAGTGTTACCAGTCTGTCGATGCCAGCGAGTCTGGCGAAACCGGTCGCTGTCTAAATAAAGACAAAAGTGGAAGTAGTTAAAAAAAATCGTTTTATTTAAATATTGAGATGGGTTGGACATGTACAGAGGATGCCGAACTCACGGGTTCCCAAATGCATTATGACTGGACAAACGGACGAAAGGGGAAGGGTGGAATGACCATGGCTAATGTGGGAGAACGAAGTAAAGAGGGATGCAGCACAACTTCTTTGGTTGCCAAGCTGGAGGATGATTGCTGCGGACAAGTACTCCTGGAAGCGAATTTTGACGGATGTCAAGGATCGATAAGGGCTGTAGCGCCATCGGAAGAAGAAGACAGACTTTTCATTCGTGTTAATTATTTGATATGGAATTTTACATTAATTATTCAAGAATCAATAAACAATAGATTTCAATATGTTTTGTGTGATTTCTCCTTCTCGACCGACGTTTCGGAGATCGTTGCAGTCTCCATCTTCAGGCTAATATGATGGTGGTAATAAATGTGATATGAATTGTGTCTGCTTAGTTACTTCACTGTTGTACCATGTCGCCGGCAGTGTGTACGTGAGAAATAGAGAGTCCGTGCTAGGTTCCCCGAATACCTTAGTAGTACCTTAGCAGACACAACTCATATCACATTTATTACCACCACCGCATTACCCTGAAGATGGAGACTGCAACGATCTCCGAAACGTCGGTCAAGAATGAAAAATCACACGTTGTTACCCAAAATCACAAAATAACACATATTGCGGCTAACCGTGAAAATCTACGCAATTAATAGATTTCAATTTTTAACATGTAATGATGTTAGCTGGTTTCTGACAAGCGTACTCTGCACAATGGCAAATCTGTCCCAGAGGGACGAGACTCCGTAGTTGCATCACTGGCTTACAGTTCTCAACTCTGACGTGCCATTACTCGGGGTAATATATTATGATGTATCAAATTTAGGGATTTAAGCCATTGGAATTTTCATATCACGCTTAAGCGAGCGCGCACAGCGGCGACTGAAGGTTGCTTGATTGCGGATTTTCGAGACGCCATTGTGGCGAAAGGCCTCCATTAGAATTTCTGGATACCACTAAGGAGATCGGATCAGGCTAGATGGAGCATTTGCGCAAAAACATGAAGTTACTTACTTACTTACTTCCTATGCCCTTACAACTCTTGAAGAGTTTTAGCCTCCTTAGGCCATTAGGCGCTGTCTAGGCCTTCCTAGAGGTCTTAATCCAGTCTAGACGTGTACAGGATCTTGATTGCTCTGGTCTCTTCGGCTCGGTATACGTGCCCAATCCATGCTAGAAAGTGACATGAAAAAAATAAACAACGCATATAAATACGTTTTTAATTGAATTTTTTTGGTAAAAGTTCATTGCTAATATTAAACATATTATGGGGAGTCTGGTGGTGTCCATTCTTTGAACAAGACCATACCTGTCCCATTTTCGCTGACTGCTCCATCTTATAATATCCTCAACCTCACATATCTCTCTTATTCTGGTGTTCCTCACGTCATCTCATGTGTCTGCTATCGTCCTCAGTGTAATTAAAAATACAAGATTTTTTTTTCTTTTTAATTAAAAAAAACCCCTCATAAATCGTATTAAGTTTAATTCCACTTGAATTTACTGCTTACTGCTGCCGGATCCGGGGAAGTTAAAATCCAAAGAAATAATAAAAATAATAATTAAAATAAATTTCAAAGTAAATTTTTATTTTATAAAATATGCATATTTTTATCATTATTATTTACAATAACAATACGCCATTAAAAGTGAATCACATGAATTTTCAAATATTTTAGGAGATCGAATGAGATGTTACGCCTTTTTGATAATGTCTTAGACAGGCAAAACATGTCATTCACATAAAATAAAACTTCTAGAAAATAGACGTTTTTATTCGTACTGATTTCAAAAAATATTAGTTTACACACATAATCGTACATAATGATTAAGAGTCTTACCATCCAGTTCATATTTAAATTAAATTATTTGAATGTTCATTATGTGATATGATGCACAGACATTATTGTCAAGGTTAATTGTTAACTATTACCACGGAAGGATAGAAAATATTTGATAAATCTCACGGCTTCACAGGTTTTGGACACGAAAAGTGACAAATGTTCCTCTCCGGGAATGTCCTTCCTCGCGGATACCACACTTTACGGACTTGTCATTTTGATTTATATATGGAAAATAACAATTTAACCCTAATCGATTTAATCTTTCAAAAACAGCTAATTTGCATTGTTATCAACAATGTTCATTATACAATGTGTTTATGAGTTGGCCTTACCCTTTCAATTGTAAACAAATTGGATTTTGCACATGTATTTGTTGTGTCTTGAAAAAATAATATAAATCTCTGTATAAATTGCTCAATATTGATAAAAAAAAGTTACTTTCTTTAAATTTTATAATATAATATGGGATATGCATTTAATTTTTTCGTAATTGTTGCGAAAGCTGTTTCGCCAACCTATGAGGGCAAAACTAGATTTTACAAATTATTGTTTGTAACACCTGATGATTCCATCATTGTTATGCGAAACAGCTTTCGCAACAATTAAAAAAAATATATAGTGTTCCAAATTAATTATCCGTCAATTCTGTAAATATTGGAGTGATAATTTTTTTTTAATGCGATATGTTAATCAATTCATTTTCCTTAATTTTTGTTCTTGTAAAATTTAAAATACATTAATTTAATAAATTTTTTTTAAAACTTTGGTGTTATGTAGTTTCACTACTATCGGTACTTCGTTTTCTTATAAGAATTTAGATTTTTTTTAAATTAATTTTCATACGGTATAATTGTATGCAAAATGAATTGATTTTGTGTAAATATATTTTACAAATACATAAATGTATGAACTAAAAACGAAACTATACTTGTTTTAATCAAAACACTAATTATAAATTATATATTTGATTTAAAAATCAAATTAATTGTTTTGTTTTGATAACTAGTAGTGTTATAAAACAAAATAAAGTGATGTTAAAACAAAATGCATATCCATGTTTGAATTTTCTTATTGTTCATTTTCTTTTATTATTATTATTGTAAAGTGAAATATTTACAAACTAATATAAAACATATTTGTACAAAACTTAATATAATTTGAAACTCACCATTAACAATATTCGGATTTCATTTTTTAACACTTTGTACTCGACACTCCTTGAAAACTCCTTTTGATATATTTCTCTATGTTAGAGATTTTACGAATTATTATAATATACCTGCACTGCAACAATACCAATTGGAGTGCAGTAGCTTCTATGCAATGGGAAGCTTTAATTCTGCATGAAGATACCATCTCTTGGGGAAAGTAGAACTAATGTCCTGGCGCTCATGTCTACGGTTCGAAATTCGAACTGTAATCTACACCAACGATTTACCAGAAGACATTTTAAGTCTTTCAAATATTCGTTTTGTAATTTAACGTTTAAACTCATCTCATACGACTGCAACTAAATGAAGTAATCTTTAACGCTTTCGAACATATTTTATAATTACATATGTGTCATATAAATTTTTATTAGATAACTTTTTAACCAATACCTCGTGCTACAATGTAAACATTTTCATTTATGGTATATTAAATATTTATAAATGAAAATTAATTAGCATTCAACCATTCTCTTATACCTAATACAAAACATATTCCAATAAGAAAAAATAAATTATTTTTTCTAGATACGGTTTTCAATATCATCATGATGTTTTTAAATAGTATCAACATATTTTTAAACATCATCATCATGTTTTTATTTAATATCATCATCATATGTTTAAATATCATCATCATGTTTTTTTAAATATCATCATCATATTTTTAATATCATCATCATATTTTTAAATATCATCATCATATTTTTAAATATCATTATCATGTTTTTTTAAATATCATCATCATATGTTTAAATATCATCATCACGTTTTTTTTAATATCATCATCATATTTTTAATATCATCATCATATTTTTAAATATCACCATCATGTTTTTTTTTATCATCATCATTTTTTTAAATATCATCATCGTGTTTTTTTTATCATCAACATATTTTTGAATATCATAATAGTGTTTTTTTTTAAATATCATCTTCATATTTTTTAGTATCATCATCATGTTTTTTAAGATCGTTAACAAATTAAAATAATAATAATAATACCGTTCAAAACTCCTAACATTATTGGATAATATGTCATCCTTAAACTTCAACCGCCCACCATTTTCATTTAATATATTATATAAGCCTAGCGAAATTGATATAAGTACCAGAAGATGGCAGCGAGCTGCGAAAACTGGCCAAAGACACAAATATAAATGGATTTTAACTAAATATACCTTTAATTTATTTTTATTGTCATCATTATGAATACTGTTAAAAAGTAGTCTGTACTATTCCGTGGATGGTAATTTAACCAATATCTGCTTTGTCAGTATAAGTAAAAGTGGATTAGATAAACGTGATCAAAATTCACTAAAATATTTTCGAGGGTCCGGGAAAGATATTACGGAGAAATACCAGATTAAATTGCTACTTGAACCATCTTTACGTCACGTAATATGAAAATTTAGCGTTAAAACTGCATTTTTATGCAAAAATTATTGAAAAATGGGAGGAGCTCCAAACTCGAGACACATCTCGCCTTATTGAGTTTTTTTTCGGATCGAGTTGGTGGGAAGTTTGTATAAGTGAAGCAGATAGTACACCGTCAATCTAAGATTGTAACTAGATAATTTATTAATCTCAAGCAAGTTTATGAAAAAAAAACTAAATAAACATCACGGCGTTTCCCTGGAGCGGTAGACCAGCACATTGTTCTATCCTGACAAAACTCTCGCGCCTCTTCTACATGCATTCACCGTGACACTTACGCTCGTCAATTATTACTACTTCGAACATGGCTCTCTTTCAGTTATTCACTTATTTGGTCATACCATATCTTCCTATTCCTTACTCGACTTCTTTACCCATTCACGCTGCTTGTATATATCTATTTAACTATTCCTCACTCATCTATTCGTTCCATATGTCTAAACCATCTTAGTGACCCTTTTCATAATTTTATTTAGATGTATTTATTCGCCTAACATTCCTATAAGTTAATTTATATTAGAAAATTCATAAATCATAAATAAATTATTCTATGTAATGTGATATTCGATAATTTTTTTTGGTGAAGCTTAAAGGTTATTTTTATTATTATAAAAGGTTGTTCGTATTGTTTAAAGGTTAAGACACACATGTTTTTCGATGTACTCGTATATAAGTGTATTTGATTTCAAAACTGCTCCTACATACGTGTAAAAATAATTTATTCACAAAAAAATGGGGTGTAGATCTGCATGCGATGGAGTGTCAAATCCACATATAAGAAATAAAAGCAGTGCGAATTTTCGACACTTTCGTGTTATGAACGAAATAATGAAAGAGTCATTAAGATGGTTTAGAGACACGAAAATAATGAATAAAGAAATAAGTATAAAGAAAAAATATATTAGCGATGTAAATGGAACAATAAATAGATTAAGACTGAGGGAGACGTGGCACGATCAAATCAATCAAATATTACATGTCGGCCACATGAGGAGTGGGAAAAATCTACGGGAGTGCATGACACGACACATGATTGTTGAGGAAATGAGAGAAGTATGTCAGAAACGAACAGTGTGGCAGTTTATTCTTTCTGCCTACCCCTTCTGGGAGACGGCGTGATGGTTAGTAAGTTAGTTAGTTAGTTATTATGTATACGGTATTAAAGTTGTTTGCTCTTTATAGTTAAGTATTAAATCATTATGTATAGTGTATAAACGTTGTTTGCTCTATGTAAGTTTAGTATCAAATCATTAAAATATAACTGTGTTTTGAGTGCCCGTTTTGCGAAGTTATGTCGTCATCAAAAATGTACTACGACTTCTGTCTTTCATGCATATTTTATGACCGTGTAGTAGCGAATTTCGAAAGTTTAACCCAAGTTTTCTAACTCTCCCTCCACCCAGAATAAAGAATGCTATGCGATTTGCATATTGATAACGCCTTTACGCAAATAAAACGTGCTTTAAAAATCGTTACACTGTTCACCCTCCTCGGACGCTATACGCACTTCAAAACAATACGGTGTTTTCATTTGTTAAATTCTTTAAACCTTTTAATCTTATCCGTGGTAATTTTGGAAAAATAAAATTAAATAGATGTTTTTTTATGCTACACAACTGAGAAAATATATAATATTATTATTATTACAGGAATATTATTATTATTAATAAAATATTGGTAAGGTAAGGAGAGGGCAGAATTGACGTGCGTGTATAACTCGTTGTATGAGTTTGTAGGAAGCCAGAGAGGTGTGTCAAGATAGAATATTGTGGCGGTTAATTCTCTCTGCCTACCCACGCGGGCAAACGGCATGATGGTTTGTTGTTAAAACAAAACAACGATCAAATCAATCAAATATTAATTATCAACCACGTGAGGAGTCAGAGAAATCGACGTACGTGCATGACTTGATGAATTATAGTTGAGGAATCGGGAGAAGTCAAAGTGAATTACACTCTAAATTAGAACCACAAGTGATAGGGAACGTTGTATGGCTTGAAACAATAATACTTATGAAATTCAAATATTAGTAGATTTTTCGGTTTGTGCCAAAATTGCTACACAATTAATTGACTTAAATATGGCAATAAACGTAAAATCACCCAAATCATAGTCAATACGAATGAAAACGTCGATGTCACAACATGTGACTATGCCTCAGAAGGGCGAAACATATCATTCCATCTAAAATATAATAAAACTCCTAGTAGACAGACGTTTTTATTCATTTTAATAATTTAATATGAGTTTTACATCATTGTTCAAGAAACAATAAACATATGAGTCGTATTTATTTTTGTCATTTGATTTTCGGCAAACATTATCAAACATTTGATAATTCTTTAGAAGGGCGAAACACGTCATTGCTTTATTTCTCTTTTTATTTTTTATATACTTTGTATATACAACACTTATTAAAAATATAAAATTACATATACATGTTTCGGACAACCAGTCCTTCTTTAGTGATACATATTACAAAGATACATATTTAAAATATTATAAAATTGTTTACAACGTCACGATTCACGTCATTCCATCAAAAATCTAATAAAACTCCTAGAAAACAGACGTTTTCATTCATATTAATTAATGTTTAGTAATTTTAGTTAATCGTTAAAAAATAAGTGTAGATAGTGGAGATAAGATGTATTAAAAATGTATTTCGCAACCAAAAGAGGGTTCTTTAATTAATAGTGTTCCCGGAGTGGCACCCGACGGCGCTAATGGCATGGTTTGTTAAAATTCAGTTAAAGATAAACCATCTTAAGGTGTCCCATTTCGTGGGAGAAGCGGATGGGAAGAATTGGACGGAGTTTCGTAAACTTAATCCAACAGAAATAATTTTTATACTCTAAGAATACAAAAAAAAGTTATAACATTAACAAACATTGATAATATCATTGCTGGTGATGATGGCATACAACAGGTCGTTTGAACCCAATTTCTGCATGCAATATTATTTTTCGCTATAATATTGATTCTCATGACATGATCATCTATCGCCATTAAAGGCAGTGTGACAATCATATTGCAATCGCCGGGAATCGAACCCGAAACCTTCGGTATGCCAGTCAGAGCTCTTATCACTCTGCCACAAAAGTCGTAAAAGGTATAGATTACTAAAGAATAATTGACATTGACTGATGTGACAGAGAGGAGAATAAAACCATTTGAACTCTGGATATATAGAAAAATTACTTAGAGGAGTTGCTCGACAGTGTAAAACAAGGAAACTGCAAATTCTTTGGTTACGTGATGATACAAGAAAAATACCAACTCCTACAACTGATAATTCAGGGAAAAATACCAAGAAGAAGAGGACCATGCCCAAGAAGAATCTCTTAGCTGTACAATGTAAGACAATGGTTCAGAAGAAGCACGATATCGTTGTTCAAGGCCGCAGTCAACAATATGAAAATAGCCCTAATGATCGCCAACTTTCACAGAGAAGACGAAACGATGAAGACTCATTATAACAATCAAACCATCAAGATGTGTGCTGGAGGGGCAAATTAATGAACCGCCACATTTTTCCATTCTGATAAACTTCTTAAGATACTGCAAGAGCAGATACTGTCAGAAAGAAACATTTCATAAAAACAGACAACAATGAACAATTTTCTTGTATTATTTCAATATACTTTCTTATTCTTTTTATATTAATAAATCTGAGGATCCGTGACACAGAAATCATGTCTCCTAAAATTATGAGGTCCCTGTCCCTCCATCTCGTTTGTGGTCTTCCAGGTGGACGGTATCCGGAGGGGATTTCGTAAGCTGCTGTAGGTTTATGGGACTCGGCCACTATCTATTCTGCCTGTATGGTCATTTCAGATATTTTTCTGGATTTATTCTATTAGACATTCTTGTATTTACACTGGCGCTCTAAAATCCACAATATGAAAAAACAAAGACACGGCCATTAAGAGTAAGATGAGAATCTATACAGCATGCATAAGACCAATAATAACATATGACATCGAAGCAAGGGTAGACACAGCAAGGACGATTGGGGATTTCTGAGATGAAGACATTGAGGACGATATCAGGCAAGACGCTGAGAGATCGCGTGAGGAACACCAGAATAAAAGAGATATGTGAGGTTGAGGATATTATGATATGAAGCAGACAGCAAAAAAGGGACTGGTACAGGCATTTTCAAAGAATGGAAACCACCAGACTCCCCTATATTGCGTTGCATAATCAGCCTTATGGGACTCGTTCTCGTGGAAGACCTCCTAAAAGATGGAAGGACAGCTTGGAGTCTACCTCACAGGAGGAGCAACACTCTGGAGAACAGACCACATAGGTCTACAGCAATAAAGAAGTATTAACAGAATTTCAATGAAGGTTTATGATTTACATGTTTTTCTTGAGGGTTAGATCAAGCTAGCAGGACAGCGGTCAATTTCGGTTTCACAGTCTGCTAAATAAGTTGATTTGTAGAAATCGTGGCGGGGTCTTTGACCGCGCATAGCAACACCGGACCCCCTCCACTTCCTGCCTCCCCCCTTGCTTCCACCACCCCCGCCCCATGCACCACCCGGCCTGCACTCGCACTGCACTCCGCCGAAACTAATTTGGCAATACAACATTCTACGCTGCGGGCCGCGCAACTCAATTGAGGCCCAAAGTTTCTAGAAAAATTCACTAACATTATGTGCTGACCGTTGCTTACTCCCGGGAGTATTGAAATTCAATTGGATCTCAAACACTTTTGGATGGCGATATGCCTTTGAACTTTGGACGATGGAATCTATATCACTTCTGAACGGCGAGATGCATTTGAACTAAAAATGCATTCAACTCACATAACGTATTTGCAACAGTTTTTAAAAGAAAAACCTTTTTTTTTTTCAAACTCATTAACGCTTGTCTCTATATATATAATATTATATTATGTAATACTAACTAACTAGCCAACTAATTAACTATTACGCCGTCTCCCCGAAGGGATAGGTAGAAATAATGGACTGCCAAACTATTATTTTCTGACACATTTCTCTCGTTTCCTCAACATTCATACATCGTGTCACGCACGCGCGTCGTTTTCGCTGACTCTTCACGTGGCCTACATTCAATATTTGATTTATTTGATCGTGCCAGGTTTTTATCGGTCTTCCTCTATTTCTAGTTCCATTAACATCGTTAACATATATATGTTTTTTATCAATCTTTCTTCATTTATTCTTTCCATGTGTCCAAAACATCTTAATAATCCTCTCATTATTTTGTTCATAACACCATCATGCGCACCGCATTCACTTCTTAAATTTTCATTCGACACTCTTTCATACACAGAGTTTCCACACATTCGTCTAAGAGATCTCATTTCTACTGCATTTATTCTACTTTCATCCTTTTTTGCCAGTTCCATGCTTCGCTTCCATACATAAGGGTCGGTACAAGAATACCATTGTGCACTGCCATTTTAGTTTTTTTGGATAGGTTTTTGTTTGCGAAGACAACTCATCTACTTGCTCCAAATTTTCATCATTCACGCCAATGTTGCAGACTATTGTGTTATATGGCAGTTATGTATAATAGTACACATTCATAAATAACAGAATTATTGAAATTCCTTGCTAAAAGTTTTTTGGAGTAATGATAAAAAACATGCATATTAAAAAAAATGTTCAGATTTATTCCACTTCTGATTCTTCTAGTACAGACTGGTTTCGGCGGTTTCCTGTCTTATTTTAGCATAAATTCTAAAAAAAATATGTTTAAATCATAAATATGTTCACTTGTATACAAGTTTAAACCGTTTATATTAAATTCGTAATGTTCATTACATATAACAGTGATAATTATACTTTATCATTTCGCGTTGTTTTCGATTACAAAATAATCGAATGTGTGTCTTTGAACACCCCTGAAAATGTTTTAAAATATATTACGTTTAATTAATTATTTTAAAGGATTAATTGTATCTCAATAGAGACGAAGATGCAAATTGGAAACAATATGGTGGTCGAGGTGTTTACAGGACTTATGACCTGTCATTGGTTGGGTTAAGCGCACGCTTTATGAAGTACAATATAATCCCCAATCCACCTTTCTTACGACCACCACGTCTGACAATTTTTTGGAAGATGTATATATGCTACAATGTCAGACAACACTTCACATTTTTTAGTTCAATCTACACTAGCGCCATCTATATTTATTTTATTTTATTATTATTTTTACTATCAGACTGTCAAAAACTCTCAAATAAACAATATAAAATAATGTTTATAATTTGATCTTATTTTATATAATAGGGATTCATTGTTGAGAAAAAGCATACTTATGTACGTTAACTTGTGTAGTTATGCATTTGTTTATTAAGATAACATTATAATAATTGATTCTTCTCATATATGCTTAACCCCAAAATCCTCGTTCAGTTTTACTCTTGCACTTTACCACAGAGTGTTATGTCTTGGGAGTGCAGTTCCGCCACTACACTAGCGCCATCTATATTTATTTTATTTTATTATTATTTTTACTATCAGACTGTCAAAAACTCTCAAATAAACAATATAAAATAATGTTTATAATTTGATCTTATTTTATATAATAGGGATTCATTGTTGTGAAAAAGCATACGTGTGTACGTTAACTTGTGTAGTTATGCATTTGTTTATTTAGATAACATTATAATAATTGATTCTTCTCATATATGCTTAACCCCAAAATCCTCGTTCAGTTTTACTCTTGCACTTTACCACAGAGTGTTATGTCTTGGGAGTGCAGTTCCGCGGAACAAGTCTCTTGATATAGAACCCGCCGTACCTATGAAGTTAGTTGTGTTTTAATTTGAAACTCTAGATGGTTCTTTTAAAACTGGTTTTCGTAAGCTATTTCGGCAACATGTGAGTTGGTAGTTATGCATGTAAGAAGTCGTTGTGTTGGCAATTCTGAGAATCTGGAACATAATACTAGAACGTGCTCTGAAAATGCATTATGCATTTAAAATTTCAACGGAAATCATTTTCATTACGTAATAATTCAGACAGTTTCCATATATAAGTATTTCTGTTATTATATAAAATAATGAAATAGGATAGATATAAGGGTTTGGACAGGCAATAAAGTGAATGGTGCACTTAAAGTTGTCATCGCAAACAAAAACCAACCCAAAAAAGCTAAAATGGCAGTGCACAATGGTGTTCTTGTACGGACCCTTATTATTATTATTTTTTTTTTGAATCGCTCTTTACATCATGGCAGCATGAGCCGAATTGATGGAAAGGGTATTATAGCTATCATAGTGATTCTAATGACATGTAATGGGTAGCTAATCCATCGCACATTTAATTGTCACGTGAATTCTACACCAGACCAAAGACAGTGTGACAATCACACTGCCCTCGCCGGGAATCGAACTCGGAACCTTCGGGGTGGCAGTCAATACACTTTCATGGCCACGAAGGTCCTCAATAAATAGAATGTATGTATGGAAGCGAAGCATCGAACTGGCAAAAGAAGGATGAAATTAGAATAAATACAGTAGAAATGAGATATTTTAAAAGAATTCGTGGATACTTTGTGTATGATAGAGTGTCGAATGAAAATATAAGAAGTGAATGCGTGCGAATGATGGTGTTATGAACAAAATAATGAAAGGATTATTAAGATGGTTTGGACACATGGAAATAATGAATGTTAAAAGAATGGTAAAAAAAGTATATGTTAACGATGTAAATGGAACTAGAAATAGAGGAAAACCGAGGAAAACGTGGCACGATCAAATAAATCAAATATTGAACACGTGAGGAGTTAGAGAAATCGACGCGCGTGCATGGCACGATGTATAAATGTTGAGGGAGCGAGAGAAATATGTCGGGAAAGAAAAATGTGGCAGTCTATTCTATTTGCCTACCCGGATTTTGCGGATACGGTGTGATGGTTAGTTAGTAAGTTAGTTAGAAAATAATAGTAGATATTTATTGTTTCTTGGGTAATGATGTAATATTCCATATAAAATAATTAATACAAATGAAACGTCTGTTTTCTTGAAGTTTAAGTTTAATTTACGAGAATGACATGTTTCGCCTTTCTAATGCATTATCAAATGTAAGATCGGCCACAGCCATATTTATTATTGGACACCACTAGTGTGACCGCCTGAAAAACGGTGATTTTTTGGATTTTGGGAAACACTGGCATAGACTATCGAAATATGAAAACTTTGAAAATCGATTTTTTTCCAAAATTTCACACGATTGGTGCCCATTAAAAGAAAAAATAAGACGAAGAAAAATAAATAATATTATCGCATCTCTGTTAGAGTCCAAATTATAAATTAACATGTAAACCTTTCATGACGTCTCCGGAGTAATAGCTGGATCTAAAGCTAATCTTATTTCGTTGCCTGTATGCTAATGTGCGTACCTTCCAAAGGGATATACGAGTATATTAATTTCGGGACAATCACGTTATATGAGAAAAGTAATAAAGTCAAGATATATATTACCCTTTTACTCGAAAATCAAATCAATTATGAGCGGTTTTTTTGTGCAGCGAAATACAACATCAATTCATTAAAAACATATTATTAAAAATAATTTCAATAATTAAAAAAACTGTTTTACGACTTTATTTTTATAGTAAAATTCTCTTTGGTCATTCCTAAATATAACTCTGGCATGGTTTCAATATATATACCAATTTTTTTAAATTTAAAGATAATCAAATGATTTTAATGAAATATCTTCATTGTAGTTCATTTTAAATAATAATTAAATAAAACGATATTTCTAAACTTCTTCCTTTTTTGTCTTTATTTCGACAGCGACCGGTTTCGCCAGGCTCCTTGGCATCGACAGAATGGTCTGCTAGTCGATGCCAGTCGATGCTAGCGAGCCTAGCGAAACCGGTCGCTGTCGAAATAATGAAAAAATGGAAGTTATTGAAGACATCGTTTTATTTAATTGTTATTGAAAAATATTAAGAATAATTGAAAAACACTTTTACATTTTGTTTTTACCCCACTTTATTTGTTTTTACGAACTGACTGGTTTAAAAACCAAATATAAACGTGTTTTTAATTATTTTTAATAACGACAAACAACAAATCAAGTGCTTCATACGAAAGTATTAATTTTAAAAAAAAATTATCGAGATTTCTCTGGTAAAGTTTATTTATTATGTAATATTGGTAAAATGTCTTAATAATAAAACATGAAATATATTTTTATTTACTTGTAATAGAAACTTTCGCCAACGGATGTTGGCATCACCAAGTGTAACAAATAACCAACGATATAAATGTAAAGACTTACTTTTTATAGACTTACCTATCAATATAATAACAGTTAAATTATAAATAAAATACTTGTTTTTTACCACTTGAGTATTATATTTTACACGACTAGTTTCGTAAGCTACAGATGCTTCCATCTACAGGTTTCAATATAAATTATAATCAACATAATAGTTTATATTGAAACCTGTAGATGGAAGCATCTGTAGCTTCCGAAACTAGTCGTTTAAAATATAATACTCAAGTGGTAAAAAACAAGTGTTTTATTTATAGTTTAATCATGTCCTACCGCAAAGTGAATGCCGAAACAATAAATAACATAATAACAGTAAATATTTCAAGACTAACCTTTCAATATAAGCACATTTAATTATGTTCATAGTGTTAATCATACTTCGGTCAAATCAATCAGTGCTTCGGTCAAAATAATGGACTATTTTAGTATTTAATATAATATTTTTAGAGTTTATTTTGTGGATACTATAATTTGTTTAAATATCTATTATACATTGAAGCGTGTGGTAATACGATGTTAATTTTGTACAAGGGCTGTTTATTGATGTGTGAGAAAAGAAGGCATTTTATTGTTGCTTAAAACTAAGCGTTTACATCTGCCTAGGGACCGATAAAAGTTCCGTAGAAAATTCTCGAATAAGGAGGTCTCCTTGCTCTATTTTGAATTTCTGCTCCTTCTTCAGATGCTGTTACCTGCCTCTTTATTAAGTGAAACAGAGCCCCAAGACCGAATAATAAATGCCCCAATCGACTTAACTTTGCCGGCTTCGTTACTCGGGCAGACCAATGTATATTGCTCCCGCCTTTGTTTCAACAAAACAATTTATTTTCATTTGAACAATACCGTTCTCCGTAAGCTTTCTTCCTTTTGCGTGTATTAATGTAAATAGAATAAAAGTAATATTATCTCTGTTCTCACACAAATATTTAAATCAACCCAAAATGGAAGAAGCTTGTTTAACATGAATGAGAAAATTATTATTTGTTTTATTAGAACGAAGATAATTTCAAATGTACGTATTGTACCTAAAGTACTGTACTCTGATTTTAACTCTACCTATTTAACTTCTTATTTTTATTATTATTTATCAAAAAAACAATTGGGTTATATATCAACCCTCCTGTGAGTTGTATTCCTAGATGCCCTTCCATATTTTAAGAGGTTTTTCACGAGGACGAGTCCCGTAAGGCTGATTATGCAGAGCAATATAGAGGAGTCTGGTGGTGTCCATTTATTGGACATGGCTGTACCAGTTGGGATACACTTTTAGATCTTATTTGTAACTATTATATACTATGTTTTAGTTGCATTTACATCTGTTTCTAGAAAAACTCTTTGTATCTTTTGGTAGGTCATTGTAAAGTTTCAGTCCATTGTTCAATATCCTCTATTGTCCTATATATGTTTATGAATTCGGTAAGTTATATTTGTCACAGTTCCTGGTCCAGTGTCACACTCAAGTGTATGTCTGAGTTTTTGATATCTATATTTTTCCTGACTGTAGACGTATGTTGTGTATTCTCCAGAGGGAGCAACCCTTTTGTGAGGTGGATTACTAGCTGCCGTTCCATCTTTTAAGAGGTCTTTCACGAGGATGAGTCCCGTGAGGCTGATTATGCAGTGCAATGTAGGGGAGTCTGGTGGTGTCAATTTATTGAACATGACCCTACCGATCCCTCCATCGCTGTCTACTTCATTATAATATTCTCAGTCTCACATATTTATCATATTCTGGTGTTTCTCGCGTTTTCTTAGTGTCTTGCATATCATCCTCAGTATCTTCATCTCGGAAGTCTGAGGAACTTGTCTGTTCCTGACAGTGTCTGCCCCTGCATCAATGCCATATGTGCACACATTCTCATCTTGCTTTCAATGGCCATATCTTTATTTTTCCATATTTTTTCTTCAACACAAAAAATTTATTAAATTTTATCGTTTCATTTATTGATGTTAAAAAATTAAATAATAAAATATAAAATATATTTTAATCATTAATACTGGTATTAGCAAATGTTTTAAAGAATTTATCGAAGTCTCATAATATTATGCAGGAATTATCAATTATAAAAAGAGAAAAAAATAATTATCACGTGATTATAATTAATAAATATTAAAAATTGATTATATTATATTTTGTATTCAATATTTAAATTTCACCATAAAATATGGATAATGTCCTAGTTTGAGGAAAATATAATGAAAGGAAGAGATTTTGAAGAATAAAAATTGAATTATTGTTTATTTATACGATCACAAATATCTATCAAAAATCTGATTGGGTTTATGACTTTTTTCCCTTATCGGAAAACACAATGGCGTCATTTATATAAATTGCTAGATCACAGATTATTTATCGAATAGACATAATGTATGCCACCTCCATACATAAATGAATGTTAAAATTTCCATAAAACATGGCAAATTGGGGAGACTGAACATTATTTATTGTTCACGTTATATAACATCTCATTTATCTGCCGGTACTATTAGACAGGCTGATTGGATTGTACGTATCACGAAAATCGAAATTGGGTTATATTTTCTCTTTGGGAATTGTACATTTAAATAAATCATTGTACGAGATTACCTAGTATTTTTAAAAACAAAAAAATAACGTACATTTCTTTAGTTCGTGAAATTCTTTTCGATTGCCGTTTTGGAGATCGTTGCATACCCCATCATCAGGGGAGTTGATGTGTATGGTGAGTCATGCACCCCTAGCTTCATCTGTACTATACCGTATCGCCGACAGTATCACTCCAGCACCGTACTGCAGCTTCGCTTCCGGTCAAAAAATGCGCTCTTGCGTGATAAATATTCAAATTAGTTTTTCTTTCCATATGCTAACTAATATAGTCAATAATATATATTTTTAAACTAATTAAAAAACTTACCTTCACGTCGTTTTTCCGGAAGCGTTGGCAAAGGTAATGGACTCGCACACTGTTTTATACTGACATACCTCTCGCGTTTCTTCTACATTCATACACCGTGACACACACGGTCGTCGATTGTTCCGACTTCGAGCATGGCCGCCTTTTAGTAATTGATGATTTCGGTCATGCTGTGTCTTACATGACCTTCCAAGATTTCTTTTTCAAACACACTACTTGTATATATAATATATTTTTAACCGTTCTTCTTTTATCTATTCATTCCATCTTATTTGCTCTTTAGAAATCTTCCATCTTGTAGAAATTTCCATATCATACACTATCATGATGAAGTCGAAGTTTTTATATTGAAGATTCTTATTTTTTTAAGAATAAAAAAAATGTTTACTAGTTTACTTTACATTTTAAATTGGAAATTGAGACAGAACACTGTATGTTTTCCACTTTAGTTTTTTCAATATCTTTAAAAAATAAATATAAAAACACGACAATATTTCGGAAGTGACCTCCATTTTCAGGTGTAAGTATGTAACTAAAAAAATAAAATAAGGAAGAAGAAAATGTACAGTGTTGTATTTCAAATTCTAATTAACAATTGAGTTTTAACGCCTTAACTTTCAAAAAATTACTTTACATTTCGTTAGGAATTGTTTCTCCAGAAACCCGTTTTTTCACGCATAATTTCTGTCTCATTAAGCAAGACGAATAGTGTGTAAAAGATACAACATGTAATGTGTAAATAACACGGTTCGTGCTTGTAAATAAATTATGCGTAAAACACACAACATTTTGTATATCTAGAATCGCTTTCTTGTAGACAATTATTTCCCGTGTCCCTCCTTCTCCCCCGGCCGGCCCTGGGGAGGGGAATCCACCCCCACCGCCGGGCCTGAGCCCTTCATCCATAATTCCTAGTGGTTAGCCAAACAGGAAGCCGAGATTTGTTCCGGGCGCCAGATTCCTAAAAATCAGTGCTTTCGAAATTTTTTGCTTGTTTCAATCAAATAATTAAAAATATTTTTTGAAAGAAAAAAAAACGTAAATTTAATTGGTTTCATATTTCAGTCATATTTTCGATTCCTATATGATTTTTATTATTTATTTACTTGGTAAAATATTCCATTACGCTTAACTGGGGAAACCCTTTCCAGAAGGGTATAGGGATCAAATATTATAATTACTTAATACACATTAAAACCTACAATCGGATTTTTAACAATAATTTCAATTTTCCAAATTCAAATTCAAGCAACGATTAGTTAGAGTTATATTATTTTTAAAGTTGTTTAAATATTGAATATTTTAATGAATAAAACACTTTGTTCTCTCTTTTGTGATTATTTCTAAATATTGTATTATATATTATGACATGTTTTATATAAATTACATAAGTGTTAAGATTTTGTTCTATAAATATGGATAGTATTATAAATTTTATGTATTTGTTTTTTAAATTTCTTTTATATATAATATTTTTTTATTAAATTTGGAATTATGCTATAATATTTAAGTTACGAATTCAGTGCGTTAATTTAAACATTAGTTGTTTCTAACTAAATATACATCTCAAAAAGTTTTTTACATTTTTATTTTCATTGTTATTGTTACATTTTATTATTTTAATTAGTTCACATTAGACGAATGAGATATCGAAAACAAACTGAAATAAAAAATAAATAAAAACATTAGTACCATATTTTAAAATTATGTGTTTTCACATAAAACCTATATTGACATACAGGTAAGGCATTGAGACCACAGCGAATACCACAAGAACGATGGATAAAGTGCGGGTGGCAGATATGCGGAAGCTGAGGACAAAAGCAAGGCTATCCGCAAAATCTGCATGGTGGAAGATATTGTCAGATGGCGCAGACAACACAGAAGACATTCAATTGTAAACGTGCAGAGGATAGATCCCTCCAGAATCCCACACGCTGTGGTGCATCACATTTTTTTTGGCTACCTTCCCCTTGGAAGACCGCTGAAGAGATGGAGGGATAGCTGGGAGTCGCCTACCAAATAAGGCCAGCCTGAACTACAGAAACAGACCAAAGGTCTTTTTTTTTGTTCATAGGGACTTAGAGGAGTCCCATCGCTTTCCCGAAGCTGTTATAGGCGGACGTCGCCTTTCGTCAGCTTTGCTCTATAAATTCCTCGGCCCGTCTCTCGTTCATGCGGGACTAACTTTACTGAGGTTTTGTGATTAAAGAAAAACAAGAGGGACCCAGGCCACATTTAAACTATCCATTTCCTCTATGACCCACCGAAATGTATATTTTTTTAATAAATACAATACAAAAAAATTAAAATTTAAACAAAACAGATCTACTAGAAACTATCACATGGGTACATAACAGCGGGAGGTCAGGTGAGGATCAGAAGAGGCAAATGCGGGTAGGAAAGGTTTGGGTGGGTTTAAGGAAGCAGAAAAATAATAAAAGTTAAGAAATAAATGAGACCAAAGGTCTAAGGATTCGAATTGTCAGTAGGATCGCGGCTAGTCACATCTTGCTGGAGGGTGTGATTCTATAAAATGCTGCGAAACGCCCAGTTGCATTCCACCGGCAACACTACTGACTAGTCCAACTCGTTAGCGGCCCTGTCGCGAACCCCGGGCAATGGGATCACGCTCATAACCGTGTGATCACAGCACATAACGAGGGGATGAAATGCGAGTTTCTGGCGCCTCCAAACCAGATCCAACCAGCTATGGGAAGGTAACCCCGACAGAAAAATCCACCAGAAAAGTCACCTTTTCCCAGGAATCACTATGGCAAATACCTTTGCTGTAGTGATCGCCAACGTTGGGGGGACCTGGCACGGCACCAAAAGAAGAAGAAAGGTCTAAAAGGAGAAGAAGAAAATGATATTTTCACACAAAACAAAAGCATGTTGATTTAATTGATTGATTTTTGCTAATAAATTATGCGGGCCACAGTTTGGGGATATTTCCTATCTGCCACCGAACATTAGGAAGACCTGACGTGTTCCGCAGGTAATTCTATATTACATCAAATGTTACCTTATCGGGAGAGCGGATTACGGATTTAATATTGAGGAGCTCATGCATTCTCCAATGGCCGACAACTGGATGGGATGATAACGTGTTGTTACAGTTCAATACGCGGAAATAGTAAAGTAATAAGGAGTAATATGTATATGAATCACGATAAAGATTTAACATTTAACGTTCGGGTTTGTATATTTAGGTAGCATGTTCACAGCGGACGGCCGAACGGACAGTGACGTCGAAAGAAGGGTTGATGCGGGTAAAAAAATGAATAAAGCTTTCAAAATGGTTATTGGAAACAATAATTTATCAATGAAAGCAAAAAATACCGTTCACAGAGTATTAGTTCTAACTTTTATGTATGGAAGGGAAGCATAGACATAACAAAATAAGGATTAGAGCAGAATAAATGCGGTTGAGATGAGATCCCTTAGACGTACTCGTATGTGTGATAAAACGACATAAAACAGAATTTCAATTTGCTGATATAAGAAAAAATATAGAGAGGAGAAAGTATTTTGATCATAATTCAGAAATGATCATTGCGTTGGTTTGGATATAAGTAACGCAAAATTAAAAAAAAAAAAAAAATTAATAAAGCATACGTTAGCGATGTTAATGGAGTACGGAGTCGTGAGAAACCAAAGAAAACTTAGCATGATATAATTGATTACATTTTTAAGGTCGCCCATGTTGGAAGTCGGAAGAATCGATGTGCGTGTATAACCCCAGTGTATGAATGTGGAGGAAGCTAGAGATGTGTCAGGATTGAGTAGTATGACGGTTCATTTTCTATGCCTACCTTATATTTGAAAAACAATATTCGTCACGACATTGCAGCAATAATGGAGCATATCTGCCGAGTCGTCATAAGAAATTTTACTGTACGACTAAATGAGTGCCTCGAACGCGAGGGCATAAATTTGGATGATATTATTATTTTTTAAATCCACTAAATATAAAAATTATTTTGATATACGTTGTATATGCTATATGGCGACCTTCGGGGCAGAGTGGTAAGAGCTCTGACTTCCATACCGAAGGTCCCGGGTTCGATTCCCGGCGATGGCAGTGTGATTGTCACACTGTCTTTGGTCAGGTGTAGAATTCACGTGACAATAAAATGGCGATAGATTGGCTACCTATCACATGTCACGAGAATCAATATAATAGCTAAAAAGTTAATTGTATACAGTAATTGGGTTTAAGAAACCTGTTGTATACATAAAAAAAATTACATTTAATGTTAAGCAAAACTTTACTATCGATAAGCAAAAACATACGTTCATTTTGAGACTCCTGTGAGTCACATTTTGTCTGTTTTATTTCATTGGTATGAATATAAAAAAAAAAAAAATTATTTCATGCCTCTATTGTCATCTCGCACTAGGGAAAACCTGTGTTAAATGGGACTTTTATACGTTGAAATTAACTATTTAAACGCCTTGCAAACTTATTTTCTTGACTTGATGTATTTTTCAACTAACATTATGTTAAGTTCCTTTGTTTCACCTGAGAGATAATTATTTTAAAGTTTCACTCGTTTATTTTACCTGTATTGTTAGTAAAAAATTTTACCTATAGAAGTTCATTTATAGAACTTGGTGGAAATTTTAATTATTATTATTAGTCTACGTTTTAAATATGTGAGATAAAGAAATAGAGAAGGTTCACAATATATTTACACAAAAAACCGCGATGGTGGTATGTAGCTAAATATAGTTTGGTTGTTTATGTTTGAAAACATATGTTCTTAATAATAGTGTGTTAAATGTTTAATGAATATTTGATTTTAATCTCAATTGTAAAATCGTATGCGAACGCAAAATATAACATTAGTAACAATACTGACAAATAAGATGTGAGACCCGATGTGGATAACAGTTTATTTAATTTATTTAAGTGGCATAGAATGTAACATAATATAATTAAATAAGCTTTACAGCATTTATTAAAAAGCCTTTTTATATTTCCACCAAACACTTAACAAAACTAAAGTTTACTTGAAATATTATAAAACCATTTTTAAACATAGCGACAAGACAATATACGAGTATGCATAGTATATCATTTTGTGTTTTAAAAAAATCTATTAAAACATATTGTAAATGAAAATTTTATTCTATTTAATGGAATATGTATGTTTCAGCTTGCTTAGATATTTAATTATATAATCAAATCAAATCAATCAGTTTATTTACTCAAAAGACATTACAAACAGCATAAATGTTTAAGGCATCTATTGAGTACAGGTAAAATATTATACACATGCCACATAATACCAGAAACGCATTAGTGATGGTTCGACATAAGGAAGACAAGATACTTTCTAAAGTCAAGAGAATTATTTGTCCCCTGAACGTACTTTCACTAATATGAAAGACGTCGATCTCCGAGGAGACCGCGTTCAACAGACTAATTGTTCTTCCCACCGGTGTCACCAGAGGCGGTGTCAGTATAATATAATAATAGAAAGAGGAAACGTGTGACTATCCTTCAATTTATTGTAACAAAACCCCCAGAAAAAACGGCCTCATGGGAGAGCGTCAACAGCTGTGACTGCCTCACCAAAAAGTCCCGGATTTGATTCCCGACTTTACCCTGGTTGAATTCACGTGACAATAAAAATGGCGATAGACTAGCTACCCGTGATGATAATTAATTGCTTGAAAATTGTATATAGTACTATAATTGAGTTTAAATAACCTATTGTATGCAAACACGGGACACGACCACATTGAAGGCTCAAGTAGCATCGCCTGAACTAACAAAAAAAACATTATTTTAATATTACTTAAATTATCCATTGAGTTGTACATAAATAAATATCGTTTTCCCATCTATCCCTATCTAAAATAAGAATTGTAATAAGTATTAACAATTGTATACACTTTGGTAATCTATAAACATAGTTAAAAATATTTTCAAATTAATAGATTTTCTCGTGATACCCTTTTCTTTTACTAAACAATTGCATTGATACATTAACAAGGTTATAATATCAAATTAAACATATTATTTTCTTTGACTTTTTAGGTTAAGTCAGCCGAGTCTGGTTTCTCCGACGGGTCTCGTGGAGATGATAAGGAGCCTGGCGGTGGAGGAAGAGGCAGCCCCACGCTGCAGCATCCCGCCAATGGGTCCATCATCACAATGACGCTGAAAAACAATCACCTCATTGTGGAGACTGAAGTCAGAAATGTTAGTATCGCCAAAATTTTCTTTTAATAATCCTATAATAAAGCAAAGCTTGCCAATTTAAGCACCTATTTAAACAAGAATGTCAAAATTAAAATCAGGTTTTAAAACCTTTTTAATGCAAATATTAATCATCAAATTAAGTGACTTGAAAATATATAAAAAATAGTAAAATAAACGAACCAATTTTTTATTTAAACGTCACACAATATTTTATTTTTAAACACAAATAAAATAAAATAAATTACAAATTAATCAAACATGTTTTGGACACAGAAACCCTTCATCAGTATAGTATTTTGTATACAAAATAAATGTTTAAACTATAATAATTTTATCATGAATGTGCAAAAAGTAACGATTTTGTATCATTTTATTGTACACTGAGGAAGGGCATCTGTGTCCCGAAACATGTTTGTAAAAACTGCAAGAAAGTTTTAAAATACGCAAAGTGATGGCGAATATATAAGTTGCAAAACACTACTAGAACCAAATTTATGTTGTTAGATAAAGAAACAATGAAAAATGAATTTCGGCAATTCGTTGCCATTTTCTGGTGGCTTTAAGTCGAAGGCGTAACCATAAATGGAATTTTACTAAATATTAATTTGAAAAAAATTGTAACTAAATATATTTTTTTCATTATTTGTACTGAACTTCTACCATGAAATTATAAATAACAATATCAATTTAGAAACAACGATTAATTTTCTATAAATTTTCAAATATTTCAATTTTGACTTTAAAGCAAGTTTTCGCAATCACTTTTATTTAACGTCAAGTCTGCAGTGGATGTCGAGAACACTTTTGAACTATTCGTTAATAACCTACAGGTCACGGTAATTTCGTAATTTTAAATTATCAACTCTGATGGGTTCGGCAGTTTCGCATCCACTTACAAAGTCATAATTGACTTTTAACAGGTAACAACAAATTTGTAATAGCTAGTCCCAGTTTTCCTATGTTTCTCTCGTCTTGTTCATACAGGGTACCGGAAAGTTTGCCTTTTCGACAAACGATAAACTTCATGTGGGGATAACGAGTAAATTACTCAGATATGCCTTGTAAAGTTTCGGAGTTTGTAAATTGCAATTGAAAACCAATCCTTATGCCTGTCAAATGTCTAACAAGGCGAAACATGTTATTCCCATAATATTAAATAAAACTTCTAGAAATTCATTCGATATTTTATTATTATGATTATTTACAGTGTGAAAATTAGAAAGGTCTCATGTATGGGTCGTGTGCTAAGGCGAGAAAAATACCAGCTCCTTCGACTGATATTAATGGGTAAATTGGAGGAACGTCGTGGAGCTGGTAGAAAGCAGTTGTTCTGGCTGCGGAACATAAAAGAGTGGACAGGAATTACAAGAGTTCAGAATCTATGCCAAGTGGCGCAGGACATAGATGCCTCTGCTGCAGTGATCGCCAATATTAGGGGGACCTGACACGGCACCGAAAGAAAAAGATGATTATTTGTGAGATTTTTTTTTTTCAATAATAATAAAACGAAGTTTCATTATAAAAATGAATGAATTAAACGTATTATTAATTTTTGAACGAATGGTAAAAAAAATATGTTAACGTATATGTAACTATTTCACGTCTGGGTTATGTATTGCGTGGGGAAAAGTGCCACCTTCTCAAACATTGGAGGGGAGATATTGGAGGGGTACATTGAGGGACACCGAGGGCCCGTACGAGACAGATTTTTTTTTTTTAAAGGAACATAGAAGTTCCCGCCACATACCCGAGGCTGTTATAGGGCGTAGCGGCGCCCTTTTATCAGCCTCGCTCGTACACTCCCTGGGCCTGTCCCCGGTCTATCTGGGACTTACATTTAAAGACGGCAACAACAAGGGGGTGCCAGACCACATTTAATCTACTCCATCCTACTTCTATGCTCCGCTGTACTTTATTGAATAAATAAACATAATATATAATACATGAACATTTTAGGAACATTATATAAAAGATAAAAAGAATGGTACACCACAGGAATATACAGCGGGAAGAACAGGAGAGGCAGAGGAGACAAATGCGGGATGGGAAAAAAATGTGGAGTACAGTTTTTGGCATGTAGAACAAAGGACGAGGTTTAGGAAGCATTTCATCATATTAAACAAATAAATAAATCCACTGCACAAATTATTATGATGGCCAAGAGGGAAAGGAACGAGGCCCGTCACAAAGGAGCAACCCCCTCCTCCCAGCTGGAAAACAGCGCACCCTCAGAGGGCAAGAAACAGCAGTAGGAGACAGATGTCCTGGCTGCAAAACGTGAGGGAGTGGACCGGCATCCGAAATGTGGAGGAGCTGTTCCGAGCGGCGCAGAATAGAGACAGGTTCGCCGAGGTGATCGCCAACTTTGGGGGGACCCGACAAGGTACTTGAAGAAGAAGAAGAGAAAGCTATACATGTATTAAAAAATATATTTTAAAAGTTTTTCATCAAAGTTTGAAACAAGCGATTCTTTGTTGTTTTATCATGCGACTTAGTTATGGACGTGATCCGTAAACTTGTACGGGATAACTTCGTTTCCAATATTTTGTTTGTTTTCGTTTGAGATATGTACAGGCATTACGGGCGCCCTACCCCGCTACAGCGATACATCAATGCTTTATCGTGACAAATGCTCAAACATTACATATATCCCCTATCTATCAAAGTCGAGGGAGGTATCCCTTTGAATGTTTTGATCAAATGAAACTTTTAACGATACAAACGACAGATAAGGGCTAGTCACATGAAAACAATATTTCTGGAAGATTTATGTATTTGTTTTCATTGTCGCAATTCATACGAACGAAAACGATTGTGTTTTTAGAAGTTTTAATTATTATATATAGGTTGACGCAAATGATGTCACCCGATGTTCTTTGGCTGTAATTTTTTTTGTGAATGAAATATTATGGTTATGCTTTTGGATTGTGTTTATCTGATATCTTATTTTTTTTCTATTAAGATGAAAAAATGATATTGGCCAAGGGGCCGCCACCAGAATTCAAGTATATACGGGCCCGATTTATGGCATTTTCCATCACTCTTTCCAGAACTTCCGGCGATAGGTTCTCGCATTTCCATCTCTGTGGATATGTGAATAAGCAGAATTTTCGCTTTCGGGCCCTGAAAATTCGCGTTAAACCCAAGAAGAGACATTACACCTGCTCAAAGTTACTGCATAGTATGGTGTTTACGCTGAAGGCGTCATCGGGTCTTATTTTTTCGAAAACGCCGCGGGCCAAATGAACGGCGAGCGCTACAGAGCCATGCTCCATGGATTTTTTCCTTCATCAATTGGATAAATTGGGATTGGAGAACATGTGGTTCCAACAATATGTACTTCAATTCTGACGGTGGCCACTTGACCGTTATCATTTTTTCATCATAATGGAAAAAAATCAGATATCAGATAAACACAATCCAAAAGCAGAACAAAAAATTTCATTCATAAAAAAATTACAGCTAAAGAACATCGGGTGACAACATTTGCATCACCCTGTATTATATTTTATGTGTATGACATGTATCGCCTGTCTAAGCCATTTCCAAACCCCGTTATCAAATTACAGACGATACATTCGTTTGAATAAAAAAAAAAATACTTTTATATCATTGTTCAAGAAACAATAAATAATTTTAGATGAACTTACGAAGAAATACGAGCCCAAATAAACAAGACAGCTACAATCTCTGTTGCTCTAAAATCCAAAATAAGGAAAAACAAAAACATGGCCATTAAGAGTAAGATTAGAATCTATAAAGCAGGCGTAAGACCAATAATAACATATGGCGTCGAAGCAAGGGCAGACACAGTTAGGACCAAACAAGTTTTGAGAACTTCCGAGATGAATATACTGAGGACGATACCAGGCAAGACCAGCAAGAGATCGCGTGGGAAACACCATAATAACAGATATATGTGAGGTTAAGAATATTATGAGGTGGAACAGTTCGCAAAAAAGGGACTGGTACGGTCATGTTCAAAGAATGGACACCACCAGGCTCCTCTAATCGTATATTGCACTACATTATCAGCCTCATGTGATTCGTCCTCGTGGGAGACCTCCTAAAAATGGAAGGACAATTAGGAGTCTACTTCACAGGAGGAGCAACACTCTGGAGAACAGACCACATATGTCTACAAGGAAGAATAAGATAAACTTGAGTCGTTAACTCTGTGGAATTCCACAATGACGATTTTTTATGAATTTGAACACTGTTTTTTCCACCTTTGAGTTTATTTTTCTCGACATGTTTCTCCCGATGATAAAATTATAAGTAAGCCTTCGAGACATGCCGAGAAAAATAAACTTTAAAGTGAAAAAAAAAACGTGTTTTAATTTATTAAAAAAATAATAAATAAGTCGTTAAACACATTTGACGAAATAAATAGTGTTGTGAACAAAATAATGAAAGGGTCATTTAAAAGGTTTGGACACACGGTGAGATAAAATGTAGAAATAATGATTATGAACCACCTAACTAACCATCACGCCGTCTCTTTGATGGGGTAGGCAGAAAGAATGGACCGCCACATTGTTCTTTTCTTGTCATGCTTCTGTGGCTTCCTTTTAATTAATTTTCGTGTCAATGTATTTTGTGCGAATGAAAGAATTATGAACAAAATTAAGAAAGGGTAATTAAGATGTTTCGGGCACTTGTAAACAATTAAGGACGAAATTGTGTTATAGAATGAATAAGTTTACGATGTACATGAAACTTGAAATAACGGAAGACCGAGGAAAACGTAGCATGATCAGATAAATCTTATGTCGGAGAAATCGATGTTATTTAAAAGTTGCCCCTTTTTTGTCATCTTATTTATAATAGTTGTAAAAATAAAGATAAGATTTGATTCTTAAAAACATATATAATTTTTTTTAATTTTTAGACTTGTTTTATCATAATTCTTATTTTGTGTTGTGAATTTCAGGATATTGCTCGTGGTTCAAGGGAGACCAAAATGAAGTATTCTCCAAACAATGATGGCGTGTTCGTGGTTGAGGTGCAGCAAAGCAACACTCAACCGGGAAACCACACCGGATCTCCAGGGCAGAGGGCGCAGGTCCACCACTCTCCCATCACAGCCATTGGCGGCAGCCAAGATCGCGATGGACCGGACAGCCCTACTATCGTCACCCAGCAGCGCTCCAAAGTATCCTTCGGCAGCACCAACACGGGACTCTCCACATCAGACTTGAGCATATCTTCATCAGATAACCCGAGCTACGCTTACGGAAATCAAGTCGGCTACGAACACGGTCACTATGGATACCCTCTATACGCTGGCTATGCTACAACTCCTGTAACAACAATTCCTTGTGAATCTTCCCGCGAACCTTTGCTCAGCAAAACTCCAACGGATCCAGACAAACCTATTATCACAGCTGCAATCTTCAAACAAGACTCTATCATCGGTGGCGACGACGTGATCAAGTCTTCAGGTTACAACATTGAAGGATCTACAGATGGGCCTCTACTTTCTGATATACAGGCGAGAGAAATAAGCTTGCATAAACTGCAAGATAAAATAGAACACGGGACAATGTCAAGGATCATTGTAAACAACGACAGCGTGCACTCTTCGGATACGGATGAAGAACGCTACCAGGAGCAGCAGAGACAGCTGGGAAACGGGACCGTTAGAAAAGAGCAAACAATTGTCGAGATTAATCACGACAAGACTAATCAATGCCTGCATAGGGCGGATAGCTTGCCACCCAGACTCACTGAAGAAATGGAAATGCAGAAAAATGGTATTATATCAGATGCGCAGAGAAACGGCAATGAAGAAAATTTTGACACCATCGAAGAAGAGTCTAGTTTGGATTGCTATCCCGGAGACATCGCTTCAGGGTCACCTTTGTTATGTCATTCTGCGGGTTTAGTAGCAGCCGGCGCGCGTCACAAGAGGGCATCCCTTCCCACCATCACCCCTGACTTGTACACGGCCCTGAGGCAATCCACCAAGAGTCTCCTGCCAAGTCTTTCCCCAAAGTTCGAGAAGTTGAACAACGAAAATTCTCCAATGGATGGCGTGGATCGCCCAGGCCTGCCACCACCACCTCTCATCACAGTTACAGAGGAGGCCGAAAGTCCTATGTGCTCCGATGAGAATGACTCTACTCAAAGTTAAAATGTTTAACTTATATAGGGTGTTTTTTTAGAGGTTTGGTTTTCAAACAGGCAACATTGTTTCTATAGACTGTAAATTTGACAGTTGACAGATGATTTGTAATCAATATGTTTTGCCATTTTACCATAAATAGCCCATAAATTGCGCAAATTTATTTTGAAAATCATGGTTTGGTTCGCCAATCTTATCGTGCACTACGTCCATTTTACGATCGACATAATCGCAAGTTATTCGGAAGACCGTGGATCGTTTTCGCACCACGTACACTTTAGTGGATAATACGTAAATTGTCGAAAATTGGATTTCATGATTGCGCTTCATTCGAGCTAGCCGTGGCAGCTCATATGCCCGAAATCATATTTAAACAATAATGGCATAAAATTATCTAATAAATATAGCAATATCATAGACATTAACACTATTTTCATGAATTTTTTTTCATTTAAATTTGCATACCTCTAAAAAAATCACCCTTATACACATTGTTACATTAAGGG
The DNA here is from genome assembly GCA_022606425.2 of Lepidostoma basale. Taxonomy (NCBI): domain Eukaryota; kingdom Metazoa; phylum Arthropoda; class Insecta; order Trichoptera; family Lepidostomatidae; genus Lepidostoma; species Lepidostoma basale. The sequence continues at coordinate 264,459 of JAHDVF020001018.1, read as the reverse complement.
TGGTTTTTAGGGGTATACAATACATATTAAATAATGTTAATGTATATGATTGGCTTTATTTAATCACAATAAAATAATGTTAATGTATATGATTGGCTTTATTTAATAGAAAATTTTATGCCATTATTGTTTACATATGATTTCGAGCAAATGAGCGCCACGGCTAGCTCGAATAAAGCGCAATCGTGAAGTCCAATTTTTGACACCTTTATTGAGCAACTGAGAAAAATGGCAAAACGCATGAATTACAAATCAACTGCCAACTGTCAAATTTACAGTCTGTAGAAACAATGTTGCCAGTTTAAAAACGAAACCTCTAAAAAAACACCCTATACTATAATGCAGTGCTCCGCAACCTTTTCACACCTGCGGTACACCTTAGTTCTTCCTAGAATTCCGCGGCAGACCTAAAGCTGAAATTCGATGTTGGTGACTTTTTTTTTAGCTCATTCGGGAAAATCGAATGTTCGATTTTTCACGAATGGCCTAAAAAAAGGTCGCCAACAAAAAAATATCCCGTCATATATTCACTAAAAAGCTGAATGAGCTAAAAAAATAATAATAAAAGGTTACCAACATCTCCTGTGCTGATTTAAGAGTCGACTCTTTCACAATTCACGACTTCCGACTATAACTTAATATTTTTTTCATTATGTATTTGACCGCGGCACACCTGCATCCGGCTCACGGCATACCGGTGTGCCGCGGCACACCAGTTGCGGAGCACTGCTACAATGCATATACTACTTTGGTGGCGTCCTATGCAAATAAAAGAGTTATACTATCAAAGGGAATTTCGACGAGTCCACTCTGGTGAATTTTAATAACAAATATTCCCATTGGATTAATGAATTGATTGTTAATATGATTCATTTGGACTTCGGTGGCTGTTTTAAAGTGTTTCAATTAGTATAAAATAATAAGAGTGAAAACAGATGATGTTCTGTAAATTTTGTCATAAAAAAACGACGATTGAATGAAATAAAATATATTTTTATGAATACGTACCGCCGGTACTGCACAGTATTTTAGTACTTTAATGTGTTGATAAAATTATTATTTGCGCTTCGCGTGGTTCTAAATAAGTTAAGGGACTATGGTCATGGTCTATGGTCTATTTGGTCTATGGTCTATGGTCTATGGACTATGGTCTATGTGTAGAATGTTGAATCAAATGTAATTGTTTTGATTAAGGAATTGAAAATCGCAGTAAGCTAACATTTGGCAAAACGTGTGTATATACTCTGTAACTAGCTATTAATATATGTAACGGTAAGAAAACATTTTCAAAATCATAAACCAATTAGAATTATTTATAACGGTCTGAAATAACTACGGAGGTTGATGAATTATTTTTTTGTGGAAATGTAACTAAACATAATGGTTCTGAAAATGCAAATTTCAAAGGATTTAATATTTTAATTAAAAGATGTTGCGGTACTCTCGTAATGTAGATTTCATTAGAGTAAATAAATACAAAAAAAATCTTATAAATTAAAAAAAAATATCTTAAGGAAACGTGCGAAATGTCGCAATATTAAATCCTTCAATTCCTTATAGCTAGGTAATTACAATAGTTATCTAGATGTATAACTTACATTTTAGTGCTGTTAATTTTTTTTTTGTTTAAAACATTTGAACACATGGATACGCTTAATGACATACACGAAGGATTGTTAAACAAATTACCTATATAATATATTGTTTCAGTTTATCGAAAAAAAATTTGAATGCTAATATTTAATGTATTTTTTTTAATAGAAATATAATTCTGTTAAACATCTAGTTGACATATTTAAAAATGTTAATATATGTTATGAACAACGAAATAAACGTTTTGGTTATATAGAGTGCTTTGATTTTCAGTCCATACATTTTTTTCACATAGTTTAAACACAAATAATTATTTAATAATGTTTATTAATTAGATACGATCATATTTGTGTTATGTGATTTCAGATACACCAAATATATAAGTATGTTTAAAAACCATTATGTAAAGAAATTACTTAAACTTAATAAGTTGATTTGAATGTTATAATAACTATTAAAAATAAAGAATATTTATTACGATTTAGATTGCAACACTTAAAAACCGAGCATTTGGAATATATTTGTTGTTTCTTGAAAAATTATGTAAAATTCCATATTTAAATATTGGTGAAAACGTCTGTTTCCTAGAAGTTTTATTTAATTTAATGGAAATATATTGGAATGATAGTAGTTTGTTAGAGTAAGCAAAGTAAAACATGTCCCTCTCATTAAATAAATTAAAACTTCCAGAAAACTGACGTTATGTTCGTTGTCAAATATTTGTGTTATATACTTTTGTTTAAATTAATAAATCAGATATATTTGAATAAGTAGATGTATAAAGTTATAACAAGCAATTAAGATTGACGTTGCTCAATATTATTTCATAGAAATTTTATTTCATAGGATACAATGTTGTAAATATATGTTTATTCAAGCACTTTTATCCACAACAGTATGCAATACAATTCAATTAACTATTACATTTGGAACACTATGATATTCCAATATCATTAACTGTTTAATTTATAACCCTGTTGTTATGTCACAGTTTATTTATTTATTTTAATATAAGGTATGTGTTGAGTTTCAATACATACTTAATATTAATAATGACTAACACTAGTCTATGATTCTAATCAATACTTATAGATGTAAAATAATAAAACACTGTGTATTTAACCACCGTATGGTTAGTATAATTGATGCCAACTAGTTTCGCTTGGACCTAAGCTTCATCAGGGCAATATAATAATGTGTATACATTTATAATATTGCAATGTTTAAAATGTCTAACCACAAGGGTGTGTTTAAAAAAAATTCGTTTAATCAATTCGAATACGGATCGACTTACGGAATCAAACATCTCTTAATAATAGCAGAAATGAGAACATTGCGACCAATTGTGGGGAGAATTCTTTGAGATAGGATATCCAATGAAAGAATTCGTAAATCCTGTAAAATTGAGGACATAGTGACATGGAGAAGGCAGGGAAAACGATTCTGGTGGGACCACATCGAGAGAATGGATCCAGCAAGAATTCCTAAGATCGTGATGTACAAGACTTCATAGAGCCGTCGATCACCAAGACGACCACCAAAGAGATGGAGAGAAAGCTGGTCATCTTTATCACAGGAAGAAAGTTGATATACTGCATAAACAGATCTACAATCAGAAAAAGATTAAGAAGTATTCTAATCATGAGTTTTATATTAAGTATTTCTAGTTGTAACTTTAGTTTTTTATGTCACCTGATGAAGCTCACATTGTTTGTCGTTTACGATTCCATAGAATTTCAATAAATAAATTGTGATAGTATAACAGTGTTCTAAATTTAACGTGTTTAAGTATTCTTGTGTTACCGCCAAAACAATAGATTATCCAACACATAGTATTATTTCATATCATTAAACCAAATAAATAAATAATTTATATTCCCAAAGTGAAGGGACAAGAAATGAAATGTTGTTGTATTATGTTATATAATACTTTTTTTGTGATGTTACAAATTTTTCAATATTTTATATAAATATGTTACATATTCATAATCATAAAATTCAAAAACACTATAAATTTTTGTTTTATAGTTTTATTACATATGACACAGTTTTTGTTAATATCATGCATGTATCTCTGATCGGTATTTCTAAGTAAGTAAGCTCATGATAATATTTTGTGAACAAATTTAAAAATACATTATTTTTCATATTTTTTCTCGTTTCTTGTATTGTGGTAAATGTGTCGCTGAATGCTATTCGTATTCTGCATATCGCCTCTTTGCAAGAATAACGTGACATTTCAAAAATCAAATCCGCCGTGTTCAACATTATTTTCTACAAAAACATGGTATTTTTAAAGTGAAAAACAGAGAATATATGAGAGAAAGATACAACACAACAGTGGTATATTGTATTGTCACGTTATCTCTTTCAGACGAATATCTTGTTTCATTTTAAAAAAATCTATTTTTCGAGATAACACATTATTCTTGCAAAGAGGCGATATGTGTTTTAATCGAAAGACAGATCGCACGCTTAATAGAGTAAACTAACCGATTATGGTTTAGGTCATAATTGAGTTAACATTAGACAGAGGCTTGTGTTAATGCTATCCATCTATTTTTCACAATGTTGACGCTATCCATTCGTACGTACGATAATCGTTCACAATGTTAACGCTATCCATTCGTACGTGTTTTTTGACTATTTTTGTTAAAACACCGACTCATGTCAGATTGAGCAAAACTTGTTTTTTTTATTTAAGCCAGTGTTATATTAAGCGTGGGAGATGATCAAGCCTTTTTATTTTGGAACATGATGGAAAACGCTTTAATGAATAATTAATATCTGTTTTCCAGTAGTTTTATTATATATTATCAGAACGCCTGAATAAGTGGAAATATATAATTACCATAAATTATAATTAATCATCAACACAAAAGTTTTCATTAGTATTAATTTATATTTCAATTTGCCAATATTTTGCATTACCATAGTTAACATAGATATTTATTTATTCTAAAATTTTCATCGGCTCTGTTTCTCATACTTCTAAAATTATCGGAGTATAATCAACCTGCTATTTGGCATGCCGATATTTAATACACTTCAATTTTTTCTATTATGTCACTTCTAGGGATGCATGACACATTTTATATAAATTTATTATGTGAATATCATATTTAAGTATATTTTAAAAAGGTATGTATTTGTTAGAAACTCGTTTCTCTTTGAATATATAATACTTAAATTAGTATCAATATTTATATAGAGAATTTTACTGAACAGATTCCCCCGTGCGTAGGTACTGTATTTAAAAACACAATGAATTATTTTTATTAAAATCTGAAAATTATTGTCAATATTAAATTGCCTTTCCCGCTTTTAAATAGATTTAATATAATTTGCAGTGCCAGATCATTCAGGTTTTAACGGTTTATATTAGATTTTTTTTGCTGCTTATGAAATAAACATAAGTATAAGAAAATTCTTGTTTTTTGATTTATGATAAATTACTTACTTAGTTACTATTTTTTTGGAATCTAATTTTAATGTGACCCTTGCTCCAAGTAATTATCTTTTTTCGATATTTCTCTGGGATCTGCTCTAGATGTCTCAGAGTGTGTGGGTCCAGGATAGGACTCTTAAGCCACATCAGGACCCACAACCGTAAAGGAGACACTTCTTCTGATACGAGAGATAACCGATAATTAATATTCGCAAAGATCATATTTTTATGAACTAAAACACTGTTTTTTTCCACATTTGAGTTCATTTTTCTCAACAGGTTTCAAAGACTTTATACCTTTATCTTTCCTAATTCCATAATTTATATCGTTTCCCGATGATGAAGGTGTAAAGCCTTTAAAACATGAGGAGAAAAATAAATTCTTTTTTGAAAACAAACAATATTTTGATCAAATTTTCATATAAAACACTCACCTTATGGTTAGACGTTTTAAACTAATAGATATAAAATAAAATAAAACACTTTGTATTTAACCACTAATTTACCATTTATTAATAATTTTTATAGTTATTATACAGTCCCAATGAATCTTGGGTCCAAGCAAAACTAGTCAATTATAATAACAGTATTGATTAAATACAAAGTATTTTAATATTTTATATCTATAAGTATTTAAATTAATAAAAAATCATCATTATGGAATTTCACATTGTTAATGTTTCTATAATTTTATTTATCTTATAACTAAGCAAAACCTGCCTTTTCTTTTAGATCGAGCACTGCATACCAATTTCGTAATATTAACTTTCTAAGAAGTAAACAATATTTTATATATGATAATATGTAAGATTACGTATTGCCCGCTAACATCAATTAGGTATTCAATCAAATAATATTTTGTGAACAATTATTTTATTGTTAGTCTAATGTTATATGCTAATGTAATGTATTTCAAATATGAAACAATAAACTACTTATCAATTATCAGTATTTTTCCCCTATTAACCTTTCCATGCGGTGTTAAAAATGACCTTTCCATGAAAAAAAACCTTTCCATCCTAATAATGTTGCATAAGGTAATGACCGTGGGTAGAGATGAGCGTCAAATAAACGTGGAGATGGCTGGAACTGCGATCAAGAATGTAAAGACTTATGTTTACCTGGGGAGCAGTATTACATGGGATGGTCGATGCAAGAAAGACGTCGATAGTCGTATCCACCAGGCTTAACTTGCCTTCACCAAGAAATCTAAAATATTCGAGTCCAACAAAATAGACCTGAACCTCCGAAAACAACTTATAAGAATGGTGTGGAGTGTTTTACTGTAAGGCTGAGAGACTTGTGCCTGGGCGAAAGAGAGCGCAAAAGAAGAGAATTGCCCATGTTTCATGGAGAGACCACATTATAAATAAAGAGGTTCTCAGCAGAGTTGAAGAGAGTAGGCATGTTGAACACCATAGCGGAAACGCGCGCAAGATGGATTGGTCATGTGTGCGACACGAATGTTTACTGCATGATGTGTTGGAGGGAATAGTCGAGAGATCGATTGGCAGAGGACGACCTCGCAAGGAGTACCAAGGCCAGATTTGCCGAGATATGGGTTGCACCTCTTTTAAGTAGTTAAAGAGAGTTGTCGAGGACCGTGCGGAGTGGATGAGGAGATGCGTCGCCTTGCTGCAGACCAATCATTAGATTGAGACCGGAAAAGAAGCATGTTGCATGATCGAAAACCGACGGATATTCTTAATTTATTGTATTAAAATAATTTAATACTTTATTCACTATTTTACAAGTATTTTTGTTTTTATAAAAGAAAGAAAGCCTGTCTTACTGAAATAACTTCCTGAGAACTCTTAAAACTTGGAAATTAAAATATATTATAATGATATATTGTACGTTTCTATATATTTTCTTTATATCTTTAAACAACAGCAGACATATTTAAAATATCGAATAATACATATTAATTTATTTTCAAAATTTTCATCGAATGACATCTTTTAAATTTGAAATCAACCAGAGTATGCTAAACTCGTTTACTTTACCGCCATCTATGTGCATTTCCTAAAACCAGCGGAAAAATCTCCGGATGAAACTACATTTTCCGAATTGCTTGAAAACTTTGGAGTATTTTCGTTAGGATTGTTGGAGTTAAAACGATTATGTTTTCCGATTTAATAATGTAGGCGTTTTTTTTTCTAAAAATAAATATACGTCTTCTTCTAATAAATTTTATTTGTTTGCATTCTTTAATGATATAATTCCGTTGCTTGTACGAATTTTCAAACAGCTTACTTAATCATTTATATTTTATGAAAGTGGAAATTCAAATAATGGCTATTTTTTGTTTTTGTTATGTACAGGAAAAGTGAAAAGTATATATTAAATTTAGAGTTCAGAAATATAAATATGTTATGTTATTATTCAAGCCAAACCATTTTTTGGAGTTAGGTAAGAAAAATTCAATTAACATTATGTGTGACATAGTTTTAGTACAATTTAATAATTGCTATTTTTCGTTATATTTATAAAAAAAGATATATATATTTTTAAATTTGATTTTGAAAGAGTTTCTCCTATTTGTTTTTCTCGTATAAATAAAATACTGCTCGTTCCACCGATAGGAAATTATTTAGCTTCATAGACAATAATAACATTTTAACAATACTGTTATAAATTGAAATAAATAAAATATAAACTAAATCAATCATCTGCAAATCGCCTAAATCGGTGGAAAATTGAAAAAAAATGAAAGCTTTTTTATTCATTTACCTTAAAAAAAAACAGAAAACATTCATTACTAAATTGATATTACTAAAAATCGGTTTTGTTATAAACTGTATCTAATATGATCGAATTATGTTGAACTTCATTTACTTTATGAAGTTAACTACCACTTCATGAATGTAGCAAGATTATCAAATGATTTTACTATAATCTCGCTAAGTTCATTTCAAACAATAATAATATAAAACGACGTTTTTTTAAGTACTGTAATAATTTTTGAGACTGAGAATACTCCTCATCAAGACCTACTCGTATGTATGGAGTGTCTTGATGTACGGCTGCGAGACATGGTGCCTATCCGAAAGGGATAAGCGGAGACTAGAGGCTTTTGAGATGTGGTCCTATAGAAGACTCTTTGGAATTTCCTGGAGAGACCACATCACGAATGAGGAAGTCCTTCAAGGAATCGAAGGAGGAAGGCACCTGCTCAGGACCTTGTCCGAAAGGCGTGCAAGATGGATCGGCCATGTAATACGTCAAGAAGGTCTCTTGCATGCCATAATGGAGGGTATGATCGAGGGGACAAACTCTAGGGGACGCCCACGCCGAGAGTACCTGGAGGACCTGTTGGTGGACGTACGCTGCTCATCATATGCAGATTTCAAAAGAGCCGCACAAGACAGGGAAAAATGGAAGAGAATAATGGAGGAAATTGCTGCAAACCAATCCCAGGATTGAAACCAGAGAAGAGAATAATTTTTGTCTTCATTTCTGGGTTGTCTGTCGATGTCAGCGAGCATCTTGAAACATGTCCCTGTCGAAATAAAGACCGAAATATAACAATACGTTTGAATAAGTTGTTTCTAAAAAAAACTAGATGATAAAAATCAAAACAATATTGAATGTCAATCAGATAATTTTTGAAGTGGGTTTATAATTTACAGCGTACTATTTTAAGTAACAAAACTATTAAATTGCTATTAGATCTTGTAGCATAAACGGAATGTGGATACTAAACACACTAAGCAATTTTAAATTTCCACTATTCATTTAAAAAACTGTGAGTTTTGAGAATGGTCTGTAGGTGTTAAATTAAATAACTTTGTTTAATGTATCATTATGTAACAGCTGTTTCATCAACCTATGTTGATATCATCAGGTGTTACAATAATATATCAAATGTCAAAAATTTCGTGATTTTTTGAACCTTAAGAGTATTTGTTCCAATGTGAATTTGAATAATTTCTTTGATATAAGTCAGTTCTTGCTAAAATTGAGTTAGGTACCTAAATATTTTAATTAAAAGAACGGTTAGTAACTATTTATAGGAGAAAATATTAAAGGTGGAAAATATAATTAAAAAAAAATAATAAAAACAGTAATTTTAGAAGGAATAGAGTAAAAAACAGTATAGAGTCAAAAACGATGAAATAAATTAAAAACGATAAACAATAAAAATAAAATGCAATTGTGATACATAAAACAAAGTTATTTAATTTAAGAGTTTAAAATGTTAAGGTATAGTGTTTTGGCCAAAACCATGGACTATTTAATGAATATTTATCCTACAAAAACCTTTTTTTAAAACTGATTTCTAAAAAGCTTTTCTTTCTCTATATAATTGAACTTTTCTATGGCCTTGTATGCAGGACGAAACACAGATTTTTATAAAATAAGTTTTTTTGAATGTATACAAATACTTGTAGACAAATTCTGGATTTGCGGGTTAATCATTTAAAAGGAATAATTGTATCTCAATAGAGACGAATATCTAAATTGTTTTTTTGGAAACCGAATATGGTGGTCGAGGCGTTTACAGGACTTATGACCTGCCATTGGTTGGGTTAAGCAATCACTTTATTTAATATACAACATTCCCCATTCCGCCCTTCTTACGAGCACCACGTCTGACTAATTTTTGAAAAAAAAATATATGCTACTATGTTGAGAAACACTTCACATTTTTAGGTCAATCTACACTAGCGCCTTCTATTAAAATTAGATGTAAGCATTAAGCAGAACATCTTTATTTTTATAATTAGTATCAAAGCTGTCTCTCAAAATCTCGAATAAACAAAAAAATATGTTATTTTATGGAAGAAATTTTTATTAACTGTGGTCACATGAACATTTCAAGGTGTTGGGAAGCTATCAAAAAAATAAGTGAGTACATATTTTGGAGAAATTTGTTTTGTTTCCTGAAAACAACATAGAAAACAGCATCAAAAGTTGTTATCCAAGGACCTTTTCATGTTTACCATAATAAAATGAAATGAAAATATGATTGTACAGCGTGTCCGAAAGGGTACCGTAAAATAGAAACATAGTTAGAGAAGGAGCACATTTAAAGCGTAAATAAATTTAATGGCGATATAAACTGAATGTGCGTACACACGTTAAAAATGTCCCTTTGCGCCTAAAAATGTTGTTATAACTTTATGTCCCATTTGACCGAAACAGAGGGCCGAAGCCCCGCGGTCCACACACCTGCGGGCGCCGGCCTCCCGCCGCCGGCCCTGGGGTGAGGGCATTTTTCATCGCTGGCGGTGGTTGTGCGGGTTATCATCGTGAGAGTGAATTTCCTCGGACATCGCTGCGATGTATGGGTTGCTGCCATACGCGGCCCATGAATATTTAACGCCATCGCTTTACAATACCACTCTAATCCAAAGAATCCTCTCAACATATTATATAACACGATATAAAAAAAAAACATTTAAATAATATAATTCATTGAAATATTAACGCCATAAAATTAACAATTAACATTTTTTTTATTTAATGTAAACATTTGTGTAATAAATTTTTGTATACCAACGGTGAAATATGTATTACCGTAAATTACATAGGTACTTAATTTATAAAAAAAAAGTTTTTATTAACTTATAATATATATATTTTTTTTTTACATATTGTTATAATATATAACCTGTTATTTACGTTATTTTGTCAAATCAATTATACATTATTTTATAGTTCTCCGACGACTTTCAACTAGGTTAACCGACCACACATATCTGGGAGGGAAGAAGAAGAAGAAGAAATTCGTAGTTAGTTAAAACATAAACAATTGGAAAAGCTTTTAAATATTTTTATACATTCTCTGTGATTTATTAGTTCCAATATTTAATATAACTAGTTTTTATACCCGTTCAATAGAACGGATCGAGTAACAGATATGTGAACCCTATGCTCCATCGCAGGCAAAACCCTCAGAGATCGGATCAGAAAAAAACGATAAGGTCTATCTGTGGTGTTGAGGATATAGTAACATAGGAAATTAGCAGATGGCGCTTTTGGAGAGAACACGTGGACCGCATGGAGAATACAAGAATTCCAAATATTGTTAAAGATGGAAACCCAAGCAGCAAGAGGTTACCAGGAAGGCTGCCAAAAAGATGGAGAGATGGCTGGACATTATAATTCCAGAACAGCCCACCATCATAAACAGGTCATACGATCTTAACTAAGAGTAACCACCACATTCATGGCCCAAGTGGCATCCCAAGAACCAGAAATATGCATTTATAGACTTGCAAACCAATCCCTGATTGAAACTTTAAAAAAATAATTTTAGTTAGTTATCTTTTTATTATTCTTCTTTTAATAGATCTGATAATCTGTGGCACAGAAATCATGTCTACTCGGGTGATGGCGACCAGCTGTCCTTCCATCTTTTAAGTGGTGTTCCAGGTTGAGACTGTCCAAAGGGGATTTCGTAAGCGGCTGTATATGCGAGTCTGTCACTATCCATTCTGTCTACATGATCCATCCAGTATCTTCTTTTGGATCTACGCCACAAAACAATTTGCGAGTAAAATACAAATTGTGTTTGACAGTGTTTAAGGCTCGACACTAGAGAGCGCCAATCTGACCTCTGCGTGATACCCATGCCAACGGAAAGGCAACGTTCACTCCGATTAGTAGAAACAAGTGCAAACAATATAACAATTCCAGTCAGAGCCAATAAAGCAAGTTTCTACTGGGTCCGTTGGCGTGGAATAGCCTCCATGTTAGTAGTAAGTATGAGGATAGAGACGTTAAATTTAAGAAACTTCTAAAAAGTGCACTGTTCGGTCAGTCATTTCCTAGTGCGCCCTTGGAGTAATTGATTTTGCAAAACGGCGCACTTAAAATATAAACCATCAAAAGAATAATCTTCTTCTTTTTTCTATGTCAGGTCTTCATTTCAGGTCTCCCTAACTTTGACTATCACCTTCATAGTGATGACCTGGGGAAAAATATCCAGAGTGGTATCCCCTTTGCCTTCTCTGGAGGATTTTCTGTCAGGGTTACCTTCCCTTAGCTGGGTGTATCCAGTTTTATGGCGCTGGAAGCTCGCCATTCGTCCTCTCTCTATCTGCTATGGCACTAAGTAATAAGTGCCACATTGCCCGGGGTTCGCGGGGTCTTTAAAAGACTTCTCGTGGACGCTAGAGAGTTGGACTTGAAAGTAGTGTTGCTGTTGTAAATGCAACATGGCGCCTTACGACATTTTGTAGAGGCATACTTTAAAGCAAAACATACCCCGTCGTAGCCTTACTACCCTTTGAACCCCTTTGAAAAGAATAATAATAAATAACAATTTATTAGAACAATATTTTGATTAAGACTGCATCATATTATTCGATAACAATTATAATAACAGTTATGTACAAGTTATTTTATTTAAACTCTACAAATGTTTGTTGCAAATTTTCTTTTTACATATTTTTTATCTCATTGTAAGTATACAGGTCAAAAATAATTTGTGAATTGTTTCAACACTTCAGTTATAAAAAAATACAAAATGAACAAGAAACGTAACAAAATTACTGACACGTTTACCGCATTCTCTTTAGGCTGACGCTATAATAAACGACAATAATGGGTCTTTTCTCTTGTCAACTCGTCTGTTCTTTTAAATTTATGTGCATACAACTTCTTTTTTTTACGCTTAACAATAATTTTAAAACAAAAAAGACTGACTTTGAAACAAAAGAACAATCTTATTATACGATCAACGTAAAAATTTAGGTGAACAAACTTATTTCAAAACATTTTGGAGATTACAAAGAAAGTTTATTTTGTTGTTTTAAAAAGATATTCTATAGATACCATAGAGAGTTATATTTAAAAATTTGATTTTGTCTTAAACGTATAATGAAAGCGCGATTTCTTTTTCGGTTTAATTGTTCATTGATTTTTTAATTGAGTTTCACCAAATTAAATCCGTCACCATTGACGGCAAAATTGTTTTTTTCTTATTTTTGTTTGTTATATAACCGGTTTCAATCTAAGCAAACTAATTATTCGATATGAAAACAATATTTTTTCTTCTTCTCCTTTCGGTGCCGTGTCAGGTCTCCCCAACGTTGGCGATTACTGCAGCAAAGGCATCTCTATCCTGCGCCACTTGGAACAGGTTCTGAACTCTTATTATTCTTGTCCACTACTTGATGTTCCGCAGCCAGGACAGCCCGACGTCTTTCCACTTTACCCATTAATATCAGTCGTAAGAGGTGGTATTTTTCTCCCCTTAGCACATGACCCAAATATGAAATCTTTCTAGTTTTCACACTCGACAACAGCTCTCTATTGGCTCTGGCTCTCTGCAGTACGTCTGCATTACTGACCCTATCGGTCCACGGTAGACGGAGCATTCTGCGGTATATCCACATCTCGAACGCTTCCAACCAGTTCATTACATTCACTTTCAGAGTCCAGATTTCGCAGCCATATAGTAGAACAGACCATATATAAGATTTAATCATTCTTTGTCGGAGTTTCAAGTTAAGATTATCGTTTCAGAAAACTCAAAGAGTGGAACCGGTTTCTAAATTTAAAATATATTTTTTTAATTGTTTTTGAATAGTTGCCAAAATACGCAAGACTGACGAAAGCTTCATGTCTGATGTTATTCTTCTTATTGGAATACTGAGAAATAAAAGGAACGTTTTCTTTAATATTAAATGTTTATTATAGAGTTTATGGAAATAAAAAAAAAACATTTTAACTATAATTGTGTGTATATGAACATATTCTTATTACCCCATTCTGCTGGTATTAATAATGAAGCTGAGGAAATCTGTAACATATGTTAAATTATTTGTAAATCTTATGAAATACACATTAAGTTGTGTGAAGCAAGTTTTTATTGTTTTATGTAAAATAGAACCAGCCACCAACAAAAAAATAATAATAAAAACCTGTATATAATCAGTTTTAATCCACACGATTTTCAGTTTCGACCGGTTTTGGCAGCTGGCTGCCATTTTCTGGTCTATTCTTGATTCTACCAAGAAATTTATATTCACAGCATTAATATTTAGAAATGCATTTAAAATGTGGCTGCACCGTAAAATGTTGCACATCTCATGGACCGATATGGTCAGCAACATAAGCATTCTCTAAAGTGTCTGAACTGATAAAGAATAATTGGCCAATATTGGCAATTGAGAAACCCCGTAAGGTGGCATATTTAGGTCATGTGATAAGGAGAAAAATTGAATTGCTGCAACTGATCTATGAGAGGAAAATTGAGAGTCGACGAGGTGTTCGCTGGAGGTGAAGCTTCAGGCTCCGCAATGTCACGGATTGGACTAGCTTGAACACACCTGACATGACACTGGAAGAAGAATAATAATATATAGAAGCAACCAGTTGGTATATATTAACAAAACAGGGGTACATATTAGATAAAGTTTCAAAGTTCTTGCTAGAGTTGGATTGTTTAAAGTGCCTAATTACAGTTATTTAAAAGAACAGGGCATACGTGAAATATGAATAAAATGAACACAAAAGTCCCGATCGTCCATTCTACAACATGTGCACCATCTAAAAGATGATAATGTGTTATATTATTTTTGTTTTGTAATTTTATTTTATATCATTGTATTTTATATTATTTGTTTAAGATTTTTTTGGGGACGTTGGACGATCGATGTATGCGCGGGAGATGTGTATTGCTGGCGATGAGGTTCGCAACCAATCATACCGCGTCTGGGCAAAAAGAGAAGAATGAAGTGCCGCATCGGTTAAAGTGTGGGAGTTCAATCTTTCTGCCTAACCTTTAGTTAGTTAGTTAATTAGTTAGTTCGTTAGTTTGGTGTACAGAAAAATTAAATTTTTTGGAAGAGAAAATATTTGTATATTTTTTTTGTACAATTATGTGTCGCAGGTAGTTATTTCGATATTTCATCACGTTTCCATGTACCGCCCTGGTTAATTCGTTCGGTATTCGCTTATATGATTAGCGGGTTGCGCGCACGTGTGTGTGTGAGGATGGGTGTTGTATGTACATGACAAAAAACATGGCAAAAAGTAAATAAAAGGGTAAATTAAACATTACATAGCGGATATGGAACGCGTGGGCTGGACGGGGAGGGTGGGGTGGGAGGGAGGTTGCGGCCGAGCGTACACCCGTCCTAACTGAATTACTGCGTACTCTGCCGAAACATCATATCTGCCGTTTGTACAAAGCCGTATTTTAAAAGCTTTTTACACAGTTTTTCTTGCCATGTTAGAAATCAAAACAATCGACAATCACGCTAAACTACTTTTTATTAATACTAACTAACTAACTAACCATCCCCAAAGGGGTAGGCAGAAAGAATGGACTGCCACACTTTTCATTCCTGACATATTTCTCTCGCTTCCTCAACACTCATACATCGTGTCATGCAATCGCGTCGATTTCTCTGACTCTTCACGTGGCCGACATTCAATATTTGATTTATTTGATCGTGCCACATTTTCCTCGGTCTTCCTCTATTTCTGGTTCCATTTACATCATTAACATATAATTTTTTTACCATTCTTTCTTCATTCATTCTTTCCATATGTCCAAACCATCTTAATGATCCTTTCATTATTTTGTTCATGACACCATCATTCGCACCGCATTCACTTATTATATTTTCATTCGACACTCTATCATACACAGAGTATCTACACATTCGTCTAAGAGATCTCATTTCTACTGCATTTATTCTACTTTCATCCTTCTTTTGCCAGTTCCATGCTTCGATTCCATACATAAGGGTCGGTGGAAGAACACCATTGTGCCCTGCCATTCTAGCTTTAATAATTAATAATTAATTTTAATAATTACTTTCATTTCTTTATTTATAGAGATTACAAACATTACAGATGCGTCCAAGTCGTCTGCAACCTTAAAATTACAAAGTAAGATATATTTTCAAAATAACATTTAACAAAATAATAAAATACAAAAATACAATGGTATCAAAGATAACAATCACAACATTGATATTGTATCCCTGAGGCAACAAACACTATCACGAAAAATGTAGATCTCCGAGGCGATCCGATTAAGCCATGAGATTGTTCTACCCACAATCATAACCATCGGCAGGTTGGTTCTGCAGCGCGGCAATTAAAACAATCTGTGCTGTCTTTGACGAAGGTAATTATCAGGGAGGACAAATAGACCTACAGCACTCAGAACATCCTAGTTATGTATATGTATATTGTTTCTTGGACTATGGTGTAAAACTCCATATTAAATAATTAATTAGAATAAAAAAGTCTGTTTTATTTAGGTGTTATTATATGCTATGTGAACGACATATTTGGACTATCTAAGGCATTGTTAAAAAATTTGTTAAAAAATTTGAAAATGCGTTAGACAGGCGAAACATGTCATTTACATAAAAAATATACAGATGATAATAATGACCAGAAGATGGCATCAAGCTGCCGAAACCGGTCGAGGTGAACACAAGTGGAATAACACTAAATATATAACAATAAAGTAATTTTATATATATATTTTTTGTTTTCATTATTTAAAATGAATTTCTGCCAAGAAATTACAATACAATTTTTTTTTTAAATATAATACACTTTTTAAAAAGCAGACGTTTTAATTTATATTAATTACATTTAAACTAAACTTTAAACCAGATGTAACGTTAAAATTTTGAGATTTGTTAACAGCAAGACTTACATCTTTTCTGGCTCTTGTGATGTCACTAAGGCTTTTAATATGGTAGTTTCATGATGCTTTTTACATTTTTATATACATTTAGTTATTTTAACCCAATCACTGTATTCATTTTTTTAGCTAAAGATTATCACGAAAGGTGATAGGTAGCTAGTCTGTTGCCATTTTTATCGTTACGTGAATTCTTCCTGACCAAAGACAGCGTGATTTTTTTCACACTGTCATCGCCGGGAATCGAAATTGATACCTTCGGTGTGGCAATCATAGCTGTTTCCAATCTGCCATGAAGGCCTGCATTACTATTAACACATGTTTTTAAGAAACCAGATAAAACGTTAAATTTTTTGCCTTCTCTTTTCTTGAAGCCGTTGAAGAAAATCCGGTATCTTTCGTGCTGTAAGCAGCAAGGGTGGTTTCACGGATCAATGTTTTTAGCTCAAGTTAACAATTCTTCGACAAAATTTTATTACAATATCACACGGAATATAAATTGATCCGTCGCAATTTTTTGATTTGATATATACAAAATCCAAATTTTGATTCATTGTCTGCATTTAGCTAACGTGTTTTGCATTAGAAAGCTAATATAATATTTGCATTAGAAAGCGAAAGTTTTGCATTAGAAATAATGTCCCAAAATAACAATAATTTTCTTAAAATAATAATTTCACGATGTATTGCACTATTTTACCTTTATGTAAAGTAATGTAAGGATTAAAGTAAAGTTATAAACAAAGTGCTTGTTTTTTAATAGGTTTAAAGTTGTAAACTTAAATTTTTTAATAATAGGAAAAACGATGTTTTAATTAACGAAATACACGTGTTTTTTTTTCAAAATGGTCAAAATTTAAAGGATGTTATTTCATGTTCACACGAAAATATCATTAATATCCATATCACTAGACGAATACGAAATTTTGAATCTAAAGATTATTAAGTTTTAAAATATATCCACATAGTGAATGTTTAATCAAAATCTTTAAATGTATTTGAAGAAGTAAGAATGTTAATTACAAAATGAGAAACCAATGATCCATCTTAAATATTCAAAGATAAAAGATGAACTTGTAAATAATAACAAACCATATAATACAGCATTTTGTTTTTTTAATGTTACCAATACTTGTAGACAAATACTGGATTTTACCCATTGCGGTTTAATCATTTAAGGATTAATTGTATCTCAATAGAATATGTGAAGTGTTTCTCAACATAGTAGCATATATACATCTTTAAAAAAATTGTCAGACGTGGTGGTCGTAAGAAGGGCGGAATGGGGAATGTTGTATTACATAAAGCGATCGCTTAACCCAACCAATGACAGGTCATAAGTCCTGTAAACGCCTCGACTACCATATTCTGTTTCCAAAAAACAATTGACATCTTCGTCTCTATTGAGATACAATTAATCCATATAATCCAACTTTTGCGATGCAGGATTACGTGCAAGAAAAGAGTGAAGCATTTTTTTTTCTTCTTTAGACGATATATAAAAGATGACATGCAATACAAAATATATGATAATTTAGATGAAAATTTGTGTTGTTTTCTATTTTACGTGGAAATAACGTAAATACGAAAATTTAAAAGATTCTCTTTAAAAACGTCACACACCGGTTACTGCGAGCTAACCATTGTCACAATAAAATTTGTTCAAATAAATATTATAAAGCGGCCGCAACCCGAGGGGAGGGCCGCCCGTGCCGGCCCTGAACACAACAAACAGAAATAATAAGCAAAAAGAGAAAATCTACAAAAGTTCACAATTATGTACGACAATACATAGGCCCGCTCGCAGTATATTTCATCCGCGCGGCTCCTACACAGGGAAACATATAATTTTCAACTCCGGGGGGGAAGGTACCTCTTTTCATTCTCACCTCACCCCATCGCCGAAAAACTAGGTTTAAAACATAAAAGCCCCGCGCCCCCGTCGCCCCACCCCCCGCGGATTCTAAATCCATCCCGCTCTCGTTAAAATCTCCCCGCGGGTGGCGGCCCCACCAACACTACGGAAAGAGCGCAAATTCTGCGCAAAACCCATGCAGATTAGCTAAAACTACGCATTTTTTACTAGCGCCCCCATCTCCCACCCTCTCTCCCCTGCGCGGGATGCTGCGCTATAGGGTGGATTTATTTTTAAATTAATATTCCGAATATTATTTACATTCATTTGTTACGAATAGCGGAATATTTCACTTCTCGTGCTGCAGCTGAATTTTAGTATACGTTACGATTTCCGCGTGAAATGTTTTCGTAATATTTCTTAATTGAATAAACTCTTCCCAATACTGGTTCCTTCGAAACAAAAATAAACATTTCGTAATGATGTTATCATTGAATGTTTGATTTTCTTGGAATATTTGATTAAAATGAACCAAATTTCTCGTTTTCATATTAATTGCGTAATCTATTACTCGCATATAGGAACTTTCCCATTTCAAGGGTACTTGAACCATGATTTATCTGTAGTGTACTTAGACTACATACAAACACTCAATACTTGAAGCCTTAGTGAATTATTGTTTGCTGAATAAGGTCAAATATATATTAAATAATAATTATTCACACAAGAGTCTTTGAAATATATGAAACTTAAAGAAAATATGTATTTAGGATTTTCCCAATTTATCTAATATATTCACATAATTGTTTGCCTTGTGATGAAGACACCAACGATTTAAAATCAATGGTATTTGAATTAATTATGCAATTTAAAAAATGATCAGAAAACAGCTTATTATTTTAATGAAGGAATCTGGTCGTGTCCAGACTTGAACCTAAATCCCCTGGATCAGGATCTAAGCATTCTATCCCCTAGATCACCATCCAATATCAAATTAATCATCTAAAATTTCTTTTCATATTAGATTTTTAGGTAAACTCATTTGCATAAGTTTTTTTATTATTACTTTTAAATTGATTTACTTCCGTGTGATGATCTTCTTCTCCGATCTCAATCTAATGATTGGTCTGCAGCAAAGCGACGCATCTCCTCTTCCACTCCGCTCGGTCCTCGGTAACTCTCTTCAACTCCGCATAAGAGGTGCAGCATATATCTCGGCAAATCCGGTCTAGGTTCTCCTGCCGAGGTCGTCCTCTTCCAATCGATCCCTCGACCATTCCCTCCAACATATAATATAATGCAGGAAACATTCGTGTCGCGACACATGACAAATCCATCTTGCGCGCCTCTCCGCTATGGTGTTCAACATGTGCCTACTCTTTTCAACTCTGCTGAGAACCTCTTCATTTGTTATGTGGTCCCTCCATGAAACATGGGCAATTCGTCGTAGGTCCACATCTCAAATGCCTCCAGCCTTTTGCGCTCTCTTTCGTCCAGGCACCAAGTCTCGCAGCCATACAGTAAATAAATAGTGTGATTATAGAAAATATAATAAAAGTAAAAATATATCTATTCAGATCATTAGAGCGCGTTGATTTTATAAAATAATAGCCTCAAAGGCTTCGTGAGAATGTAAAACACTGGAGTACATGACAAATTATAGCTTCAGATTTATATATGTATAAATTCATTGACTCGTGGCTTAAAAAAACAGATTCGATTCTTATTCAATTTACATATTCAATTATCAGAACAAACATCTTCAAAAATCAATAATTTAATGCTACGTAGCGAAATCAAAATATCTTACAATTGATACTTCCTGTTTCTCCATAGGGTGCTTTAAAAAGATATCATTTAAGTTAACAACAATTATTAATTTTTCTGAAAATTTTTATTATATTATAATTGAAAAAAAAACATTTCGGATGAACAACAAACGAATTTTCTTTAGCTTAATGTAAATAAGAAGGTTGCTCATAAATTTATAAAATGATATTTTCACCTAATTCCCGATACCAAATAATTTTAGCAATTCAAAATTTCTATTTTTTATAACACGAAATGATGAACCTTAGATGAAAATATAAAAGCTATGAAAATATGACATATATTTTTCTCTAATATTTTTAAAACCCAAAACATGTTTGAGAACTTTATTTATTAAAAACATCATTATCAGGATTCAAGTTTTCGATAATGACAACAACGCTGCGAGGGAAAACTTTTCCACCTTCCTGCTTATCTGACCAATTACGCTCAAAGCGCGGCAGTGTACCGGATATGCCACATGTACAATAAGTGCTTTAATAACATCGATGTGTTCCATCTTAACGAAAGTGATTTAAAAAAGCAACCCTTCGGGGCGAATGAAACTATGTTACTCTACTATCTCTTTTCTTTTTTAACATTTTATATTGTGTTTCATATTTAATTGTTCATTGTTACTAGTACTACTATTTTTCTCTTTGACTCGTTAAAATATTACTATACTATATTCTCTTATAAATTTAACCTTATGTCAGTTGTTATGTAATATTTGTGGTAGCATGTAATTGGCCTTGTTTTGTTGTCTCTATGTGTTTGTATTTGTATACTGTATTCAATGTTTGTTACCCTCAATAATAATAAAATATAAAAATAAAAATAAAATAACCATTATGCCATCTCTCCTAAAGGACCGTCATAATGTTCTTTCTTGACATACTTCTCTTGTTTCCTTAAGATTCTTACATCGTGTCATGCACACACGTCGATACCTTCATAGACGTCATTAAATATTTTGATTTATTTGTTTGTGCTACGTTTTCCTGGGTATTGCCATATTTTTAGTTCCATTAACGTCGTCGCAGGACAGGGACAGGTTTGCCGAGGTGATCGCCAACGTTGGGGACACCCGACAGGGCACTTGAAGAATAAAAAGGACGTCGTTTACATATACTTTGTTTATAATTTTTCTTCATGAATTCCTTTACCGAACTGATTGAATATCTCTTGAAAATATGAAATTGTTTTTCTCGAAATGAAAACAATTGAAATTCAAGTTCCAAGCACCCGTTTTTGGCTGAGAAAGTTAACTTTTTTTTTAAATATTAGAGATATCAATCGACAATAAGAACACTATTCAGATTTTTTTTAAATGTTCGATTCTGATATTTTCTTATATGGATACGTATCATAATTGTATTCAAATTATTCACGTATTCAAACATTTAATAAAAGGTATTCACATCGGAATCATTCCTTTGACAATTTCCTTTATAGGCAATACTGCGTATGACGTCATCAAATGCCTCGTGTCCTTCGGTAGAAAGAACTCGCGTTAAAAACGATACAATAAAAAAGGTCTCGGGCAATTAATAAAACGAGATGTTCACAGATATCCCTCGCAAGAGGGCGGCGAGCAGACGGCGACCCCCTTTCGCCAAGGGGGCGTGAATTACCACCTACTTGTGGGTCAAACCGAAAGAATTCGGACCGTTTTATACATTCACAGGCCATCGTCCTGTTAATCTCCTAATCGTTAGTAGCCAACGATAGTACCAGGGCCGCACTGGGTCACGTTCCTTTTAAATTTATATCATATCACTAAGAGCAGTATTAGATCATTTTGTTTGACGGAAACAGTTTGATATTTCAACATTATTAATTGTTTTATTTATTCGGAAGAATCGACATGCGTGTATGACTCGTTGTATCAATGTAGAGGAAGCTAGAGAGGTGTGTCAGGATAGATAATTGCGGCGGTCCATTCTCTCTGCCTTCTTCTACGGGGAAATGGCGTGATGGTTTGTTTGTTTGTTTTGTTTGTTTCAATTTAACAGCTAAAAACAGTATTCGTAAACAAATTATTTTTCTTTTTTATATACTTTGTATTTACAACACTAACTTAAATTTTTAAAAAAATCAAATATCAAATATATTTCGGACAACCCGGTCCTTCCTCAGTGATATTATAAAGATATTTAAAATATTATAAATTTGTTTACAAATATCAGATTTGACAGATGTTATAAAGATTTATTTTTAAATTTATTGTTGTAATTACAAAGTATATAAAAAAGAAAAAGACTCATAAAACATCTACAACAGCAAGTATGGCGAACATTAGAGACGAGCGAAACGAATCGTCAAAATGTTTAAAGTGTTGTTCAAAACTATGTTCGAAAGAATAAAACTATTAAAAAAAACTTTAATAACTTAACATCACACCGTCTTAGCTAAGGGGTAAGCATAAAAAAATGGACCGCTACACGTGTCATGCACGCAGATCGATTTATCCGACTTCTCACGTGGCCAACATTCAATATTTGATTTATTTGATCATGTATCGTTTTCCTCGGTCTTTCTTTTAATTTTGTAACGTTTACATCGTTAACATATACTTTATTTATCATTATTTCTACATTCATCCTTTCAATTTGTCCAAAATATCTTAATGACCCATTTATTCTTTGTTCAAAACACTTTCTCTTTCACTTCTTATATATTGCATCGAATGCACTCTATCAGATTCAGAATTAATGGAAATTCATCTAAGAGATCTCCTTTTTACTGTATTTATTCTACTTCCATCGTAATTTCAGAATCAAAATTTCAAAATAAACTAAACGCGTAATAATAAATGGCGATAGATTGGCTACCTAGTACATGTCATGAGAATCAATATAATAGCTTAAATAAATTGTTAACAGTTATTGGGTTCAAACGACCTGTTGTATGAAAAATGTTAACTCGAACTCACGGAAACGATTATACGACTACTTCAATCTTTTTTATTACTCGGAAGACTTAACTGTTACTATATACATAAGAAAATTTTATTGTTTTCATCATTCTTAATTCAGTTATAATTGAAATCATTACATACACTCATTAACCTTTATACCAAAGGTCAAAGGGTTACGATAATATAAGTGTATTGTAAGAAGGAATATTATGGTATTTATTGTTTCTTGAAAAATGATGTAAAACTCCATATTGAATATTAATTACAAATGAAACGTCAGTTTTCTAGAAGCTTTAGTATATTTTATGGGAATGGCATGTTTCGCCCTTCTAAGGCATTATCAAATGTCTTAGAAGGGCGCATTTGATAATGCCTTAGAAGGGCAAAACATGTCATTCCCATAAAATATAATAAAACTTCTAGAAAACTGACGTTTTCATTCAAATTAATTATTGAATATTATGGTATTTAAAAAGGAATAATTTATGACGGATTGTGACGTAAGTGCGAACAGTGAGTAATTAGAGCAAGTTACCTTATTTACTTATCTCGGAAGCATATTTATAAGAGATTGAAAAGTGGAGAAAGAAATCGAAAGGAGGGTTGGTGCTGGAATCAAAATATATTTTGCACTTAAAACCATCACTGTAAATAGAAATATATCGACTGAAGCATAGATGGCAGTTCACAATGGGGTTCTTGTGGCGACCCTTATGTGTGGAAGTGGAGCTTGCAGAAGAAAGATGAAAATAGAATAAATGCCGTAAAAATGAGATCGCTTAGATGAATGTGTCGAAAAAAAATTTACGACAAAATACCCAAGAAAAAGTAAGAAAAGAATGTAAGGCGGATGAATGCGACCTAAATAAAATTAAGAAAGGGTCACTTAGACGCACGGAACGAAGGAATAAGGGAAGAATGAATCAAAAGATATACACAAGGAATGTGAATCGAAAAAAATTTCAAGGAAGGCCAAGGAAAACGTAGCATGACAAAATTAACCAAATACTGAATGGCGGTCATGTTCGGAGTAGGAACACCGATTAACGTATTTGTCACGGTGCGTGAATGTTGAAGAGGCCTTAGATTTGGCAGATTTGTGGTCCATCCTCACCGCAAACCCTTCTGGGGAAACAGCGTGATGGTTAGTTAGTTAGTAAGGTTTCTCTCAAATCATGTAAATACAACGCCACCATCACTTTCACGCATCAGGAATTAAATATGTTGTCATCGGGAATTTTTTATTTACCCGGAACTCCATAATATGTTGCATTACATAAAGCGATCGCTTAACCCAACCAATGACAAGTCATAAGTCCTGTAAACGCCTCGACCACCATATTCTGTTTCCAAATAATTTACATATTCATCTCTATTAAGATACAATTAATTCTTAAATGTAATTACACTTTTATTACAAATACAACACTTCATTTTACTTATCACAGAGATGTTTCGGTTGTAACATAACCTTTTTTCAATGTAAAAATTTTGTATTATACAATGAAAAAGATTATAATTCCATTCTATACTCCATAGATGGCGTTAGTGGGTGGATTATATAGGTTAATCTAAAAAGATTCACAAGTGTAATTAAATCTACATAGATGGCCAATTAAAACTGACACGTGAAGATAGATATGGATTTGAAGTATATATACAGCTTCCAAAATTTTTCATGCATGATCATAATAACAAAGGTGGAATGGGGAATGTTGTAATTACATAAAGCGTGCGCTTAACCCAACCAATGACAGGTCATAAGTCCTGTAAACACCTTTATCATCCATATTCAGTTTCCAGTTTGTGTCTTCGTCTCTATTGAGATACAATTGAAAAAGATTATATTGAGAAAAAGGTAATATGACAGCCCTTCTATTGCCAGAGGGAAGGATAATACTCATTCACCAATACAGTGAATTCAACTTCGGGAATACCTAATATATCTCAAGTAGATGATATATCAAAAGTATGGTAACTTTTGATTTCTTTATGTAAATTGATTAAACGAAATATTAATCACATTATTCACACAAAACTAGTACGTAATAACTTCTATATTTATTTATTATTATGATGATTTGTATTTTAAGTGCGCCGTTTTGTAAAATCAATTACTCCAAGGGCGCACTAGGAAATTACTGACCGAACAGAGCAGTCTTCAGATGTTTCTTAAATTTAACGTCACTATCCTCATACTTAATACTAACATGGAGGCTATTCCACGCCAACGGACCCGCAACGCTGAAAACACGATCATAGAAACATGCTTTATTGGCTCTGACTGGAATCGCTATGTTGTTTGCACTTGTTTCTTCTGATCGGAGTGAACGTTGCCTTTCCGTTGGCATGGGTGTCACGCAGAGGTCCGATATATACGCTGGCGCTCTCTGGTGTTGAGCCTTAAACACTGTCAAACACAATTTATATTTTACTACTATACTACGAGTATAATCGTAAGTTCGAGCTTATTAACTAGAAGAATATAGTGTGTTTATAACTTAGATCTTAGATGATACGAATCGCTTATGGGTAAATGGACGAAACGATTAAATGCATTATTAAATTTTCCAAGCCGTTGTAAAAATATTAATGCGAAATTGACAATATCATAAAATTAATAATATTTTTTTTTTTTTTTTTTTTTATTTAATTAATTTTTTTTTTTTTTTTTTAAAAACCCAATTGGGTTATATGGTTACATTTCTAGATCCTACCACTAATTATGTACTGCTTCAGACACTTCTTATATTGAGTTGTAGTGAGATTCCTTGTGTCTTTAGGTAGTTCATTGTAAAGTTTCAGTCCATTGTTCAATATCCTTGATTGTCCTGTCTTAGTTCGTGCAATCGGTAAGTGATATCTGTCACAATTCCTGGTCCAGTGTCTGTGTATGTCTGAATTTTTAGTTAATTTGTAGGTGCTGTCTGTTGGCTTTTCCATGGTCACTCTGTGTACAATTTTTAAGGTCTCATATTTGGTCAGGTCTGATATGTCCATTTGTTTAGTTTGTCTGTAAACTTGTATGGTTGGGGTAAGGTAGTCAATGTTATATGCTAATTTTATTATTTTATTTTGTTGTCTTTGGAGTCTGGAGATGTCCTTTTGGTTTCCTGTCCCCCAGAAGGGAATCATATATGTCAGTCGGCTTTTTACATACGCTTCGTACATCATAACTTTTTCCCTTCTTGGTATGTAATTCTGTATTTTGTAGAAGAGGGAGTATAGCGATGCTAACTTGTCTGTTAGGTTGTCTATGTGTTTTGTCCATTTTAGTTGTCTGTCCATTGTTAGTCCTAGGTACTTTACATAGTCGAGTTCGGTTATTGCGTCATTTTTTATTTTTATACACATGTTATGGTTTTTCTTGCTTGTTTCAAAGTGTATAATGTTACACTTTTTTACATTTAAGGTCAGGTAGTTGTTGGTTGTCCAGTTGGTTAGTGTCTCTATATCTATGTTCATTTGTTTGCAGGTCTCATTGTCGTTGTCGTTTTTGTAAAATATAGCAAGGTCGTCTGCGTACATAATTATTTTCCCTGTCATTTTGTATCTTGTTATGTCGTTAATGTAAAGTATGTAAAGTAGTGGTCCCAGGATGGACCCTTGTGGCACACCAAATTCTGTCGTTGTTTCGTTGCTGGTCATTCCTGACACAACTGTGTATTGTTTTCTTTGGGTGAGGTAGCATTTGAACGTGTTGTACGCCTTGCCCCTCACCCCTGCGGATGTCAGTTTGTCAAGTAGTGTGTCCAGATGTACGGTATCAAAAGCTTTTTTGAAGTCCAGTATTAGTCCTGTTATGCATTCGCCCGCATCCAGTGCTGACTGAATGTAGTTACATATGTTAGTGATAACTGTTGCTGTTCCCTTCTGTTCTTGGAATCCATATTGCTCTTCAGCTATGTAGTTGAATGCTTTGAGGTGCTGGTACAGTCTTTTGTGTAGTATTCTTTCAGTTAACTTTGCAAATACTGTCAGATTTGCGATTTACAATACATTATTAGACTAGACATTGCATGACTGCATCATGAATAAAATGAAAAAAAGGATCCCTGAGACGGTTTGGACATATGGAACGAATGGATGAGAGTAGAATGGTTAAAAAGTTGTACACAAGCAGCGTGAGCGGGAAAATAAGCCGAGGATGACCGAGGAAAACATGGCATGATCAAATTAATCAATTACTAAAAGGCGGCCACATTCGAAGTCGGAAAAATCGACGTGCGTGCATGGTACGATGTATGAAAGTAGAGGAAGCCCGAGAGGTATGCCAGGACAAGCCATTTTGGCGATCCATCCTTTCTGCCTACCCCTCCGGAGAAATGGCGTGATGGTTAGTTAGTTAGTTATTAGGTTTTAAAATAAGGTAAATTTTAATATGAAAATATCTTAAGTGATTCTAAATACTCGTGTGCATATTTGTTCATATTAAAAAAACTAATTACTTTCAATTGAACGTGAATTTTCTAGATCACTTATGTTACCCGAGTGACATTTCAACTAAGGAGGAACGATGCCCACGGGAGAAGTGAACTAGCTAAATCGAGATTAAATTAAATTGAATTAAAATAATGTCTTGGTTGTGCAAAATGAACATTGTCTAAAATATAGAATTATACACATGTATAGAAAAATGTCAACCTAACATTTCGTAAAGTTTCGTAAAAAAAACGAAGATCACAAGGAAATCGAAAGAAGAATCGCAATTGGCAACAAAACATTCTTCTCTCTACTACCAGTGCTCAAATCAAGAAACGTACAATGGAAAACCAAAATCACCTGTAAAAAACAATCATTCAAACAGTAGTGACCTATGGGTGTGAGGCGTGGACAATGGATACTTTTGAGAGAAGGGTGCTGCGCAGAATTCTGAGACCTGTGAATGACGGTGAAGGCTTGAGAGTGCGGCATAATGACAAGTTGTACTATATTTACAAAGCTCCCAGTATCTCCACACAGATCAGACTGAATAGACTGAGATAGGCCGGTCACGTGCAGAGGATCGCGAACCCCAAAAAGATTGCTGGAGTGGCACCCAGTTAATAATGAAATGGAGTACGGAGTCGAGGCAGACCGAGGAAAACATGGCGTGACCAAATTAATCAAATTTTAAATGTTGGTCATGTTAGAAGTCGGAGGAATCGACGTGCGTGTATGACTCGTTGTATGAATGTGGAGGAATCTAGAGAGGTTTGCCAGGATAGAGTAGTGTGGTAGTCCATTCTCTCTGCCCACCCCTGCGAGGAAACAGCGTGATGGTTTATTTGTTTGTTTGTAATGGTGGAATGATGATTTTTTAAGATGGTTTGGACAATTTGAATTAAATTAAATAAAAAAGTTTTTATTGTTATTTCTGTATCCATGTCGATAAACCAGAGGTTATTTGAAATAATTGTCTTCTACTTATTCTGACAGATAGTATTATGGCTATTTTTACTTCAAATGAAGGATCTCTATACAAAATTTTTTTCTTCGTCGGACACATCATTTTACTAACGTAGTGGCAATTAATTTAAGAAATTCATCTTTATTTGCCTTCATTTTGTGTTTTGGAATCAGATTTAAAAAAAAATTAACACTTTGAATTTCCACAACACTTTATTCTTCGATTTGCAGACATGTTTCGGTTGTGACCCAACCATTTTTGATGCACAGATTTGAATTGAATATTTCAAATTAAAATGTGTGCATCAAATGAGGTCGGGTCAAAATATTGTGAAAATACAAAGTGTTATTCTGTTTATTCAAATTTTAAAAGTTGATAACTTAAACCAACTCTAATGACGTCCCCAGAGAAGTAAGGTCACAGGTGGATAGGGGTGAAGCGGTTGCAGGCTGCCTGAAAGATGTCATATAGAGAAACAAGGACATGAGGACTGACAGCAAGGTACGCATCTATAAGACCTGTGTGCGACCAATCCTCACATATGGCATTGAATCGAGGGCAGACACTTTCAAGACAAAGAGTATGCTCAGGACAACCGAGATGAAAACACTCCGCGCTATAGCTGGCAAGATCCTACGTGATCGAGTTAGGAATACAGCAATCCGAGAAATCTGCGAGGTGGAAGATGTGGTCAGATGGGGACGTCAAAGACGGCGATACTGGCATCAACATGTAGAAAGGATGAGCTCAAATAGGATACCACACATAGCTCTCCATGGAATGCCAAACGGACAACGCCGACCAGGAAGACCCCCGAAACGGTGGAGAGAAAGCTGGAGTTCAGCGTCTCAAGAGAATCCTCCTGAAATAACAGACTCCTGAGTCTACCAAAAGTGAAGAAGAAGAATAAGAAGATAATTTAAAATTTAAATAAATATATTTTATAAAATACTCTAGAGACGGCCCTGGTCACCATCCGATATAAAAGTATGACGACCCTCGCTGCCGAATAAAACCGGCCATAGGTATTTGGACATCCGTTTGATACCCTCTAAATATACGCACACCGGAACATCACCCACACACACGGCACCACACACCCACATACAAAGATCCCCTGAATGTCCGTGCGTATGTAAAACGATGACCACCCCCACCCTCGCCGTATTTATTGGGGTGTTTTTATTGTTCTGCAAAATTGGTACTATTGATTTCTTTAATTTCAATACAGAACTAATTGCGGGTCGTACAATAATGCTATTTTGGCTGAGCGGCCATAGTAACGGAGATCCTATAGAGACACTATCTTCACTAATAGGATTATTAATGAATCGTTTTACTAGCAGAGAAATTAATAAAAGGGTTGTTGAAAATGCAAAACACGGTCAAAGGGATTATTTCCAACTAAATTACATTTAGTGAAATCATTTTATAATCTGTTTATCAAAATATCGTGGATGTATATGCTCATTCATTTTTCATTTTCTAAAATGATAACTAAAAATAACTTTACGATTTTTTTGTGGATTAAAACATTATTTTATTTTTTTTATTTTGAGTTTATTTTTCTTATCGTGTTTCGAAGGTGTTACACCTTCATCACCAAGAGAACGATGAGACATAACAAACGAAAAATATTTAGGCGACTCATTTGGACACAAAACGGTAAATAAAAATACAAAATCTAAATGTAATTAACATGCAAGTATCTCAGAAGGATCCCAAATATGACGACTGTGAGGCAGTACTCTTTCCAGAATTTGTAATTCATTTTTGATGAACACCTCCTCACCGACACTAAAAATGTCCAAATCCGAGACGATTTGATTTAACGTCTGAATTGCTCTTCCTACTGGCATCACCAAAGACAAGTGAGTTCTGCGTGACGGAGCAAACAACAATTGATGTCGGCGCTGTCTCAGGTTACATTTGTTCCAGAACATAAGAGCTCTCAATAGAGCACCGAATCAGTTTGAAAAAAAAATTGTTGTTGTAAATCCTTCCCTCTTAGAGATAATACTAAGCCTCATGAGGACTCCATATTAGATATTTCCGACAGCGGCAGTACAGATTGTTTTACCTACCGGCCGCCAGAACCAATCTTCCTCTGGTGTTACCGGTGGGAAGAGCAATTAGTCTGCTGAACGCAGTCTCCTCAGAGATCGACGTCTTTCATATTAGTGAAGGTACGTTTAGAAGACAAATACTCTCGACTTTGGAAAGTATATTATCTTCCTAATGTCGAAGCAACTCTAATGCGTTCCTCAATAGATGTCTTAACATTTATGCTGTTTGTAATATCTTTTGAGTAAATAAACTGATTCGTTTTGATTTGATCTAATCACAATATTTATTAAGTCGTGACAGCTGTATCGCCAACCGATGTTGGCATCATGAAGTGTTACTAACAATTTCATCAGTTTTTTTGTAACACCTGATGATGCCAAGATCGGTTACAAGATCGACACTAAAAAGTGAATAATAAAAATTGGGATATCATAAGTTATAAGGTAAAGGATAAAACTGTGGTCAATCTTGTCCGAATACGGAGTGAGCACAAAACTAATACGGGCGGTTGCTTCTCTATACGAAGGGAGCACTGCCAGTGTTAAGGTAAATCGAATCGGTTTGATATCACGAAGGGTGTTAAGCAGGGCTGCGTGATGTCCCCTTGGTTGTTCAATCTGTATATGGACAAGTGTATCAAAGAACTTAAAGGTATAAATGCTGGTGCTAAGATGAGTGATCTGTCTGTAAACTGTCTGCTTTACGCGGACGATGCCGTTCTCGTTGCGGATAGTGCGGACGAATTACAAGTCTTGGTGTCGAGAATGTATGAGGTATGTAAGTCGAACGATTTAATGATGAATGTCGGAAAGTCAAAGGTGTTAGTTTTTGAAAGGGAAGAGCAAATGACAGTTTGTAATATAAGTGTAAATTAAGAGAACTTGGAACAGGTGAGGGAATTTGTGTATTTAGGTAGCATGTTCACAGCGGATGGCCGAACGGAGAGTGATGTTGAAAGAAGGGTTGGTGCGGGTAACAAAGTGAATGGAGCTTTAAAAGTAGTTATTGTAAACAAGAATTTATCAATGAAAGCGAAAATGGCCGTTCACAATGGAGTTCTGGTCCCAACCCTTATGTATGGAAGCGAAGCATGGAACTGGCAGAAGAAAGATGAGAGCAGAATAAATGTGGTAGAGATGAGGTCCTTAAGACGTATGTGTGGTAGAACGATGTACGACAGAATCTCAAATGCTGATATTAGGAAGGAATGTAGAGCGAAAGAAGGTATTATGAACAAAATTATGAAAGGTTCGCTGAGTTGGTTCGAACATACGGAGCGCATGGGTGTAGAAAGAATGGTTAAAAAAGTATACGTTAACGATGTAAATGGAGTAAGGAGTCGAGGTAGACCGAGGAAAACATGGCATGACCAAATTAATCAAATATTAAAGGTTGGTCATGTCAGAAGCCGGAAGAATCGACGTGCGTGTATGACTCGATGTATGAATGTGGAGGAATCTAGAGAGGTGTGCCAGGATAGAGTAGTGTGGCGGTCCATTCTCTCTGCCTACCCCTGCGGGGAAACGGCGTGATGGTTTGTTGTTGTTGTTGTTGATATCATAAGTGCTATAAATTTCAACAGTTAAAGATATTTAATACAAAAAAAGTGGAACATAAACATCGTTGTTCCAATTCAAAGGTTTATAGTACACTGAGAATAAACTTTTGTCTATTGTTTTGGCAGAAACATTATTAACATTTAATTACAAAACTCTGTTTATGGTAAATAATGAATACAAAAAATATAAACAAAATTTGTTTATTTTTATGTTTTTAGTGTGATTCCACTTGTGTTTATGTTCGACCGGTTTCGGCAGCTTGCTGCCATCTTCTGGTATTTAAAATATTGATTTGAAATGAACGTCTATATTGATTTAAAATGCACTTCTACCAAGAAATTTAAATTAAAAACATTAATTATCTGTTTATGGTATCACAATTTTTATTTTACGCGACAGCTGTTTCGTCAACCTGTTTTGATATCATCAGGTGTTACAATTATACACCAATTGTAACATCTGATAATGTCAACATGGGTTGGCGAAATAGCTGTCGCGAAAAATAAAAAAAATTAAATTGTGATACCATAAACAGAGTTTTATAATTTAACAGTTAATATTTTAAACACATTAGTAATTGCTGTTTCGTAAGCAGATGCATATGGAAAATGAATGGTGTTTTTATTAACTTATCTACGAGTATCTCCAGCGTGTGAAGCCATGGCGTTGGAAGCAAGAAACAACATTATAAAATCTCGCATTTTATATTGATAATTTAAAAGGGATTATTGATCAACTTTAAATTATCTATTTTAAAACAGTTATCCATCATGTCGCCTCCAAGGAGCTTCAAATTTCGCGAATGGTGCTTTTCGTATCGTGGGACTGGAGACGTGGTACAGGCTGACCTAGAATATCCGAAATCAGGACAACGAATGAGTATTCAAAAGCTTTCTTTAAACTTTTCTTTTAAAGAGTAGCTTTCCGGACGAAGAGGGCCCTTGAAGTAAATCTCTTACAAAAATGGCGCTATAAAAATCATCATCATCATCATCGTACAGTAAGAAAGTAACAAATAAAAAAGATAATTTATATGTGTAATTGATATAGAAACAATAGTTAACAGCAACAGGTACCTACCTTAAAGTACCCGCCCACCGATTAAGAAAATGTCAAGAATTACCGAGTATCAAGCAACTGGTGCGCATACTAGCTGTGTATAAGTAAATACATAAGCAGGGATATATAAATATACTCCATAAGTAGTACAAACAGCGGAGTATTTTTTAGAATGTTCTAAAAACTCTATGTTAGTGGTGGAAATTCATTTTAAAAGCTATTCCTCTCTTTGAGAATACGGATAATTTCATATTTTATGAATGAATTTAATAACCACACAAAAATGTATATTTGAACGAAAACTTTACTTGCAAAACCTAAATACGTTTACGGCAATTCGAATGTTCTTACGTGTAATACGTTTACAAAGATGAAAATTTACAAAATTTAAATTTAATGTTTTTAGAATTTATCAATGGAAGCAAAAATGGCCGCTCAGAAAGGAGTTTTAGTACCAACCTTGATGTATGGAAGTGAAGCGTGGAATTGGCAGAAAAAGGATGAGGGCAGATTAAATGTAGAAGAGATGAGATCGCTAAGACGTGTGTAGGAAAACGATGTACGACAGAATTCCTAATGCTTATGAACAAAATTATGAAAATGTCACTGCGTTGGTTTGGACACATAGAACGCTAGGATAATAGAAGAATGGTTAAGAAAGTATACGTAAACGGTGTGAATGGAGTACGGAGTCATGGGAGACCGAAGATGACTTGGCATGAACAAATTTATTCAATCTTACAGGTCGGTCATGTAAGAAGTCGGAAGAAAGTCGAGTCGACGTGCATCTATAAGTTGCTTTATGAATGTGGAGAAATCTAGAGACTTGAATAAGGATCGTGTAGTGTGACGGCCTTTTTTATCTGTTTACCCCTTCAGAGAAACAACGTGATGGTTTGTTGTTGTTATTTGTATTTAGAATGTTACTACAGGGTGATACATATCCACATTGAAAAATTTATTAAAACTCAATCAACACAATTAATTTGAAATTAAAAAGATAATTTTATACTAAAGACAAAATAACATTTGAATTACTTAAAAAAATTATTTTTGTATGCTGAAAATGGATAAAAACCATCGAAAACATGAATCTGAAATGTGAAATAATGTGAAATAGGCAGAAAAAATAATAATATATTAAAATTATACATTCTCTCATATTCTCAATATATCTTTTTGCCGTTGAAACTTGATCAATGAAATCTGTGACCACCTCAAGATTGGTGCCTTAGAAACGAGACTTAGAAAGATGTTGACGCCGCATGTCGAGGCCCTCACGTTAGCTGCGTAAGAAAAGCGCATGTTTGCAGAGAACCTGAAAAATATCAAACTTTTGAAACCACAAAACTTTATATTATATCTCAGTTCTAAATAACCACAATTGTAGATATGCTGTAGAATATTTGGTTCGTAACACTGAAAGCACCACATAAACACGGCTCCCGTGTCCGACGCAGCGATCGTGTTAATGAGCTTAAAAACTGTCGGCAATATACAGACGGCGAGTAATGAGTTTCTTTGGTCAAATTGCCAGGAAAAATGTTGGTTATCTGAAAAGAAGTACAAGTAAACCTACTGTACGGTGGTAGATTCGAATAAGGGAAATGACTAGGAAAGACCTTTAGACCAGACTACAGAGAACAGAAAGGATTGGAGGCGTTTTCTTTTAACCAGGGGCCATTCCATGGACGAATTTCAGCAGTGAAGAAACAAAAGAAGTATCAGACGACACCAATATATTATTTATTGTTTCTTGGATATTATTAAATAGTTAATACATATGTAAGTCCATATTAAATAATCAATACAGACGAAAACATCTTTTTCCTAGAAGTTTTATTATAATTTATGTAAATGAGATGTTGTGCCTGTCTAAGGCATTATCAAATGTGGTTTTATAATGTCACATTTCATAATAGGGAACTGAAAAGACGCTACTGGCGAGATCATGTGGAAAGAGCATGTTCTGAAAGAGTGATAAATATAGCCGCAAATAAAGTACCAACAGGAAATCGACGTGCAGGAAGACCACCTAAAAGATGGCGAGACAGTTGGACATCTGCATCCCAGGAACAGGCTCCGAGAAATAACAGGACACAGTCCTAAATAAAGCAGAAGAAGAAAAGTAGACATTTAATAATGCCTTAGTCAGGCGAAATATCTCATTTATATGAATTATAATACAACTTCAAGAAAACAGACTTTTCATGTGTATAAATTACCGATATACAATATTAAAAAAAAACATGTCTCAAGAAGTTAGTGAGTTTATTTTTTGTAATCCGTATTTAAAAGGCTCTGTTGGTTATATGTCAGTAGATTCTTACATTTTATGAACTTAACTTTAATTTCCTTTATAAAATGATGTCGTATTTCTTTATTGACCACTGGGAGACAAAAATAAACTCGACAAAACGGCGAGGTACACAAACAAAAATAAAAACTACGCAGAGTTTTGTGGCAGGGACATTAATATTAAGGCAGGTAAATATTTATAAACGCATGAAACATGAACTTAAAATTAAAAAATCTTTTGCCGGGAACGAAATCCGGAGAGATTTCATACACTTTCTAATAGACACGTGAAAGGAAGGCACACAATGGGCTTGGAACAAACAAAACCCTCCCGAAACGAGAAAAATCTTTATGAAAAAGCAAATGAAACAAAAAGTGAATATGTCCATACAAAGGGAGCCGGCAAGTAGCGGGGCTAACTAGTAAACAAGGAGCGGAGCATATGCTGCGCAACAAGGGTAGCCTCACATTTCCGCGGACCTACCCGCCCGCGCGAGGGTGACTTTCCCTCTCGTTTCTACAGATTCTACAACTTTTATAGCACCGATTTTGTATTATTTATTTTATTAATTGTCAGCACACAAACAAAACATCTAATGTACAGAAGTGGTAAGTAATAAAAAATAAATATTAAAACAGATTAGATATCTCATATAGAACTACACCCCTAAGTGTAAGGAATCATCAGGCAAAACAAGACATTAATATTTGATAAATAAACATACAAATTGAAATAAACAAGGCAATAGCAAAGGCCAAAGAAGAAATATACCAATCATGTAAAATAAAGTAGTGTGGCGGTCCATTCTCTCTGCCTACCCCTGCGGGGAAACGGCGTGATGGTTTTGTTTGTTGTTTGTTTGTTGTTGTAAAATAAGACAAAAGCAGACACAAAAAAACTAACAAACCATGTAAAACAAGACAACAGCACACGATAAAGAAGACTAATTAGACAAGAGAATATACAAATCAGGTAAAACGAGACAATAAGTCAAGAAAAGTAAAAAATATAAAAATCAGGTAAAACATGGCTGCTACCAAAGATAGAGAATAATCACACAAATTCAAATCAAGTCCCTGCTGATTTAAAGGTTGCAAGACCAAGCTGTAAGAAAAAGAAAAGAAAAAATACCGTTTATACTCAAATAAATCAAACATTAAATGTCGGAGAAGTCAGAGAAATCGACGTGAGTGAAGGAATCGAGAAAAGTATTTCAGAAAAGTGTCGCAGTCCATCTTTTCTTTCTACCACTTCGTAGAGCCGGCGTGATGATAAGTTACGTAGTTAGTTAATACTATATATTTTATGTTTAATGACGGGTAATGAACATATTTTTTGTTTTATTTTGTAATTTTTTTAAGATGTAGATATATTTAATTAAAATCCACTGGTGTTTGTGTCTTCAACCGGTTTCGGCAGCTCGCTCCCATCTTCTGGTACCTATATCAAATTTGGTTAGGTTAGGTTAGGTTAGGTTAGGTTAGGTTAGGTTAGGTTAGGTTAGGTTAGGTTAGGTTAGGTTAGGTTTGGTTAGGTTAGGTTTCGGCAGCTCGCTCCCATCTTCTGGTACCTATATCAAATTTGGTTAGGTTTATATACGAGTATGAAATGTGAATGGTGGGGGGTTGAAGTTTAACGATTCTGTATAATCCAATGGTGTTAAAAGGTTCGATATACATATTCTTTTGTAAGTAAAATTATTTTTAGTTTCTATAAATATAAAAAGAAGTTACGGGTGTGACTAATGTTCGTAATGACGCTATACAATGTTAGGCGTTCAAGTAATCACTTGAAGCCTAACTAAGATTGATATAGACACCATAAGATGGCAGCGAGCTGCCGAAACCGGTCGAAGACACAAACAGCAGTGGATTTTAAATAAATATACATCTTAATTTTTTTTTTTCAATTTTCATTTTATTTTCATTACTTACAATCTTCTACCATGAAATTTCAAAAAAACAATATTATTTTTTTTAATGAAGGACTTTGGCAATAACCAATTATTAACTATTTTTTCTTTCTGTCAATTCCAATCTAATCTCATAATGATGTTTTTTATAGGGTCTCATATCTTCTATTTTTCTTGCTTATGTGGTGGAAGGTTTGGCCGACTTTACATCGTTGTCAATGCCACCGGGTGTTACATTTAGATCACACGTGGAGAAATATTCATTGTTCCAAATTATTCATTATTTACTAATATTAAATAATTTTTTTCATTTTAATTAAAACATTTTTTAAATAATCGCCACAGTTGAAGAACCTTTCTAACCTGGGGCAGTATGAGCGCTGATTACGCATTACGCACTTAAAATGCGGCCTCTCGTTTCGCGCGTATTCAAAAAATAAGTGTGGACTGGACGGGGGGTGGTTGTGGGGCAAAGGGGATGTTAGGGTGGCGGTCCAGGTGGTGGGGGCACTGACGTATGACGGAAAATCGCGGGAAGTCACCGAGCAACACGAAAGGCTGATCTGACTCGGCTGATAGTTGGGTGACCAATGTTCACTGATTTTATAACTGAACTTTCCAACCAGTTATTAGGATCGCTTTATTTTATATAAAATATATTAACTGTACTCAAATCAGCTGTACATTATATAGTCAAATAATAAAAAGGAAACGTTTATCTTTTTTAAATACAAAATTACGTAGAAACGAGATTTCTTAGAAGAATGTACGGAATACTCTATATATTATAGAATACCCAATGAAGAAGTTAGAAAAGAATGTAAAGCAGATGAATGCGTCCTAAATAAAATTAAGAAATTGTCACTAATGTCATTCGCATATAATTTAAAAACTGCTTTGACCGATAAATAATGGTTAAAAATAGCTCATACAAATAAAGATTAATATTTATTTTACAATTTTTTAAAGATAACAAATAGCGACTGTTGAAACTAACTCACTTTGTTCATTGTTCCTACTTCGAACATGGCAGCATTTGGTTTATTTGGTTAATATGCTCGTGCTATGTTTTCCTTGACCTACTTCGATTTCTTTTTCCATTCACGCTAGTTGCTTAATGTCTTACGAATTTTTAACCATTCTCCTTTCATCCATTCGTTCAATATGTCCAAACCATCGTAGTGACAATTTCTTAATTTATTTAGGACGCATTCATCCGCCTTACATTCTTTTCTATCTTCTTCATTGGGTATTCTATCCAGTGGCGGTACTGCCATAGAAGCCCAGAAGCCCGGCTTGCGTAACAAAATTTTGAATTAAAACCTTTTCTGGCTTACAGAGGTTCAGCTCTTGTGCCTATTCCTCTTACGTCTGATGGGAACATTGTTGGAAGATGATTTGGTGGGTTGTTGGTTTATGCGGGGGCACGATTTCTTAGATTTGGGGGTTTTGATTCAAAATTTCTTACGCAAGCCGGGCTTCTGGGCTTCTATGGTAGTACCGCCACTGATTCTATCATATATAGTATTTCGTACATTCTTCTAAGTAATCTCGTTTCTACGTCATTTATTCTACTTTTATCCTGCCAACTCCAAGCATAGTTTCCATACATAAGGTATAGAAGAAATACTTGGAATTGGCAGAAGAATATATAAGCACCATGTATTGTATATATTAACACAAAAACAATGTAACAAGGCCAATTACGAGTATTTTTTTAAACACGTAATAAAATAATTTATTTACATACGCCACAAGGACTTTTGCTTAAAGAAATAAAACTAAAATTAAAATTTAAAATGGTGACACCTGTCAAAACTTTTAAGTAAGGTTTTGTAGAGTATTTGTATGATTTCTATCTATCATTTTTATACGGGTTTTTTATAAGAAAAAACATCGATGTTACTAAAGCATTTGCTATACACGTCAGATAACTGATAAATCGCCGCGCTTTGAGCGTAATTGGTGTGAAAAGCATATTGTTGGAGTAATTGGCTTGAGGTGTATCTTATAAATTTACTTAGAAGTTCGTGGTTGTCTATCATGAAGTGCATGCTTTCACGTAGCAGCATTGTGTTTCCTAATCACATATTTTAAAGGGAATCTATTAAGTATAAGTTATTGTATGGCATATCATTAAAATATTCCAGAATAATTATTCAAGTAACAATTAATAATAATTGTAATATTTTAACAAAATAATTAATTGTTAAAAGCACACGGAACAAAAAAAAATAATTTAATTATTATTTTGTAAATGAATTCTTTATTTGAATTACTTTTTGATAACTTTGTATCACAACACTTTAGTACACTTTTCACTGACATGTTTCGGGACACAGAAGCCCCTTCTTCAGTGTGTACAAATTTTAACAGCTAAATGAGACAAAATCGTTACTTATATACTAAATAAAATTAAAACGGTAAAGGAGGAGTGGGGATGGTTCCAAGAAATAGTGTTAATTACATTTTAGCCGGAATAATGGGACAGGGGAAATAAATCTAATATCGGACTGGAAGTTAAATTAATTTGATTATTTATAATTTCTTCTTTATTTTTTATCGACTTTTTTATCTCTAGGATTTCAAGGTTATTTATTTTAAATGTAATATGTATA
Organism: Lepidostoma basale; assembly: GCA_022606425.2. NCBI lineage: Eukaryota > Metazoa > Arthropoda > Insecta > Trichoptera > Lepidostomatidae > Lepidostoma > Lepidostoma basale. The sequence goes on along the minus strand of JAHDVF020001018.1, from coordinate 224,305 downwards.
ATGTAATATTTAATAAATTGTTTTTTGTCCCAATCAGGTGAAATCGTAATTAAAAAAAAACATTGTATTTCATCTTCAAAATGTTGACATTTTTTTTAAATTGCCATGACTTTAAAGTAAATGAGTAAAGAAAGTCAACGTAATTGTTTAAACTGTTCCTTATATGTTTCGATATTAAATTAAAAATGCTTGTTAACGAAATCTAATTATACTTTTTGTTTAGTAATTTTATCTTCTTAATTTGCACACTGATTTTCATATGAAATAATTTTTCTTTTAATGTTCTATGAAGCTATTTACGTAGTAAATGTAATGTACGTGTATATATGATGTGACGTAATATATTATATTTGTTATTCGAAATGATATGTATTTTCTCATATATCAACATGGAGTACAATCATTTATTCGACGAAAATAAACATCTTTCGTATCTATATTCATAAAGAGAACATACTTGTGATAAATTCTAATATTTGAAAACATATATACATATACTTTACAGAATAAATTATACCTCAATTGCAAAAGCAATTAACAGTACCAACACGTATATTTTCTAAAATCAATATTTTATATTACCGTGAGTTATATATAAGTTCTTCTTCTTCTTCCCGTGTCATGTCAAGTATCCCAAACTTTGACATTCATCTGAGAGAAGGCGTCTCTGTCCTTGGCAGCTCGAAACAGCTCCTTTCAAGCTAGTCCAGTCTCTTGTGTTGTGAGCCAGGAGATTTGCCTCCTGGAAAAACACGTGTTTGCTGCCAACAAAAATGTATGTTTCAAGTTTGAATAACTCTTTAAAAACATAGTATTTTCACAGCATTTCTTGGAACTTTTCACAAACATGTTTCGGGACTCAGAAACCCTTCCGCAGTGTAAAAATAGTCATCGTCATCATCGGCTGTCCCTCGTGTCCGAAGAAGACTGTCCTTCACGATTGTGGGTCTGCATGTGACTGAAGAGCCCGATCCTGGACCCACAAACTCTGGGACATTTGGGGCAGGGGAAGGCATCTGTAATGGAGCCGTCACCGTCTCCCAGTGGTCTCTCCTTTCTCTTCCTCCTCCTCTCGGCGACGACCCCACTATTTTTTTTTACTTTTTCTTACAAAAAAAGTGAAAATAGTGTTGCCTGGTTAAGACTATATCAAATGTACATTTTTTATTGCTTTATTTACATACAACAAAAATAAAAGGCATTGTATTCCCGTGAGTTAGGGTAACTCATTCAGGGATATATAAGGAACATTTGAGCATTTATCCAAAACACATCAAATAATAAGGAAAAATTATTTGATCCCTGATAACTGATAATGATAATACAAATTAAATTATTATAAATATCATACAAGCCAAACAATCTTGCTTTAAATAAAGCTAGAATATATGAATGCACCAACTAAATTGTAAATATTTAAATTAACTTAGGCAAAACAGGACGAACATTTAAATTACGTTTCAACGAACACAAATAAGCTTTCACCAAACATACTATTATTTCTGAGACGGCTAACCATTGTATTGAATTCGACCATAGTTTTGATAAAAATGACACAATATTTCTACAGACAGTTAACAATAACAATAAATTAAACAAACTTGAAAATTTAGAAATCCTCAAGTCGGTAAAATTGGGTGAAAACATAATTAATAATCAGATTCCTCCTTTTACTCCTTTCTCCTTAAATACTTTGTCTACATTTAATCTTTCAAGCTCCCATTCCCAATCAAATGCAAATTAATCATTTATTATTTTTCTACAATATATAAATTATGTATTTTCAAATGTTTTTTCTAAATTAATTTATTATTATTTTTTATTATCATCATGTATTATTATTGTTTAATATTATTTATAAGTTCTTACAGATAAAAAATAATTATTAGTACTTATGAAAAATAGCCCAGGTTGACTTTTAAATTTAAAATATTGTATCGAATTTTAAATGAATTTTTTATATAAGTTTTTCTTTGTTTAGTTTCTTTTATATTTTTACACTTAAAGATAGAGGTATCCTCCGAAACATGTGTTTTTTGAATATTTTTTAAATATTTTGTGGATTAAACAAAGTTATTTTCAATTTCCTAGGTATATTACCATGGAATTCCATAGTGTTAATGCCTTAGCGTTTAATATGTTAAATTTACTAATTCACATGAATATATATAGTAGGAGTAATAAATTAATAAGTAAAAGTAATACAGTTGACATTTCTTGGTAGAATTCCAATGTTAGTAAGGAAAATAAATAACTGATTTTTTTTCGGATTGTGCCATGTCAGATTCCCCCAATCACTGCTGCGAATGCTTTCTTGTCATAGTGATTTCTTGGGAAATATTACTTTAGTAATTTCCCGTTACCTTTTCCGTGGATATTCTGTACGGGTTAACTTCCCTTTGCGGTTAGGTTCGATTTTGTGGTGCCTAAGAAACGTCATATGCTCTCTTCCTGCCTCTCCCTGTCAGCTGTGACCCTGATGGTAATGTCAGTGATCACATATATAAACATATACATATACATTTCTAAATATTCTTCTTTTTCTTCCTCTTTTAATAGATCTGTGGATCTGTTTTTATGGCGTCGAGGTCTCCTAGGACATAGAACTCCTGCTGTCTCGCCATCTCTTCGCAGGTCTTCCGGGTTGGCGAGTTCCCATTGGCACCTTGTTTGCGGCTGTTTGGGGGAGTCTATCGTCGCTCATTCGTTCTACGTGGTTGCGCCATAAGCGTCTTTTTTTCCTGCCCCATTTGACAATATCTTTGGTATCGCAGGTCTCACGTATTACTGTGTTTCTGATTCTGTCCCTCAGTGTTTTGCCCAGAATAGCGCGGAGTGTCTTCATTTCGGCGGTTCGTAATATTACTTTGGTTCTATTTGTGTCAGCCCTCGATTCTATACCATTAGTAATTATGGGTCTGACACATGTTTAATATATTCACACTTTGATTTCCACTCGCATATGCTTGTTTTTCCACAAAAAATCTTGTACTCTCTAAAACTTGTACCTAATAAAATATTAAAATTTTATAATTTCCCAGTTAGGTGTTGGCATGGGATGGATATCGTCGGTGCCGACGGAATGATGGATGGTGGAGTCAGAGGGTTACTTAATAGAGACCAAAGATGGGCCGAAGAAGTGTCGGGAGACACCCTACCAGGTGGAGCGAAGATATTGTGCGGACAGCGGGAAGGGCCTGGAGAACACTGACAAAAGATCAAGGGGGATGACGTGGGGGTGGAGAGGCTTGCGTCCAGCAGTGGATAGAAACAAGCTGATGAAGATGGGATGCATATCAATAGAGATATACACATTAAATTATTTTTACAATTTTTATAATCGTTTTTAAGACCTTTATTATTTATTAAAAAAAATACGAGTATATCAGATACCTTAAACTGGTTTTATATTCAATTAATGTATTTATCTCAAACATAACTCGAAATTATTACTTTTAAAAGCTGTGAAAGATATAAAAATGGTAAACCATCAATATTTTATGATAAAAAAATAAAGCAGCAAGTGTTTTTTTTCGTTATATTTTATATTCTTAATATGGTTGTAATTCTGGCTGATTACATTTATATTTAATGTAAATGTTAATTTACTTAAAGAATTCCATGAAAAAAGTGGTATTCAAAAACAAAGAAAAAACTCACTTATTAAAATTTGATCCTTCAAAAAGTTTATTATCTTAAATTATTATAATATTGTAGTAAAAAAAATCTATCTATCCAAATTCTTTTTTAAATCAACTTATTTATGTTCATTTATTTTAACTGGATAAAATATTCATAGTACAATATTCTTGTGAAAAGAGGTATAGAACTCTAATATTACGTTATTAATTTAACAGAATTAATAGCTACAATTTTTCACTTCTCCTCTTACGTGAAACTAAATAATTATCTAGGTTTTTAATTATATTTACACCCCTCCATCACCCCGTATTTGATTACGAAATATGATACATAAAACAAAGCCTTAATTAATCTGAAAACCTTCACTCTCCGCGGAAACTGTCAATACCAGTGGTGCAGTGATTTCTATAAAAATCGACTGGTCTTCGTTTTTATATAATATAAATATTTTAACCTTATTTATGCAAACATATGTTGTATGGTTGATTAATTTAAAAGGCTAAACATATTATATTTCTGTTTTTAGAAAATAGAAAATTTTATTCGTATTAATGAACATTTATTAAGCAGAATCGTAAAACAAATGAACATTCAACTGATATGAAATTGATTTAATTTTAAATTTGATATACTAAATTGACTTTGATAAACTATTATAATATTAAGTAATATACAAAATATTGTATTATTATAGTTTACCACTTATGTTATTGAAATATATTATGATTGGTTTCAAAGTATATTTTTATGTATCGAAATATTGAAAAAAATATTCAACATAGTAACAGTAATATTTATTACAATAAAAACAAATTTAAAAAATCAACTGATATCAGAAACCAATTGGCAGAGATAAGACCATGATTAGGAACAAAAAAACTACATTCGTCTTTATGGAAATCTACATTGTTGACGTCTCAAATTATCATAAATTATTGTGTATTTCATGACGAAATTTTCAGAAACAAATTGGCAGAGATTAGATCTTGAATACGATAAAAAAAACACATAAAGTTTATATATTCGTCATTATGGAATTCCACATTGTTAACGTCTCAAATTTTCATAATATTTTATACCAAAAACTTGTTTTTAACTTTATTTTACTAGCAAATCTTATAAGGCCCAATTTGCCTAGTAAAATCTTATTAATTAACTATGCAAATTAAGAACATAATATTAATAAATTGGATGATTTATAGAGCGGCATTTTTCTGAATCGCCATTGTAAGTGTGTTGTTAAAAATGTATAGTAAAAATAAATGTATTCAGTATTAGAACTATTATATATTTTTGTTTAACAACTTTAATAGTGTCCGTAAACTAAATATACCATGATATAACTTTTAATTCGTATAACTCTTCCAGCGTTGCAGCGCGGACGGATTTCTACGCGAGGTGAACTGCGCCCCAACGCGGAAAAACGCCTCAAATATAATGATATAAATAATACCGGGACAGAACCTAACAGTACCAATGTTACAGGGGTTGATGAGGGGGGAGGGGTGCATCGCCTCCCAGAGGGGGTCAGGGGGAGGGGGGAAAGAGAAGAGGCAAATTGCGCTAGTGTTAAAAAGTGCCGATCGATAAGGAAGTGCCTCTTTGGTGATGCTGTTTAAAATTGTGTGAGTGAGATTTTATTTCAAAACTCGGTCTGACTGTGTTGGTGTGTAATGAGAGGGGGGCGCATCGGCAGAGCGAGGCTTGCGTGTGTTAGTGTCCCCGTACAAACGCGCCCTAATATTATTATTTTGTATTGATGTGCGTTCAATAATGCCGTGTATTTTTCCGCATGCTGTTCAGAGAGAAGGGGGCGATTTTTCAGCGGAGGGGGGGGTGCGCATACTCATTTGCGATTCATTAGAAAAATGGGCGAATCATATCGACTGTTGCGGGTGGTGTGAGCCGCATCGATCATACGAGATGAACGCGTACTTTTATTTTACGCGTATACACGCGCAGCCTTCATGATGCCGATACATTTGGGAAGGAATTTAATTTGTTTTGCCATACACAAGTCGGCATTCACACGCAAAGTAGTCTAAGCAAACACACGAGTTAAAGATTTTTTTATACAACATTTTGAATGTAGACAAATACTGGATTTTACCCAATGCGGGTTAATCATTTTTAAGGATTAATTGTATCTCAATAGAGACGAAGATGTAAATTGTTTTCTGGGAACAAAATGTGGTGGTCGAGGCGCTTACAGAACTTATGACCTGTCATTGGTTGGGTTAAGCGATCGCTTTATGTTAACAACATTCCCCATTCCGACCTTCGTGGCAGAGTGGTTAGAGCTCTGACTTCCATACCGAAGGTCCCGCTTCGATTCCCGGCAATGGCAGTGTGATTGTCACATTGTCTTTGGTCTGGTGTAGAATTCACGTGACAATAAAATGGCGATAGAATAGCTACCTATCACATGACATGTGATTCATCAATATAATAGCTAAAAATAATGTGTAAAAATAATGTGTAATATGGTTTAAGCGCCCTATTGTATACAAGAAAAAAAAACAAACAAAAAAATTCCGCCTTTCTTACGACCACCACGTCTGACAAATTTGTAGAAGATATATATATGCTACAATGTTGAGAAACAATTCACATTTTTTTGTTCAATCTACACTAGCTCCATCTATTAAGATTAGGTGTAAGCATTAAGCATAAAATCTTTATTAATGCAATGTGAAAGGTTTTTTTATAGTTTGAATATTTTTATAAGGTAAATACTGTACCAATTTAAGTTTACTATTAAGGTAACGTCTATCAAAATATAATTAAGTGCGTCTCTAAAAATTTTGTTTTGAAATCGTAAATATAGAAAAACAGCCCCCTTGAGATAATTAATTGAAAGAAATGGTCCGCTTAAAATCATTAAATTTGTTCAATTATGTTTATACAATATTCTAAGAACTTAAGGTAATTTAAATATATATCATCCGTTTTCATGTATATACTTTATGCTAAATTTTACATATACGACATTTCTAAAGAAAGTGTTTTTTCTTCCTAATGTTAAACCATCTCTAATGCGTTTCTGGTATTATGTTGTATTTTTATAATATTTTACCTGTACCCAATAGATGCCTTAAACATTTTGCTGTTCGTAATGTCTTTTGAGTTAATAAACTGATTTTTGATTTGATTTGATTTGATTTGATATTACTATAACTATAACACCAGGTATCCCCAACACTAAGACAAAAACCTTCTACAAAAAATGACAAAATAGGGCCATTCCTACAAATCTAACATGTAATTGACACGAATAAGAAGAGTAAGCAATGCAAAAAAACTTGATTATTTTTCATTTTATAACCAATAACTTTGTGGGTAATCATTTTTACTACATTATTCTTCTTTCGGTGCCGTGCCAGGTTCCCCCAACGTTGACGATTACTACAGTAAAGGCATCTCTATCCTGCGCCATTTGGAACAGGTTCTGAACTCTTGTTTTTCCTGTCCACTCTTTGATGTTCTGCAGCCAGGACAGCTGCCTTCTACCAACTCCCCGACGTATTATTATTTATTATTTATAAATAACTACATATTATTTATAAATAACTTATTTAAATTTAAAATTAAACTATTTATTTATGAAAAATATTTTCATAGTGAAAAAACGTTTTCTGTTTCTAAAATAGAAAATTTATTATTTGTAAAACCTTTATAAAATTTATGTCGGTGTGTTTATTTAGAAATCTCTGTTATAAAATATTCCCCAGTTACGTTGTTTAGAATGCCAAATAAATAATTGTTTTGTAAATAATACATAAATTCATCAACAACTAACAAATGAAATGCTAGGATTAAGTCAATAAAAAGTTTCGCCCGCCGAAACGCGGATATAAACTTTGTTCATCAAAGAATATCCCGAAAGTAATTCATCAAAATAAATAACGACGTTAGAGAAATTCATAAATATTTGATTTCATTAAAAATATCGCCAGGAAAACACCATCTTTAATATTTACTATCTCTTATAGCTTATATAGTACAATACAATTACACCAAAGAACGTGAGACTGTGTTGTAAAACTCCATTCGAAATGTTTATTGTTGATGACAAAGCCAGCTTTCTATTTAAGTGTAATTATGTATTACGTGACGTGAGCAACCCTGGTGCGGCGTCTGATTTCTTCATTCCTTATGCGGTCACGCAAGCTCACACCAAGTATCTATCTTTCCATGGACCTCTGTGTACACTTGAGCCTGTGGACACTTTTTGCTGTAAGAGGTTGCTGACGTCATGGACCGAGTGGCAAAATTGAAATGGCAATGGGCTGGACACTTGGCCAGACAGGGTGGCAACATATGGGCACCCAGAATACTCAGTTGGAGACCATGGGCAAATAGGTGAAGTGTCGGAAGGCCACCGATGAGATGGACTGATGATATTGTCAAAAGGGTTGGAAAATCTTGGATACAAAGGGGGCAGGATATAGACGAGTGGAGGAAATTGGAAGAGGCATCCAGCAGTGGATGGAAGAAGGCTAGCAAAGAATAAGATGAAGAAGATGTATTACGTTAGTACTTTATTCGCCATGTTTAGAATCATATCGTTATACAATATTACATAAGGCCTTAGGAAGGCGAATAATACATAAATTGTCGACCTTCGTGGCCGAGTGCTAAGTGCTTTGACTGTCACCTCGAAGGTCCCTGGTTCGATCCCCGGTAATGACAGTGTGATACATTGATTTGGCTCGCGCTGTAATGATTCAACATAAATACCGATTCAACAAAATAATAATAATCTTCTTCTTCTTCTTCTTCTTCCTTGTTGTGTCTGTTCTCCAGAGTGTTGCTCCTCCTGTTAGGTAGACTCACAGCTGTCCTTCCATATTTTAGGAGGTCTTCCACGAAGACGAGTCCTATGAGGCTGATTAAGCAATGCAATATAGGGGAGTCTGGTGGTGTCCATTCTTTGAACATGACCGTACCAGTCCCCTTTTCGCTGTCTGCTCCATCTTATAATATAATCAACCTACAAAAATAATAATAATAATCAATAAACTTATTTATTTAAATATATCAGAAGTACCACGGAACTACATTGCAATACACTAATGATACATAATTATATTAATTAAAAAATGAGAAGGTAAATTATACGTAATAAAATATATGATGAACTCCAAATTACGTACAAGAATGACAACGCTTCACTCAGGTAATCTACACTATCACAAAATACGTCTACCTCCGAGGTCACACTATTTAGCGAAGATATTGCTCTACCAACCGGCATAACCATTGGCAGGTTGGTTCTGCATCGTGGGAGATAAAACAATACGTGACACCTTTGTTGAAGCAAATTATCAGGTACGAACAAACCTACATTATATAACCGCCTATCAGTCGAATGATTGTAAGCAGCATCACACACACTTCAAAAGACAATCATATTGTTTCCACCAAAGCAATGGATTATTTTATATATACTCGTAAATATGTGAATAAGTTTATCAATATGTTTAGTCAGGTAGACTGTATGTTAGATTGAACTACTCGTACAATTTTATATAAAAAAATATTTTTGAAGTATCAAATCAAATCACTTTTTTTCTCAAAGATATTACAAATAAATATTTAAATTTAATGCATGTATTGAATTTTCGTACAGAAAATGGCCGTTCACAATGGAGTTCTGGTCCCAACCCTTATATAAGGAAGCGAAGCATGTAACTTGCAGGAGAAAGATGAGAGCAAAATAAATGCGGTAGAGATGAGGTCCCTAAGGAACAAGGGTCCCTAAGAAATAAAGCTACGGATAGCTACCAAACTTCCACATGTCGTCACCTAAGAGTAAGAAGGTTCCAACTGTCAAAAGTAAAAAGCTGAGAAAAATGAAGTCAAAGTTTTGCTGGTTTCGGGTGTTTATCTTGGAATGAAAGGGTTCCATCTGAAGCAGATGAAACTCTTTTACCGAGAAGCATGTTAATTTTCTGGCGACAGTTGGAATAATAAAGTTCTAAGTGTAAATGAATCCTTCTTTAGTGAATCGTGTGTTATGATCAGCTGAAACTTGATTATTTTCGTAATATCAAAATGACGACACTATTACATGTTTTTTTAATTGTACGTATCGATAAGGTTAGTAAGAACCCTTTTCACGATAAAAAGCCAAATGTGAAATTTTGTTAGTTGAAACCCTCTAACTCTCAGGTGACGATGTAGAGATATCTCATAAATAATGATGAAACAACGGGGTCAATTAAGTTAAGGAAAATCTTAGACAATCCTAGTAATAGAATTTACGCCTATTCTAGGCAATACGCACTACATCTAATCGTTTCTCTGAAGACATAAAATATATTAAATTACTGTATATTTTTGTTTTTTTTAGTGGCAATACTTTTTATTCTGAATGGATTTATTATGATCATATTTAAAATAAACTATTTAATTTAACATTTTTTAAAAAACGTTTTCCATTTAAATAAAATGCTGATATAAAATAAATTTTTCATTTGTTCCAATAACAGTTTGAATAATTTCTTCAATATCATTTTTAAGTTCTTGCTGGTCATGGTTTGTTTTAAGTACCTAATTAGTGCTAATTTAAAAAAACGGTGGATACGTGGAACATAAATTAAATAGACAATAATTATGTGCACCTACTAAAAATAACATTTTGTGTTAAATTATTTTTATTTTGTTATTTTATTTTATATCATTGTATTTTGTATTATTTGTTTAAGATTTATTTTGTGGATGTTGAACGATTAAAATGTGCGCGCGAGATGCTCATTGGTGGTGATGAGGTTCGCAACCCATCTCCCACGGGGCGAACAGAGTGACAGTCCATTCTTTCTGCCTACCCTTTCGGGGAGACGGCGTAACGGTTAGTTAGTTAGTTAGTTAGTAAAATGCTGATTAAAAGATAATTTTAACGTTAAAATATCCTTAAAATAATCCCAAAATAATAGTTTATTATAACACAAACGGACACAGCTTGTACTTTTAATCGATCCCTCGCCTTCCTCTGATTATCATTGAGATTGAAGTTTTATTATAATAATGACCATTTTGAAAACTCTCTTCTCATACATATTAAAAATCTAACAAACTAACTAAATAACCATCACTCCGTCTTTCCGAAGGAGTAGGCAGAATAAATGGACTGTATCTCTACATGAGGGAGTATGGTAGTTATCCGTGCCTCTATCCCACGGGATTTCTTTTGGGAATGCTCGGAACCAATTCTCTACAGCTTCGAAGAGATAGACATCTAATAACCCATTTCTTTAGTAATCTAAAGATTAGGGAATACTTAGAGAACTCGGCCGTACTGGAGGACGTTGGTCTTTTTGTCCCCGATAGATATATCCGACAGCGACAGCACAGATTGTTTTACCTACCGGCCGCCAGATTTAATCTGCCTCTGGTGACACCGGTGGGAAGAACAATAAGTCTGCTGAACGCGGTCTCCTCGGAGATCGACGTCTTTTATATTAGTGAAAGTACGTTCAGGGGATAAATACTCTTGACTTTAGAAAGTATATTGTCTTCCTAATGTCCAACCATCACTAATGCATTCCTGGTATTATGTTGTATGTGTAGTTTGTAATGTCTTTTGAGTAAATAAACTGATTTGTTTTGATTTGATTTGACTGCCACACTGTTCTGTCCTGAAATATTTCACTCGCTTCCTCTACATTCATACATCTTCTCATGCACGCACGTCGTTTTCTCTGACTCCTTACGTGACCGACATTTAATATTTGATTGATTTGATCGTGTCATGTTTTCCTCGGCCTTCCTCTATTTGTAGCTCCGTTCACGTCGTTTAAATATACTTTCTTCGTCATTCTCTATTTACTCATTCATTCCATTTGTCCAAACCATCTTAATGACCCTTTTATTATTGTGTTGTCTCTATCTTTCGATGTCTATCTATCATGTACAGATTAACACATTCGTCTTAGAGATCTATTTGTACAACTTTCATCATTTTTTGCCAGTTTTATGCTTCACTTCCATACATAAGGGTCGGCACAAGAACACAATTGTGCACTGTCATATTTGCTTCTTTGGATAGGTTTTTGTGTTCGATGACAAATTTAAGTGTATCATTTACTATGTTGCCTGCCCCGACCCTTCTTTTGATATCCTGCTCCACTCTCCTATCCTTGATAAACACACTTCCTAAATAAACAAATTCTTCCACTTGTTCCGGATTTTCACCATTCACATTAATGTTGCAGACTGTCATGTGTCCTTCTTTTTCGAAAATCATTACCTTGGGCTTATTCACATTCATCGTCATATCGTATCGCTTGTATATTTCATACATACTAGACACCAGGCCTTGTAGTTCATGTTAGTTGTCTGCAAGTAGCACAGCGTCGTCTGCATAGGACAAACACCTTACTGATACACCGTTCATTTTTGCAACCTGCATCCAACCCTTTGTCCCAGGACTTGTCCATATATAAATTAAACAACAGGAGGACAGTAAAGCCCATTTTTGACTTAATTAAATATTTTTAGGATTTCACACTTTAAATAAAAACTATCCTATTTGTAGAAAGCCCTTCATAAAAGCTCTTTCGTATCATGTAATTCGATTTAAGGATATATTGATTTCAAAATTGTACGTAACACTGTACTTAGAATTTCAAGCCAATTCATTTGGTAAAGCGCCAAAGGGAAAATACATATTCGGAAAGTTCTATTCTTTGCCAACTTTAAAATTTCTATAACAAACCGTTAACCTATGTATTATAAAACGAAGGGTATTCTATTCACACACACATAGAGTAAACATCGTAAATTTTGGCGATTTTATAAGAAGGTCCAAAGCAGTGCTATAATACTATGCAAGGGTTCTTGAACATTTAAAAAAACTTGGCAAGCGTTTTGGATTGAGAGAAACTATACAAGTAAAGTAAGTTTGGACAAAATAAATTTCATTTATCTTATGATAGACGTTTGACAATTTAAAAACACTTGATTTTATAAAACACGTTTTATTTTGCTAATGATTACAAGTATATAAAAAAGAAACAATAAACATCCGCAACACTAAGATATGAGGATTATAGAAAAAATAATAAATGTTATTAATATACTCGTAATTAATAATAAATATTATTAATATAGTCCATTGTTTTGGCTGAAACACTATGATACCTTTACATTTTATACTGTTAAATTAAAACACTTTGTTTTTTGTATCACAATTGTATTTTATTTTACGCTACAGCTATTTCATGTCAAATTTGACATTTGGTATATTATTGTAACACCTGATGATGTCAGCATAGGTTGATGAAACAGCTGTTGCGTAAAATAAAATTCAATTGTGATACAAAAAACAAAGTGTTTTAATTTAACAGTTTATTGTTAATATAATTAAAAATAGTTTTTTAATAATAATAAAACGCGCATTAAATTTCCTTTTAATTAAATTATATTAAACCTATAGGTTTAATATAAAAATGAAGAATTTTTATGACTATTTATCATATTTGTACTTAAATGTTAAAATGAAAATCTTAAATTCACCAAATGTATGATCAAATCACACCGCTTTTAATGCGTTCTATTCCGCGTTGTTTAGATAAAACATGTATTTTACAGAGTACCCAGCAACCACTGCGGAATAAAATGTGTAACTATGGAAACTGGCAATCTTTTAACACAGAAATCCTACTTAAAATGGCACAACTGTCACACCTGCGACGTTTCTTGAGCTATACTTCAAATAAAAACTCAAACGCGTAATCCCGTCTTAAGATACGCCCAACATCTTTTGGCAGTAAAAAAACAAATGCAGGCATACAATACATTTTGAACAATAAACAATTTATTTAATTTTTGTATAGGACGATTTTCGTAAAAGAAAATATGTTTTCCAAAAAACCAAATGCTGCTTATCATTTTAACAAAACATTATTTTTCATATGTACTTCATAAGATTATACGAATATCGTTGTATTGTTAATGAAATACACTTCTTCAGAACATAAAGGAAATTCGAAATCTAGTAAACAGCCAAGTTCATTATTATTCCGAGTTGTTATTCAAATCTATAGATATTTCGGAATATTTTTCCTTTGATTTCATTCAATATCTTCTTACAATACGCAAACCTCCTCTGAAGTATGCTTAACAAATCGTAGCAAAATTAAGAGAAGATGATAGGTACTGACGATTTTATGTTTTACCTACATTTTGTTTCTAAAGCAATTTGAAATATAATTTTGAAAGAAATGTAACCACAGGAAAATTAATAGACCATAATGAAGTTTCAACAAAATGTTTATATTATTAGATAAACCTTAGATTTTAATTAATAACGCAGTTTTTATCCCATTTTAATTTATTGAATAGGGTGTTTTTTTAAAGGTTTGGTTTTTAAACAAGCAACATTGTTTCCACAGATTGTCAATTTGACAGATGATAGTTTATTTGTAATAAGTATATTTTGCCATTTTATTTAATTGCTCGATAAGGTTGTCAAAAATAGGACTTCACGATTGCGCTTCATTCGAGCTAGCCGTGGCGCTCATATATGAAATCACCCTATATATAAAAATGTGTGTAAGGGTGTTTTTTTTAGAGATATACAAATTTAATGAACAATTTTTTAAAATAATTTTAATGTCTATGATATTGGCTTTATTTAATAGATAATTTTATACCATAATTGTTTAAATATGATTTCGGGCATATGAGCCACGACTAGCTCGTATGAAGCGCAATCGTGAGGTCCAATTTTCGATACCTTTATGGAGCAACTGGGTAAAATGGCATAACGTACTGACTTCAAATCAACTGTCAACTGTCAAATTGAAAATCTGTAGAAACTGACGAATCTGTAGAAATCTTTCATACCAATCTGTAGAAACTCCTAAAAACAGTTTAAAAACAAAACCACTAAAAAAACTCCATTATATATTTTGATGTTTGCACAACATGTTTCGGGGGTGATCTCCATAAGGTGTAAATATATAACTAAACTCTTACCAAAGGAAGAATTATTATAAAAAGATAAATTAAGTTTAATATTATGACTAAACTTTAAAAGTATCAATTATATTTTTATTTAATAAAAATATTTAATAAATTAATGTGGAATATAAAAAACCGCTCTTAATTTCATTCCAAGGTTAATACGATGGAATTCCACAGTGTTTACGCCTTAACCTTCAATAAAATTATTGTTTGATTAATCATTTTGAAGAAGTAGTGACTTACTAACTAACCCACGCCGTTTACTCGGAGGGACATGCGGAGAAGATAGAGGAGCCTGACATATTTCTTACGCCTATTCTACATTCATACACCGTGACATGCACGCTCGTCAATTGTTCCGACTTCGAATATAGCAGTGCATGCATGTCATGAACGTTGATTGATTTGGTCATATTTTATCTTCCTTGGCCTTCCTCAACTTTTTCTATTCACACTACTAGTATATATTAAGAACGTTTCCCCCCCATCCATTCGTTCCACAAGTCAACACCATCTTAGTGACCTTTATAAGTGAGTTACGGAAATGATATATTGCATTATTAAAAAAAATGTATTAAATGAAAATAAAAATCAGTTTAACGTTTATTATTTTGTCATTTAATAACTTTAAATCAATTCAATCAAAATCGATCACTATATTTCCGCTTATGATCCTTACTTAAAAGCTTCATACTTGACATTGATTTGACATTTGACATATTTTTAAATAAAATTTATTAAATGAAACTCCTAAAAACAGATTTCATCTTCTCATTGAAAAAAATTAACGAAATTGAAAGAAAAAAAAAACACTTGAGCGAAATTTAAAATGATCTAGGGGATGGTCTAGGGCAGAGGTCGGCAAACTTATTTGCCAAAGAGCCAAATATGTACATTACAACGATTTAAAAAAAAATTAGAGCCAATTCTGTTTTTTTGATTTATTATAGCAAATATTTATTGTAATTTCAGCACTTTATTAAATTACGGGTACCTACGCTGAATAAAACTTGATATCATATTTAATAAACATTTTATTCATTGATAAAAAAATAATATATAATTAAAGAATCCATAATGAGACATCTTATTCAATAATCAAAATAAAGTTAGGTCATTCTACCTCCGTAGAACATGAAAACAAATATCTAGATCTATAACAAATACCTAGATCTGCGGAAAAACAAATAATATTGTGGACAAATACCTAGATCTGTGAAAAACAAATAATATTCAAAACCAATAATATTGTGGACCTAGATCTGTTAACCATTGTTAAAAATAAAATAATTATTATCGTACATTATGATCAAAAGCATTATAATAATAAGTTAAGTATTTTAATTGTAAGTATTACACTATTACGTAATTATGATGTATTACCTATAAAAATATTAAGTTGAGATTTAATTATTTTCTTACAAACAAATAAATAGGAAAAATGAGAGATTTCTTACAATCAAACTGATTGATCAGATTGTAAGATTTAAGTATCATGAAATATTGTACAAAGAAAAATTGAAAAAAAAAAATTAAAAATAATATATATTAAATCATGACAATGACAATCATAATAAGTACTTAATGCGAACCATGCCCTTGCATCTCCTTGGAAAGTTTGAGTAAATCAGGTTTGTATGTTGTTGTTCTTAATTTTAGGCACGATCCCAGGTTGTCATCAATAAGACGACTTCTCAGTTTATTCTTGATAAAGTTCATGCTTGAAAAATATTGTTCGCATGAATATGTAGAACCGAAAAGGGAAAGAACAGAAAAAGCGAGTTTTTTCAGCTGGTCATAAGAGTTGGGAATACTATTCCAAGCGTTGAATATGATCACGTCTTCCTTCTCTAGGTCTTTCAAGGTAGACCACTTGTGTTGTGAACTAAGCTCACATTTGTTCTTCTCCAATCTTTCTAAATCAACACAAAGACGTTCAAATTTAGAGCTCAATATTTCCTTGTTTTTTAAATCCAGCAATTGTATTTCAAAGTTACCAACGTCCCAAAGGAGAAAAATTCAAATCTGTTATCGAAGCATTAAGAGGATGTTTGACGAATGCTTAGGTCGCTCTGCTGTTTTTAAATTCCTGAATCCTGCTGAGAAATGCTTCCCTCATGTTTAAAATGGTTGTTTTGAAGTATTGCTTGTCAATGAAAGAATTATTTTCTTGGCGATGCTTCAGCAGACTCGGAAAGTGAAATAATGTTTCCCTTGCAAAATCTTCACGTCACCCGCCGATACCATCGGCGCGTCTTGCGCGCCTGTCCGTGAACATTTATCTCTGGTCTAGGGGATAGAATGGTTGCCTTTTGATCCATGGGACTTGGGTTCGATCCTGGATCAGATTCCTTCTTCATAATAATGAGCTATTTTCTGCTCATATTGAAGATTGTAAAATAAATTCTAATATCATTGATTGAAATCTTTGATATAAGTCTTTAAAATAATAATAAATAAAATCACCAAGTGGCGGCATTTACGAGTATGTGGTACGTTTGATCAAAAACATCACGCCATGTCACGGAAGGGGTAGGAAAAGAGCATGAATAGCCAGACTTCTCTTTCTTAATACCTCTTTGGCTTTTTCCACATTTATACAAAGATTGATACACGGTAATCATTTCTTACGATTTGCAACATGCCTCAATTTTAAAATTCGACTAATTTCGCTTATTTTTGAAATTTGTGCATTTATTCCAGTCTTGACTCGAGTCTTTTTTCCTTGACTTTGTATTCCATTTACATTTTGAACGTACTCTCTATTAACCATTCTTTTATCATCCGTAGATTAACTTTTTACACTCATGTTGAGAGAATTTGTGACATAGAGCTGAAGATGTTAGGCTTCATCACCGGAAGCCTTTTTAGAGATCCCAATATGCTAAGAGTACTATACAATTTATTAGCTCGGAGCAGACTCGAAAGTGGTTCTGTGATATGGAGTCCACACGAGGCGAGATATTATCTTATGCTGAAGAGGATTCAGAAAAAAATTCTGAGGAGAAGAATACATGAATGAGTATGGTAGCTATCCAAGGCTCTATCCCACAGCGTTTCTTTTGGGAATGTTGGGGTTTAATTCTCTGCAGCTTCAAAGAGACGGGTTTCTCATAACTAATTTCTTTAGATTAATTAGGGAAATTTTGAAATATCAGCCGTGCTGGAGGGTGTAGGTAGGTTTTTTTGTTCCCGACAGATATCTCCAACAGCGCCAGCATAGATTGTTTTTCTTCCGGCCGCAAGAACCAACCTACCTCTAATAATGCCGATGGGAAGAGCAATCAGTCTGCTGAACAAGATTACCTTGGAGATCGACGTCTTTCATATTAGTGAAAGTACGTTCAGAAGAAAAATACACATAACTTTAGAGAGTATTTTGTCTTCCTAAAGTTGAACCATTTCTCATGCGTTCCTGATTCTTCACCCTTTCTCAAATAGAGGCCTTAAACTGAAATAATGTTAAAATGTATTTTAAGTTATTAAATAAATGAAATGATACGTGTGTTCCATGTATCCAAATCAAAGCAATGATCCTCTTATATTTTTTTCATGATACTATATTTGTGTCAACATTACATTCTTCAACGTTTAATCACAAATTTGTTAAATGTGTCTCACTTCAACAGCATCTATTCTGTTTTCATTCTTCTTCCACTAGTTCTCAGTTTCGCTTCCAAACATAAGGGTAGAAATCGTGTTAAATGCTTGGAAAATACGAGATATTCGATTTGAAAATTACCAGGAAAAACATCTGGACAGAGAACAGCCTATCATCACGAATAGGTCACACGACCTTGATCAAGAGAAAGGAGAAGAAATAAGAAAGAATAAAACTTCATTGTAAACGGAGACTTTTGCTATATAAATAAATGGAATATATTAAAAATAGTTTTACAGAGAATATCTTATCCTATAATACAATTACGATCAAAAATCAAATGCATTATTGATTCACTTTTCTGAGCATTTTTGTGGTGGCCAATTATTTGAAAATTGTATTTATCATTATATAAAAAAAAACATATTGAATCGTAGGCGTAAGTTATTCAGAAAAACATTTTTTCTCTGTGTATTTATTAATAAAAATCTCCACAAAGAATTGAATGCCACAGAGACATACTATTTATGAAACGTGCGTCAATCTAAATATAAAAATAACACTTGAGGTATAAATTTAGAGATAATCTCAAAACTGTAACAGTACAGATATAGAAGAAATCTAAGAATAGAGCATGCTTCTTAAAAATAATTTTATCTTTATTATAAAACCAGCAATGACAGATATTCCACGTCATTCTTTTTTATAATTTTTGGATAAACTTAAAGGGTATTAATTCTTCTTCTTCTTCAAGTGCCCCGTCGGGTCCCCCCAACGTTGGCGATCACCTCGGCGAACCTGTCCCTGTCCTGCGCCGCTCGGAACAGCTCCTTCACACTTCGGATGCCGGTCCACTCCCTCACGTTTCGCAGCCAGGACATTTGTCTCCTTCCGGACCCTCGGCGTCCCTTAATTTTCCCCTCCAATATCAGTTGGAGAAGGTGGTACTTTTCCCCACGCAGTGTATGACCCAAATGTGAGATCTTTCGAACCTTGATAGTTGATAACAGTTCCCTGTCAACTCTAGCTCGCCTCAGAACTTTGATATTGGTAACCATGTCATAATTGGGTATTAATTAACATTGTAAAATGTGGGCACCAAAGGTCCCTCCGCGTGTGGTATAACTATAACTATATCACCCGAGGCCCATGGAAATGACATACAGTTAGTTAAACCTTCCACCACAATGGCAAGTAAATTAAACTAATAAAATAGTATTATATGTTTACAAGAGACGGAAAAATGAAGAAAGACATCGAAAGAAGGGTTGGTGCTGGGAATAAAATAAATGGCGCACTGAAAGTCATTACTGCAAATAGAAATATATCCACAGAAGCAAAGATGGCAGTACACAATGGAGTTCTAGTGCCAACCCTCATGTATGGAAGTGAAGCTTGGAGCTGGCAAAATAAGGATGAAAGCAGGATAAACGCCGTAGAAATGAGATCACTAAGAAGAATGTGCGAGAAAACGTTGTATGATAGAATACCGAACGATGAAATAAGAAAGAAATGTAAGGCAGATGACTGCATCATGAATAACATTAAAAAAGGATCCCTGAGATGGTTTGGACATATGGAACGAATGGATGAGAGTAGAATGGTTAAAAAGTTGTACACAAGCAGCGTGAGTGGAAAAAGAAGCCGAAGACGACCGAGGAAAACATGGCTTGACCAAATTAATCAATTACTAAAAGGCGGCCACATTCGAAGTCGGAATAATCGACGTGCATGCATGGTACGATGTATGAATGTAGAGGAAGCCCGAGAGGTATGCCAGGACAGTCCATTATGGCGATCCATCCTCTTTGCCTTCCCCTCCGGGAAAATGGCGTTATGGTTAGTTAGTTAGTTAGTTAAATAGTATTTAAGACAATTATGGAGTTTTTATAACTAGCTTACCTTATATACGAAGAAGAAGAGTACACAATTTCGTTAGTACCAATTTTTTTATTATTCAAAACAGTTATTATATTATATGGGATAGTGCTTTCATGCATAAAATTTAAAATCAGATCATTCTTGTGGTAACATGTTTTATTACAAAATTTTGTGGTTCGTTGTTATTGAAAAATAAAAAAGGGCCCAAAATCTTAAGAAAAAATCAAATATTACAAAGTAACAATACCCTGAAGATGGAGACTGCAACGATCTCCGAAACGTAGGTCGAGAAGGAGGTATCACACGGTGTTACCCAAAAACACAACAAACATAAGTAACAATATGTTTTGAATTCTACTAAAAAAAGATATTGTAAAGCAGGTAGTAGAAATCAGAATCGATTACTGATGGTAGTCTGCACACTTAAATGGAAATGGGAGATTGCGGTGGTTTTCCATGATTAAAATTGTTTCTAAATCATCATAACTAACTAACTAACTAACCATCACGCGGTCTCCTCGAAAGGGTAGGCAGAAAGAATGGACTGCCACACTTTAATCGATGCGGCACTCCATCCTTCTCTTTTCGCCATCGCGAGAGACGCGGTGTGATGGGTTGCGAACCTCATCGCCACCAACAGGCATCTCCCGCGCACACTTCGATCGTTCAACATCTACATAATAAATCTAAAACAAATTATCTGAAATACAATGATATAAAATAAAATAACAAAGAAAAATAATTTAACACATAATGTTATTTTAGATGGTGCACTTGTCGTCAGCTGGACGATCCGGAAATTTGTGTTTATTTAATTTTTATTCCACGTTATCCACTGTTTTTTTTTAAATTTACTGTAATTAGGCACTTAAAACAATCCAACACCAGCAAGAACTTAAAAGAATTTATTCAAATTGTCATTGGAACAAATGAAAAAATTATTTTTACACCTGTCAAAATTCTTTTTATAAACGAAAAAACTTATATAGTTTTAACACCAAAACAGTAAAAACGTATTTTTTGTCACAAATAACTATCATAAAGAGCATATATTTGTTGGTTTGTTGTGGTTGTGGTTAACGTATATTAAAAATATATATACACATTAACAATCCATAATAATAATTCTTTTATATTATCTGACATGCTTTTTGTTCTAACAACACCCGTCAGATAACCGAGACATGGGCATAGGTATATCTGCACGTGCCGTCTTTATTTCAGAATTTCGAAAACAAGCAACGAAATAGACATTACAAATTTTATACAAATTCTAAGAAATACAAATTTCGCCTTGTAAAGCTCTAAACAATTTTTACAGATAAAACGATTTGTTTTTCTTTATTTAAAAAAGTATATCATCTTGAGTTTTGCTTTATTGTTGAAACAATATTTAAACATGAAATTCAATCGTGTTCAAATGAATAATTAATTAAATCTATTTAAAATTAGAGAATTGATCTATTGCAGCTTATCTCCAGTGTGTTTGATCCAGAACGGTGCAATTTTCTTTTCATTTTAAGTAGCATAAATAAATCCGATTCCTTGATGTTCTACAAATAAACAAACCATCACGCCGTTTTACTGCAGGGGCAGGCAGAGAGAATGGACCGCCACACTACTCTATCCTGGCAAACCTCTCTAGATTCTTCCATATTCATACAACGAGTCATACACGCACGTCGATTCCTCCGACATCTAACATGATGTTCTACCTATTTTTTTAGCTGACTTCTTCTTCTTCTTCAAGTGCCCTGTCGGGTCCCCCCAACGTTGGCGATCACCACAGTGATTTCATTTTATTAAACGTAGGTCGTGCTGCCTCAATTCTGCATTTTATGGAGACGAGTCAAGAGATTGCGTTAGTATGCTGACTAAACAAATATATACACATGAATAAAATACTGGTAAAAACGTTAGTATTACAGAAGTTTCATTTTATTTTATGGAAGTGACATGTTTCGCTTTACTAGTGAATTATTAAATATGAATCTTTGATTCATGGAATTATTTAGGGCAATTACGAACACATTACCATTTCAAATTTCGAATGTCACTCTAATCGGGTGGTGGTCTAGGGGATAGAACGCTTGGCTCCTAATCCAGGGGACATGGGTTCAAGCCTGGACACGACCAGATTCCTTCTTCATAATAATGAGCTATTTTCTGCTCACATTGAAGATTGTAAAATAAATTCTAATATCATTGATTTAAATCCTTGATATTAGTCTTTTTTTTTTTTAAAAAAATATATATGTACGAGTATATATATAATATAACTTTTAGAAAACAAAAATTTTCATTTCTTGAATTTTAGGAACATCTTTATGTAGGATTATGTATTTTAATATTAAAAGACGACGGTATTACGAGTGCATACATAGAATAATATTTTTCAATTTTATAATATCCCTTTGATAAAGTAGACCAGAAAACTACTTTATCTAGTGTATTTCAATTAAATATAATTTTAAAAAGTTTTTTTTTTAATTTTCATTATTTTGTTAAAGTCTTCCTAAAAATGGTTAAGAAAACAGGCCACATGGCTCATGACTCTAAAAATGGCCTTGCCCTTTTTCCGTTTAAACGAAATGTTTTGTATATACAGACTAAAGGTTTTGATATACAGGTATAATTTAAATACAACAAAATAATTCATAAAAAATATATCAAAGAAAATTTACAGAAAACGTTCATTAAACAAATGAATATCTTCTTCCGTAAATCAATTTTATATAAATGAAAATTTACAACCTTTTACATTTTTCTTAATATTTTTCTTTTGGCTTAATTAACTTAATATTAAATAAAATATTCTGTCGAAAAAACATGTTAGAGCATAATTTGTTTTTTATAAAATGGATATGTTAAAAAAATATTACTGTCACTTAAATAAGACCTTATTTCACGTTATCAAAAAAATCTGTATTTGAACAGAAATTATATTAAATTTATCAAAAATTCAATACTGTATCTTACCTATTCGTACACATTTTGAATGAGAGAATGATATCATAACCTTATAAATGTAAACATATTATATATAAAAATTCCCGGAAATAAATTAATTTTCTGTACACGTTTACGTTGTTTCCTGTTATTTTTAACAGAAATTTCCGTAGACTACGCACAGAATACATCTGTGAAATACTACTATTTTCTCCTAAAACGTAACATAAATTATATTTAACATAAAAATGTTTTAGTAAAAAACATAATAAAAACATAAACAACCCAATACACGCAAAGAGAGTGAAATTAACATGGAATCCGGAATAAATCCTCGGCCCCCTCAGGTGTGCCACGAGATATGTACTCTACTGGGGGCGGTGGGGGCGCCCCCCCCAACCCGGTTCATCAGCGCGAGGGGGGCGCACGCGGCGAGGGGGTTAGCGGGGGGCGCGGTTTTTTAACAGGGGAGGTTTTTTAACCCCTCCCCCGCAGTATGACGCGAATGAGGTGGTTTTTTAACTCCCCGAAAGGGAGGATTTCCCCCTCCCGCTATGGAAATCGTAGTGTATTCGTATAATGGTTCTTATAATGGGGTTAGGAGGTTTTTTTCGGGTGGCCCCCCGTTAGCCTCCCCTCCCGGGATGCTGCGCCGAAAATTACAGTGCGTAGGAGAAACACGCTCCAGGCTTGGAAGTTTTTCGCTTTGTATTGCAAATATACAAAATAGCATTTCCCGATAGGCGCGGTAGGAGGATGGGAAATTTAACAGATGTTTAGATTTTTCATAATTGTTTTACGTTATTGCTTCGTGAAATTATATTATCGATTAATAAACGTTTGTGCCTTTGTATACCCACTTAAAAATTGTTATTGAAGGTTTCGAATAAAATGAAAGTAATAAAACTTATAAAATAACGTTAATCAAAAGAAATTTGGCATTTGTTATTTTTTAATAACTTGAACATTTTCAAGTGTGTAATTTAAAATTATAGATCAATACGAATGAAAACGTATGTTTTATAAAACAATTATAATTGTTTATGGGAATGGCATGTTTCGCCTTTCTAAGGCAAATGTAACTATTTTATATGGAGTTTTAAATTGTTCAAGAAACAATATATTAAAATAAATGTTTAATATTAAAATAAATGTTTAAATAATAATACAAAATAAACCCTTACATCAGAAACAAAGACAAATTTCCTTTATTGAATGTCTATTTTGACATGTTTTTATTGTTAATTTTATTTTAATGATTTAGATAATATTTAAATATTTTTTTTGTTATTATTTTTAAAATCGGAATTTCTCATAATGCCACGTATTCTGATAGATGCTCGTTCTTATTTGCAGGTTATACATACTTATTTTGGTAAACTATTCAATTAAATATTTTTTAAGATTTATTCCTTAAAACAGACATTTTATAATATTTAATTTTACCAAAATCAATGGTAAAAATCTATTGTACTAATAGCAACAAAAAAAAACAATTAAAAAAATATGGCTGAACTAATCCCTAGGAATTATTAATTTCCAATTACCCCGGGCCGGCCCTGTCGCTCCAGTTTCAACAGGCGCCCCCTCACCCCTCCAGCCTTCCTACCCCTGCGGGGGGAGCATCAGCGCTCCGCCCCCCACCGACCCCCGCGCGGGAAATTAATTTATTGCGTTTCTATGCGTAGCGCGGCTGTTGCTCTAACAGGAGAATTCCGTTCCCCATCTCAAATTATCTTAAAGTTCATTTAAGATGATAATTAATGCTAGTCATAATTATGTATTTTCAAGAAGTCAATTATTAATTATATCCATAATAAAAATGTTAATTGCAATAGTTTGATTTACATTTGATAGATATTTAAATAAATTAAACTACTCTGCAAGCTTATCATGTCTGTGAAGATATTATACTAAAATTATTTTTTAATTTTCGTATTATATACAGTAAAAACGTATTCGTAAAATTATGTTATGAAATAAAATTATGATGTTAAATTTAATTGATTTTTGAGTTGGGGATCGTTCATTTCAATTTATTATGAACTTTAAAAAAACTTTGAAAGTAATGGACTGTCAAATTATTTCAGCGTAGATTGAAAACTAGTTAAGAGGGACTAATACTTTGTTTATATTAAATTACTTATTTAAAGCATTCGCTTATAACTAAATCACAATTGATATTTCCATAATACAAATATGTTTCTTTAACTTATTTATTTTAAAATATTATTTTCTACATGACAGAAAAACTAGGGAGCAATGTAAATAATCCACTTAACGACGAACTATTATTTTTAACGATTATGTGTAGCATGGAATATTATTTTCCTTAATAATAGTAAAACGCGTACCTCATTTTGTTTAAACGTTCATACATTTTGGAAATAAATTGAAAATAAGGCTTTTTTAATTATGTTTATATAAAGATATTATAAATCTAATTTACTATTTATTGATCCCCATAACGTAATCATTTTTTTTTTTAAATTACCAGATTGATAGTGCAATGGAGACATCGTGAAGATAGAAGATGTAGAAGGAGACCACCTACACGAAGGTCTGATGACATGAGAAAAATATCTAGTGACTGAATACAGAAGGCACACGATAAAAATTAAGGAGGATTATACCCAACAGTGGATGACATTGGCTGTATAAGTAAACAAATAAAGAAAAATGCTAAAATGAGGTGGAGAACGTCAATACTGTAGGCGGTTGCCCTGCCCCCTCCCCCGCCCACCCCGCGCAGCCCCGCTCCGGTTTTTCCGGCAACAATACTCGGCAAACATATGACAAGAGGATTTTCCCGTTTTCTGTGTATATTTTTGACGTAAAGAGCGCCATGGATGCGGGGGTAGTTTCGTTTTTCACTAAGCCGCTTTCACTCTCTGCGCGGATGCTGTACGACGTACAATGTAGGTACACCTACTTACAGGACACGTGGCAAAAAAACGTATGCAGCCAATTACGTAACATTAGTGTAATATATTTAGAATTATATTAATAGCTTATTTATTGTTTCGTAAACAATAATGTAAAACTCCGTAGTAAATCATAAACACGCATGTAAACGTATGTTTTCTAGAGTTTTTATTATTGTTTATGGTAATTACATGTTTTGTTTTTCACTACAATTAGAAAGATTTTAAGGATCAATTGTATCTTAATAGAGACGAAAACGTAAATTGTTTTTTTTTGGAACAGAATATGGTGGTCGAGGCGTTTACAGGACTTATGACCTGTCATTGGTTGGGTTAAGCGATCGCTTTATGTAATACAACATTCCCCATTCCTCCTTCTTACGACCACCACGTCTGACAACTATTTTTGAAAGATGCATATGCTACTATGTTGAGGAACAATTCACAAATTTTAGTTCAATCTACACTAGCGTCATCTATTAAGATTAGATTAGAAAAAAAAAGAAAGGTTTTTATTATTTTAAGCATAAAAACGTGTTTTTTGCTCTTAAATCAATCAAATTATTTGACAATAAATTTAAAGTTCTCTCAAAGAATTATTATCGATATTTTCGCATATCGTAATGTAAAATGAAAACAAGATACGATTTTCTCACATACATATTACATGTAACATTCTCGCTACTTCTACACTCGTAAGTGAGTCAATTATATATTTTAGTCCTCATAAATTGAATATTACGTAAATCAGATGCAACCCGTTTTCCGTGAGTTTCTCTAACTGTTTAAACGCTTACGAGTATTTTTAGATTTCTTTCCAACATAATAAAATTAAAGACATTAAATATTGTTAATAAAAGCTTATTCTTCTTCTTTTAATAGATCTGACACAGAAATCATATCTCGTCGGATGATGAGATCCAGCTGTCCCTCCATCTCTTAGGCGGTCTTCCAGGTGGGCGGCGTCCGGAAGGGATTTCATAAGCGGCTGTATATGCGAGTCTGTCACCATTCATTCGGGCTACATGGTCCCTCCAGTATCTTCTTCCATAAGCAATATCCTAATAATATTATTATTTTAAATTTCAAAAATCTCCTTTTTGTACTTGAAGAATAGGATCAGTGGTGAATTAACTGTAAACCTGTAATATGTTTTTCTACACGAATTTAGGTTAAATTTCGGCGGTTATAAACATATTTATATATTATACTTTCATCTTAAGGTTTTTTAAACATCCATTTTTTATGAAGTTATACCTTATAGAATCTGCTGCTCTTAGTTGATCCTATTGCCTCGTAGATAAAGACCAGCTCACGTGAATTAATTGGTGAAAGTTGCCAAAATATTACTGGCTTTAAAACGGAAAAACAACGATGATTATGTAAAATATAATTAATTATTAAATGTTATTATAGATATCATGTTCTAAAACACTGTTATTATAGTTATCACAATTTATTTTTTACAACTTTTTGTTTCATGTACAATGATATATAACTCCATATTAAATAATTAATACGAATGAAAACGTATGTTTTCTAGAAGTCGATGGGAATACCATGTTTCGCCTTTCTTATACATTTGATAATGACTTAGAGAGGCGAAACATGTATTATCCATTTACAACATTAAAACTTCTATAAAACAGATGTTTTTTATCCGTATTATTTATTTTTATGAGATTAATGATAAATAAAACTTTCAAACTATTCACACACTCGGAACGTTTGTTACTAGCGTTACTCCGGCTCGGACGAAATGGTCTCGTGACGTAGTGCATCGGGTGTCCTATGGCTTCTTATACTCGATCCTTTCCACCTTCACCTCGTCCCCCGACAGCTGGTATACGTATGTCACCACGGTTGTACTCTGGATGTCCATCAGCACGAACGGGGAGTGACAGAAACAACGAGGGGATTGTACGCGCCGGTATCGCCGGTATCGCTAACCTAAGGTGGTAATTGTAACTGGAATAGTTGATTATTTTTCCTGTTGATGCGAATATAGGTTGGCGAAACAGCCGTAGCAATAATCTACTAAAAATATATTATTAAATTTTTTCACGCATAATAACTATATTACAAATTAAAACATTTAATAACGTTGTCTCATTCAAAACAATGGAATATTTTTAAATATTACTTGTTCTGTTTTATCATTTTTCACATATATCAAAATAAGAAAATCACCATAACAGGAAACGTTTCAATTCAATAACCTCTATTTCAGGAATAGCGTAATGGCGAGTAGGCTTTTGCGAACCGTATCGTCGCCGTATTCAAAAAGGATCATGGTATTATGAATGAAAAGAAACAGGATTAATGGGAGGGGACCAGGATTCACTGTATTATACCATAATGTATACAAAACATTTTCTATGGAAAAAATGTTTAATGGTTCTGTTTGTTGACCTAAATTTATTATTTTTATACTATTTCGTGGCCGAGTGATAAGTGCTACGACTGCCACACCGAAGATAATAGGTTCGATTCCCGGCGATGGCAGTGTTATTGTCATACTGTCTTTAGCCTGGTGTAGAATTCACGTGAGAATAAAATGGCTATGATAAATTAGCTACCTATCAAATGTCATGGGAATCAATATGATATCTATACCTTTTACACCGATTTGGATCGTGCTGTAATGATGTCAAGAGCGATTAAACAAAATAATTATAAATATTTGTATAAAAAGCAGCGTTTTTATTTTTCATCACAAATCTTTTTTGGTATATTCAACAATAAATCTAACTAATTTACTATGTGTGGTCTGTTTTATTGTATGGATGTGAAACGTGGACCTTGAAAGTCAACTCAATGAACAGACTGGAAGCATTTGAAATGTGGCTCTATTGGCGAATGCTCAGAACTCCCTGGACAGACATGGTTACCAATAACGAAGTCCTGAGGCGAGCTAGAGTTGACAGGGAACTGTTATCAACTATCAAGGTTCGTAAGATTTCACATCTGGGTCATATACTGCGTGGGGAAAAGTACCACCTTCTCCAACTGATATTGGAGGGGAAAATTGAGGGACGCCGAGGGCCCGGTAGGAGACAAATGTCCTGGCTGCGAAACGTGAGGGAGTGGACCGGCATCCGAAGTGTGGAGGAGCTGTTCCAAGCGGCTCAGGACTGGGACAGGTTCGCCGAGGTGATCGCCAACGTTGGGTGGACCCGACAGGGCACTTGAAGATGAACAAGAATTTAATATTTAGTTTTTTTTAATATTTATAGCATATTACTTTTAAATTATTCTTCCTTTTTTTGTATTTGCTAATGTGGTAAAATGAAAAATATATTAATTTTTAATGACTAACCTTTAAACACCCGTGTGCCGCGTGCAAAAAAAAGTAAGGTAGCCCACTGCCCTAGTATGTTTTTTGTAAAATATTTGCGCGACTTGCGACCTACGCATAGCTGTTGTAAAAATAATTATATTTCTAAAATTAGTCATCCTATTTCGGTAAAATAAAAAGCATTGTGAAAACAAAAAATGTTTATAATTAACAAAAACTTAATTTTTTTAATTTTGTAAACGTTTAAGATAAAGTTTTAAGTTAAAGAATCAAAACATGAAAAAATAAAAATTTCAAATGTAAACTTTTTTTTTCGTGTGCTAAATTCTAAAACATTTGTCTATGCAAAGATCTATTTTAGACAGTGGTGTAGATTGTGTATTTTACTAGGCGGACCGTAATAAAACAACCTTGTAACGCAGGTATAAACACTAATACGAGTATCATGACAAAAATATAAATCGGATAAACTGTATCTCAAATACTTTATTTACGTAAGCTAATAATCATATTTTGAATACGATTGCCATAAATCATTGTAATCCGATAGCAAATTGCACCATTATCATTGGTCCCAAACGGGACCGTTGGGCATTTAACGACGGAAATCCGCGGTCCCGTGTGGGACCACAGGGCATCCAAAGGTTAAATATTTACTTTAATAAAAAAATAGGAAAACGTTAACTTTCTAAATGTTTTTTTGAAATGTTTTTTTTATAGTAGTACATAATTTCATACAAATCATTATTACATTTTACAATGTTCTGATAAGTGTTATGATACATGTTTCGTGACCTCAAAGAAATAAAAATGAAAATTCTGAAAAACCTTCGTATTTATAAATATTAATAATAAACAAATAAAAATGCTTTATTAACATCGATGGCCTTCACATCTTAAATTAAGATTTTACATTTTACCTAATAAAATAATTACAAATATTTTTTCGAATAACACCATTCCCTCTTGAGATTTTATTATATTTTTCCCCATTTTAGTCATATTGATTGACATTCTGACCTTTCAAATTGTAAATAAAATTCCTTAAATTGTCAATGGCTTATTATTTTATTATATTTTGTTGAAAATAAATATCAGTTTAAAATATTTGTAGAAAGTTTTTTTTGACACTTAGTAATTAAGTAATTACATACGCCCAATCACAGAAACCGAAATAATTGAAAGTTGATTTAAAAAACTACATTCTGTGGTGTCGCGGTACTAAAATTAGCGAATCATGTTATCACTGCCGAATTGCGTGTATCAATGTTCTCATTTAGCCTGTTATAGAGTTAATTATAAAACTGCAATTTTCGCAGTGGTGTTCAGTCTTTTTTTAAAACAACTGTATATGATTAAACGCTCATGATAAAATACACATTCATCATATAGAGAGCAATGAGTTTTTTTATCGTGTATGAAATATAACTAACTAACCATCACGCCGTCTCCCTAAGGGGTAGGCGGAAATAATGGACTACGACACTTTAACCGATTGCAAACCCCATCGCCACCATTTAGCATCTCCCGAAATGTATTATAATATACAAAAATACACAAAGTTTAATGATTGTATTTGAGAGTGAGTTTCTTTTTAGATTTCGAGAGCCCAAATCAGCAACAAAACTTTTTTTTACTGAAATATTGTAAATTTGCTTTATATTAACATATGTCTGAATTTGTTTATTTTGTTTGTTGTCTGAAGTTTCTTGACACGTGAACAATCATATGTCATGAAACTTAAATAAAATCAGTTAATTTAATAATCAACGAAACTTAATAATAACTAATTAAATAAATGCATTTTTTCACTTTCGCTAAACATATTTTTCCTGTTGCTAGACTTGTTAGCTTAGATTTGTTTCAAGTAAGGCCATTTCATTATATTAATTTTTGCTAAAGTTTTGTTAAAACTAAATAGGATCACACTTAAAACAAAAGACCTTGTAAGAGTTATATATTTATTAAACTAATTGTCAGCATTACCAAAATTGATTTAATTGAAACAAATTTTATTTTTTTGGAAATATTCATTCTGCGCCACTGATGTCTAGCTGTAGGCGTTGATTTTGTTAAAATTTCTCTCAAAGATTAACTGTTACACGGTAAAATCAGGTTAACGTTTATAATAACAATATAGACGCCATTACGTGCGCACCTCGACATGCGCAGTAATTAACTGCCGCATTCGTTGTTCTATTACGAGTGCTCTGATGGGAAAGTTGCAAACAACTTAATATTTCCGTATTCAACATTTTTATATTTCATTTTAAAACGAAGATTAACTTTAAACACACGCGCACACACACTGGTGTTTAAACTATGTTTATTAAATTCGTATTTGTGTTAGAAATATGATACAATATTTTTAATATTATGTGTCGCCTTACTAGAGCATTTATCCCTCAAATTTCTTCTCCTTCTCCTTTTTCCCCTTTTTGTAGATATCGCGACCTGTTTATGCAGAATATCAACTTTCTTTCTTTAATATAGATGACCAGCCTTCTTTCCATGTCTTTGGTGGTCGTCCAGATGGTCAAAAGCCCTCTGGGGTCTCGTGCAGAACGATCTTAGGAATTCTCACTGGATCCATCCTCTTGATGCGATGTTATCCCTCCAGAATCATATTCCCTGCCTGTTAATCGTTGGGTATCCTTTCTCTAAGGGTTTTACCCACGATAAGTCGCAATGTTTTCGTTTTTCCTACTTTGAAAAGACGTTTGATTCTGATCGTGTCTGATCTTGCTTCGATTGCATGTATTATCCGTCGCGTTGCCATGTGGTCAATTGAGTTTCCACTGCCAATTTAAAGTTGATTTTCTTAAAACCTATGGACCCTAATATTATAAAAAAAATTGTAATCCTCCATTGAATGTTCTCAATATTTCGTAATAAAAAAAAAGCAAAAAATTACTTCCTTCATCCCAAAAAAAAAAAAATTCTAAGACTGGCCTCACCTTCATTCGTGTTAAGGTAGAATTTGTTTTGCTAATATTTACAACTTTATCAAAAGTGACAAATACTTACTCGCTGTTTTGAACGTATTATAAATTATATGTTTGGCCTTTTCTCATAGGTACGTAATAATACCGACTGTGGACGGAAACGCAGCACGCAACTTAATAATATCAGAGCTGTGAAAATATTAACACTTTACCAAAAGGGACAAATATTAATACGTACTCGTTGTCTTGAACGTACTATACATTTTGCCTAGGTGCCTTTATCATACGTAAAATCTCGTAAAGTCTCGCCCCGCCGGCCGCGGCGCGGCGCGGCGGGGCAAGACAAGTTTATACTTGGTGTCAGTCACTCGTATGCTGTGACGCATTCCATATCAGAAATCGCATGGTTCCAGAAAAAAATTAATAATGATATGTTTTTCAAATAATCCATGCATGTTATAGATATCGATCTATTCCTAATGAAATTCCCTACAAGATGACATAAATTAAATTTTGATTCATCGAGTCATATGCTTGATATTTAGATAAAGTAAGCGGTAAACTGAATTGACCACATGGGAGCGAGCGTTTTGTTTTGAACACGGTACGTTAAGGGTTATTATAGGATGAAAGCATGTCTTGAGGATTTTTTTTGGTCCCCTTTAGAAATTTTAGTTTTTTCCAAACAGCCAGCCACAACGGCGGCCTTGTTTTTTAGTTATCTTACTTCTCCATATAAGTTATGCTGCTTGATATATCTACACTTACGTATTTGAAATGCTTCACTTGCAAGAATATGCAAATTTTTTTTTGAATTTTCTCAATTCTAGACCAGAATACCCACCTTAAGTAACGGAATTTTTAAGCGTGTTGTAAGCAGACTAATACAAATAAAAAATGCTTTTAATATATATGTAATATAATAGTGCTAAATTTTAATTATCCTTAATTAGCAAATAATGAAATCCAATTCTTGGATTTGGACTTGGATCTTCTGGCTTACAGAGGTTCAGCTCTAATGGCTATTCCTATAACGTCTGTAGGAAACATTGTTGGAATGTGATTTGCTAGTTGTTTTGTGATGGGGCTAAATGTATGGCCCGGAGTGTCCCTCAGAAAGAGGGCGAGGGGGAATTTAAGGTTTATGATAAAATCTTACATTATTGTCAAGGAATGGAAGACCAGTTAGGTTGTATTTTAAAAAAAAAAAAGTATTTTCCCGATGGGAAGATAAGAGGAGCAGTGCCTGGATAGAGTTGTGGTAATAGATTGCATCCTGCATGATACCATTTTGTTTGGCGGAGTACGTAGTGGGCTATTGGGGAGGATTTTTTTATCTGCATGGATTGCGGGAGGGGTAAAGGACTGAATGATGGTAGATAACTTGGTGGTAAAGGGTGATTATTGATAAGGAAGATGGTAATAATTTAGTTTGTGGTCTGGAAATGAAAGATTCGATGTTGGAGTAGTGCAAGGAATAATAGAGCTGAAGTCGTAGTTTTTTTATGTACCAAAAGAGTGTGGTAACGGTGGGTTGTCATCGGACAAAAACGCTAACTTTACTCATTAAATGATACGTTTTAGGTCATTTCTTAAGAAAAATAGTCTTGGAATATTATACTCTTAAAGGTTTCTTCAAATTACAGCTGCTATGATATCAATATATAATATTATAGCTAATGAGGGTAAATACTTATACTTTAGATCACTTTAGAACAAGTTTTTAATTCATAAATTAAAAATAACAGTAGTTTAATATGGCTAAATTAATTTTACAAATTATTGCGTATTGTGCCAAAGGGGTCTACCATTTTTTAACGTATAGAGTCATTACACTAACCACTTACTTTACATGTAAATAGGGAGATAATTTCCAAAGTAAGTCACGAACAAATGTTAATATTTTCAGCATAATATCGGAGTTTACGACCTTCGTGGCACAGCGGCAAGAGCTATGACTGCCACAGCGAAGGATGCGGGTTCGACTCCCGAAAATGGCACTGAAGAAGAAGAACTTACGCTTTTCCGGTCACGACCCTTAGGCAATTATGTATTTTAGAATTAGCATTTCTTAATTCATGAATAAAAAAACAAACCATCACGCCGTTTCCCCGATAGGGCTTACCCTTATGTTGGTCGAGAGAATGGGCTTCTACACAAATCTATTCTGACACACCTGCCTTACTTCCTCCACATTTATACAGCTAGTCACATGGATTCTTACGAATTATCATATGCCTGACCTTCAAAATACATTAAATTTAGTCATGCGATGTTTTCTTCGGTCTTCCTTAACCACTTAATCCATTCACATCGTTAAAGTTTACTAACAGATTTCTGTGTTTTCTTGATATATATATAAAACATAATATACAAGTATATTGTTAATATGTATTAACATCTGTTTTTACAGAATACGAAAATAACAAGCTAACTTTCACGTCGTTTCCTTGAAAGGGTAGCCAAAATGAATGTTGTTCTTCCACGCTGTTCTTTCCTGACATACTTTTCTCGATTCCCCAACCTTCATACATCGTGGCATGAACTTAAATTTCTCCGAATCCTCACGTGGGCGACATTTAATATTTGATTGAGTTGATCGTGCCACGATTTTCTCGGTCTTCCTCTATCTACAAGTAGTTCCGTTTAAATTACAGAAGTTATAACATCTTATATATTCGTCATCACTTTGTGTTGTGGATTCACATTAAAATAACTTTTTGGAAACATTGTATTATCACAATACTTTTTTGGATTTTTTACAAAAATGTTTTGAGACACAAACTTCCCTTTTTCAGTGTATGATTTTTATCTGAAGAAGGGAAGTTTGTGTCCCGAAACATGTTTGTGAAAAATGCAAAAAATGGTGTGATAATACAATGTTTGCAAAAAGTTGTTCAGAAGTTATAATATATTATATTTTATGGGAATGACATATACCAGGGATGCGTTCGTCTCATCGTGATGTACGGTATAGAGATCAGAGCTGATACCAAAAGCACTAAAAACCTTATTAGAGTAGCAGAAATGCGAACCTTACAGGCAAAACCCTCAGAGATCAGATCAGAAATGAAACGATAAGATCAGTCTGTGGTGTTGAGGACATAGTATGATGGGGAAGAAGCAAAATGCCCCTTTGGAGAGACCACGTGGACAGCATGGAGAATACAAGAATTGCAAAAATTGTTAAAGATATAAACCCAAGCAGCAAGAGATTACCAAGAAGGGCGCCAAAAAGATGGAGAGATGGCTGGACATCATCATCCTAGAACAGCCCACCGTCACAAACAGGTCATACGACCTAAAATAAGAGGAAGAAGAAGAAGAAAAAGAAGGAATAACATGTTCGCGCTTAAGGTTTAATATTTAATATTAAGTCAGTTAGTTAAGTTGTACACCTCTGTTCAAGAAACAATAAATAATGGAGAGTATCTTGTCTTCCTAATGTCGAACCATCTATCATGGGTTTCTGGTATTATACAATATATGAACAACATATTATTTTACCTGTTCTAGATCTTGTTGTAGACCTATGTGGTCTGTTCTCCAGAGTGTTGTTCCTTCTGTGAGGTAGACTCCCAGCTGTCCTTCCATCTTTTAGGAGGTCTTCCACGAGGACGAGTCCCATGAGGTTTATTATGCAGTGTAACATAGCGGAGTCTGATGGTGTCCATTCTTTGAACATGCTGGTACCAGTCCATTTTTCGCTGTCTGCTTCATCTTATAATATCCTCAACCTCACATATATCTCTTATTCTGGTGTTCCTCACGCGAACTATCGGCGTCTTGCCTGCTATTGTTCTCAGTGTCTTCATCTCGGAAGTCCTCAAAACTTGTTTAGTCCTTACTGCGTCTGCCCTTGCTTCGACGCCATATGTTATTATTGGTCTTACGTATGCTTTATAGATTCTCATCTTACTCTTAATGGCCATGTTATGTAATTGTAATGTCTATTGATGAAATAAACTGATTTGATTTGATTTGATAACTGTAGCATTGTTTTATAAAAGTAAGATTAAATTAAATCATAAAGGAAGTGCTTCACGGATGTTTCGGTTTATAATATACTGTCCCAAGTTATGTTTCTTTTTTATTTTGACAGAAGATGGACCACCATCACGCCAATAACTCCCTATTTGAAGACGAAATACGGTGAGATATTCGAAACATCCCGTAGGAAAAACTAGTTTCTGGTTTCCCCAGAGATAAGGTAGAACCAGACGTGGGGTTCGAACATGTATAAAATATAAGTAATTACTATTCAGGTATGGGGAAGAATGTCACGTTTGGAAATTACCTCAGAAAGAAAGTGGTGTAAGTAAAAAATGTGAATATATTTTAAACTTTACTCTTAATAAAGAAATGATCGTTATTCAGATAAGATGGTATGTTTAATTATTTTTATTTGGTTAATTAGCCAACTTTAGTTGATTGATATGTTAAAGGTTTTGTTTTTTAATTATTTTATGTTATATTTAATTAAAAGGCAGTTAAATAAAATAATTAGTCTTTTAGTAATTTGTATTAACACCACTTTCTTTGGTAACACCAATCGGTTTCGCTCCCGCCGGAGCTTCGTCAGGGTGAGAGAGTAAACAAAATATAAAATCAGAGAACAACCTGTGAATAAATAAATATAATGTGGAGCGGAGAAAGAGTGCGGAGGAGAAAGTGAGCGTGGACGAATAGACTGTTAAAACGGTGAGTCATGCTCATTAGGGAAAAAATTGTAGAATTTCTAATTCTAATTTTAGTGGCGGACAGGGGAGTTCAATTTTTAATATTAATTTTTATTTTTATTTGAATAGTTAAATTACTTTCAATGGGGAACATTGCTAGAATGTGACTATAAGAAAAATTTTTTTGATTATTAATTAAGGGGAGATTATTTTTAAGGACTTTTTAAATTTCTAATGCTCCCCAATTATCTAATTTTAGAGATTTTTGGGAAGCATTTTTAGGACAGAATCTTAAAGATATGTGTGGTTTGTCTCCAACGGATGATTAGCGAACTCAGAGAAACCGTTACTATTTAGACATCTGAGATGTTCCTTCCCCCTTAAATTTACATTTCTAGCGGTTTTACCTACATAAAATACATCACAATCATTGCATGTTAATTGGTAAACACCCGCATGGTTAAATATAATAAGAATTTGCGAGACTGAAGACATTGCCAAATGAGGGTGCCAAAGAAGATAATACTGGAAAAAGCCTTCTTCCGTAAACAAAAAAATATAAAAGGATCCCAAAGATTGCTCGAGACAGTCTACCGGAGGGTTCCAGACTACGTGGCCGATCACTGAAAATATGGCGACATAGTTGGCGGTCCACTACCCAGGAGAACGAAGATTCAACCAACAAACAGGTCGTTTTACCTTCCTTCTTCTTCTTATTTCTCAGCCTATTCCCGTCCACTCTTGAAAAAAGGCCTCCTCTATTTGCTTCCATGTCACTCTGTCGTGTGCAGACTGCATCCAGGTTATTCCGAAACGTATGTTCAGATCATCCTTCAACCGTAGTTTCGATCACCCTGCACTTCTCTTTGCCGTCCACGGTCTCCAAATCAGCAGTCTTTTTGTCCATTTTTTGTCTGAGCTTCTGGCTACGTGACCTGCCCATTGCCATTTTAGAGTCGCCTCCCGGTGGATGATTTCAATGACCTTTGTTTTTTTCTCTCGCGGTATCGTTTCTGTCTCTGTCTCTTAAGCTTATTCTTAACATGGCTCTTTTCATGACTCTTTGGGCGTTTTACCTATGAGAAAAATAAAAATTATAATAATAAGAAGACTAACTAACTAACTAACTTACCATCACGCCGTCTCCCCGGAGGGGTAGGCAGAAAGAATGGAACGCCACACTGTTCTGTCCTGACATACGTCTCTCGATTCCTCTACATTCATACATCTTGTCATGCACGCACGTCGATTTTTCCGACTCCTCACGTGACCGACATTCAATATTTGATTGATTTGATCGTGCCACGTTTTCCTCGGCCTTCCTCTATTTCTAGCTCCGTTCACGCCGTTTACATATACCTTCTTTACCATTCTGTCTTCACTCATTCTTTCCATGTGTCCAAACCATCTTAATGACCCTTTCCTTATTTTGTTCATAACACTTTCATTCGCACCACATTCACTTCTTATACTTGCATTTGTCACTCTATCATAAACAGATTTGCCACACATTCGTCTTAGAGATCTCATTTCTACTGCATTTATTCTACTTTCATCCTTCTTTTGCCAGTTCCATGCTTCACTTCCATACATAAGGGTCGGCACAAGAACACCATTGTGCACTGCCATCTTAGCTTTTTTGGATAGGCTTTTGTTTGCGATGACAACTTTAAGTGCACCATTTATTCTGTTGCCTGCCCCAACCCTTCTTTCAATATCCTTCTCCACCCTCCCATCCTTTGTAAACATACTTCCTAAATAAACAAATTCATCCACTTGTTCCAGATTTTCACCGTTTAAGAAGACAACGTGTACAAATAAGTTAAGGCGTTAACGCTGTGGGATTCCATTTTTAATTTGAAAGGTTTTGAAATAAAATCAACCAGTCTTCTCCCTCCGGAACTTTGTCAGGGTTACAAAAAAGCAAACTGTTTGTTTTGTAGCCCTGACGTGGCTCCAGTGGGAGCAAAACCGGTTGGTTTGACAAAAATTTAATTAGCGTAAAAACAAGTAGAAGTGCGCTAAATGGTTAGCAATGCGCTAAATGGCGGTAGCCTTTCACATTGCGTTAAAAAGATCTTCTGCTTAATGCTTAAAATAAATACAATCTTCATAGATGGCGTTAGTGTGTAGATTGCAAAAACTACCATGTTAAAGGGTGGTCTTACAGATTAACATATATACAACTTCCAAAAAAAATTTCAAACATGGTGGTCATAAGAAAAAAGGTGGAATGGGGAATGTTGTATTACACAAAGCGTGCGCTTAACCCAACCAATGACAGGTCATAAGTCCTGTAAACACCTCGATCAACCATATTCTGTTTCCAATTTGCATCTTGAGATACAATTGATTCTTGACAAGTAGAAGTATTTAAAATTATTTTTAAAAATACTTATACCTATTTGAGTTTGATTCGCCGAATGTCGTGCAGAAAAAACCCTCTCGGTGTGCCCATCTGCTGGCCATCAGATAGCGCTGTGAAGCAGTTACGGCCCGTGTTGGGTGACAAAGGTCGCGGGGCCTCGCTGTACCGTTACGCCACTGCGGGCAGTTCAGGGGAGCGAAACCCAACCCTCTTGAACCGTAAACTATTTCATAAATTTTATAATTTTTCAAAATTTGACTAACCACATTTTTATATTATATAATACTTTGTATAAAAACCATTTTATTGTGAGTAAATAGCAGGTTTCATAGTAAGGTTATTGGTTAGTAAGGTTTCACTCTGCAGCGAGCTTCCTCAGGGCTATACTCAATCTAAACATTCAATACATATTGAACGCTAAGGTTGCGGAATTCCATAGTAATATACTTAGGAAATTGAAAATAACTTTGTTTAATCCACTAATTATTTTAAAAAACATAAAAAAACACGACATGTTTTGGAGGATACCTCTATCTTTAGGTGTAAAAATATTATAATTATATTTTTACACCTGAAGATGGAGGTATCCTCCGAAAGATGTCGTGTTTTTCAATACATATTTTTTAAATAATAATTAAATAAAACGATGTTTTTTTTAATCACTTCCACTTTTGTCTTTATTTCGACAGCGACCGGTTTCGCCAGGCTCGCTGGCATCGCCAGACTGGTCTTTTTTTACCATAACATCGTTTTATATCATTATTATTTAAAATGAACTTCCATCAAGAGATTTCAGAAAAATCATTTGATTATATTTTTTCTAATAATTAGTGGACTAAACAAAGGTATTTTTAATTTCCCAAGTATATTAAATACATAGTTTGCAAGTTAAGTTAGACGGATATATATAATTAAATATTAATTGTAGTTGAGGAAGAGAAGGATGGAGTGCCGCATCGGTTAAAGTGTGGCAGTCCATTATTTATGCCTACCCTTTCGGGGAGACGGCGTGATGGTTAGTTAGTTAGTTAGTTTGAGGAAGGGATAGGGATAAGCTTAATGTCATCTACTTGGTGGTTAAGGTAAAGTGGAAACATATTAAAAATGGGGCTATAAGTTAAATTGGTTTGATTGTTTAAAATTTGGGCATTACTAATCACATTATTATTTTTACTTTTCTTTTACAAGGATTAATTGTATCTCAATAGAGACGAAGATGCAAATTGTTTTCTGGGAACAGAAGGTGGTGGCCGAGGCGCTTACAGGACTTATGACCTGTCATTGGTTGGGTTTACTTACAGGACTTATGACCTGTCATTGTCATGGCCTCGGTCACCACCTTCTGTTCCCAGAAAACAATTTGCATCTTCGTCTCTATTGAGATACAATTAATCCTTGTAAAATAAAAATAATTTATCCGCAATGGGTGAAATCCAGTATTTGTCTACAAGAATTTGTATACATTCAAAATGTTGTTTTACTTTTCTTATTTCTTGATTGCCTTTGCAAGTTTAGAGGAATCGGAGATCGAACGTAGGCAGGGACTTGAATGGGCTGCTTTTGGTAAACTGTCCTATATTCTCAAATCAAAGCGATTCGCGAACCACCTGAAACGGACATTTATCATGTGTATCCTCCAAGATCTCCCAGTACTGATATACGGGTTTGAAACAATCACGTTAACAACAAGAACAGTACAAAAAACTCCCAGTGACCCACCGGGCAATGGAGACAATTTCGATATTGTAGTTATAGAATTAAGCTATTTTATTTATTTAAAAAGTCGCCTAGTAGAAATTCAGACGATAATTATATTTTAATGAGATAAATCATATCCTGAAATGAATTGGTGGAAGGTCAGTAGTTTTTGGTAGCACAAACTACCTTTTTTTCTATTTCTTATATATTCGCCATAACTTTATGGTACGGATTCATTGAACTACACTACACATTATACTTTATTAAAAAAATAAAATAAATAAAAAGCAAACATGTTTCGGACACAGAAGCCCTTCATCAGTGATATAAATATTATTTTTATTTTTTATTATAGTTGGTGTTGTGTACGAAGTTGAAAAGAGAAACATTGTTCAAACTACATTTTTTCTGAAAAATATCATCAGTTGGATTAAGGTTGAAATTATTAAACTACTTAGAGAAGTATGTCAGGAAATAACAGTGTGGAATTCCATTCTTACATTCTACCCTTTCGAGGAGGTGTTTGTGAAGGTTAGATGGATCGAATAAAAAAATAGACTTCATCGACGTGTGTGCTGGACACGATATTTAAATGTTGAGGAATCGAGTGAAGTATTATATGTCAGGGATGAACACTATGGTGATCTATTCTATCTGCAAACCATTTCATTGAAAATTAGTTTAGTAAAGATTTTTTTTAATTCAATTTTCGTAACAACCATCCTTGTGATTCATGCATATGCCCTGTATTGTGTTTTTATATCAAAATTGAACACTATTTCATGAATTGTTTTACCCCTAGTAAATCTCAAGTAACGACCTCCGATTGATGATCTTATTGGCAGAGTGGCAACAGCTACGTCTTCCATACCAAAGATTCCGGGCTCGGTTCCAGTCGAAGACGGTATGCGAAAAAAAAAAAATTCTCACATTGTCTATGGTCTGGTGTAGAATTCAAATGACAATAAAATGGCGATAGATTGACAAAAACCCGTGACAATAAAAAGGTGGTAGATACCTATCACATGTCATGAGAA
Source organism: Lepidostoma basale (assembly GCA_022606425.2). NCBI lineage: Eukaryota > Metazoa > Arthropoda > Insecta > Trichoptera > Lepidostomatidae > Lepidostoma > Lepidostoma basale. The sequence goes on along the minus strand of JAHDVF020001018.1, from coordinate 182,312 downwards.
TCAATATGAGACGTTTTGTAGATCTGCAACGATCACCAAAACGTCGGTCGAGAAAAACATGTTGCAGGGATTTTCCCAAGATCCCAAAAACCATCATGATATATAGTGTGGGCATGTATGGAAGTGTTACTTGGAGCTGGCAAAAAAAATGAAAGTAGGATAAATGCCGTGGAAATGAGATCACTGAGAGATTGCATCATAAATAAAATTAAAATAGGATCCCTGAGATGGTTTGGGCACATGTAACGAATGGACAAGAGAAGAATGTTTAAAATGTTGTATACAAGCATTGTGGGTGGAAAGAGAAGCCGTGGAATACCAAGGTTGAAGGTATATTGCCTTCTTAGAAAGCTTTACTCAATGATAATAAAAACAGTAAACAGTTTAAGTACCGTGATGTTTTAAGCTTAGGAACACTCACATACCGCATGTTTTTAATTATTAAAAAAATAGGGTTAATGGATTTTATGTATTATGTTTAAAGTTTACCTGTTATATGATATATCAAGTTAAAAAATTTCAAGTTGCATTATCGAAATTTCGTATATTTGGTTTTTCTTTCAGGGTTGTCACAAGCATAAATATAAATTATTTTTATATTTTTATAAAAAAAATATTTATTGAAAGCAAACATTAAAAAATCAAACAATGTTGTAGCAGTGTTTGTCTATTATCACTTGAAATTTAATTCTTTCAAGTGAAAATCTTTTGATCCTTTATATCAATCTCACCATAAGTGGTAACCCTAGTTCTCGACCTCTACAAAAACCCTATTTCAATTAGATCGACCAACATCAGAGGGTTAATTTTTATTGTAGAGATAGTGTATAGATGTCGCTAGCCACAAAAAAATGTTCATTTTCCTACTGGAATCATTTTTAATGCAAGTGGCCTTACGGTATTGATGGTGCGACTACGTAGCGCCCTCCAGCGGCCTTACGGTATTGAAGTGGTTAATAATGTAAAAAATAAAAAAGACTGATTTATTGAAGTTTCGTGATATTTAAATTAACTACGAGTAGCATGCAAGTTACAATGTATGAATGTGGAGAATTCTAGAGAGGTAATTCAAGACAGAACGGTATGGCGGTCCATCCTCTCAGCCTACCCTTCCGATTAAACGGCGTGATGGTCATACTACTATCAAGTCCAATTCTCTAGCGTCCACGAGGGGTCTTTTAAAGACCCCGCGAACCCCGGGCAATGCGGCACATATTACTTAGTGCCATAGCGGATAGAAAGAAGACTAATGGCGAGCTTCCAGCGCCATAAAACTGGATACACCCAGCTAAGGGAAGGTAACCCCGACAGAAAATCCTCCAGAGAAGGCAAGGGGATACCATTCTGGATATTTTTCCCCAGGTCATCACTCTCAAGGGTATAGTCAACGTTAGGGAAACCTGACAGGACACAGAGAGAAGAATATAGCCATAATCTCGTGATAGTCTCAGATTTTGCATATAGAGTGTGTGGGCAAATGATTTTATGTTGTATTTTTAGTATCACGATTGTTCAATATTACACAACACCTTTCATACTCGAATACTCGTTCCTTAACACACGCAAAGATTTATTGCCCATATTTGCCCTTTCTTTTAAAAATTCACCTCCGTAATTTATTTAAATTGCCGTGCAAAATACATCAAATGTTGCAACCACCATTCGCTACAATTTACCCAAACAACCCTACAAACCCGCGCAATCATTATCTCTTCAAAGGAAGATTACAGCCTGCTAGCTCTCGTGACGGGCGACGGCCGGTTTCGTCATCCGAGGAGCGGAAGCGAAGAGCGGCGATTTTCGCAAAAAAAAATTCGCCAAATGTCAAAACGCGGCGCGGGTTGCCTAACGAAACCGCACTTTACGTCTCTGGTGTAAGGCCATTTCGAAAGATCATTAAAATGATATTAATGTTCGCGTGATGCTGGTAGGGAAAAGAACTCGTAAAATGATTTTGCGAAAGTTTACGAGCATTAGGAACTTTCCGTTACAGCTCTAAAGAAAGTTTGTATCTTTAAAAAATGACGCTTTTGAAATATTACTCTCGATATTTAAAAAAATAAAAAAACTTTAGTCAGCTGCATATAATTTTGATCAATTATATAACTTCTTCTATGTATATACTTATAACATCATGTAAACAACAACAATTTTATAATATTTTTTAAAATGTATCTTTACTGAAGAAGGACTGTTTGTCCGAAACATGTAATTACCATAATTTTATTTTTGTAACTAACAAACAAACCATAACGCCGTTTCCCCGCAGGGGTAGAAAGAGAGAATGGACCGCCACACTACTCTATCCTGGCAAACCTCTCTAGATTCCTCCACATTCATACAACGAGTCATACACGCACGTCGATTCCTCCGACTTCTAACATGACCAACCTTTAAAATTTGATTAATTTGGTCATGCCATGATTTCCTCGGTCTGCCTCGACTTCGTACCCCATTTACATCATAAACGTATACTTTCTTAACCATTCTTTCTCCATCCATGCGTTCCATATGTCCGAACCAACACAGCGATCCTTTCATAAATTTTTTTTTTTTTTTTTAAATGTACGTGTTATATATACAAAGTGTATAAAAAAGAAAAAAAAGAATTATATAACTAACTAACTTACCATCACGCCGTCTCCCCGAAGGAATGGACCGTCACACTTTTCTTTTCTGACATATTTCTCTCGATTTCTCAACATTTATACATCGTGTAATGCACCCTCGTCGATTTCTCTGACTCCTCACGTGGCCGATATTCAATATTTGATTTATTTGATCGTGCCACGTTTTCGTTGGTCTTCCTCTAGTTACATTAACATCGTTAACATATATTTTTTTTACCATTCTTTCGTCATTCTTTCTTTCCATGTGTCCAAACCCTCTTAATGATCCTTTCATTACTTTGTTCATAAAAACATCATTCGCACCGCATTCACTTCTTATATTTTCATTCGACACTCTATCATACGAGGTCTGTTCAAAAAGTATCGCGAATTTTATATTTTTTCAAAAAGTATTTATTTATTCATGAATATCTATTTTGTCCCCTTCAAAGTAATTCCCCTCGGATATAATACATTTATGCCAACGTTTTTTCCAATCCTCGAAGCACTTAAAAAAATCATTTTTTGTGATCTTGTTCAGCTCCTCCTTCGATGCCGTCTTTATCTCCTCAATCGTGGCGTAGCGTCGTCCTTTCATGGGCCTCTTCAGTTTTGGAAACAGGAAAAAGTCACAGGGGGCCAGGTCTGGGGAATACGGTGGCTGCGGCACCATTACTGTGTTGTTTTTGGCCAAATATTCGCGCACAAGCAACGATGTGTGAGCAGGGGCGTTATCATGGTGCAAAAGCCAGTTTTTGTTCTTCCACAAATCCGGGCGTTTCTGGCGGATTGCTTCGCGCAAATTGCGCATAACTTGCAGGTAATATTCCTTATTGACCGTACTACCCTGTGGCAAGAACTCATGATGCACCACGCCCCTGCAATCGAAGAAAACTGTGAGCAAAACCTTCACGTTCGACCGAACTTGGCGCGCTTTTTTTGGTCTTGGCTCATGCGGCAGCTTCCATTGGGATGATTGAGCTTTGGTTTCCACGTCATAACCATAAACCCATGATTCGTCACCAGTTATGACCCTCTGGAGCACATTTGGGTCGTCACGGACCGAGTCCAACATCTCCTGAGCAATGTTAACGCGATGCTGTTTTGGTCGAAATTGAGCAATTTTGGCACGAATTTCGCGGCGACCCGACTCATGCCCAAATCATTGGTTAAAATCGAATGGCACGAGCCAATCGATATTTTTAGGTCCTCAGCAACTTCTCTAACGGTGATTCGACGATTGGCTAATACTATTTTCTTCACTTTATCAATGTTTTCGTCTGTTGTTGACGTGCTCGGGCGTCCGGCACGCTCTTCGTCGTTCATATCTTCTCGGCCCTCTGAGGACATTTTGTACCACCGATAAACGTTGCTTTGGTCCAAGGTAGCTTCACCATATGCCACAGTCAACATTCGAAATGCGTCCGCGCACTTTATTTTGTTTTTCACACAAAATTTGATACAGATTCTTTGATCCATTTTTTGGAATAGGCAAAAATCGAGGACGAGCCAAAACACATCCAAGCAAAACAGCTGTCAAAAATTAACTAAACATTTAAAATGGCCGACCTTGTCAGCATAAGTAAGGGACATGAGTACCAACATAACGCTACAAAAAAATCAAAAATCAAATATACGTAGCCAGCGGAAATTTAAAATTCGCGATACTTTTTGAACAGACCTCGTATACACAGAGTATCCACACATTCGTCTAAGAGATCTCATTTCTACTGCATTTATTCTACTTTCGTCCTTCTTTTGCCAGTTCCATGCTACGCTCATCAATTATGTAATTTGTAGAATTCAACTTCATTGTCTCCTAACTCAGTTTCTTGAAATAATATATATAATTTAATTGTTTTTATTTTACCTTTAATGATATTCCAAATAATGGAATCACTATGTGGTTAGATATTTTAAACTGTATAAATGTTTAAAATTGGAAATATAAAAACGGTTTATATATACCTTGAGGATGCTCGGGTATAAGTGAAACTATTTGGTTTATTATTTCTTTAAAAATGCTGTATAATTCTATATTAATTAATTAATACTAATTAATGAATCCATCGGTTTTCTAGAAGTCTTATTTTAGTTTATGAAATAACATTCTGGACACATTTAAATATCACGTTGTTTATCTATTTCCAGAAAATTACCATTATTTTCTAGAACTTTTATCGTGATATATGGACATTTTATAATGCCCATAATTTATAATTAAACTTTTAGGAAACAGACGTCTTCATTCATATTAATTATGAATTTGGGATCAAATATAATTATGTTTCCGTGGTTAATATACAAAGCGTTTATTTTATATTGTATATTAATATATTTTGGTCTATAAAAACTCCAACTAAGATTTATCACAAAACTTCTTATTCCTGGTTTAGGCCTGTTATTCTCTGTATCAAGTTCCTTCTTGAGAAATGCACTGCCAGCTGTCCTTCCACTTTGGAAGGAGTCCCTGATTAATGTTATTACGGCTCTTGCATATCTTACATACCTCTAATTCTGCCTTCAATTCCATACGTATTACAAATATCTTCATACCTTTATTTTAATTTCAATTATTATTTTATAAAAACACATTTTAATTGATACAATTTAGAGCTTTCATTCAATTATTTTTTTATTTGGCATTTGTTTTAACTTACAATAGTTTTTTACCAATTATACATAAATAACTACATTTTTATATAAGTATTATATAAATTAGTTGTTTGTAACACCTGATGATTCCAATATAGGTAAGCGAAACAGTTGCGACAAACTCGTATAAATAAATCATGATATGTAATCGCAGTATTTCAAATTTACACATTTAATTATGCAAAATATTAACTAATTAAGATAATTTTGTTCACTGAGTAATCAATCTTTAAATATTAATATTCTGATTTTAAATTGTTCATATTTCACATCCACCAAATACAAGCTTAAAAATATTCATATGTGCAATAGAAAATATCATTAGTAATTTACGCGTATTGACCAAAAAGGTTAAACATTTTGGCACAATTCCTCTTAACGATGCGATATGTTAAAGTATTTTTTACAGAGTGTCCAGAATTAAGTAGTAAACTTGATTGAATGGGCACAGGAAATTTGCGCGCAGCCTACGGCAGTATAGAAAATGCACTTGTGCACACACATGCGCACTCGGGTCTTGGTGTATTGGTGAAAGGTTTTTGGTGGATTTTTTTTTGATGGAGTCAACAACCAAAAATATCTGATCTGTTGGAAATATAAATATTTATGCGATCATTCAGTACACATGGTATTTCAAAGTAAATTTACTAAAAATGGAGCAAAACGATTTGCATTTAAAATAACATCTTGCGCACTTTTGTTATTTATGGTTTAATTCTCTTGGTCGAAAGAGGGGTTGGTGCGGGTAACGAAGTGAATGGAACTATAAAAATAGTTACTCTTAAAATTTAAAACACTGTTATAATATCACAATTTCTTTTTATTCACTGAGCGTGTCGCGACCGTCATGTTGGCATCATCAGGTGTTACAATAACTAACTAACTAACTAACCATCACGCCGTCTCCCCGAAGGGGTGGGCAGAAAGAATGGACTGCCACACTTTTCTTTCCTGACATATTTCTCTCGCTTCCTCAACATTCATACATCGTGTCATGCACGCGCGTTGATTTCTCTGACTCCTCACATGGCCGACATTCAATATTTGATTTATTTGATCGTGCCACGTTTTCCTCGGTCTTCCTCTATTTCTGGTTCCATTAACATCATTAACATATAATTTTTTAACCATTATTTCTTCATTCATTCTTTCAATATGTCCAAACCATCTTAATGATCCTTTCATTATTTTGTTCATGACACCATCATTCGCACCGCATTCACTTCTTATATTTTCATTCGGCACTCTATCATACACAGAGTATCCACACATTCTTCTAAGAGATCTCATTTCAACTGCATTTATTCTACTTTCATCCTTCTTTTGCCAGTTCCATAAGTTAAATCCAATCTTTGATTTATTTCCTTTGTTGTAAGTAAATACTTGAACCCAAGTAAGAACTTTAGGTTATTATTTTAAATTTAAAATTGAATCATAATATTTGTTATAAAAAAAGCATAAACGTTCCAAAATAAACCTTTATAACATCTGTCGGATCATGTAAACAATTGTTAAAAAAAAAACTAACTAACTAACCATCACGCCGTCTCCCTGAAGGGGTAAGCAGAAAGAATAGACTCCCAAACTTTTCTTTCCTGACATATTTCTCTCGATTCTTCAACATTCATACATCGTGTCATGCACGCAATTTTATAATATTTTAAAAATGTATCCTTAAAATATGTTTCACTGAAGAAAGACTGGTTGTCCGAAACAGGTCTATGTTATTTAATTTTTTTATTATAATATAAGTGTTGTATATACAAAGTGTATAAAAAAAAAGAGGAATAAACCATCATAACAACACAAAGTATGGCGTATATAGAAGACATTTAGACCCCTTAAAATTTAAATTAAATTTAAAGCGTCTATCTGTGATAACCTATGGGATCTTGAGCTGGGGCGCTTGCGCAAAATCTACAATTGACCCCCTAATTAAGTCCCATAAAAATATATTGCGCATTATCACCAGAAAACCCATTAGGCATCCTTCGTCCATGTTGTTCAAAGAATATCAAATCCTTAGTATTCGACAACTTTACATCAAAATTTCAGCCATATTCTCCAAATTTAAAATTTCGAATTCAAGATCACAACAGAACCGTCCCACAAGATATTCCTCTCACCATAATTTCAATGTTCCTCGCTGTCGCTCAGCTCTAGCCCAAAAGCAATTTCCATTCCGCGCGCCCTATATTTTCAATCGTCTTCCTGAGAATCTTAAATCAATTAACGACACTTAGAACTTTAAACGTGCTCTAACCAAATATATAAAGGGGTCATCGTTAGACGTAGAAAACACTTTGTAGTGGTCACGATACAGGCCATGCCTAGTGTGACAACTACAGTCCATAAACTTTTTTGGCAAATTGTAAAATAAAACATGTAAAATAAAAAATAAAAATAAAATAAAAAAAGTGGGCTATTTGAATTGTAATGATTGGTTTACGACCCCTGGATCTCTTGCAAACAGGTAGTGCCAAAGCACACATACCTTCCCCGCGGCATACAGGCGCATCGCATAGGCGGGACTAGCGGTCCCAAAAACTGCAATTGCCGGTTCCTTGCAACTAGTTGCACATAGTTCGATGGTGTATACACACGCACGCACGCACACTTGCATGCACCTACCCGCATGCCGTACAGGCCATCTGACACGAAAATGATGTCGAAACAAATTCAAATATTATTAATTAACTTTCTTATGTACCTACGACCTAATTTGCGGTACGCATTACTAAAAAAAACATACATATTGTACTAACTAATAATAAATTGGATAATTTATAAAGCGCCATTTTTATGAATTGCTCATCTCAAGGGCGCTAACTAACTAACTAACCATCACGCCGTCTCCCCGAAGGGGTAGGCAGAAAGAATGGACTGCCACCCTTTTCTTTCCTGACATATTTCTCTCGCTTCCTCAACATTCATACATCGAGTCATGCACGCGCGTCGATTTCTCTGACTCCTCACATGGCCGACATTCAATATTTGATTTATTTGATCGTGCCACGTTTTCCTCGGTCTCTCTCTATTTCTGGTTCCATTTACATCATTAACATCATTTACATATTGTATAAGTTTGTAATATAAGTGTGATATTGTATAAGTTTGTAATATAAGTGTGATATTGTATAAGTTTGTAATATAAGTGTGATGTTGTATAAGTTTGTTATATAAGTGTGATATTGTATAAGTTTGTAATAGGGTGATATTGTATAAGTTTGTAATAGGGTGATATTGTATAAGTTTTTTATATAAGTGTGATATTATATAAGTTTGTAATATAAGTGTGATATTGTATAAGTTTGTAATGTAAGTGTGATATTATATAAATTTGTAATATAAGTGTGAATGAAGAGAACTTGGAACATGTGAGGGAATTTGTGTATTTAGGTAGCATGTTCACAGAGGATGGCCGAACGGACAGTGATGTTGAAAAAAGGGTTGGTGCGGGTAACAAGGTGAATGGAGCATTAAAATAGTTATTGTAAACAATAATTTATCAATGAAAGCGAAAATGGTCGTCCCCTCTCCTTAATCTTAATTATACCCCTTCCATAACTCGATCTCCGTTTAGTACATAAGTAACCGCTTTGTTTTATTTGATTGTTAAAATTTTATACATTTATAAAGATTACTTGTAACCGAAACATGTGTTGAGTGAGTTCAGTGAAAATAAAAAGTGTTGTAATGGAAAGTATAATTATATTTATTCAAATATGAATCCACAACACAAAGTGAAGACGAATATAGAAGAATTTCTGTATTGTTTCTTAAACAATGATGTAAAACTCCATATTAAATCATTAACTTTTAGACGCCCAGTGGTTCCATACGGGACCGATGATTTCACTATTGGATTACTCTGATTGATGACAATAGTACGTATATTTAAAATATGTAAATGAGGTCTTTGAGATAGCGATCCATAATTTTATTTTAGGTTCCGAATAATATTTTTGTCAGGATACGTAATATTAGTATTTATACCTGCATTATCAGGTTCACTCTTATGGGGATATGCGTTCTGTTTTATTACGGTCCGCCTAGTAAAACACACAATCTATACCACTGTCACTTTTTCGTCATCGTCTGAACTCGAAGGTTGTAATCACATTGCTGTTGTGAATGTTTAAATATATTTTTTGTTTTTATACTTTGTAATTGTAATTGTAATTTGTTTGTAATTGTTCACATTTTATATAATTACACATTAAAGTTAAAGCTTTTGCAAATTATTATATATACAATCTTTTATTTTCGTAATGCTTTTTATTTTACATAAATAGAATGACTAATTTTAGAGATAATATTATTTTTATAACAGCTACTCGTAGGTCGCAAGTCGCGCGAATATTTGCTTGGACAGTGGGCTGCATTTTTTGCACGCGGCGCACGGGCATTTAAGGTTAATAAGAATGAGAATTACATGTTTTGTCTTCCCAGGGCATTATGAATCGTCAGATCGGCCACAGTCACTTTCGATAACGCCTTAGAAAGATAACATTTCCCATAAATTATATTATAATAAAACTTCTAGAAATAGACGTTTTCATTCGTATTAAAACTACTTATTTTGTTTCTGTTACATTGACGAAGCTCTGAAAAATAAAGTGGAGTTAAAACGAATTACATAGGTGTTCAAAATATTTTTTTTATAAATAATTTAAACAAACGGACAAAAATAATAGTTTACCGTAAAATTCCAAATTTTCATTTATTTTAAGACCACAACCATTTTTGTGGTGTTATAAATGCTTAGTGTATTTCTGTGAAGTTTAAACTGAAATAGTTTATAATATTATAATGTTTTGCGTTCCTTAGCTTTCTTTAGTATTTTAAATATGTGTAAAGATACATATTTAAAATATTATAAAATTGTTTACATGATCTGACAGATGTCGTAAATATTTATTTTGGAACGTTTTTTATGTATCACTGAAGAAGGACTGGTTGTCTGAAATATGTCTTGTAATTTTTATTTTTTAAAGTTAGTGTTGTATATCCAAAGTATATAAAAAAGAAAAAAAAGAAATGTTTCCATTCATACATCTCTTCACTAACCTTCCGTAGACATTTAAAGACAAAACTGCATACTTATTTGGAAAATAAAAAGTAGCCAAAATAATATATTTTTATTATTATCGTGTCTCAATCATTTACTTTATCGATGTGTTAAATTTACTTGAATTCCTATCAGCAGTTACAATGTACCCACGTAATCCCTTTAACGAAATAACGATGATAATAGAAAATTCATCACTTTAATAGAACTTCGTGAAACCCTTTTAGAGATATTTAATTACCGAGTGGAGGGATAAGCATTGGGATTGGTCCCACCGCATGTCCAGGAGTTTGGTCGAGAATGCCCGATATTTGAAGTATACCAAGGGCTGCGGGTTGGTTTAAACGTGGTTTTCAGCGATACTATAAATTAGTTTAATATTCCACCCCAAATTGTAGAGTTAAATAAGGTAATTCCGTGATACTCTCTAACTCGGTGATATTTGTGATCTAATTTATATAATTTTAATGAATTAAAAGGCTCCTTTTTTTTAAATTTAGAAAGTTATTTACTTTTAACATTCGAAAATCATATTTACTAACCAAAAATATTTCTTAACCGAGAATCTTAAGGTTGTTGCATTCTGTTTAGAATATTGTTCGTTGGTTTATATCATTCCTCAGATAATCTGAAATCGATAACCCGACGACCTTCGTGGCCGCGTGGTAAGTGCATTGACTGCCACCCCGAAGGTTCCGGGTTCGATTCCCGGCAAGGGCAGTGTGGTTGTCACACTGTCTTTGGTCTGGTGTAGAATTCACCTGACAATAAAATAGCGATATATTAGCTACCTATCACATGTCACGAGAATCACTATGATAGCTATAATACCCTTTACATCGATTTGGCTCTTGCTGTCGTGATGTAAAGAGCGATTCAACAAAATAATAATAATCAAAGCAATAAATCTTTAAACACATCGAATAAAAATAAACACAAAAGTGGAAAAACAGTGTTTTTAATCATTAAAAATTATTATTATTGAATTCCACAATGTAAACGCGTTAAATTTATTGGAAAATATTGCTTTCACCTTGCATTTATATAAATCATACAATTTTTATTAATCCATAAATAAATTAGAACTGAGAAGGATTACATTAAGTATTCCATTTACAGCTTATCCCTTTTTATCTAAAATATATTAGCCAAAAATAAAACATAATCTAATAGATTGTTTAAAGTGCGTTGGGACAAAATCATTTTAAAAATATAATTTTTCTTCTCTTGTGTGGGACAGATCATTTGTTAAAAAATAAATAAAAACAGTTTTATTAAAATGCACAGTAAAAAATAATTACCTGAAATTTTCCTATTTTATTATGAGTTTTGCCGTACTATCACGGATTTACCCCAGCTTTCTCTTATCACTTTCGTGAAAGCTCTGAATTAAAACGTTATTTTTCGTTAAATTATCGCTGCTGTAGTTTTTAAGTCCCCGGGATTATTAACTTATTTACGTTATATCAAAATTGCTTTCAGTTTTTACGTCGTTTCAGAGATAAATCTTTTCATTTAGGAATTTACGTGTCAACAAACGTGAATTGAATTTTCATAGAATATTTTTATTTCACTTTCTAATTTTTTTTTAAAAAACATTAAACAGTTAGATTCTGGTTTGCTTGTGGTTAAAGAGAAGTTGCTTTTGTTTCTACTAAAGAGGTTTATGGGTTGGTAATGCCTCTTCGTGTGGTGTAACTAAAATAGTTTGTGCCCCTGGAAACGACACCAAGTCGGCGAAATCTTCCACCACAGTGACAAATAATAGAGTTATAGTTCTTTTTAAGGCAATCTTCGTATACAGGGTTAGATTATTGGTGGTTGAGGTATTAGTTTTGTAAAACTCCATTATTTATATATATTAGTAACCATGATAGTTTAGTGGTTTTACTTAGATTTAATTTATATAAAATATATAAATAGGGACAAATTTGTTTCGCCTTGCGAAGGCATTCTCAAACTGCAGTTTGAGAATGTCCTCGCAAGGTGAATCAAATTTGTCACTATTTATATATATTTTCTTCTTCTTCTTCTGTCCTCCGCTTCGACCCTCCAATCTGACACTCTTAACAATCTTGTTCCATCTCTCCCAACTTCATCCTCACATCGCAGCCTTGGTCGTCCAATTGGTCTTCTACCACCTGGGTGCCACTCCAGCTGACAGCTATTCAGTCTGACCTGTGTGGAGAGACTGGGAGCTTTATAAATATTGTACAGCTCGTCATTATGCCGCACTCTCCAGCCTTCACCGTCATTCACAGGCCCCAGAATTCTGCGCAGCACCCTTCTCTCAAAAGTATCCAGTCGCTCTGCGGATTTCGCTGTCATTGTCCACGCCTCACATCCATAGGTCACTACTGTTCGGATGATTGTTTTATACAGGGTGATTTTGGTTTTCCAATGCACGTTTCTTGATTTGAGCGCTGGTAGTAGAGAGAAGAATGTTTTGTTACTAATTGTGATTCTTCTTTCGATTTCCTTGTGATCTTCGTTTTCTTTTGTTATAGACGAGCCCAGGTAAGTGAAGTCTTCCACCATCTAAAAGTTGTAATTATATATATATATATATTTTATATAAATTAAATTCTAGGAAAACCACTAACTAATCGTATTTACTTTTATAAATTAGGACCATATTGTCTTAGACACCAAAATAAATTAGTTATCAGTATTTTATCATATAAGACAAGCTAAATTACCATCACACAGTCTCCTGAAGGGGTAGTTAGAAAGAATGTACCGCCACGCTGTGCTTTTCTGAAAAAATTCTCTCGCTTCCTTATCTTTCATAAATCGTGTCATGACTCCTTTTCCGACACCTTATTTGGCCGACTTTTAATATTTGTTTGATTTTATCATGTCACGTCGGTCTTCCTATATTAACTAAAGAATTGTCAAATATGTTTGCTACATGAATGGAATGCAGTAAACATATTTGCAAGGCAAATCTTGTCTTGTTTTCAATTGTGTTTATTATTAGGCAATACGTTGTTGTTCAGGGCTCTTCTCCAGGTGGCTCTAGGTCTGCCTCGCTTCGTCTTTCAGGCAGGCTGGGTTCCATCTCAGAGTGTTACCGATCCACTGCCATTTGCGTCTAGCGAGTTGTTCTCTAATTGGCTTTTCGCCTGCCATAGTCCAGAGAATGGCATTTGACAGTGTTTGGGGCCAATAGATTTTGAATATTGAGCAAAGGCACCTATTTATAAACACTTGGAGTTTACCAACAACGTCCGCGGTAGATTTCCAAGTGTCACATCCGTACAGCAGTACGCTTTTAACGCTACTGCTGAACACTATGATACTTCAATATTGTACGGGACAGATTGCTCCCCCATACTATTAATTTTTATTTAGGCCGCTGACTGCTGCTCGTCTCCGATGTAATGTAGATGGTGAAAGTGGAGAATACGGCGTGATGATAATTGTGTGTAATAAAACCAAGTTTTATTATATTGCGGCAATCGGTGCAAGAGTTGAAGCAAAGAGAATTGTGGCAGTAGTTCAAATCCCTTATAAGGACTAGTTTTCACGAAGGTAGGAGCGCAAAGCCTCTAGACGCGCAGCGTGTGAACGCTTGTGTGAAAGTGAAGAAAGTGAGGGCCGATTCCAAACACGATCGGCTTATATAGCCTCCGCGGCAGCTAGCGATAGCGTTGTTAACGGTTTTTTCCGTTTCCGAGAATTTTAGTATACTCTCCGCAGCTGCTGTTACCACGGCGTTATGATTGGCTGTTAACAATGGCGCGACGCAACGGCCACTTGTTTCCGAGAATACTTCGATCTACTTACTGCACACAACTTCGTTACTGTGCACTTCCACTCCTTACCGACCGCCTTATTTATTTTAACAAATGACAGAAGCAAATTAAAACTCAAATAAATTTAAAATTACTAACATTAATTAAATAAAATTAACATAGTTGTAACTAATGAAATAAAATAATAAACTGTTTGCATACGTCCGATACAAATATTGTTAAATGTTTTGATTTGAAAGGTAGAAGAACGAAAGGTTGTCGAGTTAGTTAACAATGTTATTCGTTCCAAATAGTTCTGTATTTTACTTTTAAAAAGAATGCCTACTCATATCGTAACGAATGGATTGCCTTAAGATTATAGCGTATAGCAATGGTGCAGTTAGCATTTCTCGTCTTGGAGGCTGTGTGCGTGTGTCTGTGTGACTGTGTGCAATGGTAAACGTGTGTGTGTTGCACTAGCAGCACCTGCATGCGTGAATGCCAAAAAAACTAGATGGTCAACAGCGCACTCACCAAAACCGTAGCCGTCCCTCGAGGAAATAACGCCCTTATCTCACGCGGCGTTGGATCGAAATTCGCGCGGCAAGAAGATCACATTTTCGAGAAACTCAATCTCTCGACTCTGGGAATTGCATCAGATTACCGGTGTATGAAAATTTAGTACACAAAAATGTCGAATGGGAAAGTTTCAATGATTTATGTAGAAATAAATACTGCGGCCGATTTCTCTATCCTTGTGCGCTCTCGTGGGCAAAATTCGGTTTATCGAAAGCGAGTAAACTTGTCGTGCTAGTTCCACCATTGAATTTCTGTTATGAATATATAAAACTATAACATCTACCAAAATTTGTTTATCACATTAAAAACATCATAAAAATACATATTGTTTCTTGAACAATGATAAAACCTTAATTTTAAATCATCAATACGAATGGAAACTTCTGTTTTCCAAGTGTTTTATTATAATTTATGGGAACGGCGTGTTTCACATTTCTGAGGCAGTATCAAATTCCCATAAACTATTATAAAACTTCTAGAAAACAGACATTTTCATTCCAATTAATTATAGAAAAATACAAGATTATTGACATTATTAGAATATTTAGTAAAATATTCCTTTTCTAGGATTTATATTTATTTCGGAGATTAAATTGATATTACTAGGATATTCATAATGGTTTTAATAATGCCATAGATATGTGAAACTTATCTACCATAAAATATAATGAAACTTCTTTAAAAAATAAATTTCGGTCAATATTTAAAAAAAAACATATTTTTTACGCCCTATAATAAGAATCTAAATTATAAATATCCATAGTAAGTATTAGGTACTATAAAACGTACATTTAGTAGAAATTGTATTGTCCTTCGTGCATGATAAAATAATTTAAAATATATTATTATATATTAAATTAAAATTCATTATTACATAAAATATAATAATACTTCTAGTAAACTGTACATTTTTCTCAAAAGATATTATCGTCCTCATAAACTCGACAGTTCTGTCGATTCTTGCCAAGAGTCAATTCTTGTCTATCTGAAGGCCTGAGCCTTCAAATTTATAGTGTAGGTGTAACACCGCTAAGAGAGTCCATACATAGACTTTTGGTCCTTCATGATTTTCTTCGTTCTTGCGGCGTGGAAAGTGTTAGGCGTTTCGTTTTCTCGATATGTTTCGAAGGTTTTACAAGTTCATCTTCATCCTCCGGAACTCTTGTAAAATCTTCAAAGCATGTCGAGAAAAATTATTTCAAAAGTGGAAAAAACAGTGGTTTAATTCATAAATTAGTGGGATTAAATATGGTAAGCTAAGGTAAGGTGGTATTAAAACAAAATTGCATCTTTCTAAATATTTTTTCTTCTAAATTATATTATCATGTATTATTATTATTTATTATTTCACTGTTAAAAAATAATTGTTAGCACTTACTGTTAAAATATATTTTGTTACTACCTCCTTATAACAAATAGCCCAGGTTAATTTTTAAATTTGAATTATTGTATCGAATTTTAATTGCGTTTTTTATTAGTCTTTCTTTGTTTAGTTTTTGTTTTATTTTTACACCTGAAGATGGAGGTATCCTCCGAAACATGTCGTGTATTTTAATATTTTTATATTAAAAAGTGGTTTAAACAATGTTTTTTTAATTCCCAAAGTATATTACTATGGAATTCCACAGTGTTAATGCCTTAACTTTCAATGAGATTATTAAAACAAAATTTGAATTCCAAAATACGCTTTCATTTGGGATATGTGTTTGTTTGTTCTGGTAACACTAAATAAAGTACTCGTATTGCTTCTTATTCACATGTTTCGATTTTTATTGTCAAACACAATCTCAATACGCAAGAGATTTGTTATGCTTTTCGTGGTTTATGAGAATGCAAACGTCATTTCATATATTCGAATTTAGTCATTTGCGAGAATACGGACTAAGCAAGAACCGTGGAGGCATGCGGCTTGCACCTATGCATGTGGATGGGGCTTAGGAATCGTGTTTTGAGGCCGCTTCCTACGAAGGTACCTATGAGGTATGCGTTTTATTTTTCCCAAAGCCTGCGCGGACGCCGAGCAACTTTCGCGCGCAGTTTGGCAATGGACGCCATTTTTTTTTCGCATTCGAATTTTGAACTCGGCCCTAAAGGGCAAGGAACCCTCTCGGCTGTGTACATAATTCGGCATATCCTTTTTTATAAATGTGCGAGGAAAATGAGAAAAATAACAATGCTCTTTTAAAAGTTTTGTTTGACGTACTTATTGACCGGCATAATAAGTTGTGGTCAGAGCACTCAATACCACTTTGAGACTCGGTCGTAATTTTAAATCATTTCTCAAAGCACTTACCAAATTCATGTATGTATGAGATTTTTAAAAACGATTTTGTGTCCAAATTTAACAACATATTTTTCTATTGTTTTTTTGCTAGCAATAGACTATTTTACGAATTTCAAACCGCAGTTTCCTCGAGATTACAAATTAAGGTGTTTTATTTATCTAAAAATGTATGGAATTAAAAGTCTCTGATTTCTCTATTTTATTATTTAAATACGCGTTATAAGAAATGTCGAATATTTTGTAAAGGCTAACATAAATATAAAGGGAAATAAAAATCGTTTTAAACATTTGTGTACTTTATTTTCAGAACAGTATATATTTTTTTCGAACCAACTAGATTTGCTCTCACTTCTTCAGGGTTACAAAAACAAACTTAATTATTAACATAGAAACACATCAAAAAACTTCTTTTTCTTATTTTTAGTTAGGTCGTGTGAACAACAAGTCAACGAAGTTCTAGTGCCAACCGTCATGTATGGAAGTGAAGCTTGGAGCTGGCAAAATAAGGATGAAAGCAGGATAAATGCCGTAGAAATAAGACCACTAAGAAGAATGTGCTGGAAAACGTTGTATGATAGAATACCGAACGATGAAATAAGAGAGAAATGTAAAGCAGATGACTGCATCATGGATAAAATTTAAAAAGGATCCCTGAGATGGTTCGGACACATGGAACGAATGGATGAGAGTAGAATGGTTAAAAAGTTGTACACAAGCAGCGTGAGTGGGAAAAGAAGCCGAGGACGACCGACGAAAACATGGCATGACCAAATTAATCAATTACTAAAAGGCGGCCACATTCGAAGTCGGAATAATCGACGTGCGTGCATGGTACGATGTATGAATGTAGAGGAAGCCCGAGAGGTATGCCAGGACAGGTCAGTGTGGCGATCCATCCTCTCTGCCTACCCCTCCGGGGAAATGGCGTGATGGTTAGTTAGTAAGTTAGTTATTTAGGTCGTGTCACCTATTAATAACGATGAGTGGTACTGGGATGATGATGACCAATCATCCCTCCATCTCATAACATACAATATACGTAATATATAAATATTTAAAATAGGGGGAGAGGGTGTGGACAAATGTATAAGGAAAAGCGAACGAGAGGATAGGTGAACAATGAGTGGAATAGTATAATAAAGAAAAGTTCATTTGATGTAGTAGGAAAAAGAACATATTTGTTTATTAAACCAAGGTTACAATAATTCGATTTCAAACATATTGATATACAAAATTCTAAAAAAACTATTGTAATTAATAAAGTATTCAAAATAGATGCAGATTAAAAAACTGTTTAATCGGATTTTTATTTATACATATGTCATAGAAGTACATAAGACCATCTTTATCTGGTTATTAAATCGTTACACCTGCGCTTTGTGAATTTTAACCAGAACTTAAATGTGCATCCTCAATTAACTTACCCATTTATGAACTTTAGAAGCCGTAGTGATAAAAGCAATATTGTTGATTTAACGTAAGAAAAAATGGGGTCTTCGCATATCTAAGCTCTTCAACTGTGCAACTCTAAGAAATTTCATCTTGTAGTGTTATTGAATACCCGGCACCCCTGGAAACGGTACAAAGTCTGCTAAACCTTTCATCACAGTGGCAAGAGAAAGTGGAGATTCGCCTTGTTTAGCAATTCTTCTGCGATTCATAAAGCATTCTTGCCATTGATACGAAGTAGATGAAAATCTCATAAATAACTAATATACATGATGAACTTGCATCTACGAGTCTTTAGCGATAATCATTAGTTTTCCAAGAATTTTGTTTAATTTAACTTTATGAAATGTGTCGTCGTAAAAGAAATGTTTAATACGAAATTTCTGAAAGAACCTACTTTTAAAATATATTATTATATACTGCATGGAATTTAACGGCATTGCTTAAGAAAAAAATATTAATTATTAAAAACTAAAAATAAATAAAATTATTAAAAATATTAAAAACATTCGTTTCGTACTTTGAAATAAATCAAATATGTAATCTAAAGGAAAGGAACATTTTTTCAAAATTATTTTTTGTAAATAATATTCTCCACCAAATAACCTATCATCGACATCGATAGACTGGTCGATGCCAGCCAGCCTGGCGAAACCGGTCGCCAATAATCGAAATATAGACAAAAATGGAAGTCGTTATTAAGAAACAACATTTAATTTAATTATTACATATTTCTTCAATATTCACCATTACTTTGTGTTGCGGATTCATAATTGAACAATCTTATTTTATTTGTAACACAACATTTTATTTTTAAAAACTAATAAAATTAAACGTTAATACAAACATGTTTCGTGACACAGAAGCCCTACATCTGTGTAGTTAAAATATTAAGTACACAAAATAAATATTAAAATTAATTTTATTATATCTTGAATGTGGTCAATTTTGACAGATGTTTTTAACATCTGTCAAAACATTTAATTTAATTTGTATTTACAAAAGAAAGGGTTTTATTATAAAGAAAAATATGTAATATAAATTATTTTTTTATAAGGATTAATTGTATCTCAATTGAGACGAAGATGTAAATTGTTTTTCTGGGAACAAAATGTGGTGGCCAAGGTGCTTACAGGACTTATGACCTGTGAGTTTTGCGATCGCTTTATGTTTAACAACATTCCCCATTCCGCCCTTCTTATGACCACCAGATCTGACAATTTTTTGGAACTTTTATATATGCTAGAATCCCACGCTTATCTTTATATTTTTTTGTTCACTCTACACTAGCGTCATCTATTAAGATTCCAAAAAATCTAGCGTCATCTATTAAGGTTCCAAAAAATTGACAGATGTGGTGTCATCTATTAAGGTTCCAAAAAATTGTCAGATGTGGTGGTCATAAGAAGGGCGGAATGGGGAATGTTGTTTAACATAAAGCGATCGCTCAACCCAACCAATGACACGTCATAAGTCCTGTAAGCGCCTCGGCAACCACATTCTGTTTCCAGAAAAAGAATTTACACCTTCGTCTCTATTGAGATACAATTAATCCTTATAAAAAAAAAATTATCCGCAATGGGTAAAATCCAGCATTTGTCTACAATAATTTGTATACATTCAAAATGTTGTATTAATTATTTAATTTAAAACTATAAAATATAAATTTCCACTATGTCAGCATTGTATTGTTGAAGGTTCCTCCAGTAAATTTCCTGAACCTTTTGGGCTTAGATGTATTGATGACATATGTTTATGTAGAGATGTTCGTGTAAGCGCGAGCAGAAAATGTTAACATAATATAAATCTTAACATCATCCTACACACTATGAGGAATTGGGCAGGAATTAGTCTTAGAGCTTGGAAATAATACAAACTTATATGGTCGATAGAGATGTATCTCAAAAAAGGATTAATAAATACAAAATAATAAATTTTAATATAAACGCGATTGTTTTGGTTGTTTTGCTGAGATTTTTATTTTTATATAAAAATATCAATTTTAGTGAGAAATATGCTTCGCCTTGCGAAGGCGTACTCAAACGTTTGAGTCTAGAGAGTTTGAAAATACCCTCGAAAGGGGAAATAAATTTGTCAGCTACATTTTTATTTTTATAAACGATAAATTTAAATATCTATAAAACCAAAAAACCAATTGTATTAACATTATATTATAATTTATAATGTGGTTTTACAAAATAAAAATTTAAATCTTCAATAAAATATTTTTTTTATTAATATATGTATGTATGGTAATCATGGGCGAAATAGAGTTGATATAAGGCCGTTGTCTTGGCTGCGAAATATAATAGAATGGACAGGAATGAGTACAGTGAAGAACCTGTTTCAAGTGGCGCAGGACAGAGATGCTTTTGCTGCAGTGGTCTTCGACGTTAGGATGACTTGCACCAGAAGAGAGAAGATGAACAATGTGTGTTATTCAGAAAAAAGGTTTACAGAAATTATACATTAATAATATATGTATTTCTAAGAAAGTAAAGATGGCAGAAGCAATGTTGTTCTTATTTCAAACCTTGTGTAGCTGAGTTTGGTGTTTACAAAAAAGGTTAACGTAGATTCTTCTTCTTCTCGCCATGTCATGTCAGTTCCACCCGATAACTATCGCTTGAGAGTAATTAATCCCTTTTCATAGTGGTAACATGAATGATTTCCAAAGTGATTTCCTTTTAAATAATAATGATATTAAACAATGCTTTTTAATATCTCCCTGACAGAGAGACAACATAATGGTTAAAATGTTCGTTTACAAGCAATGTAAGTGAAGAGAGAAGCTGTGGAAGATCAATAAAACGGTAGATGTAAATTAAGGTAATGAGGTAATGAGAACAGGTAAATTATAATAAACATATAATACCAGGAACGCATGAGAGATGGTTTGACATTAGGAATAGAAGATACTCTCCTAAGTCAAGAATATTTGTCTTCTGAATGTACTTTCACGAATCGACGTCGATCTCCGAAGCGATCATGTTCAGTTGATTACCCTCAAGTTGTTTTTAGCATGCTGCGAGATAAAACAGTCTGTGTTGACGCTGTTGAAGATCCGGAACATTAAGATGGATAGCCTCCAAGATGACGGAATCCTCAAAGAATCCCCTGATAAGTCTAAATAAATCGGTAATGTGTACCCATCCCTCCTTATCTGTAAACTATTGGTCCCCAGCATGCCCAAGAGGAAAGGATCGCATGACCAAATGAATCAAATACTAAAAGGCGGATATAATCTATTATAATTCGAAAAAATCGACGAGTGTGCATGATGCGATTTATGAATGTAGAAGAATCTAGAAAAGCATGTCAGGAAAAAGCAGTATGGCGATCCTCATTGCCTTCTCTTTCGTGTATACGGCATGATGGTTAGTGAGTTAGTTTTCAAAAATAGAATTATAGCACTATTGAAACACATTATCGATATGATTTTTTTATATTGTTTTGTTTCGGAATTTTAAACCTGAGATTTCGACAGACAAAAGATGAATGGACTCAAGGCATTGAATATTTATAAGTGCAGCCCAGATGAGCTCATTTCTGTTTGACACGAGATCACAATGCATTCCCGTACTAATTCATTCAAAATATAAAGTTTTTTATGAGGAAAATGTGCATTGGAATTTGACAGGTTAGTAGTAAAGGTGGTATACCAAAATGTTAACAGCTGTGTTATGGTTCGAATTCATACTCTTTTTTTTATTCCGATGTATATATTTTTTTCATATCAAAACAAATATTTACAGTTCTATTTATCACTACCTCAATATTTGTTATAAATTAGAATTGTAAAATATTAATCTTGTTAAATTAAATTTCTATATAGAAGTTCATTGTAAATAATGAAAATTATAATAATAACATTTCATATAAATAATTCTACCGGTTTATTTGAAAAAAATTAATTTGTTATAAAATTTTTCGAAAAACAGAAAATTAATTAACTAAAATTAAATATTTGATATTTAACAACTACGATTAAAACGATGAAAAATATATGTTTCCCCTTTTTGATTTTTATGTAGAAGTTAAATATGAACAAATGGAAATAGATTCACAAAAAATTGTATTTTTTTATTTACTATTTATATATTCCTCAAAAATCACAAATCTATTTAAATACGTAAACTAAAAAAGTTATGTTATTATAATAGATTTTTTATATTAATCTTATTCATTATAAATTTACTTATTATATATAACTAGTTATTTAATTAAAAAGTTATATTTTCTATTGCAAATAAATACAAAAATAAATAGTAAAAATACATTTTTATATAAAAAAAATTCTAATCGTTCTAATTGGAATATTCATCTTCATTTTAATGGTAAGCAAGCTATATATATTACAAAGATGGCGCTAAAAGGGTCTTTTTTCTCTTTTTTTCTTACTATTGTAGTAAGGTAAGGTTTGGATGACTTCGTGTCATTTCCATAGACGATGCTATAGTTAAAAAATGAGGCAACTTCTAAGCCCCTCATTTAATTTGGGTAATGAAATTTCTTGATTAATTATAAATGAATATTTTTAAAAATTACGTTATTTTTAATAAATCCGTATTCTACTAAAATCAAGGAAAAAATAGTATTTATAGTACGACCTTCGTGGCCGAGTGGTAAGTTCATTGACTGCCACCCCAAAGGTTCCGGGTTCGATTCCCGGCGAGGGCAGTGTGATTGTCACACTATCTTTGGTCTGGTGTAGAATTCACGTGACAATAAAATGGTGATAG
The DNA here is from genome assembly GCA_022606425.2 of Lepidostoma basale. Taxonomy (NCBI): domain Eukaryota; kingdom Metazoa; phylum Arthropoda; class Insecta; order Trichoptera; family Lepidostomatidae; genus Lepidostoma; species Lepidostoma basale. The sequence goes on along the minus strand of JAHDVF020001018.1, from coordinate 159,186 downwards.
ATTAGCTACCTATCACATGTCACGAGAATCTCTATGATAGCTTTAATATCTTTATTCGATTTGGCTCATGCTGTCATGATGTAAAGAGCGAATCAACAAAATAATAAAAATAATATATGTGATTTTATGGAAAAACTATCCGAGATCGTGTCCGCAACGTAGACATAAGAAAAACTAGCGAAATAGAGGATATCGTTCAGTGGAGTAGATCCAGAAGAAGATACTGGAGAGACCATGTAGCCCGAATGGATGGTGACAGACTTGCATTATACAGCCGCTTATGAAATCCCCCCCGAACACCGCCCACCTGGGAGACCGCCTAAGAGATGGAGGGACAGCTGGATCTCATCATCCGACGAGATATGATTTCTGTGTCACAGATCGTCAGATCTATTAAAAGAAGAAGAAGAAGATTTTATACGCTGATATTCCATAGCATATTTAAAATAGCGTATGTGCAACATCGAAAAAAACATTATGTGTTAATACATTATGTGCTAAATTAAAAAACCGTGGATACGTGGAACATAAATTAAATAGAAAATATGTGCACAATCTAAAAAGAACATTTTGTATTAAATTATTTTTATTTTGTTATTTTATTTTATATCATTGTATTTTATATTATTTATTTTAGATTTATTTTGTGGGTGTTAGACGATATAAGTGTGCGCGGGAGATGCCTATTGGTGGTGGTAAGAGTTCGCAACCCATCACACCGCGTCTCCCGCGGGGCGAAATTAGAAGGTTGGAGTGCCGCATCAGTAAAAGTGTGACAGTCCATTCTTTCTGCCTACCCTTTCGGGTAGACGGCGTGATGGTTAGTTAGTTAGTTAGTATTTAAAAAAAATTATACTAAATAATACATTATACTGTCGCATATCTTACTTGTCCGTTCATTTAAATAGTACGGAGTTCTAGAATTAGTAAAAATAGTGATCCGGTCGAGGCCTTGGATGAGTTTACTTTATTTTTCTTGCACCCGAAATTCGCCTCAGCAGTTGTGCATTTCGGTTCCTAATGCATCCGACATGCACGACGCCCGTCCCGCTCTCGCACCCCGCCGGATGCGGCGGGTATAGTCACCTCTCTGTCTCGCGTCATCGTGGACTTGTTTATAACCTGAATTCAGTCATTGGCTTTAGACCAAAGGTGGCGGGAAAATGTAAGACGCTAAAAAAATAATTTCGTAACATTATAAAAAGCAAGTCTTGCATCTGTAATATAAATTAATTAACTTGTATTTATTATTTATTATTTAGTCTTGGCAAATACATACACTTAACGTGAAATTACGTATCATTACATGAGTAGTAATTATATTTATAAAGTAAACATTAATTCTTCAGAATTAATACGAATGAAAACGGCCGTTTTGTATAAGTTTTATTAGACTCGTATTTTATGTGAATGATATGTTTCCCCTGTCTAAGACATTATCAAATCTCTTCTTCTTTTTCTTTGCCATTTCCCATCATCTGGGGTCGGCCCTCCTCGTACGAAAACGCCAAACTTTCCTATTTTCACTCATTTCCACTGTCAGGTTCTCGCGTTCGAGCTCCTTTTCCATGTTGGCCCACCATGTTGCCATTGGGCGACCTCTTCTTCTTGGTTTTGTGGGAATGCTGAGGGCTTTTTGGACAATGTGCTCGCTGTCTCTTCGCATCATATGACCGTACCGCCGGAGTCGAGATTCTTTTAATTTTTCCGTTATTGGGGCAACCTTAAAGCTACCCCTCACGTATTCGTTCCTAACGTGGTCCAGCCTTGTGACGCCTCCAGCCCACCTCAACATTTTCATCTCGGCAGCGTGGACTCGACTTTCGTGGACTTTTTTGTTGGTCCAGCACTCTGCTCCATATAGGATGGCGGGCCTCACTGCAGTTATAAGACATTATCAAATGTCATTCACATAAAATATAATGAAACTTTTAGAAAACAGACGTTTTCATTCGAAATAAATATTTAACATGGATTTTACGTCATTGTTCAAGAAACAATAAATTAATTCGTGAGTTAAAATTACAGATTATATATATGTAATATATAATTTAAGCGTGAAAATATTTTTTTTAACAGCTTATATGAAATGATCTTAAAAATAAATAGTTTGAATGTTTATTTATTGAAAATGATGAAAACATGAATATTTATTATTTATTTATTAAGAGTAAAATACAACTATTTCAATTCTCCCCGAGTTTAAGTTCATTTAGTCTCCCCAACGAGGTAGGCAGAAAGAATAGACTGCCACACCTTTCTTTCCTGACATATATCTCGATTCCTCAACATTCATACATCGTGTCATGCACGTGACCGACATTCAATATTTGATTTATTTGATCGTGCCACGTTTTCCTCGGTCTTCCTCTATTTCTTGCTCCATTTACATCGTTAACATATACTTTTTTACCATTATTTCTTCATTCATTATTTCTATGTGTCCAAACCTTCTTAATGATCATTTCATTATTTCGTTCATAACACCATCATCCGCACCGCATTCACTTCTTATATTTTCATTCGGCTTTCTATCATACACAGAGTATTCACACATTCGTCTAAGAGATCTCATGTCTACTGCATTTATTCTACTTTCATCCTTCTTTTGCCAGTCCCATGCTTCGCTTCCATACATAAGGATATAATAACTAAATAACAATAAAGTAAGACCAACTACATACATGATATTACAAATATAAAATAATATAATAATTAACAGACGACAGTATGAAACAATTGAAGAGTGGAAAGGTATCAGAAGAGTTCAGAACCTGTTCCAAGTGGCGCAGGACAGAGATACCTTTACTGAAGTGATCGCCAAAGTTAGGGGGATCTGACACGTCACAGAAATAAGAAGATTGTCATATCACAGTGATATTGGTGTGGTGATAGTATGGTAATTGTGAGAAAGGTAAATAAAATAAATATTTTCAAAAACATTAAGAAAATACAGAGTACTTTTATAAAAACATATGTTTTAACAAACGTCTCGTTTCAAAATGGAAATACGGTGGTCTTAAAATAAATTATGTGTTTTAAATTATTTTAAAATAAACAGTCTCGTCTCCCGCGTCTCCCGCGGGGCGAAAAGAGAAGGATGGAGTGCCGCATCGGTTAAAGTGTGGCAGTCCATTCTTTCTGCCTACCCCTTCGGGGAGACGGCGTGATGGTTAGTTAGTTAGTTAGTTAGTTAAAATAAACAGAGTTTTATAATTTTTTTGTTTTTTTATTTATTTTTTATTTATACGATTTAATATGAGAGTATCGTGAGAGTACTCTCATTATTGATACCCCATTATTTATGGAATGAAATATTTGCCTGCCTAGTTTGTTAGTTAGTTAGTTAAAATAAACAGAGTTTTATATATTTTTTTTTTTTTTATTTTTTTTTTATTTATACGATTTAATATGAGAGTATCGTGAGAGGACTCTCATTATTGATACCCCATTATTTATGGAATGAAATATTTGCCTGACGCTATTTATGACATGAGTTCTTTTTTACATTATTTTTGATATGTGTTCTTTTAAACACTATTTATGATATGAGTTCTTTTAAACACTATTATTGACATGAGTTATTTTAAACATTATTATAACCAGTAAATAAACTTATTGTAGATTGTGAAAAATTATACATAAAATTACTTAAAACCAACTAAACTAAACAATCGAGCAAATTACAAATTACGGCAAGAAAAAATTACTTTCAAATTAAAGTTTTTAAGAGTTCAATATAAATTACTAAGATAATACGTCTATAATATTTACTACAAAGATAGTAATTGGAGAGAGAAATGTGCAAATATATAAATTCTCGGTTTGAAACAGAAAAGCAGCATATAAATTGGAGTGATATTTCCAGGCGTTATCTAGCAGTGCGTTAATAGGCGGTAGCCTTTCACATTGTGTTATAAAGATCTTCTGCTTAATGCTTAAAACTAATCTTCATAGATGGCGTATTGAAACTGACATGTGAATTGTGGTGTTGGATATTAACATATATACAACTTCCAAAAATTTGTCAGACATGGTGGTCATAAGAAAGGTGGAATGGGGAATGTTGTAATAACATAAAAGCGTGCGCTTAACCCAATAAATGACAGGTCATAAGTCCTGTAAACACCTCGATCACCATATTCAGTTTCCAGTTTGCATCTTCGTCTCTATTGAGATAAAATTAATACTTGAAAAGCAGTTCATTCATCAATTCTATTGAAACGCTATGTCTGAAAAATGCCATAACCATATTGATTGCAATAAAATTTTACGACTTTGTATAACATGTATAACATTGTATAAAAAAATTAATTTCAAAATAAGATATTTAAATTTCGAACCGGTAATTCGTATTCCATTGTACTTTGCCCGGGCGACATTTTATACCAGAATAATTGGTTACGCAGTACGTAAAATTTCCCTGGGCCGCTGTATTGATTTTCATTAATATATTATACACACATTAAAATATTTTTAATACCCGCCGTTGCCGTGCCTCGCCCCTCCCCCCGCCGCTGCACTAGCCGCTAGGCCAATGCACTGCCAAAAAACAAGTTGCGTGCACACACACACAAGCGGAAAAATGCATACAAGCAGTTAAAAATCCAACACTCATAAAAATGCATGCGAACGCCTCAGCGGCGCGTCAACGAACTAACGTCCCCGGTGAAATCGCAAACAGTTAATCATTGCAATTTTCATTATTTTCAATATATTTTGTTTTACTTGTAAATAAAATAAAGTAGATTAAAGGTTGTAGAGATAAAATGCAGAATTGAGGCAGCAAGAGCTACGTTTAATTAAATGAAATCACTCTTCTGCAATGATAACGTAAACTTAAAACTCCGCCAGAAAATGATCAAATGCTACGTGTGGTCTGTTTTATTGTACGGGTGTGAAACTTGGACCCTGAAAGTTAACTCAATGAACAGACTGGAAGCATTTGAAATGTGGCTCCATCGCCGAATGTTCAGAATTCCCTGGACAGACATGGTTACCAATACCGAAGTCCTGAGGCGAGCTAGAGTTGACAGAGAATTGTTATCAACTATCAAGGTCCGAAAGATCTCATATCTGGGTCACATACTGCGTGGGGAAAAGTACCACCTTCTCTTACTGATATTGGAGGGAAAAATTGAGGGACGCCGAGGGCCCGGAAGGAGACAAATGTCCTGGCTGCGAAACGTGAGGGAGTGGACCGGCATCCGAAGTGTTGAGGAGCTGTTCCGAGCGGCGCAGGACAGGGACAGGTTCGCCGAGGTGATCGCCAACGTTGGGGGGACCCGACAGGGCACTTGAAGAAGAAGAAGAAAGGTTGCCTGGGATCAAATCAATTCAAATCAGTTTATTTACTCAAAAGACATAACAAATAGCATAAATGTTTAAGGCATCTATTGAGTACAGGTAAGATATGATACACATACAACATAATTATATTACCCGTGGCTTTTTCCAACTGATTTATTGCTAGGGATGCTAGGCTACCAGTCACTCGAGAGGAGACGAGACATTCACTTGGGTGTCCATTTCTTTCGACTGATAGGCGGTTGTATGCACAACTCAGAAATCCTGAGTGATGTAGGTCCCTGATAATTATCTTCGACAAAGGGGCCATAGATAGTTTTATCTCCCACGATGCAGAACCAACCTGCCAATGGTTATGCCGGTAGGTAGAACAATATCTTTGCTTAATCGTATCACCTCGGAGTTTGACATGTTTTGTGATAGTTTGGCTCATCTGAGGGAAGTACTATCTTTATTATAATTGTATGGTATATTTATTTTATTAATTTGTCATGCATCTTATGTTTCTCGCTCTTTTTATTAATCTATTATGTATTACTTATTATTGTGTATCTCTAACTTGTATCTTTAGTGTATTGGAAAAAAATCTGTAATGCTTTAGATATGTTTAAAATAAATAAATGAAATAAATAATAAATAATATCAGGAACGCATTAGTGATGGTTCGACATTAGGAAGACAAGATACTTTCCAAAGTCAAGAGTATTTGTCTCCTGAACGTACTTTCACTAACATGAAAGACGTCGATCTCCGAGGAGACCGCGTTCAGCAGACTAATTGCTATTCCCACCGGTGTCACCAGAGGCAGATTGGTATCCCATCATCATCATCATCAGCCGTCTGTCATCCACTGCTGAATGTTGGCTTCTCCCAAAGCACGCCACCGCCCCCTATCCATTGCCGCTCCCATCCATCCAGGTCCAGCAATCCTCTTCAGATCGTCCGCCCAGCGAGCATGGGCAGGGGAATGTCCAACTCTGCGGAATCCTGTACGCGGTCTCCTCTCCAGAATCAGTCTCACCCATCGGCCGTCGGTTCTTCGACAGATATGGCCAGCCCATCACCGCTTCAGCCCGCCCATCTTCACAGCCATCTCAGTCGCCATGGTTTTTGGCGAATGAATTCGTTTCTAAATCTGTCCCTCAAGGTTATTCCAAGCATAGCTCTTTCCATGGCGCGCTGGGCGATCTTGAATCTGTAGACTAGACCTATTGTCGGTGTCCACGTCTCGGCTCCGTACATCATGACTGGCGTGACGCATTGGTTGGAGATTTTAGACTTGAGGGATCCCGTTGCGCTTAAAATCTTAAATGTAAGTCCCGGAAGGACGAGGAAGAGGCCTAGGAAGTGTTCGAGCGAGGCTGACGAAAGGGAACCCCTGCACACTCACACTTTAACAGCCTCGAGTATCTCGTACATTAACTAATAATCCATGTATCTGATAAAAAAAATTTAGTGTTCAAAATACAAAAGAAAAAACTCTTTGTTTACGATGCATTTATATTTGTGTTTTAAAAAATATTGTAATTTGTTTGTCCGAATGATGATGGAAATTATATTTTTCTTTGAAAGTTACGTAAACAAAATTTCCCACACATTTGTGATAGTGGGTACATTTACCCAAAGAAAATTTTCCGTGATGATTCGTAGAATAAATTAGTACAAATGTCTCCCCTCCACCTAATTGAGTCCGCTACGACATTGGGTCTCATACAAAAATGTGCTCACTCACACCAGCAGCGGGCGCTTACGTCGTTAGCGCTTACACCTACTCCCGCGCTGAACCAATACAAAGAAAAATAAAAATCGCAACACAATCTCCAAATTTTACTAACACTATCAAGCTGTCTAGTCTAACCCACACTCGCGGATGCAGACTGTAAGTGCACTCGCCAGGGTTGCAGTCTAGACGCCAAGGAAAAATCATCTTTTAGCTATTAAAAACTTCTATTATGTGCAATTATGTGTCTCTGTATACCCTTTTCTTCTCACCCATATACATGTATAAAAGTTTAAGTGGCATTATATTCATTGGCCTTATACAAAATTTGACAGAAAACATTAAATAGACAGAATTTATTTAAAAGAAAAATATATATATCGTAATATATTTTATTATTATGAATATACAAATCACTTGCAATGTGAGTCTATGAATCTTCAACGTAAAGAATATAACAATACATATTTTTTATCTTTAAATTTAAATTAAACAAAGTGTGTGTGAGATATCATCGAAATTTTTTATTCGTTTGAAAGGCCTATCGCCTTGTATGAAGTATAACATCATTCAGATGTCCCTTGTGGCTTCTCTGGGTGGCGCGCATCCGAAATATCCAATTTTCAATGACTTTAGTACATAAATCTGGCTGAATTTGACCGATCGCATGAGTTATGTTGGCTTTGAGGACCGCTATGGTTTGTGGCTCATTCGCATAGACCTACGACTATAGAAAACCCACAAGAAAAAGTCTAACGGCGTAAAATCGCACGGTCTCGGTGGCCCACTGGTAGAAGATCCCACCACGTATATATAACACTTAATATGATTATTGTTATTAATATGATTATTGTTTCTTGAACAATGATGGTCAACTCCATATTAAATAATAAATACGAATGAAAACGTCAGTTTTCTAGAAGTTTTATTATATTTTATGGGGATGACATGTTTCGCCTTTCTAAGGCATTATCAAATGTGACGAAACTTCAACTCGTTGCAGTTTATATTCACTAGTTTTTTCGTTTATATAAAGAATTTTGACAGGTGTAAAAATTAATTTTTCATTTGTTCCAATGACAATTTGAATAATTTCTTCAATATTCTTTTAAAGTTCTTGCTGGTGTCGGTTGGTTTTAAGTGCCTAATTACTGCCAAATAAAAAAGTGGATACGTGGAACATCAATTAAATCATATAACAGCTAATTTAAAAAACGGTGGATACGTGTAACATAAATTAAATAAACACAAAAGTCCGGATCGTCCATGTCAACATGTGCAACATCGGAAAAAATTATGTGTTATTACATTATGTGCTAAATTAAAAAAACGGTGGATTCGTGGAACATAAATTAAATAGACAAATGTGCACCATCTAAAAATAATATTTTGTGATAAATTATTTTTATTTTGTTATTTTATTTGATATCATTGTATTTTATATTATTTGTTTTAGATTTATTTTATGGATGTTGGAAGATCGAAGTGTGCGCGGGAGATGCCTATTGGTGGCGATGAGGTTCGCAACCCATCACACCGCGTCTCCCGTGGGGCGAAAAGAGAAGGATGCAGTGCCGCATCGGTTAAAGTGTGACAGTCCATTCTTTCTGCCTACCCTTTCGGGGAGACGGCGTGATGGTTAGTTAGTTAGTTAGTTAGTAAATGGATCAGAATATGGTAATTAACGAAAATTGATGAGACTTTATACATTTTAACAAAGAATTATTAGGGTAGTAGAAATATTAAAAGGTGTTTCTTGGGACTCGATAAGAAATTTTATGACAATGATTACATAGTTAGGGGATACTAAACGATATTAATATAATAGTCCATTGTTTTGGCCGATGCGATTGTGATACAAAAACAAAGTTATTTAATTTAACAGTTTTAAATTATATTATATAAATCAAAAATTAGTTATTTGAGGTAGGACGAAATAAAGTGTTTCTAAGAAAAACATATTTTTACAAACGCTTTTACATATTGGATTATGATGTAATATTGCTCCCTATGCAAATTAGGTAGTTTTGAATTGGTTTAAATAGCTCATATGCATAGTGCTCAACGAAAAACATTGCGTAGAATGGTTAATTTGAATTTTAAATAAATAATGTTGACAGATTAGAAAAAAATGCAACACAGAATACGCCCCTTGCACATCACTACACTAACACAATCACAGGCGATGATTATTTTTCCTTTTTGCCCCCGCGGCGGTTAACGGCCGCGGACGTAACGCCAGTGGGGTCAGGTGGTCGCCCCGGTGATGACGATGATGACGCCAATGATGACGATGATAGTGATCTAAAAAATTCAAACATGGAATCGCGTAATCTTATTTTAAACACACCAGACAAACAAACAAACAAACCATCACGCCGTTTCCCCTCAGGGGTAGACAGAGAGAATGGACCGCCACACTACTCTATCCTGCCAAACCTCTCTAGCTTCCTTCACATTCATACAACGAGTCATACATGCACGTCGATTCCACGGACTTCTAACATGAACAACGTTTAAAATTTGATTAATTTGGTCAAGCCATGTTTTTCTCGGTCTGCCTCGACTTCGTACCCCATTTACATCATTAACGTATACTTTCTTAACCATTCTTTCTCCATCCGTGCGTTCCATATGTCCAAACCAACGCAGCGATCCTTTCATAATTTTGTTTATAATACCTTCTTCCGCTCTACATTCCTTTCTTATATCAGACGATTTATTAAATACCGTTTTTTTTTATATTTTAAATTTAAATTTATAAATAAAATTTATTGTCGGCCATGTGAGGAGTCAGAGAAATCGACGCGCGTGCATGACACGATGTATGAATGTTGAGTAAGCGAGAGAAATATGTTAGGAAAGAAAAGTGTGGCAGTCCATTCTTTCTGGCTACCCCTTCGGGGAGACGGCGTGATGGTCAGTTAGTTAGTTAGTTTTTTATAAATATATGTTTTTAAACATTCTAACTAATTACCATAACGTTTTATTGTAGGCCATTGAAATACACTATAGCAATCATTTATACTTGCATACTTTTCAAGACTACTCAACATTCATATAAATTTGAAACCAGCTCGATTTGTAGAATGCGCATCGGTCACTGTTGTCACAGAGCGCATCTTACCAAAATTCATATTCTAGACTCTGCCATATATGAATGCGGCATCGAGGATGAAAATCTCGACCACATATTCTTCAACTGCCCGTTCAATGTACAATACCCAAATTATATTCCAGACCTTATAGACCATAATATACCCCCTTACCTACTAACATGTCCACTCTCATCTCCTCATCGTAACAAAAACCTGTATAAAATACTAACAAAATTCCTGAGCCTTAATAACATAAATCTGTAACATATTCCATACTACTAACAAATAATTATTAGAGACTAACCCTAGATGTAATTTGTATATATAACAATCTTCCATAGATTAATCCCTCAAATTACCACTACTATTACACAACTAGCCTTACTTGAGACTGGCCAGAACACCCACAAGCGGTGAAAAGCCATAAAAAAAAGAAAAAGAAGAAGAAGAACATTCATATCTATTCGCCAATTTATTACTGATCCATCATCCTGCTATATACGTCATTTCCTAATGTATTATTCCAAATAGTAATCCTCAAAAACAATGAATATTTTCTATTAATAATTCAAATGTATTGTTTGTGGTTGGTATATTTAAGATAACATTTTTTGTTTGTAATTTATTTTTCTTCTATAATAAATACAAAATTAAAACGTATATTTTCTAGAAGTGTTTTTATATTTTATGTGAATGATTATTTTTTCTTTACTAAGGCATTATCAAAAGTCAGTGTAAACTTTTTGTCTTCATTTTGTGTTGTGAATACATATTTTAACTTTTTATGTTGTTATTTGAAATTAAATAATGAAAAAAAGTCACTTGTAATATGTATTTAGTTTTATTCCGCTTGATTTTTAGCTTCGACCGGTTTCGAAATTTCGGCTATTTCAAGAAAATAAATACGTTACAAAAAGGTTTTTTATTTACATTATTTACATACTTGAATATAATTAAAATACACATTACTATTTTAAAATTTAAACATAAATATGGTTGCTGTTTTTCTTCAGTAGATTTTTTTAAATTAATTAAATGTGTCAAATTTCGTTTAATTTTTCTCTTGATGCCATGTTAGGACCTTCCCAATGATTTCCATCGAGATAACTCTCCTCATCGAGACAACTTCCTTCTGTTAACTCCCTGCTTTTTTCTATCTTGCCTATGATTATCAGTGAAAGGTTATCCATCCAAATATGAGACCTTTCCAACTATCATTTTGATTCTCGTGACATGTGATAGGTAGTTAATATATCGCCATGTTATTGTCACCGTGAATTTTTCACCAGATCAAAGACATTGTGACAATCACACTGCCATTCCCGGGAATCGAACCCGGGACCTTTTGTGTGGTAGTCAAAGCACATACTTCTCGGCCACGAAAGGACTCCCTTCACATCCCAACCCCATAATAAAAGACCTCTCAAATTACGACCCAAACACTTCCAGCCGCCGCAAGCGCCCAAAATCGATTCTCCTTCAGAGGAACACTCCGGGCCACACAAATCATGCCCCCGAATAAACTAACAACCCACCAAATCACCTTCCAACAATGTTCCCATCAGACGTAAGAGGAATAGCCACATGAGCTGAACCTCTGTAAGCCAGAAGATCCAAGTCCAAGTCCAAGTCGTCTATTTAACTTCCACTTCGGTCTTCGGTATACGGAGCATTCTACGATATATCTACATCTCAAATGCCTCCTACCAGTTACATAACATTCATTTTATAATTAATAATTTGATATACGAATGAACATTTCTATCATAAACGAATGTACTCGTAGATGCTAAGGGATTGTATCGAGTTAGGAAAGCCTTATACATTTTAATTCATTTTCTCTCGCCCATGACCTATGGGGATTCTAGTTAGGGTAAACTAGTTATATACCGAAGGATATTCGTTTAATTCAGGATATATGTAATTTGGGAACCATTTCACGCTTAGCCAAATTAGTTACCATTATGATTATCCTGTTAAGGGATAAAATTATAGTAAAGGATATAAATATGTTCCTTAAACGTGTAATTTACCCGGATAAATACGAATAATTAACCACTATTAGTGTGATAAATAGGTTATTCAATTTCGAAGCATATCAATTTCCAAACTCTGAAACGTTCAGTTAGTCATTATTATAGATGACTACTTGAGCTTGTAATCAATCTAAAAAAAACATGTGTTTTATTGTTTCTCGAACAATGGTGTAAAACTCCGTATTTTTTTATTAATTCTGATAGATATCTTCGTCAGCGACTGCATAGATTTTTATACCTACCGACCACCAGAACCAACCTGCCTGTGGTGACACCGGTGGGGAGAGCAATCTGTCTGCTGATCTCCTTGGAGATCGACTTCTTTTATATTAGTGAACGTACGTCAGAAGCCAAATTCTCTTGAAATAATAATTAAATAAAACTTTGTTTTTTAACTACTTCCAAATTTGTCTTTATTTTTGTATCGACCGGTTTCGCCAGGCTCGCTGGCATCGACAGAGAAATAAAGACAAACGTGGAAGTAGTAAAACATCGTTTTATTTCACTATTATTTAAAATGAACTTCCACCAAGAGATTTCAGTAAAATCATTTGAAATACTAAAAGTATAATATCTTCCTTAAGTCGAACAATCTTTCGTGCGTTCCTGGTATTATATATAATATTATATTTTATCGTTCTTAATAGATACTTTAATTTCATTTGTAATATCTTTTAAGAAAATAAACTGATTTGATTGATTGATTGATTGGACAATAATATTAAACTCAACATTGAATTATTAATACAAATAAAATCGTTTATTTTATATTTTAAACGTTTTATAATATTGATATGTTTCCTTTTGTAAAGGCTTTATCAAATGTCTACCATTAGTAAATGCCTTCTAATACATTTCTCAATAAGAAACTTGACGCAGAGAATAACAGTGCAAAATACCTAATCTTATAAGAAGAAGATTGTAAATCTTAAAACCTTTCATTATATAAAATCGTCAAAGATGTGTATATATTTATTTTATTATGTACGTAACTAATATAATTCTCTTTTTAAATTATACAAAATTATACAGTGTATTCGGAAATACTAATTAATTAAATGGTAAATTCTCAAACAATATTTAAAATGAACATACAGTACTGAGAAGCGCAATGGCTGACATTTGTAATTATATATATCCATCTTCCTGTTTATCGCACTAACTGCGCTCAGAGCGCGGCATTATACCGAATGTGTGACAAAATAAGCATTTTGGAGACATTAATGTTTTCACGGAGACGTGGATGAGACCATATTGTGACAGGATATTATGATATATTACTTATTTATTTTTTTATTTCCAATTCTAATATTATTTTGAACTCTTAAATATTGTGTTTAACCTCATTTTGTCTTAGTTTCACTTCAACCTAAATTCACACTGTCGTCTGTTAACTGTTAACTATTATTTTATATTTGTGGTAGCATGTTATTGGCCTTACTTTATTTTTTAAGCTATTTTTCTTTCTTATATATGCTATTGATCTCGCTGTATGTTACTCTTAATAAATAAATAAAAATTATTGTTGGAAATAAATATAAGCTATATTTAAAAATAAAACTAACTAATTAACCACCACGCCGTATCCCTGAAGGGATAAGCAAAATAATAGTCGAGCATCCATACCGAAGGTCCCGGAATCGATTCCCGGCGATGGCAGAGTGATTGTTGCACTATCTTTGGTCTGGTGTAAAATTCACAAGTCAATAAAATGGCGATAGATTAGGTACCTATCACATGTCACGAGAATTAATATATTAATAGCTAAGAAATAAATTGTTTACAGTAGGTAATTGGGTTTAAACGACCTGTTACAAAAAAAAGATAAATAAACTGCCACTCTGTTCTTTCCAGATATACTTCTATGGTTCCTTAACATTCATATTAGTCCTCATAGTCAATTTCCACGACTCCTCACTTTGCCGACATTTATTATTTGATTGATTTGATCGTGTCACGTTTTTATCTTCATATTTTTCTAGTTCCGTTAACGTTTAAATATACAATATATTTTTTTTGAACCAATAAAAATGGTTTGAATTTTTTTTCTTAAATTTAAGCCCGTGTGAACTAACAATACTTGAAGAAATCATTTAAACATCGTTTGCCATTCGTCAAAATGTCAGAGTTCCACTAAGCTGTTCTTTTAATTTATACTAAAATCAGCATTCAAAATATAACCAAAACACCAAAACGCTCCACAATATTAAACGTCACATAAATCCGCGTTTTTACTACGACTTCTGCCGAAAATTTATAGTCATGCCAGAATTTATGTCCCTTCGGGTGCATGCATGCCTTGTTCATAGCAAGTGCATTAAAACTGAAATAAGGTTTAGTTAACAATGAAGGAACAAGGTTAGTAGATTTCACGCCTCTGGAGTGCAGGAGCTCCCAGCCATAATGAGATGCGTTCTAATGCATCTCCTGCAAAGATTCATGCTCTGTTAGACATTTCCATAACTGGTTGTCTGCGCGCTACGGGTATGTTAAATGGGGGTTGCTAGATCTCGGACAAGTGAATAAACGGTTTTAGAAAGGGTTGTCAAACTTTTTTAAGATTGCCACCCCTTGATTTTTTTCTTTATGAAAAATAAAATATCAAATTTATTTCGATATCACATCATGAAGATTTAGAAAACCAAAAAAAAAACTATATTTGCCCCAATAAATGTAGTAATAAATTAGAAACTTTTTATAATATTATTTTTAATTAGATTTTTAATAACTTCATTAAAAATAATCACTTAAGATATCTTTTCTTCTATGTCGTCATACTTGTAGATGCTTTATTTTTCTTTTTCTTTTTTTATTCTTTGTATATACGAGTACAACACTAACATTTATAAAAAATTAAATTACATATCAGACATGTTTCGGACAATCAGTCCGTCTTCAGGTATACATATTTAAAATTGTTTAAAAATATGATCATTTTTAACAAATGTTATGAATTTGACAAATGTTATGAATTCTCCATAACATTTGTCGAAAATTTTATAATATTTTAAATATGTGTCCTTATAATATGTATCACTGAAGAAGTACTGGTTGTCCAAAATATGTCTGATATGTAATTTTAATAGTGTTGTAAATACAAATTATATATAAAAAACGAAAAAGACAAACATTACATATCATTTATTGTTTCTTGAACAAATATGTAAACTCCATATTAAATAATTAATATGAATAAAAACGTCTGTTTTCCAAAGTTTTATTATATTTTATGTGAATGACATGTTTCCCTGTCTAGACATTTGATAATGCCTTAGATAGGCGAGAAAAAAAAATGCTTCTGGAAAATAGACGTTTTTATTCGTAAAAATTATTAAACACTTAACAAAAATCTTTCGTAAAATCGTAATTACATTTATATCAAAATATAAATCTGTTAAAACTGTTCTCTTTTATGTTTCGTGATATGACATTACATAATGCTGACTATAGATCATAAGAATATAGTTTTATAAACATGTTTCTTCTTCTTTTATTTGAGTAAATTATGACTTGAAAAGCATAATATAATTGTAATTTCAAAGAGTCAGTTTCATTTGTTATATAGAACGATACTGTCTACTTGGATTGATTTTTTTGTTGTATTTTGTGCCTATTTTACATCAAATATGCAATTAAATAAATCCCACTTAAAAATAGGTACTGGATGAAATGAATATTAAAATTAGGTAATAATTTAAAAAACAATGTCGTTTTACTACTTACACTTTTGTCTTTATTTCAACAGCGACCGGTTTTGCCAGACTTGCTGGCATCGATAGACTGGTGACACTATTGCAAACCGAGTTCTTTATATACATCCAGATCAAGGGTGGCAAACATGATTCTATACAAAAATAATCTTCAAATATTTATGTGAAATTTACTGAATTGAAATATTGGTATCTCACGAATTTAAGAAGATTCGTATTCAATATAATGAATTTTAAATTTTATTATAGCTGTAGTTAAAAAACCACCAAGAGATTTCATTAAAATTATTTGATTATCTAAAAATTAGGTAATAAATAAAATCAAATCTCTGCTAAAAAATATCAAAAGATTATTAAAATAAAATGTGCTCTCTCCTGTTTGAGAACCACCCCTTCGAGTAATGGATTAATATGGTAATTCCCTGAAATTAAATGTTATCTCAGGGGTGCTTTTTCTTGCGTTATTCACAACCCTTTGCGACCCTCGTGGCCCGCCGGGTCGTGGCCAGTCTTCTAAATGACCCCAATAGCTTAGGACACTTGATTTCATGAATAAATAATAAAAACAAGAATAACCATTGTACGTATTCTCCTAAAAATGGATACTGTGACAACAATACACCTCCGGATAAATTGCAGGCATTTTTAATGCCCGGGATAATTAATTTGGATGCAAATGGTGGATTCACTCATAAATATGTTAATCGAAGGACGGACGAGACCTGCATAGGAATTATTATTCCCAATCCATTTTTCATTACATTATCACTGGTATGTTAAGAATAGCAAATAAGGACAGCAGAAGCCGTTGTATTATATTATAGAATCCATTACGGCTTTTCTCACACTTTTAGAATGTTATCTGCTAATCAAATATCTTCTTGGTATTTTTTTTCCTATTTTTTATACACTTTGTTTAAACATCACTTACATTAAAAAAATTTACATAGACATGTCTCGGACAACCAGTCCTTCTTCAGTGATACCTATTATAAAGATACAAACTAACTAACTAACCATCACGCCGTCTCCCCGAAAGGGTAGGCAGAAAGAACGGACTGTCACACTTTTACTGATGCGGCACTACATCCTTCTCTTTTCGCCCCGCGGGAGACGCGGTGTGATGGATTGCGAACCTCATCGCCACCAATAGGCATCTCCCGCGCACACTTCGATCGTCCAACACCCACAAATTAAATCTAAAACAAATAATATAAAATACAATGATATAAAATAAAATAACAAAATAAAAAAAATTAATATAAAGATACATATTTAAAATATTATAAAATTTATTCTATACACGCCATACTTTGTGCTGTTATGATGGTTTATTTCTATTTTTCTTATTTATACACTTTGTTTATACAACACTTTTATTAAAAATAAAATTATATAGACATTTTTCGGACAATAGTCCTTTTATAAAAATATTATGAAATTGTTATTGTTTACATGATCTGACAGACGTTATAAAGATTTATTTTGGAACGTTTATGCTTTTGTTATAACTAATATTATGATTCAATTTAAAATAATAATTAAATGTTCTTAATGGAGTTCAGGTAATTACTTACAACAAAGGAAATAAATTAAAGATTGGACTTGACGTTAAATTTATTTGATTATTTATAATATTTTCTTAATTTTTAATAGTTATTTATAATAATTTCTAACATTTCTAGATTGCCCGAAGTTTTATCTCTATTATTTACATGCAAAATTTCAACGTTCCAAAATAAATCTTTATAACGTCTGTCAGATCATGTAAATAACAACAATTTTATAATATTTTTTATAAATATGTATCTTTGCTGATGAAGGACTGTTTGTCCGAAACATGTCTATATAATTTTATTTTGACTAAAAGTGTTGTATATACAAATTGTATAAAAAAGAAAAATAGGAATATTATAAAATTGGTTACATGATTTGACAGATGTTATAAAGATTTATTTTGGAACGTGTATGCTTTTGTTATAACAGATGTTATGGTTAAATTTAAAATTTGAAATCATAATTAAAGGTTCTTATTGTTTAATGTAAGTGTTGTATAAACAAAGTGTATAAAAAAGAAATAGAAAAATAAAGCATTAACACAAAGTATGGCGAATATAAGAGATATTTTTTCTTTGTAACACATCACTTTATTTTTAAATACAAATAAAATTAAATATTACACATTAACCCAGGCATGTTTCACAACACAAAATTGGCAATTATGAATCGGCAACACAAGGTAATGGCAAATATAGAATAAATATATTTTTCGATAGTTTTTTCCATTGGATTGATTTGCAGCAAAGTCTAACACTTTTGCCGGTTCTTGAGATGTGAAAAAAAAACATGTATTTCATACCTCTGACGAAGCTCCGGCGGAAGCGAAACCGGTTAGTTTAATCAAACAAAAATAAACGGGTGTAAAACAAGTAAAAGTGTTTTTAAATATCTTTTTAATAATACCACTTCATATGAATGTAATAAATAAAATAATGTCTCGATTACCCTTGAGTTGAACGAACTATTATATTTCATTGATTTTTCTACAATTTTGTTTGAAAATGAATACACGCATCGTTTTTTTATTATAATACCTTATAAACCTTTTTTTTATAATAAAAGAGGAAAGATTTTAATTTTTGCTACATTCGTCTTCACTTTTTATCGTGAATTCACACTTGAATAAATATTATAAAAGTTTTTTTACGTTAATAATAGGAACAGACATTTAATAACCTTGAACGCTGCGAGATTAAAAGAGCTATTTAAATAAGGAAAACTTTGTAAACAATCAACTTTTGTAACTTAAAGGCCCATTTTTGAAATATTTCCATTATTAACTCAATTTGAATTAAATAACAATTACATCCTCATGTAAACTCTACCCCGAACATTTAGAATTAAATAAAAAATTGTTAATTTAATTTTCAAACTAAAGAATAATAAGACTCGTTAAAAAAATCTTTTTTTTTTCAAAAACAAAACTTTTTAAATATAATAAAATAAATGCAGTAAAAATAAGATCTATTGAGACGAAAGTGTAGATTACCAAAGACAATCAGACGACGCGTCGCGACGGTGAGGTCTCCATTATCAATGCCTTCCCCTGCTCTAGATGTCCCAGAGTATGTGGGTCTAGGATTAGCCACTTTAGTCACATCCGGATCCACAACCATGAAGGATTGTCTACCTCAGACGACACGAGGGACAGCCGATGATAATGATTTTATACTGTATCAGTAACTGAGTTTAAAAAACCTGTTGTACAGAGAAACAAATAAGAATGTAATATTTCCTTTAGACCAAGAGTATGGTATTCTCTCGAGCTCAGATGGAATGTAGCGTGTCTATGGGGGGTGTTTCAGTGGAACAGGTGGAAAATTTTTGATTTCTGGGTGTGGAATTGTGTGAGAAAACGGATCTTCCGTGTGAAGTGATGGGGCAAATAAACAAGGCTGCGGTCATTTCAGGATGCTTGAAGAATTCAATTTGGAAAAACCCTGACATGAAGATCAGCAGCAAAGTGAGAATCTATAAGACTTGTGTGCGACCTATCATGACATATCGAGTGCAGGACGGACACCACAATTACAAGAAACGTGCTAAGAGTGTCAGAAATGAAGACGCTCAGATATATATCTGGCAAGACACTGCAAGAGATGATAAGGAATACACAGATACGGGAGATATGCAAAATCGATGATGTCGTTAAGTGGGGAAGGCAAAGAAGAAGATATTGGTATGCACACGTGAGGAAAATGGATCCATCCAGACTTCCCTTCATTGTGTTGCACGGCTAGCCCCAAGGTAGATGACTCCCGGGTAGACTAACAAAGAGATGGATCGGCAGCTGGGAGCCGACTTCGCAGGAGGCCAATTCCTCTTAAGAAACGGGTCACTAGGCCTACACTAAGAATAAGAAGAAGAAGATGAAGTATTTCCGAAAAAAATAGTGTGACGGTCCGTTTTTTCTGCTTGCCCCTACGGTGATGGTTAGTTAGCCACGGCGTGATGGTTTATTATTTTGTAACACACTACTGGTTGCTTAGTTTAGACAGAATTGAATATTCAATCTTCGTTCTAGCACAAATAGCAACAATACATCAACAATGCGAGGGTCAATTCTTTCAGACGCAAACAGGTTACAAACAAAATCTAAACATCAAGATGGTGCCGATCTACGAATTGAGCTCCTAATACCTGCAGCTAGCGAATCTTGCAGAATCCAGCTACAAGTCTGAGCTCTGCATAATTTTTTAATTTGCTCCCCGCGCACTTAATATGCAAAATCTGAGGCTCGGACAATTGGGCGATCTCTTCCCCTTTGCTATCTGGTCCAGATAGATCGTAATCCATCATTAATTATCTCCGCTCGTGAGAAATGTGTCGAGGACGCGATCGGTACCCTTTGTGAACTATGTTTACGGGTTCTTGCGACACCTAGATTTGCAAGGGTGATCAATCTAGAATAGCCGTTGCATTATATTATCTTATATACATCGAACTACAGAGAAAATAATGATGAAAACAATTAATACAAATTATAAAGTCTGTTTTATTTTCGTATGAAGCATTCATTTTGTGGTTAAACATAATTTTTTATTATTATTTGTATTTAAAGTAAAATAAAATAAAAACACTGTACTTTGTTTTTCACCACTATGCGGTTATTTTAATTGCCGACTAGTTTCACCCAAGCTTCCTCAGGGCTTCGTTACAACAGTTATTACGAAGCCCTGATGAAGCTTGGGTACAAGCGAAACTAGTCGGCAATTGAAAAAAGCGCATAGTGGTGAAAAACAAAGTACATTGTTTTCATTTTATTTTACTTTAAATAAAAATAATTAAAAAATAATTTAGTCTTCTTTCTAAAAGTTTCATTATATTTTTTTAGAATGACAATGGAAATCAGATTTGGCTTACTAAATTTTGGTATAAATATTTAATTAATTGAATAACTATTACTACTATTATTAATGCTAAAATAATTACAATAATAATAATAATAGTAATAAATAAAAAATTAAAATAGCAATAATAACGGTAGAAAGTGGAAAAAGGGGAAAAAGGGGAAAAACAGTGTTTTAATTCATAAAAATTCGTTATTATGGAATTTCACAGTGTTAACGCCTCAAGCTTATCTAAAAAAAACAATAATAGTAAATAACAATAAGAATACTAAGGCTATCACTAATGACATCATTTTTTCCCAATGGGGAGAGATTGCACCATTTTTATGAAGATTCTGAAAAAGATTCCATAAAACTTATGTTGCTCCATCCATTTTATTCACGATTTCATTTATGGTATGCATCACTTCGTGATATTTTTGTTTTAATTTTTAAGGATACATTTTTTTAAATAAATTTTCCAAATCGTTAGAATAGAGATCTATCAGACGTTTTTTTTTTTTTTCTTATTATAATAAATCTTAAAAACGAAGAAATTGGCTTTGCGTTTTTATAGTAAAATCTTATAATATTTAATACTAGTATAGTAGTTGTAAGAGCGTCTGATTACAAATAAATAAAATAAAATGCTACTGACACCGATACAACCGTAATGCGAACAAGCAAACAGTTCCTAAGAGCATTGTCCTGGAACAATAAATTCGTCATCAATCAAAATATTTTGACGAAAGACAAATGAATGCGATTCGATATTTAAAATCGCTGCGAACACTGCAAGATGTGCCAAGTCAAAATCATTTGAATAGCAACCGTTGATTTAAACTCAAATGCAGTTTTATTAACATACAACCAGATACCCCTGTGGCTACGCCCACGATCATCGATTCAACCTTAAGATATTTACAAAAAATAAATAACTTCTATAACAACGATATATTAGCCCTGTAACCTTTGATATATTATTTTTATTTTAACCCCACACTTTGAAAATATTGAATATACATTCATATTAGCACTTAATTTGTGATGTGTTATTGCATTATAAAAATAATTATAAAACACACTAATTTCTAAAATACACTTCTGACAACTGCCAAAATACCCACTTTAACACATTTCTTGACTATCAATAGAAAGTTCCTGTAAACCTTACAAAGGTACGGTAGGAGCGAAACCGGTTGGTTCAGTAAAAACAAATAAAGTGGTGTAAAGACAACATATTTACGGGTTTTTAATTTATTTTTCTTAAAAAAAAACATTACAGGATTTAAAAAATTATGATACAATTGGATTTTATTCAAACCGGCACAATCGGTATAGTGGTTTTTGAATCTATAAGAGATTTACTTCGAATTTTAGCTATTTTATTATATGGACAGAAGACTTAGTTAATTAATTATTTTAATATTAAATTTTTTATAACAAGGTTTTTTCTTTCATTAATTTCTAGAACAAAGCATTTTCTGTCCTTGGCACTTCACTTTTCTGGACTTTTTGTTACATATATTTTTTTAAATATATTTAAGAATATAAATTTTAATATCAAGGAAAGCAACCTGCAAAATATTATTGTTGTTATTTGAAATTTCATGCTAGAAGTTCATTGTAAATAATTGAAATATTTTTTTCTTTGTAGAATAGATTTAGTTAAATTTCACATCTATATAATCCATTAGTGTTAGGTGATTCTAAAAGTTTTTTTTCGTGAAGGAAATTATTTTTAGTTTCTATATAATTGGAAGAACGATAGTTTTTAAAACAATGACTATACGTGATATAATCAGGACTAATTTCAAATATTGATGACGTCATCAGCGTCATTCATTATCAAGCCAGTGGTGACATATGGTTCTGAGTCGTGGACAATGACTCTAAAAGAACAAAAAATAATCTACTGGTTTGAGAGTAGGATACTTAGAATGTTCCTGGGACCCAGACCCAGCATTGCAGCGGGAACTTGGAGGCATAGGACCTACCAAGAGATCCGTACGACTATCCAGCAGCCCCTTATAATCAGTACCGTAAGATCCGGTTGCCTAGCATGGATTGAGCACGTATGCCGAGCCGGAGAAACCAGAGCAATCAAGATCCTGTACGCGTCTAGACCGACTGAAGTAAGACCTCTAGGAAGGCCTAGACATCGCCTAATGTCCAATGTTCTGGCTGATCTGTCTAAGTTGGGCCGATCGGACTGCTGGGAGCAAAAGGCACAGGATCGAGGAGCTTGGCAGATCATCATTAAGGAGGTTAAAACTCTTCAAAAGTTGTACGAGTATGGCCATAGGAAGTAAGTAAATAAGTCATCAGCGATAGCGTTTGATTACAGGAACAACCTAAAAATAATGTGGGATAGCCTCTTTTACAATCTTGACAAAGGCTTGATAACTCTCTAGCCAGAGTGTCAAATTTGAAAGTTAATTTGGCTCCTAATAAATATATTTTTCTTTTAAATAATTTTATTATCTTGATTTGAATAGAATCGAAACCGCATTAGGTCGTGATCTGGGTAGGTGCCCAAACAAGGATTTTAAGATCTAAAATTGAAATGTTTAATATTCATCACGTTCTTGTGTATGGATCATTGATCCGCGATATACCGTTGGTCGGATATTCTTTATTTGAACTATAATAGTCAGAAGATGATGCGTATTCAAATTTCAATTCCATTCTTTATTTGAAATAATTGTATGTATAAATCTTCAAAGAGGTTTGTGCTTACATTTATGTATAAAGCTTCAGTTTTCTTAAAAAAGTTTAATTAATATGAACGAAGATTGTCACGGTTGGTCAAATCTACGACGATTCGGAAGTCGTTGCTGATTTCAACTTCAGTTACGAGTACATCTACCGAAACTCGATTTGAAAAGTAAGGTTTAGATTGTTTTTGATTTTGGAGACATTGATGTTTTCCATTTGAACTAGCGAAATTTCAGAAAAATGATCGAAGCAACCTTTCGGCATGGAAGAAACCATATTGTTACATATAATATATTACTTCAATATAGTATAATCTTTATTTTTATTTCCACTATTTCTATTTATTTAACTCTTAAACATTGTATTGATGGCCTCATTTTGTCTTAGTTTAACTTCAATCTCATTTGTTTATTACAAGTTCAGAAGAAATTCCGTGGGATAGAGCCACGGATAACTACAATACTCCCTCATGTAGAGATACCTCAGATTTTTTTCTGAACCCTCTCCAACACAACGGAACATCTCGCCTCGTGAGGACTCCATATCACAGAACCACTTTCGAGTCTGCTCCGAACGAACATGTTGTATAGGACTCTAAGCACATTGGGATCTCTGAGAAGGTGATACCTTCATTATCTCATAAATATAATTGTAAAGTAATCTTTCATTAACAAATTAACCATATTATTGTACGAAATCTGTAGCATTTTTCATTTGTTTATTATAACTCAGTAAAAATCGATTTTATAATTTGGCTTTTATATGTATATACTCGTACATGCTATTTACACCTTCGTCGTTGGGTGAACGATGTCAACAGTTCAAACCGTTATCTCGATGATGAAGATGTTAAACCATGTCAATAGTGAAAAAAAGCAGTGTTTTAATTCACAAATAAATCAGGATTATGGCATTCCACAGTCTTAACGCCTTATTAAAATATATGAAAAATCATATTTCTAACACCAAATGAATTTTAATTAAATTAACCAACGTTTTTTAAGAACTACTTCCACTTTTGTCTTTATATCGACATGGACCGGTTTCGCCAAGCTCCCTGCCATCGACGTACCAGTTTGTCGATGCCAGCGAGCCTGCCGAAATAGCCGCTGTCGAAATAAAGACAAAGTGGAATAGTTCTTATAAAAACATCTTGTCATTTAATTATTAATTAAAATGAAAAATCTATCAAAAGATTTCTGTAAAATTATTAGAATAACATATGAATTTCTTGTACTCAATCAAAACCGACATTAGAACGTTTTATTTATTTTTTTGTTAAGTATTAAATTTACAATAAACACCCCTAGTACTAATGGGATGATAATAAATATGCAGAAAATAATCTCATTTAATAAAAGGCGTCGAGGTCAGAAAAGGGCAGAATCCTGCAGGGCTCAGGGTTTGAGTCTTGCGTCCTGAATCATTATTATGCAGGAATAGAATCGGGTTCCCATTTGTCAGTTGGTCCACAAGTCTGCAGAGGTGGATAGAGACTCAACACAGTTACAGGGGATCCAATGATGTCTTTTACACATAGGGCTACGAGCGCGTGTGGCATTTTTACAGCCTATCAGTGTTCACAAACCTTTTTATGAGACAAAAAACTATTTTGTTTCAAAAGAAATCTGAGATATTACAACAAGTCTGGTATTTTTTTCATAACGTAAAACAATTTTTTTCTCAGTTTTTAAAATGTGTATTTGGAATGAGAAATAGTATCTTTGCTTTACACACTTTATTAAGAGGTATATGGATTGAATAGTGTTACAAATTATCATTCCAAATTGACATTGTCATTTCAAAGTGATTAATACCTTCAAATACAAATATTTATTTACATTTATATAAAGCATCTAATTTATGGTGTGGCATTATTAAAAATAATTTTATAAACGCTTTAACTTGTTTTTAAATCACAATATTGTTGTCAAAACTACCGGTTTCGCTCCCATCGGAGCTTCGTCGGTGCTGCAAAATAAACTGATAAAAAAAATATTTTGTAACCCTGACGAAGCTTTGGCGGGAGCGCAACCACTAATTTAGCTTTGACAAAAACAAAGTGGTGTTAAAACTAGTAAAAGCGCTTTTTTCATTATTTTAAAATATTTATTTATTTAAAATAAAAACGTTTTTACTTATTTTACAGTACCCTACATTTTTTTTCATAATTAACTTATGCATTGTTTCTTGAACAATAATGTTAAACTACATATTAATTAAATTATTTGAATGAAAACATCTGTTTTCTAGAACATAAATTATATTTTTCTGTAATCATATGCTATATTTCTTATCCTCGGTATAAGAAGCTGACATTTTTACCCCCTAGTCTATGAAAAAACGTGTTTTTTTATGAATAATATTAGATTTCGACAAATTCTATGATGACACAGGTAAGGTTATTATTACGATAACCAAAGGTTGCGCTGCTACGCCCTTGGCGTAAGTACTAGGGGTCGCCGAGTAAGAGAAAGATTTATAGCATTCTAGTTAACTAACCTCACGTTTATTTTATTACTCTGCAGAATATTTTGAATTGAAAATTATTTGTCACTTTGTAAAGAGATTAGCTGGATTCTACTTCTAAATCCCGTATCAAAGCTGACCCTTGTAGTAATTGTATGGACATAGGCACTCTTATTTCAAAAAACTTACTGCCTTTATTAAAATCACGGTTATTTAGATTTTTTTTATTGGCGCAAAACAGAGATGTCTAAAGTCGAAAAAACTCCTGGCATTAATTTGTATGATTTTTCATACAATATGGATTGAATAATACAACCTGCCTCTGGTGACACTGGTGGGAAGAGCAAGTGACATTATTGTGGTAAGTGCATTGATTGCCATCCCGAAGATTCCAGGTTCGATTCCCGGCGAGAGCAGTGTGATTGTCACACTGTCTTTGGTCTGGTGTAGAATTCACGTGACAATAAAATAGCGATAGATTAGCTACCTATCACATGTCACGAGAATCACTATGATAGCTATAATACCCTTTACATTTGGCTCATGCTTTCTTATGCATTCCTGGTATAATATTGTATATTATATTTTACCTGTACGCCTTACGCCGAATAGATGCCTTAAACATTTATATTGTTTGTAATGTCTGTTGAGATAATAAGCTGATTTCATTTTAATAAAGACATACTTAAAAGCAAAACTATCACATAATCCTACTGCATGTATATACTGCCTTTGATGTTGGTAGTAGGAAGAGCATTTCGGACGTTGAATTTAATCGTCTCGGATTTGAACATCTTTGGTGTCAGTGAAGCATTGTTCATAATTTTTTTTATCAATTCTTGAAAGAGTACTGCCTCACTGACGTCGACATATTTGGGATCCTTCTGAGATACTAGTATGTTATTTCCTAGTTTCATACTGATATATTTTTTTTATTTACCGTTTTGTCTCCAAATGTGTCGCCTACTTTCAAGAATTTTGTTATGTTTTTTTTATTTTATTTTCAATATTGTGGCTAAGTTAAGGAACCTTCGATTAACAAGAAAAATTTACATTAATACAAAAAACAATATAGTGACGTCTTAAAAATGAAAAATTGTTGAAAAAATCTTATATAAAAAATAATGACCATAAATAGACTCCGTATAGCGCAAACGAAACATGAAAGAGCCATTATGTTATACTCTCAGACCGCACGAGAAATACTAAAATACGTAGAAGGTCGGGAGTTACGAATGTCTTTGAGAGGGTAGCTAAGCTTAAGTGGTAATTTGAGGGTTATGTTCCTAGATTGGTGGACGAAAGATGGATGAGGACGTGACTGGATGCGAAAGGCACAAGACAAGAATACATGGAGAAACATTGGGAAGGCTTATGTCCAGTAGTGGACATCAGCTGTTTAAGTAGGTACTGTAAAAAACAACAATAACAAAATTGAATCGAACAAATATAAGGTGTTTTTTTAGAGGTTTTGTTTTTATACTTGCAACATTGTTTCTACAGACTGTCAATTTGACAGCTAATAGTTGATTTGTAGTCAATACATTTTGCCATTTTACCATAAATTGATTGACGTTAGAAAAGCGGTTAAAAATTGCGAAAATTAATTTTGAAAATCATGGTTCGATTCGCCAAACTTATCGTGCACTACGTCCATTTTACGGTTGACATAATCGTCCATCTTAGCAAGTTATTCGGAAGACCATTGATCGTTTTCGCACCACGTACACTCTAGTGGATAATACGCATCCACAAAGACGACAATTGTCGAAAATTGGATTTCACGATTGCGCTTCATTCGAGCTAGCCGTGGCGCTCATATGCCCGAAATCATATTTAAACAATAATGGCATAAAATTAACTATTCAATAAAGCCAATATCATGGACATTAACATTATTTTATTGTGGTATTTTTTTCATTTTGAATATGTATTGTACTCGTATACCTCTAAAAAAACATCCTATAGTTCGAAAAGTTTTGAATTCAGCGGAAAGAATTATTCAAATACAATTTATCTTGTTTTTAAATTAAATTTATTGTTTTGAAACGGAACAAGTATATCGAATCATCCCTATTCAAGATAATTAATTGAATTTCAATGATACATTTTCTGTGTTACGAATACAAGGAACCCTTGTCATAATTAAACTTACACATGTACGAATTTGCCTCCCCGCTTAAGCTATAAAATATAGGTACATGTTGAATAGTTTGCTATACCTGAAAGGTCTGTCTTGGTTAACCCTTACCGCGTGTAGGTAGTTGGGTACCCGTCCTCCCTTGGTCTAGGTCAAGGTCAGCCTTTCCGTGTCCTTAAACTTTCCTAGTTTCCGGGACACCGATTCAGAAGGTATATAATACATAAGTAATGTGACTAGGGGGATCCCTTTTGGGTGCTATTGAGTGTTTCCGAGTATTGTGTGAAAACTTGTATACATAGAATTATGTGTGTTTATGTGTCTGGAGCCTGTCTATGCTATGCGTGTTAAGGGTATGTGGATTATTTAGACACAATTTGAACATTCCTGTTAGCGGTTTGGATTGTAGGTTAAAGTAGTTATTTTGAAGTACGAATTCCGAGAGGTTTTAGTATGAAAATAGATCATGTTAAACTGATTTAATTCTACACCTCTGATATGATTTTGAATGTTTTGAATTCTTATTATCATTAAGAAGTTTTTTACGTTTTTTGTAATGTGCAGTATTACACAAAATATAATATTATAAAAATGACCGAAAGCTGCTTTGTGTCTTTGTATATTTACATAAACGTTAAGAAGAATTTTGTATGCATTTTAAAACTTTTTTTTTCCACTTTGTGTTTATTTTTCTCAGCATTTTTTTTTAAATTTCATACCTTCATCATCGGGAGAACGTTATAAATTCGATGATAAGAGTGAAACACTTTCCAAATCTGTTGAGAAAAATAAACTAAAAGTGGACAAAAAGCGTTTTTGTTAAAAAAAACTTTTACCTTTCTATGGCATTAACAAATGTGTCACATTCGATAATGCCTTAGAAAAACACAACATGTCATTCCCAGAAAATATAATAAAACTTCAAGAAAACATACTTTTCGTATTAAATATTTAATTTAGAGTTTTATATCATTGAATAATGTTTATTTCTTTGTTAAATAACAAATTATCCACAACGCAAAGTTACGGTGAACATAGAAGAAATTTTACAGCATTGTTCAAGAAATTCTCTGTTTATATTTTTTATATTTATTTATAACTAGCATAATAATAATGTTTATATTTATTCTTCATAAAAAGCACTGACTTTGTGGTTAGACATTTAAAATATATATATAAATAAAACAACTTTGTATTTAACCACGGTAGGTTAAATACAAAGTTGTTTTGTTTATATTTATGATGAAATATTTTTTGTAACTGGAATTTGTAAAGACCTAGAAGATTTGACGCATTTTTCATGTAACATACGAGGAACTAGAGTCTGGTATTCGCAAGTTAAACTAGTTTCTCAAATTCCTTTGTGCGAAATCTGTTCGCAATACTCGCACAATAACTTTTCGCAACTGCTCTGGCAACATTCACGGTCAAGCACATGTCAGTTTGTGACATCTGACCCCGAACTGTCCATTTATTGCAGGGAAATAGGTCTATCTCTGTAAACATGTCTGGGACGAGGAATATTCGACTTATTATGGATGCCGTGACCTGTAAAAAGGTAGAGAGATTGTGAAAACCCTTGGCGATAGTAAAGCATTATTTACCTACTCGCGTGTTAGTTTTTTAGGGTAGAATGTTCCCCTATTTTCAACCACTTAGAATGAATATGGCAGTGGACAATGGTGTTCTTCTACCGACCCTTATTTATGGAAGCGGAGCATGGAAATGGCAAAAGAAGGATGAAATTAGAATACATGCAGTAGAAATGAGATCTCTTAGAAGAATGTGTGGATACTCTGCCGCATCAGAGACTTCCTGGGAATCACACGCTGCAACAGATGCTGCAGCTTCGGCCATCCGGAGCGTTTCTGCAAGGAACGAGAGTCCACTTGCGCCCACTGCGCTCAGATTGGACACTCGATCGATACTTGCCCCAATAAAATGGGTCCAGCAAAATGTGCGTCTTGCCTAAAAAACAATCTCGACTTTGCCCACCAAACCAAGAATAAGACGGACTGTCCCTCGTATACTAGATACCAGATCATGGCCCTAAACTCAATTGACTATGGCTGCGAATAACTCCTCAACTAATATCACTAACCAGCAATCATCACACCTAACAGAAGAGAAACTAACTTCCCTCGACAGCTATACACCAATAGAGCCAAGCCTTCGCCTTATCTACCTTATTTATTTATCATCATATAATTTCAAGAGGATTAAATGGATTTATATGCTCTTGTTTATTTTTGTATATTATTAATTTTCATATATTGTATAAAAAATATGAATTATGGATGTTAGACAAATGCATTTCAATAAGTATATTTTTACAATGAAAAAATGTGTATAAGTATACTAATTATTACTTATGATTACCCTAGTTGGTAAATATTAAAAAAAAAATTAAAACGAGTGGAATTATTAATTAATACAAAAGAAATTATCTGTTTTCTTATCAAATGTATTGTTAAAAATATTATATATTAGGCAATATGAAATGTAGTGAAAATCCAATGCGTTGTTGTTTTTAATCATGAGTTAGGAGCAGAATACGATAATAATGCCTTATGCAGGTGAAACATGTCATTCCCGTACTTATATTTTAATATGACTTCTAGAAAGCAGATAATTTAATTCGTATTAATTATTCAATATGGAGTTTTACATCATTGTTCGATAAGCAATAAATTAGTGGAATTCTAGTTATTTTTTAAAGAAATAATGAATAAATTGTGGTACGAGAAATAAAAACAATTAATAGATAAATAAAACTCCCATATCGTATATTAGGTTAGTACCCCCATCAAATTTTTGATATCCTCATAAGTAAGTACATCCTGTATTTTGTTTTGTTACATTCCTGATTGGAAGTAAATTCTTATTTCAAATCTTATTCCGCGATGCGTTCTAAACGGCGTTCCCAACTAGAGCTAAAAAGCATTGAACCAAAAACACAACTAGACCTTCAAACGCTCTCCAGACTCTAGACCACTCACAATAGGGGACCGATAGTCCTCTGAATAGACGGGAACAAAATAAAATAATACCAAAGGATTCGGGACTCGACATTCAAAATGTAAACGCATTCTTTTTTCAATGAACCTACCTACATACATACATACGCGGCGCTGGCGGCCGGGATTATTTTCTGGAAGATTCGACCTTGATGGGTGAAAGTCCGATCCTGATAAATACCACGGTTTTGAAATATTAATGTTGTTAATTGAAAATTGTTGGTACAAGTTCATAGTAAATAATGAAAATAAATAATAAAAAATATTAAAAAAACGATATTACTTTAATTATTTTTAATTAATGGCTTTGACCATCATGCCATTAATATCTTCTACACAAGAAAATGGCAACAACCTTTCGTAACCATAATATCAAGTGCAAGTGGAATTAAACTCAATATAAATTATAAGACATTTTTATTACTGTTAAAATTTAAAACACTATTACTGTTAAAATTTAAAACACTGTTATAATATCACAATTTCTTTTTATTCACTGAGAGTGTCGTAGATTATTGTAACACCTGATGATGCCAACAAAAGAAATTGTGCTATTATAAATGTGTTTTAAATTTTAACGTTATTAATATTAAAATATCATAGTGTTTCGGCCAAAACAATGGACTATTCAAAACACTGTTATAATATCACAATTTATTTTTATTCACTGATTGTGTCGCGACAGCTGTTTCGCCAACCGATGTTGCCATTATCAGATTTTACAGATGCCAACAGAAATTATAATATTATAACAGTGTTTTAAATTTTAACAGTTAATAATGTTAAAGTATCATAGTGTTTCGGCCAAAACAATGGAATAAAACTATTTTTATTTGAATTTTTTTAATTACTATTGCGGTTTTGATCATCTTTTTCTGTTATTGGAAAAATAATGTATTGCAAGTATGGAAAAAGTTTCAACAGTTTTTGTATCTTCATCTTATGAGTCAAGTGCCAACTGAAATCAATATTTGTTTTATGCGACTCCACACTATGTTATAAAATAAAGACCATTCAGTATAAAAAAAATCGGTGAGTACTACCACAATAATTTAATTCGAAAGAATGAATATATAAATTGACGTAAAATATATTTAATATTTTTGTATAATATTACTCTCCAATAATTTCGTAAGGCCTATAACATAGATCATAGAAAACATCGATCCACTTAATCTGACCAGTTTCCGCAGCTCACTGTATTCGTCAATAATGTAATGAGGCTACTTATAATGCCAAAATACTGTTAATCTATATGGTCCCTACACCTATAGAGAGCAAGAGGGCATATCAAATTTTATGCCCCAAATAGCCGCACAGATGCGCTTTAAAGTTCTCCCGTATTGACGGTGATTTATCTTCTTGCCTTCAAATTAGACCTTCTTAGATGCAGCTTAACCATGTGGACACAACAACAACAAACCATCACGCCGTTTACCCGAAGGGGTAGGCAGAGGGAATGGACCGCCACTCCATTTACATCGTTAACGTAAACTTTTTTTGACCATTCCTTCTTCACCCATGCGCTCCATGTGTCCGAACCAACGCAGCGATCCTTTCATAATTTTGTTCATAATACCTTCTTTCGCTCTACATTCCTTCCCAATATCAGCATTTTAGATTCTGTCGTACATCGTTCTACCACACATATGTCTTAGGGACCTAATTTCTACCGCATTTATTCTGCTCTCATCTTTCTTCTACCAGTTCCATGCTTCGTTTCCATTCATAAGCGTTGGGACCAGAACTCCATTGTGAACGGCCATTTTCGCTTTCATTGATAAATGAACACCCTAATGATAAATAAATCAATTAAAAAAGTTAACGATAAAAATGATAACAAGTGCATGCAATCGAAGAAACCGTTTTATTATTTTACAATTATTCAATTATAGAACAAACATTAAAAGTCATCATTTATTGTTTTTATTATTGTGGAAATGATCAATCATTAGAGGGAAAATCCGCTTTATATCTATCCATAGTAACAAGAAACTATATATAAACGTTTATTATTACGTGTTATTGTATTTAATGGGAATGAGAGCTATTTACGAACTCGGATGCATCTTGATGTAAGCTATTACCGGGTGACCCAAAAATACATTTTCTTTTGTTTTAATAATGTATATTATTTTTTCAGTTATTTTAATAAAAAAAATATATTTTGTAAAAACAAGCTTTTTATGTATCTATTAATTATTTTTTTATATATTAATATTATCTCGGTGACATTATGCATACATTATATGACGATTATTTTTTTATGTAAAAACACGGTTTATAGCAGTGGTAGCATGTAATTGGCTTAATTTTTTATTTTTCTTAATGTTTCTTATTTAATATGTTGATATCGCTGTATGCTGCCCTTACTGAATAAATAAATATAACCATCGTAGGGATAACGGTGTAAAGAGAGTTTATTACCCAATAACGAAGATATTATATATAACTTGTAAACTCATCGAATCAAATTTCAAAGTGAAAAAAAAATGTTTTTTTTACTACAACATCGTTTTTTTCCACTCTTTGGTTTATTTTTCTTGTCATGTTTCAAAAGGCTTAGACCTATATCATAACGATATAAACTGTCTTCGAAACTTGTCGAGAAAAATAAACTTTAAAGTGGAAAAAACAGTGATTTAATTTTTTTTAAAGTTTAGTGTTACGACTTCAGTTTATTTAAAATATAATAATTCATTAAAAAGTCATCATCATGAAATTCCACGGTGCTAATACCTTACGCTTATCAAAAACTCATTAAAATATAAAATTATTTAACTCCTTTATTTATTTTTCTTAGACATATTTTATTTATTTTTCTACACTTGTACTTATATTTTAATTAAATGACATTATATTATGTATGTAATAAATAATTAAATAGTCAGATATCATCTATAATTTGGGAGAGAATATGCGTTATTAATGCTGTTTATTTTAAATCGATTAATTATTATGTTTTGATTATTTATATTGAAAATTAAATAGAAATAAAAACACTGGACATTGTTTTTCACCACTATGCAGTTATTTTAATTGCCGATTAGTTTCGCTTGTACCCAAGCTTCCTCAGGGCTTCGTAATAACTAATAATTTTTACGAAGCCCTGAGGAAGCTTGGGTACAATCGAAACTAGTCGGCAATTAAAATAACCGCGTAATGGTGAAAAACAATGTGCAGTGTTTTTAATAATAATAAAAAAATTTATGTCTTACCACAATGTGAATGCTTTATTCAAAAATTGTATTATTATGTATTATATTGATTACAATTTCACATCACTATTCCATTTTTATAATATTATTTTGATCGTTTAGCAAATTTTTGATATTCCTATAATATGTAAACAAAATATTCAGCGAAAGATATACCACGCGACCGCAAACACAGATACAAAAAGGTTTTTTTGTTATTCTTAGTCGTTTTATAAAATGGTTTATGGACCAAACCATGACTAGTGCGGAGTAAATAAAATGGAGATAAACAAAACATGATTCACGTGTAGTTAATGGAATTAATAGCCAATTCTTTCAACGTACAATTAATGTCATGTACATAGTTGAGTCACTCTACGAAGCATTCTTGAGATTTTCTCAACGTCGACTTAATCGTAACAGTTTGCTTTGATCATTCACACAACAAACAAGTATCTACAATGTTGTCTGCTACCTCCATTTTGTGTTTTGGGTTACTAGTGAGTGAAATTGTTTGAAAATACTTGTTTCCGTAATAATTCTTGATGCGTTAATATTTAAATTATATTTGTCCTTTCAAAATTTCATACGATGCCCCTTAATATGTATGAACTGCTAATTACAATAAAATGTCGATACACATTATTTTAAATATTATTATTTCACCATTAGAAACATTGTGAGGTAAATTGGCATAATTTTTTTATTTTTATACAGTGAAAAAAATATTATTTGTTTCTTTATACAATCCTTACGTCTGTAGCGAAAGCGAGGCGGATGCGAAACTCTAGCGAATATCGAAACTCTGTGTATCGTGTTTTATAAAATCTATTGAGAGGCACGAACTTATTGCGGACGACAGGCGCACTAAATTTTGTCTGCTTTCGTTCCGCGTGCTGTGTGCAATGACCCTTTTAAAAACAAGACATACAGAATTTCGCTATTCGCTAGAGTTTCGCATCATTTTCGCTTTCACTGTAGTGTGCTGCAGTTAAAATACAGTACAAAATGTAAATAATAAAAATCCGTTTCATTTATTTGGTATTTTAAAATATTCTGACATAAAAAACGCACCCTTTTTTAACAGGTTTATTAAAATAAATAAATAAACTATTTAACAAATATTCAAAATATAATAATTGTTTATATATGATATACTCGTATCTAATAATATTTGTGCCACTAGAGGACATCTTTTCAATACCTTTATCTTCATTTTTTATTTGCCAAATGTGCTTTTAATTTTTTTTAAACCTTTTGTAAATAGTCATACTTTTTTACAAATTGAATTGTATGCTGCTATCGAGGGGTTGAAATCGTATCACGTAATATTTCAATTAAATTAAAAACATGAAGACTTTGAATAAAATTGGGTCATTTTTGGAACCTTATAAAGTTCATTTTAATATTGATTTTGACGTGATAATTATTGTGATTTTTTTCATTAAATAAAGTTCATTAATTTTGCATTTTTAGGTAACTGTAGTTCCTGGTGGGGCTAACTGTAACAGGCAATGGGAACTACTTAATTCTGGTCAAAAAATAAGTGACATGCCAACACACATGGAGAAAAAACAAGGTATTTGCAATTGATTGTTTAAAAATCTTAAATGATAAAATTTTACAACATTAATTAAACTAACTAACTAACCAATGGACTGCCACACTTTCCTTTCCTCACATATTTCTCTCGTTTCATTCGATTTCTCTGACTCCTCACATGGCCGACATTCAATATTTCATTTATTTGATGGTGCCACGTTTTCCTCGGTCTTCCTCTATTTCTGGTTCCATTTACATCGTTGACATATAATTTTTTTACCATTCTTTCTTCATTCATTCTTTCCATATGTCCAAACCATCTTAATGATCCTTTCATTATTTTGTTCATAACACCATCATTCGCACCGCATTCACTTCTTATATTTTCATTCGACACTCTATCATAGACAGAGTGTCCACACATTCGTCTAAGAGATCTAATTTTTTACTGCATTTATTCTACTTTCATCCTTCTTTTGCCAGTTACATGCTTCGCTTCCATACATAAGGGTCGGTAAAAGAACACCATTGTGCACTGCCATTCAAGCTTTTTTGGATAGGTTTTTGTTTGCGATGACAACTTTAAGTGCACCATTCACTTTGTTGCCTGCCCCAACCCTTCTTTCAATATCCCTCTCCACTCGCCCATCTCTTGTTAACATATAATAAATAGACAGGCAAATCATTAATTTATAAAACAATGTATTGGGTAAATTAACTTACCAACACACAAAAAATAGACTGAAATGACAAGCCGCCATTTGTTGTATAAATTAATGTGTCAAAGGAAGTATGTCAAGTAGAAATATTTATGTTAATTACTAACTATAATAACAAGCCTTCGCGCCATCGCCCTAAAGTGGTTGACACAAATAATGGACCGCCACATCATTCTTCCCCGACATACTCCTCTCGTTTCCTCTGCATCCATACACGTCGACTTCTCCAACACCTTAGTTACCGACATTTAATATTTGATTAATTTGATCGTGCCACGTTAACTCGGTCATCCTCTTTTTCCTATTTCATTTACGTTGTTAACATATTTAATTATTGTTATAAACTATATTTTCACCTTAAATAAATCCTCGCGGAAATTTAATTTTCATATAAAGGACTAACTTTGGGGTTGGACATTTTAAAATTAACTAACTAACCATCACGCCGTCTCCCCGAAGGGGTAGGCAGAAAGAATGGACTGCCACACTTTTCTTTCCTGACATATTTCTCTCGCTTCCTCAACATTCATACATCGTGTCATGCACGCGCGTCGATGTCTCTGACTCCTCACATGGTCGACATTCAATATTTGATTTATTTGATCGTGCCACGTTTTCCTCGGTCTTCCTCTATTTCTGGTTCCATTTACATCATTAATATATAATTTTTTTACCATTCTTTCTTCATTCATTCCTTCCATATGTCCAAACCATCTTAATGATCCTTTCATTATTTTGTTCATGACACCATCATTCGCACCGCATTCACTTCTTATATTTTCATTCGGCACTCTATCATACACAGAGTATCCACACATTCTTCCAAGAGATCTCATTTCAACTGCATTTATTCTACTTTCATCCTTCTTTTGCCAGTTCCATGCTTCGCTTCCATACATAAGGGTCGGTAGAAGAACACTATTGTGCACTGCCATTCTAGCTTTTTTGGATAGGTTTTTGTTTGCGATGACAACTTTAAGTGCACCATTCACTTTGTTGCCTGCCCTAACCCTTCTTTCAATATCCCTCTCCACTCGCCCATCTCTTGTAAACATACTACCTAAATACACGAACTCAACTACTTGCTCCAAATTTTCACCATTCACGCTAATGTTGCAGACTGTCGTGGTTTCTTCCTTTTCAAAAATCATTACCTTGGACTTATTAACATTCATCATCATAAATTTTAAAATTATAGATATATAAAAATAAAACAATGGCAATATAGTTATTAATGTTATTGTGTTGTCCTGATGAAGGTTGGGTCCAAACGAAACTAGTTGATATCAATCATAATAACCATACTGCGGTTAAATACAAAGTGTTTTATTATTTTGTATCTATAAGTTTAAAATGTCTAACTACAAAGTGAGTGCTTCATATGACAAATTAAATAAAACATTTCCACAAATGCAGTTACAAAAATTACCATTGATATGAAGTCTGCAACGATACACAAATATATCCAAGATCACCAACAATACGTTTATTTTAATTTATTAAATTATTTCTTTATTCTCTTTCAGACAATTTTGGATTACCCCTAGATTCGGCTAAATCAACTACAAGTGATTATCGCGAGAATTCAACACCAATTGTTTTATTACTTGGAAACAAGAATATTAATGATATGACTACGAATTTCGATAACGAAAAGAAAATTGTGATTCTGGATATACCTCTAGATGAAAATGATGAGAATAAAAAAGATTCCGTTATTAAAAGTGAAAAAAATACATTGATTTCTAAGAATATTTTTAACGACTGTAATGATAAGCCAGATGAAATAATATTCACAGAAAAGGGCTCATCTGAAATTGATAGCATAAAAGATAAAATTCCAGATTCAAGCGTTGTTAAAGAAATTAAAGACGAAGGACACAATATAACAAGTGATAGTGATGCGGTTATAGAAGAAGAAAATCAATCAGACGAAGAACAGAAAAATGATAACATAAATGATAAACAAAATAGCAAAAACGAAGATCATGTAGTTGAACCAACTGAAAGCCCCGGTCGCAGTAAAAGAATGATAAATGAAAATATTCAAGGACTAGACTATTCAGAACATGGGAGCGGAGATGACTCTATGATATTTTTACCCTACAAGCGAGATTTGTTTATCTGGAACAATAAAAAACAAAGAATCGAAAATTTTGAACGAGAAGATGAAATTTTGCGCGTATCACCTGTTAATATAAAGATGAATTTTTTTAAAGAAGCCAAAGGGTTAACATTTTATAAATGAAATCAAATGCATACTTATCTATCACCAATTAATTCATATTATAATGTTTATTGTAATTGTTTTGTTACTTTGACAATATTATAAAAATTCAAATTTAATATTTAAGAAAACAAATGTTTTTTAAAGATTCATAATATTTTAAATAGTGAGATCTCTTTTCATGTGCAATAATCATAGTTTATTTTCTGATGTAACAAAATTCTTAACTATGTACGTTTCTTAAAACGTTCATATAAATGCATTATCCAACACCATCACACCGTTTGAACCGCCACATTACTCTGTTCTGGCACACCGCTCTAGCTTCCTCCACATTCATACACGCAATAACTGATTATCGTCATGTTTTTTATTTAATTTATTTTAAAACAACTTATACATTCCGTTTGGTAATGTAACCGGTTTCATTAACGTGAATGTAATTGTTGTTTCTCATGTTAAAAATATTTTTATTTTTATAATAACGTTTTTTTTTCGTCAAATATTTTTAAGCAATGGTAATTTCGTCAAATATTTTTAAGCAATATGTTTTTTTTTACTCTTCAATGTATTTGTTTATGTTGTTTGTACATATATATATTTTTTTCTTTGTTTCGTGTTTATCTATTTATTCTTCTTCTTATTCAAGTGCCCTGTCGGGTCCCCCCAAAGTTGACGATCACCTCAGCGAACCTGTTATGATCCTGCGCCGCTCCCTCACGTTTCGCAGCCAGGACATTTGTCTCCTTCCAGGCCCTCGGCGTCCCTCAATTTTCCCCTCCAATATCAATTGGAGAAAGATCTTTCGAATCTTGATAGCTGACAACAGTTCCCTGTCAACTCTAGTTCGCCTCAGGACTTTGGTATCGGTAACCATGTCTGTCCAGGGAACTCTGAGCACTCGGCGATGGAGCCACATTTCAAATGCTTCCAGTCTGTTCACTGAGTTAACTTTCAAGGTCGACGTTTCACGTCCGTACAATAAAACAGACCACACATAGCATTTGATCATTCTCTGGCGGAAAATCAAGTTTACGTTCAATCTATTTATTAATTAATACTATTAAACCGTTTTCTCAATTTTTTTAAACAAATTTGCCTTACGTGTGTTTCTTGTGTAATTTATGATACTTTGCTATTATATTCCGATGCAGAAAAGAAGATTCAACTGTTATTATATATCGTATGTTTATATTTATGCTAAACATAAAAGGTAAAAAAAGAGAAGCTCAAATGTGGGACAGAGGGACGGGCCTAGGAAGTGAAAGAGCGAAGTTGAAGAAAGGACGCCGCCGCGTCCTAAAACAGCCTCGGGTAAGCGGTGGGTACCACATTCTATGCTATCTTCTTCGAATATTTATTTTGATTTTTTTATAATACTACATACTTAAGGAAAAAATAAATAATAAAACATTACCTAAACCACGCTTTAAAATACTTAAAAGGTAATTACACATGTTTTGTGATCGTGTGGCTTTCTTTAAAGAACTTTAATCGTCTGAAATTTATTTTCTACAATCGAAAATTTTATGCTTTTTTATACTTTATAAAAATTTACATACACTAGAAAAAAATTTATGGATGTATAAATATATATAACTATATATATGTAAATATAACATTTGTATGGGTATAATATGAATATTTATAAAACACCCACTTAAAATTATAACATAACAAATTCCACGTGTAAAGAATATTCTGAATAAAATTATGTTATCTATATAGTTTATTTATTATAATATAAACATGGAAGTAATATTAGTTATAAAATCATAACAAACCTGTTGGAATAAATCGTTCAGTTTTATTGTTGTTGAAAATGTAAATATATAACCGAACCAAGCGTTTATATAACAAGTTTGTGTTTTTATTTATATCATTATTTTTGAGTAAACAAATAAAATGGCTAATTAAAAGAAGAAGTTGAATTAAACAATATTGATTACAACATTAAAACAGGCAGGACCTGTGACGTAGGTAGTTATTTTTTAAAATTAAATTTAAATCAACTTTTTACTTTGCGACTTTAGTGTTTCGATAAAGATTTAAAATAAAAATAAATCGAAATAATACAAGCCCAAGTAAACAAGGCAGCTGCATTCTCTGGGGCTCTAAAATCCACAATATGGAAAAACAAAGACATGACCATTAAGAGTAAGATGAGAATCTATAAAGCATGCGTAAGACCAATAATAACATATGGCGTCGAAGCAAGGGCAGACACAGTAAGGACCAAACAAGTTTCGAGGACTTCCGAAATGAAGACACTGAGGACGATAGCAGGCAAGACACTGAGGGATCGCGTGAGGAACACCAGAATAAGAGAGATATGTGAGGTTGAGGATATTATAAGATGGAGCAGACAGCGAAAAAGGGACTGGTACGGTCATGTTCAAATAATGGACTCCACCAGACTCCCCTATATTGCATTGCATAATCAACCTCATGGGACTCGTCCTCGTGGAGGACCTCCTAAAATATGGAAGGACAGCTGGGAGTCTACCTCACAGGAGGAGCAACACTCTGGAGAACAGACCACATAGGTCTACAATAAGGAAGAAGACGAAGAAGACGAAGAAATAATACAATTGTATTTCTTAAATGAAAATTATCTTAATTTGATGTTTGTTTCAATATTATTATAATGATGTTTTGTTTGAAAAGGTGGGTTTTATTTTAAAAAAAAACCTATATAATCTAATCTGAGGAAAGATAATTAAAATTAATCCAATATGAGAAACACAGTAATTTTTATGCTGTCATAAAGAAGTTGTTATTGTCAAAGTTCCTTTTCAGAAACTAATGTGAGAATATATGGCACATTAAGATAGAAAACCCTAATTTTTAACTGTTCGCCCGCTAAGGCTTATTTTAGTCAGATAAATAAGTTATACCTATCTGGATCTAAGGATTGCGTGTTTGTTGATTCTATAATATACCTGGAAGATTCTTATTTAATCAATTATTGTATTAATTTTTTTTTTTTAAGAAAAGGTCCTTTTAAAAGTGACATTTTATTCAAAATTGGTCTACAAAAAATGTACCGCGAAGCGATGAAAGATAAAGTGACGATTGCTTAGCGATCTAATAGTTAAGTATATGACAATTGGTTTATTAAATTGGTAACCCACGCCTTCCATTTGCCTCTGGATCTGCTAGCGTCTCTAATGAAGACCCTATCGCCTGTAGGGAGCTATATCGCCCTCGTTGGGTACTAATGATTTGGTCGCATTAACAGAATAAAAGAAAATTTTAATATAAGAAAATGAGAGTTTTATTTTATTCATAACAAAGCCGTAAACTTTGTGAAATTCCAAAATCAAATTTTTGTATTGTTTAAAAAAAAAAAAAAATTTTTAAATAATTTTCTTGAATAGTTTCGTCAATATAAAAACCTTCATTATCAGGAGATTAATATAAACAGTGTAAATCATGACGTATGGAATAGAGGTCAGAGCCGATACCAATACAACTATGAACCTTCTTAGATTGGCAGAAATGCGAGCCCTACACTCCATCCAAGCAGGCAAAACCCTCAGAGATCTGATCAGAAATGAAACTATAAGGTCTGCCTGTGGTGTTGAAGACATAGTGAGATAGGGAAGAAGCAGGAGGCGCTTTTGGAGAGACCACGTGGACCGCATGGAGAATACAAGAATCGCAAAAATTGTTAAGGATGAAAACCCAAGCAGCAAGA
This sequence comes from Lepidostoma basale, assembly GCA_022606425.2. NCBI lineage: Eukaryota > Metazoa > Arthropoda > Insecta > Trichoptera > Lepidostomatidae > Lepidostoma > Lepidostoma basale. Next base: position 116,697 of record JAHDVF020001018.1, on the reverse strand, counting down.
GATTACCAGGAAGGCCGCCGAAGAGATGGAGAGATGGCTGGACATCATCATCCCAGGATAGCCCACCGTCACAAATAGGTCAAACGACCTAAACTAAGTGGAAGAAGAACAAGTTTGAATCGCTCCTTCGATGATGAAGGCATTTCGAGAAAAAATAACTTTACATAAATATTGTCAAAATTAATTTAAAAAAAAAAAGTTTTAATTTTGAAACATTGTTATAATACGTATCACAAAATATTTTTGTGGAATTTTTGCGACAGCTGTTTCGCCTAACTGATGATGCCACCATAGGTTGGCGAAACAGCTGTCATGGCAATCCCATAAAAATAATTTGTGATTCGTATAAAAACAGCGTTTCTAAACTAAACCCTTTAGGTGAGCTATTCACGAAAACGGCTCTATACAAATTAGCCTAATTATTATTTAATCTAATTAAAACATTTAAATTATTATTTTATTTATGTTACATGTGATATTTTATGCGAATCTGTAGACTTTACAAATTTGATACGTTTCACTTTTAAAATCTTGAAACGGATATTTTTAGAACAAACAGGTATAACACGTCAAATTAGGTATCGACAGGGCCCTTGAGAGTTTTAAAAATCATATCGTATGTCAACACGGCAAAATTTAAAAAAAAAATAACAAACCCAAGTACGTTGACCGACCACTAACAGAATTTGGCACTGTTAACCCTTGAGTCAATTTCATTGCGTGGTTTCTATGTATTAGCTTGACTGTGTCAACTTATTGGTTCAGAAATCGTTCCCGTCAAAAGAGTCAAAATAAATATAGCAGTTTTTAAAGCATTATTTGAAATGAAAAGATTTCTTGGTTTGTTCTCACTATAGTTTCATTTTTACAAGAACAAGCCGTACAAATGCAACGTATTTTTCTTTTGGTTTTTTTAAAGTGTGCGTTGGTGGTTTTGACGTTGCTGGTTTTAAAGACAGTTTAAGTAACTTTTTAATATAAAAAATATGTCAATCATTACATATACAAACTAAATTACACTGTGTATATTAACAAATGAATTATTATTTCGTCTGCTAGTTTCGCTTGTACCCAAGCATCACCAGTGCAATACAAAAATTAATTAAAACACAATTATAGATTTACATTAATACAAAGACAGTGGTATTAAAGTAAGAATTTCAGCAACTGTCAAATGTATTTTTTTTTTAATTTATAAGAACTCTATAGAATTTGTTTCAATGCATAATTTAATTATTTGAATTTGTTGGCATAATTGAAATTCCGTCTTTAATATATAATACAATGTGTTATTTTATTTTCTATACAGTAGATGCTCTCTTAACCGGCCTTGTTGGGACCGACCCAGGCAAGGATAACGAAAAAGCCGGTTAAAGAGAAGGTAGTGAAAAATACATTTAAAAAAACACTTTCGAAAGGAAGAAAAAAAAAAACATTTTTTTGTCTCCTAGACTTCCTAGAAGAGGCCGGTTAAAGCGGTGGGACGGTTAAAGCGGCACCGGTTAAGAGAGCGTCTACTGTATGTAATAATTTTAAATATCTATCTACAAAAGGAGTGCTTTATTTAAAAATTTAAACAAAAAAATGTTTTATGAATTTAATTAGAGCACGAAAACAATTTTTATATAATCATGCTTTTTTTTAATCTTTGTGTTTCATATACTCGTACAATATATCTATTGCATAGGCTCATAATAGCCCGAAAATGTGGCTTCAATATGGTATAGCACGGGTGGCATCTCTAGAATGAAGATTAAACTACACTCAATTATTCAATCACTTTGCACCTTTGCACAGTAATTAGCATTGTATAACACCAATTAGGATCAAAAACATTTTTTTACTGTTTTTTGATACCCTCAATTGTTTATTTCATTACTTGTAAAGTAAAGCTATCTTTTGATTTGAATTTTTACACTTGTTTTAAAGATTATTTTATCTCAATAGAGACGAAGATGCAAACTGGAAACTGAATATGGTAATCGAGGTGTTAACAGGACTTATGACCTGTTATTGGTTGGTTTAAGTGCACGCTTTATGTAATACAACATTCCCCATTCCACCTTTTTCTTTATGACCATGTATGACAAATTTTTAGAAGTTGTATATATGTTACAAATCTATGCCAGGTTTCACATGTCAGTTTCTATGTGCCATCTATGAAGATTTTGATTACATATGTTAATCTTTTTAAGATTACTCTATATATAATCTACATACTAACGCCATCTATGGAGATTTATGTTTATTAAGCATTATTTTTTATACTATACATTTTTTATACTATTTTTTATACATTTTTTTACATACACATACTATTTTACTATACATATTATATTATACATACTATACTATTTTTTATTCATTTTTTACATACACACACTATTTTATACATTTTTATACTATTTTTTGATACACTCAATTGTTTATTTCATTACTTGTGAAGGAAAGCTATATTTTGATTTGCATTTTAATACTTTGTTTTAATGTCACAATAATAGTAGTTTTTTTTATATTTAGAGTTACAGTGTTTATGTTGAAAGCCACCGATGCATTCGCATTCGCGTAATTGTGTTAGTATATTTTCTTTGCTTGTATTATTAGTGCAACCGGCATGCACCTTTTGGCGAATGACCGCTCGTACACGCTAGCAGCAAGCCGAAATTATGATGCATGTCAAAGACCAAATGACACGATTAACCAGTAGGTACACCTAATAATATTCGTACAGCGCTTGATGAGATTGCTCGTACGGGAGCCACTTACAGACCTATTACGATCGCCCAATTCGTTGCCACCGGCTGGGTTCAGGGTAAGGACGTTCACATTAGAGATGAATGACATCGGAGATTTGCACTCAATTGCAGGTCGACGCCTATAGCAACAAGGAAAATTCACGTAGCCTGAAAATAATACCTTCGTGAGTAATGATTTTTTTATGAATTAAATCACTGCTGTTTTATTTTTTCTTCACTTTTTAGATTTATGAGTTTGTTTTTCTCGACATGTCTCAAAGGTTATTTTACAATCGTCTTTGACAAAAATTTTACTAACCAACCAACTATCTAACCACATCCCTATTTTCCCGGAAGGGAGGGAGAGAGAATGGACCGCCACACTATTCTATCTTGACGTACCTCTCTCTCATCTTCTACGTGCATACGCGCTCGTAGATTGTTACTACTTCGAACATTGCCGCTTTTTTGTAATTAATAAATTTGATCATGCCATGACTTCCATGGCCTTCCTTGACTTATTTTTCTATTCACACTCCTCGCACATATCTTTTTAACCATTCTGCCCCCATCCATTCGTTCTACTATACCATCTTATTGACCACTTCTTAATTTATAAATATAAAATAAAAATATATGACACGTTTAAATGAGTTAGTTTATACAAATCTCCCGGTGATGCCGTATAATAACTTTGAAACATGTTGATAAAAATGAACTCAAAAATAAATAAAGTGATAATCAAATGATTTTACTGAAATCTCTTGATGGAAGTTCATTTTAATATAACACTGTCGAAATAAAGACAAAAGTGGAAGTAGTTAAAATACATCGTTTTTTTTATTATTATTTAAATGTTTTTTGTTAATCATATTTATTCAATCAACTGCATAAACGCATAAAGTTTGCCAAAAATATTAGGTATTATATATGATTAAAAATAACATAATAACAAATATTACGCATTGGATTAAAAGACATAATATATTTAAATAAATAAAAATAACATTTTTCTAATTAAGAGACTACTAGGAAGGCCGTCAAAGACATAGCTAGACGTCATCATCCCTGGACAGATCACCGTCACAACAGATCCTACAATCGAGACATAGAAGACTAATTACAAAATTTAAAAAATATATTTATATCACATATATGAAAAAACGTTTTTGAAATCAGTACATCTAGAAACGTATATGTTATTGTTTCTGTCTATGGTTTTTGCAAGAACTAAATCTCGTAATGACAATTTCTTGATAAATTAAAAGACGTGTTTCTTTTCACTTTAGAGTTCTGTTCTATATGTTATGGTTTCTGTCTATGGTTTTTGCAAGAACTAAATCTCGTAATGACAATTTCTTGATAAATTAAAAGACGTGTTTCTTTTCATTTTAGAGTTCTGTTCTATATGTTATTGTTTCTGTCTATGGTTTTTGCAAGAACTAAATCTCGTAATGACAATTTCTTAATAAATTAAAAGACGTGTTTCTTTTCACTTTAGAGTTCATTTTTCGAATGTTAATTGTAATAATAGCTAACTAACATCCGTTTCTCCGTGAGGGTAGACAGAGATGATGAGTTGCCACCGATTATTAATAAAGTAATTTATTTTTCGTTTGCCGTGGTAAACACAACATTATGAAGCAAATTATACGTAAAAAAGAACTGCAATCTAATTTTATCAACAAAAATTTCTTTGAAACTCTACATATACAGAACCTTTTAAAAAGTAGTCTCCGATATAGTTCGATAGGTGCGCCAAATCAATAAATGTATCCAATAATAAATTTCTTAAAAGTTATATCTATCATAATCACTTTATATTGAGAGATTGATTGTGTTTTCTTTTTTCGGTTTTTAACTTTATTTTGAATTTTAATGTTATATTTTAAATCATATCTTGATGCTAAAACATCAACTGATAACGTCGTTCCATTGTTATAATAATAATGGGCAAACCATAAAAAAAAATTAAATATACGTATCTAAATCACACAGTTCTTTAATAAATAAAGTGTTAATAAATAACGAACTAGAATTTTTCATAAGTATAATAATAATGATAATAATAAATAATTTTAAATCACCCTATAATGTGTATTTTTAATATTCTTTGAAAGGTAAGTCGTTGGATATATGACACGCATTTAACCCAATCAAAAATTTGTTCCAAGAAAAAAGTTGATTTTGGAAAAAAATTGCAAGTAAAAGAGTAAGTATAATACAATTCGGATGGTGGTCTAGGGGACAGAACACTTGGCTCCTGATCCAAGGGACATGGGTTCAAACCTGGACACGACCAGATTCCTTCTTCAAAATAAATAACTATTTCATATCTGCTCATAATGAAGATTGTAAAATAAAATCTTCTGCTATTGATTTAAATCCTTTCTTTCTAAATGGCAGCCAAATTAAAATGGCGGTCCACAGAAATGGGCCTGGAACATAAAAAAGCATCGTATGCTTTTGCATTAGCGATAGCAATTCTAATTCGTAAGAAATTTAATAATTAATATTTTTAATTGATATTTCTTGGTAGAAGTTCATTTAAAATAATGAACTTTTTTTATGATATTAAATTTATTTATTATTATATATTTAGTGTGCTTCCACTTGTGTTTATCGTTGACCGGTTTCGTCTTCGCTACCATCTTCGGGCTAGAAGATGGCAGCAAGCTGCCAAAGTACGTTTAGGGGACAAATACTCTTGACATTGGAAAGTATCTTGTCTTCCTAATGTCGAACCATCACTAATGCGTTCCTGGTATTATGTTGTATGTGTATAATATCGTACCTGTACTCAATAGATGCCTTAAACATTTATGCTGTTTGTAATGTCTTTTTAGTAAATAAACTGATTTGATTTGATTCGATTTGAAAACCGGTCGACGATAAATATAAATGAAACGACACTGAACATATAATAATAAATATACTTTGTACATTTTTTTTTCATTATTTAGAAATGTAATACTTATTACGTATAATATAAAATTTAACAGAAACACGTCATAAGTCAATCTTAAGATCATGACCTCAAAAAGCGTAATTCTGATGTTTTGAATACCTATAGAATTCGACGATTGTTTGCATAATTAGCGTTGAAACCAAACCAAACAATGCAAAAACTTGAAAAAAGTTCTTCGAACCTAACCAATGGAAATTTCATGGAAATATTCAAAAAGCATTTCTCATTCGCCCGGTGAGTATCTATCAATCATGGTGACAGTTCCTCGTTAATTTAGACCTACCCTGTACCGACACATATGCAGCGAGTGCAGCGTATGCGCACGCACACACGCGCATCGGTTCTTATGCGCGTCCGTGTACTGGTGTGCGTATCAGCGAAGTTTGGCAAGTACTGTGGTATGCCATGAAACGACCGCTTTGAGCAGGATTCGCAGGACCACGCATTCGGGCAACACCTCAGAAACTATCGGCTTTTTAAACATCGAACGCTTAGCGAATTAAAAATTGCGTTCAAATATTTAATGTATGTAATACAATTCAAATAGACTACAAAAATACATGTATATACTTTACATATAACATAATTATATTTTAAACTTGTTTTTATTTTAGAATCCCATTATCATATACAATATATTCCATTGAATGAACATTATGAGTAAAATTATTTTACTTTGTTTTTTTTATTTTATAAATTGTTTTAGATTTATTATGTAGACGTTGAATGATCGAAGTGTAGGTGAGGTTCGCAACCCATCACACCGCGTCTCTCGCGATAGCGAAAAGAGCGAATGGAGTACCGCATCAATTCTTTCTGCCTACCCTTTCGGCGATACCTCGTGATGGTTAGTTAGTTAGTTAGTTATATATTCCATTATATTTTCAAATACAATTTGAACAATAAACATATGACTCTCACGAAAGTTTACATACATTTCATAACAAAGGAAATACGTGAGATTTACAAAAAAATATAATTATAAACTATTGAATTTCCCGTTTAATACCCTAACTTGCCCTTCCGTTGAAATCATAACTCGGTAACAAAATACGCTTTACATTTAGAAGTACTTTGAATTTCCATGATTAAAAGCAGTTTTTGTTTTAACTAAAAGAACCGTACTTTAATTTGTCTATTTACAGTCTCATTTCTGAGTTTAACGAAAATACGCGATATTTTTGACCAAGGATATCTTCGTTTAATTTTATTTATCAACCACAAATTGCTGTTAACTGTCTTTATTGTTAAATAACACCATTTTAACGTTTTAAACGTGTTCATATTTAGTAAAAGTCATTCGCATTCCACTAATATAAACAATTTAAAATACAGTTTTCATTGTGATCGGGCTATTATCAAATATATTTTTTATTCAAATATATGAAGCTGTTATACTTCAAACGTTTCATTAGTATAATTTATTTGTAATGTAAAAATTATCAAATTCATACTGTATTTATCCTTTTTTATATTTATTTATTGGACACGTTCACCATGGAGTGCTATGTGTCATACAAGTAATAATATAATACATTTGGGTTACATATTTATTATATATACAAACAATTAGTACTTTTAAAAATAATGTCATTGACTAACATAATTGAACAGTTTAAATTAACAAATATTTATTATATTCTTAATAATTATGTGAAAAGGGAATAGAGAAAACTAACTTATAGATTAATTACATACTCTATTGATCAATAAATAATTTCTGTGCGTATTTTTGACAGTCATTTGTTTGATTTGAAGAATTAGAGAACATTCTAAATTTGTATTTTTTTTTTTGTTCTCTAGAAAAGTTGAGCGTGAGTTCCAACCCCAAGTTGTGGCAGTAGCGGGCCAGTAGCTCGAGTGGCCATGCACTTTAATGGCTCGCTCGGTTTTCGGTGGTGGGTTAGCGAACCATTCGGCGCCCGCTCCCCTCCGTTTCCCGCGCCCGCGACCAGCCATGTTGTTTTTTTTCATCCTCCATTATTTTTTAGCGGCAAGTGAGAGCGGGCTAGGAGGGCGGCGCGTACATAGACGTCTGGCCAGGTACAAGAGATGTGAAGAATATTTCGGCAAATGGTCCCCCGACGGAGCGAGCTCAGTACGTGGCGGGCCGACCATCATTCTGGTTAGATTTTTGACTAGCGACAGCCACTTTTGACTATCCACCGGGTGCGCGCGCACCGCCGAGCGCGATGTTCTTATTTTGAATTAACATCCCTTTTTCAAATACGTTCTAAAATCTAAATTTAGAAGTCAATAAAAATCTTACTATTTCTAAACATTTACACAATTTTTTAACTTAAAATATTCAAATACTCAAAATCGTACATATTTTTTTTTCTTTACCCTTAAATTTAATAAACAGTTTATTTAACTATTTTACAAGTACTTATAATATATTTTTATTTTTCAGATGCGGCAAATTATTTATTTTTGTGAATTAGTAGATTTTATATGGATTTAGTTAAAGTATTTACATGATGAGTCAAATACCAAATGATTTGAAACTTTCTCCGGGAAACGCCACCGCCCGCCCGTCGCCAAGTGCAATAAACATTTACAATTTGTGAAGTTTTATATTTTACCGTTTTGATATAACAAAAAACATTTTTCATATACACATTATACAAACATTGTGCGTGGTTTATAAATAAAAGTGTTTTGTTCTTCGGCTGAAAAAATTCGGTAAGTACATATTTTTCCGTTGTGTTTTAAAACGTGAAACTTGCCTAAAAAAAGACAGCTAATTTTTAAACTGTAAAATCGCATCGTGCACACATTTAGAAAGTAACACACCAAACAAGATATTTCGTGGATCTAAAAAAAATATGAAAGTAAAAAAATTTGACTGTTTGACTGAAATATTTTTGTATATAATAAAGATATTTTATATAATATAAAAATACAAAATTTCTCTCTAGTTTTTAATATAAAATTATTACAATTGAATACATTCTTTGTATTACAAAAATTATGATATCATTAACGAATGAAAACGTTTGTTTTCTAGAAATTTTTAATACTTGAAAGTTTGCTAAAAAATACTGTTTCACTTAGAAAGGCGAAACATGTCATTCCCATAAAGTACTCGTATAATAAAACTTCTAGAAAATGGACGTTTTCATTCGTATTAATTATTTCATATGAAGTTTTAAAACATTATTAACGAAACAATGTATATTTTAAATAAATTAAATTGAAGCACTTTAATCACTTATATTTAATAATGAAAGAAAATTAAAACAAAAGTGTAGTTGTAACAGTATTTATTTAAGATGAAAATTATTATTCCATGCGTAGCTCTATTTTTATCCGCCTACTACGAGATACGTTTCTACACTGACTCTACGATACTCACCTACGCCTAAGTTTCATCGTGAACTAGCCGCGCGCTAGTACCTGAAATAGTAAAGCTTTTACTAGCCGAAGACGGAATACTGATCTCGTGTACCGCTGAATCAACAGGTCTCTGTAGCTCCGTATTGTACGGCGTAGAATATTTGTTGGCTTTTATCACGTCGTTTTCTGTAGTGTTTTTATAAGCTTTGTTAACAAATACATAACGGTTTTGCCTCGTGTTTTACGTACCATACATTGATATATAGAAAAACGTAGTTTATTTTGTATTTCGTGTATATTTAGAATAAAAATGTTTATTTCATTACATCGTCGGAAGACATTGTTTTATTATTATATATTCTTTATTAAACAAAAACACGTTTTTATTATAGTAATTGTATAAAAATATGCGTTATTTTATGTTTATTCTATTGTTTCCGTGAAAAAAATTTATTTTTATAAGTAACCAATTTTTAATATGAATGAATCATTTATGGAAAATACTATATTTTTGTTTTATTTAATTAGGGTCATATATAGCGATTGCAATACATATACAAAATTTCAGTTACATGCTTCAACAAATATAAACAATAAAAATAGTTATTACGTGACGTTTTCTACAAGTAGCAGATGTTTCCTATTTAGTAATACTTATTAATGAATTTCTAATAAACTGTTTCAAAAACTCTTAAATGCCTAGTTAAAAAAATTAACCACCAAATGAGAAGTTGCGTGTAGTTTTATGTAAAAAAATAAGCTAAAAAAGGCTAGCAGAAGAATAAATGCAGTAAAATTGAGATATCTTAGACGAATGTGTAGAAAATCTGTGTATAATAGGGTGTCGATTGAAGATATGTTGTAAGAAGTGAATACAATACGATTAGAAGTGTTATGAACAAAATAAAAAAAACATTAGGGTGTTTTGGATACACGGAAAGAATGAATGAAGAAATAATGGTAAAAAAAATGTATATATTAACAATCTAAATGGTACTAGAAATAGAGAAAGAGCGAGTTAAACGCGGAATAATCAAATAAATCAAATATTGAATGTTGGCCACGTGAGGAGTTGGAAAAATCGACGTGCGTGCATGAAATGATGTATACATGTTGGAGAATCAAAAGAAGTGTGTCAGGAAAGAAATATGTGCCAGTCTTTTTGCTACCCTTCAGTAAAAGGCGTGATGATTAGTTAGTTAGTTAGTCATAAACGAAAGAAGCGATTCTAAAATAACATTTTTTATAAAGAGAAAGATAAATATACCGATCAAGTCTTTTTTTAATACTATCCAATTCAATTGCAATTGACGATGTCTGCAATCTATGCTGTTAGTTGTATGAATGCAACATTGAAATAAGTTTTGTATTACTTTTAATAAAATGCAAGATCATTGTTATTCCTATCATGTCCTTCGGTGCATTGTGCAAGTTGCAAAAATGCAATCACTGTCTGCAAACTAAACACACGCTTTTATTTCGGAGGTACGTTCTTCTAAAAATGTTTGGATTTTCGTCGTTAATAAATTATAATAAAACCTATATAGAATAAAACTAAATTTTCTATTACAAATAGATCTAATAAACAAGAAATGCTATTGATTTATGCTCTACCGAAATAGTATCACCTATTCAATTATTATAAACCTCACAAATTGGTGTATTTTCAAATAAATATAAACATTTTACACGCGCATATGTTTATTAGAATATTAGCTTCTAATATTACTATCATTTTTGCATACATAATTAATACGAATGAAAAGTCATTTGATAATGCCTAAGACATGAGAAATATGTCATTCAATTGAATTACATTAATAGAAAACAGACGTTTTCATTCATATTTACTATTTAATATGGAGTTTTATATCATTGTTCAAGAAGCAATACATTTAAGCATCATACCTTGTAAACCATTACAAAAAGTTTTTATAATACTATTTTTAAAAATTCAGGATGTTAAGGCATTTACAACAACAACAAACCATCACACCGTTTCTCCGCAGGAATAGGCAGAGAGAATAGACCGCCACACTACTCTATCTTGAAATAACTCTCTAGATTCCTCCACATTCATACAGCGAGTCATACACGCACGTCGATTCTTCCGGCTTCTAACATGACCAACCTTTAAAATTTGATTAATTTGGTCATGCCATGTTTTCCTCGGTCTACCTCGACTGCGTACTCCATTTACATCGTTAACGCATACTTTTTTAACCATTCTTTCTTTACCCATGCGCTGCATATGTCCGAACCAACGCAACGATCCTTTCATATTTTTTTTCATAATACCTATTTTCGTTCTACATTAATTTTTAATATCAGGATTTGAGATTCTGTCGTACATCGTTCTACCACACATACGTCTTAAGGACCTCATCTCTACCGCATTTATTCTCCTCTCATCTTTCTACAGCCAATTCCATGCTTCGCTTCCAAAAATAAGTTTCAATGGTTTATGGTTAAGGTATTTACAATGTGAAATTATCAAGTAATTGTTTACATATTAAAACAAGCACTATTTATTCCACTATTGAGTGTATTTTTCTTAACTTGTTTCAAAGGTATTAAGCTTCATCGTCGGGAGAACTATTATAAATAAACGGTTTTTAGGTACTTCCGATGATAACGGTAATATCTTCGAAACTTACAAAGAAAAATATGCTCAATCGTGTAAAAACCATGTTTTATTCCGTATATAAATGATATTATTTAATAAGTATTAAGCTTGTATATAAAGCTTATAGACTATTATACTTATAGCTCCTGGGTTCGATTCCCGGCGATGGCTGTGTGATTGTCACGCTGTGTTTGATCTGGTGTAGAATTCACGTGACAATAAAATGGCTATTGATTGGCTATCTATCACATATCATGAAAATCAATAGCTAAAAATCTATATATAGTAATTGGGTTTAAATAACCTGCTGATTCTAAATGTGGAAAGCAGAGGGAAACTACCACATCAATGACCCAAGTGACATCCTGAACAAGTCCCTTAAATAGAAAACAGGTTTGCTTTAGACAAAATATGGTAAATACCGAAATGTTACTTTTCATTTTAAAATTAAAAAACCATCGGAAAATGTTTTTCTAATAAAAATTAAACGAGCTTTATACAAAAATATAAAAATCAATTTCATTAAACAAATTAACATAGCTACTTTGGTGACCACTACTTACATTAATTCTTGTATTTTTTAATCGAATGTCTAGTTGTAGTTTTCATGAATAGAGTTTAGGTTATAAATTGTTGAATTTGGTTAAATTTTTTTATTTGTTACGAATAATTTGAGAAATTACGCTGAAAGTGATTATTTTAGATATATTACTCCTAGTCGTATGAAGATATTTGACGGTTATAAAACAGCATGGCCTCTGTCGATTCCTTGGCACCATTTCACGTTTCATTTACGCAATTATTTTGTTTAGTTGAATAATTGAGTGCCTCTGTCCGCCGCTGGCGCCACCATCGCCATTGCGGTTCAGTGTCCTCGAGCTTTGGGCCGATTAGCATACCGCTTTCTGTTTTTTGAGTTTGTCAAAAAACGCAACGACAACGCACTTATCTAACTGCGTGCGACTTCATGCAGGTGGAAACTTTCACCGAAATTTCCCTTGGACACAAAGTGCGACCTAAAAAGGAAAAATATTAACAAAATTGTTTGCGTTATTTTCAAAAAATCCTTACCTGTAGTAAAGATCTTTAGTTTCCTCTTAATTTTTAAACAAATATATATTTTTTCTTCTATATTCGCCTTCACTTTGTGTTGCGGATTCACCCACATCATCTCTTGAAACTCGTCGAATGATCTTTCTAGGAAAGCATTTTTTTTACTATTATCCAGAGGTATTTACATTCCACGAATACTGAGAGAACTGAATCTATTCGTTCCCCATAGTTATAGCAGAGCAAGGGGGCATATATATTATTTTATGCACCAAATTGCAGCGTTAAAATAAATAACTTTATTTTTGTATCACAATTGTATTTTATTTTACGCGACAGCTGTTTCATCAACCTATGTTGACATCATCAGGTGCTACAATTGATTATTAATTATTGTAACACCTGATGATGTCAACATAGGTTGATGAAATAGCTGTCGCGTAAAATAAAATACAATTGTGATACAAAAACAAAGTTATTTAATTTAGCAGTTTAAAAAAAATGTAATAAATACCAAACATGTATCGGACTAACAAGCCCTTCATCAGTGATATTATATAAATATTTAAAATATTATAAATAAATTACAAATGCGGTCAGTCTTGACAGATGTTAAAATTTAACAAAGTGAGTGTTGAATACTAAGTATATAAAAAAAACATTAATAATTTCTCCCCTAAATTTAATTTCAGATGTGTAAAACAATAACATAATAATTTGTTTTATTTTTACTAGTAAATGTTGATATTGATTGAATTTTAAACATTATTTGTATTCTTGCGTGTGAAACACTTGATTTGTGGTACGACATTATTAAAAATAAATTAAACCTAAGGCGCCAATATGTTTTAAAGATACCTAATTTAATTAATAATAAAATAAAACGACGTTTTTTAACCATTTCCACATTTTTTACTTTATTTCGATAGCGACCGGTTTCGCCAGGCTAGCTGGTATCGACAGACTGTAGTAATTATTATTTAAAATGAACTTCCATCAAGAGATTTCAGTAAAATCATTTGATTATCTTAGATACTTTATTTGTTAGTACCTACGAACATTTTCGCTCCTTCATCAGGGTCACAAAACAGACTGACAAAGCTCCCTCGGGAGCAAAGCCGGTTGATACTTAAGCATTAATTACACGAGTGTTTTAATTTTACAAAATAAGTCAAACTGCTTCTTTAAAACCCAGTATACAAAGTCTTCTAGGATGAATACTTGAAAATGAGAAACTGTTTTGTATTACCATAATTGTTACGTATTATTGTAAATAGTTTATAATTCTTCCAAGAAGAGCGCATTAACAATACGCTGGGTAATTTAAATAATTCTAATTAATAAACTAGAACTGCGTGGAAGTAGCCGCGTCAGAGTGCATAAGTAATGCAGCAAAACTTGATTTGTGCATAATTAAGTTCACCTCTAGCTACCAAAGGACTGTCACTAGTCGTAAACAGGGCTGGAAGGTGTGTGCTGGCAGTCCTAGAATTAATGCGATTTTAAATTTAAAAAGTATCGATGTTGATATGCGTTTAATAATTAACAACTTTATTATTTTAAAGCATAATTAATAAATTCGTTTATATGAATGAAAACGTATGTTTTCTAGATGTTTTGTATAATTTATGTGAATAACGTATTTCGTTTTTACAACATTTTCAATGTATACAAATACTTGTAGATGAATACTGGATTTTACCCATTGCGGATTATCAATTCAAGGATTAATTGTATCTCAATAGAAACGAAGATGTCTAATTTAAGATAGAAAATCCAATCTTCATAGATGGCGCTAGTGTGTAGATTGAAACTACCATGTAAAGGGTGGTGTTACAGATTAACATATATACAACTTTCAAAAATTGTGGTCATAAGAAAAGGTGGAATGGGGAATGTTGTATAACATAAAGCGTGCACTTAACCCAACCAATGACAGGTCATAAGTCCTGTAAAGACCTCGATTACCATATTCTGTTTCCAATTTGGATTTCCAATAAATTATAGTATCACTTCTAGGAAACAGAAGTTTTACATTATTTTTAAAACTTTAGCTTTGGTACATAATGTATGAATTTTGTACCTTTAATATGGTTAAAAATACTTTTCAATAGAAAATGATAAGAAATATATATTTTTAAAAAACAACTAAGTAAATTTATATAAATATTTGCCGTGGTTGTTATATTTATATATTATACATAAAAAAATTATGAATAATTGATAAATTATTAGCCAAAATTAGTCCAAAAATATTTTTTAAATATAATAAAATTTTACAAGACATCAAACTGATGTTACTCGGGTTAATAAATTTATAAACTCCCGTTGTTTTCCGATTCCGTGATTCTAAAACGTTTTCAATTTCTTAAGCTAACCCTGTCTAGAGTTAACTTTCAAATGTCTCAATGTCAAATTCAACATTGTTTACACTTATAATAGGTTAAATTTTGGTTAATGAATATACTATCAGCGAGTTTAATTACTTTAATTATCTTAGTATTCCTTCGGTGCAAATGCAACTAAACTCGTCCTGATAAAACTGTTTAAATTGTTACTAATCTAATAAAATAAAACACAAGCCTGTAGTGGATAAAAGTTAAATTATTCGAAATTCAATTGACAGTATTACTAGTAAAAAGATCGATTAAATAAACTATATTACTCGTATATCTTTAAAATGTATGTTGAAAAACAAAGATTAATGTACCTTAACCAAATACATTAAATTCGGCCATCTGAGGAGTCGAAGAAATCGACGTGCGTGAATGTATGCCTTGTATGAATGTTTAAGAATCGTGAGAAATGTGACACGAAAAAACAGAGTGGCAGTCCATTCTTTCTACCTACCCCTTCGCACAGACGCCGAATTCGACAATTTAGGGGGAAAAAAATAATTTGATGTCTAAATAATTTTTTTTTTAAATAAAAGCAGTTCTAAAATAATACAGTTTATTTTATTCAATTATTATTTAGGAAAAATACTATCGAAACATTCAAAAATGGTATTATATGCAATATGAACGTAAACAAAACGGGCAATTTATAAAGAAAAAAATGTGACAGAAAAATGCATTTTATATACAAATTATTTTCATTAAATCGCCTCTGTTTCACTGTCCTCATAATCGTGCACTGGTATTAATTGTGGTAGGCTTAACAAATTTAAAATTTCTTTTGAAAGAGGACCACTTTTTTTACTCGGAAGATTCCGAAAACTTGAAATTACGGGATCAGATGAAACCAATAGTCTATTTATTAGGTCCGTATTAGTGTTGATTCTCGAGGTCTTTCTTGTGTGGAATTCCCTAAATGTCTTCCAATCTTTCTGCCGTATTTCTTGTACGTCCTCTGATAACTGCCCGATGGGTAGTATCATACTCTCGATGACCGCTGCACCATGTATCAATACTTTGTGCACAGATGCTGGCATAAAATACCAACCATATTTTTCTACGTACAATTTTGCTGTTTCGTACGCGTATTTATCAAACGCTTCAGTGTTTATAAGGTGTCCACTTGACAGTGTACTCAATATAACACCAAAACGTTTTATTATGTTGATATCTATTCCCGTAATTTCTGAGGATTTCTCGGGGTTATTAAAAAAACGTCTAGCTGTGTTGCCATCATTGAACAAAAAAATGACATTTTATCACCTCTACCCCCTGCACAAGGATACCACAGCAGATGACCTTATCAAATACCTTACCTCGATTGTCAGTACGGCCGCATTCAAGGTCTTCAAAATCAAGTCGAGGGGAGATTATGCCTCGTTCAAATTGGGTATACCTTCAGAAATTGTTGGTGAAGTTTTAAAGCCCTGTCATTGGCCACGTCATTCATATGTTAAGGAATGGGATAATAGGGTGGTAACTCCGCACTTGCCTAAAGTCAAATGACTAGACACAAGCGAGGCCAGTATTGTTCCCCCTATTTCTTGTTCCTCTTCATTAAAATGTTTTTATCAGAACGCACGAGGGTTAAATACCAAATGCACCGAGTTTTACAATGAGGTAGCAGGATGTGATTTTGATATAATATGTTTGACCGAGACGTGGCTTAGTGATAGCGTTTTGAGCTCGGAACTATTCACGTCGGATTTTATTGTGTTTAGGAGAGATCGCGCGTCCTCTTGTAGTGCTCACAGGCAGGGTGGGGGTGTTTGTTGGCCGTGAGACACGGACAATCTATGGATATCCAGAGATTTTCTATGTTGGAAACGGTCAATGAAGATCTTTGGCTTAAGCTCACATATAGAGGTACGATAGTTTACATATGCGTAATATATTTTCCTCCTCAGAGTTCTTTAGAGTCTTATAGATTATTTTTTAATAAGATTCTTTGTAATCTGCTAATAATTGGGGATAAGCGTGTCATTTTACTGGGCGATTTTAATTTGTACTCGGCACAGAGCAGGGATGTCGATGAGGAGATCTCTTTTATGTGTTCGGTGCTGGGACTCGTCCAGTGCAATGGCATTCTGAATACCAAACAAAGAATACTTGATTTAATATTTTCGACAGTTCCGGTATCCGTTTCTCGAGACGAATCTCCCCTCACGAAAGAGGACTCTTACCATCCTGCATTAAATTTTGACTTAATTATAGAGACTTCAAGACCACATTCTAGGGTCCCTACTGCGGACACGGTATCGTGGAGGGGCTGGAATTTTTCCAATGGTGATTTCAGTTTCCTCTATGATGCACTTTTTCAGGCAAACTGGGATCAACTTCGCTCTATAACAGACGTGAATGAGGCCGTACAAGTTTTTTATGACATTGTATATTCTTGTTTTGATGATTGCTTCCCTAGGAAACCCCCGGCTACCACTAATAGACGATATCCGAGGTGGTTCACTCGAGATATTATCAGTGACATCAGAATGAAACATAGTTACCACAAAAAGTGGAAGTCTTCTGGTAATTCACATTACTACACTCTCTTTAGTAGTCTTCGAGCTACGGTAAAATGTAAAATGAGATCTTCTTTCAAATCATATATATCCAACATTGGAGCCGATATTTTGAGAAATCCCAATGATTTTTGGAAATATATAGACTCCAAACGCCATGATGGTGGTGTTATTGATACAATGACGTGGCAAGGTCAAGAGGTTCACAATAGAGAAGTTGTGAATGCATTCGCTGAACATTTTAAATCTGTGTTCAGTACTCCATCAAATGAGGCAGTCCATGCTGATTCGCAGAATACGACTCAGGGCGCTCAAGATATTTCCATAGATTTTTTCAGTGAATGTGAAGTCTTCAAGGCTATTAATCAACTCAAAAACACGAATTCATTAGGTCCAGATTTTGTTCCAACCTTTGTATTAAAAGGTTGCAACCACATTTTCAAAAAACCACTGTCCATTATATTTAATCGATCGCTACAAACGGGTGTCTTTCCGGAACTTTGGAAGATTTCTAAAATCTCTCCAGTTTTCAAGAAGGGCACAAAATCATGTGTTGAAAATTATCGACCAGTAGCAATTTTATCTACACCTGCGAAGGTATTTGAGGCGTTAATACATCATTTTATTAACCCAAAGATAGAACCATTCATAATTAATGAACAGCATGGATTCAGATCAGGGCGTTCAACCATTACAAATTTGATGGTATTTACGAACTTTGTCACTAAGTGCCTTGATAAAGGTGCACAAGTCGACTGCTCGTATAGCGATTTTTCAAAAGCGTTTGATAAGGTGGACCACCAACTTTTGCTTCGAAAGCTTCAAAGGATTGGCTTTAGTGACAATCTGCTCAAGCTTTTCTCTAGCTATCTAACATCTCGAAAACAATATGTGTCATATGGACTTTTTCAGTCTTCAGCCTTTCACACCTCATCAGGGGTGCCACAAGGGTCTAATTTAGGACCATTGCTTTTCACAATATTCATAAATGATATTTCTAACGAAATAAAGTTTTCAAATTTTTTATTATTTGCTGATGACATAAAAGTTTTCTCTGAAATAGAGAATCCCTCAGATTGCTTGAAGCTTCAGTGTGACATTCAGAGCATAACCCAATGGAGTAAACGTAACAAATTATTCTTCAACGTCTCCAAGTGCTTTGTTATGTCATACACACGGGCATCGAAAACATTATACTTTCGCTATCTTATGGATGGGGTACAGCTTGAAAGAGCTTCTACATCCAGAGATCTCGGTGTTCTGTTCGATGCTCAATTATCGTTCAATCTTCACATAGTTGCTCTATGTAATAGTTCCATTAAAATGCTTGGATTTGTTTTCAGGAATGCCAAGATATTTTCGAACACACAGGTACTTCGGGTGTTGTATAATTCCCTGGTAAGAAGTCGGCTGGAATATAGTTCCGTTATTTGGTCACCGCCTGGGATCCGATATTCTCTGATGGTGGAGCGAGTGCAGAGAAAATTTCTGCGCTTTCTTTACCTCAGGGAACGCGGTTATTACCCGTGGCTCTTTCCGACTGAATTCTTGCTAGGTATGCTAAGCTACCAATCATTGGGGAGAAGGAGGAACATTCACTTGGGAGTTCACTTCTTTCAGCTCATTGGCGGCCGTATACAGAACTCGGATGTCCTGAGTGATGTAGGTCTATTTGTCCCTGATAATTACCTTCGTCAAAGACAGCACAGATTGTTTTATTTGCCACGCTGCAGAACCAACCTGCCAATGGTAATGCCTGTGGGTAGGGCAATCTTATTGCTTAATCGGATCGCCTCGGAGGTCGACATATTTCGTGATAGTGTGAGTTGCCTCAGGGATGCAATATCAATGTTATGATTTTTTCTTACTCTTAAGCTTAATTTTTTTTTTTTTTTAATGCTTCTCTGTTTATAATGTAATTGCAAACGATTTGGAATTGTATGTCTGTAATGTTTGTGATTATTATCAAAATAAAATAAATGAAATGAAATGAAATGAAAATGAAATGAAATTGCTGTTTCCTCCGCCTTGTTTGGGAACATCCACAACCAGGCCCATCTCAGAATAGAAACGCGACACAATTGTTTCTTTTCTTGATGCTAAACTACATTTAGCCTCGTGACCTCGCACCTGCCATTTTTTTATATCTAAACGGTATGAAATATGGAGCAAACATTCAAAAAATCGTATATGGGCATGTAAAGTAGATAATCCAAATTCAAATGAAGCAGTATTCGATGGGCGTGTAATTACTTTTTCTAAAATATTCATATCCTTTGGTGTGGCCCCGCATATATAGCAGGTTTGAGCAGAAGCATTATTCATCATCGAATTACACACTTTCCCGTCAACCATTGTTTTTATAAGTAAATGGTTAACGAAAACATCTCGATTATTAAATGTAATTTTTGTAGGCTCCAAAACACTTATTTGATTTTCGATGTGGGCAAATTCTTCACGTGTTGCTAAGGGTGTTTCTTTTTTGAATTGAAATCTTATAGGACGACAGAATCGCGTAGAGCTAGTTCGATTATTTTTCCAAATAATTGTTTTGTTTTGTCCACTATTACAATAGAGTTCAAGCGGAACTACCGACGTCATTAAAATGTCAGAATCTCCGTACTGGTTAGAAGTATTAAGATACTGTTTATATATACTGTGTCCACCACTTCCATCTGTTCCCCATTTATATATCATAGTCATGTTTGAGATGTCATGAACAGCTATTTCTTGAGCCAACACTTCTTCTTGTACCTTGACTATCCGCTGAATTGTATGATCTAATAAAGATTGTAATTTTATTTCTGCCAAAGTTTCAGTAACTATCGTAGATTCTTCTCTTTCCGGATAGCACCCTTGTTTAGCCTTCAATATTGAGTCATAGCTCGGGTAAATGTTTGCATTTCGTTTTTTAGCATCTCTTTGTAATGTTGTGTATTGTTCTTTTGTTAGCTTCAAATCAATAATCAATGCTAAAGCTTCTTCTGCAGTATAAGGTTTTAAGACAACATTCGGCGTTAATGATTTCTTCATTTTTCCTAGTCTCTTTGGAGTAACATTTGTCGTTATTTTGACAACGTCTGCACTCGATTTCCAGACATGCGTAAGCTTAATTGTGTTGCATACGACAGTTCTTGTGCTGTTCTTTTTTCAACAAGATCCGCTACCTTTCTTCGTTTCATTTTCAAACAGCTAGCATCAAACATTTTTTTAGGACGTCCGCGTTCAGATCCACGAGAGGTTGAAGGTAATGCCGACGAAATTTCTTGATATGCCGATATTTCAATTTTTTTATCAAGCCAGCTTGAATTTTTTCTAGTAAATACCGGAAGAAAATATTTACTTTCTTTCCATTTAAATAATATTTTTTGAACAGTCCACTGAATTTGAGACAAAATATTCTGCTCAAAGTTTTCAGAACATTTAGCGTACTTTAATTTTGTTTTTATGTAATTTATTAAATATTTGATACATTTATTACGTGGCTGTTGTAAATAATTGGCATTTTTTAACTCCAAAAATAGCTCCATGCGAGTTATATTTAATCTTCCGCTCGAACGACCCAAACTGACACCTGGAGAGACAAAAGATAAAATCAAAATTAATGTATGAAGAAAGGGTTGTAAAGGGTTATGATTTTAATGTTACTTTATAGTAAATAGTACAAAGAATGCATATATAACAATTTTATCGTGGACAATGGCGCTTTTTTTTTTTTAAAGTCTCAGTTATCGCGGAAAAAGGTCCAAAAATCATTAATTTTATACATATTATTTAACCGCCTACTTTAAATAATAAAATTAAAAATCAAAACTAAATAAATATATAATAAAATAGTACATACCTTCAACAACTTTATTCATTTTGAAAATTTCAGCTTTTTTCACACAGAACTAAAAAAACGACTTGTCACTTCGGAGAAATGTACGCTACTATTTGAAATTTGGATGATCGGCGAAACAATGCGATTGGTTGCCACTGTTTACAACGTTGCCAATTATTACAGACGCTAGTTTCATGTTTTCTATGGTTTGATTTATAGGTTCTAGACAGTTTTTAATAAAGATATATACTTTTTTCTAAATTAAAAAAATCATTGGAAATATGTTTTTTTCCCCATACATTTCCGATTTCGGCGTCCGTGCTTCGTGGAGATGGCGTGGTGGTTAGTCAGTTTAAGTTTAATGTTTTCAATATAAGAAGATTATTCAAATAGACATTTTTTTTACACTTTAATTATTTATCGTTTCTTGAATAATGATGAAACTTTATTTTATTAACTATCGTTCAATTTCGATTTCAAGGAATTAAACTTCTTTATCTTATAAGTTTTAATATATTATGTAGGAGTGACGCGTTTCGCTTATATCATTTGACACTTGATATTGAGACATAATTAACCAAGTCCCAGCGTTCTAGAATCGAAAGATTTTTATGATCATGTGTATTGCCAGTGACTACGAACGTATGGACTAGCAATTTTATTAATTACTCAAAAAAGAGTCAAAATCTAAAGTGTTATCAACTATCCTTGGAAAGACAGATATCGGTGTCAGTCTGTGAGACCGATTTAAAAATGAATATGAAATTCTTGAAAACAGACGTTTTTGTCAATATATGTATAACTAGTTGCAACCCGTGCAATATTCACGGAAGTGGAGATTTTTTACCCTTAAAAAACTGGTTCACTGTAGTACAATCGTAATCAGTAATAAGTTTTAACTTTTTGAAATAAAAATGTCACAATTAAATTAAAACACCAAATTGTTCCTAATATTTTTTCTTTCAATACAATTATATAACAATCAGAAAAAAAATCATAATAATTCCGAAACGTTCTCGGGCAAGCGCATCGTGTGCATTTCGAATTACTTTCGGAGAAAATCGAAATATTCCTCCCTTGTTCTCTTGTATTCTAATTCAATTCTCTTATTCTTTCTTTGACGACAACCGTTCGGGTTTTTTCCTATTTATATTAAAATTTATTACTTACCAGTAATCGTTATTATACATAATAATTTCACTTAACACCAATAGTTTGGAATTTGCTCAATATCTTTACGTATAAGCGATTTCTTTGGTATTTTAAGAAAAATATTATTAATAATAGAAATGCGATATTCACTTATAAATAGGAATGTAAACGCCAGCTTTATAGGTTGATTATTTCTATATATTTAGTGTATTTTATTTTAAAAGTTTATAATACAAATTTAGAAATCCAGGATTCGATTTCTTTTTTAAGATTACGTATCAATGTTGACATTCCACCCACTCATCGCTAATTCGAATTTCGAATAACTCATACACTTTTTCCAGCTTTTATTATTTACTTAAATAATTCTGACATTTGCCATATTCAATTTATGTGTAAAACATGCTGTTTCGTGTATGTAAAATTATAATATCTCATAAACAAACGAAATTATTGACAAGTGATTTTAGGTTAAGTACCCGACTACTTTTGTGTGTTTTGTATTGAAGGAACTTTCAAAAAGTCGGATCCTTGAGGATGCGCAATGCAAACAGACATTTGCATTATATAAAAATGACGCACGCGCTTTTGTGCAACTTAAAAATGTCGGGAAAATCTGGACAAGAAAGAAAGGATTGTGAAACAAAGTGCTTTGGAATGAAATATTTGCGAAATTAACAACGACGTTTAAATTTTTCTTTCGGTTGCTTTGTGTACAAATAAAGTTATTCCTTGCAATAACAACGGTTATTTATGTTTATTGTTTTTGGTTGTTTCTAACCGTTTTTATAAAAGAAGTTGTGTATTTTATAAAAATTTATTTGTTCCAAATTAAACGTAATAATATTAAGAATTATTTTATAAATGGATTTATTACAAATTGGAATAAATTTTAAATAAATATTTTTAATTATCGTTAGAACATTTAGTAGCACTGCTAATAAATTAAAATATAAATATTTATTTAAATAAGCATACCAGTTTTGAAAATTATTTTTATCTAATTTTATCAATATAAACTTATTTCTTATTTAACTATTATAGTTTCTCGTAGAAGTAATTAATGAGCGTCTGCTTTTATAACAAAATTTAATTAAAAAAATATTATTTCTCTTTTTTTTATAAACTTTGTTTATACAACACTTAAATTATTATTTTTTAATTACATAGACATGTCTCGGACAACCAGTCCTTCTTCAGTGATACATATTATAAATATACAAACAGATTTAAAATATTATAAAAAATAAATCTTTATAACATCTGTCAGATCATGTAAACAATTTTATAATATTTTTAATCTCTACGTATCTTTATAATATGTATCACTGAAGAAGTATTGGTTGTCCGAAACATGTCTATGTAATTTAAAAAAAATTTTATTTATTTTTTAAATATTAAACTATCAAACCTCAACGCCGTCACTCTGGGAGGGGGGGGGGGGGATATTCAAGTATTTTTTAAATTTATATTATAGTTTCTTACCTTCACTGTGCGGTTGGCTTCATTTGCAGTATAAAATGGTCTCGAACTACGACAAGGTTACATTTGCAGCTTAGACGAATAGTCCTCGTTCATCATATTACGCGCAATTTAGTAGTACGGAACTATGGTAAAGTAATAAGGTTTATAAGATATATTCATATATGAGCTGCAAATGTAGTATGGTGTAATTCACAATTATTTTTTACTGCAAATGTAGCCAGCCGCACAATAAGGGGTAATTTATTTTGAGAATCAAATTTATAAACGCATCATAAAATATTCACTTTAAAATAAAAACACAAAATTTCACTAAGTAACAAAGGAAATATTTAGAAATTACTTTAAAAAAATACATTTAATAAAAATTATACATCTGATATACAAAACAAGTCAAAATTTGATATCTATTGGATTTAACTAAGTTCTCAAAGGAACATATTCATTATTAACTTACCCCATTATTAAAATGTATTGTGCTTGTTCAGAAATTTGAATGCAGAACGCGTGCCCTTTGAATTAATTTTAATATGACACTACGTTTTACCAATTCGCTATTTGACACACGCACGCACGTATTTACACATGTAAGACTAGTGAAGTGCTTTCATTGCATTATTGCGCATTTATACAATAAATTTTAATACATGAATATAATGATAATATAGTCACCTACATATAAGTGATTTTTTATTTATTATTAAATATTGTATAAGCAAATAGTGTATAGTTTTTGGATAATATTTCTTTAAATTTCAATTCGCAGGAAATCTATATCTTGTATGTAAATTATTCTTTGCGTTAAAAATAACAACTAAGTATAATTAAATGAATGCCCTGAATTGCCATACAGAAGAACTTCAAAGCTATTATATTGCGTAGGATTCTTATTCTTAACAAGATGGCGCCTAAGTCGAACTATTTATTTAAGTTCTATGGCGAAATAGAGAAACTTTAAAATACAAGGGTATCGTATAGGAAAATCATTTTAATTTGAATCAAGGTTTTATTTTAATATTTGTAATGATCTTCACACTTCAAACGTTATACGCCTCGCTAGTAAACATTAAATATCATAATAAAATATAAATCATATAATAATACTTGGCTCATTTTTTTATTTATTTATTATATAATAATACTTGGCTCATTTTTTTTTTATTAAATACAGAACAAAACAAAAAAAACTATTGACTTTCAAGGAAAGTTAATAACAAATTTTAAATGATTTTTCTTCTTAACATTTTTTTATAAACAATGTAGATTTTACCTCATTAACGTGTTTTAAATATCTGAATTTCAACAAGTCACATAAACGTTACGCACAAATAATATTAATATGTTTTATATTAATAATAAATCTCCACAATATTTGAGGTTTAGCACACTAAAGGGGCAGTAAATCTATCAATAAATCAGCGATGTTCCGGTCCCGCCGCCAATACATCACAATTTATGAAACATTCCCTTCGAAAATCCAAACAGACCAGGGGTCGGACACCATCATTTAATTTAATTATATTTAATTGTATGTTCAAAGCGTCCTGTTATACAAATAAATAAAACAGTTTTATATTTAACATAAAATAAAATAAAATAATAAAAATATTATGTATAACCTTCAATTGTGCGTTTTAAAATAAAGAAAAATCTTCTATTAAGATTTGATAGTGGCATGTATTTTTTTTAGTATATACCATGACTGGTTTCGGAAAACCACAATTCCCGTCGTTAAAAGAGTAATTTAAAAAAAAATATTACTTTAACAAACAAGTTCATACAAAAAATATCGATAAATGACACGTAATTTGATATTTATTACATTTTACATGTTAGATTTTGTTTGTTACTGCATTTAAAAACATATTACTATATTATCATTCGATGTGTGATATTTAACAAGTATTATACTGAATTTTTAATAAATATATTTATTTTTAAAAAATCATACATTTTCGTTAACGTTTCAATTAAAATCATTTAATTCCTGTTCACAAATTATTTAATTTTATGTAATTGATATGGGGCTATTCATGTTTAATACAAGTATTTGTTATAATATATTATGATCTTTGAGACAGAGTGGCATGAGTCACAACTTACACACCGATGGACCATGGTTCGATTCCCGGCTATGACAGTAAGATTGTCACACTGTCATTTGTCTGGTGTAGAATTTAAGTGACAATAAAATGGCGATACATTAGCTCCCTATCTCATATAATCAGATTCAATAGTTAAAAAATAAAATTGAACGACCTGTGATATTCAAAAAATAATTAAATAAAAAAGTGAGTTCGGATACCAATAGTTATCTACGGCTGTTCTAAACAAAGGCGAGCCGTCTGGCCGTCATAGTAATATGATTCGGGTTCGGGCAGTGACTTGGAAGTAATGGGCCTCCTCCATCCATCAAGCGGTCCAACAGGTGGTCAGCCTCCCCACACACTCCCCGAGCTCCCCTCTATACTCACCTCTCAGATCAGATAAACAAGGAAAACAGACTTTTCTTATCCGGTTCTGGGATCCGTATCCGCCTAAGCCTTTTTTACAGTGATTTTATTGACGTGACATTTCAAGAAATAAAAATACAGTTTAGGGATTTGGAGCATTTTACAAAATACATTATGTTTCACATGTCTAAGGCATTCTCAAATATTATTTTATAATGTCTAAGACAGGCGAAACATGTCATTTGCATCAAACATAATATTGTATAAGAAAGTATTAATTATTTAATTCGGAGTAATACAACACAGAAAAAATAATAATATGATTGACTTACTATTGCCGAAGATGTTGGTAGTATTAAAAACATAATGACTATTACAATTGATTGAAATAAAAATATAAGATGTGAATGTAGTGCGAATTAGTAATATAACAAAATAATGAAAGGAACATTAAATGGTTTGGACAGAACAGTGTGGCAGTCCATTCATTATGCCTACCCCTTCGGAGAGACGGCGTGATGGTTAGTTAGATAGATCGAGAAGGTATTTGACGTTTCGTTAAAGATGCTGGGTTTTGTTCTTCCAACTGTTAGGGTTTTCAGAGATACCCGGGTCCTAAGAACTCTATATAACTCCTTAGTCAGAAGCAGGCTCGAAGGAGGTGCCGTGATATGGAGTCCTCATGAGGCTCAGTATTCTCTCATGTTGGAGAGGGTTCAAAAGAAATTCTTGAGAGCCCTCTACATGAGAGAGTACGGGGTATATCCTTGGCTCTATCCAACGGCATTTCTCTTGGGTATGCTGGGGTATAACTCCCTTGAACTGAGGAGGGAAGGATTAATGTCAACGCATTTTTTCAAACTGATTCGGGGCTCTATTGAGATCCCCTATGTTCTGGAGCAAATAGGTATTTTTGTTCCTGATAATTACCTGCGACAGCGCCGACATCAATTGTTCTTTGCTCCGTCACGCAGAACCAACCTGCCTTTGGTGATGCTAGCAGGAAGAGCAATTTGGACGTTGAATCTAATTAGTTCGGATTTTGACATTTTCTGTGTCAGTGAGGCAGTATTCATAAAAAAATATTACAAATTCGGGAAAGAATACTGCCTCGCTAACCTCGACATATACCTTCTGATATGTATGATTTTTTGGTTTCATGTTGTTAAATCTTGTCTTTGTAACACCATTTTGTGTCCAAATGAGTCGCCTAAATGTTTTTCGTTTGTTATGTCTCATTTGTGTATTATGTATATAAAATAAATAAAATCAATTAGTTGAATATACAAAAAACTGCAAATTAACATTCACTTTTGGATTCCCACGAGTAAGCTTAACATATCTGGCTAAGGTCAGAAAACTAACAATGAACTCGCTTCAAGTAATCATGACTTCCATCATTGTGATTCTAGTCATGAAAAAATTTGAATGTTGGACACTGTTTATTCGTGTCTAATATTTCGCGAAAAGGACAATAGATGAGGCTCAACTATTTCATCCATTTCCTCTACATCTGCGGTTAATCAATCTATTGGACAATGATGGATACATTTGTATTCATGACACAATTCTAAGAGGTGACATAAGCCGACGTTTTCGGCTATGGAAATCACGATTTCAGTTATCTGGAAAGATCGTAAAACTTGTTTAGATATCTACATTGAACGTGATCAAATAATTCGCATTGGTATTTAAAATAAGGTTGTAGTACATTTATACTAGTGTGTTCCACGTGTCCAAACCATCCAGGGATCATTTTATAATTTAATTATGATGCAATCATCTACCTCACATTTCTTCCATATTTCGTCGTTTGGTGTCACATTGTTCTCAATGGACGAGAAAAGAATGGTTTAAATGTTGTATTCAAGCGGTGTTAGTAGAAAGAGAAGCCACGGAAGACCAAGGAGAGCTTGGCATGACCAAATTAATCAAATACTAAAATGAGGCCACATTCGAAGTCGGAAAAATTTACGAGCGTGCATGTTACAATGTATAAATGTAGAGGAAGCTACAGAAGGACGCCAGGATAAAGCAGTGGTCCATCATCTCTGTCTAGCCCTTCGACGAAACGGCGTGATGGTTAGTTAGTTAGTTATATAAATTTAACTTTAATCATATATCTCGAGAAATACAACAAATCCATCTACGCTGAGACCAGATTCTTAAAGACATTACAGTATTCTCAGCTGACTCAAGGGAAACGTTCACATGGAGATCAGAGGAAATCCAAAAGACGAACATTAATAATGAACGCTGGTAAAAGA
Organism: Lepidostoma basale; assembly: GCA_022606425.2. NCBI lineage: Eukaryota > Metazoa > Arthropoda > Insecta > Trichoptera > Lepidostomatidae > Lepidostoma > Lepidostoma basale. Next base: position 87,887 of record JAHDVF020001018.1, on the reverse strand, counting down.
GGTCAGACCTAAGATATGACTAAGATGGAGAATAACAGTAAGTAAAAACACACAAAACTTCGAAGCACAGCGTAGAGACGACGCTCCAAACAAACGGAAAATACGAGTAAGAAAGGAGATACAATCGTGGTAATTCCACTACGAACGTATTTCCCTGCTCTAGATGCCACAGATTACATTGGTTCAGGATATGAGTTTAAAGGAACACGAGAACCCACATCCGTGAATGACAGTCTCCTTCAGTTACGAGTAACAGACGATGATGTATCTTGACATAAATATTGACACATTGGAATAGATTTCTAGTCAACAAACCATACTTCTTCTTCTTCTTCGTCAGCCTTTATCGATCCACTGCTAGACATAGGCCTCTTCCCTTCCCTTCCAATCGTCTCTATCTCCTGCTAGCCGTAGCCACATTTTCCTCCCCACGGCAGCAATGTCGTCGACCCACCTTTTTTGCGGCCTGCCGACGCTTCTCCTTTTCTCCCATGGTCTCCACCTTATTATTTTCTGGGTCCATCTATTCTCATTCTGTCTCGCCACATGACCCGCCCATTGCCACTTCAGTCTCGCTAGTCGTTCCATGATGTCTGGCATACTTATTATTTTCATATTCAGTTAATCCGACCCTATAAATATTTTATGTGTTTTGACATAATGACCAATGTTATCAACATGAATAACACGACATGCAATTCGACTCATAGTGTAAAAAAAATGCCCCTGAATTTTATAATATTCAGCGATCATCGTAATTATTCTTGAATCAAGATATGTCAAAACTTTTCACATTAAAATTAAAACAATTAAATTCTGGTTGATCTGCTAATATGTCAAAGTTAATTCCTAATTAATTTTGACATCAATGTAAGGTGTACTTTTCGATTAATTAAAATAACTTTTAAATTTCAATTTTCATTTCTAGTGTAGTTCGTAAATATTTAAAGCATATCACTCATTATTATATTGAATTGTATTATTAATCAATGTTTTTAATAATACTTGTTTTAGGGGATTATAACAATTTAGGGGATATGTGTCCAATCCTGGAGACCATCTAGTTACTTCCTGATAATAATGAACTATTATTTTTGCTTAAATTGTGGATAAATCATAATCTTCTACTAACATTGATTTAAATCTATTGTGGGTGTTTATTAAAAGCTCCATTGCGAAAATAATTATTTACCAAAAAAATCACATATATTTTAATATGTATATTTTTAACTATCAATTATTTAATTCTTGATATGGTGACATTATTTTCTTCGACATATTGAATTTAAAAAAATATTTTTTTATTTAGACGCCGTAGAAATGAGATCAATAAGAAGAATGTGCGGGAAAACGTTGTATGATAGAATACCGAACGATGAAATAAGAAAGAAATGTAAGGCAGATGACTGCATCATGAATAAAATTAAAAAAGGATCCCTGAGATGGTTCGGACATATGGAACGAATGGATGAGAGTAGAATGGTTAAAAAGTTGTACACAAGCAGCGTAAGTGGAAAAAGAAGCCGAGGACGACCGAGGAAAACATGGCATGACCATATTAATCAATTACTAAAAGGCAGCCACATCCGAAGTTGGAACAATCGACGTGCGTGCATGGTACGATGTATGAATGTAGAGGAATCCCGAGAGGTATGCCAAGACAGGCCAGTGTGGCGATCCATCCTCTCTGCCTACCCTTCCGGGGAAATGGCGTGTCAAAATTTATATTTATTTACATAGTCAAAAAATTAAAGGAATTATATAGTATTTATGACATTAAATTTGTTTCCATAAATTATAAATAGAACCATTTTTACTTTTATTTTAAAATGTTCAAATAATATTTGGATTTTTTATTTCTTAAAAGTGCATTAGTTAAATTGTCTATACTAAGGAAGGACGCCTTGCGGCCCTCGCATTTTGGTGATAAAGGCAAAAAAGTGTTGTGAAGATTTTTTTATGTATTATTATTTAAATGTAAATCCACAATTACTAAGACATATTAAATAAAACGATGTTTTTTTACTTCTTTCACTTTTGTCTTAATAAGGGGAAATATAGACACAAGTGAAAGAAGTTTAAAAAAAACATTGTTGAAATATTTATTTTAAAACCAAATCTATTAGTACAAAGGTTTTCTTACCCATACGCACGTGGTCTACAAAAAACTAACTAACTAACTAACCATCACGCCGTCTCCCCGAAGGGGTAGGCAGAAAGAATGGACTGCCACACCTTTCTTTCCTGACATATTTCTCTCGCTTCCTCAACATTCATACATCGTGTCATGCACGCGTCGATTTCTCTGACTCCTCACATGGCCGACATTCAATATTTGATTTATTTGATCGTGCCACGTTTTCCTCGGTCTTCTTCTATTTCTGGTTCCATTTACATCATTAACATATAATTTTTTTACCATTCTTTCTTCATTCATTCTTTCCATATGTCCAAACCATCTTAATGATCCTTTCATTATTTTGTTCATGACACCATCATTCGCACCGCATTCACTTCTTATATTTTCATTCGACACTCTATCATACACAGAGTATCCACACATTCGTCTAAGAGATCTCATTTCTACTGCATTTATTCTACTTTCATCCTTCTTTGCCAGTTCCATGCTTCGCTTCCATACATGAGGGTCGGTAGAAGAACACCATTGTGCACTGCCATTCTAGCTTTTTTGGATAGGTTTTTGTTTGCGATGACAACTTTAAGTGCACCATTCACTTTGTTGCCTGCCCCAACCCTTCTTTCAATATCCCTCTCCACTCTCCCATCTCTTGTAAACATACTACCTAAATACACAAACTCAACTACTTGCTCCAAGTTTTCACCATTCACGTTAATGTTGCAGACTGTCGTGGTTTCTTCCTTTTCAAAAATCATTACCTTGGACTTATTAACATTCATCATCAGATCATTTCGCATGCATACCTCATACATACAATTCACCAGGACTTGTAGTTCATGCTCGTTGTCAGCAAGTAGGACAGCGTCATCCGCATACAAGAGACAGCTTACTGACACTCCGCTCATTTTGGCACCTACATCCAACCCTTTCAGCTCTCTCATACAATTGTCCATATACAGATTAAATAACCACGGGGACATTACGCAACCTTGTTTGACACCTTTATTGATATCAAACCAGGCTGTAAGATCTCCATTTACTCTGACACTAGCAGTGCTTTCCGTGTATAGTGACTTAATGGCCGTGATCAATTTTGTACTTATTCCATATTCAGACAATATTTTCCACAACTTTTCTCTATTAACGTAATCATATGCTTTTTGTAAGTCGACAAATGCACAGAAAAGTTTGCGATTTTTGGCCAGAAACTTCTCTGTCAATGTACGAAGTCCAAAAATTTAAAAATGGTCTACAAAAATTGAAAAATATTTAGTTGTTATTTTCACAAAAAAATCATTCAAAATTCGAATAGGTTTTCTTTCTTGTGTAATAACGAGAACAATATTTTTCCAACTTATTAGTTTTCATTATATTAAGGTGATTGCAGGAGTTTTGTTCGGAGGTTGAGGATTATTGTAGTCAGGAACACAAAGAAAAGAGAAAGTAGGTTGGAAGGTTATGCGTTATGCGGTTAAACAAAATTGAGTTGAACACGAAACGGGTGTCATAAATACATATGTGAGTATATTTAGAAATACGTGTACCTGCGTAGGTTGATACTGCACAAAAATATTCCGAAATTTTTATTGTATATATTTTTTGTATTATAGTCATTTGTAACACTGAAAGAGTTCTTACATTTAATATAATAAGATTTTATAAAGTTTTTTTATTTGCTTCTCCTTGGGTCGTTGTGTGCTTTTTAAATTGTACAAGAATCACCAAGTGTTTAATATGTTGATATTATTTAATATTTTTTTGGAATCATCAAGTGTTAAATATAAACTAAATTACCATCACCCCGTCTCCAAGGGATAGGCAGAAAGAATGGACTGCCACACTTTTCTTTCCTAACACAATTATCTATAATAGCTTTATCAACATTCATATGTCGTGTTATTAAGTAGGATAAATGCCATAGAAATGAGGTCACTAAGAAGGATGTGCGGAAAAAAGGTATGATAGAATAACTAATGATGAAGTAAGAAAGGAATGTAAAGCCGATGAATGCGTGATAAATAAAATCAAGAAAGGGTCACTAAGATGGTTTGGACATATGGAACGAATGGACGAGGGAATAATGGTTAAAAAGATATATATACAAGTAGTGTGAATAGAAAAAGAAGTCGAGGAAGACATTGCATGACCAAATTAATTAATTACTGAAAGGCGGCCATGTTCGAAGTAGGAACAATCGACGAGCGTGCATCTCACGATGTGTGAATGTAGAAGAGGCGCGATAGGTCAGGGTAGAACAATGTGGCGATCCATCCTATCTGCCTACTCCTCCGGGGAAACGACTTGATGGTTAGTTAGTTAGTTAGTTAGTGTTATGCACGCACGTCGATTTCACCGACATGAAATATATTATACATAAATGTATTTTTCTTATCGTTTGTAACACCTGCCGATGCCAACATCGGTTGGTAAAACCGTTGTCCTGACAATTTCTTTGATAATTAATAAATTGTGATATAATTGTGTTTCAATATTAATAATCCATATTTAAATTAAATATACTAAAAGTTAAAAATGAGTTTTTTGGTGCCGATTGGTCTTAAACTTAAAGGCCAATAACTGTGCAAAAGTGCGTAATTATTTAATAATATATTACAGTTCCAACGTCATCCTAAAGATGCCATCCGTGGTACTTGACATATGGATCAAAAAACAGTTTTTGCTTGCTTTATGTTTAAGCACTTAGCACCTTTGTAACAAACAGTCTTCAAATTGAATTTTCCGAGACTGTTTTCTGTGGGCTGTAAGCAAGTTGGCCGTCCTATGACAAGCAGGTTGCTAGCCATGCTTATCAACTCTCCTCTTTTCTCACTGGGCTTGGGACAGGCAATGGAAGAATTGAGACCAGCAATGACAGAGGATGGATTCCACCAGAATCCCACACGCGTACACCCTGTGGCGCATCAGATTCCTGTCGGCTACCGTCCCCCCGGAAGACCACCAAAGGGATGAAGGAATAGCTGGAAGTCGACCTCCTAAGAGAGGCCAGCCTGATTTCAGGAACAAACCAAAGGTTTATAACCTAGGTTCTCAAAGTGGACGATAACGCCCCCTTGTAGGCATTTGAGACTTTCAGGGGGGCAGTAGAAGACCCAAAAAAAAAGAGAGCGTAGGCAGATAAAAAAATATAGTCTAAAAAGTAAAAAAAAACACGCTAATCACGTAGGTACTAATAAGGCAAATTATACTTAAATATTGGTTTATTTTGTTATTGTATGTATTGTAATCATTTTCACTTTTTTGGAATAACTTTTATGGGAGGGAGGCGTCGAATGTTAATTTTTCTTGTAAAGGGGGCGGTGGCCCAGAAAAGTATGGAAACCTATGGTCTAAAAAAATAAGAAGAAGAAGTATGGCTACGTAAAATGAACGATGCGGATATATAATAATGTTGGTTTGAAATATTTTATAATCCAAGAATCAATTGTATCTCAATAGAGACGAATATGCAAATTGGAAAAAGAATATGGTTGATCAAGGTGTTTACAGGCCTTATGATCTGTCATTGGTTGAGTTAAGCGCACGCTTTATGTAATAGAACATTCCTCATTCCACCTTTTTTCTTATGACCACCATATCTTATAAATTTTTGGAAGTTGTATATATGTTAATCTGCAACACCACCTTTTGCATGGTAATTTATTCAATCTACACACTAACGCCATCTATGAAGATTGTATTGTAAGCATTAAGCAGAAGATCTTTTTAACGCAATGTATTTTATAATCGTTGCTTGTTCCATTTTCAAACATTTCATTCAGGGGCGATAGTGCATCTAATTTATGTTCCCATTGAGAATTCAAAACCTCAAAAAATACACAATTTTCTACTTTACTAATTAGGTGTATCACACATTAAAACAGAATTGATGAATAATTCAAGCTGAATCCGCACTAAATTACCTCGCAGCGGTGAATGCCCCCGAATAGAAACCTGAATGCATCTACCTGCATAAAAATAAACCGCCAAAAATTACCGAAAAAACGACGGCAGAAAGCCCGAAATTGCAGCCCGGCTTTGTCCGTTTTTTGCGATAAATGCACAAAATTTCTGTGACCGGATCCACGCTCCGCGGCCTCTCGCTAAACACGAATTTAGTGCATCTTGCTTCAATTGCAGCCGAAATGCATTCATCATTTTTCGTGAGTAATCAGTTATGCCAGTCGCAGATCAAATTCCGATAAATCTACCCGAAAAGCGGGCCTGGCTCCATTGTACTACCAACTCGACAATAATGTTTTAAATACAGAACTGAAAACGGATTTTTTCTTAAAAACGTTAGATTTTTATTTACACGTTCCTTTCATTTTTTATCACCGTGAAAACAATAGATAGATTTTGTGGATTTTCTGGTGATGATTCTAACATTGAAACATATCGAAATAAATAAATCATGTATTATCGTAATGAAAAATATGTCAAATAATAATTATTATTTTGTTGACTCGCTCTTTACATCACAACATGAGCCAAATTGATGTAAATAGTATTAAACCTATCGTAGTGATTCTTGTTACATGTGATAAGTAGCTAATCTATCGCCATTTTATTGTTACGTAATTTCTATTCCAGACCAAAGACAGTGTGACAATCACACTGCCCTCGCCGGGAATCGAACCCGGAACCTTCGGAGTGACAGTCAATGCACTTACCACTCAGGCACGAAGGTCGTCAATATGTTATACATTATACATAACAATGTGTTATGTGGCCTTGATTTAATAAAAATATAATCAATTGAAAAATATATAAATTTCGTATAAAAAAAATCATAATATAAATAGGCAAAAACCCAAATATCATCAAGAAAAAGTACGATAATATTTTGAATACACTAGAGCGAAATAGATAATACTACTATTCTCTCCGAAAGTAATTCAAAATGCACACGATGTGCATGCCTGAGAATTTCTCAATTATCATTTTTTTAATTGGATTATTTTTGTATGACAGTAATATAGAATACAAAAAGAAAACAATTTGGTATTGTTAATTGTTAATACATTTATATTTCCTCAATGCTGGTAACTATATCAGTTGGGCTATCTAACCTCTCTACACTGAAGATTATGCGAATCGAATAGAATCTTCTCATTTGTAAATTACCAACAGTATTAATCAAATAACATTGTTAAAAAAGTTTATGTTTATTAATTGTTTTTTAAATATTTAACAAATTTCAGATCGGATCAGCCCCATATTTAATTCAACATTACGGTAAGGTAATACTTTCGAAACATGTAGTGAAAAAAATATTCATTAACTAATTAACTAACTAACCATCACGCCGTCTCCCCGAAAGGGTAGGCAGAAATAATGGACTGCCACACTTTAATCGATGCGGCACTCCATCCTTCTCTTTTCGCCATCGCGAGAGACGCGGTGTGATGGGTTGCGAACCTCATCGCCACCAATAGGCATCTCCCGCGCACACTTCGATCGTTCAACGTCTACATAATAAATCTAAAACAAATTATCTGAAATACAATAATAATACAAATTATCTGAAATACAATAGGGGAGACAAAAAGTATGCATTTGAAAAATATTATTTATCAGAAAACCAATTTATTTATTTGTTCTGAAGTTTATATTATATTATCTGGGTTTCCGTGACAGTCAGTTGTAGCTTTTGAGGGCCAATATATTTCTCATAATATAATATATGAAAATCTCTCTGGTTTAAAACTATCATATATCAAAATCATAAAAATAGAGTAATTTCCTTGTTTGTTTTTTGTACTAAGTGATCAAGAAATTACTTATATTCATCATTATCTTAATTTTCACTACAATTATTTTTTAAACTTTTTTACAAGATATTTAAACTTACTTGAACATTCGGCCTATTTTAGGCAATTTAGGCAATTTAGGCAATTTAGGCAATTTAGGCAATTCCCAAGGTTAGTTGATCAAAAGTTGTAATTTATTGATTCTACTTACGTGATTTTATTGTGTCGGATTTTATTGTGTTTAGGAGAGATCGCGCGTCCTCTTGTAGTGCTCACAGGCAGGGTGGGGGGTGTTTGTTGGCCGTGAGACACGGACAATCTATGGATATCCAGAGATTTTCTATGTTGGAAACGGTCAATGAAGATCTTTGGCTTAAGCTCACATATAGAGGTACGATAGTTTACATATGCGTAATATATTTTCCTCCTCAGAGTTCTTTAGAGTCTTATAGATTATTTTTTAATAAGATTCTTTGTAATCTGCTAATAATTGGGGATAAGCGTGTCATTTTACTGGGCGATTTTAATTTGTACTCAGCACAGAGCAGGGATGTCGATGAGGAGATCTCATTTATGTGTTCGGTGCTGGGACTCGTCCAGTGCAATGGCATTCTGAATACCAAACAAAGAATACTTGATTTAATATTTTCGACAGTTCCGGTATCCGTTTCTCGAGGCGAATCTCCCCTCACGAAAGAGGACTCTTACCATCCTGCTTTAAATTTCGACTTGATTATAGAGACTTCAAGACCACATTCTAGGGTCCCTACTGCGGACACGGTATCATGGAGGGGCTGGAATTTTTCCAATGGTGATTTCAGTTTCCTCTATGATGCACTTTTTCAGGCAAACTGGGATCAACTTCGCTCTATAACAGACGTGAATGAGGCCGTACAAGTTTTTTATGATATTGTGTATTCTTGTTTTGATGATTGCTTCCCTAGGAAACCCCCGGCTACCACTAATAGACGATATCCGAGGTGGTTCACTCGAGATATTATCAGTGACATCAGAATGAAACATAGTTACCACAAAAAGTGGAAGTCTTCTGGTAATTCACATTACTACACTCTCTTTAGTAGTCTTCGAGCTACGGTAAAATGTAAAATGAGATCTTCTTTCAAATCATATATATCCAACATTGGAGCCGATATCTTGAGAAATCCCAATGATTTTTGGAAATATATAGACTCCAAACGCCATAATGGTGGTGTTATTGATACAATGACGTGGCAAGGTCAAGAAGTTCACAATAGAGAAGTTGTGAATGCGTTCGCTGAACATTTTAAATCTGTGTTCAGTACTCCATCAAATGAGGCAGTCCATGCTGATTCGCAGAATACGACTAAGGGCGCTCAAGATATTTCCATAGATTTTTTCAGTGAATGTGAAGTCTTCAAGGCTATTAATCAACTCAAAAACACGAATTCATTAGGTCCAGATTTTGTTCCAACCTTTGTATTAAAAGGTTGCAACCACATTTTCAAAAAACCACTGTCCATTATATTTAATCGATCGCTACAAACGGGTGTCTTTCCGGAACTTTGGAAGATTTCTAAAATCTCTCCAGTTTTCAAGAAAGGCACAAAATCATGTGTTGAAAATTATCGACCAGTAGCAATTTTATCTACACCTGCGAAGGTATTTGAGGCGTTAATACATCGTTTTATTAACCCAAAGATAGAACCATTCATAATTAATGAACAGCATGGATTCAGATCACGGCGTTCAACCATTACAAATTTGATGGTATTTACGAACTTTGTCACTAAGTGCCTTGATAAAGGTGCACAAGTCGACTACTCGTATAGCGATTTTTCAAAAGCGTTTGATAAGGTGGACCACCAACTTTTGCTTCGAAAGCTTCAAAGGATTGGCTTTAGTGACAATCTGCTCAAGCTTTTCTCTAGCTATCTAACATCTCGAAAACAATATGTGTCATATGGACTTTTTCAGTCTTCGGCCTTTCACACCTCATCAGGGGTGCCACAAGGGTCTAATTTAGGACCATTGCTTTTCACGATATTCATAAATGATATTTCTAACGAAATAAAGTTTTCAAATTTTTTATTATTTGCTGATGACATAAAAGTTTTCTCTGAAATAGAGAATCCCTCAGATTGCTTGAAGCTTCAGTGTGACATTCAGAGCATAACCCAATGGAGTAAACGTAATAAATTATTCTTCAACGTCTCCAAGTGCTTTGTTATGTCATACACACGGGCATCGAAAACATTATACTTTCGCTATCTTATGGATGGGGTACAGCTTGAAAGAGCTTCTACATCCAGAGATCTCGGTGTTCTGTTCGATGCTCAATTATCGTTCAATCTTCACATAGTTGCTCTATGTAATAGTTCCATTAAAATGCTTGGATTTGTTTTCAGGAATGCCAAGATATTTTCGAACACACAGGTACTTAGGGTGTTGTATAATTCCCTGGTAAGAAGTCGGCTGGAATACAGTTCCGTTATTTGGTCACCGCCTGGGATCCGATATTCTCTGATGGTGGAGCGAGTGCAGAAAAAATTTCTGCGCTTTCTTTACCTCAGGGAGCGCGGTTATTACCCGTGGCTCTTTCCGACTGAATTCTTGCTAGGTATGCTAAGCTACCAATCATTGGAGAGAAGGAGGAACATTCACTTGGGAGTTCACTTCTTTCAGCTGATTGGCGGCCGTATACAGAACTCGGATGTCCTGAGTGATGTAGGTCTATTTGTCCCTGATAATTACCTTCGTCAAAGACAGCACAGATTGTTTTATTTGCCACGCTGCAGAACCAACCTGCCAATGGTAATGCCTGTGGGTAGGGCAATCTTATTGCTTAATCGGATCGCCTCGGAGGTCGACATATTTCGTGATAGTGTGAGTTGCCTCAGGGATGCAATATCAATGTTATGATTTTTTCTTACTCTTAAGCTTAATTTTTATTTTTTTTAATGCTTCTCTGTTTATAATGTAATTGCAAATGATTTGGAATTGTATGTCTGTAATGTTTGTGATTATTAGCAAAATAAATGAAATAAATGAAATGAAATGAAAAAAAGTGAAACAACAAATATCTGTTAAAGGCCAAGTATTTTAAATTCGAAGAAAATAATTGGTAAAGATATACTTTGATTTCAGATAGATAGAGTACAAAGTTATGTTTTAAAGGAAAGCGCTCATATTTATTATAAGTAAATTTTACTGAGCAAAAAATGCTGGAAAATCTATTGGTACAATGAGCCAACGGATTGGTGTGTTTGAAATTCGTGTCCTTGAGAGTTGGAGTACAATGTCCCCGATTTCCTTTAGACTTTAGAGGACCCATTTCATAGTTGAGTGTGAGTGTGTGCCAGTGTAGTAATGCAAGCATGCCCGTATGTGTGTGTGAATACACGATATTCGGCTGACATATGCGCTTAGGACAATGTCCTTTGGTGGTATGGGTGTGTTTGTGATTCAATTCGACTACGCTGCCCAACAAGGCATTCAAGAGGTGCGGAATAAGACTTAACTTTTATGAGCCAAAATAATTCAACTATAATTCTACTTATCTAAACTACCGTGAAATATAATTATTCTACCTAATCCGATTAAATTTATGTTGATATTCTAAAGAAAACTTTGATATCTTGTTAAAGAAAATAAACAACTTATTTATTTTTTGATGAGTTACTAAGAAATTAGATTTTGATTATCATATGTACGTACATTGGCGAACAGAAAAACTTTTTCCTGTCTTTCTTAAAATTATACGAGTATATAGCAAGGTATATAGAATAAATATGGTAAGATATTCCGCGTTTTATTTTTGACATCTACTGCGCAGCTACGTCACGTGGAGACCCAAGCATTAGGTTGTGTAGTATGAGTTGAGTATATATTTATACATTGGGTATGGAATTTTTCTTTGTTTATTTATTACGTCTAATTAAAAGAAGTTTTTGTAATTGTATTAAATAAATTATGACAAATCGTTTTCTTTATTTAAGTTATTGTTTTTTTTATTTTTCTTTTTTTAGAGTTAGCATCTTCAATGAGCTTTAAGTTCATTGTTCTTATTTTGAAAAACATTTTACATCGATAAAAAAGATTTTTAACTGGATATGGCAAATCAACTCCATTTGATTTAGCTTGTTTATAGTTATTTAGGTTTGTTTATAGTTTCGTTTCGATTTCGAGTTCACCACATGACGTCACTTGACAGCAAATTATTAGAAAGGGATAGCATGCTACGTGCGCAATATCTTACCATATTATTCTATATACCTTGAGTATATAGTATATAGAGTATAGTGTATATAGTACTTCAAATTAACAATTATGTATAATACATCAAAATAAATGTAACAATGTAATTTTTTATTACCAAAACTAACTAACTAACCATCACTAACCCGTCTCCCCGAAAGGATAGGCAGAAAGAATGGACTTTCACACTTTAGCCAATGCGGCACTCCATCCTTCTCTTTTCGCCCCGCGGGAGACGCGGTGTGACGCGGTGTGACGCGGTGTGACGCGGTGTGACGCGGTGTGACGCTCATCGCCACCAATAGGCATCTCCCGCGCACATTTCGATCGTCCAACATCCACAAAAAAAATTAAAACAAATAATAAAAAATTCAATGATATGAAATGAAATAAAATAACAAAATAACAATAATTTGACGCAAAATGTTATTTTTAGATGGTGCACATATTGTCTATTTATGTAATTTATGTTTCACGTATCTCCATTTTTTTTTAAATTTGCAGTAATTATACACTTAAAACAAACCAACCCCAGCAAGAACTTAAAAATAATATTACCAATAATAACCAAAAATTATATATATAACAAATATTATTAAAATTATTATTATCGTATAACCATATCAATGTGTAAACAATAATAATAATGCAATAATATAACATGTTTAATAATATTTCACCATTTTAGATGAACTTCCACTGCCAGCTCCAATATCAAACTTGATCAGCCAAAATAAAGTTTTCTTGGTCGAAGTTTAACAATCATTGTATCATTATTTTAAAGAAAATATACGATTTTCCTAAGCATTCCTTGGATCAAGGCTTATGTTTTATAACATAAGAAATGTTAGATTTAAAATGTTTGAAATATCACGGTCGTCTAAGTTATAACTCTAAAAATATTTCTTCTTAAATTGTATTAACTTTGACATTTACATCATTACTAAAGTAACTGCAAATGCTATTTAATTTTCTTGGCATATCATATCGAAGCCAAGACATGAGAATCAAAGATATTTTTACGATTGCACATCGTTATTTTTACATTCTCAAACACCGTGTAGCAAAACATGCGTTAGTGTGCGTGCGTGAGTCCAAACTCTTATTATAGTTGTATGCAGTTCTTTTTTTATCCTCTGCGAGTATATGTGGGCGAATTTACTGGCGAAAAAAATACGTCTATGCATCTGGTGGAGAATTCATTGGCCATCCGCGTCCCGGCAATGCCATCTTGACCGAAATTCAACCACAGCGTCCCAAGGGTGCACGTTGCATCCGCGAATTCAACGAATTACAAAAGTGTTATATGTAAATTTACTATGCCGCGGGAGTAAATCGCGCTAGATTGAAGAATTTATTGGATTGTGTGTGTGTTTATTATACGGTCGATTTTTTTTTTTAGTTTTCTATTGTCCGGTGCAAAAACGAAGAAGAAGGATAATTAGATCCTTTGCATTTTGGAGCTGGCAAACAAAGCCATTTATTGTCCTCTAAATAGGACGCCCCTTTGCGAATTCAAGTTTCTAGATTTATAAATGCACAATAAAAATCAACAATTAAGCATTCGATGGAAATTTATAATATACTCGTAATTTATTCTATTTTTAAAAAACATAATGTTAATTTGATGTGCTTTTGTACTAAAGTTATATTATCATATCAACAAAACATTCCTGGTCATGTCCAAATTTAACATCGCTCTGCACGCCTTCCCGTCAGCCAGCCAGCTAAAATGACAACTTCTACCTGAATAGGCTTTTGCCTCCGGTGCCGTCGCCACAGTTCCTAATCATCGTAATTGCTGAGTACTCCATTTTGCCGTTAGCATCTTCCCGAGCCGCCGCCATGCGTTCCTTGAATACCTCCATTCTTGCTTCTCTTGCCACCACTGTTCACTCCAACGACCCATGCCCCAACCCTTTCATTTCCACAATCCTTATCACATCCTGTTTCTCAACTCCATTGCCATGTTGGTAACCATCCAAGGCCACCGGCACACACCCAAGACTACTCTTGATTCAACTCGGTTCTGTGTCCAGGGCTGATCGGCCCACACCCAAGGCCACTCCCTGCCACCATCCCTCAGTCTCCACCCAAGACTTCGGCCCCTTTCCAAGGCCATCCCCGACTCCTCTGCACTCCTCCCTACCGGGTAACCAGGTCCAAATATCGGACACAACATTTATTTAAACACAATGTTTCCAGAAAGTTATTCAAATTTATTAATTACTTATACGCAAAATAAATAAAAATATATAAATTGAACTCTTGTGTTGAGTGAACAAATTGCGTCTGTTTTGATGTGAGATTGGTCATTATACAAAACGTATTTTTAATTTATTTTTTCCGCATTCACAAAGTCGATGCATTATGCAACCAATAAAACGCATAGCGATTCCCGTGTCGATTGTTTTTTGTTATTTTGTTTTCCGTGACCTTCGCAGGACGGAGGTTTGTTGAACCCGAATTTCGGCGGGACCGACGATCTACGGACTCAATCAGACCCTGTAAAGTGAAAAATCTGCTCGCATGCATATACGCCGCGCCGCTAGTGATGGGAATAGGGTATCGAAAACCCACATCTATTTTGTTTACGTATTCGGTTATCTTCATTTGTTTTTCAATTTTCTAAGTATAAAACACTTTTAACGTGTTTTATACATTTTTATTTTTCAACACCCAACCGGTTTCGCTCCCGCTGGAGCTTCGTCAGGGTAACAAATGACACTGTGTGTCAGTATCTTTATCTACCTCTTCTTCAAGTGCCCTGTCGGGTCCCCTCAACGTTGGCGATCAGCTCCTCCACAATTCGGATGCCGGTCCACTCCCTCACGTTTCGCAGCCAGGACATTTTTCTCCTTCCGGGCCCTCGGCGTCCCTCAATTTTCCCCTCCAATATCAGTTGGAGAAGGTGGTACTTTTCTCCACGCAGTATATGACCCAGATGTGAGATCTTTCGAACCTTGATCATATGATAATAATAATAAAGTCTCTTATTATTATTATCATATGATGATGATGATTTGTATAGCGCTATTTTTTTTAGAGATTCACTTCAAATGCGCTATGATTAAATAAAACGATCTTGTAAGCTTTTCTTAAAAAGAAAAGTTTTAAGAGAACTTCTGAACACTCCTTCGTCGTCTTGGTTGCGGATATTGTAGGGCAGCCTGTTCCATGCCGTCGGTGTCGCGACACCAAAAGCGCGATCCGCAAAGTTTGAAGCAGCTTGGCGCTTCATTGAGTGATTCATACGAAAGTATAACATTTTGCTGATAATTTATTCTTGGGATACCACTTGAGTCTTAAATGCAGTAGTTTCCCGTTTATTTCATTTTTATACACCCAGATGAACCTAATTACTGCATACAACTTTTTAGCTATTGATTCTGATGACATTTGGTAGATAGCTAATCTTTCGCCATTTTATTGTCAAGTGAATTCTACACCAGACGAAAGACAGTGTGACAATCACACTGCCATCACCGGGAAAGGATAGAATAACTTTTTCTTAATGGTCTAAGGGTTAAATAAAAACATTGAACATCTCAACGCTTTCATATCTTAGAGGTTATATTACTTGAATCATAACTTTTTAAACTTAAATGATTTTTTATATAATTATAGGATATTTTCTGCCGTTGTTCATTATTTTCAGTTAAATAACTTTTTTTCTTTTCATTTCATTATACTTATAGATCTCGTGGTCATAATATTGTTCGTCAAAGACAGCACAGATTGTTTTATTTGCCACGCTGCAGAACCAACCTGCCAATGGTAATGCCTGTGGGTAGGGCAATCTTATTACTTAATCGGATCGCCTCGGAGGTCGACATATTTCGTGATAGTGTGAGTTGCCTCAGGGAAGCAATATCAATGTTATGATTTTTTCTTACTCTTAAGCTTAATTTTTATTTTTTTAATGCTTCTCTGTTTATAATGTAATTGCAAACGATTTGGAATTGTATGTCTGTAATGTTTGTGATTATTAGAAAAATAAATGAAATGAAATATTTTTAATATTTTAATTACCAAAACACAGAAAAACCACGCAAAACATCAACATATTACATTATTTACTTATTTTTAATTTACTTTAACCGATTCGATTTAAAAATATATGTTTTAATAGGAATCAGTTTATGTTTAAATCGATACTTTTACACCAATGCCACATCCCTATACATAGTCCATTCTTACTGAATGCGTTTTTAAACAGACGCAGACTGGATTCCGCTGAAATGTCGTGACCAGTATAACCAGTAAAACAATTCAAATAGTATAATTCCTCCAGCCACGACGAATTTCACTCAAGTCTACTCTACCGTGTCGAAAAAACGCGGGTTGTGGGAACGAATTCGCGAAATGCATAATACACGCATAGACACAGCCTAAAGTGCAACGCAACGGGTCGAGTTACAACATCTCATCCGCCGCTAGTTATATTTACTTATGTTTTTATCGTGTACATTTTCCGTCTGGGAGCGCAGAGCGTGGGCATGCGAACGTGTTCTTTAATTCAGGTGAATGAACATAAGAGGTTTAGCCAGGCGATAATCACATCCTGCGAACCGAAAATTTTCGTTATAAGAACAAAGACGTTATTAAATTCCTGGTTTGGGTTGGGAGAAGTCAGTATTCATATAAAAGTATGGGAGAAGTCAGTATTTATATAAAAGTATGTACCTACTGAGAGCTTGGAATGGCGTTCATTATATCTTTAGAAGTATAAATTAATAATAGATGTTTGATACAAATTAATCACATTCTAAGATATTATTGTTTTGATCTTCTGACTTACTAAACTAACCCTCACGCCGCCTCTCCGAAGGGTTAGGCAGAAAGAATAGACTGCCACACTTTTCTTTTCTGACATATTTCTATATACATCGTGTCATGCACGCGCGTCAATTACTCTACTTTGATTTATTTGATCATGCCACGTTTTCCTCGGTCTTCCTCTATTTATGATTCCATTTACATCGTTAACATATTCTTCTTCTCTGGTTTCAATCCTGGGATTGGTTTGCAGCAATTTCCTCCATTATTCTCTTCCATTTTTCCCTGTCTTGTGCGACTCTTTTGAGATTTGCATATGATGAGCAGCGTACGTCCACCAACAGGTCCTCCAGGTACTCTCGGCGTGGGCGTCCCCTAGAGTTTGTCCCCTCGATCATACCCTCCATTATGGCATGCAAGAGACCTTCTTGACGTATTACATGGCCGATCCATCTTGCACGCCTTTCGGACAAGGTCCTGAGCAGGTGCCTTCCTCCTTCGATTCCTTGAAGAACTTCCTCATTCGTGATGTGGTCTCTCCAGGAAATTCCAAAGAGTCTTCTATAGGACCACATCTCAAAAGCCTCTAGTCTCCGCTTATCCCTTTCGGATAGGCACCATGTCTCGCAGCCGTACATCAAGACACTCCATACATAGGTCTTGATGAGGAGTATTCTCAGTTTTTGGTCTATATTATTTGATTCTATTATTTTCGACCTTTTATTAAATGCAAGCCTAGCCTGATGTATACGGCTGTCGACCTCGCTCTTAGACCGACCGTCCCATGTTATTTTGCTCCCGAGGTAGACAAACTCCTTGGTGTTCTTTAGTGGAACTCCTGACATCACTACTCTCATCTGATGTTGCGTTCGGCCTACAGTCAGCAGCTTTGTTTTGTCCTTATTTATCTTCATGTTGTAGCTATCTTGAAGAATGTCTTGCAAAGTATCTAAGGCCTCCTGCAGTTCTTCCTCACTTTCAGCAACCATAGCAATATCGTCAGCAAACCTTATCATGTCTATCTTTTGCCCGTGTATCCTTACACCTTCTCTGTGACTCATTCTCTCTCTCAAGTCGTCAATCGCATTCTGTATGTAAACGTTAAAAAGAGCAGGTGACAGAGAGCATCCCTGTCTTACCCCTTGTCTTATACTGGCTTCCTTTGTACCCTCGTCACATCTGATTATGGCGGCCTCATTCTTGTATAGCGCCTGGATTATTTGTCTATCTCTATATTTAATATCAATTTTTTTCAAGATCTCGAAGAGCTTCCTCCATTCCACCCTGTCGAAAGCCTTCTCCAGGTCTATGAATGCGATGTATGTGTTTTGGTTTTTTCTTACTCTCTTTTCTAGTAGCATTCGCAGTGACAATATTGCTTCTCTGGTTCCTACACCTCTTCTGAAGCCATACTGGTCACTGGAAAGGATGTTCTCTACTTTTGGTTCTATTCTTTTTAACATATTATATAATTTTTATTACCATTCTTTCTTGATTCATTCTTTCCATATGTCCAAACAATCTTAATGATCCTTTCATTATTTTGTTCATAACACCATCATTCGCACCGCATTCACTTCTTATTTTTCCATTCGACACTATCATACACAGAGTATCTCATTTTTACTGCATTCATTCTACTTTCATCCTTCTTTTGCAGTTCCATGCTTCGCTTCTATACATTAGAGTCGGTAGAAGAACACCATTGTGTATTTTACCTTATTTTAACACAATATCTTCTACCTACAATAGATATAAAAATATTATATATTTCTTATTCCTCTTTTTCTTTTCAACCTAGACTCGTTAACTTCCGGACAAATGTCTTCTCCGTTTGCTTCCACGCCACTCGGTCATTTCCATATAACATATAAAGGTGTGGTAATCTTTGGGTATACCTTCTTTTCACATGAACCCTCCAATATCTTCTTCTTTCTTACCCCCATTTGACAACATCCTGGATATCATACATTTCTCTAATCATGATGTTTCTTATTCTGTCGCGTACAGTCCTACCTGTTATTTTCCTGAGGATTATATTACGATTCATACATTTCTCGGCGCTACATCCCAGTGTGGGACTTGACCTCCTCCACAACGGTCCTCCACTGACTTCTGTCTCTGGCCATCTCTCTCCATTCCTTGGTTCTTATGCTTATGTCTAAAGCGTTGTTCGGTAAAGGCCATTAGGTTAGTGTTAGTAATCCTGTTCTTTTTTTAACATGCAGAGTGGATTAGCCCTGCGATGAACTCTCCTTAATTCACAAAGACTCACTGTATGATGTTTTCGTATTGTCGGGCTGTTTAAATGATTGTAGCACATAAATGAATTATTGATCGATAAAAATTCCAATGTCGTCGAGTATATTATAATTTTAATATGATATCAAGTATAAAAATTAATAACCTATTATTTTTATGATTTAATTGTATCTCAATAGAGACGAAGATGCAAATTGGAAACTGAATATGGTTGATCGAGGTGTTTACAGGTCTTATGACCTGTCATTGGTTGGGTTAAGCGCACGCTTTATGTAATTACAACATTCCCCATTCCACCTTTCTTTATGACCATGTCTGAGAAATTTTTGGAAGTTGTATATATGTTAAAGTCCTATGCCAGATTTCACATGTCAGTTTCAATGTGCCATCTATGAAGATTTTGATTATACAAGTATAAGTATACATTCACAAAAAAATATTATTTTTACACAAAAACTTATTTTTATATATTAATTTACTAAAAATACATGGAAATCTATTCACTACTCCAAATATGTACATTTTATACTGTAATGTAAATAGCTGCAGAATTGTATTTCGTTTTATTTCCTTTGGTTAAGGTAGTATAGAGGTGTATTGCATTCAAATAAGGGTTATTTTCTTATTGCTTTGTTTGTTTTGTGGTATTATCGTGTACTAGTGACAGGCTGCCGATGTCGGCAGACCAACAAATGTATCGGATAAGCGAGGCACGCGATCACACTCACCCGAACGCTGAAACGGACATGCTTTCGCCTATATTTAAATCAAACTGACCTTGCGGCGACAGAAATATACCAGACAAATCTTATTCCGATACGGATTGCACAACTGTTGTATAATTGTCTAATTTGATCGGGGAACTCGTGCCCGTAAACTGCGACACGTAATCGTTGTAATAGCGTCAAACACAGAAATAATGGATATTGTTTTCCACTTCAATAACTCTGCTATATTTACCGAGGTGGGCTACCTATATTAACCCAGGTAACCCCACATAATGAGGGGTCCTTGTGAGATTTGAGGGGGTTGAGTACTCAGATTTAAGGCGACATAGCACACGAAAATAGAAATTACAAACGAGCAACAAACAAAATAAGAAGCTGCTAGTCAGGACTACCACACCCTTATACTCTTAGAGTGTATATTTTTAAAACTGTTAAATGAAATAATTGGGTTTTTGTATCATAATTGTATTTTATTTTACACGACAGCTGTTTCATCAACTTATGTTGACAACATCAGGTGTAACAATATTTATATATTTTATTTATTATTGTAACACCTGATGATGTCAGCATAGGTTAATGAAACAGCTGTCGCGTAAAATAAAATGCAATTGTGATACAAATACAAAGTTATTTAATTTCATAGTTTTAAAATGTTAAGGTATCATAGTGTTTCGGCCAAAACAATAGACTGTGAATGGTAGTGAATTTACTTTATTATCTGGTTATTTTTTTACCATTCTTTCTTCATTCATTCTTTCCATATGTCCAAACCATCTTAATGATCCTTTCATTATTTTGTTCATGACACCATCATTCGCACCGCAATCACTTCTTATATTTTCATTCGACACTCTATCGTACACAGAGTATCTACACATTCGTCTAAGAGATCTCATTTCTACTGCATTTATTCTAATTTCATCCTTCTTTTGCCAGTTCCATGTTTCACTTCCATACATAAGGGTCGGAAGAAGAACACCATGATACATATTTAGTTAAATGCACCTCGATACCATCGGGCTGCCGAAACCGATCGAAGCCATTAACTTAAGTGGAATTTAACTAAATATATATCAAAAGGGAAATTTAATTATTATTTTTTCATTACAAATTATTTATTATTTAAAACGCAAAAAAAATAATTGAGCTAGCATTTTGTGTAATGGGGTATCGTCTCGCCTTAAAGCGGGCAATATTATGCAAGAACTCACTCTTTCTACGAATTAAACTTTTCTAAAGAACGAAAATAACCACATTGCGTCCTGAGTTCGGGATCATATGCCGAGAAGGCTTCCTCTCCTTTTAATTAAAACGAGTGTTTTTATTTTATTAATTTTGTCAAAAGGCAAGAATTAACCGTGATTATTTAATTTCTTCGCGTGTTTCAGAGTAGGATATTTTTAACGCATAGAAATGCCGAAAAAAGATATTCCGATGTATATTTTTGAAAGTAATTAAAAAACGCGTTGTTCTTTATAAATACACGTGGCTTGGTATTTAAGAAATGTTTTATTTGAGGTGTTTTTTTGTTAATTTATATAACATCACAAGGATTCTTTAAAAGCTTTATAAAGCTGTCCAACCTTTTAAAAAGGTGTCTTAATTGCCTTTAATTAATTATGTGAGTGGTAACGTTATTCAAACGTATTTTCCAACTTTTACCATCGTCATAAACTCGTGATGTGTTTTTCAAGAGCTGATGTATGGAATAAAAAGATTCTCAACTCTAAAACCGTTGTTCTACGTGAACACATTTTCAAGCGTTAATGCATCGAAGGAAAATATTCTCAACTCTAAATTTATTGTTCTACTTGAAAATGTTTTTCAAGAGATAAATGTATCGAATAAAAGATTCTCAACTCTAAAACTGTTGTTCTACCTGATAATGTTTATAAGATAGGCACGACATATGATAGGCAGCTTATCTTCTTTTTCTTCTTCTTCTTCAGCTTATCGCCGTCCACTCTTGTACGAAAGCCTCCTCCATGTCCCTCCATGTCGATCTCTCCTGCGCAGTCTGCATCCATAGCACCCCCAGCGTATCGTTCCAGGTCATGCCTCCACCTCATTTGTGGTCTTCCTACTCTTTTTCTCGTGTCTCTCGATCTCCAATTCAGCAGTGTTTTGGTCCATTATTCGTCTGCAGCTCTAGCGACATGCCCTGCCTATTTCCATATTAAAGTCGTCACTCGGTGGATCACGTCTGTGACTTTTGTTTTATCCCTCACCGTTTCGATTTTGTCTCTATCTCTAAGGGATAGGTCTAGCAATGCTCTCTCCATCGCTTAGTCTCTCTGCACTGTGCTTTGTCAGAGTAGCAGTTTCAAGACCATATGTACATACTGGCAGAACACAAGCTTCATATTCTTTCCTCTTCAAGTTGATGGGTGTTGGGCTGCCTTTAAGAAACAGGGATACATATTAAAAAATTAAAAAATCATCCCAGCTAATCTATCACCATTTTATTGTCACGTGAATTCTACACCACATCAAAAACAGTGTGAAAATCACACTGCCATCGCTTGGATTCATAGCTCTTACCACTTCGCACGAAGGTCATAATTCTTATTATTCTTCTCAGAGCTATATCCCGGGTAGGGATATAACCTTCTCCACGACTCTTATACTGGCTATTGTCCCTAGAGTATTACTTTTACAATATAAAATATTTTCTAAACTCCTATAAAAAATAAAACTTTTTAATATAGAAATCAAGGAAGCACTTTATGAGGTCAATGAAATCCAAATTGGTCCATATTCTCCTCAATCGTTCTCGTAGTAAAGTCGCGTGATAACTCCCAATTTGCCAGACATGCAATGAAACTATATTCGGTCTTCTAACGTCCTTAATAAAGGATTCTTATTAATCTCACGTCATCAGTCGATCCTCCCATTATTCACAAAGGATACAGGAAGTGTTTAAATAATACGGTTGTAGACTAATTTTTATTTCCATTTTTTTGTACATCAAGAAATACATTTCTGTTTAAAAATCGAATATACATTATATTATAACGGCAATCGTCTTTTGAATATATGAAAAAGTTTTTCCTCTTATTATGGGATAATAAATTAGTATAATAGTTTCGTAGACAAAATACCAAGATGTTTTTTGGAGATTCACCGTGTTAGATCTTATTAGAAAAAGTGTGATCGTATATTTTTACGGTTAACACGCCTTAACAACTCAATTAATTATTAATGTTACGTCATTTTATCAAACTAAATTGTGTCGAAAGTTTTGGTATAAGTACTCTCCTTGAATAATAATGTAAAACTCTGTATATAATATTAAATGCCAATGAAAACGATGGTTTTACCGTCGTACGAGTATATTTAACATTTGGAAAAAACACCAAGAAACATATCACTCACATAAAATATAATTAAACTTTTAGAAATCTGTTGTTTTCAACAAGATTTGAATATATTGAACATTGATTTTGGATATTGGAACTTCTTGGTTGAAGCTCATTGTAAAAAATTAATGTAGTAAAAAATATATATTATATTTGTATATAAGTTTTATGACGTCTCTTTCAGGTCAAAATAAGAAGTGGAATAAAACACTTTTTTTATAATATAAAGTATATTTTACTAATATTTATTTTATCATTTTTAATACAACAACAACAAACCATTGCGCCGTTTCTCCGTAGGGGTAAGCAGAGAGAATGGACCGCCACACTACTCTATCCTGGCACACCTTTCTAGCTTCCTCCACATTCATACAGCGAGTCATACACGCACGTCGATTCTACCGACTTCTTACATGACCAACCTTTAAAATTTGATTAATTTGGTCATGCCATATTTTCCTCGGTCTGCCTCGACTCCGTACTCCATTTATATCATTAACGCATACTTTCTCAACCATTCTTTTTCCATATAATACACTTAATACATATTTAATTTTATTCCGCTTCTCTACCCGTTTGAATATACTGGAATAAAATAAATAAAACCAAATGTTGAATTGTATTTTTTTTTTTAATAAAATACTAATATCAAGGATTTAAATCAATGATATTTTAATTTATTTTTACAATCTTCAATGTGAGCAGAAAATATCTCATTATTATGAAGAAGGAATCTGGTCGTGTCCAGGCTTGAACCCAAGTCCCCTGGATCAGGAGCCAAGCGTTCTATCCCCTAGACCACCACCTGATTAAAAGGAAATCGGAAAGATTTTTTTATGAAAATAAACAAAAATATATATTTTTCTTTAAATGTATACTTAGTTTGTGGTTTCGATCAGTTTTGGCAGTTCACTGCCATTTTCCGAGAAAAAAAATACATTTTTTTTTTCATTATTTTCAATCAAAGCACGAGTAGAAGTACCTTGAAATTTCAAATAACTAAATGAATTTATTGTTAATTCTAAAATATGAAATATGTATGTTTCATACAATATATTTCACTCGCATATTTATTTACCCTTTTATAATTGTTATTTAGTTTTATTAGTTTTAAATTGCCTTTATTATAAATCTTACATCCTTTTTTTTTTAAAAACAGTTTGAAATATCTTTTGTGTAATATATAAATCTGTTTGATTTTCCTCATTAGTGCTATTTGAACCAGTGTCCTTCATTTGACGCATCTATTCGGATTATTGTCGAACATCGAACGGATATTGACTCACAACGGCATATAGCTATGTTTAGGTATGTATTTGGCCACTACTAATTTGTCTAGTCTGTGACCGCGGCTATAATAGTCATCCCAGTGTGTCGTCACCAATGTCATTGGGATACAAGCCGACTGAAGTTCAATGTGACAATCTGCAATCATTCTAGAAATAAACAAATGACAACCGTGATAGTATAAACAAATGCAAGCGTTAGAATAACTTTTTTGAGTGATTTAACAGATGTGATTTGATTAAAATTTTGTTAATAATGTACCTAACACTTTAAAATAATAATAAAAAAAACTAACTAACCATCACGCGGTCTCCCCGAAGGGGTAGGCAAAAAGAATGGACCGCCACACTTTTCTTTCCTGACATATTTCTCTCGCTTCCTCAACATTCATACATCGTGTCATGCACGCGCGTCGATTTCTCTGACTCCTCACATAGCCGAAATTCGATATTTGATTTATTTGATCGTGCCACGTTTTCCTCGGTCTCCCTCTTTTTCTGGTTCCGTTTACATCGTTAACATATATATTTTTTTACCATTCTTTCTTCATTCATTCTTTCCATATGTCCAAACCATCTTAATGATCCTTTCATTATTTTGTTCATAACACCATCATTCGCACCGCATTCACTTCTTATATTTTCATTCAACGCTCTATCATACACAGAGTATCCACACATTCGTCTAAGAGATCTCATTTCTACTGCATTTATTCTACTTTCATCCTTTTTTTGCCAGTTATATTAAAAACAATAAACTATTAAAAATATCATAATATTCTATATAGTAAAAATAAAAATAAAAATAATATGTTAACGATGTAAATGAAACTAGAAAGAGAGGAAGAGCGAGGAAAACATGGCACGATCATATCAAATATTGAATGTCTGCCACGTAAAGAGTCGAATAAATCAACCTGCATGCATGTCACGATGTACGAGGTCTGTTCAAAAAGTATCGCGAATTATATATTTTTTCAAAAAGTATTTATTTATTCATGAATATCTATTTTGTCCCCTTCAAAGTAATTCCCCTCGGATATAATACATTTCTTCTTCTCTGGTTTCAATCCTGGGATTGGTTTGCAGCAATTTCCTCCATTATTCTCTTCCATTTTTCCCTGTCTTGTGCGGCTCTTTTGAGATCTGCATATGATGAGCAGCGTACGTCCATCAACAGGTCCTCCAGGTACTCTCGGCGTGGGCGTCCCCTAGAGTTTGTCCCCTCGATCATACCCTCCATTATGGCATGCAAGAGACCTTCTTGACGTATTACATGGCCGATCCATCTTGCACGCCTTTCGGACAAGGTCCTGAGCAGGTGCCTTCCTCCTTCGATTCCTTGAAGAACTTCCTCATTCGTGATGTGGTCTCTCCAGGAAATTCCAAAGAGTCTTCTTTAGGACCACATCTCAAAAGCCTCTAGTCTCCGCTTATCCCTTTCGGATAGGCACCATGTCTCGCAGCCGTACATCAAGACACTCCATACATAGGTCTTGATGAGGAGTATTCTCAGTTTTAGGTCTATATTATTTGATTCTATTATTTTCGACCTTTTATTAAATGCAAGCCTAGCCTGATGTATACGGCTGTCGACCTCGCTCTTAGACCGACCGTCCCATGTTATTTTATGCCAACGTTTTTTCCAATCCTCGAAGCACTTAAAAAAATCATTATTTGTGATCTTGTTCAGCTCCTCCTTCGATGCCGTCTTTATCTCCTCAATCGTGGCGTAGCGTCGTCCTTTCATGGGCCTCTTCAGTTTTGGAAACAGGAAAAAGTCACAGGGGGCCAGGTCTGGGGAATACGGTGGCTGCGGCACCATTACTGTGTTGTTTTGGCCAAATATTCGCGCACAAGCAACGATGTGTGAGCAGGGGCGTTATCATGGTGCAAAAGCCAGTTTTTGTTCTTCCACAAATCCGGGCGTTTCTGGCGGATTGCTTCGCGCAAATTGCGCATAACTTGCAGGTAATATTCCTTATTGACCGTACTACCCTGTGGCATCTCCTGAGCAATGTTAACGCGATGCTGTTTTTGGTCGAAATTGAGCAATTTTGGCACGAATTTCGCGGCGACCCGACTCATGCCCGAATCATTGGTTAAAATCGAATGGCACGAGCCAATCGATATGTTTAGGTCCTCGGCAACTTCTCTAACGGTGATTCGACGATTGGCTAATACTATTTTCTTCACTTTATCAATGTTTTCGTCTGTTGTTGACGTGCTCGGGCGTCCGGCACGCTCTTCGTCGTTCATATCTTCTCGGCCCTCTGAGAACATTTTGTACCACCGATAAACGTTGCTTTGGTCCAAGGTAGCTTCACCATATGCCACAGTCAACATTCGAAATGCGTCCGCGCACTTTATTTTGTTTTTCACACAAAATTTGATACAGATTCTTTGATCCATTTTTTGGAATAGGCAAAAATCGAAGACGAGCCAAAACACATCCAAGCAAAACAGCTGTCAAAAATTAACTAAACATTCAAAATGGCCGACCTTGTCAGCATAAGTAAGGGACATGAGTACCAACATAACGCTACAAAAAAATCAAAAATCAAATATACGTAGCCAGCGGAAATTCAAAATTCGCGATACTTTTTGAACAGACCTCGTATGTTGTGAAAGCGAGAGGTATATCAAGAAAGAAAAGTGTGTCAGTCCATTCTTTCTGCCTATCCCTTCGGAGAGACGACGTGATGGTTAGTTAGTTACTTTTTATTATGATTGAAGAAATAATGGTAAAGCAAGTAAATGTTAATGAAGTGAACGGAACAGGAAATAGAGGAATACCGAGGAGAATGGGGCAATATTAATTCAGTAAAATATTTTACGGCTGATGTTGATCGCAATTCATTCTGAAACTTGCCGAACGTTTTTACAAAAGACTCCCTTCACATCCTAACCCCACATTTAAAGACCTCTCAAATTACGACCCAAACACCTCCAGCCGCCACAAGCGCCCAAAATCGATCCTCCTTCAGAGGAACACTCCGGGCCACACAAATCATGCCCCCGCATAAACCAACAACCCACCAAATCACCTTCAACAATGTTACCATCAGACGTAAGAGGAATAGCCACATGAGCTGAACCTCTGTAAGCCAGAAGATCCAAGTCCAAGTCTCCATGCACGTCTGTCAGCAGCTGCGGCGTTCTAGTATTTCATAAGCATAGTAGCATTACACATTGTAATAATGATGATAATTGTGTCACTTCTCTCGATTCCTCAACATTCATTCATCGTGTCATACACGCACTGACGACTGCCCACGGTGACGACGTTTTTTTTTTTTTATGTATACAACAGGTCGTTTAAACCCAATTACTGTATACAATTTTTTTTAGCTATTATATTGATTCTCGTGACATGTGA
Source organism: Lepidostoma basale (assembly GCA_022606425.2). NCBI lineage: Eukaryota > Metazoa > Arthropoda > Insecta > Trichoptera > Lepidostomatidae > Lepidostoma > Lepidostoma basale. The sequence continues at coordinate 59,965 of JAHDVF020001018.1, read as the reverse complement.
TAGGTAGTCAATCTATCGCCATTTTATTGTCACGTGAATTCTACACCAGACCAAAGACAGTGTGACAATCACACTGCCATCGCCGGGAATCGAACCCGGGATCTTCCGTATGGAAGTCAGAGCTCTTACCACTCTGCCACGAAGGTCGTCTTCTATTAGTATTCGTATATTATTGGTTTTTATTCACGAAAAGTGCATGGCTACGTATATTTTCTTGTCTATAAAAAGGGTGTAAGTCGAGGTTACTAGATTTTTAAGTTAGACCGCTTTTCTCTGAGTCCGTCCGAATTTACTCAGGCGCTGTGTATGAACAGACGAAATAAGAATATATGCAATATAAAAACGGGTCGGTGTATTTTTTCACGGGGTCAACGACCAGCAAATTCATGCTAGTGCATTTTGGCTAGTGCATTGGAACCGAGTCCGCCGGCCGCTGTCGGGTAGGGCCCCTCGCGAAATTTAATGACTCCGGCTCAAACATGTTTTAACAGCGCCATCTTGTAGAAGCAAGAATTCTAATCACAATACTAACAACAGAAGGGCACGACATTGGAAAATGATTTCGGGGTGGAATTTTGCAGGATTCTAGTACCCCCTATGAGTCGTCCGTAGTCAAAATAAAAAAGCGCAATAACCACCCATTTTTTTATAAAAAAAGGCCTTTAACAATGTCACCATTGTTTACATATCGCACGCTTAGTAGTAAACTGACCGATTATGGTTTAGGTCATAATTGAGTTAACATTAGACAGAGGCTTGTGTTAACGCTATCCATCATTTTTCACAATGTTAACGCTATCCATTCGTATGTATGATAATCGTTCACAATTTTAAGGCTATCCATTCGTAGTACGTACGATAATCGTTCACAATGTTGGACTTGGACATGGATTTGGACTTGGATCTTCTGGGTTACAGAGGTTCAGCTCATGTGGCTATTCCTCTTACGTCTGATGGGAATATTGTTGGAAGGTTATTTGGTGGGTGGTTAGTTTATGCGGGGGCATGATTTGTGTGGCCCGGAGTGTTCCTAACGTTATCCATTCGTATGTGTTTTTCGACTGTTTTTGTTAAAACACCGACTCTTGTCAGATTGAGCAAAACTTGCTTTATTGAGTTAAGCCCGTGTTCTTTTAAGCCTGCGATATACTAGTAATTTTATCACTTGTAATAATAGCTATGTGGCTGAACGGATAGCTTGCCTTCCCTACCTTGCTAGCCGACTGGTCTCAAGTGAAAAGTTTAAAGACTTTTTTCTAGACATTGACTGGCTATTGTGCTTTCTTACTTTGACTATGGGCGACTCTGGGGGCTACTACAATCCTGCAAAATCCCATCCTAAAATCAATTTCCTATGTCGTTCCCTCGAGAGAGAGTTGCGTAGCTTAAATGTGGTCTGGGTCCCCCTTGGTTGCAAACATACATATATTATTATTTTTTTTTTTTAGTCCCGCATAGACGGGGGACGGGCCTAGGGAGTGCACAAGTGAAGCTGACGAAAGGCGTCGCTGCGCCAATTAAGGGAGCCCTCTATGGCTCGGCCATATTTATATGTCGTGCCCTCCCCTTGTAAGTAATTTAAAACATCTGCAGTTATGGCTATAATTTGTAATTAAATTTGTTTGAAACGTTATATTATATAATCATAACCTTGAACTGCAAAAAGGATGAACGACTCAGTCTTCTATGAGATCAAAATAAGAAGAAGACTATCTGTAATATGTAGTCGGCGAGTATTGAGTTTCATTATTAATATTATTATTAATATTGCAATTCTACAGTACTATCTTATATGATATTTTATAATGCCGTATCAAGGCGAACAATATCATTCCCATTTAATAAAAAAAAAAACTTTACTCAAACTTTTTTTTTAAATCGCGTTTTCAATCGTATTCATTATTTAATAGAACTCCAGTTATGTAAATAAAATATTTTTTATGAAATTTTCTTTCTTAAAAATCACATAAAATATTGTATTCTGTATAGTTCAATTGAATATAAAACACTGGTCCATTTTTAAATTCCAAATTTTTATTTACAATAAAAGAAAATAATTAAGAAATAATTTAATTTTATCTATATTTGGACATACGTGTTACTGTCAATAAATGCACTCATGAAGCAAAACTTATTTAGAGTATTGTTTTGTTTTGCAAAACTTATTTAAAGTAACTAATAAACTATTACCAGTTTCCTGGAAGAGATTTCCAGAGAAAATAGAGCGCGACACTACTCTATCTTGACAAGCCTATTTGGATTTTTCCACATTCATACAACAAGTCATATACTTATGTCGATTTTAGAGACTTTAACATGGCCGACCTTTCAAAGGGCGTGTAAGTATCTGCAACACAATTATAAATATTCTAAATGAAATTCTATTGAATAAGTTGTATTTTTCTTTGATTGGTTTTGAATAATTCGTTTTCATTATTATTAGGAAATATTTCTCTGATTCTTGAACAGAATAATTAATTTCGCAGCGTTATTTTAACAGCACTTCTGATATCTGCAGAGTTCTAAGTTCAAAAAATTATTTGCGTAATTAAACATTTTTTTAATTATTTTTACCACTTGTGGTATGAATTAAAATACTCTTCTGAGGAAGTTAGTAATGCAATTTCCTTCAATTCGGACATCAATCAATACATCAGAATTCTAAACTATAATAAATATATTTGTATGAAATTAATCTCACTTACAATTAAATAATGTTTAAAATAAGTTAAGTACTTGTATGTTAGTGATGTAATTTTATAATTTTATAACCCACACACGAAATTACCATCACGCCGTTTCCCCGAAAGGAAATGCAGAAAGGCATGTACTATTCATTCCTGGCATACTTCTCACGTTTCCTCAACATTCATACATCGTGTCATGTACGCACGTCGATTTTTTCGACTTCTCGCGTGGTCGATATTAAAAATTGGATCGTGCCACTTTTTCCTCTATGTTTCTCTATTTCTTATTCAGATTACGTATATTTCTTTAATATTCCATCTTTAAATATATTGTTTATGAGTTGTGTATGATAAATAGTAAAAATTACGTACAGCTATAGTTTTAAAAATGCTTTAAAGTTTATAAATATACTTACTTCTTTGAATATTGTTTTTTTTATTATTGAGAAAATCATTGATGGGAATCATAATTTTTCAACAATTGAATTCAATTTCATTAAATCAACAAAAATAAGATGTGTTTTTAAAATAATATGCGATTTTTATGAGCCAAATAGCACGTGTGTTTCTGCGTACTGAAATAGGGTCACCATTAACATACTGTTACGAATTTAAAATATTAAAACCGCAATATTAAAAAATGCATACTTTTTTAATTTAAATTTGATTGCATTTTTTTCCATTAAATTGTTATATAAACAAAATACAAAATGTTATATAAACTTGTTTTCGTAATAATTTCATAAAACTACGTTGTTCAACAACTTCCTCCACTTTTTTATTTATTTTGATAGCGAACAGTTTCGCCAGGTTGTCTGGCATCGTCAGATTGGACAGACCAGTTCGTCCATCCCAGCTAGCCTGGTGAAACCGGTCGCAGTTGAAATAAATACAATAGTGGATATTATTTTTGATCCCAATTGGTGTTAAACATAAAGTGGATGTTATGGTTAAAAATACATTGTTTTAATTAATTCTTTTTTTAAATTGAATTTCCACCAAGAGATTTCAATAAAATCATATTAATGTTTTTAAAACTTGTTTTCGTACTTAATTTCACACTCAAAAATTACAAATTAATCTAAAATTCTCTTTTTTAATACCATTTTCAAAAAGTTTATGATTATTCAGAAATAAATATTTCAGATATTTTTTTCTAAATTGTGAATGATTTGAGGGTAAAAAAAACATTGCACAAAAATTAAGTTCATAATTTTGACCGTTGATAATTTTCCCTAGCGTCATCTAGGTACAATTTTCAAAAGTTATGCTAACGTTCCAGTGAAAAATGATGCACGCTGCAAAAAAAGTTAATCCATCTAGTTGATGTTTAAAAATTGTTTGTGTATGCGCAAAAACTTTCTACTCGGTGGCTTGTTACTACTAGTTTGATTTGTAATTCTATCAATGTATATTCATGCACTTTTTGCGTGTGGGTTGTCGAAAAAGAGCTGCACACATCAAGTGCGTTACGTTGTACGATTTTGCAATATTTTCACCCAAATTGACCAAAAATTAATTGGAAACAAATTTTTGTTATATTGATTTTTTTTATGGTGTTTCGTAAAATTTTATTATTAAAAAAATGCATCTCCATTCAAAATATCAATTTATACAAATACAAATTGTTTTGAACAGCCATATTTAAAAAAATATCTTAATAATCAAAACCTTTTAACCTCTGTAACTGATATTTTTATGAGAGCTTGTAAACATTAAATTTATTAATAATTATCGAAAACTTTCAACGTCATACTCGTCAAGATTCCAATTTCTTAGTTCTGCAAAACAGTAGATATACATTTTTTTTATATATTTACCAGGTTCACTCATTTAATGATGTTTTTACATCTTTCGTGATCTTATTCTAACACTCATTTCTATGCAGTTTATCTTGATAAGCCAAAAAAAAAATATATGTATTAAAATAGACACCATTCCCAATAGGCAACTATTTTCGAATAGGTAACCAGATATAAAGGATAGCTAGATTTTGTTACATATTTTTTCATTGATCGTGTTATCAGATAAATGGAAATATTATATTAAAATAATAGTTTGTATTTCTGAATACATATTCAATTGAATTAGTAGGTATTTTTTTAGTTATTACTTATCAGCCGTCTGTCGTCCACTGCCGAACGTAGGCCTCTCCCAAAGTATGCCAATGCCCACTATCCATCGCCACTCTCATCCATCCAGGTCCAACAATCATTATTACATCGTCGGTCCTGCGGGCATAGAGACGTCCAACTCTACGGAATTCTGTTCGCGGTCTCCACTCAAGAACCCGTCTTCCCCATTGGCCGTCGGTCCTTCGACAAATATGCCAGCCCATCTATATTTAATTTTAGTTATTGTGAAGTACCAATATATAGGGTATAATTTCAATATTCCAATTTGAAATTATTACAGAAAATAATGCATTAATGTGTAACTGATATGATATTATTATAATATTATTATTTCTCGGCGCTACATCCCGGTGTGGGATTTGGCCTCCTCCACAACGGTCCTCCACTGACTTCTGTCTCTGGCCATCTCTCTCCATTCCCCAACTCCTTCCATTTTCTCCCAATCTTCATCCACGCAATCCGCCCATCTTTTCCTCGGTCTGCCTCTTGGTCTATTTTTGCGAGGCACCTTTTTGGATATAATTTGTGGTGTTCTACCCTCTGGCATTCTTTCCACATGGCCAGCCCACCGTAGGCGTTGAATCTTACAGAATCCCACTACTGTTTCCTAGTTAATTAGTTCTTCAAGTTCAAGATATGATATTATACCGATACGAAATAAATTTAAAGGGAAGAATTATTAGAAACACTAGCCTTACTCTATTGTATCGTCAATTTCTCGTTAGTAAAATGGTAGCTCTCTGAAATGAGAAAAAAACTAGAATGCATTAATGCGTCAGACGGTACAACGTAACACACTTTGCGAAACATTTTTTATTGTTTTTCGGGCAGGCCCACATGCACAAAACACACACATTCAAGCCCACCAAGACTCTTACACGGTGCAATGCCACTGCACTCTAGATTTATTCAGGAACGTGACTAAAATAAAAGGTGGCATCGCCAAAATTGCAAATAAAAATCATTCCAAGTCCATAAAACCCATTTAAAATAAAGATGACATCTGATAATTTTACTGAGTGTAGAGAAATAAAAAACCTTCATTACTCTTTAATAATGGATTCTAAATTGTGTAACTGAAATCCTTTTTTCCCTAAATACTTGGCGCCTTTTATATTTGCCACGTTTTCACGAACACAGCCGAATTCACTAATAAGCGACTATGGCGTCAATATAACTTTTTGTGGGGTACTTTTTTTTATTTTTTTCGTATCACTGCGTGCTTTGGCCATCTCGGGTTCGCGTAAGAGAAAAAAATAAAGGGGCATAGATTCTAATTTCGAAAATAGTGCTCTCTGACTAAGGTCCCGAGGCGGGCGCGTTCTTAATTTTAAATTGACGTTTGAGTTTTACACAATGACAGTGCTGATTCGAGTGCATTTGTTTTTTTTATTTGACGTATTGTGACATTGAACTGTTAATTCTTGTTTTATTTGAATAATTATTTTTTGTGAAATATATTAAAGTTGTTACTATTGTAAAAATAATTTGATAACATTTTGTTTAGGTGGAATCGAAATTTTCTTTTAAGAAAATTGCCCCTACAGACCGTATATGTAAGTACTAAAAACTTTTACTTATTTTTCTGCTTTACATAACGTTTTAAGTTTCATTAAACTTGTCATTACCATATTTAAATGTTTGAATATTGTTTATTTAAAGTTATACATCTGATCTTATACTTAAAGTATTTCATATGTTTATTTATTTCATAATCACATATTAAGGCTATTGTTATATTGTTATTTCGAATAATCCGTTAAAAAATACGAACAGTTTCCTATTTTTTTTTTACTTTTAAAAGTTTCGAAAGTATTTTAGAAGTTTACATAAAATGGTATGAGTATATATGTTTCTAAGTAATTACAAACTTTTTAGTAACTTTAGGAACGATTATATTTTAACATTAATTGAAAAATGTTCGTAGATCATGAATATAAAAGACTTTGCATGATCAAATAAATCTAATTTTAAAAGTCGACATGAAGAATTGACATGCCTGTATGCCTCGCTGTATGAATGTAGAAAAAACTAGAAAGGAGGATCAGGATCGAGTAATGTGGCGGTCCATTCTCTCTACCTACCTCTTCGGGGAAACGGCGTGATGGCTTGTTGTTGTTATATATAAAAGAAACATGATGACGTAATGATAAAATGTTCAAATGATATATATTGGATCATTGATTTATATGAAAAAAATATTGAAAGAAAGTATACATTGTAAATGTGGAACAAGTGTATACTTTACAAATAGAAAGGGAAATAGAAAAAAACCCTGGAAAACATAGCGCGATCATATCAAATAAATATATAACGCATTTTTTAAATATAAATTAACAGGGCGAGTATGCAAGATGTGTGAATGTGATGAAAACTTATAAAGTATGTCAGGATTAAAGAATCTGACGATATACCCTACCGAGACAAGGGTTAATGTACAAAAAACTTACATGTAGCAGTTGTATGCGTATAAATTTAAAACAATTTAAAACTTATGAAATAAAACTTATTATCCAATTGAATGATTCATTATCAACCTTTTAGTTCTTCCACATTCATACAGTGAGTCATACACGTTCATCAATTATTCCAATTTCTATCATGGGCCACTTAAATCTGATTAACTTGATAATGCCAAGTTTTCCTCAGTTTCCCGCGACTGCGTACTCCATTGACATCGTCAACGCTTACTTTTTTTACTCTTCTTTCTTTATCCATGCGTTCCATGTGTCCAAACCATCGCAGTAATCCTTTCGTCGATTTCGCTTATCATATATATATATTTCTTTTTTGCTTTTCAATATCAATTAATTAGTTTGAATTTATGAATTTTTATTTGATGTCAGATGAATTTTACTACCTCTTAATTTGTGTATTTCCTGTTCATATTTTGAAATCGCGCGAAACGTTCTACATATTTTAATAAATATACCATGCAAATATTTCTCCATCTTTATATAGCGTTTAACATTACATCCGGGAAGAAACATCCGATAAACGGCCTTGTAAGCTTCTAGCTACGAGAGAATTGGGGGGAAATCACAATAGAATAAGTTAAAGATAGAATGTTATTGAAAACAGTACTTATTATAAAATAAACAAATCTTTTAGTGCTGAATATATGAAAAATTAAAAGATTGTAATTAATACTAATAAAAACGTATTTTTTTCTACAAGTTTTATAACAATTTATGACATGTTGCGCCTTCGTAAGGCAATACCAAGTGCTTAAATTAAAATGACATGTTATAAACAGACGTTTTCGCAAAAAATATATTTTAAAGATTCTTACTAACTAACTCCCACTGTTTATTCATCCCTTTCGTTGAGTCGTCCTTCTTACAGTACCACGGGATGCTATAAGATAAAGGCAGAAAAATCGCTGCTGTACACAGGAACTTAACATTTCCGAAGGCGCGGTTTTTCATCACAAGTACAAATGTAAATTTAAATTTAGCTCGTGGCTGCGCTGGGCTGTGACCTAATTCAGGATGCTTGGAAATGTGGAGTTTCCATACTCCTAGATTTTTATCAATGAAATTGCATGTTTAAGCCATTAGATAAGCCATTAGTAGATTCTTTAAGTTTAAGAAGTAATTAATTGAGCTATTAAATAAATAGTCTAACGATTTTACTGTAATATCTTAATCGAAGTTTAAATATATTTAAATGAAACACTTATCATTCATTTCTCGGCGTGGCGGAATGTGGCGATCCATCCTCTCTGATTACCCCTTCGGGGAAACGGCTTAATCGTTAGTTAGTTAGTTATGTTTAGTTGAAAACACAAATCTTTTATTATTATTATCATACGAGTAGAAGAGCTCTTAACATCATTACAGCGCGAGCAAATCGATGTCAAAGGGCATAGCTATTTTATTGATTCTGATGGCATGTGATTGGTAGTTAATCTATCGCTATTTTACTGTCACGCAAATTCTACACCAGACCAAAAATAGTGCAAAAATCATACGGTTATGGCCGAGTATCGAATCCGGGTCCTTCGGTGTGGTATAGTGGTTGCCACCTCCCATTAAGTTTATCAAAATTAAAATAAATTAATAAGCTTATAATATGTAAAAATCTTCTTAATTTAATGGTTGAATTAAACAAGTTCCGAAAATATATACATAGTATTCTTCGTTTTTTTTTAGTAGCAATACTAAATTTAATGAATCATTAGAAATAAATAGATTGCTTTCGGACCTATTACAAATAAAAGGTTTGTATGAGTATGTCGTCTATTTTCTAGAAGTATTACTATATTTTATTAGAATGTCATGTTTGGTGAGGTATTATCCATCGATATTTGATAATGCTCTAGCAAGGTAAATAATTATCGGCATTTGATAATGCATTAGCAACGCAAAACATGTCATTCGTATAATAAGTAGTAAAACTTTAAAAAATCTTAAATTCATGATATCTCAAAAATAGTTGACTTTTGCATAATACCTAACATGAGATAATTCATTGGAAATAACCTCCTCTATAACCTCCTAGAAGGAATAAATTCAATAACCATTAACCCTGTATATTTCATTTTGTTGTTTCGCTTTGTGTAAGAAGTGAAAATTAAAATAATGTTTATTATTTTAGATATTTCAAATGCGTTATATAAAGCGCCATTGTATTTCGATCAAACACTGTTTGTAATTTATTTATTGTTTTTTGAACAATGATGTAAAACTCCATATTAAATAATTAATACGAATGAAAAAACTTATGTTTTTCTAGAAGTTTTATTATATTATGACATGTTTCGCCCTTCTAAGGCATTATCAAATGACATTAGACATTTGATAATGCCTTAGAAGGGCGAAACATGTCATAATATAATAAAACAATATAATAAAACTTCTAGAAAAACATAAGTTTTTTCATTCGTATTAACTGTTTGTAATAATATTTTTTTTTTTTAGAATTTGTTTTATTGTAAACAAATACATATAGACAAATACTGGATTTTTACCCATTACGGATTAATCATTTTTTAGGGATTAATTGTATCTCAATTGATTAATGCTTACAAATTATCTTAATAGATGGCGCTAGTGTAGATGTCCCTGCCAACAGTGAAGTTATTAAAAAATATTAACATATATCGTCGGTTCAAAGGTAAAACTCATTAAGTGACATTAAATTATTTTTTTTGCAATTTCTGTATCAGACTTGTGAATTCTACGTCAAAAAATAATCACCAAGTGTTTTTATTAAAGAATAACTGTTATTCTTTAATAAATACACTTGGTGATTATTTTCTGACGTAGAATTCACAAGTTTGATACAGAAATTGCAAAAAAAAAAAAAAAATTAAATGTCACTTAATGAGTTTTACCTTTGAACCGACGATATACGAGTACAAGTTCCAAAATTTTGTCAGACGTGGTGTCTTAAGAAGGGCGGAATGGTGAATGTTGTTTAACATAAAGTGATCGCTTAATCCAACCAATGACAGGTCATAAGTCCTGTAAACGCCTCGACTACCATATTCTGTTTCCAAATAATTTACATCTTCGTCTCTATTGAGATACAATTCCTAAACTAACTAACTAACCATCACGCCGTCTCCCCGAAGAGGTTGGCAGAAAGAATGGACTGCCACACTTTTTTTTCCTGACATATTTCTCTCGCTTCCTCAACATTCATACATCGTGTCATGCACACGCGTCGATTTCTCTGACTCCTCACATGGCCGACATTCAATATTTGATTTATTTGATCGTGCCACGTTTTCCTCGGTCTTCCTCTCTTTCTGGTTCCATTTACATCATTAACATATAATTTTTTTACCATTCTTTCTTCATTCATTCTTTCCATATGTCAAACCATCTTAATGATCCTTTCATTATTTTGTTCATGACACCATCATTCGCACCGCATTCACTTCTTATATTTTCATTCGACACTATCATACACAGAGTATCCACACATTCGTCTAAGAGATCTCATTTCTACTGCATTTATTCTACTTTCATCCTTCTTTTGCCAGTTCCATGCTTCGTTTCCATACATAAGGGTCGGTAGAAGAATACCATTGTGCACTGCCATTCTAGCTTTTTTGGATGACAACTATATATACAAGTTCCAAAAATTTGTCAGACGTGGTGTCGTAAGAAGGGCGGAATGGTGAATGTTGTTAAACGTAAAGTGATCGCTTAACCCAACCAATGACAGGTCATAAGTCCTGTAAACGCCTCGACTACCATATTCTGTTTCCAAATAATTTACATATTCGTCTCTATTGAGATGCAATTAATCCTTAATAAATTAATATTTATTTTAACAGGAGCGTGGAAACTCTCAGATGATTCTTCTTCATGTGGGTCATAGGTACATTTTTCTTGTACTTTCTCAATATGCGCAGTCGTTATATTAAAAACTGCGTCTGAAAATCCGGGTATAATTACATCCAGGGTATTTTAGTTCGTTTCAACGAGCTGCTACTGCGCACACCAATTGGAACACATTTGAAAAATTAATGTTCCCGAGAACCCTTAAGATGTTGTTAACCTTACATTAAAATTTATCGCTATTTTTTTTTTAACTTTAAATATTATAACGTATGAATATCTTTTATATTCATATAAGTAGTTTCAAAATCCATATTTAATATAATATTTAATAATTACGTACATAAGGCTAAACGCCGTAGAAATGAGATCACTAAGAAGAATGTGCGGGAAAACGTTGTACGATAGAATACCGAACGATGAAATAAGAAAGAAATGTAAGAAAGATGACTGCATCATGAATAAAATTAAAAAAGGATCCCTGAGATGGTTCGGACATATGGAACGAATGAATGAGAGTAGAATGGTTAAAAAGTTGTACACAAGCAGCGTGAGTGGGAAAAGAACCCGAGGACGACCGAGGAAAACATGGCACGACCAAATTAACCAATTACTAAAAGGCGGCCACATTCGAAGTCGGAATAATCGACGTGCGTGCATGGTGCGATGTATGAATGTGGAGGAATCCCGAGAGGTGTGCCAGGATAGGCCAGTGTGGCGATTCATTCTCTCTGCCTACCCCTCCGGGGAAATGGCGTGATGGTTAGTTAGTTAGTTAGTACGTACATAAAATAAAATTACACATTTTATTTTAACCATGGAATTCCATTAGTAATCTTCTTTTTCTTCCGGTGCCGTGTCAGGTTCTCCCAACGCTAGCGATCACTGCAGCAAAGGCATCTCTGCCCTGTGCCACTTGAATCAGGTTCTGGACTCTGGCCATTCCTGTCCAATATTTTATGCCAGGATAACTGCCTTCTACCAACTCCACGACGTTCCTCTACTTCGCTCATTAATATCAGTCATACATGACCCAAATATGAGACCGTTCTAAATTATAGTAAACTTAGTGTTATTTTTATTTATTTTATATATTATGTTTTATATAATAATTTAAAATGTTAAACCACAAAAGGGGTGCTTCATATAAGAATATTATTAAAATATATTATTATATATTATCATTATTGGCGACACAAAAAAAAATATGTATCTATTTTTGTGATATCATGCTTATGTGATACCTTTTGATATGTACATAATTTATTTTAGAAAATTAAGAATAGTTGAATAATTTAATTTCTATATTTTTTTAAAGAAATTTTATTATTTAATTTATAAATTTGGGTATAAATGCAAAAAAAAAATCCTTCCGCCTTTCCATCTTCAATTAATATCTGTGTTTACAAAATAATGGGAGTTATTAATGAATGAGCTGGAGCTTGACATTATCTTTGTTTTCGAGAAATTATAAATACCAAGACGACCCATTTCCTGAAATTTAAAATATGGTTACGAATCCGTTAGAATACAGCGCCCCCTCTTGCAAACAAGCGCACTCCGGAGGGGGGAGAGGGGCGCCCCCGCAGCCCCTTGCCACCCCACCCCCGTGATCAGTTGTACTCCAACATAAACAAGCATACTTCTGTCGGTGTTTAAACGCAGAAATATGTATGAGTCCCCCCTCCGCCCATATCTGCAAGAAGAAGAGAAGAAATATAAGAAGGCGGTGTGGGAACAAGGGAGGAATTATTAGAAGTTTCCTAAGACGTTGCTCCCAGCCCCCACCCACCCCAGAACTTACACCACCCTCGCGCCTTAAAGCGAGACGAACGCAGTCTCCATCCCTCTCTCGGAATACGTACAAATTCTCGAATAAAATGAATTCATTATAGCGAATTTTCGACATGCATGTAAAAACGGGGGTTGCTCGTAAGAAATCATCGCTACACCCATTCCGTATGCGAGAGACACATGCTCCCGTTTGTATCCCAGATCATTTGCATTCGTTTGGCCTGGAATATGTTATGTATGTAAGCCCTTTAAATAGTAAGGCAGCAGTGATCCAAGTATTTATACTTTATTTTGATACAAATATTGATATCGTCAAGAGCGAAGGTTGCGTGAAAACCAATGTTAAAATCCATATCTAGTTATAAATATAAATGTAAACATCTGTTATTTACAAGTTTTTACTATACACCAAGTTTCACCGGTGAACATGTCATTCCCATAAAATATAATAAAACTTCCAGAAAATTAACGATTTTATTCTTCTTCTTCTGCTTCTTTTAATAGATCTGACGATCTGTGACACAGAAATCATGTCTCGTCGGATGATGATATCCAGCTGTCCTTCCATATCTTAGGCGGTTTTCCAGGTGGGAGGTGTCCGGAGGGGATTTCATAAGCGGCTTTATATGCAAGTCTGTCACCATCCATTCGGGCTACATGATCCCTTCAGTATCTTCTTCTGGATCTACTCCACTGAACGATATCCTCTATTTCGCAAGTTGTTCTTATTGATCTTAGGACCTTCATCTCCGATGTTCTTAGTAGTCCCTTGGTTCGCACAGTGTCGGCTCGCGTCTCTAGAGCGTATGTCATGATAGGTCGCACGCACGTTTTATAAATTCTGGTCTTGCTTTCGATACGAATGGGCTTATTCTTCCAGACCAGACTGACACGGCAGAGGCATTACTGACTTGTTCTCGTACTTCAATATAAAGGTCATTTTGGCTGCAGATCTCTACTCCCAAATAACTGAAACTCCTTTTAATTCGTAATCATTATTTATTACAGAGTTATTTTTTTATTTCTTTATCAATAAATCTTTTTTTAGAAATCAACATTGAATCAAATGCATACTCGTGTTCTATTATAATTTAAGAGAATTTTATGTAAATAATAATTTTAAAATATCCAAGCAAGGCAAAACATTTAACACAAAAAAACGAACATTTTCTTCGATATTATACATGTATACAAAGGATGGTTATTTTCTTATTATCCGTCATTACGTTAATGGCGTATTTATCGTAGAAAAATTAAATCTTATCCCAAAATAGCTTTTCTTTTCAAGGAAAAAACCCAAATAAAAAATATCATCCACGATCAAAAAAATACATTTTTTACCTACTTATGAAACGGGAAGACGTAAAAATGAGGCTTTTAAAATAGCCTTAGCAACCCTTTATTTTTTTCTATTTCTGTAGCTTATTCCGGCTACATTTTCGCATCAAATTGTGTTGATTATTTTTTATAATACGTCATCTCTTTCTTTCATCTTTCGAGGGCAATTTTGGAATGTTCAAATGACGAAAATATTTATCCTTCCGACCTAAATATCAATTCTTAGCGGGCACGAGTATTTAAGGCTAATGTCGCACCGAAGTGTTTCGATTGGCGACTCGCTTGCTGTCTATACGAAAGAGACAGAGTTTAACAGCGTTGTAAATTATTTTATTTTAAAATGTTACCCGAACTTTTATATTTAACTAACTAATTAACTATTACGCCGTCTCTCCGATAGGGTAGGCAGAAAGAATGGACTGCCACACTTTAACCGATGCGGCACTCCATCCTTCTCTTTTGCGACGCGCCAAGACGCGGTGTGATGGGTTGCAAATCTCATCGCCACCAATAGGCATCTTCCGCGCGCACTTCGATTGTCCAACGTCCACAAAATATATCTAAAACAAATTATATAAAATAATATTACACATAATGTTATTTTAAATGGTGTACATGTCAGCTGGACGATCCAGACTAAGGTTTTTATTTAATTTATATTCCACATATCCACCGTTCTATTAAATAACTGTAATTGGGCACTTAAAACAATCCAACTCTAGCAAGAACTTAAAAATTATATTAAATTTTGAATTTCAAATTTAATAGCATTATATTGAACTTTAATTTATGAATTAATCGATTAAAGTAAAGGGCACCAATGATTTTTGATCCCAAATTAATGGTAAGAAAATTATTAACTCACATTAATTTAAAAACGAATATTTATTAAACTTTTTGTAAAATTTGCAAATGATTTGGGCAGAATGAAATAATTAATAAAAATTCAGAAGTTTCATAAATTTACCCATTGTTAAATAGCAAAATTTATCTTTTTTATCATTAAAATTGTGATCACAAATCATTAACCTATTCCATTTATTGTTTAATTCATAAATTTAAGTTAATATTTAATGGCTTAAACAATCATGTGACATTTTCACTAAAATATTTTGACAACGCTGTTACATCAGTCGTTGTCATTTTCGGACGGACAGCAAGCGAGTCACCAACCAAAACACTTCGGTGTGACGGTGGCTTAACTGAATTTTTGTAAACACTTCCCCTGTCTCCCCCGACTGCGTAATTAAATCAAATCATATTGTTAGTCAGCGGCAATTGTTTTATTAGCCTTATTGTGTTATCCATTCGTTCAATGGAAACTGCTAAGAGCCTTACTAAAAATAACTTGGAAACTAAAGAACTTAAATAAGGAATTCTACTTCAAAAATGCTTAGAGTAGATTCCTTTATAAATAAAACATTAAATGAGTATCTATTTTACTAAATAAATTCAAATATTCCATTAACCCGTTATTTTGATTCCATTTTAAATAAAAATTACATAATTGTTATTTATTTTCACGATCATCAACATGTATTTATTTATTTATTAAGGGTAAAATACAGCGATATCAATAACATTACATAATAAAACATTTAGAATAATTTTAAAAAAGGCCAATTATATGCTACCACAAATATAAAATAAAAGTTCACAATTAACAAAGGATATTGTGAAACGAGATTGAAGTTAAACTAAGACAAAATGAGGTATACTTAATACTTATGAGTTAAAATACTTATAGTACTGAAAATAAAAACTAAAATTAAGATAAATAAAAAAAAGTATTATAATATCGAGTATTATAATATCATTTAAAAATTGTGTTAATATAATAAACAAAAAGTGACCTGTTTTCCTTTAAAATATTTTTTAAATAATGTTGTTTAATTTTTGTTACTATTATTTACTACTCAAAATCGGCAAATATTTATACTAAGAAATATTTTTTTATGGAATAATTATTTATTTTCTCGGTGAATGTGAATGAAAATATTTGTTTTCTATAAGTTTTGTTAAATTTTATAGGGATGACAAATTGTATAATCAAAATGTATAATTAGATAATGCCTTATCGGAGCGAAACATTTATATTTATTATTTCATACACATTATTCAATACACTACAGTGCTCTTTTCTGACATACATCTCTCACTTCCTCAACATTCATACATCGTGTCATGCACGCGCGTCGATTTCTCTGACTCCTCACGTGACCAATATTCAATATTTGATTTATTTCATGGTGCCACATTTTCCTCTATTTCTAGTTCCATTTACATCGTTAACATATAATTTTTTTACCATTCTTTCATCATTCATTCATTCCATGTGTCCAAACCATCTTAATGATCCTTTCATTATTTTGTTCATAACACCATCATTCGCACCGCATTCACTTCTTATATTTTCATTCGACACTCTATCATACACAGAGTATCTACCCATTTGTCTAAGAGATCTCATTTTTACTGCATTTATTTTACTTTCATCCTTCTTTTGCCAGCATGCTTCGCTTCCATACATATGGGTCGGTACAAGAACACCATTGTGCACTGCCATTTTAGCTTTTTTGGATCGGTCATTGTTTACGATGACAACTTTAAGTGCATCATTCACTTTGTTGCCTGCCCCAACCCTTCATCCCTCTCCACTCACCCATCTTTTGTAAACATACTACCCAAATACACAAACTCATATCTAATTTAAACTAAAAAAATTAATTAATAATTATTTGAAGCTGTACCATTGCTACGATAGTAGTATTACATATTTGCTTAGATTATCACAAATAATAATAAAAAATCATTTGAACTTGGGTCAATCATTGTCTTGTAGTTTGCTGTATGACCGACGTTTTGTAGACGATTGCAGTTTTATTCTCGATGGCTATTTTTATGTTTATATTTTTCTTCCTGTTGTTCGGTGCAGGTGTCTGGGCAGCACGGGCACTACGTTATATGCAGCATAGAATGTCTCTTCACCACGAAGAATCTCCCATTTTGCCAAGTTGTTGTTCCCAGGTCTTCCAACAAGTGTACGCAGTGGGTTCAGAATCTTCCAGATACTTCATGTCGACTTGTGTCCGGCTGGAAAAACCCCCTTGGGTTCCTACCAGTTGTGACATCCATAGTTTTTATTCACAAGTTGTAGTGTCTTGATTATTGTATTGAGATGAATATTCTCACCCGAAGATTACCGATGATTACCGATTCCCGACGATTACCTCCAAATTATAAGTTACAGAGGAACTCACAGGTTACTGAAATTCCTAAGATATGCTTAATATTGATAATAAATTAACGTCTTCTTTTAACAAGTTCAATATAATTTTAACTGTTTTTTTGCAAAGATCGATAAATACGAAAACAGTATTTTTTACGTTTATGTGAAAAATTGATATTGGTTACATAAAATGAGAGAATACATAATGGACCTTATCATAATAACACCTTATCATAATAAATTGGCCATTTAACAATGAACATTGAAATAATTGACGACATTTCGTGACGTGGAGCTAGGATTGCCACACCGAAGAACCGGGTTCGATTCCCTGTGATTGCAGTGTGACTGTCACACTGTCTTTGGACTGGTGTAGAATTCACATCACATAAACGTACTTCTCACATAACATGATAATCAATAGCTAAACAGTAATAGCTTAACTGTAATTCCTGTCCACTCTTTAATGATCCGCAGCCAAGACAGCTGCATTATATCAATTCCCCGACGTCCCTCCACTTTACCCATTAATATCAGTCGAAAGAGGTGGGATTTTTCTCCCCTTGGTACATAACCCAAATATAAGACCTTTCTAATTTTCTAACTCGACAACAGCTCTCTATTGGCTCTGGCTCTCTGTGGTACATCTGCATTACTAACCCTATCGGTCCACGGTAAACGGACTCTGCGGTATATCCACATCTAAAACGCCTCCAACCGGTTCATTACATTCACATTTAGAGTCCAGGTTTCGCAGCCATATAGTGGAACATAACAACATATTGAGAGTATTATTTTTAACATATTGAAAGTATCTATTCTTGAAAGAATGTAAGCATAGTGTATAAAATTTCATTTAAATGTTTCTCAGTAGTATATACATTTAATCAAATCGACGTTTGTGTAATGTGTCTTAATTTCTGAATTATCCAATTAACGATATAGTGGTTAATACGTAGCTAAAAAATATGTGTATGTAGGTGTATTATTTAAATTATTACGAATGTATTATATTGACAAAACAAAAAATCAAAACATTTAATTCCATCAAGAGTCAAGCAATTCATAAAGCAACATAATTAGTTAATATTTGTATAAAAATTCTGTAATACTAAAAATCTGTATTTTGTTAACAAAAATCGTGTTTTGTAAAAATATTATCAGTCGTATATAAAACAAGAAGTTATGTTTTCTTTGGCTACAGGTTTTATTTTACTTCTCACTCCATATACAATATTTACAATACAACCCATGTTGTGATTTAATTCATGCATTTGTTGAAGTATTTCGATGAATCTTAACATAACACGTATACTTATTTATTGGGTATTTTACATAAAGCTATAAAGCAAGATTGCACGCGGGCGCCCTCTCGCGGCGTGCGCGCTCCCTTCTACAGCTTCCGCGGGGATGTCTGTGAAACTCACATTAAGTTATGAAAAACACTCGGCATTCGCCTGGTACCTAAAAGTGTACTAAAACCTTTGCGTATTGATTATCCAATCAATAAAATATATCATACAGCCTGCGTATGAAATCCTTTTCCCTCCCCCCCCCTTCTTCTGTATATGTGTAATATAAATATACATATTCTACAACCCACCCCCCCGTAAAAGTTGTATGAAAATTATAGCCGGAGTATGAAACTTTTATATCATCGTGGTACTTTCTGCGGATGTATAAAATATTCTGGTATAAATGACGGGGATCTGGGGGCGGCTGTGTGCGTGCGTGCAGATGTGTCGGTGCGCTTGCTTGTGTGAGTGCAGCCCTGCGCTCTGCTCGTAGAAACGACTTAAACGACTCTTTTACGATCTCCGCAGCCGAGGAGACAATATTGCAAATTTTAGGATTAGTTTCCGTCCCAATCATCTGCCAAGTCAGCAGCCACTTTATCTATTCGTTTCCATAATAAGTCAAATACACAGATTATGATTTATTTCACTATACACGTATAAATATGTGTTATTTCCATTTTATCAAAATGTTTTAATTTTATAAGGATTAATTGTATCTCAATAGAGACGAAGATGTAAATTGTTTTTTGGGAACAGAAGGTGGTGGCCGAGGCGCTTACAGGACTTATGACCTGTCATTGGTTAGGTTGAGCGATCACTTTATGTTTAACAACATTCCCCATTCCGCCTTATTTTTCCTTATGACCACCAAGTCTGACAAATTTTTGGAACTTGTATATATGGTAGGATTCCACGCCTATCTTTACATTTTAAAGTTCACTCTACACTAGCGTCATCTATTAAGATTGGAAAGCTATTATATTTGTTCTATATACAGAATTGTTTTAATTTCAAACATAAAATAAATAAATAAAATATGTTAATTTAATGTACCAACTGTAATTAACTAAATTAAACGATGTTTTTTTTTTTAATAACTACTTCCATTTTTGTCTTTATTTCGATAGCGACAGGTTTCGCCAGATTAGCTGGCATAGATAGACTTGTCCACTGGTAAGATCAGTCTGTCGATGCCAGCTAGCCTGGCAAAATCAATCACTGTCATCACAAAGCAGACATAAAGTAGAAGTAGTTATTAAAAAATATAACGTTTTATTTCATTTTTTATTTCAAATGAGCTTCCATCAAAAGAATTTAGTTAAATCTTGAGATGTAATTAACGTGTTTGAATTAATATACAATGTATAGTTTATTATTTAAAAAATTAACATTAAATTATTTTATTATTAAAACATTATTACCCACTTATCTGTTATGTAAAAAAGGGGTTAAAAGCTATCATTGTTGCTAAATCCTTAGAAGTACATGAATTGAAAAAAACGTTGTTTTGAATTGATCATCTCATTACTATTGAATGTTTACAAGTAATAAAAATTACGTTATTCAACTTTATACCAATTATCCGTTAATGAAACTACCATTTAGGCCATTCTGCCTCTCGGTACAAGCCGGAGACTGAGGGCTGTGGAGGCTGGGCGGGCGGGGGCGCAGAGAGATGATGAAAAGAATGTGTGCGGGGGGTGGGTAGGGGGGTACCAGGGGGCGGGCGGGAGGTCGCCCGGGGGTGGGGACCGGAAAAGAGTGCGCACCGGAAAACTAGAAAGGGAGCGCCACGATCGCTACGGTGTAACTTTTACGAACTAAAAGCGTGGGGAGGGGGGTTAAAAAGCGAAGGGGATGCACTCGCTAGGGTGATATGTTAATTATTAATATTTATTAATTAAAATTTTAACTAATTAAGTTTCTTTCATCAATCTGTAAATAATGTATTTCAGCATTTCGACATATTTACGAAACAAATGTATTTTTAGTGATTGCAAAAAAAAACTATAAAAATATATACCATGTATAAATCAATAAATAGGTTTACATTTTTATTACATCTCAGTAAATATGTTTAATAACAACACACAGAAAATCATTCAAAACTTAGAAAAATAATTGGATTTATGAAATTACAGAAAGTGGTTATTTGGAATGTGTTTTATTTGGATTCCAACATAAATTGTTTTCCTTTTTTATATATTAGCAAATTGCGTTTTCTAAACTACCATAGCAAGCTTGTTTATCAAATATTCCATTGTTATAGCCGTAACACTTTTATACTTCAATGTTATTAACTGTTAAAATATAAATCACTGTTCATTGTATTACAATTTTTCTGATTTTTTTTTAATTTCGCAACAGCTGTTAACTTTCACGAAATATGTGTGATGTTGACAAAACAGCTGTCATGAAAAATAAAAATATATTAAAAATTGTGATACCATTAACAGTGTTTTATGTTTTATATGTTAATAAATTTGTTTGTATTAAAAAAATGATTGGAGTTAAACCAGGTGGTAATTTCAAAATCTCTCTAAAGAAGTGTTGAAAAAGCAGAGTTCACGTAAAAAATATAACACAATAAATTAAGTGCTTTATTTATATAAAATAATATTAATATTTCTTTATAGAATTTAGATTCAATTAATCGATATAGTATGTATTAATAACTCCCAATAAAATATAAGTTGTTAAATTCATAAACAATTCGGCCAAGATTAATGCTAATAATAAACCTTATATTTAATCTATGTTGCAACAGGGAGCTTTTTTTTTTATCTAAATCCGTTATGCGTTTCTTTAATATTTTCGATACATGCTACTGTTATGATAAATACGAGTAGTAAAATATTTTTTAACATTTACCTTAATTCTTTAAAAAAATTAATTATTTAAAGCTGTATATTTTTTTTTACTTATAAAATTTTACATAATTATTTTGGGTAAACATCAGTCTCATTAAAAGACAAATAAGATAAAAATTTCAATATTAAATTATATTGCAAAAGATGAAATTGTAGCAAATATAATGGATTATTAACAGTTTTTTTAATAATCCATTGTTTTGGCCTTTGATACCTTAACATTTTAAACTGTTAAATTAATAACTTTGTTTTTTGTATCACAATTGTATTTTATTTTACGCGACAGCTGTTTCATCAACACTTATACATATAGTTACAATGTTATTTTTTTATTAAATTTATTAAAAAATAAAATATATTATATTGAACACACAGAATTGATATATGATCAATTATTTAAAAAATAATAATTAATTATCGAATGTAGAACTTCATTTGTGGCGTGGCATTATTAAAAATAATTTAAAACACGTATGTAACTTTGTTTTTACATAATTTTATTTTGTTTTTTCGAACCAACCGGTTTCGCTCTCGCCGGAGCTTCGTCAGGGTTCCAAAATCAAACTAAGTGTAGTAACAAATTTAGCAAGTGTGTTTTTAATTGTTTTAAATTTTTTTAGTTTTTTTTTTTTTTAACAGAAACAACTGCAATAAATTTAACATTTTACATTCGAATCCCTTCACTCATTTTACAGCGGTACCCTTTAACCTCCCCCCGGGGGGTGCCCCCACCCCCGCACCACCACATACACAGACGAGGCCCCACCGCCACAGCCGTACCCCTGGCCCGCGTGTACGTATAGCCGTTATAATATAATATCTGTATGGCAAAGAGAAAAATGTGTACAAGAGATTCGATTCCGCAATTCGCGCGCAAACGTAGATACAGATGTGTTTTACATGCACAGTCAGCGGAAAGGATTCAGCTTACAAAAGACTAATGTTAAATAAATACTAATAACAAATTAAATCGAATCAGGATATTTTCTCAAAAGACATAACTAACTAACTAACTAACTAACTGACCATCACGCCGTCTCCCCGAAAGGGTAGGCAGAAAGAATGGACTGTCACACTTTTACTGATGCGGCACTCCATCCTTCTCTTTTCGCTCCGCGGGAGACGCGGTGTGATGGGTTGCGAACCTCATCGCCACCAATAAGCATCTCCCGCGCACACTTCGATCGACCAACACCCACAAAATAAATCTAAAACAAATAAAAACCTTTTATAATTTTAATAATACGAGTATATAACAATTTATGACACCAAGGGAAAGTTTGAGGATTTTTATTATTTAAAATTAATTAGTATTAACTAATATTTCTTCTATTTCACGATAAAAATAAACATTAAAAATATTTTAAAATTACTAAATAAAAAATATATTCGAATTAACACATTTTCTTAATACATACATAAATATATGATTTTTTTATTATAGAGAAGTAGAAGTTCCTACCGCATACCCGAGGCTGTTATAGGGCGTAGCGGCGCCTTTTCGTCAGCCTCGCTCGTACATTCCCTGGGCCTGTCCCCGGCTCATAACAATTATATTTAATATACTTAGGAAATTGAAAAACGTTGTTTAATCTACTATTTATAAAAAAATATTTTAAAAAACACGACATGTTTTGGAGGATACCTCCATCTTCAACAGAGAAAGTCTAATAAAAAACGCATTTAAAAATCGTTACAATAATTCAAATTTAAAAATTGACCTGGGCTATTTGTTATAAGTAGGTACTAACAATTCTTTTTTAACAGTAAGAACTAATAAATAACTAACTAACTAACTTACCATCACGCTGTCTCCCCGGAGGGGTAGGCAGAAAGAATGGAACGCCACACTGTTCTGTCCTGACATACGCCTCTCGATTCCTCTACATTCATACATCTTGTCATGCACGCACGTCGATTTTTCCGACTCCTCACGTGACCGACATTCAATATTTGATTGATTTGATCGTGCCACGTTTTCCTCGGCCTTCCTCTATTTCTAGCTCCGTTCACGCCGTTTACATATACCTTCTTTACCATTCTGTCTTCACTCATTCTTTCCATGTGTCCAAACCATCTTAATGACCCTTTCCTTATTTTGTTCATAACACTTTCATTCGCACCACATTCACTTCTTATACTTGCATTTGTCACTCTATCATATACAGATTTGCCACACATTCGTCTTAGAGATCTCATTTCTACTGCATTTATTCTACTTTCATCCTTCTTTTGCCAGTTCCATGCTTCACTTCCATACATAAGGGTCGGCACAAGAACACCATTGTGCACTAAATAATATTAAATAATAATAATAAATGATGATAATATAAAAAAAAAATTATTTAGAATACACATACATTTGAAAAGACATAATTTATATAGAAATTAATAAATGATTTATTTGCATTTGATTAGGGATTGAATTCCACAGTGTTAGTGCCTTAGCGTTCAATAAGTTAATTATATTTAAAGTTTAAGTCAGCGATTTGAAAACATGTAAAAGATTATGAACGCATAAGTGATGGTTCGATGAAGACAAGATATTCTCTAATGTCAAGACAATTTGTTTTCTAAATGTACAATACTTTCACTAATATGAAATACGTTGATATCCGAGGAGGTTATGTTCAGCAGACTGATTGCTCTTGTCATCAGTAATTATGAATTCATTTATTTTATAAGCATGTAATTTGTTTAGTTATTGTTTCTTGAAGTTTTATTATATTTTATGGGAATGACATGTTTTACCTTTCTAGAGCATTATCAGTTGTTACTATGCTGTACTGTACTCTAAATGTAAATTTGTTACAATTTTTAGTAAAACTTATATTTAATCTAGATTATATTAAGTTTTCATAACACTTGACTTAAAAATATATTTGTGTTTTACCGCCCTAACATATTTAACTTAAAAAAAAATTCCAATCGATTGTAAAATAACTGAACTTTAATTTTTTTAAAGGTGAACAAGAATAAAGCACTGTCCATTTTAACCAAGGTATGGAGTTCTTATATTTCTCTGATAAGGCTTAAGTGCAAGTGAAACCAGTTGATATTCACTGTTTCTTGAACAATGATTTAAAACTCCATATTAAATCATTATTACGAATGAAAACGTCAGTTCTCTAGAAGTTTTAATATATTTTATGGGAATGACATGTTTCGCCCTCATAAGGCATTATCAGAGACAATTGATAATGCCTTAGAAGGGCGAAACATGTCATTCCCATAACATAGAATAAAACTTCTAGAAAACTGATGTTTTCATTCGTATTAATCAGTAGATAGTCAATATAATAATCATATTATGATTAAAAACATGTTGTATTATTATATGGTAATTTTAAATGTAGGTTATTAACCCATTTTTTTTTCTTCTTTTTATAAATGGCAAGAAAACTTTATACATATATCGCACAGGTGGCCCTTTATCTCATATAACTCTTGGCATTGTGGTTAAAGGTTTGGCTCATTTTGTGTCGTTTCCATGGGTGCCGGGTGTAGTACCTTCCTTGCTCCTTTTAAGTTGTAGAAAACTCTTTGCAAACTGAATCTTATAATATTTGTTTACCATCTGTAAATTTACATGTGTGTTTTTTTTTTATTGAGATGCGATGAAATACTTTAATAGAACTAATTATATTCGAAAATGCATCAAGAACTTATTTTAATTAAGTTATTTTTGGTCTTTATTCCATAAGAATTTTGCAATATTATTTTAGATTTCTTCCAAATATTTGTTATAACAAATGCATAAACTTTCGAAAAATTTCATTTGAATATCTGTAAAAGCTGTAACATTCATGTAAAAATTGTTTAAATATTTATTTTGACTATTATAAGACCAGTAGTCCCCTACGGCTGTGAGACATGGTCTCTAACGCAGAGAAAGGAAGGCAGACTGGCAGTTTTTAAGAGGGAAATTTTGAGAAAAATTTTAGGACTCACGCTGGAGGATGGGACTTACAGAATCAAAAGAAACCTTGAACTTAAAGAACTGAATAACCAGGAAACAGTAGTGAAATTCTGTAAGTCTCAACGCTTACGGTGGGCTGACCATGTATAAAGAATGCCAGAGAGTAGAATACTAAAAATTATATCCAGATGGGTGCCCCGCGAAAAGAGACCAAGAAGCAGACCGAGGAAAAGATGGACGGATTGCTTAGAAGAAGATTGAGAGAAATTGGAAAGGACTGGGGAATGGAGAGAGATGGCCAGGGACAGAAGTCGGTGGAGGACCTTTGTGGAGGAGGCCAAGTCCCACACCGGGATGTAGGGCCGAGAAATGAATGAATGAATTTATTTTGCATATACAATAATTAACTACACTGATGAAGAGCTTATGTATCCGAAACATGTTTGTGTTAATTCAATTTTAATTTTGAATTCAGTGTTGTTTACAAATAAATTAACATTATTCAGTTAAATAATGAAAACAAAAAAAAATTATACAAAATTTCTTTATTATTATGTATTTAGTGTGCTTCCACTTGTGTTTATGTTCGACCGGTTTCGAATATAAACACAAGTCGAAGCACACTAAATACATAATTAAAAAGAAATTCTCTATATATTTTTTTTCTTTTCATTATTTAAAATGAATTTCTACCACGAAATTTCAATTAAAAACATCAATTATTATTTAGTTATTTTTATACTTTAATTTTAAATAATTCTATTATATAATGCATTCGTCTTCTTTGGAATAAGAGCAAATAAACATAAATCATTACGAGATTCTAATTTAAGATTGATTACGAAATCATTCTAAATTTGAAACAAATATTGTTTACACGATTTTGAATTTTCAATGGAATAATTTTACGCGTGTCAAGTACAATGAAATAATTTTAACGGAAATATGCCTTATTGAAAAAGTAAATTATTTTTGATGTAAGCCATACTCCTTCACACAATCTTGTGGGATATCAAAGGTTTTTTAATACAAAAACCCCGCCGTCGCTATTATGTCAGAGACGGTTATAACTTTTACTCAAAAGTCGCCAAATTAAAATTTGGCGTTGGATGGCTATTAAAGGAATTTATTTGCACAACAACCATGGTTGAATAATACCATACAAATGCATATTAACCTTTCTTACGTAAAACTCTTTTATAAAACTTTTCGTTGTTTTTTTTTAATTATGTTTCTATTGGTTATATTTCCATTCGAAAAAATTCAAGCTACCTTTGTAAAAATCTTTTTTCGTTTATCAAAGTACACTTTTCAAAAAAAGTTTACTTTCACAATGTTCTAATTTTACTTTTACATTACGTAATATTGTTTTTACCTTTTATAAAATTACGCTGTGTATTATATTTATTCGGAATGTTTAAAAACAAAAAAATACCTAGAAAGTTTATAATTTTAAAAAGCTTTTTTTCGTTTATTAAGATGATTTATAAAAAACAAAGGCCGCAAAGTTTCGCTTCTTTTCATAATGCTTTGGAATTGTTTTTATAAAATTATAAAAATAATATCTTATTAAGGATTGCAATAAAACATTAAAATACTTTGTAACGTGTATTTCAAGAATATGACTCCGCCTTGCATGCCTTAGTTAAAAAAAAAATTAAAACTGTCATTTATCTTAAAGAAAATATTGTACGCTAATGTCATTTTCTAAGCATGCGCTTTTCATTTTTTTTTATGTTGCGACCCCATAAAAATACAAACAATTACTTTTGAAAATAAAAGAATTTTCGACCACAAAATAACAATGTTTGTCAAAGTTTTACGTTAATAATATGACACGTAATGTGTTTACACTTGCCACATTTATCTATAAAAAATTCAATAATTTAATTATAAAATAAGCCAACCGTCGCATTACAAATTTATTTTTAAGTTATTCAACTAACTTTAGTCACTAGTTTACTTTATTAGATTGTCATAACCTGGAAATAACTGGGTCTTATTATTTAGACATGCGGCAACCTCTATGATTCATCATCATGACTCCCATATGGAGATTTCATCATGAACCCCAGGATAAGAAAAAATGATATTACAATTTCATGTTATAGAACATCCTAATATAAATTAACGAATTCTAAAATTACCAACATTTTAAAAAATTTTGATTAATTTTTATTATATTTTTAAATTGTTGTTTGAATACTGGTGTAAATTTCTTCTATATTAACCTTCACTTGTGTCGTGGATTCATATTTGAATAAATAAAGTAACACTTCGTATTTTCATAAAACTTTAATTTTTGATTTTCGGACATATTTCGGTTGTGACCCAAACTTTTTCGATGCAAAAATTTTAATTTATTATTTCTTCTATATACGCCATACTTTTTTTGTTATGATGGTTTATTTTTCTTTTCTTTTTTTATGTACTTTGTATATACAACACTAATATATATAAAAAATTACATAGACATGTTTTGGATAAACAGTCCTTCTTTAGTAAAGATACATTTTTAAAAATATTATAAAATTGTTTACATGATCTAACAGATGTTATAAAGATTTAATTTATTAGTTTATAAATAAGGGCATCGAAAAAGGGATTGGTCACAACCGAAACATATCTGCAAATCAAAAAATATAGTTTAACAAAAATACAAAGTGTAGTTCTATTTATTCATTAAGATAAAATTTCATTTAAAATATACATATTTTAATTAAAAGAAAACGTTTTTCTTTAATGATTTTATTAACAAAAATATTACGGTTAAATTACGATCAATTTTTTCGATATATTACGAAACGTGTTACAATACTACATAACAGGTAACTTGTTGTACGCAGAACGTTTGTTTTCAATGACAATCCGCCTAGAATTGATTACGATCCCCTTTGATTATATTTGTGTACTTCGATAAGAAAAGAAACACGCGATGGCGCGCACCAAACTGACCCCAGCATCCCGATATAGACCGATCTTATTCTCGCTAAGAAACGCGACGGAATTACATAATATTTTGAAATACTTTTATATTTTTGGAATACGCGATCTGGGGCGAGGGGGTAGGAAAATTTTCTGCAACTGTGATGGCGGTGGTGGGGGAACGGTACATGCGCAAAAACTCAAAAACATCGCAGCAGGAATGAATATTTCTGAGGAAAGCCTTACTAGTACTATGTACAATTTGAGAGTTTAATCATCGTAACAAGCGGGCCGCGAGTACAGTCTGCGTAGCTTTTGCGGCGAGAGCACCTCGAGCGCTTGCCGGATGTTGTCGAGTAACGGACACTTGCTTTTAAACATCTTTCCAACATTATTTCTTTCCAATTTTATGTTTTATTCAACACATTTATTTTATACTCCTGATAATTTGCGTTAAATTATCTTAATATTTTTTAAATATATCAGAATAAAATTAAATCTTTATAAAAAAAACAATATCAATTAAAAAATGTTTATTAAAGTGCCTTTAAATTATTAATAACACCATTTTTTTTAACTAAATTTAAAAATATATTTAATTTTTTTTAAAGTAAAGCCATTATTAAATCTTTTAAAAATATCTAAAATATGTAAAAAAAAAAGTATAAAACAATTTTTAATTAAATATAAACTTTTATATAATTAGAAAAGTTTGTGATTATTTTTTTTTTTTACAAAAAACCGTGGTGAAAGGAGAAAGCCTGCTTTCCAATAATTAATAAAGCAATGTTGCCGTCTCGTTCCCTAGCTTCCCTAATATTCGATAGCACTTCATTTCCCGCTCGGGAGTTGTTCTGTAGTAAACAAATTCTTCTGACAGCTCCAATATTTCCGCGTCCCCCTCCCCCGGGGGGTAACTAACTACCCGTCCCCCGCCCCGCGGACTTCGGCGCTACGAAAAACTCCACGCCGTAGAGCCTCTACGCTCGTAGTGCTACAGTGCAGATCAGGAAGGGAATCTCTCGGATGGGGTAATGCCTCCCTTACCGAAGGCGTAATGATTTTTTGGCGATGAATTTATATTCGCGTGGGGGCGGCGGTGCGAGGGGCGGGTGGAAACGGGGGGCTGAGGCGGGGGCGGCCTCATTAGAGACTGCCAGATATGCAATTCTGATCTCTGAAGAATAATAAGTACACTAAACAGAGAAAAAAAGCGAGGAGGCCAGGACGCACGCGGTCTCGGCTCCGGAACAAGTTTCGGATTAAATCAGTGAATAACGCGAGTGAAAAGTGACCATTTTTATTTATTACATCGTATTAAATCACATATAAATATAAAATTATAAAAAAAAAAAACAGTTTTGTAAAAAAACATATAATATTCTTTATTTATTTTATAATTTATATTTTTTGTTAAATCGGTTGTATTTTATTTTTAAAATAGAGTGTTATATACCTTTTTAGTGTGTGCTAAATTCGTTAACTTCGTGTCTTGGGTGAAAATCTTTTAAAAAATATGTTTAGGAGTCTGTTTACTTTATTATTGTGCCTTCTGTCGTAACCACATGTGCTTTCCGCAGAAACAAGTTTAGTTTGTTTACAGTTTATGTAGCGTAGTAGTGGGAGCGTCGCCTGCAATAAATCCACGTTTTTCCGGGTGATCGCGCGAGCTACGAGAATTTTCGCGTAAAAATGTGTTACTTAATATAATTCATCATAATTTTTAACAAAATGAGTGACAGTTTTTTTATAAATGAAACAAATTTGGTTCTACAGAAGCCACTGCCAATAAAAATATTAATTGTAATTATAATTCATTTATCCGTAAATGTTTAGATTAATTATTACTATCTCTAAAAAGAGTATCATTTTAAAAGGAAATAAATTTATGTATTGCATATTTTTTTCGCAATTAATGAATTCGTACGTAGTCCAACAACGAATTTAAATAATAATTTGTGAAAAGTGAGTTTATTTATATGCAATAATTAAAAAAACATATAATATTATGTAATGCGCAATGGGTTTGATTCGAAAAACATCCCAGCATCCTAAAACCATGCAGCTAACTGTTGCGAGAGAGATGACACATATCCGCCTCCTGTTCCCACAATTAGGAAGTAAAAAATGAAAAAGCGCGTGCTCTAGCAGTCAAAATTTAGGGGGGCGGGTGGTGGGGTCGGGCGGGGGCGGCACCCCCTCCGCGATACACGTCTAAACACCCCTCACGCACACCAGCGCGAGCGCGAAAAGCTCACCACCACCCGAACGCCCGTGGCACATTTTATATTTTAATTGCAATCACCCGGTGGGCGGGGGCGGGGGCGGCGCCCCCCCCGCGCGCGCTTGTGTATGTTAAAATTTAGAAAGAGACGAAGCGGCCTCGCTCCCTTTTGGACTTGCAATGTTATTTATCCGCGTGGAAAGAGAAAGGGGCGCTCTTTCGCTACAGCTTTCGGCGAAAACTCACGCACTATTTTTTAGTGCCCGCTGATTACGCCAGATGTCCCGTGCCACGTCCGGGATACATACTACATTTGGCGCGCATACGATTTCAAATTCGCACTCTATTTTGCAATACGTTCTCGTCGAGATCGGTGTTTAGTGTAATTGATTGCTCTCCGCCATTCGTTTTTCTTTTATTACACTTTATTATTTCTTTACGTTATTACCTCATTTAAATAAAAATAGTGAATTAACCATATATTTAAAATAAAAATAAAAAAAATTACCCTTTTTAAAAATTATCGTAAATCATAATTGATTAAATTCACAAATATTTTCCATTAATAAATAAATCATTGTAAAATACAATTTAATTATCATTCGATTATTAATAATAATAAAAAAATACATAAATAAAGTGTTTCATTAAATTTTTTTTTTAAATATATATTTAATATATCTTAAATTTAATTTAATTTAAATTAATAAAAATAAAATTGGAGTGAAAAAAATAAATACGTAAATGCGTATAAATTTGTAAATACTAATTCGTCCTACCAGGAGCACATGTTCTGGCGGGAGATTCCGAGATCTTACGTTACGTACGAAGTCCACCAACACAGCGGAGTGTCTCGTAGCGTAGGATAGTATACTATGGTACTACTCACCAACACACGGACCTCCATTCAGCGCTCGCACTATTTTTTCCTCGCTACACTTTTTTAAACGCTATCCCAGTCTTTAACTCGCCGATACGCACAGAGATGTCACGGTCGTGTTAGTAGATAAAAATCGTGCAATTTTTTCGCGCTAGCAAATTTGCGAATGAATTGAATACATTTTTGGGTGTAAGCGCCTGGCGGACCGATTCGCGTGCGGGCGTAATTTTAAGATTTTTTTTAACATACTTAATTTATTAACGATTTTTCCGCGATACCCCCTACACCATCCACCCCGCTAGCGATATTCCATTAGCTTAATTTAAGCTTTCTTCTCAGTGCCAGTTTTAAATTAAGTTTTAAGTTCCCGATGCCCGAAAATGTTCGAAAAGTTTGACGTTAGTGACACGTGAGTGACAAAATATTGTTTTTGGACATGGATTCTTGATTTTTTCTTTGATTTTGTGCATAAACTTTAAATACCATACTAATTTTGTGCATAAATTTACAATACCGTAATAATTTAACTCGAAATTTTCACAAAACATGTGACAATTTAATGTCATATAAAATAATAACCATAAATAAATAAAATTGTGATTCTAAACGTACTTAAAACATACAATAAATCGATATTATGACACCCAATAATAATACATTTTATTAAATAATATATATGTATACATTTTTAGAGTTTTTGAACATGAAAAGTGCTTTGATTTTACTTGTGTAATGTGAAAACAATGGAAAAAATCTTCAAAACAAAATTTATAGAATTGATTTAGGTTTTTAATTTGAATTCAAATTAAAATCGTTCTAATGTCGGAATTAACCGATTTGTGAATGCAGTAATGATGAATATTATTACGATAAAAAAAGATAACCCCGTAAATAGACATCGGACATTTGACATAAAAACATTTTGCATAAAGTCCTGTTGTATAATACATATAACACTCGTGGAGATATTAACCTTATCAAGGCTTTCTCCTATGCAGTATATATCTGTAGCTCGGGTCAGCTTGTATCACTATTTTAATGTAATACTCAAAGCATTTTTCTTAGTTCCTACTCAGATTCATTAAAATAGTGTCATAACAATTGTAATATCCTCGTTCGTTGTTCGTAAAAAGTTATTCTAATAATTATTAAAAATATTTTTTTAAATTTTCGTGTAATATTAAAATAATAAAATTATAATTTTATTTATAAACAGTGAAATTAAACAATTTAAATTGCGCCGTATTAAAATTGTACGTTTTATTTATTATTTTTCCTTCCTCTTTCGTATTCACAGGTATCGAGAACATAAATTTCGTAAATAGTCAAATTTATATATTTTAATAAATTTGACAGCGCTTATTAAATTCAGTTTTTGAGAATGACGATCGAATATACAAGTAAAATTTATGAAAATAACAGTTATCGATCCGGAGATTCCCGCTAATCGGACAAACTTCGAAGCAACAACAAATGACTTAAGGTAATTTTTTATTTCAATTGTTTTAATATTTTGTATTTATTTATTATTGGCCAACAACAAGGATTCAAATCAATTGTAGTAAAATTTATTACACAATATCCAATGTGAGCGGAAAATTGCTCATTAATATGAAGAAGGAAACGGGTCGTGTCCAGGTATAAACCAAGACCCCTGTTGAGGAGCCAACCGTTCCATCCCCTTTACCAACACCCAATTATTTAACGTTTTAATTTTTTTTTTAATATTCGTACCCTCTTATATTTGAAATACCACAAAATTGTAATAATTGCTCTGTCATAATAATTATTATATATAGATTTTTCGGATTTTCTTTCAGTGTCAATGAAAAAAATATAATATTACACGGAAGTAAGCGTCTTTTTTAAATTAATATGTTTTTAATACTAAGATAAATTAAAAATATATTTAGTTAATTTCGTTTCAATTTTATACACACATATTTAAAATATAATAATAAATTACCATATTTTGAATTAAATATGTGTGTATAATATCCTATATCAAACTGCATAATATTCTTTTTTATTACAAAAAACATACAACATATTGTAATATTTTATGATTGATACCTAAATGTATATTTAAATATACCTATTGTATAAATATGTGTGTATGTCTATGTATTTTAAATACATAGACAACTGTGTTCATGTAAGATTGATAGGTATTTCAATACGTACGCAATAGTACGCAATTTTATATGTGTTTATACCTATGTATATACAATGCATACATGCAATACAAAAAAAGTTCAAATCATATTTATGTTATACCTATATCATAATGAATACGATTGAAAACGTCAGTTTTCTAAAAGTTTTATTATATTTTATGGGAATAATAAGATTGCTTAAGAAGGGCGAAATATGGCATTACCATAAATAATAATAAAACTTCTATAAAACTGACGTTTTAATTCGTATTAATTATTTAATATGGAATTTTACATCATTGTTTAAGAAACAATAAATATACCTATGTATATCATTTGTTTTGTGGATTCCAAAAAACAAATGAACGATATGTAAATTCCACAAATAAAATGTAGCCTTAGCAATTTTCACTCTACGATACATGTAATATTGTCAAATTAAAGTTAATAAGAAATTTATAATGATGGAATAACTTAAGAAAATGCAGGTGGAAATAATTTTTTACATCTTTCTTTCGGATATTTAAAAACTGCTATTGATGCTTGTTGATGCATACGTGGATCATACTGACCTTAAAATTCAATAGAAAGACCCTTCACTATTCTACAATGATGGTATTAGTTTAAAATTAAAGGTATAGGTACCTATAAAAATGGACATGTTGAAAAACAAAAATAATAAACTTTTCAAAAGTATTACTATCTACACGAGGAAGTGAAATGTTAGGGACGAACTCTCTGCAGCTTTGAAGCTTTGAATTTGTCAAAATCCATGTATTAAAATTATTCTGGGGATACTTCAAGAACTCAGATATCTCCGACAGAGCCAGCATAGATTCTTTAACCTGCCGACGACCAGAACCAACCATTTTTTTATGGAGGGGAAATCCGTCAGAGACACCAACTCCCTTATACTAGGTAGTGCCAGACTCCAACTGGCCAAAAAACTGGCTCCTACCTTACGGTCTACCCAGGGCTGCAAATTTGTCTTCCGTTTACTTCCGTTGCTGTAGCCGCATCTCGTATTTTTCCTTTTGGACAATTATCTCCTCCATGAAACCTCCCATCTTAATCCATAACTCTTATGATTGCAGCATGGATTGAACCATTGAGTCTGCGTCGAAGCAACCCGTTATCGTGTTATAGGATTCCAGCTGTTGAATCTATCTACCGAACATGAACAATGTACGCACAGGGTCATCCGTCTCCGCATCAAAGTACATGCACCTCTCTGTAGGGTTATTTTATATTCTTCGGAGATATTTACTGAAAACCTCATGACCAGTCATGCATTGAGTTATTCTGAAGCATATTTCTCCATACTTTCTAACCAGCCAGGGCTCGATCTCCTTTATCAGGTGATAAGTCCATCTTCCGCCGGATGCCTGATTACACATCTCCTGTCATTCAGCCAGTATGGTCCGTCTATTTTATCATTTTGTCTCCTATCGTCGTTTTGGGGTACGGCTTTTGAATATTCTTGATCTCTCCTTTGCCAAGAGTTCCATGGGCACTAGTCCAGCCAGCACGAGGGCAGCGTCCGTTGAGACTGTTTTCTATGCACTTCATACTCTTACTGCTCTTAGTCTCTGTGGATTTCTGATCTCCCCGAGATTATCCGTTTTGTCAACTGTGTGCCACCATATAGCTGCCACATACAGGACTATGAATTGACGCCTTTGGCTTACATCTTTGTCTTTTAAAAATAACCTGCTTCTAGTGACACTGGTGAACTCTTCGTTGATCGACACATTTTGTTCATTAGAGTTTTCCTTGTTTTACTTAAGACAAACTATTGTACTTCTCATGCGTTCCTATTATGAAATTCTAAAGCATACACTAAGTTTATTAGAAAAGAAAAATAACTTTTTTGTATTTAAGTAATAAAAATATTTTTAAACATTTCTTCCGAACAGTGTGCCTTTTAATACAATTTAAACGTAGTAAGGGTGAAGATCCATTGAATGTGTTTAAATATTCCTCGGCGTAGCTTTACATTCTACGCCGTAACTGCTAGCATGGCTACATAATAGGTATTGTATAAGCCCGCTAACTGGAGCTGCTATTCTTGTACGAGTACATGTGCCTAATTCGCCATTAACTGGGCAGAGGAATATTCTGTAAACCTAAATTTGATTTCAAATCTCTACCTTTTTTGTTACATCTAAAAACGGTTTTGAATCTTGTTATTTGATTAACGTTTTCATTATACAAAACATTAAATAGAACTACAACATTTTTATTTATTTTTATTTTTAGATTAAATCCTCGGGATAGGTTTGCAGCAAAATCTTTTCATATCTATGCTGGTTCTTGGGATACCACTTGGGCCAATTTAATATGATAGTTTCCCGTTGCTTTTCTTTTTTGTATAAAACAGGTTATTTGAACCCAATTACCGTATTCAATTGTTTTAGCTATTGATTTTCTTGACATGTGATAGGTATCTTATCGTAGCTAGTCTATCGCAATTTATTTGTTGTCACGTAAATTCTACCAGACTAAAAACAGCATGACAATTTTTTTTTTCACACTATCATCGCCGGGAATCGAACCCGAGACCTTTGGTGTGACCGTCTTTTGGTGCCACTATGCCACGAATGCCTTTTTAATTACTTAATCTGATTTTAAAGATAGTTATTATTCATTATTATAATTATTATTATTTTGTTGAATCGCTCTTTACATCATGACAGCATGAGCCAAATCGATGTAAAGGGTATTACTATAGCTATCATAGTGATTCTCGTGACATGTGATAGGTATCTAATCTATCGGCATTTTATTGTCACGTGAATTCTACACCAGACCAAAGACAGTGTGACAATCACACTGCCCTCGCCGGGAATCGAACCCGGAACCTTCGGGGGGGCAGTCAATGCACTTACCACTTGGCCACAAAGGTCGTCGAAGTTATATTTTTAGGAGCAATTAATTCAAATGCACTCGTATTTTTTGTTTTATTTTATAAAAATTATCATTTTACGGAGACTTGCGTAATATCTATCATTGTCTTGACAATGGATGTAAGGGCGGTATTTTGCTCAACCAGTCCCTGAACGTCGCCGTACCAAAAGTTGTTGATAAAAGCATTTTTTTCTGTCTGCTTTATTTTTAACAAAATTAAATTTTATACATATATTTTTTGTATCCATAGTTTATTGCACTGAAACTTATGTTTAATTATTAAAGACAATAAAAATATGTACCTGATTGTGCGAGGTTAACATTTATTCAATAAATGTTTTTAAGGACCTAATAAGTGACTGTGAGTGATTTCAAGACAATTTATATGGAAAAAAATAACTTTTACTTCGAAATCAGACCAGCAAACATATAAAAAATTGGTATTAAAAATATGTGTACGACAAAATGTTCAACAAATTCATCTGAATTTCTTAAAATTTCTCCAATAAATTCATATATGAAATCTCAAAGCCGTTCAACGCCATTCTTAAATCAACATCTTATTGATTAGATACAAATATTAAATAGTATTTGTTTCTTCAGTATACAATCCGTATTTTTTTAAAGACGTTTCATAAATAATAGCTTTGTGTCCTATCGTCGGCTAATATTTTAATTTAATAAATAAACTACAGGGTTGAAACTGCTTTAAGTTTTACTATGTCAAACTGTTAAAGTTTACGAACTTTTGAAATAGTATCAGTAGGCGTACAAACTTCTTTAATAACTTAAAGCTTATTCAAAATACTTAGATGCTGTATTTTATTTAAATCTAGACATCATTTGTAGCGGAGTACTACTGACACTAGTATGGTTTCAACTCCCAAATTAATAAGAAAAATCCTAAAAAAAAAATTTAATGACCCACATTATTTTACATATCGGCACCCCAGAGCAATAGTGAGATAAACCAGTGCCATCTTGATTGAATTATTTGAGTCTCCTAGGGCGTAGGAGACTCAAATAAGTGCAAGGCCTCCACCAAGTCAAACCATAAACAATATCAAAGGAACATTACGGCTTGTTATATTGTCAAGATGGCACTGGTTTATCTCACTATTGCTCTGGGGTGACAATATGTAGATCAGGCTTTACACTATTATATATGCGTGCTCTACACATTAACTTCGATCCGAGGTCCTGGGTTCGATATCCGGGGATGGCAGTGTGATTGTCACACTGTCTCTAGTCTGGTGTAGAATTCACGTGACAATAAAATGGCGATAGATTTCTTTTTAAAAAAAAAAAAGATAGATTTCTTACCTATCACATTTCGTGTGAATCAGTATAATAGCTTAAAACAAATTGTATACAGTAATTAGGTTCAAATGACCTGTTGTATATAAAACCAAATAAGAAATGAGGAATTCTTCTAGACATGCAAATCTGAAAATTAAGTCATATCTAAAATTGACCGACCGATTTTTTTTATACCTACTCGGTTTAAATTGAATTTAAATTAAAATTATTAAGAACATCAATATAGATTATTTTAATAACATTAATTTATTTGCCATCCTTATAAAATATATATTATTTAGATTCAATATACAAACAGGCATGCAAAGGTTCATAAAGAGAATAGTATTAATTAAAGATAACACAAAATGATGAAATTCTATTTTAAAACTTTCAATGCGTCGTTTATATGGAGTCATTAAATTATTTTTAATTTATATCTTTTCGTAAGATGACCCTTATTAAATATGAAATATTAATATCAATGTAATAAGTATTTTCAAAAAGTTTTAATATATATTTTATTTAAATAATAATACATAGTCTTTATCTCTAATTTAGGCAGCGGACATAATGGTTATACTATCGAAACCAGTTATAAAATTTAAGTACACCTTTTTTTATCTGTGATAAAAAAAAATGTTTTAACTATAGTTATAAATTTTTGCTTTGCTTAGTCATTATCAAACATTTAATAAAGCCAAAACAAAGTGAAATATTTAATTCCCATAACATATAATAAAACTTCTAGAAAGGCGTATTCATATAAAGTTTTATATAAGTGTTCAAGATTTGGTAAATGTATTAGGGTTGTTTTTAACAATAATCGTTATTTGCAATCACAATAAGTACATTATAAAACTGTTCAACGTCAAGTGTTTTATTATAATAAATCTCCTGTGTAATATTATACATCAAATCTATTGTTTAAAATAACCCTTTAACACCCTATATTTTGGTAGACTAATTTATGTTGAATCATAATTTTTCTTGCAAAGCCTTTTTTTTATTAGTGATAGTTTCAAAATGTTAACTACAAATCAAATAAATTATCAGGTACTTGTCATAAGCGTTATTGTATCAAAAATTCTAAGCAAAAAAAAAGTTTTATTTCGTATTAAAATTTAATACTACACACATTTTTAAATGCCTAAACCAATAGTGAGATTTCAACATTTTACGTTCACAAAAAAAATATGTGTCTGGTGTATGCAAACACCGCTGCAATTGTGTTGACCTCGCTCGTATTTCTTAGATACCAAGTGTTCAAAATTACCCACTGTTATTTCAGTTATTTCTTACTACGTTTCAAACATCTTTTTCCTCTTCTTCTATTTCAGCCTTATTCCCTCCACTGCTGGATTTAGACCTCTTCCATTTTCTTCCACTCGTCCCTGTCTTGTCCCTTCCGCAACCAGTTCGTTCCAGCTATTAGGGCAACGTCGTCAGTCCTCAATCAATACGAATGAAAACGTTTGTTTTCAAGAAGTTTAATTCATCGGCTGTCCCTCGTGTCCGAGCAAGACTGTCCTTCACGGTTGCGGGTCCGCATGTGACTGAAGAGCCCGATCCTGGACCCACATATTCTGGGACATCTGGGACAGGGGAAGGTCCTTGTAATTGAGCCGTCACCGTCTCCCAGTGGTCTCTCTTTTCTCCCCCTTCTCTTCTCTGCAACATCGTCTCTACGCCGTGCTTCAAAGTCTTGCGTGCCTTTATGTACTGTTGTTCTCCACCTAGGTCTGTCTTCTGCAGTCTTTTCCCAGCAATCACAGTTTAAGTTAGTATTTTGTAGGTTTTGAAACCTACATACATACATCCCTTGCATGAAGCAACTACAAAATCACATTTCTATCAATGCTTCCCACAGACGTAAGAGGAGTAGCCATTAGAGCTTATCCTCTGTAAGCCAGAACATCCAACTCCAAGTCCCAAGCATGCAAGACAAGCTGAATGAAAAATATAAAAACTTAAATAAGTGTAAGCTAAGATGGCAGTGCACAACAATGTTCTTGTGCTGACTTTTGTGTGTGAAAGTAAAGCATGGAACCGACAAAAGAAGAATGAAAGTAGAATAAATGCAGTAGAAATGACATATCTTAGATGAATGTGTGTTTTAAATGTATTTGATAATGCGTTGCAAATGAAAGTCTTATAAGCAAAATAATGAGAGGATTATTAGGATGGTTTGGACACATGAAAATAATGGATGAAGATATAATGGTGAATAAAGTATATGTAAACGGCGTGAACGGATCTGAAAATAAAGGAAAGCCGAGGAAAACGTGGCACGATCAAATTAATTAAATATCACTCACGTGAGGAGACGGAGAAATTGACGTAGGTGCATGACACGATTTATGAATGTAGAGGAATAGAGAGAAGTACGTCAGGAATGTAAATTGTGGCGGTTCATTAATTCTACCTACCCCTCCGGTGAAACGGCGTGATGGTTAGTTAGAAAGTTTTAAATAGGTCCACCTGGTGGTCTAGCATGGTGGTAAAAATATCTAAAACTAACTAACTAACCATCACGCCGTCTCTCCGAAGGGGTAGGCAGAAAGAATGGACTGCCACATTTTTCTTTCCTGACGTATTTCTCTCGCTTCCTTAACATTCATACATCGTGGCATGCACGCGCATCGATTTCTCCGACTCTTCACGTGGCCGACATTCAATATTTGATTTATTTGATCGTGCCACGTTTTCCTCCGCCTTCCTCTATTTCTAGTTCCATTTACATCGGTAACATATAATATTTTTCCATCCAAACCATCTTAATGATCCTTTCATTATTTTGTACACAACACCATCATTTGCACCACATTCACTTCTTATATTTTCATTCGACACTCTAACATACATAGAGTATCTACACATTCATGTAAGAGATCTCATTTCTACTGCATTTATTCTACTTTCATACTTCTTTTGCCAGTTACATACTTCGCTTCCATGCATAAGGGTCGGTACAAGAACACCCTTGTGCGCTGCTTTTTTACTTTTTTGGATAGGTTTTTTTTACGATGACAACTTTAAGTGCACCATTCACTTTTTTGCAAAATTTATGTGGTGGTCAATCCACTGCTTACCCCTACGGGGAAACGGCGTTATGGTTAGTTAGTTTTCTCTATATTTTCTTCTCGAAAACGGCTAGTTTGGGAGTTGTTTAGTTTATTATAAGTAGATGCTACAGTTTTAAATACATTTCAATACGATATCCGATTTCCGAAACTTGTATTGTTTCGCTTATTTAACTTTGAGTATATTTTTAAATCATTTGCGACATGCATTATTCCCTGCCTATATTCTGTGATGCAAATATATTTGTGAATGATGAATATTATACCAAGTGCCATCTGTGATAAAACAAACACACCTATGTCATTACGAAGACATAGTCGTTTTCTAATGCAAAACTATACACGAATTTCTATTCTAGACATGCTTTATTTATTTTGCAAAAAAGATAGTGAATTTTTGGCATCTTTGGATAGAAACTATCATGTTCAGTGATAAGATATTGCACAAACTGGTTTTTTGCTGATAAAACCAGTCAAAACCAATTTCGTTGAACTGAATTTATAGTATATAATATATCCTTTATATATAGTACAATATAAACAGGGATAAGAAACGAGTATTAATTGAATTAATAAAAACATTTTATTTCGCATTTATATATTTATTTTCTTTCTTAATTAAAATGTTAGATAATTAAATATTCAAACAAATGCAGAAGAAATGTGATATCCTAGAAGAATGTGTGGTAAATCTGTATAGGATAGAGTATCAAATGCAAATAAATGAATGAGGTGCAAATGAAGTGTTATGAACTAAATAATGAAAGGGTCGTAAAATAGTTTGGACACATGGAAAATAATTCAAATATTAAAACTCAGTCACGTGAGGAGTCAGATAAATTAAATTGCGTGCTCACGATGTATGAATGTTGAGGAAGCAAGATAAATATGTCGGGACAGAACAATATGGTGGTCCATTATTTCTCCCTACCCCTCCGAGGAGACGGCGTGATAGTTATTTTTTTAAATTTAAATGTATTGAAAGCATTACAGAATAGGATTTTCTAATACACTTAAGATACCAGTTTTAAGTAAACAGTATATAATTAAATAATAAAGAGAGGGAAAATACACAAGATTCATACCATATTAATAAAATGGATACACATTGCTTCCCTAGGGTGAGCCACACTATTACAAAATTTCGTTATTTTAAATATGTATTACTATACTTGTATAATTAGGTAATACGAAAGAAAACATACGTTTTCAATTAGTTTTCAATTATTACTTGAAAATGATATGTTTTACTTGTTAGGGCTTAACAAATGATAAACTTTCATAAAACTTCAATTGAACAAAAAATTATAATAAAATAATAAAACTTTTATAAAACTGATTTTTTCATTTCTAATAATTATTTATTATGTAGTTTTACAACGTTCTTAAAGAAACAACAAATATATATAAATAAATCAAAATTTTATCTTCAAAAATTAATATTTGTTCCCCTGAGGTTTTTTTCGTTTTTTTTTTAACACTTAGTCTCTCTCTCTCTCTCTCTCTCCTCTCTCTCTCTCTCTCTCTCTCGCTATCTCGCGCTCTCGATTTCCACTCTCAGGTCTATCTCCCCACAATTACAGGTTCTTCAGAATAATGTCAAGCCAACGAAGCCCCTGTCTTCCTACGCTCCGTCTTCCCTCCGGTTTGTAAATATCAACTGTGCGGGTGTTGACAGCTCCTCCATTCGCACCAGATGTCCAGGTCCAGCCAACCTAAGCCGTTGGAGTTTTATAAATTTGACGCCGTCCGGTTGGTTGTATAGTTAGATAGTAAGCTATCGACGCTAAAATTATTTTATGATATGGTGATCGTTAAAAGGAACATGACGGTGCGGGAAAATGATATCTATTTGCGTAAAAACCGGTGTTAGTCCTCGGTAAATTTATTTATATTTAGTGAAGAAAAATAGATATCGGGTGATAGTTATATTTAGAACATTCAAATGTTTATAACTCCATATAAAAAAAAACTTATCCGCTTATCTAATCAGTCCCGGAGAGAGTAGCATAAATTGGGAGAAAATTATTATGAATAAGGCTAGACCTAATCAAATAGAAGAACTCCCTGTTAATTTTTTTTACTTTTTTACATGATAAGTTTACATTTTTACATGATAAGTTTAGTAATGGCCTATATCCAGCAGTGGAGTAAAATTGGCTTATAAGAAGAAGAAAAAAGACATGATAAATAATTGGGTTTTTATTACGCCGTTTTGCAGTCGTGATAGGCAAGCTGAAATTGTCTCGAGGTTCCTCTTTATATTTATAAATTGTAGTATGCACTCTCGTCGATTTTTAGTATTTGATTCATTTGGAAATTAATAAAAATACTCGAATTTCTGAAGTAATTCAAAATAGGTATCAGTGTTACCAGCAGTATTTAAACCCGCAACCAAAAACATATAATAACATTTTACAAGTACGAGTATTATTTTCTTTAGGATTTTTAAAAAAAAACTTAATTTAATTTATTTGACTTAAGTCTATGATGTTAGGAAAAATATAAGCACTGAAATAAAAGTTTAACATATATTGACACCAATCTCAACCCTAACTGATATTCCGTTCCCTGACAATAATGTAGGACTTTATCTTAAACCCTAAATCTCCCTTCGTTCTCTTTCAGAGGAGCACTCCGGGTCAAACATTTAGCCCCATTATAAAACAACTACAAAATCACATTTCCAACTATTTTTCCTACAGACGTAAGAGGAATAGCCATTAGAGCTGAACCTCTGTAAGCCAGAAGATCCAAATCCAACATTTGAAATAAGTCCAAGTCCACATACCAAATAATATAAATAAATACCTTCAGATCATTTAGATGGAAATTAACAAAGAAAATGCCCCTTATTTGTGGTGGCATAAATGTTTACCACCTTCCTATAAAGGGTTAAATTATCTATACCTCCCTTAT
Source organism: Lepidostoma basale (assembly GCA_022606425.2). Classification (NCBI taxonomy): domain Eukaryota; kingdom Metazoa; phylum Arthropoda; class Insecta; order Trichoptera; family Lepidostomatidae; genus Lepidostoma; species Lepidostoma basale. Next base: position 16,009 of record JAHDVF020001018.1, on the reverse strand, counting down.
CTATATGCCATAATATAACATTGATATTTTAAAGAACTATGTAAAACTCCATTTCAAGGAAACAGTATTTTTTATTATTATTAAAATAACATATAATCGTTCACTATTCGACAAAATACAGAATTGTTCTTTCTTGTTTTTTAACGATGGTATAAAATTCCACATAAAATAATTGATTTATTTGATTAATAAATAGTTGACACTCTATGTTAAAGTTTTATAAGGGATCTAGGTTTTATCAATTTTTATACGTTTATTTATTTAAATATAATAATAATAAAAAAATCGGTGAATACGTGGAGTAATGTATAATATTCAATTAAATTCAAAATTCAAAATTTTATAGCACTTCGAAGTTCTTGCAAGAGTTGGGTTGTTTTAAGTGCCTAATAACAGTTATTTAAAATGAACAGTGGATACGTGGGATATAAATTAAATAAACATAAAAGTCCGGATCGTCCAGCTGACAACATTTGCACCATCTAAAAGAACATGATGTGTTATGTAATTTTTATATTGTTATTTTATTTTATATCATTGTATTATGTATTATTTGTTTTAGACTTATTTTGTTGACGTTGGACAATCGAATTGTGCGTGGGAGATGCCTATTAATGGCGATAAGGTTCGCAACCCATCACACCGCGTCTCCCGCGGGGGCGAAAAGAGAAGGTTGGAGTGCCGCATCGGTTAAAGTGTGGCAGTCCATTATTTCTGCCTACCCTTTCGGTAGTTCGGCTAAGTTAGTTAGTTAGTTAGTTACAAACTAATTTCACTTACGTTATAATAAATAATTTGAGTATAATTTTTTTTAACTATAGACATCAAGTTTTCGTTCAACAAAGAACCAAAAATGCAAATCTGATTGACAAGCCTCTAAAATTTCGTCAATTAATCATGAAACGTTCAATTTTAATAAGTGAATTTCAATATTCGTTATCCACAATTTCATCTGTAGTGATTAAATTATATTTTTAGGTGCATTTTATATTGTTTGCGATTATGATTACAAAATAGATATAAGGATGGGTTTTTTTCAAATCGCTTTCAAATTAAGAACACGGCCATTGGTCGTGTACCTTTATTATCTCCGGAAAGATTATTGCAATAATTTTACATGTATATAGAATCTAATATAACGGGCATCTTATCTTTCTATTTGTCGTAATAATCCATCATTTAGCTTCTTTACTACTTTACTTTTTGATAAATATTTTATCATTTATCAATGTGCATATTAATAAATGTATTTCGTTGCAATAATGTTTATAGCCCCCACTCACCAATACCACGGAGTCAATAATTAAAGAATTCATTAGTCTATCCATGAAAATATGCAATTTTATTTGTACGTTGTTCGTATATAGCATTCCCATAAATATTGCACAATAATAGGCAATAAACTTGCGTTCATAATGAAGAAAGCACTTTAAATATCAAAAGTATATTTGTTCGATATTTAAAATTTAAGTAAACGAAAATATAAATTGCCAAATATGCAGCACAATCTACAGATTTCATACTAATACATTTTATTTTTTATTTGGAAATACAATAGTTTAATTACAATCCCTGTATTAAAAAAATGCCATGATCCAGGATATGTGTCTTATAAAACCAAAAACTACTCAACCGATTTCGTTGAAATTTTCACAGATTTTTTTTGTTGGTACCCGGAGCGCTTAGAGAGAAATTTCAAATAAATTAATAATACACTTTTAGTATTTATATCAAAACCATTTTATTTGGTAACAACAACCGGTTTCGCTCTCGCCAGAGCTTCGTCAGGGTGAGAGGGTAAACTCGGTTTACTCTCTCACCCTGACGAAGCTCCCGATTTGATCCTTGCGGATGTTTACCTCAAGGATATTATTACTAGTTATTAAAACAATTATTTCTATATTGCGTGTTTAAGCTGTGCAGAGCTGACTCAGTTAATCATCTCAGTATCTGAGGTCCATTGGCTAACTTTATATGTTCCGATATTCGTCTTATAGCTGAGAAAACTATGGAGAACTTCAACCGGAACATTTAGGGTATGATTATGGGGAGAATGAGATGATGATTGAAAATGTTTATTATGTTATGTACCTAACCACCCGTTCTTACGAATCACTTTCCTACGTCTATATTTTGAATCAAGATTTGTTTATATTATATTAAGTAAACATTTGGGGATTCAGAGATGCATTAATTTATCTGTTCCCACGTCTCCGTCTGACTCATTGAAGGTTTGTTTATATTATTAATATTTTTGTAAACATAAGGGCTCGAACGCGAGGATTGCAACTCCTTACTTGTAACACTTCTTTATACCTATGTAATTTCTTGCTTGTAAAATCGTCTTAAATAAAGTTCTATACTTAAAAATTTAATCGTGTTGGAAGTTATTCCATCCCAAAAATCCTCACCCGAAGGATAAAACATAAAATAGGTGGCAAAGTGGCGAGACTATTTAAAAACATAAAAATTATAAAAAATAGGTACACTTAATATAGCTTAAGACTAAATGGTTAATCACTATATTCATAAATATTTCATTTAATCAATGTCCTTAAATTATTAATTATGCTGGTAGCCATATTCTGGAATGTCATTCTCAAGTCTTGATTTTTGAGGATAGCGGTAAAGTCGTCGAGGAGGGCGCCTTTTTCTGGGTCTCATTCTCCAGCTTCCATCCATCGCTGACGAACATCTGTGAATACATTTTTTTTAAAACGGTGAAAAAGAATATCCCAAATGTATCAATTTAATAAACGATATTATTTCGAAACGATCTTATATGATATATGATGTAAGAAGGCACACTACCAAATTATCGTAGGTGATCCCGAAAGAACATTTTTCGTATTTTTAACGATCTCTCGCCATCTTTTTCGACATTCAGCAATTCGGATTTCGAACGACCGAAGTAATTGGAAATCCTATGATGTGTATCGGGTTGGAAATCTTCATCTTTCCTTCGGCCCCCCCTGTTCTAATCACAGCCATTCTTTCTTAGTTTGTTTTCGCTTTTTAAAACCGAGGATTTGACTTAGAATTAAAAATCATTAAACAGGAAGTACATATAAATATACATTTTATATCAACTATAATTATATAGAAATATGACCATTTAAACTTTTACAAATAATGAAATAGTCAGAAAATTAATTGAACAATGTTTATTTAAATTTTTTAATTAAAATAACACTTGTTAACACGTGAATTGAATCTTGTAAAGGAATTAATTAATTTTAAAATATGAATATATTTTGCCTGGTGGCTATATTTTATTATTTTAAAACATAGTTATTGAATATTATTTTTTTAAAGTTCCTTACCTAATATTACTTCATTACATAAATTTTCTGTAGTTGAACAGTAAACAACTGTCAGTGAAATTGATAATTTTAAATTATTTTATTGCATGTCTGTCTAAGACATAAAAAAATCATATCACAAATGTCAAAAATATGGTGATGATGATACAATGATACATCAAATGTACAAATAAAAGATTGAGATATATCGCAAAGACAGAGAATATGATTTACTTCTTATGTATTTACTTCTTATATAACTCCAAAACAATTGTTAATGAACCCTGAATTTATCTATCTGGGAAGCATGTTTACAAGATATGGAAAAAGATATCGAAAGAAGGGTCGATGCTGGAAACCAAATTAATGGCGCTCTCAAAGTCATCACAGCAAAGTCACAGCAAATATAAATATTTCAACTAAAGCAAAGATGGCAGTACATAATGGAGTTCTAGTGCCAACGCTTATATATTAGAGTGAAGCCTGGAGCTGGCAAAAAAGGGTAAATGACGTAGAAATGAGATCACTGGGAAGAATGTCCGGGAAAACGATATATGATAGAATACCGAACGACGAAATAAAGAAGGATCCCTCAGATGGTTTGGACATATGGAACGAATGGACGAGAGAAGAATGGTTAAAATGTTATATACAAGCAGTGTGAGTGGAAAGAAAAGTCGTGGAAGACCAAGGAAAGCATAACATGACCAAATTAATCAAATACTGAAAGGCGGCCACATTCGAAGTCGGAAAAATCTATGAACGTGCATGTTACTTGTTGTTGAATGTGGAGAAAGCAAGAGAGGTATGTCAGGATTGAACGGTATGGCGGTAATGGTTAATTAGTTAGTTAGATATGAACCCGTCAGCTGCGGAGGAGCTGTATTGCTGAAAAAGGCCATCTGACAAACGATACTCGACGTCTAGAAGACATGATGGACGACGGAAAGAAGTCCTACTATTAAACACTGAGATATAATATGTATTTGAATAAATCTCATAATTTCAGCGGCACGCCCTAAACGGTTAACCGAAAAGTATATATTCACCTTTTCTCTACGCGTATTACAGAGAACAAAATGCTCATAGTTGTTTAGATACTCGAAACAAAGTACGTACTTGAATTTTCAAAATAACCCCCCACGTTTGTGGTATAACTATAGTAACCCCTGGGAGTATACACGACTCCTTCAACAAAATCGAGCAAGTAATATTTTACTTACGGTAAATGTTTTATGAACAGAATCAGTTATTATTTGTGTTAAAGTAGGATATTGATATTAAGCAATGATTTTACTAATGACTACTAAGTTAAGAAATGGATATTATTATTAAACATGAAATGCCTCGTATTATAATATTATCTCTGAAGTACGTTAAGAAGAGAGATACTCTTGACTTTAGAGCAGAGGTTCCCCTTGCCGATTTTTTCTATTTTGTGTAAACCCCCTGCTTTCCTAATTGATTTTTCGAATTGATTGCTTAAAAAAAATTGTCGCTACCGAATTCTACTGGCCGGAAGTCGCTGTCGAGCTAAAAAAAAAAAAAAAATTCGCCGCCGAAGATTTTCCCCAAAAATTAGCTTAAAAAAAAAAAAAAAAGGTCGCCAACGATTTCAATATTCGGCTTCAATTTAGTTGAACCATCTCGTGGACCCCTTTTTCATCTCATGGACCCCCAATTATTTTTGCAACTGTCGTAGACCCCTTGCAAGTTTTCATGGACCCCTGGAAGTCTATATAGACCACTTTGGGAATCACAGCTTTAGAAAGTATCTTGTCTTCCTTAAGTCGAACCATCTCTCATGTGTTCCTGGAATTACATACTATTATATTTTACCTGTTCTCAAAAGGTGTTTTAAATATTATTTTTGTGGTAAAATCTTTTGAGAAAATAAAATGATTTGAATGATTGATTGACTGATTAATTAAAATGATCAGTTGTCACACGTTCTATTCCCTTTATAACTATTGTACAATGTTATAAACTGACGATTTTTTTAAAATGATATTTGAAATTCTAAGAGTTACACGTATTTCTACCAACCGGTTACAAAATTAATGATTTGTATAATATATCAACATATATAGCCAGCAGACTCAACAAGACAAGGGGGAGCTTTCGCTATGCTTCGCCCTGTATGGCGTTCCAGTATCATTTCGAGAAAGCTCAGACTCCAAATATTCAGCAGAAGCGTTAAAAGCGTAGTGCTGTACGGATGTGAGACTTGGAAATATATCGCGGACGTTATTGGAAAACTCCAGGTGTTTATAAATAGGTGCTTTCGCTCAATATTCAAGATCTATTGGCCCCAAACAGTGTCAAATGCCGTTCTCTGGACCATGGCAAGCGAAAAGTCAATTAGAGAACAAGTCGCTAGACGCAAATGGCAGTGGATCGGTCCCCTCGGGGAAAGAGGAAGCGAGGCAGACCTAGAGCCATCTGGAGAAGAGCACTGCAGGATGAGGTTAAGGCTGCAGGCCTCACTTGGGAAGATGTTAGGCATCAGGCATGCGATAGAGTTCGGTGGAGAAGGTTCCTTGAGGCCCTATGCACCACGGAGGTGTGACAGGACAAAAAGAAGAAGAAGAATAATAATATATCAAAATATTAAAAGTGATTTTAAAAAATCCATTGCTTTGGCGGAAGTACTATGACACTTCAACATTTTGATTCGGAACACTGCTAAACATCACACTTTATTTATTTAATATCTTTGAAACGGTTGCGTCAGCTATTTCGGCAACCTATGTTAGCATCGTCAGATGTAAGAAACAGCTGTCGTAAAGTAAAATATATACAATTTGTGATATAAAACAAAGTTTTTGAATTAACGGTTATAAAATTATTTTTCGCTTTAGTTGTTTATAGCACCTGATGATGCCAACATAGGTTGGCGGAAGAGCAATCGCATCTATTTCATTTTAATTATAAAATTACAATAATAAACTCAAAAGTAAAAAAGGAGTGTTAATTTATAAAAAAATATTCGTCGTTGGGGAAATCTACACTGTAAACACCTTGTTAAACGAAAAAAATACAGTTCTGTTTGTGTAATTTTCAAATTCGGGTGATTTATGTTAGAATATTTTGGCACGTATATTTTAAATCATGTATGACGCAGAACACAATATCACTATTGGTCCAATGTCACATCTGCATGAAACAAAAGATGCCTGTTCTCAATTGAATTCCGTCTGCAGCGTTCTTTTATTGCGGCTATCGGCGAGTATCTTGCGTGGTGTGCCTTGATAAACCAAGTATGCAAAATAATAATGGGAGCATTAGGACCGAATGTCGTTCTCTTGTTCGTAGCTCGTGCGATTAGGTGACTGAAATATAAACCAGCTATCATGCCTAATGGGAAACACAAGATTTATCGTACGATTGAAATGTCTAGACATTTGAAAACATAGAGACGAGTACTGTAAGATTCAAACAGCTCAACGTACGAGTATGTTTAAAAATATAAAAAAAAATAATTTAATAGTTTTGGTTATTTATATTTTAATTGGGTAATTTTTTTTTTTGTTTCTTCAATAATAATGTGAAATTCCATATTCGATACGAATGAAAACAATTTATGCAGGAAACTTTGCCGAATTTTTAAATATAAGTTCGATTTATTGTATCACGTCTTTCAGACATTGTGTTTCATCCTTATTTCCATCTGTCCAAGATTACGTCTCCTTTAGATCCTTTGAATTTCAAACTTCGAGCTTTCGGTGATTTTTTTTATGGAAATTCGTTGTAAATATTAATTAAATAAAATGGCTTTTTATAGAACTAATACCAGTCTGTCGATACCAGCAAACCTGGCAAAACCGGTTGCTGTCGAATAAAAAACAAAAGCGGAAGTAGTTCTTTGAAAACAACGTTTTATATCTTTATGGAGCTTTACATAACTGTCCAAAAAAAGATATTTTTTTTAAAATAATCGAATGATTTTACGAGAATCTCTAGAATAATTTTACTATGTCCTATTTTGTCTTTATTTCGCCAGCGACCGGTTTCGCCAGGTTTGCTGTCATCGACATAATGGTGGCACTATTATTTACTTACTTCTTTATATACATACAGGTGGTAAACATGATTCTATTCAAAAATAATATTGAAATAATTTTGTGAATAATATTAAATTCAGTAAATTTTACATAATTATTTTTATGTATATTATTTTTGTTTAGAACTATGTTTACCACCCTTGATCTTTATGTATATAGAGGAGTCAGTTAATAACAGTGTTACCAGTCTGTCGATGCCAGCGAGCCTGGCGAAACCGGTTGCTGTCAAAATAAAGACAAAATTGAAAGTAGTTAAAAAACATCGCTTATTTTATTATTATTTAAGAGATTTCAGTGACATCATCTGATTATCTTAAAAAATATTTTCATTGTTTACCGTGATATTTCAAGTTACAAAATTATTTTTTTTAATCTTATTTGTTTTGAATATACGACATTTTTTTAATTGTCTATGATAAACTGAACAAGTATTTATTGTAAATACTTACTTACTTCCTATGGCCATACAACTCTTGAAGAGTTTTAGCCTCCTTGATGATTTTTCGCCAAGCTCCTCGTTCCTGTGCCTTTTGCTCCCAGCAGTCCGATTCATCCAACCTAGCAAGGTCAGTCAGAACATTGTCCATTAGGCGCTGTCTAGGTCTTCCTAGAGTTTTACTCCAGTCGGTCTATACGCGTACAGGGTCTTTATTACTCTGGTCTCTTCGGCTCGGCATACGTGCCCAATCCATGCTAGGCGACCGGCTCTCACGGTGCTCGTTATAAGGGGCTGCTGGGTCATCGTACGGATCTTTTGGTTGGTCCTATGCCTCCAAGTTCCCGCTGCAACACCGGGTCTGGGTCCCAGGATCATTCTCAGTATTCTATTCTCAAACCAGTAGATTCTTTGTTGTTCTTTTAGAGTCATTGTCCATGACTCAGAACCATAAGCTTGGTGTTTCCGGATAGAAGATTGGACTTTAGGAACGTTCGCAAGGAGGCTTAGGTCATCGTACGGATCTCTTGGTTGGTTATATGCCTCCAAGTTCCCGCTGCAACACCGGGTCTGGGTCCCAGGATCATTCTAAGTATTCTATTCTCAAACCAGTAGATTCTTTGTTGTTCTTTTAGAGTCATTGTCCATGACTCAGAACCATAAGCTTAGTGTTTCTGGATAGAAGATTGGACTTTACGAACGTTCGCAAGGAGGCTGCAGCTCCTAGGCCTTTTTGAACTCTGTGTTCCAACTCCGCGTGCATATCGTTGGCTTCCGTCATGACCGTACCGAGATAAGTGAACTATTTCTTGTAAATAATGTGGGTATTTTTGTATTATAAAATAGGGTCAATTATACGTTTGAATTCCAAGGTCGGGGATTAGCTACATATGTTCACGTAAAATATTGGCTCACCGTGCAAAAATAATAATATTTTTCCTGATACACAAAGATAATACTATTCGGCTTGTTTACTTTTGACGTAGGTAATTCAGTTCCTAATAATCTAATAGTTGTAGTGGAGCGAAAGTAGGTCAGACTAGATATGAACTAGGAATAGAAAAAAAATTCGGCAGATATATTCAGTAATCTAATTTCGCTCTAATTTTCTACGATAAAACATGTAAATACGATTGAGAGACCCATCTAGTTGTGGAGATAAACATTTACACTGAAAACTGTTTTATTGTGTGCAAAAACGTTTATCTTTTATTTGGAATACTTTTTAAATGTTTGCTTAATACGAGTAAAACAGTTTAATTATAACTACTTTGATTTATAATGGATTTTTTATTATTTAGAAATGAGATCTCTTCGACGAATGTGTGACACTCTGTGTATGATAGAGTGTCGAATGAAAATATAAGAAGTGAATGCGGTGCGAATGATGGTGTTATGAACAAAATAATGAAACGATCATTAAGGACACATTGAAATAATTAATGAAGATAGAATGGTAAAAAAAAATATGTTAACGATGTAACGATGGAAGACCGAGGAAAACATGGCACGATCAAATAAATCAAATATTGAATGTGAGGAGTCAGAGAAACCGACGCCCCTTCCTTTTCCCGATGTATGAATGTTGAGGAAGCGAGAGAAATATGTCAGGAAATAAAAGTGTGGGGGTCCATTCTTTCTGCCTACTCCTTCGGGGAGACGGCGTGATGATTAGTTAGAATAGAAAATATTTGTAATTTAATATTATTTATTTTTTCTTACTGTTAAAAAAATAATTGTTAGTACCTATTTATAACGAATAGCCCAGGTTAATTTTTTAATTTGAATTATTTTATCGAATTTTAAATGCGTTTTTTATTAGTCTTTCTTTGTTTTGTTTTTGTTATATTTTTACACCTGAAGATGGAGGTATCCTCCGAAACATGTCGTGTATTTTATTATTTTTTATTAAAAATTGGTTTAAAGAATGTTTTTTTAATTCCAAAACTGAATTACTATGGAATTCCACAGTATTAATGCCTTAACTTTCAATAAGTAAAATAATTATTTACTTAACAATATAACTGTATAAGCAATAAGTATTTTGTATTCTTTAGTAAATAACTGATTTTGCGAATTTTCGCTTCATAATACAACAGTAAATAATTCGTACAAACAGGTTGGCATTACTGCCATCTAACTAACTCCGGAATAAACAGCGGTTGCAGATAATGCGCTAATTGGACTGCTCGCATCCTCCAAAGAGATTTGGCAATGATTGACAATTGGTGTTTTGGTGAGCGGATTTATTTATCTAAACTTCCAGCCGGCAATCTGCCCGCGCTCGCCACTATCTAATGTTGTACCGGAGTGACATTGGGCTATAGATAAGAACGCATGAATATTAGGAATACGTAATACTTTCTTCGCGGAGAAAGTGATAATAAGATAAGGGGAGGTTTATTGGTATTTTCGCAATTGCAATACAAGAAAACATGACTTGAACATTTTACTTAAATTTATGTAATTTTTCTTCATCTTCTTCTTCCTTGTTGTAGACCTATGTGGTCTGTTTTCCAGAGAGTTGCTACTCCTGTGAGGTAGACTTCCATCGTTTAGGATCTAGGTTCTCAAAGTGGGCGATAACGCCCCGTAGTGGGCGTTTGAGACTTTCAGGGGGGTAGTAGAAGACCCAGAGAAAATTAGGGGGCGTTGAGATGGCACAGTGAGGGCGTGGGCAGGTAAAAAATATATAGTCTAAAAAAAACAACAAAGAACACGCTTATCATACAATAATAAATCAAATTAAACTTTAATATTGGTTAATTTTTGTTATTGTATATATTGCGATGATTTTTATCACGTGTGCAAAAATTCACATATTCGGTAGTTCAGAAAGTGAATGAAAATTAACTGAAAGATTCCATTATATTCAGATCTACATTAAATTTGAATTAAAATTTTAATAAAATATATATCTTCTTCTTCTTCTTTCTGGCGCCATCCCAACTCATCGTCTGTATTGACTGTTGGGGTAGGCTCTTCTCTATCTCAGGCTGTACCTCGCACGGTTCTGAGTATCGTCCTCACTCAAGCCATTTCTCCGCAAGACGCTGTTGCACTGAATCATCCACGTGTTCCTAGGTCTTCCTTGGACAGTCTACTCTTTCTGCCTACCCCTCCGGAGAGATGGCGTGATTGTTAGTTAGTTATTTAGTCAATCAACTAGTAAATATTTCACTTATGTACCCTGTATGAAGCACTGAAATTAATGTGTAACATTTACAAATAAATTGTACAATTTGTTTTTGCACCACGTAATTTTATTTTAATAACCAGCAACCGGTTTCCCTCCATACGAAGCTATAAAACAAACCCTAGACAAGCTTTTTTCGCAATTTAACCGATAAATAAATCTTTCAAAATACATGGGTAAACGAAACGTACAAAATTATAATTTATTTTCAATTAATATCTTTGGTATAATTTCTGTGAGCTTCTCATATTTGCAGGGAAAATATTTACCACTGTTTAACAGTGTTTCAATCACTTATTGATGCAATTTTTTTTTTTTTTTATGCATAAAAATTTATCAAATCTAATAAATGCGTATATTTATGGCGAAGCTAGTCGGATATTTTTGCCTAATTTTTTAAATTTGCAAAAGCTAATTTTTTTATATACTACACACTATAAAAACACTGGGTTTAGTTTAAAAATATATTTACATCACAACAGTGCTACAAAACTGGAGTAAACATTAAAAAATAGAATGTTTAGGTTTTTTCAGTAGCATAAACAGGAAGTGTTGGAAAATTGTGTCAGGGTTGTTGTCAACAAACTCCCCCTGCCATATCCAGTAACCTCTAAATTACCCGCGGTTGGATTAACCGATTTGAGAATTTCCGGTGGCAATAAAATAATAAGATGTTTTATTTAATCATTTCGAAATTATTTTTTTTAAAGAAAATCTGATGTTGCGAAAGCATCCCTCATTGTTGTCGTATTTTAAATAAAATTGTAATATAATTTATAATAATGTGTACAATAATTTTTTTTTGCTTTTTTATGAAGTTTTTCTGGTTTATAATAGTTACGAATCGGTAGTTTTACGCATGCGTAAATTGTTATTTACTCGTGTGGAACTTTCATTTTCATGTCTAAGATTCTCTAGTATCTCTTAACATTGAAAATAGTTTTAACTTCCTTTAAATCTATTCTGGCATACTTTTTTTACTTAATTATTTATAGAAGTAAAGCTTTAAGTTAGCAGAAAAGGAATAAAAGTAGGATAAATATTGTTAATATGAGATTGCTAAGAAGAGTGTGCTGAAAAATATTGTATGAAAGAATACCAAACGAAGAAGTAAGAAATGAATGTGTCATAAAGAAAATGTAGAAAGTCTGTTTCGCCAACCGATTTTGGCATCATCATGTGTTACAAACAACTGTTGATCAAATTACAAAAATTAGTTAGTAGTTGTTTGTAACACCTAGTGATGCCAAACAGCGAAACAACTCTCGCGACATTCTCAAAAAGTGTATAATAAAAAATGTGATCTTATAAAAGTCACGTAAATTTAACATTTTATAATGTTAAAGTATCATAATGTTTCGGCCAAAACCATGAAATATTTAATTAATAAAAAGAACCAAATATGTACCACACTTATTCGATTCGATGTTGCTGTGTGAATAAAAAAAAAGTAGAAGTAATTCACTACTTTTAAAACCTTATCAATTTCACCAGAAATTACTAGAATTTTCCTATATAATTATCTTTTTTGTATCACATAAGTTTATCTTATTATAGAGCGTATTAAATTTTACGTCATTTATCTAAGAATTGATAAAACAAACGTTGAATTGTTCATTTTCAGTACATTTGAATTTATAATTAGATTTCTTCACTATCAGACTATCTATTCTTAATTAGGCTAAAAGCTTTCTATGATATACGATAATACCTACCTAATTTAATAGATAAATATCCTATTCTAATTCATCATGCGATATCGTTTTGACGAGTCATTTAACACGAAAAATTCTTGGACTATTTATCTTTTTTTTATTTAACTAATAAAATATTAATGTTAGTATAGAGATTATTTGAAATTTATGATAAGTTTTGTCACGCAATTACACTAAAAGTCTTATTTCAAATAAACAGTTTATAAAAATGTAATAAAATTAATATTAATTTTATTAAAGGATAAAAACCCTTGGTGATAGAAACACAGATATCCGAAGGATAAGGCGAGGGTATCGAGGATTTTGTAAGATGGAGAAAACATAGAACAAGGTTCTGGAATGAACTTGTGACCAAAATGGCAAAATCGAATCTTTGTAACAGCAAACGACGGATTATCACAAAGAAGCAGACGTCAAGGTCGCTGAAAGTCCACTTCTCAAGAAGAATTTGATACAGAGAGTAACAGGCCAAAGGGTCTGAATCAAGAAGAAGATAATATCAAGTGATTTTTGTAGTTTGTGATCACATGTCAATTAGTTTCAAAAACAATTAAATATCATAGACAATATCCTTAATCATATGCAATTATAAATTGCTAAATTGCATGGTTTTGTATTTTTGTACGAGTATGTAACGCTACAATATTAAATTAAGGCAAAGCAATAGGCTCGGTACGAGATTAAATTATAGACAGTGAAGACAAAAATATAAATTTTATAATAGTAAACACGATTGTTTAGTGATTTTACTTAGATTTAATCTATATAAATTATATAAATTGGGTACAAATTTGTTTCGCTTTTGTCACAATCTATATAATTTATATAAATTAAATTCATGTAAAGCCACTAAACAATCGTGTTTACTATCATAAAATTAGTAATGGAGTTTTACAAAACTAAAACCTCAACAATTAATAAACATATAACATTTCCCTTAAGCTCCATACACCACACAAATATAGAGATTGGCAAGAAAAGAAAAACGTATTTAAATATTATATGTACAACTTTTTATTACAATTATCCGATGTTTAACTGTTTATAATGATTTATCTTTTCCCCTTGGAATTACCTAAGTAGAGAACAAACCGTTTACTCATAAGAAAATTATACTCTTTTCTTCTACAATAGAATGTCTTCTTTATTGCATTGATCAGATAAAATACAAAATATTCAAAAGTTCGATGTATCATTTCATAATTCTAAATAGTGCACTCCGTACAAGTTATAAAAGTCCGTGGCTGCGGTGAAACTGGCTTACATAATGAGTAGCTGCTCAAGACTTTAGTTATTAAATTGGAATTCGATTATTACCGATGATGAATTGACAAGATTTAAATGTAGAGATAACATAAAACGACTTTAATATTTCATTTTTCACATTTTTGATTACCCATTAAGGTTCTCGTAATGATATTTCACTCCGCGAAATCAATAAGGATGGTAAATTGCCAATTTCCCTTGTCTCCGCTCCATCGCCGGAATCTGAGAATGCTGCATTAATTTTCACCCGGCGATTAAATTCGTCGCGGCGCCTGGCGTACGCGTCGGCGGCTGTGAAAACTCTAATTCGTAAACCTTAAAACATTTCGTAGCCTTTGAAACCCGAATATAAAAATATTCCAGATATTCGTTTATACTAGAATACACTTAAACAATAATTCAAAATAATGTAATATAATATAATATATTAATGGCCGAAAAATATTCAATATACGAGTATGTTACGGTTCTTATGGACTTGAACTTGGATCTTCTGACTTACAGAGGTTCAGCTCTTGTGGCTATTTCCCTAAAGTCTGATGGAAACATTGTTGGAAGGTGATTTGGTGGGTTGTTGGTTTATGCTTCTTCTTCTCCGGTCTCAATCTAATGATTGGTCTGCAGCAAGGCGACGCATCTCTTCTTCCACTCCGCTCGGTCCTTGGCAACTCTCTTCAACTCCGCATAGGAGGTGCAGCCCATATCTTGGCAAATCTGGTGTAGGTACTCCTGGCAAGGTCGTCTTCTGCTAATCGATCCCTCGACTATTCCCTCCAACACATCATGCAGGAAACATTCGTGTCGCAACACATGACCAATTCATCTTGCGCGCCTCTCCGCTATGGTGTTCAACATGTGCCTACTCTCTTCAACTCTACTGAGAACCTCTTCATTTGTAATTTTATGCTATATCATAAATAATTTGTATGTGTTTATGATCTAACTGAAACATTTGTACCATTACTTTATTAGTAAAATTTTGCGTATAGGCAAACATGTATAATATTTTTCGATTTTAAAACGTGATTAGCGTAACTTAAACGATACCAAAAAATATAATACTTGTGTTTTGTGTTTTTACAATCTTTTATTTTGGTTTATCGAACCAAACGGTTTCGCTCCCGCCGGAGCTTCGTCAGACCTACAGAAAACAAAAAAGTTTGTTGTAAATTGTATATACGAGTATCTTTAACATAATTTAATTCTGTCGGTACCTTCAACACACACAAATATGTGTTTTTTAAGTGATATGAATTTGAATATCGAAATAAGTTTTTTAAAGTTTTATTTTGTACATGGTATTGAAAACACCTGCATAAGTGGACATTGGACTGGCTTACGTGAATTTTAGGCTAATAACTTACGTTAGTGATAGTGCAATACATGCATGCACTTATCTACTAGTATTAGTTTGGGCTAATACTTTCCCTATCTATTTTTTCTCTTAGCACCTATGACACAGTCATAATAATATATAAATTATTTGACATTTTATTAATTAATTCTAAATCACATTTAAAAATAAACTATATAAATATTTTTTTTGCGCTTTGTGTTTCAATGATTTTAAAATGTTAAGCAAGAAGTGAAGGCATATATTTAAAATATGTATTACTTTTTTTTTCATACAATACTTCCCAGAGATTAAAAATTGGAAAATCCGGCCACTTTTATTGTGAAAATTAAACATGATTATTGCATCAGAAAATATCTGAAAATATATTATATTATTATAACATGTAAAACAAAATGCAAATAACAATATTTTCTTACTTTCACGCAATGATTGTATAACAGGGACCTAATTGGCCCAAGCCTACATTTATTGCGGCCTATCTGCACGATGACGTTGGAAAATAGATAGCCAAATGACAAAAAAGCTCCATCCAAGATAATAGTTTTATGATGTGTCATGAAACGATGCATTTTTCCTTTTTGTGCAAGATGTTCATATTGGTCACGCTTTATGCAAAAAAAAGAATGATAGATCCCAATTACACATGACTTTTTATATAAACGTTATATATAGT